>CP096878.1:2770853-4156280 GCA_023273805.1 Exobasidium cylindrosporum
TTAGCTCCGTGGCGCATGCATCTTTGACTTGTTTAGAGGCATAAGTTAGTGTATTTTGCTCAAAGGGACCATTGGGAAACTGTCAAGGCAAGAAAGAGTACGGAGATCAGCACCGACTGTTATTCATTCCATTCAATAGGTACTCACTCCCAATGACTCTGAGCCAGTCAATTTCACTTCTAATGACTCAATCGGTGGTGGTTTCGGTGCTGCTGATGGAATAGAGAGGGTTATTGCAACGATAAATGTCGGTCTTGTTCTTGGTACAGCACCATCTTCATCTCCATCTACGCCAGCATTTGGATACAAGAAGACAAGATTATCGGCAACAGTAATGGATCTAATCATGAAAAGGAAAATTCAATTTCTTATTCAGTCATTATTGTGTAGAATTTTAGTGCAGAATGATACGCACAATTCAATTGGGTGTCTACCAAAAGGAAGTGTGCCAGCTGTACTACGAGCAATAGTCTTGTCCAGCGGTATTGTGGCCATGGCTGTCACTGTCTTTTTCTTATTTTTCCTTACTTCACTTGAAGCTGAAGTGTAGGGAGGTGGCAGTAATTCCTTTGCTCGTGATGAAGATGGTAGAAGATAAGGTGGTGGTGATGCTACTCTTGAGCTGGAATGACCAGAAAACATTTGAAAGGGTTAGCAATCAAGCTATGTACTATGGATATCTGTTTTGTAGAGAACTAACATTACGCACCTGTAAAGTCTGGCTATTTAATACTTTACCAAAATTTGTCATTTGAACATGTACATACGTCAATGACCACCTTCATGACTCGACTCCACGTTGGAGAATAAAGGTACGCCGAGTAGTAAAAGAACTACAGGGTTCACTGAGCTTCGGTAGGCTGCTTGTCAAAACACTTTTTTACGTGCGAGTACTTGTTTCTTTCGTCCAAAGTTCAACTTCAAGCTCTCTCTCTGTCCATTTAATTCCAACAGATCGGACAGAAGACCGGAATTAAAGATGATGTTTCGAGTCACACACACACATTATTATTATTCACGCTTATAGTCCGTCCATTCGCACCAAAAAAGCCATTGTAAATCTTTTAATGAATCTTCAACTTCTTTATCAAATCGAGATATAAACTATAAAATGTACGATTCAATTCCTCCAAATGACTTGCAACGACTCAGCATTCATCTTTATGCAAGGCGACGCGCTAGGAGCGGCAATGTTAATAATAACTTTTTCTTTTGGTTATAAGAAATAAATTACCTCTTCCCCGCTACGACCGAAAGCTTTGGAAAAGACGCCATATTTAAAGAGGACATTTCATCTGAAAAGGAAGAATAGATCAAGAGGACCGACCTCCTGGTGAGAGTAGTAAGATGAGACATGAAAAGTATATCAGGCTATCATCAGGTTGCACGCATATCATGTGAGCGGCGTAAAGAAGAAAAAAAAAATGGGCGTTAAAGTGTAGAATGAGCCGCCCAACTGCATCGCTGTGAATTACCTATGCATCTTGAGATCTACAATGACCAAGCCTCTAAAAGACACAACTTTTTGACTACATCAATGATCAGTGACATGTCTTTCAAATATCGAATAAGGCTCTTTGCAATATTCAGTATTGCCTCCTTCTTGACAGCCACGTCGCTTGCCTCGTCAGCTTCGCAAGAATGTCCTGGTATATGCTGCCAAGGTCGTCCTCAGTGAGTATGGCACAATTGATTACCTAGAATGTCTAAATTAAAATTTTATCATACAGCTTTGTCCGGCATTGCTCTCCAATTTGCACTTACACAATAATGCAAAGGTAGGTTCTATGCTTGGCAGTGAAGTCTTTTGGCTAGTATGCAAAAGAAACCATTAGCTAAAGCATTCGCCCATCGCAGCTCCCCAATTTGCTTCTGGGAAAACAACGCCTGCCCTTTATTCCTTCGACAAATAAAAAATTCAAATTGCATTGGAGTACCACCTATATCTCAGAATGTAGACGATTCTAGTGAACACGGACATGGACATTTGGCACATTCGGAACATGATCAAGAGGCCGATTACGAACACGAATATGAACATGAGCACGAACACGACCAAAGCTACGATCGAGATGATGACGATGACCACAACCACAATCACGACCGGCAAAAACACTACGACAATGATCACCATCGAGGTCGTGATACTGATCGTGGTAAAGTCTTGAGCCACTTTGATCGAATCGCATGAAATATTGCATAATTTCTCAATTTGCCCTTGCGATATACATCTACATCACTGCAACTTTCTTAGTTGGGTAGGAAACCTTGACTATAGCCTGGCAAAGTGACATTGTAAATAAAGACTTGAGTGTTGGCTTCTCCATATTGGGTAGCGTATGGATCAGTGTAGTCTTGCAAAACGTATTTGCCATTGACTTCTGCTGCTTGATGTCCCTTGGCCGTGATAAAATCATTGTCACTTACTACAAACAACAAATGATTATTTGAGTTAGGGATAGGTGCAATTGCAAGTGATTCCAGTTTACTTGCAATAAGATTATTATCAAACGCACCACCAATGTGCAATCCAAATTTAGCAAGTTGAGTAGGGTCAATCAAATTGATAAATGAGGCATACGAAGTTGGAATTACTGTGCTATTCAAAACGCCTTTAGGAGCTACGGGAAGATTGGGTTGATCAAATGCAGTATTTGCGATATTAGTAGCCCCTTTTGTAGATATCAAATCGACATCTTTGAAGGTGGTAGATGAAGATGTATCACCAAATCCATTTCCATCTCTTGGCAGGATGAGGACTGTGATGAACATATAGAATTAGCGAAAATACTCAGCAATAGAGACGATACATACTCACAAGTTGTACTATCTACAATGTGTAGCTCAGAGCTAGCCCTTGTAGCTGGTTTATTACTTTGTGGCAGGGGTACAACGTATTCGCCAACTAACTTTGGCTTGAGTGGGTTGTTGACGTTGTAACCCAACAATCTACTGTATCTATTAGTAGCTTTGCTTCCAGCTACAGAATCTTGAATGGTTGCACTTTGCAGTAGAGCCCACAAGATGTTTGTATTACGATCCAAAGTTAGACCTTCAAATCCTTGATTAGGAGCTCTCCCTGTATCTGGATTTACTGTCGAAGTAAAGTTGATCTTACCTCCAATCATTGGGACAATAGCAGGAGGTGGAGCCAATGATGAAAGTACAACTCCAGTGTTTCGATCAGTTGTGTATATATAAGGACCATATTCATCGGAAACAAATGCAAACAATCCATCTCTGGAAAAGGCATAACCTTCCGGGTCAAAGCTAACATGATTATCTGAAGGTGCAACAGGTAGAGCAGGGCTAAAGAAATTAGCTGGTCGAACTGTGGAAGGGTCTAGTCCGGTCGTATAGTTGAGTGGTAGTCCGATTTTGTAAAGAATGGAAGATTTGTACTGGATAGAGCCTAATTAGTGGGATGTTACATGCTAGCTTACATAATACCGACTTTATCCTCACCTTCATTGCAACATTCTCTGTTGTTGCATTGCCTACTTTTGGATTAAAAGTAAATGAAAAAATGTGACTTCTAGCACGATAATCGGTTGTAGTTTGAGTATTATGACCACGATCTGGGTTTAAGCGAATATTACCAGAATATGTTCCATCTGGTTTCAAGATAATGTTCTCAAGAGCAATGGAAGACTGATGCAAACTCTTGAAATCAGTAATGCTGTGGCTATCACTGCAATATTCTAAAACTCACTCCTAGACCACCCAAGGTTTCTCCATAGCTATCGACTGCACTGGCACTGATTCGGCCCTGATTTGATGGTATGAGCTGATCTCAGTATGTTGTGGTCACAATTAATTAGACAAGACTTACAAATCCAACCAATCCATTATTTACAAAGGTCCTCCCATCAAAGTTGACACTGCTGTCTCTCTTCGACAAATGACTGGAAGGGACTACACCAGCTTGGGTATTAGCAACAAGCAGGGAAGCAAGAAGGGCAAATGATTTGGTGAGAATCATCATATTTGTTGATTCTGTTAATAGGGTGGAAAGATGAAACAAGAACCTTCCTTAGCCTCTCGATCTCTCTCTCTCTCTCTTATATACATCTTGTTGGTTTTCTTCTAGCAGACACCGCTGAAAAGCCACCTCTCCCCGGCCACCTAAGCCTTGCGTGTCCGATGGCAAATAAGAAAGCAAGCTAGAAGAAATATTCATCTCTTAATATGACTGATTGCGTCAAAATCTAAAATTTTAAAAAAATAATAATAATTTACAGGGCTTGGGATGACGCTAAAAGTAAAGGTGGATCGTCAAAACGGTGTAGTGCACGTTCCCAACTTGCGTCAGCGTCAAATGGCACCATTTCATTGAATACAATTTTAGGTGAAATCTATGGTCCCACGTTCAACACAAGTCGCCAAATATAAGTTGGTTCATATTCGTCCCTGCATATAGAGTGCTTGCAGCATTCTAGATTTTCGGATAATCAACTTTCAATTACATCCTCTTTATTACATACACTTTAATTGAGCAGCTGCGAAATCTCCATATAAGGTGGGAGAAATGTGGGGAGAAAAAGAAGGATTGAGCGAGAAAGGTAACAGACCAATTATTCCGACAGCTACAATTCATATGCAAGTATTTCCGACTTGAATAATCCATTACAGAAGCGATGATCGGTGACAAGTAAAGCTATTAAAAGTACAAATAAGAATTTCAAAAACATTTTTCAACTTCTTTGACTCATAAAGTCTAATGTGAAATAGCATCAATCCTTGAACGAAGTAAAGAGATATCTGAAGTAGTTGCCTTGCAACAACCTCCCACAAAACAACCTTCCCAAGTGGTATTTCCAGTTTTGACTTTTGACACTTTGACTGCATTCATGACTTGATCAGCCCAGGATAAAGTAGATGACTCCGTGCCTTTTTCTTCATTCCAAACTCGTTTTAATCCATCCCAGACAAGACCGCCATCAGGGTAGAGCTAAAGTGAGGATGTCAAATTAATAGCCATTCGACTAAGATTGGACTTTTGAACACTCACAAATAGGTATGACTTGCGACTTCTCTTGATTTGAGAGAGGGCAGACGTCATGTTCCCCACTAATTTGCCGAGGAACTTTGGCTTTGTGCAATTGATTCCCACACCATCCAATGGCGAAGGATGACCTTCTACATCATCACCCAACACTTTATCAAGCAATTCCTTCATATTTTGTTCTTTATTCTCATCTTCTTCTACTGGCCATGGAAGGTGGAGACCTTTTGGAAAGACAAAGTTTACACATGACAATTTGTATGGGAATAGAGAAAAAAGTTGCTTGAGTGCTCTTCTAATGGCGATAGCTTCATCCAATCTAGGTATTGTTTCAAAAGCAATTAAATCAACAAAAGACCAAGCAGGGCTAGAAGCAATTGTATGAAGCCTAGTATAATGGAAATCTTCAAGATCCTGTATTGAGACTGGTGGACCCTTTTTATTATTTGATTGGAGATTTGGAATATAGTAATTTCCTGTGTCTAGTAAGATTGAAAGGAAAAGACATCTCTTCAATCAGCATTTAACTTCCCCCTTTTTTTGTATATTTTTTTTTTTTTTTTTTAAATCGAGCTTAAATCTCACATTCTGATCCATCAGATAATGCACCAGCATAAGGACCTAGACTGAGTAATAATAATGGCTTTCTTGCTTGTTGATTCAATTGAATGTACTGCTCTCTAGCTTGATGTGCCAAATGAACAGATTTGACTAGTAATCGTTCTGCTCTTTCGGATGAAAGTCCAGCTATACGAAAAGCCAAAGAGGAAGCTTGATACGTTGAAGTAGAGACCACATCTGCTCCTGCTTCTAAAAAGTCCAAATGAGTCTTTAGAATAGCCTTGCAACCCGTTTCAGAATCTAGTAGTGATGCTGACCATAGCGCTGAAGAAGAAATGTCTTGTCCCAACGCATCTTCTATATGAGTGGCCTATTAGGAAGAATTGATATATTAAAATGTTGACATAATTGGTGAGAGTTTGGAATTGCATATATATTACTCACAAACCCTCCATCTAGCAGGGCCAATCCTGACGACTTGAGCGTAGAAATGTGCTGTAACGTGTCATTACAACAATTGCCTTCTGATCCCCTCTGCGACATAGCTGCTAAACGTGAACAGATTTTAAGAAGCTAACAATATGTCAAAAAAGAAAAAAAAAGAAAAAAAAAATTAGAAAAAAGATTTAGTAAGAAAAGAGGAAAAAAATTGAGAAGATCTTCTTCCCTTGTATTTCGGCAATCTCTGTTTTCTTCTCTACACGCGACATTAAAACGGAGATCTCTCCACCTTACTTTGACCAAAGAGGCAGAAAGAATCACAGTGGGGGGGATTTATTTTTAAAGAAATAGGATTCACTTACTTTTCCTTTTAGACCCAACCTCATCGTCCCTCTTCCCTCTTACTCGTGCAGGAAAAATCTCAAAATGTCACAAATAAATCATACTGCTGGTCCAATTGGACTAGATAATTCAATTGTCGTACCTGATGTCAATGGTAATCTCTCCCTCGTATTAGAATCAGTAAAGAATGTATCATTTCAAGAAAAACCCATCGTACCTCCTGGTCCAGGTCAGGTACAAGTCAATATTAGACAGGTATGTATTTTATTTGTTGGTAACGGGACTGTTGGCTCAAGATTTATTTATTCTTCTCTTTTTAGACTGGAATTTGTGGTAGTGATGTACACTACTGGCAACATGGTTCTATTGGTGACTTTATTCTAAAAAAGCCCATGGTAAGTGCTGAGAAAAATTAGGGTAGGAGGTATAGTGGCTATCTTTGCTAATCCACAATGTACAGGTACTTGGTCATGAATCAGCAGGTATCGTTACTGCCATCGGTGAAGGTGTGACAACGCACAAAGTTGGTGATCGAGTAGCATTAGAACCAGGACAACCTTGCGCATACTGTGCTTATTGTAAAGGGGGAGATTACAATCATTGTCAAGGTCTTGTCTTTGCAGCTACACCTCCTTATGATGGAACATTGGCAACTTACTATAGCATTCATGCATCTTTTGCTCACAAGATTCCAGATACTATGACAATGGAAGAAGCTAGTCTAATGGAACCATTGGGTGTTGCTGTTCAAAGTGCTATTCGACAAGGTAAAGTAAAACCAATGAGTAATGTAGTCGTCTTTGGAGCTGGTCCGGTTGGTCTTTTAACTGCAGCAGTATGTCGAGCAATGGGTGCAAAGCAAGTGTAAGTTTGCCGAAATCTCCTTTGACATACATTTTCTAATTCAATTTTTTCACTTTTTTTTACCTTTCATCATAGCGTCGTTGTCGATATCGTACAATCCAAATTAGACTTTGCTAAAGAATTTTGCGCTACGTCAACCTTCATGCCCTCTCCTCCAAAGGAAGGCGAAGACAAGATGGCTGCTTCTGAGCGAAATGCTGGTGATTTGATACTTGAAATGGGGGGAGATGTATTGACTCAAGGTGGTGTTGACCTAGTATTAGAATGTACTGGAGCTCCACCATGCATTCAGATGGGTATCTTTTTGTGCAAGATTAGAGGTAGAATGGTTCAAGTAGGAATGGGACCAAAAGACGTTGTCATTCCTCTATGGAGAGTCAACATTAGAGTAAGTTTTATTAATTGTAATGAAAGTGCGATATATGCTCGTATCATTGAACTTACTACTTCTTATCACTGTAGGAAATTAAGCTGACTGGAAGTTTCCGATATGTCAATTGTTATCCGATTGCCATTGACCTGGTAGCTTCTAAAAAAATCGATGTTACCAAGATTGTGACACACAGAGTAAGTTGCAGCAGTCAAAAACTTTCTTTTTTTTTCTTCCCACCATTTCAATTGACTTACTACTTCCAATCTTCTTCAGTACTCATTTAAAGATGCAATGAAAGCTTTTGAAGCTACTCTGAAAGGCAAAGGTGATGATGGTAGAGGTACAATCAAGGTACAAATTTGTCAAGGAAAGGCACAACAGGTTTGACGCAAAAAAGTCACATACTGAAAATTTTTAATCGCAATAAGTGGTAGTAGTAGTAGTAGTAGTAGTAGTAGTAGTAGTAGTAGTAATGAAAGTAGTAATGACCCAGATTATATCACTACATGAAAATACTAGAATATATTTTTTGTCATTGAAAAAAAGGTAGAAAGGAGACAGACATTGATTCACAGCGCTCGAGGACGTTGCAAATGCTCGTGACCGAGATAGGCGACATAAAGAAGAAATTTCTACAGAGGTAAAAGATGTTTGAGATGCTTGGAGGAAAGCAAGGTAAATTGAAGAACTTTGACCCATCTTTTTTTAAAGGTGATTCTCAAAGCAGATTTTGGTCCTTGGTGCTGATGAAAATGCTGTAATGCAATGCATGCATTGAATGGCGAATAACGAAATTTAAAGAGCGAAAGACAAAAGAAGTCTTAGAGAAGGGAAAAAAAGGGAGGGAGAACAACAATGGTAGAGATGGGCATGACGGGTATTTGCGACACACTGGTACAATTAATCCGAGGCAAAAAGAAATTGAGTGGGTGAGAGAGAGAGGGAGCGAGAAAAGATTTGAGTGGTCCAGAAGGGCGAAAATGTGTAGGAAGCTACTGTCAAATGGGTTGGATAAAGTTGAGCTTCATCTTGTGTCGGCAAATAACTGGAATTTATCGGCAGTTGATAGAAATTCTCGAAGATCGTCATCATCGCTCATTCTCATCATGACATTGGCTCCTGCATCTGGCTCTCTATAACGTAAGATGTTGATCTCTGGCCCCAGTCTTTCTTTTACCTTTTCCATCAAAGAAGTAAAAGTGACGCTAGGAGGAACTCTGATAGCGACGAGGTCATCTGTTGCTCGATTAAAAATCTTAATCTTGATGAATGCTGGTGTATTACCTCCTGCTGCTACTGCTGCTGATGAACTTAATCCACCACTACTAGGTCCAGGTCCAGAGGTACGTGATGATGGAGGTCCTAATGATCCTCTAGAATCTCTTGAACCACTAGTATTTGCTGTTTTTGATAAGGATGGCTTGGATCGTAATACTGATGAACCTGACGTAGAGTATCGCTTTCCATTCTCATTGTCATGTACTCCCATAGTATCTACCTTCGATCTTAGCTCTTCAACACTTTGATTTTTGCCTTGAGTTCCTACAACTGCATCTTCCGAGTATTTACTCGTTCCATTACTGTGCCCATTAGCAGCAGATCCAAGTATGGATGTATTTGCTGTACTAGGTGCTGTTGTTGATATTGTTGTTGCTGAAGTTGCTGCTTGCCGAGTTTCAAGCACTTGAATGGTACAGTGATCTCCTGGCCTTGGTTCAAAGAACAGTCGTACCAATTCAGAACTCATAATAAACTCTGGTAAAGCGCAAAGTTCATTGATATAAGTGTCAAGGTCGTTTCTTCTCTGAGATGTGATCAAATCATCCACATGCTCCAAAGGTCCTGGCATCAAAGGGAGGATTCGCTCGCTGGGTCTTCCGTTTGCTTGTACTTCCCTTCCTGCTTCTGTAGGAAAGTGATCCAACAAGGCAATTTGAAATTCGTAAAAGTCTTCGTATAATCGATATAAAATTAAATCTCTCTCTTCTCCCAATGGTGCAGTTGGTGCGTGACTGGGAGCATTTTGGACATGTCGAGAAACGTGTGAAGCTTGAATACGGAACCAATAATCACCCTGTTCAAAATGAAATGAATCAACTTGAGCAGACGTTACCAATCCAGTCGGTAGAGGTTCACCAGGTGGCATACCGGGTGGTAATTCTGGTGCTGGTGCCATACTAGACGACATTGGGTCAATCCCAGATGATGTATTGTGATTGTTGTCTTTAGTTGGCAGCATTGGAAGATTGACCGAGGAAGAGCTACTTGCGGGATTGTAGTATTGTGCTGCTGAAGATGTTGGAAGAGGTGGGGCTGACTCTGGCCCACCTGCATTTCCTCCATTACCGAACTCAAATCTACCCAATGGAATCGTATTCTTTTTGTAATCGGCAGTCATCTTTTTCCATTCCTCTACTTTGGGAATAATTCCTTTACTTATAAGTTCATCTACATTTTCCACCTTTTGACCATTTGTCACATCTTTGAGCTCCACAAATGTGACTGGAATTAGACCAGGTCCACCTAACCTTCCAATTGGCTTGGCCACGAACCATTCAAAATTGGATTGCGCAATGACAATGATGGGTTCACCTGCATTTGCTTCCAATTCATCTGCTCTCTCAGCCACAAAATCAAACTTTACAACTGCATAGAAACCGCCTCCATGTTTGGCAACTACAGATGAACCTGCTGCTGTTCCTGTTGCTGCTGGTGAATTGGATATACCGCTTGTCGGTGAATTACTGCCAGGAACACCACCCATTGATACTCCTGGCCTTCCACTCTTGCTGAGAATGTCAAAATAGCTTGCCGGTACTAATCCACGAGCATTTGTTAGTGGGTTTGTTGCCTCTAACCAATCTG
Source organism: Exobasidium cylindrosporum (assembly GCA_023273805.1). NCBI lineage: Eukaryota > Fungi > Basidiomycota > Exobasidiomycetes > Exobasidiales > Exobasidiaceae > Exobasidium > Exobasidium cylindrosporum. Next base: position 2,781,305 of record CP096878.1, read on the forward strand.
GATTATTACTTCCGTCATTCAAAACGTGAAAAAAGTCACCTTTACTAAAACTTAGTTCTTGTGGTGCTCTTGACTTGTAATCTCTTGTAGCTCGGATTACTTTTTTAGGGGGTTGAATCGATACTGCATTCTTGACTCCCATGAAAAGTGCAGGAGCAGCAGCATTTGGTCGACTAGATCCAGCTGAATTTCGATCTTTATTAAGTGACCTTCGAAAGTCTTTTAAGCCTTTCATCTCGGCTGGCTATCGTCGACGTTGTAAGGTGCAAGGCGTGACAGGAAAGTGTAGAGATTTGCTGAAAGATTGCTGTGAGCGGAGAATATGTGTGTCGCTGGTCGACTGAGTTTCGAAATTTGTTTCACAGGTTGAAATCAGCTGTAAATTAGATTGCGTTTCGATCAATCTGAATCTCAACAACTTGGCGTCAAGTATGCTATAGCTGACCCTGACCTGCCTTATTTGTCTCAGTATATTGCTACTTTTATCAGTGCCAGAAATTTCGTCACCGCGCTTGACGAGAGACTGTAGGCGTTACTTTCAGACGTAAAGTCTTCTCGGAATTACCCTATCGTGCCTTATTTTTTTTTATTGAGAAGAAGATTCGACGACAAGACACCCAAAAAAGCGTACAAAGCGATTAAATGGGCTAGTCTATTATTACTGATGCAGTAAGTGTTGCAAAGAGATCGATGGATGGGACGGTAAGGATAAGCGGACGTCGCGAGTAAAGTAATGTCCAAGGTCCGTGTTGTGTTTTGATGATGCAGAGATGATATATGGTGATATGACTTCTATCTTCATCACTTAGGCTTTTTTTTTCACTCTCTCTCTCTTCCCCTCTTTTTTTATTTTTTGTTTTTACCCTTCTCCTCTTTGAAATTTTTTTTTCTTTTTTTTGGTTTTCTCTAAAGGAAACTAGAAAAAACAATAGAAAGGTGGACATTATAAATTAAAACGCTAAAAGGTAATTGTATAAAGGACGCGTCTTTTCGGTGGTTTTGTAATGAATTTATTGTTAGTATTAGATAGTACCAAAACTGCCTACCATTCCTGCCACGTAAGATTCCGAGCTGGCGGGTCTATTAAAGACCAATTGTCAACAAAGCTAAAATGATAGAGACAAGAAAAGTAAATGCTGACAGGAGTAGTAAATGACAGATATACTGATGATTTACAGTATAGCTGGTGCAAAGGAATAGCAAAATGAAAATGGAAGCTTGATTTGATACGACTTGGAACGCTATACTCTTAATTTAAGGTCGCGCGGACGTGGTCAAAGCTTGGCATACTATTTGTTCAATCGAGTATCGGCACTGAGGAAGCGGGCGGTAATGATATTTTTATCCCAATGTGGAATTAAGTACAATCACCTTTTGTTCTGCCAACGTCGAAGCTCACATACACATCCAGACACAGCAATTAAACAGGTATCATAGAAGTCTTTTGTTGCAATTGATGGCATTTATGAAAAAAAAAAAAGAATAAAACAGCGTATGAGACCAAAGCTCAGATAGGCTGGATTAGAACAATCAAAGACCTCGCTATAACATAGACTGCGCAGCAGAGCATTGTTGAAAGTAAAGAGGAGAGAAATTAGAAGGTGAAATAGAACAGTGATGGCATACACTGCCTCGTCATCGAGGTAAAGAGAGGTGGGAACCAGTCCAACAAAGTTTCATTCGATGAGAAGTTAAGGACATAGAGAACTAGCTCATATGACCTTTTACTTTATAGTGTTTTAGATGGAGGCAAAGGAGGAGAAGAGAGAGGTTGGATTGCTTCCTTGGCTGAGTCGATTGACTTCAGCCACTCCTTGAAGGTTTTGCATGACACCAAAGGGAGCATAGGCAATAACATAGTCTTGATCTTTGACCCAATTCATCATTTCAAGTAAGAAACTACGTGCTTGAGAGGAAGAGCATTGAGCACCACCATTAAAGTTTTGGCAAGCTGCTTCAGTAATCCAAATATTCTTGCCAGTAACACTGTGCCAGTTGGCGACATATTTTTTGAAATTTTCAACATCGACATCGTAGTAATGAACGGCAACAGCATCTAATCGCTCAAAGACTGTACTGCATGAGCTCATAAATTCCTTGTACCATGTAGTAAGACCAGCAGGATCAGAAGTAGTGGAAGGTCCAATGATGTACCAGCCATCATCAGCTAAAGGCATGATGTATTCTTTCATCAACGAGCAAGCATGGGCAGGAGTCATATCAGCTTGACCAACTTGATTAACTTCATTCATACCAAATGCGCATTTGTACTTGTTATAAGTACCATTTGGGTCGTCAACAACCTTGGACTTGAACTCTGCTGCGTTTGCACCACTTCCACTATCACCCCAGAGCATAGGACAGAAAAGCTTATCGGTAGGCGCTGTACTCCAGCCAGGAGTTGCTCCCCAGCTGTAATACCAATCGACATTATCAACTAGGAAATTGTTGATGTCCATACCATTAGAATTTGGCCAAGCCAGGCCTTGCTTACTACTAAGGGTAATGTTTTTCCCACTGCCGCTAGCAGTAGATGTGGATTTAGAGGAGGAGCTTGATGAAGATGTACCGGATGATGTGCCAGAAGAAGAGCTACTATCGTTGTTTGTTGATGAAGAATAGGAAGAAGAAGTTGACGAAGATTTAGAATTAGACTTGACCTTTTTGCTGCTGCTCTTTTTCTTTCCACTCTTGGAAGAGCAGGACTTTCGCTTCTTGTGTTGATTGTTGTGTCGTCGGAGGGCAGGTGCATGAACTTGATCATGCTCTGAAGCCGCAGCCAGTGCGGTGGTGGCCAAAATGGCAGTCACAAAGAGAGTAGTACCAAAGTATTTCATTTTTTTAAGAAAAGCTGATTTGTGTATTGTGCTGTTGTAATTGTAATGCTGATAGAATACAATACTGCTTTCAAAACAGAATGTATAGGTTAGTGAAGGTTGCAAATAGAGAACGGTGCTTGAACGAAAAGAAAGTTGAATAGACTTGCTTCAGAGCGTGAATACAGGGGAAGATAGGAGAGGAGTGAGAGTATAAAGAAGAGAAAGAAGAGAGATGAGAGTGGATAGTTATAGGGAATGTGAGAGAAAAGAGTGAACTGCAGGTGGGCGGAGGAGGAAACAAAGAATCTCAAGACTTGAACATCAGCAAGTACAAAAGAAAGGGATGTAGGGAGGGCCTGGTATTATTTTCCCGCTCCTCCGTCCAAATAATATGCAGTGGATCAAAGCGTTGAAAAGAAAATACTAGACTCTTTTTGTGCCGACATTAGTCTGAAAAAAAATTATAATGTCACGCTACCTTTCTTGAGTACAAATGGAAATTCACCATTACAATTTGACTTTACCTATTCTTCAATGTGTTTTAGTATTGGCAAAAAACTAAACTCTTAAATATTTGATTTTGCATACTGCCTTTAGACTAAAAGCGCAATAGGGACCCACCCCCTTTCTGCAGCCAACAGCTAAATTTAGATGCTTTGCTCTCTCTTCCTTGCCGAAGATGTTCTCAGGGCGTGGAGAATATCGTCGTCTTTCATTGCTAGGCACACAATTTATTCCTTGGCTAAAATGAGTCTGACATACTGTAGGGTCTTTACTCTAGACAAGATATGAATCCAAAGCGCAAGTAAGACTTTCAAATCTCGTTTTCCATTTTGTACAATGTGAAGCAATTTGTAGCTCTCTGATCAGTCTTACAGCAAGAAGGGGAACAGCGCACTCAACAAAGAGTCGTCAATTTCAACAAACTTTCTCCGCCTGACATCAATGGTTCACTACTGAGTCTTCTCTTCAATCTAACGTGACCAGCAAATCGAACAGAAATAAAGCTCTCAGCTTTTGTGAGATACATACTCTGAAATGAAACATCATAGATGTCACAACGAACTCAACCAATTTCCTAATCCACCTCCTTACTTTCGACCCTTTTTGAACACAGATACCACAGCGGTCTGTCATATTATTTGCTGGGATGAAGTGGTGTGATTGAAACAGATGGTAAGTCGTACAACAAGAACATGCTAATGTGAGTGTAAATATTATATAAGTATATATAATCGACCTCTTCATATAATTTCGTTTCGCTTGGCCTCTATGATCTTTACGCTGTCGGTAGACTAGTTGGTGGCATACTTTGGGTCTCCGGACTTAGTGTGAAACAAAATTGGTTGGTCAGATTCATAGTTTGGAAAATATTGAATACATGAGCGCAAAATGACTCACATGATGGGTGCTACTGGCTTATTCGACTCTGCCATGAATCTCTGCATCAAGACTCCCATTCCTTGTATCGCAGTGTGCTTAATTAGTGATAAAATGCGATTCACCCTCAACTTCTGCTCACCTTCGAAACAACCCAACAAGATTCCACACATTATCCCTGATCCAACCGCCGTCTTGGGTCCCGCTATAGAAAGTTTGAAACAAATAAATGAGTAAAGAGCTATGTCACTAAGCATTAAATAGCACCACAGAGATATCTAATCTTTACCCACCTCGAATAGCAAGACTGCCACCAGTCAAGAAACCTGCTATGATAGAGTTCCAGTGATCTTCTTTTTGCCGGATACCTTTCACTGTACAATCATATGTTGAAAACATAGTACCCCAAATCCCAAAATTACCACCCAGAACAGGCGCTCTAGCTTTTATTGCAGATAGTGCTCCTGGTAGTCGTGCACCCTGTCAATATTATCCAAATCAGCTTAAAAGTACCAATAGACGCAAATAATCCTCGACTTACCCTTGGTGAATTCCGACTTCCCTTTATTCCATGCCATATCGTTCCACCAATCGCACCCATACTGAATGCGCCACCACTATCATTCAAAATGACCCAGGGACATGGATCCCTCGTTCGATCTGCATGTGACATGTCGAACCAGATATATAGGACAACAGCGAGTGTAAAGTGGTCGAACAAAGGGGTAGTGAGTATCAGCCCTCCGGAAAGTGGTGTTGAAAGGGTAAAAATTACAAAGAAAGATCAAAGACAAAATTCTTAATCATCGTCACGTGCTCATACGCTTGGATCATGGAATGCATGATGAATTCAAGTAAAATGAAAGGGTGCAGAACAAGCTCAATTCAACATAAACGGTAGCTGTCCACATGCGCCTTAATGAGAATATGAGCAGGAGTCTGGTCTAGATGATGAGCTCAACTAAGCTGCACTCATTTCGTCACAGATACATTCTCAATTTATGGAATTTGTAATTCAATGTTGTTTTAACAAGAAAATAGGGAGATCCAACAGGACAACGAGTCGAGTGGGTTAAAGGAGAAAGAGAAAAGAAGTAGGTAAAGAAGGGATGAAAAAAAGGTAGACTCCGAACACCGCTCTAGTCGTCCTCATCTTGAGCAGTTGTAACGGTGCTCCTCTTCTTTACGTCTTCCTTTGGTGCTACAGCAGTAGTCTTTGCCGTTGAAGGTGCGTCTACCTTCTTTGCTGGCTTAGCAGCTGATTTAGCACTTGACTTGGAAGCACCACCAGTCATTCCTCCTACAAATCCAACTAAACCAATAAGACCAGTCAACATAGCACCGATTAAACCAGCAACGCTTGGATTTTCCTTGACAGCAGCCAGTGGATCAACCTTTGCAGCATCGACAAATGTAAGCAATTTCTCCTTCATGAGAGACAATCCTAGAGGACCTTCTTCTGCCTTTGCATTTTCCTCCTTTTTGCTTTCTTCTTCCTTCTTTTCAGAATTTTGTTCAATGGCAAGCTTCTCATCAAAGGTTTGTCGGGCAAATTCTCGAGCGTCCTCAATACTGTGTCCAACATAAATATTGTCAAAGAGAATGTCTTCGTCCATAGTCCAAATTTCGAATCCAATACCAGCCATTCGTGAGAAGTGATTAGGATTATCATCTTGGAAGTAATTGGGGTTTGCAATCTTTCTCGGTGCCCATTCTCCCTTATAGGCAGGGTTGTCAATCATGGGTGCAGACCATTTACCCTTGTACTCTGGATTACGAATAGAAGGTCGAGTCCACGGTCCACAACCAGGAGCTTCAGCACACTTAGGATTAGGAATGGTAGGGGCAACCCATTCACCATCTTCTTCATCATCCCATTCTTCCGGCTTGATAGCATCAGGGTCAGCTACCATCAGGGCCTCGGTCTCCAACCAGCCTTCTGGCATGACAGCTTCGGCATCAGGAATCTCAGCAGGTGCATCTTCATCCCAATCCTCAGGTTTGACAGCCGATTCGTCAGGGATCCGGGCAGTATCAACCCATTCTGCAGGTTTCTTGTCCTCGGCATCATCTGAATATGAAGGAAGGGTAAAGGTCAAATTGATTAGTACATAATTTTCCTTCGTGAGCTAATTTATACAGCCTACTAACCAATCTCCTTCTCAGGGTTAACAGCTGGTTCAAAGTCTTCGAGCAAAGTACCATTCTTCTTGGAAGAGTTGTTAATCAAGATGTCGAAAGTGTTGTCGGGTCGAACAATTAGAGTGTAGAGTGTAGATACCTTTGAGATCTTGGCATAAGGAGCAAATTTAACGTGCTTTTCTTCGAGTTCACCTGAAACTGGATTCTTGTGTCTAAAAATGAAGTGAACCTTGTTGGTTGAGCCGCACTGTTAAGCAAAGATGAAATCAGCAACTCTAAATACAATCTAAATGAAACCTAATTTGTCTGCCTAAGACTTACCTTGTCTGGACCAAACATGATTGTGTATCTGATTTATAGAAAGGAGTTCAGTTTGCGAAGTAATATACGAAAGGGAAATTGGAACACTCACGGAGTCTTGTCCGAGAATTCCTTCGATTGAATGCCCTCTGCACCTTCACTCAAGAGCTTCATGTATGCACCACCACAGCTTAAACTGTTTTGTAGTTTGACCTCATATTGAACAACCAAAGGCTTACCTTCTAGAGCTGCTGCCTTGGGGTCAATAACTTGAGGGAATTGTGCTGAAATAGCATGTTGAGCTGCCTTGGACTTGGCTACCAAGCCTAAATCTCCAGCAAGACCGGGGAATACAGTCGGTTCTTCTACTGACCACTTTCCAACGTATGAAAAGACCTCTCCTCCTTGTTGTTCCTTGGTAGCGCTTGAAGGTGACCATCTTGTTTCCCAGTCAGAGGTAAATTGTTCTAAAAAGGGAGCTGTAATAGTTGTCGGCTGGAGTATACAGAGCAAAAGGAAGTCATATTTCAATATTTATAGAAGTCTAATAACATTAGAAACGAATGTAACCCATTGCATCTCACCTCAAAAGATTTCCGATCGAGAACATCGGCCTGAATTGCTGAAGCAGCAAGAGCAATGCTCAAAGCAGCAGTCGCTACGTGGTGCTTCATGATGAAAGCAAGACAACAAGCTAAACGGTAAGGTAGAGCGAAAGGAGTCTGGTTGTGATGAAACGGATGAGAATATGTGCAACAAAGTAGAAAAGATAGAGTACTAGGAAATAGTTCAAAAGAATGTCGAAGAATTGTTATTTTAAGAAGAATCTGCTGACGTGGAGCTCGGGGAGGTTCGTGCCTATTCAATATGATTTGTAAATTTAGAGCGTTTTTGATTAATTTAGATTTACAAAAAAAAAAAAAAAAAAAAAAAGCACGAAAGGAGGGCCGCTAAAAAGGAGGTAGAGAGCACGTGGTTGGTATCCAAGGTTGATACCGCGCTTCATGTACCAAAAAAGCAAAAAGCAAAATGGACGGAGAGATGGTAATTTGTTCCAAATCAAGGGAATCCGAGGAAGATTTTCGTACTTGCTCTTCACTCGCTCCTTTGTCTATTCTATTCTTTCGCTGAACAAACATATTTTGGGCGAAAGGAAAGTCAGATTGCTGGATTTGTGGGGTTTTCCACAACACACTAGTGATGGAGGTAGAGCAGCAGCAAGATTATCAAGGACTTGTCACGACGTCCTTGCAAGCAAGATCATTTGTCGATGATTGTCTAGATACATGGGAGCAGGGGGGCAAGAATCAGGTGTAAGTTTCATTCAGCAGTAGCAGCGAAGCAATACCGATGGTGGCTCTGGCCTATTTCGCATATCGTTATGATCGGAATTGAAAACTTACACCCCCTACCCATCTCTTTCCCTCTTTCCCTCTCTTTTGAATCATAAAGGTACGAGAGTCTTCGACGAGGTCTCTTGCCAAGTAATTCAACTCTGCAAGTAAAGAGGGATTATTTATGGCTTTTGGTTCATACACTACTATGCAAGCAGACGTTTCAACCCAAATTGCTACCGTCAGCATACGCTACTATCTTTCGTCAGCTCATTCAGTCAAGTGAGGCATCTTCGAGCGAGAATGACGAGAAGCTCAGCGAAGAAATCAGCGCAAGCTCCAGCAGAGATGTGACACCTGGAGATTTAAACCAGCAAGGATTATTCTTGGGGTATGTCATTCTAGATGTCATCTGGGCTGTAGACTCTGAGATCGAAACTCGCAAGGAACTTGCAATTAGTACTGATAGCACAACGCTGCTAGGTAGTACCGAGCGAAACAATGCAAATGGTACTTTGGAACAAACGGCAAAAGCTGCAAGATCGTCTTTGACAGAGTTGGTTCGGGAATTGCTGGTGAGTTCTTTTTTAAATCTAGGCGGATAGAATTCACTCCAATAGCAAATCTCTATTTTAGGCACAGAAAATCTTCTCAAGAAGAGCGGCAGCAGAAAGGCTAGAACCTTCACTACTTGCTCAGGTTGGTCTCATTGATGATGAAACAGGCTTTAATCGCAAGTATATACGTCTCAATACCGCAAATCTCTACAAACAACAAAAGTTCAATTTGTTACGAGAAGAGAACGAGGGATATTCAGGTTTAATCAATGAGCTGATCGGTGGGATGGGACCTGCTATCATTGGGGAAAGGGTGGCAGGAATCGCTGAGCCTCGAGTGGTTGAGCAAGAGTCTTCAGAAGACAGAAATACTCGAGCGAAAAGAGTCATGAACAATGTCTCTGCTCTAATTGGATTTTTTGATTTGGATCCTAATCGAGTATTGGACATTATTCTCGATGTCTTCTCCAGCAATGTAATTTTCCACTGGCCATTCTTTCTCGCACTTCTCAGTGCCTCACCCTGGAGTAAAACCAAAGTGATGTCTACTAAGAAGAGATCATCAAACTTGATGGAAATCGACTCGGCTCCTGATGCACAATTCGGATCAATAGACATCAGTGTGAAGGAAGATCATGGACATGAAGTATGTGCTCAGGTATTAGGCTTCAAATTCAGTCACTATCAACTGCCTGATATTACAGATAAGGTTCCCGAAGAGCTGTATCTAATGGCAGCTATTTTGATTAGACATAATCATGTTCGTTTCGTTGATCTTTACAGTCATCTAAGCCCCGATGAAAAAGGAATGACAGCTTTGCACGAAAAGTATAAGCAATCAATGAGCGACAAAGTCATGAGTGCCAAGGGTAATGCTCTTTCCATGGCAGCCCCCTTGACAGAGGAAGGTGCTGGGCTCAGTGGTAACGACACCAACGGAAAGATTGACAAGAATGGTCAAGCTGGATCAGAAGTAACCAAGGAAGTTCCCAATCAGATCTTAGGTCTACTTCAGGCTCTTCTTGGTATTGGACACCTCAAATATTCCGTCTTTATACTTGGTCGCTATCCTTGGCTGTGTGGTGCCTACCCTAAAGTTGCCGATTTATATAGCCGTTTGCTCAACGTCATTATTGAACCAGCCTATTCGACAATCTCGCTAGCGACTCAAATTCCCATAGTATCAAATTCTTCAATAATTACTCCAAAGCTTCGTTATGATTCAAAAAAACAGGAGCTAATAGAGTTGGCTTTGCCACAATTACGAATAAGTTCTTTAGCTCCCGAACCGCTACCAACAATAGTGAATCACTTTGTTTACTTCTATGGTGATTGGAAGAAACTTTTACCTGGGTGCTCGGCCAGTGAACTACTATCCGATTTTGTACCTTTACTTCGAGTATTAGGACCACACTTGTATCGCCACCAAATTCTGTTTCAAAGGATATGTCGCTTAGGCAAAGTAGGAATGAGAGCAGCCATATCTCAAGGAAGTGATCAAGCTGCGTGGTTGGAGGTCGTACGAAATTCATTGCTACCAGCTCTTACAATGACATCTGGCAATTCTGGTTTAGTATCAGAGGTATGGTTGATTTTAAGACAGTTGACATACATAGAACGATATAGTCTTTATGGAGAATGGAAATATGCATTATACAGAAGGCCGGAGTTGAGGGCAAGGCAAGCAGAGACAGAAAAGGAAGCAAAAGGTATTCTCAAGAGAATTAGCAGTGACAATGTCAAGCTATCAGGAAGAGCTTTAGCTAAATCTTCTCATACCAATCCTACCATCTTCTTCACAGTTGCTCTAAATCAAATCCAATCCTACTCAAATTTGATCGCACCTATTGTGGAAAGTGCAAAATATTTGACACACTTTGAATACGACGTTTTTGGTTTTAATCTAATTGATGCTTTAAGCAACCCTGAAAAGGAAAGAACAAAACAAGATGGCACAAGTGTTAGCATGTGGTTACAAAGTTTAGCTGCATTTACAGGTACTCTTTATAGGAGATACGTCATGATGGATTGTTCTCCAGTATTGCAGTATATTGCTAATCAACTCAAGGAAAATAATTCTAAAGATCTTGTTATTATTAGAGAATTGATTCTTAAAATGGCTGGTATTGAGCCTTTAGCGAATCTATCTGATGCACAAGTGGCTGCTCTGACTGGTGGTAGATTATTGCGGATGGAAGCAATGATGGTAGCCAATGCTACAGTTGCAACTCCTGCAAGAGTGCAATTCCGAAAGAGTGGAGGAAGGCTATTACATGCTCTCAACGAAAGTAGAATGGCCATCCCACTCTTGATCCTAATTGCTCAGCAAAGACAAGCATGCATCCATCTCGTTCCATCCAATGAAGCGCATCTCAAGTATTTGGGCAATCTCTTTGATACCTGTCAAGAAATTCTATTTCAATATGTCGAATTTTTACACAATCAGTTGGAACCACAAGCTTACTCTGATCTCGTACCGAAAATTTCTGATTTATGCTCAAGATTTGAGGTGGAGCCTTCTATCGCTTTTCACATTGGTAGACCTCGTCTAATTCTCAATCTTCGGACTTTAGAAGCGAAAGAAAACGAAGAACGTCTTCGTAGGGAAGTCTTGGCTAGTAAGATGAAAAGCTCTCTAAAAGACGCTTCGGCTAAAATGAAAGTTGACGAGCAATTTGATGAAACGATGAAGGGAGCTGCAGAAGAGTCCAATGAACCTCATGAGGAGATTCCAGAGGTAGAAATGTTAGATGACTCAGCAGAAACGTCAGTCGCTACAATTGAAAAGGAAGCAAGAGAAATGGTAAACGTTGCCATTGATGATGAGTCAGAAGCGAAATTAATTTGGAAAGCAGGATTAGGAGAAGCTGTTCAGGTTGCTGAAACTGTACTGCCGGATGATGCTAAAGAAGTTATTGGTGTCAATTTTTACGCTTCTTTTTGGCAATTAAGCTTGGCAGATATTGTTGTTCCAGCGAATAGGTATGAACAGGAATTGCGATCTCTCCAGCAAATCATTGATCAGAATCCAGAAGGAGGAAGGAAATCTAATCACAAGGCTCGTATTCAAGCTCAAGATATGTACAATCAACTTCGAGCTGAAATGCGAGAACAAACTCTGTCTCATGCAGTCACTCGCAGGAGATTACAAGTGGAGAAGAATCACTGGTTTGTTGATCAGCAAAGTAGATCAGATATTATACATAAATTGATGCAATTCTGCTTTGTACCTCGAGCTATACTATCACCAACAGATGCAATCTTTGCTGGTCGATTTCTTCGAGTGATGCACTCGACGGGTACACGAAACTTTTCTTCTTTGACTGCTTATGACAAGATTATCTTGGAACAAGTAGCACCACTTGTTTTTTCTTGCACCGAAAATGAGATTCGCAATTACGCAAGGTTTTTGCAAGTCATTTTATCGGATCTCCTTGCATGGTACAAGGACGAAGAAAAGTTCACGAAAGAAGCTCATGGTGACAATTTACCTGGCTTCCAGATGAAATGGGCTAATCGACATGGAGGAGAATTGATACCCGCGGATGACATGCTCAGCTTTTCAAAATTTCAGATGGTAGTTAAAAAATGGCAAAATATGCTTAAAGCAATCTTTTGTGAATGTCTTGCATCAAAAGAGTACATGAGAATACGAAACACGATCGTCATCATGACAAGAATTGCTGGTCAATTTCCCCTACTTGAAACTCAAGGCATTGAATTGATGGAAAGTGTGACAGCCATGACGCAAGAAGAAGAACGAGGAGATTTGAAAATCTTGGGTCAAGGTTTGCTTGCTACGCTAAAGAAATATCAGAAAGGATGGATTCCCACAAAGAAAAGAGTAGTACCAGCTGCAGTATCGGACAAGATAAAAGAATCATCAACACCAGCAATTGCAACTGAGAAGGTTGCAGATATTGTGAAATCAAGTAAGGAGACTTCAGCAGTGGATAGCGAAAAAGTATCGGCGACCACTACAATTGTTGCCAAAGAAGAAGATTTGACTGCAAAGGATAGCAGCAGCGAAACAAATATTACCAAAGAGCCAGGAGAAGCTAGTCCGCCTCTTCAGGATTCGTCTGAGTCAAGCAAACCTAATCTTAGTCGTAATATATCTTCAACAGTGGTAGCTACTCGGGGAAGTAGTGCACCCTCACCAAGCGTAATGGCTGCTAGAAAGGCAGCTTTAGAAAGCATGAATACAGGCATGAACCCGCCAAGAACAGCAGCTTCTACAGCTAGTGCACAGGCCTCTAGAGATCGACAAAGTAGTTCTCAACGGGAAAGAGATCCGTCTGAATCATACAATCGAGCTAGAGATCGTGATGTAGACGTGATAAGGCAGCAATCATCACCAAGACATGTAGTGAACTCGAGAGAGCCTTCTCCGGGAGCGACTTCTAGCATCACTAAAGGCGGTGCTAATGATATAACCGACACCAGAAAAAGCAGTCGAGCAGGTAGTCGTACAACAAGTCGAGCAGGTAGTCGAGCAGGAAGTGAAGACCCACCAGGTAAGAAAGATACCAGTGCTAGTAGTAGCCGAAACGAAAGGGACCGGGATAGAGATCGAGATCGGGATCGGGATCGATCTTCTTCTAGTCGACGTGATAGAGACACCAAAGATCGTTATAGTGGTCGTGAGGATACTAAAGAAAGGGAAAGGGAAAGAGATCGCAGCTATCGTAGAGAAAAAGATGTAAAGGAACAGAGCTCTAGAGCACGAGTTGAAAGAGACTCGGATAGCCGCAGTGATCGTAGTACAAAAGATCGAAATGATCACGATCAACGTAAAGCTGTTGATGGGAGACACTCAGAAGATCGTAGGCAGTCCTTGCCGACTGGGCCTAGACAAGATGTTGATAACGTTAGTCGTAGAAGTGGAGATCACAGTCGAGATGAAAGGATACCGCGAGAGACACAGAGACAGCCTTCTTCTCAACAATCCTCTGCAGCGCCAATGGAGTCAAATAATCGACAGACTCGCGAAAGTATACCTCATTCGACAGAAAGAGAATTAATAGAAGATAATGCAGGGTCAAGTCCTTCTTCGGTGGGAAAGAAGAGGAGTTTAGCAGATCGTTTAGCGGCTTCTGGATCGGCATTAGCAACCAATGGTGATAGTGCTAGTCCTACATCTATAATTAGAATAGAAGGCGATATTCGACAAGAAGAGGAGCCAAACAAAAGACCAAGAATTAATCGAAACCGCTTTACTGACGATGATGATCATGATAAGTCAAAGAAACAAGAAAGAGCGGCAACCACAAAAGATCAAAGTATTGCTGTTACTGCTTCAAAGTCTGAATTAAGTACGACAAGTGAACAACATCAAGCATCGCAAGGAATTTCTATACAAGGACAAGGAAAGACAAACGGATCTTCAAATTATCAGAGAAGAGATAGCGGTCGAACAAATAGTCAAAATTTTGGAGCAAGCAATGTACAGTATGAACATTATCAATCTCAGCAACATCAGCAACAACAACAACGTTATCACCAAAATTATCCATATCGAAAGGAAGAATATTCACGTCATGATTCTCGTGGAGGAACTGATCGAGTAGCATCTTCTAGTAGCGTCAGAGGAGGAAGTGGAAGGGGAGCACCAGGAGGAGGGACAGGTGTACCTGAACGAGCTAGATCAGAGAGACGAAAGGAGAGAAGGTCTGGTCAAGATTAATCCATGTGTACAAAGGCTTCCTTTTGCAATGTACAAGTACAATGACGAGATGCATGCTACAAATTGAAAGAGGTGAATAGCTCTTAAGTACCACTAATACAAAGACTAGATAAGGCGCTTGAAGATTACTATTGCTAGTTATCACCAACGTTGTCAAAGACATCTGACCAACTCCAGCTTGATGATGAAGAACCTCCAGTTTCATCACTTTGATCAGACCATGGATCTTCTTTTCCCCAAACGTCTTCTTCTCCTTGACCGAAATCATCTGGAGGAGTAGGAGATCCAAATTGACCATATTCAGACGATTGAGAAGAAGGTGGTACTTGTTCAGATGAATCCCATTGACCATTCTGTTGTTGATTTTGTGAGTGAGCACCACCTCCTAGCATACCATAACCAGCTGCTGCTCCAGCATCAGCCCCTGGGTTAATACTTCCGGGTGCTGAAGGTGGGGTTTCCACACCAGAAGAATCCTGCCTTTGAGTTTGTGCATTTGTACCTCCAACGTCCGGAGCCGGCTCAGCTTCCTTTGAACCTCCCCCACCTCCCATCATCCAATACCAAGGTAAGAAGCTACCACTTGTTCCTTGTGAATGTCTGCTAAAGTAGTCTGGGAAGTCATTATGAGGGGTCAGCAACTAGTTTGCTCAAAGTAAGGATTCAAGGAGTGCAAAATAGACTTACCAAAATCTGCGGAAATAGCTGTTGCTAATGCTACTGCTCGTTCTTGAATACTTAGATGCCTAGAAGGTCCAGACGAGATCAATTCTCGACCTTCATTACTATTTGCTATCGTTGATGGATTTTCTTGCTTTTTTTCTCCCTCTATGCGTAAATTTGAGCTCAAAGTGGTTGGGTCGAAAGTTAGGACGTATTGACCTGAGGGTGAGTATAGTAAGTCAGTTTTTTCAGGACTTTTGCTCCCTTGATTACTCACCAGTATCGGTAAATATCTCTCTCCCGAAACTGCAAAGTAGTTCATATTAGTAATAGTATTCCCCACTGCAATCGTAATCAAAGGGAAAAGGTTGCCTCTCTCACCCTCTGAAATTACGACTGATTGCTCCCAAGGGTCGACCTTGATCATCCTTTAGCATAAAATCCCAAGCCCATAAACCTTCATCTATCTCAGCAAATTGTTCTAATTCCTCATTACCTTTTTCACCTCCTCTATTTATAAAGAGTTCATACTTTCTTCTAATGACATGAAAGATTTGATGAACTTGACCAATCAAGACCTCTTGA
This sequence comes from Exobasidium cylindrosporum, assembly GCA_023273805.1. NCBI lineage: Eukaryota > Fungi > Basidiomycota > Exobasidiomycetes > Exobasidiales > Exobasidiaceae > Exobasidium > Exobasidium cylindrosporum. Next base: position 2,796,771 of record CP096878.1, read on the forward strand.
TTAGTGCTAGGATCGATAGTAAATATTGAAATTTTCGAATTAATAAACGTAAATGGTCTCTTGATGATCATGATTATATTTCCATTTGTATCTAATATTTGAGCTTCAAAAGGTCGATGAGTTTTTAAAATTTGACGTTGTATACTACCTCCTAATACACCTTTTTCACTTTCTGCTAAATATCCAACTGGTATACCTTCTGCTGAATTTATTGCATATTTATTTGATTGTTCAAATCCTAAAAAGATATTCATCATCTCTACCTGCCTTGTAACAACTAATGTATCTTGACCTAGAATCGTTGTAATGTCAGAAGGATGGATTACCTCCTTTGCATCTTTGTATTGTTGCACTTCTTTCACTGCCATTTCATTAGTAGTATGCTCACTCCTGCTCATGCTTGTCACATGAGCAGGGTTCGAAGTTGCATCAGAGGTGGCAGCAACAGCATTAAAATTGCTTTCATTGTCAGTCTTGTGCCTACTATGCAAATGATTGGGACTACGGGTATGTCTAGAATTGATACGAGATGGACGAGCTGAGCCTGGTAATCTAGATGAAGTTGAATAACGTACTTGTTCTTGGTAAAGGTTAGCACTGCGAATGTAGCCAGTTGAAGATGGCAGCCGAATAGAGGTAGAACCTAGCGTAGCGAACGTATGCCAAACTACCCTTCTACTTGCTCCTATCACCATGAGACAGAGCTGCAACGGGTGATGTAGAACACAAGCTAAATCGAAGGAAGGGTTATAGGGTAGAATTATACAAAGATGATAATCTTCCCTTTGTTGTCCTCCACTTTAAGGCGAAAAATCGCGTACTGCTAACTTCTCTATACATATTTACACACACTGATACACACACACACACACACACACACACACGACACACAAGATAAAGATCAAATGGCTTCTTTAATCTTGTAAATAAAAAATGTTGTCGATGTTGAATCGTTTTGACGTGCAAAGTGAAGTGCGAATACAGATGAGTGATTTGAGAGACACAGAGAGAAAGAGTGATGAGAATCCAATCTTGAAAATATCATTTCCAAGAACATTGGCTTTTTGATGTCCCTCCCATAAAGTAGAGACCTTCAGAGACAAGAGAAATTTATAATAAAAGAAGTGCAGGGAGGGACTAAAGAGAAACAAATTATAGAAGTAGAAAAGTTTAAGCCGAGTCACAATCTAGAGAGGTAAAGAAAAGGGGCAAAAATATTGTCATACTAGAACAATCTTCTACCTATTACCTTCTGATAGCTGCTGCTCGATGTTGAATCGATTCGGAGCTCGTTTGACAATTTAAGTCAAACATAAGCGTCTAAATATTCTAGACGTTGAGCTTCTTGGGTTGTTCCCAAGAAAACTCACTTCGACCAAAGTGACCACCAAAGGCAGTCTTGGCGTAAATTGGCTTTTGAAGACCCAAATCACGAACGATAACACCTGGCTTTAAATTAAAGTTTGCTCGAACAACCTTGACAAGCTCTTCATCACTGTGCTTACTTGTTCCATATGAGTCGACAAATACGGAAAGAGGTTCAGCAACACCAATGGCGTATGATAATTGAACCAATACTCTTCGTGCAAGACCACCAGCTACCAAAGATTTGGCAACCCATCGTGCAGTGTAAGCAGCAGATCGATCGACCTTTGAAAAATCCTTTCCAGAGAAAGCTCCACCTCCGTGAGCTCCCCATCCACCGTATGAATCAACAATGATCTTCCTACCAGTCAAACCGGCGTCACCTTGAGGACCACCAATGATGAATCGACCAGATGGTTGAATGTGGTAAATAGTATTGTCGTCCAAGAGATTGGAGGGAATAACTTGCTTGATAATCTTTTCCTTAATGTCGATCCTCAATTGTTCAGTAGAAATATCTTCTGAGTGTTGACTAGAGATAACGATTGTATCAACTCGAATTGGTACCATGGCACCACCATCCTTCTTGTATTGAACAGTAACTTGGGTCTTTGTGTCAGGTCGAAGGTAAGGAAGAGCTTCACTTCGTCTTGCAACGGCCAAAGCAGTGTTGAGCTTGTGAGAGAGCATCAAGCTCATTGGCATCAATTCAGGAGTTTCATCGGTAGCATAACCAAACATGATACCTTGATCACCAGCACCATGAGCTTCCAGATCACCATGATCCAAACCTTGAGCAATATCGGGTGATTGTTGTTCGATAGCGACGAGAACATTGCAAGTTTTGTAATCGAAACCCTTTTCTGATGAATCGTAACCAATCTCCTTGATCTTGTTACGAATAATCTTTTGATAATCTAATTGGGCCTTGGTAGTGATTTCTCCAAAGACCATAATCATACCAGTCTTGGTAGCAGTCTCACAAGCGACCTTTGAGTTTGGGTCTTGCTCCAAGCAGGCATCCTTTCGCAAGCAATGATGGTATGAACAGTGTCAACATCTGAATAAATTCTTTTAACCATTGGCTAAGCAACTCACAAGAATAGCATCAGAGACTTGATCACAGATCTTATCGGGATGACCTTCACCGACTGACTCGCTGAGCGGGGTATAAGAAAGGAAGGTAAAAGAAAGGATAATGGTATGGCTTTAGACTTCATTGCTCCACCTTCAATTATATATGTCACTACACTCACGATGTAAAAAGGAATTGACCCTCAGGAAGAGGAGCACGAGCCTGGGCTGTTTGCGAAGAAACCATAATGATCTGCTACTGTATCGTAAAAATGGGAAAAGGGTATGGGAATGAAGAAAGAAAGTGAAAGTCTTTAAAAAAAAGAGAGGATGAAGAATTCTTAGAGTTGAATTGACCTCGTTTTGAATTTAGCCTCTTTTTTTCCATCTTCTTCATTCTTCTCAAGCTCTAGTTACAAAGTCAGTGCGGGCAGAATTAAATTGTGCGCACGTGGTCAGCCCGATGGCGTGCTTTAATCTCTTTCTTATATCTCTTATTGAGCCTCCGAAATATAAGCTCATCTATCGTACGAGAAAAATAGGAAGATCTTCTTCCAGCAATGACAGTTCTCTTGGATCTAATCAAAGTCAACAAGAGAGAGAGAAGATCATCAAGGAAAGCATTGCAAGTTGTCGTACATAACTTTTACATGTTTCGGCTATATAGTAAAAAGTCGCCTATAGAGTCTAATATTGGTTCAAAACAGGCTTGACACGGCGAGCCATCGGGATTCGATTAGAGCCGTACCTTCGCGATTTCTCGTGTGCAGATTGTTTGAAATTTTGAAAGCTTGAATCTTAAAAGGTGTTCGGAAACAATAATACAGATTGGACAGGACAATAAAATAAAATAAAATAAAGAATAAAAATTCAAAGAATTATCCGAAAGCAAAAACGCCCAAAAAATTGTTCAGTCATGTCCGTTGAATTGAAGCAATTAGTAATCCCCCTCAGATATAGAGTTTTCCAAAGGTTAAGTGAGTTGAATAATTTTTTTGATCTCCCTATCAGTAATCACAGAATAGAGAAAGAAAGGGAAGAGGCGGCCAGAGTGAGGGTAAAAAGCCGTTTCGATTAGTTGACCGTTCTTTAATTTTAGCCACTTCTTCCTTCTTGACTATATCGACTCTTTTCTTTAAAACAACTTTAAGATGGCTGCCCTTCGATCAACTATGCCACTACGGCTACGAGCCAATGCTGGCACTTCCATGATATTTAAGCAAGTTTCATCTCATGCCACTCCTTTGCCACGTCGATTACCCGCCGCTCGTCTTTACTCTACCTCACCTGCCGGTGGCACTTCAGGTGGTTCCAAAGTCAGCGGTACCAATGTTGTTGCTGCTGCTGCTGTCTTGTTGGCTGGTGGAGCTGGTTTCTACTTTTATAGTCAAGATGCCAAAAAGGATATCCTTGATGTAGGGGTTGGACGAGGTGCTTCTAAGCTTGGTAGCTCAAAGACAAAGACTGCCAAAGACAGTGGTATTGGCTCCTTTGAAGACTATCAGCAGGTGGGTTGAATATCCTTCTAAAAAGACAGCAAGCTATTGCCCCCCGAGACTGATCTCCCTATTCTTCTATTCAGGTCTACAACGATATTGCCGCTGAGCTAGAAAAGGATGAAAATTATGATGATGGTAATTTTGGTCCGGTCCTTGTTCGACTTGCTTGGCACGCTTCTGGTACATACTGCAAGAGTACCAATACTGGTGGAAGTAATGGAGCTACTATGAGATTTGCTCCCGAAGCCAACCATGGTGCCAATGCTGGTCTTCTTCATGCTCGAAACTTTATGGAGGTAATTCACAAGAAGCACCCTTGGATCACCTACTCTGATCTTTGGACTTTGGGAGGTATTTGCGCTGTTCAGGAAATGGGTGGACCAAAGGTACCTTGGAGACCTGGTCGTAGTGACAGGGAAGAGCAACACTGCACACCTGACGGTAGATTACCAGATGGTGACAAGGGACCCGATCACCTTCGTAATATCTTCTATCGAATGGGTTTCAATGATCAAGAAATTGTAGCATTAAGCGGTGCTCATGCTCTTGGAAGATGTCATTCGGATCGATCTGGATTCGAGGGTCCTTGGACTCATGCTCCTACTAGCTTCACCAACGAGTACTACAATTTGCTGTTGAACGAAAAGTGGAGTTTCAAAAAGTGGAATGGTCCCAAGCAATATCAAGACAAAAGCACTGGTGGTTTGATGATGTTGACAACTGATATGGCTCTCGTTGAAGATCCTAGCTTCAAGAAGCACGTTACACGATATGCCAAGTCAGAAGATGTCTTCTTTGATGAGTTTAGCAAGGTTTATTGCAAGCTTCTCGAATTAGGTGTTCCTCAAGAGAACTTTAAGAAGTTTGAAACTGCTGCTGATGGTGGTCGACCATTCTTATTTTCTACCAGTGCAGAGATTGAAAACAGCAAATAAAATGCTTTTAGTTTTATAAATACATAGAGATGCGATAGAGATCTAGATTAAACCCCTTTTCGATGTAAAAGGGGGTTTCGAAAAGATTGGCTGATCTGTAATAATGTGAATAATATCGTAATAAATTTATAGTTCAGACTTGATTGTGAGCCCTAACCCTCAGGGTCTCTTCTCATTATTACCGTAAATCGTTTTTTACCTTTGTCGACGCGCCACGTGAGCTTGGGAAAAGTATGGATTCGAAAATCAGAGGAACGGATATGTCTTTTTTGAGTTCTGTTAAGAAATTGCAGAACTTGAATCCACCAATTCTCAATCACGGTGGCTTATTCGCCTCTTCACCGTAAAGTCAATTGTTTTTAGATACCTGGCATTTTTGCCTTCCATTGCATACGCCTTCCACTAGTCTTGTGTTGGTAAAGGGGATTAGAGAGTACCTCGCTACACTCTTTAGACCAATTCTCCGCTTTATGTATACTCGGCGGATCACCTAGCTTGTCATTTCATCACAAGTCCCTGTATCCCACACAGTATTCTTGAATTTGGATTTGCTCCAAGACCTGCTAGTGCACTAGAGAAATTTTTACCTTAAGGTGAGTGTACTTAGAGTAGAAGTGCAAGGTAGCAAGACGACTGATCATTGATTGTATCGCATACATTAGCTCAGCGATTCTCCCTTTTTCCTTTCATCTGGTGGACTTGACTGTCTAACTGTGGAAAGCGGGAGTGATCGAAATTAATCAAGAACTATTTTCCCATGTCAGCCATATCAACTGAACAGCGACTTCCCTTGACCTCAAGTATACCATCCGCCATACCTTCTGATGGTGTCATCCATTCAGCATCAGCCCCAACGATGAACGGCAATCTTACCATTAAGAGTATGCCTATACCGCATCAGTCTTCCTCGTCTTCTCTCTCATCTACTTTGGCGACACCATCGACATCTGTCTCAAAGGAAGCTCAACTTGCAATACCCACATCGGATGTTGACTCACCGCTACCATCTGATGTTGGTGTTGTTTCGAGCGCAACAGGAGGAAAGCATCGCAGTGAAAGAGAGAGAAGAATTATGCCTGCAAGATTACGCAGGGTATCCAATCTCCTAGCTGGAAGTACGATAGAAGATGAATTATCTGGTGCCAACTCAAAATTGGGTAAGTCTGCTGTACTGAAGCTTTTCATCTCGGTGTAGTAATTAGACTTAGAAGCTGACATTGTGCTTCTTAAGAGGCATACATTCTTCCTACCACAACTCGAGTAGCCTTGAATTCCTTTGAAAAGCTGCCCTTCGAAACCTATCAAACCACTATTTTCGACTCTGAAGGAAATTACTTTTACAAAGAAGAACATCAGCAGGCCTTTAAAACTATTCAATTAATTGAGACACCAGATTTTAAATCGCGAGATGACACGGAAATGATGGGAAAGACGCGAACGATCAGATCCGAGGTGAGTTGACGGCTATTGCTTGCCCATCTTGATGGCTACAACGACTTAGATATTGTTTCCCTGTCTTTGTTACTTGCAGGAAGACACTTCGGATGCCGCTTATGAGAGAAGGCATCGCAAGCCAGATAACCTAGAGAAGAAGCAGAGAAGATTAGAAAAGGAGAGGCTAGTTCGTGACCGTCAAAAGCTAAAGGAGCGAATTGACCAACTACGAGTGGCTGATTCCAGGCTACTTATGCCCATATTGACTGCTCGAGAGCAGCATCAAAGGCAGACGGAGGGTGATGTCACCCCAGGAGCAGGCACTTCAAGTCCTCGTGGAGCAGAGGCGACGTATGGTTTAGGTAAACAGAATATGAGTGCAGATGCTGCACAAACTCTATCTAAGCTCGAATTGCTTCGTATGGAATTGTTAGAGGAGGCAAACGATACCTTGAAAAGGTATGATGCTTTACTTACTGTTCCAACTGAGGTCTTACCGCCAAATCCAAACAAACGAAAATCCGGAGATGTTGGTGGAGAGGAAGAACGTACGACTACAAAGTCGGGAAGATCTATCAGCTTATCTGGTGCTTTTGCAACCAAGAAAAATAATTTAAACATCAAAAGAAGTAGCTCTACCAATCAAAGTGGTGCGACAGCTGCTTCTAAATTAAAACGCAGAAGTTCGGCAAAGGGAAAGTCTGCATCACCTTCGAGTTCAAAGAGGCTTAGTCTAGGAGCTGAAACACCTAAGTCACCACAACCATTCAAGCCAAGTGATGGACCTGTTCGAGCGGAAAATACATATGCAAACATTCATGCTCGTACTTCAGGTGGCAGGTTTGCACCAAAATCAGCGTTGTCTGGTGAAAAGGGATCGACATCCAAAATTAATACAAAGGGTAAATGGAAAGCAGAAGGTCATCCCAATCCAAAGAAGCGCAAGACAGCTACAAAAGCAGAAAGTTCAAGTAGAGCGAGAACAAAGGAGACGAATATCAATGAATCTCAGTCGACAAACAATCTAGATGGTAAACCAAAGCGAGTCAAAATAATCATCAACAAGCGAGGAAAAGGCGGAACGGAAAGTGGCAGCAGTTCATCATCATCTTCTTCCATCAATCCAATACTTGTTGAAAAGGAAGAAGAAGAAGTTGAAATGGATATCACACCACATCGAGTTGCAAGAGCAGCTCTTACACTTGAAGAAGCTCAAGCCTTACTAGCAAAGGCTATGGAAGATGACGATGACGATGAAGAAATCGAGTGTGTAGTCAAACGAGAAGATGCAAGTAGCGGGTAGAAAGATACAATTTCCCCCTCCCTCCCCCCGGAAATATACATATATAATTTCCTTACGATTAAAGCTACATAAATTTATATTTTTATCGCACTGTCTATGCAATATTCTCCACTCTCTCTATATCAAATCTTATATATATTAACAAAAGAATGATTTTCTGTGATGCTACTACCAGTCTTGCTTGAAATTACAATACAAAATGAAACGCATTAATAGAGTTGTCAAAACCCACCAGATGATCCTATACTCTTTGAGGTTGTAACTGTTCCTCCTGACCTTTTTGATCTAAAGTAAGATTGAGAAAACGCCAACCTTGAAAGATAAACGGTAATTTGTCAGGATGCAAGTGAGGAAAAGATGAGAAGATTAAATCTCGAACAGCCTCAAAGACGACCTAAAGAAAGGTAAAGAAGGTAGAAACTTTCAATTTGAGAGCATATATATTCGTTGCCTATTTTCCATTTCATTTTGCTTACCTTGTAACCAGCTTGACTGATATGAAGACCATCCTCTGTCATTAGAGAATCAAGACCTCCTTCTATATTCTCAGCAGCTTCTTTGAAGGTAGAATTCATATTAAGCACAACTATCTTTCCATCTTCTCCCTTTGCCTCTCTTTGATCATTTACATCTTTAGCAACCTTGTATAACATTTGACCGTATTCTATCATGGATTTATCATTGGGATGTCCTTGATTTCTGCCAGGTATGACAGTAGCTGGTGTGATGAGTAGTATATCGGTAGCAGTAAAGTAGCCTAGAATGAATGTCATATTCTTTTCATACTCTTCAATAGGTACCTGGAACATGGAAGAAAATAGATTTCAGTGATTGTATCGTATGTAGATCATTTCTAGGAGTATCAGACTCGCATATTGCGCGGTATCTGATAGAACAGAGTCATTTGTACCCAGCCAAATGATTGCCAGCTTCGCAGAGGTATTCTGATCACTGCTGCCTTGTGAAAAAAGTGTGGGACATAGAGTGACAGCTGTGGTACAGGAGCAATTGTATGAAGTCTTTAAATATCGATTTTTTTTTATCTCTGAATGCTGCAAGAAGAAAGCTTACCTTGCCTTGAAGTATACCCGCTAAAACCTCGACTGATGACTAATAGAAGTAATGATATTCAAGGTTTCAAAAACTTATGCCAACAATCTAATTTTGCACTTCTCACCTTCTAGCCTTCTCTGATATACATCCTGCAAACTAGCGACAAAGCCACCAACTTGTGAAGCTTGCTGAATTAAGCTATCACCAAAACATATGATTGAATCATATATTGGGACAGCAAACATCAGCAATGATTTCTTGATTCTGAGTTCAAACCCGTACTAGTTAGTAGACAAAGATGATGGAAAGAGTAAGTAAAGAGGTTATATCGATTTTATTCTAATTCTGTTGAAAGTGTTTGTTCCAAACCAACTTTTTTTTTATAGTCTATTTACGCGATTAAAAAAATCATTCTATAGATACAGCAGCCATCGCGTTCAGACTCAACAAGATTTGCTTGGGCCTTCTTCTGTTGGAAATAAAAAAAGAAAAAAAGGTCACAAAGTTTCGATGGCTCATCAGAAGCACTCGAGAAAAACAATGCCTATAACTTCATCATTAAAGGGGTAACTTCCTTATCGTCAATTTTTTGCTTTTTTTTCTGTATGGTTGATTATCTTGGTCATTTGCAAAATTAGTCCCATCAGTCTTTGGCGACTTTAGCATATATTGCAAGCTATTCTCCCTTTTTTTGCAATTATCACATTGCTTATGACAATCTTTCTCTTCAATATGCTCTCCAAACTGGGAGAGTACCAAGACCCTTCTGCATTCTGTCGTATTCTCAATATAGGCAAGTACTCCTTGTTTTTCGAGATGGTGTTTTGCGAACATGTATTTTTCATTTTCTCTTTTCCTCTTCAATTTGTTTTCTTGTAGTTGCATCGTTGACATGGTAAGATCAAGACACATTACTTTACTGATGTATATAGCTGATACAACAGGATGACCGCTAGAACCACCTCGCCTTGATTCTTGATATAGAGACAACATAGAAGTTGGCGTGGTATTACAATATAGAACAAAGGAATAATCAATATTCTTAATTTGAAGTCCAAATTCTTCCAGGCAAACAACGACTTTAGTCTTTCCAGTAGACCAACTTTCCCGTACTCGAAATTTATTTCGATGATTCATATAGAGACAATGAAGTATATTCTTGTCCCTTCTTAATGTCAAAGCCAATTGTCTACATTTATACAATGTATCACAGTATATAACACCACGCTGACCTTCATGCTCTCTTTTGATTACTGTTGCAATCATATCTACTGTGTTCTCTTCTTGTTCTGTGATGTTGACTGCATAGTATACATTGGGTAGATTGTAAGTAAATTGAAAGTAATGTATCCGACTTGCATTAATCTCGAGCAATTGAAAAATCTTTTCCTTTTTTTGCATAGTAATATTGGAAGCCATATAAATCTTTGGTATATTTCCAAAATTAAAATTAAAATGCCTGATCAAGTCTCCATAGTCTCCAAAGTCTCTTTTTCCAGTAATTAAAACTTCTTGAGTACTATCAATGACAAATCTATTCAACAAGTTACGTTTATAAGCTAGTGTACGAAAGATTACTTTGGCAAGTGGTACTCTAGAAGCATATTGAGGTGACATGTAGATAATGGATGGTGGTGGATTACCTTCTATAACGGCTAGAAGCAAACTTTCCAAATCTAAGTCATTAGTAGAGCTATTGATAAACCAAGCATCGAAGCTTTTTGTTTGTAAATCTTGTATATATAAAGGTATATAATTTGTTTGAGGAGAAATGACAATGGTTGTTCCTTTACCTTGTATATTTTGAAAGATGGCTGGGATCTGGTAGCATATACTTTGCTTTACAGTCACTGGCATTGAGCAAAATACATCATGACCATCTAATACGGCATCTATCACTTGCCTCTGTGTAGGCTTTATGTCATGTAAATCAAAGCGTTTAGAGAGGGAGAGTAGTTCGGGTCTCCATGCTTTTACCTCTGAATAGTCTTCACAAGTAGCTGTCTTTTCAATGTCATGCGGTTTAAAATTGTTCGTGTCATCGATCAGCATTCTAAAGTCGTACCCAGCAGCACTAGGACTGCCATGTCCTGGTTTTGGCTGGGCGATGACCAAATCATCAAGATCCATTTGCGATACAATTGGTATGCTATTGAAAAGGGAACCAAATTTAACTTTCAAACATTCAGAGAAAAGACAACTTGCGACCTTGTCAGTGATTGTGAGTGCATTAACATCCGCCCTCCTCACGTGAAATATTGAATTTAGCATCATACCGGTAGCGGAGTGTATCAATCAATACGGTACCGGTAGTGTTGATTGAAATCCAACACAGAAAATTGTAAAAAAATATCGCGTCTTGGAGGTTTTTATGTAGCAGGAGATGCAGGTCCAAAAAAAAAAAAAAAAAAAAAAAAAAGAACCAAATTTCTTCTTGCAACAGCATTACTTCTTTACATTTAATTCCTGCTAAAGAAGATGTCAAGAATTCCAGAGATGGCTTCGACTCCATCTTCATCTTCTCTTTTTCCTTCTAAAAGTAGTGGATTTACACCACAATCAACACCACAAGGTGGTAGAATGAGTGAGCTTAAATCAAGAAAGTCAACAGCTACCGATTTTGGTACTCCAATAAAAGTCGAATCATCATCTCCTTTTCGATTACCAGAGTCCAATTCAAAGACTGCTTCCTTTTTGGCAAAGACACCTTTTGGAACTCCGAACAGGTCTGCACCTTCACCTATTGCCTCATCTCAGGCCAGCGCAACTACATCTACTTCCAATCCTCAACCTCCAAAACCACTGACTGGAAGAGCTAAGTTGACAGCTCGTATACGATCGCTGTGGCTTGGTGGTGGTCATGCTACATCATCATTGCAAGCAAAGAGCTTCCTTCCATACTCAGGATTTGCTAAAGTGAGCGATGTCGGCGACAACGAGGTGTAGTTAAAAGAGCTGACCCTCCCCTCCTTCTTTTATTCTTAAGCTTATGCTTCAGACCAATCTAGACCGACTCTACTTTTTATCGTTTCTCTCAATTCACATCTTTCTCTCTCTGTCCCTCTTTTCCCCTTTCAGACCAATTTCCTCCTTGTTGTTGCCAATACAGCCAACTTTGTTTTTCCTTTCGACGATTGCATTCGCACTTTCGATTTTGCCTCTCATCATAGTTCAGAGGCTAAGCGTTACAGATACAAGATCAATCTTTCATTCTAAACCAGTATCGACTCAGGATGTTTCTGTAGCAGGGTTCTCGCTACCATATGGCTCGCCTGCTGCACACTACTACTCAGTCCTTTCTCAAGCAAAGACAGCCATCACCATTGGGGTGTATGCTCTTTCTGGCTTTTTTCTGGCTGCTTCTCATGCCTCTGGACTTATGCTGTTCTCTCCCGATTCTAGCAGCTGGTCTCCATACCAGTCCGTCTCCTTCCGAAATCCACAAGGGCTTCGTGTCACTTCACTTCGGCCAAACGAACGTCTCTTCTTTCTTCTCGGTTCAAACTTCCTCATTGGTGCTCTGTACACCATCTATCGAGTACTGAAGCTTTCACGTCCCTCTTCTCTATTATCAACACCTGATTTTGAACCTCAATCAACTTTTGAATCCCTCGGGGCCCGACTTTCTGGTAAATTTCGTCAAAGGCTGCCAAGAGCACTATTGGCAGGTAGTGTACTTCCTGGAACACTATTGGTCTCATACTTTTTCATACGAAGACCACTGTTTCGCTTAATACTATCCACCATTGGTCACAATTCTGCTCTACGACCCCTTTTGATACCGTCATTCCGACATTATTTTCTCAACACCGGCCTCGTCTTTCGCACTACCGCCCTGGGTATCTTTAGCACGTTGACGTGGGAGACAATGAGCATCCTTTGGGACGTCTTCTCCACTCATCCCTTCACAGACTTAGCCGGAGGTTTGAGTCAATATTCTCGAGAACCAACAAAATGCTTGATTGAAGGTATGCAGAGTAGGAGGAAGGCAAATGCCAATGAAGTTGATCTTGGGCCACTGGAGAGAGGTTACTATTCCCACTTTGCCTTTGCAGAGATGGCAGTAATCGCTGCAACTGATGCCAACCGAAGGAGAGCTATCTTTCGAGAAGTAGGAAGTGTGAATGCAAATGTAATCGAGGGAGGTACAAAGAGCGCATGGGTGTCTATTGCTCAGGAGTGCCTCAAAGTTCTGGAAGACGAGCGACTATGCTTGTCTACAAGGGGAAAGCAAAATAGTAAAATGAGTGGTGCTGTCGCATCCACTACTCAGAACAGCTCACAAGTAAAAGCACTTGATGCAAATCATATCGCTACTCTAGAAAGCGGAACGAGTGTGATCAAGAAAGGACCAGGCAGTATTTGGGATCGCTTGGCCTCGCCTGGAGGAACAGGACCTACTCCACCTGCTGCCTCGTCTCAAATCTCTAATGCGTCTTCTCAACCTAGCAAGCCAACGCCTCTCAAGACGGATGGACTTAATGGCATTCTTCATAGCTTGGCACCTACTCCCCACACTAATGCATTAAGCAAGGCCTCCGTCACTGCTACAGCAACAAATTCAAAGTTAAATGGAGTGGCTGCCTCAACTACCATGTCAAATCCAGCTGCCTTCATTTCCTTCACATTAGGCTCGATCACTAATATTAGCAAGACAATCTTTATCCTTCTACCACCAGATCTTCGTCATGTCCTTGCCCGATTACCCATTCTTCGATCAGTTCCTTCCTTCCAAAAGCACTTCTTTACTCCAACCAGTCAAGTACTCCTTTATACCGGCAAGGTTCCTCAACAGGTCGCTTTGACAACGTGGAGTATACAAACACTTGGTGCCCTCTTATCGGCCAGTGTCGATCAAGATGAGTATGGAACAGTAGCATTGTCAAGTAATCAGAAATTAGGCGTAAATGATGTTTTGGAAGAATTTGCAAATTTACTATTAATCCTAAGTCAATGGGGTCAAGAGATTGCCAAGGAGATGGAGAATGAGTCTGAAAGTAAAAAGCAAGAATTGGCTATGCTATTGGATCGTAGAGTAGCTCCCATCGTTATTGCTTGTCGTAACGCCATCAACCTCGTAACAGGCGTATTTGAACCGACTGGCTTCCGATTACGACAAAGCATCCAAGAAAAAGTAGACCGAGCCATTGCGACTGGCTAGCATACACATCAAAAGAAAACGAAGAAATGATTACAAGGAGCAAAGACTCAATGAATGTATTTTAGCAAAGTAAAACAATAAGGTATAGATGTGAAAGTACAAGATTTAAGGGTAATAATATAAGAAGACATACTTGGGTGAAGAAGCCTGTATAATTTTACAGTGTGATATTAGCTAAGACTTTTACGCTGGTTTTGAAAAAATAAAAAATAAAAACATTACTAATGATAGTTGTTGGTGTTACATGGTGTTGCTCTTAATCTTCATCTTCTTCAAATCCTCCGACAATGGATGTCGAGATTGAATTAGGTCGATTTTGATATTCTGGTAATAAATCCATAGTAGGACTCAGGTATGAAATTCGATCTGAATTAATTGATGTTTGCCTTTCCAATTGCAAAGGTTCTTCAACATTGTGACTTGCTCCAACAGTCTCACCTCTCCAAAGAGCAATACCAGACTTTCGGCAATATTGGTGAGGAATAGATTGGATATTTGGGAACGCAGAAACGGTATCTGGAGCATCGAATGTTGACGAATCATTCGAGACGATTGAAACGATGCTTAATCTGGATTCGCCAGCAACTTCCTTTACACGGTGGGAAGAATATGCAGCAGCATAATTGGATCTTGGTCCATGCTCTCTCAATGCTCGAATTGAAGACAATTGTGGCGAAGAAACTGTCAAATTAGTCCCTTCTCTGCTATAAGGACTATGTTGTGCTGAATGGGAAGTTGGAACACTATGCTTCACATATATCAAAGAAGAAGCTTCAGAAGATGACCTCTGCCAATTTCGACGGCTTGTTAGATCATCGGCAGATTTACGAAATTTGGCTTCTAATTCTCGTTCTTCATCACTATATGACTTGACGACAGGTGACGCAGCTCTACTTTCATCTTGCGCTGCATGCTTTTCTCTTTGTGACTTTCTAATATCCTCTTGAAATAGTCTTTGTGAGGAAGAGCAAGTTGGTAAACCTTCACTCCATCGTCCTACAGTGATATTACTATCAACACTCTGCTTTGATACGCTAATATTTGGATTCAATGAAGATCTGCTTTTCAACTTATCTATCTTGCCTTTTGCTCTCTTGCAAGCATCTTCTGGACTGGAACATAATCCCCGATCAAATACAAGATCGCTGACTCGAGTGGGTAGATGATAGTCCATCGTATATCTAGTCAACTGTTTTCGAGCGGGTCGATCAACAACAGATTGTAAGGCTTTTGGGCACAGGATTGATTCCGAAGAAGTAGAAGGTCGAATAGCGTTTCCTGGTTGTATTGGATTTGACGAAATTTCAACAGAACTCTTTGATTGCCTGAGAATAGAATTTCGGTTTGGAACAAGGTCATTGCATTCTACACTTATCCTTCCATTCATCAGTAGCAAACCAATACAAGCAGCATCGGCCTTGTCATCTTCACAAATGATGCTTCTCTTAGCCACGAGACGTGAATCGCTACTACACTCTTCTTCACATCCACCATGACAAAGAGCTGACAAGAGACTTATTTCTGCCCCCATGGGGTCTGTCAACTGAACTCGGCCAAGGTGATGCTCTTTGCCTTTCCTAATTGACATTTTTTCCGCATCTAGATCCTCTTTCCTGCGACTGAGATCATTATTAGTGCTCAATTCTTCTGCTACCACTGCTATGTCTTCCTTTGTTGAATCCTCGATGCTGTGTACCAAAGGAGAAGGTTGCCATATATCAGCCTTCAGTAACGTTTCAGCTGTTACAGTATCTGCTTCCGAGACTGCACTTGGACTACTTGGCTCGCTTCTTAGATCTAGACCAAGTCCAAACATATCCTTCGAACTCTGTCGTCCAATCGTTAAAACGTTGTAGTCACTATCATGAGGCAATACTTCGTTGCCTTGATTTGGTGAAGGTGAAAGGTGTGTTGACGATCGTCTTTCATTTGCATGACTAGCTTGTGACCACCTCATGTGATCATCAGATCGAAGTCTAGGTGAAGCAAGTGCTGTTGGTGGTGTCGCCAAGGTCGGTGAAGGTATATATGCAGGATAAGCACTTCTATGTTTCAAAGACGACTCTTTTAATTGAAGTATAGGAACATTCGAACCACTTTCGCTATTATTTCCCATTCTTCTAAATAGCAAGGGTATATTATGACTTAGAGACGTTGGACTATGTTGATCAATCAAGTTGATACCATAAGGATAAGGAGTAAGTTCTCCGAGTGTTGGTACCTTTTTTCTAGATGACATTAGACGTGGTAAACGTACATTTTTCGACGACAATGGGTTTTGAGTAATATTTGATTCATGGAGAGGTGTCTGACCTTCTGTATCTCTAATTTTCCTCTGCCAAGGCTTCCAGGTATTGTTCACATTTTCACCTATTGTAGCTCGCCTCTTCCAAAACCACTTCTCTCGACGATTTGAACAATATCGCGCCAAAAAGACGAAGAGGAAAATCACAAGAAGGAGACCAATAGTACCCAATGCAATTTTGATGGCATCTATAGTCGATACTCTTGGTCCTAATTTTGAAACTGCCAAGCTCCAATCACTAGCTGAACGTCGAATTGGTTCAAGATGGATGGTGAATAGGTCACTGATATTGTCATTGTATGCATTTGATACGGGAGTATTATTGAAAGGTGTATTCGATAATGATTGAAGAAAGAGTGATTTACGCTTACGTTTAAACATCTTGTTTAGTACCTCCGTAGAGGGCGAATAATCAATAGCCAGAGTAAAGCGTTTACCTAATTTATAATTTTGCCATTGTTGTACCTCAATCGTCATGCGGACGAAAAGAAAAGTTGGGATACCAGCGAGTAAAAAAAAAAAAAAAAGAAGAAGAGAGGCTACCAAATGTACAGGCTCATACAACTCTAGGTAACCTGTGCAGTGAAAATGGGGGGGAAGGGTGCTATCTCTGAGATGAGGAGAGGGTAATATTGATGATGATGATGATGATGATGATGATGATGGATGAATTGGTCAGAGTGTTTTGATGAGGATTAAAGAACAAGTTGATGTCATCCCTACACTCTTGTTTGTCTCATCACCATCTGTATTCTCAACACCCACGCTTTTTTTTTCCCCTTTTCCTATTTTTTTTTTACCCCAAAATAGATCAATTCTGTAAAGTGCTGCACTCTGGGGATACTGCCAAACACTCATCCATCAAGGCAATACTCCAGATTTAGGTGAAGAAACAAGGAATTCAATGAGAATTAGAAAACGCGAACGCGAAAGTGAAGAAAAAAAAAGCCACTTTTCAAAAAAAAAAAAAAAAAAAAAAAAAAAAAATCTACGACACTCTGCAAATTAAATTTCAGTATATTAAAAGTGAATAAATAAAAATAAATAAAAGAAAGGGTTTCTAGCATCTCTCCTCCACCTTTAATTCTTAAAAATGAAAGAATTAGAGTTGTGTGTAAAGGCCCCGATCAGGAGGAATGTTTACCTCTACAATAAAATTATACAACCTATGTGGCTTCTCATCATGACCGGGACAGTCGCTTCCGCTTGTCAAATTTTCCTTTCGCCGATGAAAACTGTCGAATCCAATAAAGTTCCATGTACCCCGCACACTTGAGTTCACTGCTAATTACAAATCGATATCCAAATAGATATATATATATATTCTTTCAAGTGGGAGAGATGAGTGCATCGGAGCGCACTATTCAGTGTCTTTTAAGACGCGTCCAATTCAACCTTCCACTTTGGAGCGCCGTACTTGTTGTTGTATGCAGCTATATGCGAGCTCACTTCCCGTGTGACTGACGACAAGATCTGTTTGTAACTTTAAAGCGAGCAGTATTTAAAGATGACATTTACGTTCTGTCAATCGCTCTCTCTTCTCCTCCTTTTTTCTTGGCTTCGGAATGCTGATGGTGTGACACTTTCCTCCTTTTTTGTATCCTCGACACTCTGATAGTGTGACATGACCCTCCTTTTAACTTTAATTCTTCGAGGTATAAAAAAAAAAAAAAAAGAAAAAAAGGAATGGCTTTTAAATTCGAGAGAAAATCGGCGCGCCCCTCTTGGCTGAAATGGGAGGGGCGCACTTGTTTAGTATTTAGCCCATCCAGATGAGCCACGTGGTCAAGACCTTTTTCGGTCTTAGATAGTGATCCGTTGCTTAACCCTTTTCCGAATTAGTGAAATTGGTGATATAGAAATCCTCTTCACTACTACTATCATCCATCACTAACTGTCTCACATCCTATCCCGCTATAAAGTCAACAATACCTTCAATCGAAGACAAGTACAATATTTGGACATTTCTTTACTTCAAAAAGGACATAGAGCAAGCCTTGAGTAGCGAAAGAAAAGGGAGAACAGTGAAATAATATATATCTTTATTTGGCCTTGATTTGCAAAATGTCGACAGCTACACCTACTACAACAGAGTTTGGGCATCCTCTTCGAAAATTCAAGGTTGGTAGTAAGACTTGTTCCTTGAATGTTGCTAACTCTATGTGCTGATCTTTCTTGACGTCAACTTTAGCTTGTCTTTCTGGGTGAACAATCGGTAGGAAAGACTTCTCTAATCACCAGATTTATGTATGATACTTTTGACAATACTTATCAAGCAACGATCGGTATCGACTTTCTTAGCAAAACTATGTATTTAGAGGATCGCACAGTTAGGTTACAGCTATGGGACACAGCTGGACAAGTGAGTTCTGATGGTGAGGTGGATCCGTAAGTGACTCAAAGAACTAATTAATATCGATACTCTATTCCTGCCCTTAGGAGAGGTTTAGATCTCTCATCCCTTCGTATATTCGTGATTCATCTGTAGCTGTTGTCGTGTATGATATAACAAGTGAGTAAAGGGGTAGTATCAAACTTTCTAGCTTGAGAAGGACTAATGAGCCTTTCTAGACCGAGCTTCCTTCCAGAATACCTCAAAATGGGTTGATGACGTACGTGCCGAGCGGGGCAATGATGTGATCATTGTACTAGTTGGAAACAAGACGGATTTAAATGATAAGAGGTGAGTAATATGCTTTATTTGATAGTGATTCGTAGGAGGCATCGACTTAGCGTCATACATATCTTTATGTTCTTCTCTTTTCAGGCAAGTCACCACCGAAGAGGCAGAAAAGCGAGCGCAGGACTTTAATGTCATGTTCATTGAAACATCGGCAAAAGCGGGTCACAATGTAAAAACGCTTTTTAAGAAGATTGCACAGGCTCTACCAGGAATGGACAAAGATGCCGCACAAGATGGTAGCGCAGGAAATAAAAGTGAGTAGGCGACTTGACATATTGATATATACCCTCTTTCCTCACTGCCTTCCTTCGTAGTGATTGACGTCTCGGCAACACCAGCACAAGCGGATGCAGAGGGTGGCAGCTCATGCAAATGTTAGAAAAAGGTCCATTAAGAAAAATGTTATTGTGTAGGCTTGATCGACATTATTATTATTATTATTATTATCAAGTCTTACAAGATATTTTAGAAGGGGGCGGTAATTAGTGATACCTGGAATCCATAGCATGTAATTGGCGTAGCAAGACTTTTCATAGGATCTCTTTAATGGTATGAATCCATTCTCTATACGTCATTTTCAAGTTCAGTGTGTCCGGCTGTGGAATTTTCAACTGCTATCTTGCATATTCAGCAAGACAAGTCGACGATCAGCGAGAGCGGAATCGCATGGCAGGCAGTCAGCAAAAGCTTCCAATTCCAGAGCTCTTTGAGATTTGTAGAGGAAGGTGTGGCTGACACAGTAGAGACTGGCGAAAGCTCTACTTGGACTGATATTGATCTCACTTGGCTAAATCTCTTGACAAAATCGTAATCTTGACTTCATTAGCCAGAATCTCACATAAATTTAGACAGGATGCAATATTTTTCTTTGTTGCTCGCTTCTCTTCCTGTTCTTCTTGATCTATAATACTGCTTAAAGATCGCTCCCTATCCTTAAGGTCATTGGATAATTCTTGCATCGTTTTGCAGCATTGTTCTATGGAAGCCAACTCTTTCTTACCGATATCAACTACTTTAGTAAGACACATATCAATGACTTTCATCAAAGCATTCTGGCTCTCCTCATTATTGCTTGTAAATTGCTCCAGACTTTTAAGAATTTTTATCAATTCAGTCTTCAATTGAAATCGCTCCAGCATTGCCTTAATAGTTGCTCTTCTCCACGACGTTACAAACGACATTTGTCCCCAGTCTATCTTCTTTGTTGCACCTTTAGTACGTCTGCCATTATTATCTCCGACATTTTTGTCATTCAAGTTTAATTCCTTGGTAAGAAGACCTTTAATATTTGCATTCTGAACAAAAGTATTGATTTCGCTACTACTTTTTGCATCTTGAGCTTCCACTATCGCTCTCTCTATATCTGACTTTGCTGTCGCATAAATCCAAATTGCATCCGAAACGCTTTCCAAGAGTACGTTGACTTCTCTAGGCATCAGATCATCGGTGCTAAGAATTTCAATACAATTTGCATATTCCTGATAAAATGTCTGTGGTACAGCTTGAGGATAATCATCATCTGCTGTTGTTTCCAGACACATGATGATTGCTTCACTCAATTCGAAGTCGAAACTTGCTCTTCGCATAGACTACAAGGAATTTTGGGTCAGCATCCTTGAAAATTTCGGCATCAAGCTAGTTGGTGCTACTCACATCACAGAGCATCTTCATACCTAAGCTGTCGCACTTTCCCAGTAAATTACTTGTCCCTCTCAACATTGCTTGTCTGTCCAAGTAACCCAACTTGGCGAGGTGATAGAGCTGAGAAGAAAAAGTAAAAGTTTTTATCAATATAAAGGCACACTGAAATTTCGGTGCAAGTAAGCCTTATTTATTTGAATCAACTCACCTCTACTAGTAGCTTGGCTGCAATTTCTCCTCTCCTTATACGCTCTGTACGCTTCTGCTTCTCGCTTCGAGCATTGCCTTTCATCGTTCGATATATTGAAGAAGGTGACAAGCCAGCGAAGATCAGCTCCATTGCTTCTCCTACATTTTCAGAACACTCGGATAAGAGATCCTTTCCATTATTAGCCTTCCTTGGCCGACTGCTCGAGCTCGCTGGAAATTGCCTTGCAAGATGAGAAGAACAACTTGTCTCAATCGAGTCGTCTGAAAGGGAATCGTTAGCGACCTGTTGGTGACACGCCAAAATAAAGAGTAAGCTCACCTTGCAATATCTTAATTTCCCGACTCCAACCTTGTAGAAATACATCAAGAATTCTCCAAACTGACTCTCGATCGTATTCGCTCCTGCTTATCAAGCTTTCCTCTCCTTCTCGCTGATCCTCCGCAATGACTCTTGTACTTTCTCTTTTTCTTTTCTTCTCTTTACTTCCTGCTCCTTCCATCATATCACTCAGGGCCAAAACCTGCCATACATTAGTACACGCTGCTACTCGATTTGCAAACCGTTTTGCTGGACTAAATTCTGTTGCAGAAAATAGGTCTCTGTCCCCATCTTTAAAATCTTCCTCCTTTTTGTAGTCATCATCACCACCTGCATTTGCCGAACAAGTCATCTTTTCAGAGCTCTTTGGGACAGCCTCAAAAATTGCGCCGAATGATGTCAAATTTCCTATTCTTTCTATGAGCCTGGTTGCATCAATTATACTTGATACATCCGGACCTATTGATGCTCCAATTGATCGGTTCAAATTCATTTGTATGCTTAGTTGATCTCCCCGATTTGTAGTTGTATTTGGCAACGAGCATAGGGTGACAGCCAGTAGCTGTCTCAAGAGATTGCTGCGATCAAGTGATCAAGATTTAAAGGATGATCCAGTCGAGCAAAAGCATTGTATCAACTCACCTCGTTGGATGCCAGCCAAAAGATGCCAATTGACTCAAAGTTTGAATGCCAAGATCATCTGTTCTTTCGCAACGGAAATGTCAGACTCATCATTTCTTCTTTTATTGTATCCCGACCTCACGTACACTGTTCTTCCTCGAAAGCATGCTCAGCAAGTTGTACCAACCGTACCGAGGCCGTCTGTGTCAAGCAAGGCGACATATATCCTGCTCCAGAACAGTAATACAGAGCACTTAGTGGTGGTGAGGAAATAGTGAAACCAACACAATTTTTTTTTTTTTTATATTTAACTTTTCAACATTGCAAATAATAAACGCGCTACATGACAACGCGCTCTTTTTGGTGATTTACAAATCGAAGCCAATTGTCATTAAATACTTTAGCAGCTTGAAAATATTTCTCTTCTGGTGTTAGATTCCCATCAACAAGCTTATCCCCCAAAACATCGGTTGCTAAGCGAACCATTTGCCAACATCTAGCACCTAAATCTTCTGCAGAATGGTAATCGCTTTCGATGAGTAATCTTTTAGGATCACAAGCCAGTAATTGTTCATTCAAGTCTTTTTGTCTAGCATTAATGGCTATAGAAAAGGAAACATATAAATTTGAATACTTTTTCTGCATTTGGGAGATCATTGAAGCGCTGAGTGTGCAGCTGTGCAAGTCCAAATTGATGTCTTGAAAGCACCTTTTGATATCTTTGCCTTCTTCATCTTCATTGTTGTGCGCTTCACTCTTTTGCAATAATCTCCTCTGTTTCTTGTTCAAGCCTTCTTCTTTGCTTGGAAAAGTCTTTCTAAGATCCTCCAAAAGTGTCACTGTTGCACCACCTGCTCGAACACTATGAAAGCTTACACTTCTGCCGAGTTCTATGGCGATGGCAATTTGAGCTTTGACAATGGATAGCTGATGATCCATTGGTGTGTTGAGATTTGTCAAAGGTCGATGTCGTAGAGCTAATGAATGGTTAATGTCCAAATTATCGGGTTCCCTCGTCCAACCTTTTGGATCATTTGGCAATCTAAATACTCGATCTATTCCCACCTCACCTAGAATTGCATGTGGATGCTCTTTCAAATTGGAGCGAAGACTTGAAAGTATTCGTGATAGAGGGATGGGATCAGGTAAACCAGGCAAAAGAGAATCCAGTTCAGCAAATGCCTTTTCCTTTTGAAAGAGTTGACGGTAGTGATCCTTTGGGTCATCATACGACTCATTGGTGATTAAATGAACGAACCATGGATGATATCCAAATGCTGGTATTATTTTATCTGGTAGTCGAGTGGCTAATTGAGAGACAAAGTGTTGATCTCGAACAGAAGTAGACATGGTACAAATTTTACCAATTTGAACTCTTGACAACTTTTGTGTCAGCACTTCTACATTGTTCCATGGCCTTGGATCGTCGGTTGGGTGACAATGTGCATCTGTGAGTAATGGCCATACTGATTCTGGTGGTATCTCCAGTTCCTCCGATAACATGGAGGTTGAGGAGATTAGCTTCTTCTCCCAAACCCCCCCTTCCTTTTTGGACTAACAAAAAAGTAACAGACTTTAGACTCGCGTCAAATTAGTATAAACGTCATCCTTTTCTGATTTTGGGTTCTTTTTTTAGTTGTACTTTGTCTTCTTTGGTTTATCTTGCTACACTTATGCATGTCGTCGGCTCAATCACCTGTCCGGTCGCTACAGCGTGATCACAATTCAGAAGGAGATAACCAATTTACGCAAAAGAAAACTTCCCTCAGTCAGCGATTACATGGGTATGGAGGTGGCAGCAGCACAACTAATGTATCATCTTCCTCCAGATATCAGTCCAACAGTTCCACGTCAGCTTCTACTTCCTCGACACTTCGTCGCCAATCTCTCTTTGGTACAGATGATAGAGTTGTGCTCGATATAGGGTCTCGTGTAACTAAGATTGGGTTCAGTGGAGAAGCGAGACCAAGATACATATTTCCATCATTGGGAAATCAAACCTTTTCGACTCTATCTACACCATCTTCTAATAATGAAGAATTGCTGTGGACCATTGATCTTTGTCGGTGTACAAATGAAGAGGAACGTAAGAGAGTGGAAGCTCGACTCAAAGCAGATATCACTACTCTGCTTCGATCAGTATTTTATCAATGTCTTTTGATCGACCCAAAGCAACGTAAAGTAATAGTAGTCGAAAATGCTCTGATGCCTACACTTGTAAAGCAGACCATTTGCGACGTTTTATTTGGTAATTTACAAGTGCCTTTGATTAGCTTTGTTCCTTCACATTTACTCTGTGCTCTTGCAACAGGGAGGATGTCCTCTCTTGTCTTGGATTTGGGATATGAGGAAGCTTCTCTGCTATCGATTCAATTTGGTAGATGTCTCAATCATCCTCACCTTTTGACTAGTCCTAAATCAGGTCAACGCTTGTCGAAGCGACTTCGAGCTCTTTTGCTACATTACGCAATTTATATACCTTCGACAACGACTGGTCACATTACTAGCGTTCAAAGCAGCACGAGTAGTGGCCTCAAAGTCAAAATCCCTATAGAATTACTAACGCCAGACTTCTTAGATGAGATCAAGGCTAAAGCACTTGTGGTGGGCAACAGTTTGGAAGAAGGAGAGGAGAGAGAAGAAGAAGAAGAAGAGATTTACAAGAAAGCAAGTGGAAGTTCATTGCACTGGACGAAGCGGCCGCCTTACGCTTCCATTGATGAAGCTGCTGATGAGCTTTACATGGGACTGCTTGAAAGTAAATACAAGGGTTCATCAAATACAAAGGATATGGTAATAAGAATACCACCACCTGCCAGATATCCAATCTCACCAGCTACACACCCAAGCACAATGGGAGCGTCTCCTACAACCTTGTCATCTCCAAGAGGTTCTCTATTAATACCAGGATGGATTAGAGAAAGAGCAGCTGAAGTCTTGTTTGAAAGTGGGGATGAAGATGAATTGAGTTTAGTGGAAATGATACTTACTACGCTTGTCAGAGTGAGTACTAATTCTGTATATCCTATGCTTATCCTGTGATGCAAAGATTTGACACACCATCCATCATCTCCATCTTACCTTACCTTACAGCTTCCAATTGATTTACGTAGCACGCTAGCCAACAATATATATGTTGTAGGAGGTACCGCCATGTTACCAGGGCTTGCGCATCGTCTTCGCATCGAGGTAGTCAAAAGATTGACTGATGCAGAATTACCAGATCAACGACCTACCGTTGCTCTTTCAATGCCAAGAGTAGGGCCTGTCGAGTCAAAAAAGGGAGCAGCTAAATCGACAAGCCAAGCCAACTTAAACAGGGCAATCGACACCATCGAGGAAAGTCAAGAATCACAATTATTGACAGGCGATGAGTCCTTTGTGACCAGTAATGAAGGTGATGAAATGCAGCATATCTCACAATTACAAAAATTTACCTTAGAAAGTAAAGAAATGAAGCAAAGAAGACGAGAAAGGGAACGTTTTCAATATGCTCCTATTTCATCTTTGGCTCCCTTTATTGCAATTCTCAATGATCATGCACCACGCATTGATACGCAGGGTTTACCAGTAGGTGGGACAGCTCCATCCTTTCCTGTCAATTTGTCTAGTTGGATAGGAGCAAGCTTGATGGGATCATTACGAGTAGATGCAACCGATCAAAAAAGTCGAGAATCTTGGGATGAAGAGCAAGAAGCCATAGAATTAAAAAAGAACAAAAGCAAGAAAGACCTAGAAAGACCAGGATTAGGTGCAGGTAAAGGTAGCTTTTTAGGAACAGTTGGTGGACTGGATCTAGGTACATATGGACCACTTTCAGCAGGTGCTAGAGGTAAATTTAGTGGAAGCAATCCCCGATCACCTCCATCTTGATCTACCATTGCATCATCGTCCTAATCAATGTATTATTTATTATTCATTTCAATCACTCTCTACACTTGATTTCTTTTCTAGAAATTCCATTAATATTAAAAGGTGGGGAATAGTTGGTTGTTGTTCTACAATTTCTCGGACAAGACGCGTAAACAGTGTGATACTTTTTTTGAAGCCCCTTTATTTTTATAACTTTAGACTCGAGATGCATGCACAACTCGGACCTCTCTAATTCCTCTTTCTTCCTCTTTCCTTACTTCATCAAACCCCCTGAGCATACCACTTTTGGTTTGAGAAAATCGAAATTCCATACAACATGGCATATTCTGCCTCACCAGACTTGACAGCAGCTTGGTATGCTGCTGCTCCCCCACCACCTCCTGATATATTGCCATCATCACCAAAGAAAGGGTACCCAAACAAGAGTCCTAAAATGTATAGTGCACACAAATCAAGTTCTTCTTCTTCTTCTTCTTCACTTGGTTTTGATAAGAGAGCAAAAGGGGATGAGATTCCACAAGATTCTCATTCACCAGAACCGGAAAGACCAGTAAGTAGAAATGCAATGGCAAAGGCGAGAGAAAAGGAAAGGCAGCGTGCTCGTACAAACAGTACCTCTAGTCAATACTACCAACCAGGACCACCTCTGTCTTCAAAGGATTATTTATCAAACATGGCAATTGAACAGGGCCAAAAGTATCAACAAATGGCTCCTCAAGTACGAGAGAGGCATGAATCTAGTCCTGCTGCAGCTGCACCTTGGTCCATGTACCCTCAGCAACAACAACAACTTCAACATCAACAAAGCTATGAGTACAGCCAGCCTCAGGGATACTATGCACAGCCACCACCACCACCACCACCATCTCAAGTCAGCACCTATGCGCAGCCTAGTCCATCCCAATATGTTCATGGAGCTGCTCCTCAGCAGTCGCCTACGACTTATGTAAATCAAAGTTGGCAAATACCGTCAGCTCCACAAGGACCGCCTACCCCTTCTCCTGTGGCACCAGCACAATACAATTCTTATCAAGATCATTATGCGTATTCGCAGCCCATTCAGCAGTCTCCTTGGATAGCTCAAGTAGCACCATCACATATTCCTATTCAGTGCACCCCGATCCCTTTCCCAACCAACGCTATGCCTCCTCCAACAACTCCAGCATCTCATTATTCAAGCACTCCAGTACCCTATCCGACTTCAATACCTTCCAACTCTCGTCCTTTACCGTCTCCCTCACGGTCTTCTTCTCAGAGTAGTTCTGTAGGCACTGGACCTAGTTCTCCCTCACTTAGCTCTATCTCGGGCACTGTAAGACGGTCATTGCCTCAGCCACCTGTCAAGCCTATAGGACAATTGCCAGGAGAACCTTCCCCTCTTGGCAGACATGACAGCGTTCGCAAAGCTGCTGAAGAAATAATGTCAAGGGGTCCACCTCGTCGTAAGAATATGAGCGTAGGATCAAGAATTGTACCAAGTGCAACTGTCTCAAGAAGCGATGGTTCCATAAATGAAACCAGTAGCCCTAGCGACTATCAGCAGAGAATTGGAGGTCGGGTAGCACGAGCTGAATCGGGTAGCTGTCTAGAAAAAGAAATGAGAGATATGAAGCTCAAGCAAGAGAGAGGATGTTCAACTTCATCTGATCAGAGCTCTGTTGCTCCACCTCATCAAGAGATCATGAGAGCTGCTTCACCTAGACCTGTTCGAGCAGCACCTCAACCTTGTCCAGAAGTTTCAATTGTATCTTCGGTAGAAGAAATCATTCCCTCTAGACCAGTTTCTCGTGGTCCAAAGGACGAAAGGGAGAGGAGAAAGTCTACGACGAGCTTTGAAACCATGGCTGCACAGGTGCCAATAATATTTAGCCCTCCACCAGACAACAAGCCACCAGTGCCAACAATATCTTTTGAAGAAGGGCCAGCATCTGTACCCCAAGCTGGCATGCCAAGCATTGTACTACCAGGCGATGATCTACCTGCCATTGAGGTAAATGATTCACCTTCAACCCAATTAAACGGGCCACCATCTTTTCAAATCGATGCACCAATGATTCATGTCAGCGATGAAGGAAGCGAAGGCGGTGAGGAAAGTCAAGCACCAAAGGCAAGTATTAGCATCTCTGTCAGCTCTAGTAGCGTAGCACAACGTTCTAAGACGACGACGGTAAACACAGCTCTTACTGAACACGATTGTGAATCTCATCAACACCATCAGCAGCATTCAAAAAGCCATGGAGATGGCCACCATCAATTACGACAAGCAGCACCGGTATCTGCCTCTTCAGTAGGAAGTGGTGCCTCTTGTGCAACTTGTCAAAAGTGGATTGGAGGTCGAGTAGTTCACGCCATGTCACATACATTTCATCCAGATTGCTTTGTTTGCTGTCATTGCTCTGAACACCTTGAACATGTTGCTTTTTATGAACATGAAGGAAGACCATACTGTCATTTTGATTATCATGAACTTTTTTCCAAGAGGTGCTTTCATTGTCGAACTCCAATTGTAGATCAACGCTACATTACAATTAATGACGTTGATTTGGTCGGTGAAAAGGCAGAAGAACGATGTTATCATGATCTTCACTTTTTTTGTGCAAATTGCGGTGATCCATTTTTAGATCCAAAAGTAGCAAGTAGTGCAGCAGGTTCTGATCCAATGGAAATGGTAGAAGATGATGATGGAAAAGTTCGATTTGGTGGAAGAGAATTTGTTGTTCATAAAGGGTATCCTTACTGTGAAAAGTGTCACGTTAATTTACATAAACCAAGATGTAAAGGATGCAAAAAACCAATCTTGGAAACAGATTATTTAACGGCTCTCAAAGCTAAATGGCATGTAGATTGCTTTTGTTGTGGTTTCTGCTCAAAACCAATCTCATCGGAAAATTTCTTTGTAAGAAATGGAGTTGGATATGATGAACAATGTTATAAGATCTTACTTCGTAACGAATTGTAGCTTTCCCATTTTCAATCCCATTTCCAATTTTACTTCCCAATTTTACTTTTTCTCTCTTCATCCCAATCATATATATACATGTAGCCTTAAGCTTCTCTACGCAGTACATTGCAAGCCATTATAGCAGTCATTTAAAAGTCATCACTCGTATAAAGAAATTCCTGTTGGTATTGCATTGGTAGCTGATACATCAGCCACACAGAAGAAAAAGGATAGTAGGGACAGAATGAGAGTTTAGAAGAGAAAGGAAGAGAGTGTGAAGAATAAGGATACAGTAGAGCAGTAGAGAGAAAAAAAAGGTAAGAAACATCGACCAGAGAAAGAATGGACCATTGTGATGCAACAGAGTTACATTGTTGGGGGGGGGGAAGGACTTTTTAGTCGTTTGAGTACGTTTAGTGATATTCAAACAGTGACATACGTTGAGGTGTAGAAATGTCAAAAATGGAAAAAAAGATAAAGAGACTGGAAAAATGAAATAATTGTATTGATTGCTGATTTGCGGGTATAGCATGCATTATTGCTTGATGGACTTGACTATTGTTGTCTTTGCTGCTGCTGTTGAACTTGTTGTTCTTCTGCTACTCCAACACTCTTCAAGAGCTGATCCATCCACTCTTGAGTAGATAGTTGATCGATATTGATGAGAGCATCGTGATTGGCATTCATAAATGCTTCCATCGACTGCTTGTCCAAATCAAAGTTGGCGGGCGATAATAAAGGACCAGGAATACCAGTGATACCAAGAGCAGAAGTAGGTGCCAATGTTTGTAATCTGTCATAAGATGATGAGAAGGAGTTGTTGTTGTTGTTGTTGTTGTTGTTGGTGGTGGTGGTGGTAGATTGGAGATTAAATTGATTTTGCATCATATTATTACCTCCAAAGGTAGCGTCCATGGGTGAGTGTAAGCTTTGACTGTTAGCTAGACCATTAGATGTCCAAGCTCTTGCTAATCGATCCCGATTTATTTTTGATAATTCATCATTGCTTGACATGATGGGAGGAGGTTCTTGTGGAGTATGAATCATTTGTGGATAAGGTGTCACTGGTGTTTGCATACCTCTTTGTTGCATCATTCCCCATGCTACTGGATTATGAGTTGGCAATGAAGTAGCGCTTGGACTAGGTGTAGGTGGTTGAGATAGATGGTGACCAGGACTGAGATGAGCAGGACTTTGTTGTTGCTTGTAAGGAGAGGCATGATTGCTATGAACATTCAAGTAAGATGGTACTGGTGGAATATTGACCATCAAATTAGGCTTTGAAACTGATAAACCTCTCTTTCGAAGTAATGATGATTCCATACTAGGCATTCCTCCTTGTTGTTGTTGATAGTATGTATCATTGGACCATCCTTGAGGAATAAGAGGTGAAGGTTGTGTATGAATCAAGGTAGGAGCAGTCTGACTGTACGTCATTGCTTGACTTTGAGGTCGCAAGGTATTACTACTAGGTAAAGCAATGTTACCATGTTGAGGTGATGGTTGTAACATGGCTTGTTGATTATGTGGAGAAGGTGATAATCGACTGGCAGCTGTTAAAACAGATACAGTTGGTGTACCTGGTTTACCTCCTAATGCTTCAACACACTCCAAGTCCCATGCAATTACCAAGACTACATCACCAATCTTGCTTCCAGGACTAAAGTGACTACCATTATCATTAGTAAGAGGAGCTCCTTGTTCATTGTTGCCTCCATTCTGATTAGAAGATTGATGCAAGGAAGGAGCTTCTGCTTGATGTTGTGATTTACCTTCGTCATTGGCAACAACAAATTCTTGAATAATGGTCACACCAGATACAGCCATACCTAAAGCAGCTCTTTCACTTGGCTCCTTGCCAAAGGATTGCATATTCTCCATCTGATTGTATACATTTACTGGATGATTTCGACTTAAAAAGTCAGCCCAGAAATCAGTAGCAAATGGTGCTTGATGCCAGTAACGATGTCTAGCAGCTGCAGCAGCACCTTCACCCTCTACTTCTGCTGCATTTCGAACAGGAGATGGGCAAGTACTGTTTTTGCCAGATGTTTCACTTCCGCTTCCACCACTAGGTCGACCAGAGATTCGACGAGGAGTATCAAGAGGTTCAACCAAAGAGAGAACCCGCTTACCATGAGAGTAGACTGTGGTAACACTGGTCAATTTCGCGCCTTGTAGACTAGTGAGTGAAAGTTGAGTGCTGAAGTGATCATACCTTGGCAATAGAACATCCGATCTTGGAATACTCAAAGGTACATGAACGTGCAAGAATTGACATGGGAGATGATGATACATCTCTGACAATCTTGGAAATCTGAAAGCAGATACTCTAGCAGAGTCCAAGGAAAGTCTTGGTAGTGGTGCATTACTTTGAGCGCAAGAAGCCATTCCATTTCGATCCATACTTGTATAAACGTGTTTCTCTTGACCATCAGAGCAGTGAACCCACATGCTAAAGCTAGCAGGTAAGATAGGGCAAGGAGTAGACATGGTCGATTTTGGATCAGCTTGAAGACCAGGTGAAGGAAGATGCATAGCATTCATAGCTGAAGTAAGTCCACCGCCTGCAGACAAGGGTGGAGGAGCATTGATATCATAACTTTGAAGGTAAGGCGAAGGAGTCAAGCTAGCCGATTGAGGTGGCAATGGGCTTGGCAAACCAACGCTGCTTTCGTATGGAGAAAAGAGGTTGCTGTTGCTGTTCGAAGCCGTAAACATGGCTCCAGGTCCTCCCAATCCACCGTATCCGTATCCTGCCAAAGTTTGAGCGTACATCATACCGCCAGCTGGAATGTAGAAGTCTTCCTCAGTCTGGGGCTCGGCAATTAATTGTTGAAATTCAGGATCATTCTTTTTGATATTCTTGAGAACTTGTATGTGACTAGAGACTTGCTTACGAGTTCTAGTTTTGTTGGTCTTTCGCTCAATGTAATCTGCGATCAGCTCATTTCTTCCACAAGGCTTTCCATGGACCAAGACTTTGCGTCTTCCAAGTTTGGGAATTAAACGAAGAGCTATTGAGAAGGTAAAGGTTAATTATTTAAGCACTAATCTTCTCACGCCTTTTTCACTCACCTTCCCAGAAAGCAACTTCGACATCGTCAGGCCATACATCAGGTCCCTTTGACTTCTCAGTCTTACTATCTGATCGCTCCAATGTAGAATTTGGTTTTATGGACGGTGTTGTACTACTCTGACTTTGCTTGTATTCCATCTTGATTGGTAGTGGTTGAGGAGTGGGAGCACCTCGATCTTCTAAGAAATTGCCTTGAGAAGGAACGCTCATACCTGCAGTAAGACTGGCAATCTCACTGATTCGATCTCCTGAAATTGATGATCTTCTTCGTAAGCCTCCAGTGCTACTACCGCCGCTCTCAAAAATTGATGAATTTGTAATAGAGCTAGTCATTGACAATGGAGTCTGAGAGATATGACTTGAAGCAGCTGAGCTTTGGATGCTCGAAGCATGTGCTTGCATTTGAGTCCAAGAATTGGGAGGTGTGTGTTGCATGATAGTTTGAGCAGACATTGGTCGTTGAGGAGTTTCAGTCACAGCAGCGAGAGCAGTCGTTCGTCTTCTCTTGCTTTCATCGCTATCTTTGATTGTGTTTCCAACTTTGCTCTGATCTTGTTGAAGTTGAGAGGTCAAGCTAACGGTCAATCTAGGGGGTGAAAGCAAGAAATCATTGCTTTGCATAGTCGACATTGCCAAATCAAAATCGAGATGTTCGGTTTCATTTTGCCATAGTTGCAATTCATCTTCAAAGCTAGTCTCATTCTTGATATTGAATGTAGATGAATTATTCAATCCTTGTTGCAATAAACGTTTTTGATTTTCTTCATGTTCAGATTCGCTTGTCGGCATGATAGGTTGGATGCTGTGTCTTCTTGAGATGGAAGAATTGTTTCGTGTGTGTCCCAATCTCTTTCCTAGTGTGGTAGTAGAATTCGTCTTTGTTGCAGTGGGTGATTGATCTGGTCTATCTAGACTACCGAAATCAAGAGCAGCTGCCAAACTCAATTTACCTTCCTCATCGACATTTCTTCCTTGAACATTATCCGTTGTCTTTGTTGCCGACATGAATCGCTCATTGGCTGCCTTGACATCTGCTTCTCTTTTCAGATCATGATTGGGTAGAGCTCGTGAATGATTTTCTGGTGTGTAAAGTGTAGTGTTGTTGCTTGAAGACATGGAGGAGTTGGAGTAGGTGGGTGATGGGAATAAACCTAGTCGAGATGCAGCAGTCGGTGAAGAATCAGCTGCGTTGTCCATTGTAAAGCTTTGTATTGCTATAAAGAGTGTGAGTGTAGGGAAATTTCGCTTGCTGATCCAGTCTCTTTATGAAAAGAGATTGTCTAGAGAGATCAGGTTTCCCTTTTGAGCTAGATGAAAATGTTATCCAAATGAATGTAGGGGACGATTAGCCTTGAGGCGTGTAATGAATGTCGATGAAGAAACTAAAAAGCGAGGGAGGGAGGGGAGTGAAGAGGAGAGAGGGAGAGAGAGAGAGAGGAGTGTTGCTGCTGATGCTGATGATGATGTTTTGAGGCAAAGAGGAACAAAATATGGGTAGCCGATAGAACCTGATGAAGATCCAACACCAATCAGTAGGCCAGCCACGGGATAAAGTGTATTGTTCGTCTCTGTGTGCGTATGTTTTTTGTTGATTCGTGGAAGAAGAAGAGAGATAAAAGAGAGAGGGCGGATAGCTGCTTGCAGCCCCTTTAAGCTGGAATGTAAGAGGCCAAGCCAAGTGGCCATACGGTGTATGTGTGTGTATGTCTGGCCCGTCCCCTACGCAGGCAGGCGGAAGCTCTCACAAAAGACTCTTGATCCATGATCGTTGCTTCAAATTACGTTGGCAAGGCGGAGAAAGCAGGCGCAAGGGGTAAAACAAAAATAAGAAAAGGTAAAAATGAAACTAAAATCATACACAAGTTGAAGAGACCGCACTTTTCTCTAATTAAAAATCGAATAGAGTCCCGTCCTCGTCTTTTCTATATTGAAAGAAACAGTTCAAACACCACCGACAATCTATTACAATGATGGAAACGACCATTGAATTGAATATAATTAGAAAAAGGATCGTCGATACGAACGAATAATGAGCCAGGGGCCGTAGTAAAGTTTACCAGTCTGGTCGGTATCTTTTCTATTGTTGATAGGCTCTTTTATTTTATTTGACCGAATTTGTTGTTCCTCTACAGATTCGAATACAAAATAAAAATAAAATAAAATAAAATAAAATAAAAAAGGACTACCTAAATTGTTAGTGTTACTTTCGAAGTTTTAAAGTGACCGACTCGATGGACCGGATATGTCGATTCCTCCTTCACACGCTTCTAAGTGTTTTTCTAGAAAAACACGTCGACGCGTTGACTGCTACACTGCCTTTTGTCGGAGGAGATGAGAAAAGTAAATGTAACAGTAGGTACACAAATGCAGACTTCTGCAAAGTGTAAGGGGGGAAAAAATAAGTAACTCACATCCGCCCATACACTCAAATTTTCTTGATCTTATTCTACTACTTGATTTGTCAATGACCGACATTCAGGAGTGTTAGCGAGCGGAGGGAGCATTTCAGGAGGGCCGAGATCGCTTAATTTTTTGCCACATGGAGAGAGAGAGAGAGAGAGAGAGAGAGAGAGAGAGAGAGAGAGAGAGAGAGAGAGAGAGAGGATGAGGATGAGGAGGGTCATGATCGATTTAGTCAAGATCCATACATTGAATCGATAGAAGTAACCAGCACAATAGCCACTAATTAGATTGCCGGGCAAAAGTCACTTTGTAAGGAGAAAGGAAGGCGTCCGCCTCTCTTGAGATGATTCAAACTTGAGAGAAAGATCATCAGATGTAGTAGTGATGTATGCACGCAAAAGTGAAACCATTAAATCATAGTGTTTGTGATTTTAGAAACGTAGAATATGATATGCCTCTTTAGACTGTTCACCCTTTCCCCCCCCCCTCCCTACTCAATCACTTTCAACTTATAGTGAATTCAAAAAATTAATTACTCTCGTTCCGGTCAATAATGGATGAATTGAGAATTTAATTTGGATTTAATTATTGGTACAGAATCTTGAGACGACTTGACTTTTACTTTCCTACCTCTTCTACTGCTACCTCTCCTCCTCCTCCCGCTGATTCTCCTAGATGTAAAGGTGCGATTTCATGCTCACTCGGTATAATCGCACTGTTGTGGTTCACTTGTTGTATCCGACGATCTTGTTGTAATTTGACTGATGCTTTCCATTGTTCTTCCTTGACCTTTGCATCAAGTAATTGTACTTCCAACTCTTCTATCCTCTTCTTCATTTTCAACTTTTCAACATCTTCCTTTCCACTAGCAGAAATAAAAGGCGACGCTACTCTTACTGCTGCTACATCTTGTTGAGCGTATATCTTATCAACAGTCTTTGTTAGTGATGACCTCCTGATGAGATGTGCAATCACTTCATTTGCTTCTTGTGTGCGTCTTTGCCATTGATCTCTTTCTTCTTTCAATTTCTCCATCCTTGCCTTATTTGCCTTTATTTCTCCCTCACCAGCTTCTACCAACATATTCATTTCTTCCCATCGACTAAGAATCTTTCTCATTTCTCCATTTTGTTTATCAAACACCTTCATATCATCATCCCAGAATCGTAAACAAGTTTCTAACCTTTGAATTTTCTCTTCATATTCCGTGATTGCTTCCACCTTTTTTACATCGATTCGAACCTTTTCTCTCAATTCAAACAATTCACTTGCATTCTCCTCTACCTGCCGTTCCAGCTTTTCAATCAATTCTTCTCGATCTTCCTTGACAATTTTCAACGTTCTTACTTCATCTCCCCATGCTTTCTTTTCTTCTCTCATTGCTTTAAGTTTTGCTGTCAAATCAGTTTGCCAGCTTGCTTGTCGATTTTTACTTTGACGTGCTTCTGCTTTTGACACTTCCAATTCTTCCTTTATAATTTTCAATTGGCTTCTCTGTGATCTGACTAAATGGTAAAGATTCTGCAACTCCTCTTCCAAAACGGTATCCTTTACCCTATTACGATGTATCGTACCAATATGCCTCAATAATTGATCTTTTTGCCCAATTTCGTAATTTAGCTCATTTCTTAATTGTAAATTCTCCTGCTTTAGATAAGATACTCGAGCTTTCTTTGATGCTATTGGACTACTTTCAACGGGCAAGGCTGGTGATCCTAGTACGCTTCCGTCCGCACTGACTGGTGGAGGAGACATGGAAAAGGAATGAGAATCAAATCCTACTTCAACATGAGGAGAAGGTGGATCAACAAGGGCATTGATGGTATTTGACAGTCCACTGCTAGGTCCAAAGGAACGACTAGGTGACATGACAGTAGAAGCTAATGTTGATTGTGGTGCATTGAAAGAGCGTACAATGCCCGAGGAAGATGACCGAAGAGAGGTAGAACGACCAGGTGTATCACTACCTGAATTACTTCTGCCTCCTCCTATTGGTAGGAGTATACCTGATCTCAAAGCAACATGAGCGCGAAGGTTATCATCAGCATAACGACGATCCCAAGTAGAAGGTAGTCTAGGAGTAGTGAAAGATGATAATCCATGACTTTGTAGAGGGCTGAAATGAACAGATGTATCTCTCCTACGAGTACTTTTCGTAGGCGTAAATGTATCATTGCCAAATTCTTGTTGTATTGTGGTCCTACCTGATCGACCTAAATTCTCTGATACAGACCTTTGACGAGAAAATCGTTGTAATGTAGCACGCTCTTGTGTATTGCCATCAATTTTACTAAATTGATTTGCCGTCCTGCGTAGATTAGGGCTAGAATACAAGCTTGAAGATGTTGGATTCATCTGATCTCCATCAAGTGAAGAGTGACCAGACAAGCTTCGCAATGGTATTGTTTTAGCATCCGTATCATATAACAAGGAAGAATTTGAAAATGACTGTATAAGATTGGTATTTCCTACATACAGAGATGCACAATCTGCAGTAGTACTCGCCGTGTCGTGATCATTCCAGCGCTGTGTATCGGATATTTCCCTCTCTGCATCCATTTCCACCAGAGCAGGATGTAATATATGATGTCTCAAGATTGGAGCAGATTTTTGTTGAACAGCAACTTCATCAATAATGTCATCCCAATCTGCAAGAAATGGTGATTCATATTCAGCTTTACGAAGATAGTCAATAGGTGCTCTTAAGAAACGAATAACGTTGCAAGGAAAGATACCGTAGAGGACTGTAAAGAGCATCTCTGCATTTGGACTTTGCGTTTGAGCTGCATCATAAGTAGATTCTAATCGCTTCCATTCCAATCCCTTTCTTAGCTGCAGACGTTTTGAAATGCGCTCCATTTGCTGCCATTCTTCTTTGCGATCTCCATGTGATCCATTCAAAGAATCAGAATTTTCTTCCCATCCAGCTGGCATTAATTTTTTCCAATCAACTATTCTGGCGAAAATACTGAGTAATGCTGGCAAACCTCCTGCGCCCCCACTTGCAAGCCAATTTGGAAAATGAGGGACAAGGGTGACGAGAGCTAAAACACCTAATGAAGTGCTGGTCTTGCTAGTATCGAGTTGTAAGCTGAGTACTAATAAGCGAACAAACGGAGTAGCGACGACATGATATGCATACAACGATGAAAGACGGAAGAAGATAGTGAGAAGTAATAAAATGGCCACCCTTGATTGTGGGTCCAGAAATGATTCTGAAAGATGATGAAAGAACGGCTTTGGCCTCTCTTCACCAAATGTGAGAATGATTGCTTCCAGATTTCCTTTCCAGGTAGGCCCAACTAGGTCCAAATCCAAGCCTGAAATAGGCAAATCCTCTTTAGACGTGCTTTTCTTTTGTTCCTCGTCACTATTGTCCTCATCGCTGTCATCAAGATCTCTAAGTTCATCATCTTCTACTGTTTTGAGACTGGCAGAGGAAGCTTCGGAAGTGTATAAATCAAAGATTCTTTGCGTAAACCTCTTCATGGGGTCTGATGGCCCACTACGCTTTGGCGGAGTAGAGTAGAGAGCGGAGAAGCGAGCATTGCCATCTTCTGAAGATCTACTTTGTGAAACGGATCGAGTCGAAGAAGCTGGATAAGGAGCATCGCCTGGTTTACGTCCAGGCCTTGGTGAAGCAGCTGCAACTGTAACACTTTGATCTGGTGGAGGCCAAACTGCTGTTGGAGTTAGCTCGTCAACATATGCTGAGCTAGGTGTAGCTGACATTGCCCATATAACGAGTAATTGCGCTTTTCGAGATACGCTGACATTGCAGTAAGGGTTTTTAAGCATAGGTCGAAGTAGAACATCCCACCATTGTAGAACGACACAACGAGGGTCCAATATAGGGCGCAAAGCATGAAGAAAGCTGATCAGTAATTGACGTCGAGAATGTGAATCTTGATCCATTTCATCACTGAAAAGATTGAAAATAGTGGTATCAATTACGCTGGACACCAGCTTTCCCAATGGAATAGCTGTACCTTCACTAGGAGTACTTGGCGATCCACCCGGACCTTCATTAGAGGTAACTCTACTTCTAGGGTAATTACTTTTATGGAGATCTTTGTCAGCCTCTAATTGAAGGTCTGGACTATCTACTAATTTCTGAATAGTTTGAAATGCTTTCAAAGCCGCCGATTGCGATTTTATTTCATCGTCTGTCGTGAGTGATATTTGAATATTTTGTAGTGTATCTCTAGCATAGTAACGATACGGCTTGGGTAGATCGTTTACAGATGGAGTGATAGTCGTATTTTGTTGTGCAGGTGCAGTAGCACCAACATTGGAATTGTAGTGAGGAGGAGGCATAATCTATCTGCTTTGCTTCAACTTTTGTGGTGAAGCTTTCTCGTCACTTTTGTTTCTCAATTGACGTCGCCTTCAGAGACGGGTCAATGATGAATCGAAATTTCCTTACTTTATTAAAAATTGTGATCATGTGGTGAGATGGTATTGAAAGAAAAAAAAAGATGTTTGATGGGAAGATAAGGGTGTAAGCTTGCGATCAATGTCAATTCGGAAATTCAATAAGATATTTAAAAGTGGTCAAGAAGGTGGAGTCATATCCGTCACGTGATTAAACATTCTCTTGACTTTTGCCTCGACCCGTACGGTACTAGTACTGGTACGTAAATCGTTGACACAGTAGGGAATAGCTTTTCAAGAAAATAAATGAAATGTATTTTTCTCAACAAGACATAGCTATAATCTATCCTAACATGCTAATCAATGAACTAATACCAGAACTTGATCCTCCTCCAATCATCGAGTTCATTTTATATTTCATCATAAGCTTCATAGCTTGCTCAGTTGCTGAATTGACAGCATCTTGTTTACTTCCAGAAGCTTGACCTTGAGCATCCTTTTGGTCAAACAAGGCTGAAGAGTGAGCCATGGCTGCACCAATAATCTTGGACTGCAAATCTCCTCCACCACCACTGTTCCCACTAAGAACAGACTTGATAGCACTCAGTGCAGCAGCACCTCCGATTTCATCTGATTGAACAGCTTCGTTGGAGTTGTTGACCTTGTCATGATTCTGTAGCATCTGTTGGTCGTCAATATCACCGCTCATATTACCTTGAGATGACTTGAGGAAGTTTGCAGCTAACAGAAGAAGTTACAAATCAGGTCAGATGTGTGGCTTAGCTTTCTTGTCGAAATTTTGTGAGACATTAAAAAAACCCACCTTGACTGAACAATTGTTCGTTTCCACTTCCACCTTGATCGTGATCTTGAGCATGGCCAACAAGGCTGGAGATGGAGCCTAGATCAAATCCTCCGTTACCGCCCTGTGAATTGTTATTACCACTCTGTCCTTGGAGGAAATTGGCCCCAGCTTGAATAAGTCCTTCCTGCTCGATTGTAAGATGTCAATTGGTTGTTCAACTAGGTTTTCTCGAGCTTCCCAAACTCACCATTTTTGGATTAAAGCGATAGAGTGTTTTCGATGATACTGAAAATGAAGAGCGAAACCCATTATTTAGATCTCTTTTTATAACACTGCCATGTTGGCAAATCCTGCCACTCGGCTCTACTTTCTTGGCCCGTGCATTGCTTTCCCGACTTTATGTTTGTTGTTGACGACGCGACTGTGGACCAAATCTTCTGAGCACTGTTATATTTTTATTTTCTTGGTCATTGACACATCACTTTAAAGCAAGGCTCGATTGCATCATGGCACCTTGGAATGGAGCAAAGACCAAAGTCCAACTAAAATTGACTTCACAACGATGTGCTCTACTACAAGAAAAGAAGAATGCTATGGCCAAGAAATCAAGGAGGGAGATTGCATCCTTGATAGAAAAAGGAAAATTAGAAACCGCTAGAGTTAAAACAGAAGGTTTATACAATGAAGACATTCATATTGAATTATTAGAGATGATGGAATTATACGCAGAAATGCTAATTGCAAGATTTGCATTACTAGAGATGAATGTCAAAGAACCAGATGAAGCAATTCGAGAACCACTTTGCGCAATAATACATGCAGCACCTAGGATAGAATTAAGAGAGATGCATGCTCTGAGAGAGATGCTAATGAATAGATATGGTAGAGACTTTGCTATGGCTGCAATGGACAATACGGACAATTGTGTAGGTGATCGAATTGTAAGCCGACTCAAGATAGAAACACCAAGCAAGGAATTGGTTGATATGTGAGTGAAAAGAGGGAAGCTCAAACATTATAGGAATTGCTAATCGAGCTGGCTTCCAAATGCTCAGGTATATTGCTGAGAGTGAGTCTTAGGAGATGACATGACTAGTTATACATACTGACAAAACGCTATCATAGTCTGCAAAGCATATGATGTACCATTCTCTTCGCCTTTCTTGAATGAAGATATCCTTATACAATCGGTGAGTCGTTCTTATCATCGAGATGAATTGCATCTATGCTCAACAAAAGCTGCCTTTACACTTCTGATAGATTCCATCACCGAAAACGCACGCTGCTGCTGATGGGCCTCTACCGGAACCAAAATTATCGTCAGAAGCAGCAGCGGCAACCAAGTCAGACAAAGATATTGCCACAGCACTAGGGACAGTGAAGAATACCAACGAAGCTCAACCCTCCCTTAGCGAAAAAGAAAAAGCAAAACAGCCGCCAGAAAATACCAAGAGTGCCGAAGAGGCAAGATTTACAGATCTCGAAGCAAGATTTGCTGCTTTGAAAAGAAAGTAGAATTTAGGCATCCTTCAAAAAGCTTCATGTAACATCTCATTGTAAATGCAACATCATCGACAAAAGTGCACTCAAGGCCACAAATCGAATTTGAGATCCATTCCCCACTACAAGGAAAGAGATGATACGATGTAAGCAGCGAGTTCTATGCAAGCCAGCGTTGTACTCACCTTTGGCTTGATAAATCTCTGATGTTTACCCTCTTGCTTGTATAATTCATTGATCTTTTGCATTTCCTCTGCGGTCAGCTCGACAATCTTTGCATTGGAAATAATTCTTGATGGAGTGACACTCTTTGGTAAAACAGCTACACCACGTTGAGCTTGCCAAGAAATTATGATTTGACCTACATCTACATCTTTTTCCTTTGCAATATCCACCAACAAAGGCTCTTTTAAAAGTGGTGAATTGGTACTACCTAATGGCGAGTAGGCTTCACAAATGATACCTTTCTCATGACAGTAATTTACTAGCTCATGTTGAGGCAAGTAAGGATGCAATTCAATTTGATTAGCTGCAGGTACTACGTTTGCCGTTTTGAGTAGATCTTCCAAGAAAGCTTGTGAAAAATTTGATACTCCAATTGCTTTCGCTTTTCCATTTTTAAATACTTTTTCCATTTCTGCCCAAGTATCGCTCAATTTTCGATTTTCATCAAGCGCCCTTGATCCATCTGGTCGAAGTGGAATCTTTTCGTCACCTCGGTGTTCCATAGGCACTGGCCAGTGGATCTTGAAATGTAATGGTTCTTTAGAATTGCTAAATCACTATTTTCAGATGAGACGTACTCACCAAGTACAAATCAACATAGTCTAAACCTAATTTCTTTAATGAAATATCCAAATTTTCTTCCACTCGACGATGATATGTTCCCCATAGCTTGGTAGTTATAAAAATCTCCTCACGAGGTACTCCAGAAGCTCTAATTCCCTCTCCAACTTCCTCTTCATTACCATAGATCCAAGCACAATCAAGATGTCTATATCCTTCCTTTAATGCAGTCTCCACTGCTTTCTCTACTTCACCTGGCTTTGATTGCCAAGTTCCTAATCCTACAAGAGGTATCTCCTTTCCTGTATTTAGCTTTTGAGACTTGGTTCCAGCTGGAACAGATGGATATTGAGTAGTTGACATTGTTTTTAAATAAAAAAAGAGAATCAATTGGTAGTAGAATCGAGAAGTAAAGAGGGTGGGGGAAACACGTTCAGGAAGGGGAAGGGGTGGGAGAATTGGCTGACTTGTAAGTATAGCTCGGCTGCTCCTTCCCTCCCTCCACTTGAGCCAAAGAAAAATCACTACTCGGATCAGGAAGAAATCATAACGATATCTAAGTATTACTGTCTGGCATTGATTATATTCCATATTCATCGGCCAATTTTTCTAATTTATTGTACAGTAAAAAGATCAGAGCACTAGAAGGAGCCGACCTCATACAGGTGACTGCACAACCAGCATATAAACCTCTAATACCTTTTGTTCTATAAATTCGACCAAAAGTGGAAAAGAAACCACTCTTTTTCCATGCGCTACCATCAGCATTAGGTCTTGCTCCTGATAATTCTCGCTCTGTTTGCATAGTTGATTTGACTGAATCTGCTGGAAATAGAACCACGTTATAACTGACACCTGCTAAAGCTCCAGCTCCCACAAGTTCAAGACTCGATAGATCCTTCTTGCTAAAATTGCTATGTCTAATCTGTTTCTTCTTACTTTCTATCATAGTCCTACAAGCCCATTCAAATCCGAGAAACCATGCAATACCACCTCCAGTTTCTCTCAAGAGTGTCCCAGTCTGACCTAACCAAAGTCCAGAAGGTCCTTCCCGTTTCAGTGTCTCCATGAAAATTTTGACCGGTCCATCCAAGTCGGCAAAGGCTCTTTTGGAAAGGGTGGGCGCGGATATGGATGAGGCTTTTGATGCAGGTACCGTCGCGCTTGAGGTTGATGATGATGCTGATTGTGCTACTACAGTCTTTGCCAATACATCAATCTCTCTCGAAATCATTTGAACCTGCATTTTACACTTGATGAGCTCTACTGGTGTCAATACAAAACTGGTCACTGATCCAGCAGCAGCAGCAGCAATTGACAATTGACTCATGGTGAGTGGTCGTTCTGCGTCAGCTTCCAGTGAGGACGATGATGACTTGCTGGTAGATGGATCATTCAGCCCGTTTATCTCTCTTAGCCTGCCTTGAACATAGTTGTATGTAAAAAATAAAGTTGCATTCTCCAAGGTGGCACCAAAGATGGGCATAGATAAACCCTGCAATTCTCTCATCGGTAGTCTTTAGTACTCAGACTTGTTTTTTTTCATATCAAATCTTAGAATGAACTGCTCTACTCACCCTGTAAAGACCTCGAATTCCTTCTTTTACGTACGTCTGTCGAAAGCAATCCCAAGCTCCCTTGTACATGACCGGTCTATCCACTGATTGTGTCTGTAATCGTACCTTGACCAGGTCACTGACATACATTCTATTAGTAAATATGATTATTATCCATAGACTTTAATGAACCACAGACTCACAAGGGATGCTCAAATACCTTTGCTACCATTCCTGCTGCTGATCCAAATATAATATCCTTGGCTGCCCTGCTTAATTGAAAGGGTGGTACCTCTGACTCTAACGCCGAGTGAATGCTATATGCTTCCATTCTTGTCCATTTTGATGACAACTCTTTACTACATGATGCCTCTGCATACAAAGAGGTCATAGTAGCCTTACAAAGCAACAACAAAGGACTACACCGAGCAACTTGTTAATCTTTTTAAACACTGCTGCTCTCTCTATATATAATTTAAAGTAACTCCGAACGAGAATATTTCGAAAATTTTGAACCCCTTCTCAAGCTTAATTTTGTGCCCACGTGTATCAAAAATAAGTTCACATAAGAAGGATGGTGCAGGAGCAGGATGAGATGTGATTAATTTGGGCATTGTCTATCTAATTCTACATGCGCATGCTAGAGCGATATTCCATCTTGATGGACTTTTCGTTCTCTACTTCTTTTATCATCCTTTCCACAGCAGCAGGATCTCTCCACGATCTCATCAAAATTTGTAGTGCAACATCTGTAAAGAATTCTCGCATCTGTAGTCCTAAATTACCAATTCCAGGTAAAAGTGACATGGATGGTTGTCCCTCATTCTTTTGAATTTCTCTATACCTGTCTATAAAACCTTTTTCTTTTGGAAATTTGACAAGTCTCAAATCAGTAACAAGTGATAACGATCCGTCTGGTTCAATTTCTCTTCGACAACCTGGTTTTACACTTTGAGTTGCTTGTTCTACCGTCATACCATCCTTGACAAGATTATCAATATCTCTTTGTAATGCAATGGACATTGCAAGGTAACTTGCGTCCCATATTCCGCCAATAGAGTCAATCAAACCACGACCATATGGACCCAATTTTTTTTCCTCTTCCTCTCCATTTTGGCCATCTTGCTTTGGCTTTGAAACCTGGTGAGACTCTTCTGCTTCTTTGTGA
The DNA here is from genome assembly GCA_023273805.1 of Exobasidium cylindrosporum. NCBI lineage: Eukaryota > Fungi > Basidiomycota > Exobasidiomycetes > Exobasidiales > Exobasidiaceae > Exobasidium > Exobasidium cylindrosporum. The sequence goes on from CP096878.1 coordinate 2,840,859, forward strand.
GCTGCCAATGCCAACTTTGCTTCCTCATCCAGCGCCTCTCTTTCGACGGCAGAATGGGCAACAATACCTCTACCCTTTACAGTGTCAGACTTCTGCCCCTGATCCGCAAATTCAGCAAAAATTTCCTTAGTAAACGCTTCTTCTCCATCATCATCATCATCATCGGCAGCTGCGGTACCTTTTGACTTGTGACTACTCGAAGGTAGAGCAGGAACAGCATAAATGCGAATGGTACTCATTTCCTCTTCTCGAGTTACATCTATAGTTTTCCAATCGTTTGCAAATGCTATTGACTTTGTTTCTGGCTTCCTTTCGAGTCGCTTGCTCTTTTCTTCTGCTTTCTTTTCAGCGTCATCACTTGCCTTTGTCTCTCTATTTTGTTCCTTTTCTGGATTGCATCGTACCCAAGCAGCTAAGCCAGTCCAAACTCTTCCTCCTGCCAAATCTTCGATAACATCTCTTGAAATTTTTCTACCTGTGCAAACCTTGTCTAAGAAATTTTCATAGGTTTGATCAATGTGTAATGAATGTCTCTCTTTTTCTTCTGGTTCCATCTCGTGAAAGGAACTTTTAACCTTGCTTCCTGTGAATATAGTCTGAAAGGAAACACCTAACCTGTCAAAAAATCTCTTGGTTATTGTTGGTCGAAGACTGGCGACTCCAATTGAACCAGTAATTGTAGATTCACAAGCAAGAATAGCGTCTGCACCTGCTGATGCATAGTATCCTCCTGAAGCACTTGCATTTCCAAATGAAGCAATAACCGGCTTCTTGTAATCTACCTGAACTCTTCTAACGGCATCCCAAATCGAATCAGAAGCAACCACATCTCCACCACCAGAATCAATACGAAGTACTATACCAGTAATGTTCTCATCTTCTCCTGCTTCTCGAAGTCCTTTAATAACGGAAGAGGCGCTGAATTCACCAGGAGTATTGGATATTGTGCCTTGAAGGTAAACAACAGCGACGTCTATTCTTTCTTCATCTGATAGCTTCCTATTTAACATTTGCTGTGTGATACGAGAATAAGATGATAGCGTCTTCAAGTTTGGCTCCTCACCCAGCTCCTTTAGTACTTCACTCTTGTATTTGATACCAGTGATGAGACCTTGCTTCAGGGCATCAGGTGCTGAGAATGGCCCTCTCTTTGTCAATTCGCTAACTCGATCAGCAGCCTCTTCAGGATTCATTTCTGGATATCGATTGACTCCAATAGCATGAGCAAGACCTCTACTTAATTCTCCCAATAGTGTTGCTTCATTTTGTAATTGAGCGGGAGGAAGCCCTTCGCTCTGTGTAAAAGTAGAAATCATAGACTTGAACTCCTTTCTAGCTTCAGCGTAGACTTTAACACCCAACCAATCGAGAGCGCGCTTAGCAAAGGGTATCTGCATTGCTACACCTGTCAATGGTACTTCTCCACTAGGTTGAAGATATACTTGATCAAAAGCACTAGCCAATAGGTATGACCCTTGACTGTCGAATGAATCAGCCCAAGCAATCGTCGTCACTGGTGGTGGTGGTGCTTCCTTTCGAGCCTTTTCGAGCTTGTCTTGCACTTCTTTAACAGCAGACTCTTGTTCTGACTCTGACGCATTATCCAAATCGTTAAGTTCAGTAATGGAAGGTAATGCTGCCTGTATTCCAGATTGTTTAAAGTAGTGCTCTTCTCTTTTCATTACTTTAAATTCGTGCTAAGTGGGTGGGTAATAGTCAATGTCAGCGATTCATTCCCTAAATGATTTTTACTTTACTCACAATTGCTTCTACCAATTCTTCCAATTGCGCCATTCCCAGTGGTTCAGGTGATACATTACTAGGTATATGTAATCCACCAAAATCTGCAAAAATACCTTTAATTCGATCATCCTTCATTGCCCATTTTAAAGTTCGCACAACATCAAAAAGTTCCATTACTCTAGGTGTCAACTCTTCTCCTCCACCTCCTGAATTCTGCAAAAATGTAGCGATAGAAGGTCCCCTCTTGGCATCAACAATACTACCTGGGTAAACTTTTAGTACCAACCAAGTGTCTGGATGAATAGTATCTCGAATGATCATGTCTCTTTTAAACATAGCGTATTGAACAACACCATAAGTAATGGCAAAAGTCAGAAAGATTGGTTTACGTCTTGTCCATGCTTGTGATGTTAAGTTGACTATTCGACTACGAGAATATTTCTGAAAAGTAGAGGAGAGGCGAGGAAAGCGCTTACCAAAAGCACCTGCTGCTGTGGCGGTATTGCTTGTACTGGTGTTCAGCCCTGATGTTTGAGAATCACCAGCATTTGGACTTGATTTCGATGGGGGAACAGCCATGCCCCTTCGTATCTTCTCTTTACGTTGCAGTGTAGAGTATACAATAGAATCAGGAATAACAAACTTCGTCAGCTTTGAAATAATTTTAGGAAGAAAGGGAACCTGTATAAAGGGAGACCTTGCCTATTTTCTCGCACGATATGTTTGACGCGCCATGTGAATTTTAAGGCAATCATAGCCTGATCCTATGATTACATGGCTGCAAATGACACTGTTATATAAATTAATCACATTTCTTTGACCATCTCATACCTATTCCCGCTATTTGTAAGAGACTCTCGAATCCCGACAATAGATTATTCCCAAGTCTCGACAAGAAACGGAGATTTCTCAGCATTTTCAAAGGATTGTCAGGTAACATTGACTGACAGATTTGTATAAAGATGAAAAGGCGAAAGTGGTTTGGTCTAAGTATTAAAAACTTCAAGTATTGGAGATATACTCGGCACGATTGTACAATCAAGGATTTGATGGAAGGTAAATGACACATTATTCATGACAGACTCATTCGAAGGTCTGAATTGCATAAAAAGTATTTTATTGCGTGAAATTTGACGTTAATAAAGGGATAAATTGCTTTTATACAATTCTGTCGTTTGTTGAGCTAAGAGATCTCACGCCACCCCTCCTTTGCTTTTAGGTTTAAAATCTTCCCATGAATACCGTATATGAATTGCAATGTTTCCTTCACCGCCTTTGCCAATTTCACCCACTTCACCTGGCGCATCTCCCTTATGTCTAGTATCTTCAATATTTTCAAATCCACTCGCAGCAGCCAAAAGGGTACCATCAGATGAAATGGCACCAGTAGAAAGAGGAGAAGCCATCTTTGGGTACTGTCTTATTCTCTTCTTGGCCAGAGGATCCCAAATCGATAGAACAGCATCTCCACCTATCGAAGCAAATGTAGCGTGAACCGGATGAAAAGCCATGGCATTGACAGGGTATACGGTATCGACTCCTTCAATTACCTGTCGATGACATTTGAATGCGTACTTTTTCGCTTGTGCTTCTGATGAAGTATCAAAGAAATCAACAGCGATACGACCTTCCACAGATGACGTTGCGTACCCATCACCGCTGGGCATACATCGAATATCTCTTACCATGAATTTCAGACTGCTCTCTCTCTTTTGCTCTGCTTCCCACGCTTTCTCATCACTCTGTCCTCCTTCTTTTACCCTGACAATCTCTTGTCTCCATTTTGCGAGATTGAATATTTGTATATTTCGTCCTGCCATTCCAACTACTGCTCGTGGTAAAGGATTGATGATTTGCACAGTAGATTGATCTGGTAAGGAAGTGTGAGGAAAAGGAGGAGATAAGTCCATAGCTAGAATCTTGTCAGGTAATGTGAGTGTTCGCAGTAATGTTGGTGTCGATGAAGTGGGATCCCACAATTTCAAGGTGCCTTCCCATGAAGTTGAGAGTAATAGATTGGTGGTACTGCTATAGCGAATTCGACTGACTGCTGATCCATGCTTTCCAATAATACTGCTTTGACCAGTCTCTAAATTGAGCAATCTTACCCTCCGATCTAATCCTCCGCTAGCTGCCAGAGTATCACTGATCCAGCAAACATCCAAGACAGCAGCTTCATGTTGAAAAGTGTGGACCAATTGTACTTGAGAAGTGAGTTGTTCAGATGATGAAGAGGAAGAAGCTTGATCCGATTTGGCCAGTCGATAAAATCTTACTGTCTTGTCCCAGCTGGACGACAGAAGTTCATTTCCTTTCGCTGGATTCGGATTGAAAGTCAGTGCAGACACAGGATCACTAGGAGGATGAGGCAGGTCGTAATCTGATTGAGCCGACATGATAGTGATGCAGTAAATTATGCAGTTCTTTGAATGGGTGTTGTTGTTCCAACAAAATGATGCACGTGAAGCTTCCTATCTTCATTGCGCGCTTATATGGATGCAATCAATTTTGCAACTATCATTTGGATTTTCTCACTACCATCCTCTCCCACCATGGTTGCCATATTCACATCATTTGTTGCCAGCCAGCAAAATGCTGCTACTTCTAGCGCATCAGCATCAATGTGAGTATAATTTTTGTAAAGAAAGTGAGAGACAGTAGACTGACGAAGTTGATTACTATTTTACAGTATTCCTATCATTCTTCGAACATTTGATCCATTGCCACCATTGCTCTCCTTCGCTCTTCCTTCCAACGTCCAGGTGCACAATATAATGGCCGCCATCATTGAACATCTGCATCTTTCCAGCCAAGCTAGTCGATCGATGAGGTTAACACAAATTGGTGGTCAATCAGTCTCCCTTTCTTCTACTTTGGCCACCTTGGCCGGTGCTCCAGTACGCAATGTCCGAGGACAAAATGTGATAGCACCAGTAATTTTGGAAATTCGAATGGGTCTCAAAGGAGGTAAAGGAGGATTTGGTAGCATGTTGAGAGCACAAGGTGGAAAGATGAGTTCAAATCGAAATGGAGAAGAAAACAATGATTCTTGTCGAGATCTTAATGGAAGAAGATTGAGCACAGTAAAACAAGCTCGTCAATTGGCATTATACTTAAGCACACAAGCTGAAAGGGAAAAAGAGCTTTCAGAAGCTCAAAAGAAAAAGTATGCAAAATTGGAAAAGATGTTGGGTAGGAAACCAAAGGGAGAATCCGACTTTTTGGAGGCAGCTCAAAAGTTACATGATCAAGGAGACTCGTTGGAAGAGGGAGAGGAAGAACATGATGAAAACAAAAGAGATTCTTCTTCTTCAGGCCCTTCTACTTCTGCTACTCGTACCTCAACATTGGAACACAAGGGAAAGAAGCGAGAACGTATTGAGGACACAGAATACATTGAACAAAGTCGAGAAATTGTCGACAATGTTCGAAGTGCAGTTGCTTCAGCAATGATGAAAAAGAAAAAGAAGCAAAAGATGGCAGCAGCAACGACAAACGGCAAGGAAAAGGCAGTGCCTGCAGCTGCTCAGGCGGTATGATAATTTCCTCAGTAAGACGCACGATGGCCCCTGTACATTTAATCATATTCCTTTACTGTACTAGCTTTACTTATTTCTCTTCTTTTGTATTAGCACACAGTCCTCTGCCATTGTATCATCTTACATTTGTAGTACACAACTATCTGATTACGAGGGTAGCAGTCGAGCGAGAGCCTCCATTGCCTGATTGTTTTGCAGAGGACGATGATCTGCTTGAGCATAATTAAATGAAGGCGGCGGCGGCGGATGAGGAGAGATATGCTGTTGTTGCAAGTGGTGAAAGTGATGAGGAGGTGAGCTAAAGTGAGGCTGAAAACTGTATCCTGGTGACATTGGAGATGCATAGCCTGAATTAAAAGGTTGTTGAGGAGGGTGGTGTGCCATAAAGTGAGGAGGAGGAGCAGGCTGTTGTAGCTGATAAGGTAATGGCGCTGGAGGATAGGGTGAATGCATCATTGGAGGAGGATGAGGAGGTACTGCTCGAACTTGCTGCTTGGGTTGAGCATGGTCGTTATTGAGTAGGGCTAGCAAAGGATTACTCTCTTGCGCTCTCTGTGACTCTGCTTCACGACTGGCTTGTTGTACAAAGGTGGAAAAGGGTGAAGGAGCTTGAGGAGTTGCTCGATGCTGATCACCATTTGGCTGGAGCAGTGACAGGAGTGTGCTCTCTCTGGCTGTACTTTGAGGTGGTGGAGGCAATTGTTGGGGAGGTTGGGGAAACCTAAAATCTTCTCTGCTTTGCGGAAATTGCAAAGGTGGTGGTGGTGGTGGTGCTTTTTGTTGCAGCTGCTGACCGCCCAAGGTAGTGGAAGCCAAGAGACCACTCAGTAGTGCTTCTCTCTGCTTTTCTCTTTCTCGGTCTTTATTGCTCGCTTCGTCGGCTTGCCGAGCTGGACCAATATCAGCCACTGGACTGATCATCTTCAGTAGGTTCTGATTTTGAGAATGATTCTGTGGCTGAGGTGCTGGAAGTGGTGATGAAAGTCTGGCAAATGGAGCTTGACGGATTAGACCTTGAGAGGCGAACGATTCTCCACCATTGAGCATGGATAGCAACGTAGCAGAATCGCTGGTTCCATTCATTGCTGGTATTTGCTCTGCCCTTCCTGCTCCGGCATTAAGTGCTGCTAATAGTGCAGCTGTACCCCTTTCACGCTCATCCATCGCAACGGGAGGTTGAGGAGAGCCCGAATTGATGTCTCTAGGCTCTTCTGGTCCACTCGTAGAAGCACCGCCTCGTAATAAATCGAGTAATTGTCGACTTCTTGCATCTCCTTGCTCCTCAATCATCCTTGATCCTTTTCCAGGTAAAATTTCTTTGTTGTTGTGACCAAGACCTAACAGCATCTTTAAATTACCACTTTGCAAATCAACATCATCTTCTTTCATGTCCAGTATTCGCATACTAGCTGGCTCAGTAGGTATTTGGTCAGCATCAGGAATTCGTTGAGGTCGATTCTCTTTAATCCATTGTTTCAACTTTCCAATAAACGGTGAAATAAGATAAAATTTGCCTCCCATACCTTGAGGTGGTGCACGATTTTTCTTCCAAGTTGGTAAATCTGACAATTTAAACCAAGCAATTCGAGATATTTCTTTCCTTGTCATTGTTTCAAAATGAGTATCTTCGTCTACGCCTGGAACAATATACAATCGAATTTTTTGTTCTCTCATTGTTAATTCCATAAAATCACTTGAATCTTGTTTCAAAAGTGAATCACAATCAAATCCAGTCTCTTCCAACACTTCTCGAACAGCACAATCTCGTTCGCTCTCTTGTTGATTAATTTTGCCCTTTGGGAAACCCCATGCTGCACTAGATTTCCATCCTTTCACCAGTACACACTGAAATAATATAGCATCTTCAGATCACTGCTACAAACAGCTAGTCTTCCATCTGTGCACACATACCTTATCTAATTTGCAATTTAGCATCACGACTCCGCAGACTGGTACTCTCGTCTTGTACTTCATGAATTCATCAAAGGCCGCTTCAAGATCTTGCTGACCATTCTGTCCGGAAGAAGTTGAAATGTATCGTTGAATGAGAGGAACTGTGAGTGCAGAAGTATGAAGGAGATACGATGAGAATCTTCTCAATGAAAAGGAAGCCAGCGAAGGATTCAAAGGTCGAAGAAAGTCCTCATAAAACCAATGTCTTTATTGATGATGACAGGTAAGATTGAGGACATCAGAAGGGTGTCCTATGCAGGAAACAAAGCACTCTCACTCACGCTTGCTCGACTTGAAAGCAGATTCTTTCAATACTTGCCAATTCTTCAGCAGGAAGGTTGACGATGAATCGACTACTCAAATCTTCAAGGACCTCTTCAAATGACAATTGAGTGTAAGCAGAACTATTTCCACTACTTGCTAGTTGGGAAGAGGAAGCTTGATCTTGATTGTTGGAGTCAATGGACTGTCCTTTATTCTTGTGACCCATTATATGGTGTCTCTGTCTATAGTAGAAGGCTAGAGTAGGTAGGCCAGTGTAGGATAATCCGCTTCTAATACTCTTCCTTCATATAGTGTATATAGTATTTTGTAGCAAAACTCCACAACAAAGAAAGAATCTCAAATATACAAATTTACACGCGCTCTGTTCCTTTTCTCACTCCCTCAAACATTTCAGTAGTATTTAAACTGCAACTGGCGCAGGCGTTATTGCTATGGCTAAATAATAATACAAAAATGGAGAGCAAAGTGTAACTAACAATCACCTACACATGCGCTTAGTTGAGGGCGTTGAAGGTGGACTAGCATGCCAATGGGCTGGATAAGGATGATACATGGCGTTACCATAATCACCTAGTCTACCAGTATGCAAATCATAAGGAGGCGCTTGATCGTGGACCGGATGATGAGGGACCTGGCTGCCATGGACTGCCTTTCGAGATCGGAGTCGAAAGAATGATAAAGTAGAATTTGTAGCACCGACAATAATGATGAGAGAAAGTAAAGTAAAAATCTATCGGGCAGATTCAATGTAAATAAATTCAGATGAACGATCCCCAAATACACACACACACACACACCCCTACACTCACCATGCTCTTCCAACTGACAACATCGACGAATCCATTGACTATTTCGGCTACTGTCTCTGCTGCCACTCGAGCACGGCCAACAATGGCTGGATCTTTAGCAGAACACTTTTGCCAAGAAGCGCAAGCGGAAGCCAAAGCAGGAACAGCACCATCTGTTCCACATTTATTCAAATGATATGAATGAGAGCATGCTTCAATTTCCGACAAATACTCTGTAAAATGTAAAATATCAGGATGCAATAGACATGTTTTGCGACCCATCTTACAACTCACCAAGCTCATACTCTCGAACTTTATCTGCTACATCCCTCTGAAGTGTTCTGACAACACCAAAGATAAGCCACAAGATACCAAGCAGGAGAGTTGAATTGAAAGCAAATTGTGCCATTCCAAGACACCATTCTGGATCAAGCCAACTGGCTGCTGGTAAACCCTTTGAGCGAGTTTCGTGATTCCCTCCAAAGACATATTGTATGTTCATTGTATCTCCCACTCTTCTACCCAATGACTTTGGCTTTTCATATTCTTGCTCATCCTGCCACTCCTCATTCTGATCAACTGATTTCGCTTTTCTTCGACTTTTATTCTGTGAATTTGAGTTTGGCTTCTTTGTTTGCTCTACGATGCTAGCAGCTGATTTCTTTGCACCATTACCTCGACTCCTGCTCACTCTAGTCAGAGCACCACTTGCTATTGGCCTCGTATTGCTCTTTTCACTATTATGTTCTTCCTCATTGTTGACATTCTCTACTATGGCCCTCTTGGGAGTGGTCTCACTCGACATCTCTACATCGGGTCCAGCTACAGTTGGTGATAAAGATTGATGGAACAAGAAAGCACCCGAGCTATTATTCCCTGAAGGTTCTTTGGATCCGAAAGAAAAAATCTGAGTTCCATCGATAGCATCTCTTGGCCTTTTTCTATCTTCATCAGCATGCAGCCAAGAAGCGGAAGTGAGAGAGTCTTCCTTTAGTGGTGAATCATAAGCAAAATCCATAGGTGAGTCTTTGAGGCGGTCCTTAGTATTTGAATACATCTGTTGCTGCAAAGGTCTAAATGGCGTTCGTACTGATCCACTTTCGAAAGCCATTATTTGCACACCAGCTCAAGGACCAGCAGGCTTGACTAGAGTGAGGCAGAAAGCAACATAAAGTAAAGTCAAATAAACTAAACTCAAAAGATCAACATCTCCAATATTCTCACGTGCCGATTGTCGAGCGCGCTTCTTTGTCGCTGCAATTGAGAAGAAACTTTCGGTGTTCACCATCATCAAATCTCATCTCAATTCCTAGTCTTCTCTTATTCCGTCACTGCCGGAAGGCATAAGAATTCAGCACACAGATTCAGTCATGGATGACTATGATGAATTTGGCAATTATGTGGGCGCTTTGTCCGACTCGGATGATGGCTCTGATGTAGGTGGTGACATGGATGATATGCCACAATTGGAGGGTATGGATGACGATGCGCCAGTACCCCTGGAAGGGTACGACGACGACGATGGTGACGACGGTACTATCGATGACTTGGCTGCTGCAAGACTTAGGAGGACGGAAGAAGCAGGAATGCAGCTAATGCAAGTCGATGAAACACCTCAAAATGCAGTAGTACTTCACGAGGATAAAAAGTATTATCCAACCGCAAATGAAGTTTACGGAGACGATGTAGAAGCTCTTGTTCAAGAAGAGGATTCTCAACCACTCAGTCAACCCATAGTAGAGCCAGTAAAGATTAGAAAATTTGCCATAGAAGAAAAGGGATTACCAGAAACGAGATTTGAGCGAAGCTTTATGATGAATTTGATGAATTTCCCTCAGATGGTTCGTAACGTGGCAGTGGTTGGACATTTGCATCACGGAAAGACTTGCCTAATGGATATGCTTTTGCTGGAGACGCACAAGATGGAAGAAGATGTTGATGATCACATTAGGTATACTGATTCACACTTGCTAGAGAGAAGTAGGCGGATATCAATCAAATCCTCTCCTCTATCACTAGTCTTGACATCCACCAAATCGAAATCTTACTTAGTCAATCTAATTGATACGCCAGGGCATCCGAATTTTCAAGATGAAGTGGCTGCCAGTATAAGGTTGTCGGATGGTGTAATCTTGGTTGTAGATGTGGTAGAAGGTGTCATGGTTGGAACTGAAGGAGTGGTAAAGCACGCAATTAAAGAAGGACTTCCTATAATCTTGGTACTCAACAAAATAGATCGTCTCATTTTAGAGCTTAGACTTCCACCTAATGAAGCTTACTACAAGATTCGGAACGCAATCGACGAGGTAAACAATCTCATTGCTACTCACGACACAAATCCATCTCGCAAATTGGGTCCGGAGAAAGGAAATGTAGCATTTGCAAGCACAGATATGGCTTGGTGCTTTACTTTGAGAAGCTTTGCAAAAATGTATGCCGATACATACGGTGGTATTGATGTAGATGAGTTTAGCAAGCGTCTATGGGGCAACATTTATTTCTCTCAAGAATCCAGAAACTTTTCTAGAAAGGCAGCAGATGCAGAAAGTAAGAGAAGTTTTGTTTACTTTATTTTGGAACCACTCTACAAATTATATACACAGGTCCTCTCGAGCGACATTGACAGTCTACGAACTACACTAGCAACACTTGGGATTCATCTGAAGCCAGCAGTATTCAAGATTGATGTGCGAGCATTACTCAAGCTTGTGCTAAAGCAATTCTTTGGTGAAAGTGCCGGTCTAGTCGATGCAATCGTAAATAATGTTCCATCTCCTATAGAAGGAGCAGCGAAAAAGATTGATCGGATATGGACTGGTCCAAAGGAGGGCCAGCTGTACAACTCAATGATCAAGTGCGACGTAGAAGGACCTCTGGTTGTTGCTGTATCCAAATTATACCAAACGACAAATGCTCAGGAATTTAGAGCATTTGGTCGAGTATTAAGTGGAACAGTAAAGGTTGGTGATCGAGTTAGGGTTCTTGGTGAAGGTTTCTCACAAGATGATGATGAAGATTCGGCGTTAGCAACAGTAGAAGGAGTATGGGTTAATGAAAGTCGATACAGTATAGAATCTGATGGCATTGCTGCTGGTTCATGGGTCTCTCTCGGAGGAGTGGATGCTAACATTACCAAGACGGGAACTATTGTCGATGCATCAATCGATATTGACGAGCTCCATATTATTGCTCCATTGGCTCACATGACTCAATCTATCCTAAAAATTTCAGTAGAACCTCTAGTCCCTTCTGAACTTCCAAAGATGCTTGAAGGACTTCGCAAAATTAACAAGAGCTATCCTCTCGCCATCACCAAAGTAGAAGAAAGTGGTGAGCATGTTATACTGGGAACTGGAGAGCTCTATCTAGATTGCATTATGCACGACTTGCGCGTGCTTTTCGCAGAGATTGAGATCAAAGTTAGTGATCCAGTAGTCCGATTTGCAGAAACAGTAGTAGAGACTAGTGCGGTGAAATGTTATGCCGAGACACCCAACAAAAAGAATAAGATTACTATCATTGCTGAACCTCTGGAAAAGGGTATTGCTGAAGATATTGAATCTGGTAGATTAAGTATTCATATGCCCCCAAAGGAATTAGGCAAGCACTTGCAAGAAAAGTATGGGTGGGATCTTTTGGCTAGTCGATCAGTATGGGCTTTTGGACCAAATGATAGTGGACCAAATATTTTGGTAGATGATACATTACCATCTGAAGTAGACAAGAAATTATTATACAGCGTAAGGGAAAGCATCAAGCAAGGATTTCAATGGGGTACAAGGGAAGGACCACTTGCAGATGAACCAGTGAGAAATGTCAAGTTTCGAATTTTGGATGCTCAATTAGGATCAGAACCTATTGCTAGAGGAGGAGGTCAATTGATTCCCACTGCAAGAAGGACTTGCTATGCTGCACTTCTCTTGGCTACGCCCAGATTGATGGAACCAATTTACTTTGTTGAAGTACAAGCACCTGCCGATTGTGTTAGCGCAGTCTACACAGTCTTGGCCAGAAGAAGAGGTCATGTTACTCAGGATATTCCTAAAGCCGGTAGTCCCTTGTTCACTGTTCGAGCCTATATACCAGTTTTGGATGCCAATGGATTTGAGACTGATCTTAGGACACATACACAGGGTCAAGCTTTCTGTCTACAAGTCTTTTCTCATTATGCAGTCGTGCCAGGTGATCCTCTAGACAAGGATATTAAGCTTCGACCGTTGGAACCAGCTCCACCTTTGGGACTTGCTCGAGATGTTGCCTTGAAGACGAGGCGGAGAAAGGTTAGTGTGGCTGCGATTGTATTGTTATGTGATTCGAATACTGATTGTATCCCTTTTTAATATGCTTTCAGGGTCTTGCAGATCAGATTTCTGTTGCATCGTATCTTGATCCTGAGCTAGCCGTTGCACTTGCTGCTGGTGGTTTTGATCTCGCTTAGAGCAAATTTATGTACAATGTAATTCTAAAGCTGCCACACATTTCGAAGCATGGATGCCTTATGTAGATTGCTAAGAAGGGGAATATTCTTTCGCATAGCACCATCAGCCTGTGCTTTTTATAGCTCACCCGTACTGAGAAAAGCTGCAACTTGTGCCAGTGACAGCGTTGGTCCTTCTTGGTCATCAACTCTCTTTCTTTTTTTACCTTCCTCTACCTCCTCTGTACCATCATCTTCATCCATCAGATCAAATGCTTCTTCTTCGTCATCACTGAGTCCATTGACATCCAATCTCATCTTCCAGTCATACCTTTGTCCCAAATCATCAGTCGCTTCTCTTGCATGAATGAAGCTTCGAATTGCTTGCCCTGCAAATGCATCGTGCTCTTTGATCTGCTTACTGACTGAGTGTATCCAATGCTCTTCCTCATCATATTCTTGAGAAGCTGTTCTCTTTTCTGATACTCCATTCTCATTTACCCATGCTTTCCACCTCCTTTCTTCTTCAACAATGACTTGCTCATCTGGTTTCGGGAGGAGTAATGGCGGTAAGACAAGTTGACCCTTTTCAGACTCTAGTGGGAAGAAAGGGTGTGGTGCAAGTCGTCGCAAAACATTGTGCTTGTCGGTGTATTGCACCTTGAGTAACTTTGCTGCATTTTCATTTCCACCTTTTGCTTGATCTTCCATCTTACTGCCAGAGAACAATATGTCATTAGTGTTATTTTTCGTTTCATTGACTTCTGTATCTGACAAGGAGAATTTGTTGCTCTGCAAAGCTTCAGTCAGTAGGGCTTCATTAAAAGCGGAAATTTGGGAGTTGAAAGCATTTGGATTTGCTAGTGCTAGAAAAGAAGTGAGGGAGTTGGTCTGAGAAGCCAGAGCCAAGTGACGATTTAGCAAAGAGGGCCTGAGCAAATAAAAGACAAATAGATGAGGCCTTCTATCTCGGGAGAGAAAAAAAAAAAGCCTAAATGCCGTAGCTCACCATTCTTCGAGAGTCTGTGCAGTTGAGACATGGGCTTGCAATTCAGCTAAAGAATTAAGAAGATGAGCTAGTCGACGTTGAATTTGAGTCAATTGATCGGTCGGCAAAGCTGCTTTGGGAAGAATCGGCAGCGATGGAGCAGTTGCTGCGGGAGCTGGGCGTGGCATAGTCATGAACCTCCCTGCTCCAATCCTATCGCCTTGTTCTATCTAAGTACTATGTGATGGTGGTGACAGGAAAGAATAATATGCGCCGCGTAGATGGTCTTAGCAATTGACAATATATATATAATTAATTAATGTTGACTTATGAATACAATATGATGTGACATTCAATTTCTCTCTCAACTCGACAGCTTCACGCCAACAATGATTCCAAAGGCAGCTACAATGAGAGCACCAACACTCAAGCTCATGAGGGATATCTCAATACGACTTGGTGGGAATTGACCTCTCATTAGATGTGATTGAACAACATAGTAACGATAGGCACCCATAATCAAGCACAAAGCTCCCAATCCAATGCAAGTTGCACCCAATGGCTTGCCTCTACATTCGAGATTTGGAAGAGACATTTAGACCATGAAATACACACACATCATATTACACACACACACACACCCACTCACAACTTTACTAGACTTTCTAATCGATTTGATGAGTTGGATGAAAAGAGTAATGTATGCGGCATAGTGTTATCATACCATCGTACTTGGGGATCGTCATTATAATTTTCCTCATCTGGCTCTGATAGCTCTGGAAGTTTGAATAGTTGCGCAATGGCCACACCTAGACTGACAAGTGAAAGTGATGTTCGAAGCCATGCTAAAAAAGTTCTCTCTCCTGCCAAGTGATCCCGAGCAACCGAGCCCTGTAAGTGTTGGTGATGAGAATTAGTACTAGTCTTAACACTTCTTGACCAACCCCACTACTTACTTTGTTCTCCAGCTCAACAGATAGTGTTGGTCTCGATTGCCACGCTTGCTTTACTCGATTCATGAAGCCTAGAATAGGAAGTGTACATTCTAGTAGCAAGCATAATCATCATCATCATTCAAATCTCGGTGCTCCAACTCCTGCGTTATCTCCGCGGAAGAAGGGAGAAAACGTGTAAAACTATTTGACACTTTCTCTTGCTTTGCCGATTTGCCCTTTATTTCTAAATCTGTCTCTTTCTATGTAAATCCAACTCGAAACACCTTTCTAGATCTTGAAATCTCAATCCAATTTAAAAAAAAAAAAAAATTGAGCTTAGTTAGCTTCGAAGACCACTCAGCATTGCAGATGTAAATATTAAGCCACCAAGACTTACTAAGCATTCATCATCTCTTCATCTCACCACGCTCATCCGTATATCACTTCTCTGCTTGCTTTGCTTATCCCTTCTGCTTTCAGTGCGATTTTCTGTGAAATCTTACTTTCCATTGCTGAAAAGAGGCTGATCATATCTCAGCTTCAATTGCAGGGATGAGCGAATCAAGAGAGATTACACAGCAAAGACTCGATGAAACACCTCGAGGTACCGGATCAGATATCAGTTCAAAAGGATCTTCAATTGAAGATGAAAAGAATAGCAATGAGCAGGAGAGTGGAAATAAACAACAACAACAACAACAACAACAACAGCTTCAACAGCATTCAGCATCTTCGCTAAATCAAAGTGAAAATGAAAAGGTGGTATCAGGTGAAAGTGAAAGTCAACGATCAAACAGTGATGAATACTCAGTATATGATACTGAAGAAGAGGAAGACGTACCCATGAGAAAGGCAGGCTTTACAGATCTGTTTCGGTATGCTAGCAAATGGGATTTACTCTTCAACTTTGCAGGATTGGTAGCAGCTTGTGCTGCTGGTGCTGCTCAAGTGAGTGTCTAAATGTACTTTGAATTGATGATGAAATTCAGACTGACAAGATTTCTTGAGTATTGCAGCCACTCATGACACTGATCTTTGGTGACTTGACTACAACTTTCCTCCGCTATACCAACCAAGTCAGCGATGGTACCATGCTTCAATTAATACAAACAAACGTCGAGAGCATCATGATCAATAGCAGTACACTTGCCGCAATGGATGATTTGCGAGCTCAAGCAGAAGCAAGATTACGGCATGACATCAATCGAGATGCTCTGCTGTTGGTCTATGTGGGAATTGCCATGTTTGGAAGTACATATATATATATGGCTAGTTGGGTTTATACTGGAGAAGGAATAACCAGGCGAATCAGGGAGGCCTATTTGACTGCTGTTTTACGTCAAGAGATTGCTTATTTTGACTACATGGGACCGGGTGAGGTTACGACTAGAATGCAAAATGACATTCAATTGATTCAAGATGGTATCTCGGACAAGATTCCTATGAGTATGATGTTTGTTGCCACCTTTGTTGCTGGTTTTGTAGTAGCCTATACAAAGTCATGGCAACTATCATTAGCTATGAGTTCCATCTTACCTTGCATAATTGGAGCTGGAGCAGCAATGAACGTCTTCATCACCAAATATCAACAGATCGAATTGCAATATGTAGCTGAAGCAGCGACAATTGCCGAAGAATCTCTCAGTAGCGTTCGTACTGCAAAGGCATTTGCAATTGAGCAAAAATTGGTCAATCTGTATAATGAGAGTAATAATGAAACCACAAAGCAAGGCAGAAAGAAGGCTGTTGTTCAAGGTGTAGGATTGGGCATATTCTTCTTTGTCATTTATGCTTCTTACTCGTTGGCTTTCTTCTTTGGTTCAAAATTACTTGCCGACGGAAATATTCAAAGTGGAACAGTCATGACAGTCATCTTTTCAGTATTCATTGGTGCCTTTTCCTTGGCGATGATGGCGCCAAACTTGACCGCACTATCATATGCTCTATCTGCTGCTGGAAAAGTGTTTGAAACAATCGATCGAGTACCGGAAATTGATTCATCGGATCCAAAGGGACTAAAACCAGATCAATGCAAGGGAGATATTGAATTTCGAGATATTTCATTTCGGTATCCAGCGAGGCGTAACATCCCTATTCTTAAGAAATTTTCACTTAAAGTAGCACCTAATCAGACTACTGCTTTAGTAGGAGCAAGTGGATCAGGGAAATCGACAATAGTTTCATTGTTGGAAAGGTATTATGATACAGATGAGGGGCAAGTAATTGTAGATGGAATAGACATCAAAGATTTAAATCTCATTTGGCTGAGGAGTCAGATCGGATTTGTATCACAAGAACCAATCCTCTTTTCTACTACCATTCGAGAAAATATTGAATTTGGATTGATTAATAGTCAATGGCAAGATGCAAGTGCCAAAGAAAAAAAGAGGTTGGTAGAAGAAGCAGCAGTTGAAGCCAATGCTCATGGTTTTATTTCAAAATTACCTCAAGGTTATGAAACATCGGTAGGAGAAAGAGGTTTCTTACTCAGTGGAGGACAAAAGCAAAGAATAGCTATTGCCAGAGCTATTGTCAGTAGGCCTCCGATCTTGTTACTGGATGAAGCAACTTCTGCTTTGGATACACAAAGTGAAGGCATTGTTCAGGAAGCATTAGATCGAGCAGCAAAGGGAAGGACTACCATAGTCATCGCTCATCGATTATCTACAATTAAAAATGCAGATAAGATTGTAGTGATGGGTAAAGGAATCATACTGGAGCAAGGTAGTCATAGCGAATTACTCACTCATGTTGATGGACCTTACTCTAATCTAGTAGATGCACAAAAGATTCGAGCAAATAAAGTCGACAAGCAGCTCTATGAGGTGGGAGATGCACAATTGGCAGAAGTCAAAGAATTGGAAGAAAAGGTGGGAGAAGGGGAGACAGAGGAAAAAGTAGAGATGCCAAGCGGTATCAAAAGAATTCTTTCTACCAAGAGTGTTGGAGCAGGCAGTACCAGTGAAAAGTCGACATCTAAGGTAAAACGACGACGACGAGGTTTACTTTATCTACTCTATCGACTTGCTCTCATCAATCGTGATCATATTTGGACGTTATATATTCCAGGTTTGATTGGTAGTATTGCTTCTGGTGCAGTTTATCCTGCATTTTCTATTTTATTTGGTCGAGCATTGGAAACATATTCGCTATGTCAAGAAGATCGAGCTATGCCATGTCCAGAACCTCAAAGAGGACAAATGAGACACATGTCTAATCAAAATGCACTTTACTTTTTTATAATTTCCATCCTTGCTACCATTGCCATTGGAGTTCAAAATGGAAATATGATCTTGGCTTCCAGTATTTTAATGGAAAGACTAAGGAGTTTATCACTTCGAGCTTTACTTCGATGTGATGTATCACACTTTGATGAAGATGATAATAGTAGTGGATCATTAACTGCAAGTTTAGCCGAGAATAGTCAACGTATCAATGGTTTAGTAGGAGTTACATTAGGTACTATTATTCAAAGTATGAGTACACTTGTTATTGGTTGGATTATTGCATTAGCTTATAGTTGGAGATTGGCATTACCAATGATTGCTACTAGTCCACTTACATTATCTGCTGGATTTTCTAGATTAAAATTGGTAGTAATCAAAGATCAAAAGATTAAGAAAGCACATGAAAAGGCAGCTCATCGTGCATGTGAAGCTGCTGCATCTATTCGTACAGTAGCTGCTTTAACTAGAGAAAAGCATTGCATTGAATTGTACAAGGAAGAACTTAAAGGACCAGCAAAAATTACCTTTAAGACTGCCCTTTATGGTAACGTATTGTATGCCATTAGTCAAGCTTTAGCTTTACCTACTATTGCACTTGGTTTTTGGTATGGTAGTCAATTGTTGTTGAATGGTCAAATTACAGGAAATGCATTCTTTACTGTTTTGACTGCTACCGTCTTTGCAAGTATTCAAGCTGGAAATGCATTTAGTTTTGTAACTGATATTTCTCAAGCACATGGAGCAGCAGAAGATTCAATTAAATTATTAGATAATGTACCCAAAATTGATTCACAAAGTACAAAAGGAATTAAATTGGAAACTTGTAAAGGATTAGTCACATTTGAAGATGTTCACTTTGTTTATCCGACTAGAACAGAAGTACCAGTATTAAGAGGTTTACAATTGGAAGCAAGACCAGGTAGTTATTGCGCTCTTGTTGGATCCTCTGGATGTGGTAAATCAACTACAATTCAATTGATTGAAAGATTTTATGATCCACAAAAGGGTAGAATTCTTATTGATGGTCATGATATTCGAATGTTAAATTTAAAAAGTCTTCGTAAACATATTGCTTTGGTTAGTCAAGAACCAATTTTATTTCAAGGTACAATTGGTTGGAATATTGCTTTAGGAGCAGCTGGACTTGATGATGATGATGATGAAGTGGATGCTATTGAAAAAGTAACGGAACAACAAATGAGAAAAGCAGCTAGAAATGCAAATATTCTTACATTTATTGAAAGTTTACCAGATGGATTTGATACTCAAGTTGGTGGTAAAGGTACTCAATTGAGTGGTGGACAAAAACAAAGGATTGCTATTGCAAGAGCATTAATACGAGATCCAAAGATTTTATTATTAGATGAAGCTACATCTGCTTTAGATAGTGAAAGTGAACAAGTTGTTCAAGAAGCATTAGATAAAGCAAGTAGAGGTAGAACAACAATTGCTATTGCTCATAGATTATCAACAATTAGTAGAGCAGATCGAATCTTTTGTTTAGAAGATGGAATTGTAACAGAGCAAGGTAATCATCAATCTCTTATGGCTGCAAGTGGTCTCTATTCTGAATTGGTTAGTCTACAAGAATTACACAAGGACGAATAATTTCATCTTCAAAAGTTTGCACACACACACACTTTTTTTCTTTTTTTTAAATTTATTATTTTATATTTTAAAGATTGTAATGATTGTATTTCTATAACTCACATCACTTGATTTTTATGACTTTTCTACGCAATTTAATCTCATTCACTGCAACGTCCATGCATCATCAGACTTTTAATTTTAATTGTTAGAGATGCACTTTCCTGTTTTTACTTTTACTTTTTTCATTGCTAGCGAGAAAGAATAGAAGCGAGAAGACAGATTGGTAGAGGATAGTTCGTTTGGCTATGATACAGAAGAAGCATGATAGAGAATGTAATGTATAGAGAATGTAATGTATAGAGACTGTTGCAATTATGTATAAAGGAGAGTGTGAGTGAATGCGAGTAAAAAAGACAGAATGAGCAATGCAATTGATGATTAAAGATTAAAAATGACAAATTGTATGTGATATGATTGCTTAAGCCAAAAGTGGACCTTTTGCAAATCGACGACCAATTGAAGCAGCCCAATCATCTGCTTTCATGGCTTTTCGTGAAGATGATCGAGCAGGACTTCCCAATGGAGAACCAGTTGGAGAAGCACACGAAGATGTGGAGCCTTCTCTTGCATAAGACAAGATTGATTCTGATTGAAATGAAGACGAAGAAGAGGAAGTAGTTGAAAAGGAACTGACAATTGAATCTCTAGTAACGGGACGTCTTGTTGATTTCTGTAATGACGAACTTCGACTAGGACTTATTGGACTACCACTAAGACTGGGAAGGATAGCATGATGATTGGGACTGTTTGACTTTGTGGGACTGTTGATAGAGGAAGTAGTAGATGCTCTTGGTCGACTTTGAATTCTGTTTGCCTTGACAGTGCTGTTTCCTACATCTGCATCACTACTACTACTGGCAGACTTGGCCGTAGTAGAGGAAGAAGAAGATGATGAAGGAGGATTGCTTGGTACAGATCGATTGTAAATTGGTGTGCTAGTGCTATGAGGATCAGACAATGCTGGTACATGACGTCCCTTTTTATATCTGGGAGTCATTGCAGAAGTTGTAGGTCGATAATAGTGCTGAAATTCATCTCTTTTGCTTGCTTCGAGTGCATAGGGACCTGAACCTGAAAGAAGAGCATCCTCATCATCTGCTGTCAATTCCATTTCTTCTTCCTCTCCATAAGCGTATGCTTGAGCGATGCTAGGAAGTGCACATGATCTTGAGACTGGAGTTTGAGGTACAGAAGAAATGCATGAAGAATTTCCTGAATCAGAAGCGGCAGAGCTAGTCGAATTACGTTGAAGAGATTTGGGAGGTGTAGTGGCACTGGGTGAAATACATTGATCGCGCAATGGCGAAATTTGATTTGATCGAGGCCATTGAGGAGATAGTGGAGATAGGGGTAGAGGTTGAGATCTAGGTGAAGTGGTAGTTTGGGGTGTCTGTCGAACAATTGGTCCGCTAACACCTCTTGAGCCCATTTCAGGTCGAGTGAGAGGCTTGTAAAGGTAGGTTTTTGAATCATGACTTGTAGTTCTATTCATGTCTGTTGGTCGTAGGTATGGACTGCTTCCATCAAAAGTTTCTCCTCGAGTCATTTCAATCGATCTAGCGCTACCAAGTGGGCTGTAAAGCGCTCGATTGTTATTGCGAGCCCAATCTGGTAATAAAGGAACTGGAGTAGGTGCATTTCCTTGTGAATTTGCATTGGTAGCTCTTGCAAGCATTACCTGTGACATTCCATGTGGTACAATCTGGCCAACACTCAAGGTTAAACCAAGTGATGAATTCACAACACTTTCTGCTGTAGCTGCACCTCCAAACGAATTGAGAGCGGCGGCAGACCATTCTTCTCTTTGTAATCGTCGACTCTCTCCTAATGCTTCTGCACTTTTTCTTGTTCGTAATTGTGACTTTTGTTTTATATGTGGCGCTTCTTCGTACATTGGTGAAGGTAGCGCATCGTTGAATCGTTGATAATCAGAAGGTCTAGGAGTGACACTATCCGAAATTGACGAGGGTGAAGAACCTTCCAAAGGTATAGGGCTAATGTAACTGCTCAAGTCAAGAAAGTGAGGCTTGGCCTTGGTATTCTTGGATGATGAAGACTTGTTTGTACTTTGTTTTTCTTCCTCGATAGTTTGTTGAACTACAGCCCATGCTTTTGACTCTCTCTGATTTAGGCCAGTCTTTTGAGTCAATTTTCTAAATAACGCATCCAAGAATCGTTGTCGAGTGCTGCTATCTTCTCCTCCATATTCGGTTCGAATTTTATGTTTTGAATCAAATTCCGATGCAAAGTGACAAGTAAAGGATGAAATAGATCGTGCATCATCATCATTGGAGTCACTTTCCCAACTTCGAGAATATTTATGTTTGCCGTTATTATTGCTGTTATTGCTATTATTGCTATTATTATTGTTATTGTTGTTCTTAGTGGTAGTAGATGAAGTTGATAATACCATTGGTGACGCGCTTCGTTGCATTTCACGAAGTTCTTTTCTACTTCTCTTTGTTTTGAGTGATCGATGAGTTTCTGCCGATTCGGATCGCATCATATCAGGGGCAATCAATGCCTTTTGATGATATGTTGGTGAACTTAGACCAAGATTTGATTTTCCATTTGATCTTTCTCGTTGTTCAAGTTGAGGTGCCGAATTTGTCGATATATTCCCTCGCAATAGTGAAGGTCTCAATGGACCAGAAGCAGATATTGATGACATGCTAGTTGGTTGTAGCAAAGGTGATACCACTCGTGGTGATAGTGGTGATAAAGAGGGAAGAGAGGTTTAAGGGAATTGAGAAAAAGGGGGGAGGGGAAGAAAGAAAAGAACGGAGGAATAAGGGAATACCCAGAGATCCGACCACAAGCTGCTACAAATCTAGGATTTACTCTTTTTTTTTTTTATTTATTTTGGTTCTTTTACACTATCTCTTGTAGGTAGGTCCCCTACTCTTGTTTCTATATGCAACAAAAAACACACAGACTTGAAATTAGTAGAAAAGGAGTTGACGTCGGTAATTGCTACTACGTCTGTGGCGCTGAAAACTTTAATATCGTTGGACTTGATGAAAAGTTGGTCTGGATTGAACTCTAATACAAATGTTTAAAAAAAGTATCTGAAAAGAACAAAAGTTTACTTTAAGCACAGAGGTATGTTTGGAAAGGATAAACTTGAGAGGATGAGTCTGTGTGTGTGTGTGTGTTTGTCTCGGGAATGAGATGATGCTCAAGCCACAGAACAAAAGTCGGAGAAGTGGACGACTTGCGGTCTTTACTTTTTTTTTATTTTTCCCCTATCGAGTTTGCCATGTAATCTCTCTTTCTTTCGCCCCCCCCCTCTCCTCCCCCTCCCCCTCCCCTCCTCTTTTACTTTCCCCTCTATTCACCCTCCGCTCTACGTGTTGCGTGAGAAGCAGTATGTAGTAACTAGACGATTCATTTCACCAGTACTCCAATGATCGAGGGTCCTCACTTGGCAAGATCTCTATAATTCAAGACAGAAATCCTGCCCCCCGCTGCTATTTCAATAATGAATTCTTGACTATGCTTCCGATGAGTAGAGATTATAAAACTTAGTGTGTGTGCCTTGCTTTTTTTTTTCCCTTTTTCCTGTTCACCCTCACCTCTCTCCGCTCAAATCGTCTTTCTCTCCCAGACTAGTAATTACACACCTCCCATGCCTAAGTTTTACCCTTTTTTTATTTTTATTTTTTTCCTTTCCCCTCCTTTACTTGAAATTTTTGATCTGTCCTGTGTTGTCATCATCGCTTCTTAATTTTTCCACTCTATATCTTACTCCTCCGACTCTGCTGTAGTGCTTATTTATTTTACTTGCCGTACATTATTTTTGTTTTATAAACGGCGACATTTCATACACCCCGTTCCTCTTCATCGGAAGCCTTACTCGATTTAGAAGATAGGATTATTCATTCTTAATCCGGGCAATTTTAAGGTGCTGCAGTGATATAACACTTTTGAGAAGAAAGTAAAACAAAAAAATGTTACAAAATGCACTTACACCTCCCTATTCTCTACTCCTTGCGTTCTTGGCTTTTTATTTTTTTATTTTTTATTTTTTTGCTTCAAATCGTGACCTCGCGCATCGCGTCTGTACACGTGAGGTGGTCAAGCACCCTATCTACCACGCGAGATGGTGTGAAAGCGAATAAGCGGATTTACTCAACACTATATTCGGAAGGAGCGGATTTCTCATTTGAGATCCACATGGCCTTCTTGTCTCCACTCGAGTGGCAATCACACGCAGATGACGCCCGTGCGGGGAGAGTACCGGGTTTGACGGCTAGAAAAAAAAGAAAAAAAAACGAAAGCAGTTCGTTGTTACTAGAGACGGGCGCCAGAGCAGGTAAGCCAGGAAAGGGAAGTAATAGCCAGCATACAAAGAGGCCCCACCAACTTCCTCCACCGCTTTCTGACCAAGTCATTTTTTATACTTATACTCTACTCTACCACCTCACCTTTTTTTCCCCCTCTACCCACCACATCACAACTACATAGCATACAATCATGTCTGGCGTTGATGGAGTTCGCATTACTGGTGAGTAGCCCTTGTTAAGATCATAACGAGTATACAAAGTAAAACGAGAATGTAAACCGCTGACGTTATCTTCTTTTACATTATTATAGGCCGAGTTGAAGGAGAGCATGCCAAGATTCTAACCGCAGAGGCAGTCAAGTTTCTCGCTTTATTGCACCGAAGCTTTGATGCAACTCGACTCAAGTTGCTCAACAATCGAGCTTTGAGACAAGCTCAATTTGATGGTGGTGCTTTACCTGATTTCCTACCTACCACTCGACACATTCGAGAGAATTCAACATGGAAAGCTGCACCACCTGCACCTGGTTTACGAGACCGAAGAGTTGAAATCACTGGACCAGTTGATAAAAAGATGGTTATCAATGCTCTCAATTCTGGAGCTTATACATACATGGCTGATTTTGAAGATTCAAACTGTCCTACTTGGGCAAATAACATGGATGGTCAAGTTAATATGAGCAAGGCTATTCATAGAACAATTGATTTTACTCAAGCTGATACTGGAAAATCATACAAACTTAAACCTTTAGGAGAGACTGCTACTTTAATTGTTCGACCCAGAGGATGGCATCTTAATGAAGAACATTTTCTCGTTGATGGTAAGCCAATCTCTGGAAGTTTGTTCGACTTTGGTCTTTACTTCTTCCACAATGCTCAACAATTGGTCAAGACTGGTTATGGTCCTTACTTTTATTTGCCAAAGATGGAATCACACTTGGAAGCTAGATTGTGGAATGACGTCTTCAACTTATCACAAGATTACATCAAGATGCCTCGAGGTACTATTCGAGGTACTTGTTTAATTGAAACAATTACTGCCGTCTTTGAAATGGATGAAATCATTTATGAATTGAGAGATCACTCTTCTGGACTCAATTGTGGTCGATGGGATTACATTTTCTCATTCATTAAACGTCAAAGATATCATCGTGGTTCAATTTTGCCAGATAGATCTGATGTTACCATGACTGTACCTTTTATGAACTCATACGTTGATTTGCTTATTCAAACTTGTCATAAAAGAGGTGTAGCTGCTATTGGAGGTATGGCTGCTCAAATTCCAATCAAGAACGATGAAAAGGCAAATTCAGCTGCTATGGAAAAGGTTCGAGCAGATAAACAAAGAGAAGTTTCAAAGGGTCATGATGGTACTTGGGTTGCTCACCCTGGTCTTGTACCCATTGCTTTGGATGTATTTAACAAGGGAATGCTTGGACCTAATCAATATCATGTTCGACGTGAAGAAGTTAAAGTTTCTGCTTTGGATTTATTAAATTCTAGTATGCCAGGAAAGATTACAGAAGCAGGAGCAAAAGCTAATGTTAGTGCTTTACTAGGATACTGTACAAATTGGCTTAATGGAGTTGGATGTGTACCTATTGCTAATTCAATGGAAGATGCTGCAACTGGAGAAATTAGTCGATTATTATTATGGCAATGGGTTTATCATCATCAAAGTACTGCAGAAGGTACAGCAATTACACCAGAATATATTGATCGATTATTGGATGATGAAGGTTCAAAATTACAAAAATTAGGATCAAAGAGTGTTGATACAGCAAAAAGATTTATTCGTGAAGACATTCGAGCAAAGGCACCAGCTGAATTCTTAACTTCAGAATTATACTCTCACTTACCTCATGATCGTGCTCCTGCTCGTATCTAGGCATTTACTTGAAATTTTTTAGCCTCTCTCTCACACTCTCTCCTCCTTCCACTTACTCCTTCCCTTTGACGATTCTCCTGTAGGATCCCCTAATGTCAATAAATATGGTAAAAGACAAAATTTATTTTGGAATTTTTAAAGAATCTAATGGAATTTTCAGTATAGCGAGCGCTAAAGCAATATGAGACTTTCCCATCCGATTTTTCATTTTCACAATCAAAGAATATAGAAAAAGACAAAGAAATAAAAACATTGAAGAGGGGAAAATTTTGAAATAGAAAAAAAGGTAGGGTTGGCGAAAAGGAAATGGAGTACATCGAAAGTTACATCAGCAAGTGACTTTCTTTTAAAGATCTTTCTTTGGTAGTAGAAAGAAAGCATAAGTCAGAGAGAGAAAACTGAGACCAGATACAGGCAACAGGTAGAATAGTGAAGAATAAAAAGTGATGGTAGTACTAGGAAAGACAATGTAGTGAGGTTAGCAGCTCCTTCTAATGTTTGTAAAGCTAGCCTCTAGGCAAAGTGCAAATCAATAGTAAATAGTAGCGACTAGCAGAGCAGTTGTTGTTGTTGTTGTTGTTGTAGTAGTAGTAGTAGTAAGGTGAAAATCAAATAGTAATCAATCAACTGGCCATGCGCTCATAACTCCAAATTCTTGCATTAAAGTCACCTGAACCACTGGCTAGTAAATTACCAGCAGGAGATAAATTGATGGCAATGACTGAATTCTTGTGACCTTGAAGAACAAATTGTGCTTGTGCTGTCCTTGGATCCCAAAATTGTACTCCACGATCCTTTGAACCGGATGCTATCCATTGTCCATCAGGAGAGCAAGAAACTGAAAGAACGTAATCCTTGTGACCCAAGAAAGTAGAAGCACAAGTAGCATTATGCATCTTTTCTTCATCAGGAGCATCGGTATCTAGAGCTCGAACTGTACCAGATAGATCCCAAACCTTGAGCGTCTTGTCCAAACTACCACTAACCAAAGTACGACCATCAGGTGCAAAACTGACACTATAAATACTATCCCTGTGACCTCGTAACTTTTCCAATTGTTGACCTGTTCGTGCATCCCAGACTCGTACCAAAGTATCCAAAGCACCAGCTGCTACTAATCTATTATCAGAACTTATACTAACACTAGTGACGCCAGCTTCACTTGGTCCTGATTCTTGACCAGGTGAAGTGTATAGAGTATGTAACAATTGACCGCTTTCTACATCCCAAACTCGTACAGTCTTGTCACCACTTCCACTAGCAATAATTCTGCCATCTTTGGAAAAGTCTAAAGAGTAAATTTCTTGCTTGTGTCCAGTAAACATGTGCTTTACCTTCTTTGTAGCAATATTCCAAATTCGAATTTGTCGATCTTCTGCTCCTGTAGCAAGGTAACGTCCATCTGGAGAGAAACAAACAGATCGAATGTACAAGTCACCCTTGTGATTCGGAGGTTGGTCTGTTAAAACACACGTCTTTGCGCCTGTCTTTGTATCATAGATTTGAGCACTCTTGTTGCAACCAGTAGCAAGGTATTTTCCATCAGGTGAAAATCGAACGCAGCAAACGACACTTTCGTGCATCAATGTATGAACCAAGTTAACATCCAAAGTACGTTTGACTTTCGGATTAAAAATTGCCCACCAATCACTCCCTTCCTTTTTCAATTCTTTTGGTACTTCTTCTGGATCCATTTCACTCAAGTTGGCCAGACTAGTATTACCTGCAGCCGCTGCGGCAGCCGCTGCTGCTGAACCACCAGCTGATGTTTCATGCGAGTATGCTGCTTGAGCGTGAGGTGGATAAGGTGAAGGCGCAGCAGATTCTTTCTTTGCCATTGTAGGTCGACTTTCTCGTTCTGCCATTGGACTAGGTGGTCCACCTCCATAGCGTCCGTCCCTTTCCCTTTCTTCAATTCGACTTCTTTTCGGGCCTGGTCCTTCACCTCCATTAGGTCCCCTCTCTCGCTCATAACCGTTTCTATACGAATCGTGTGCTCCAGGAGGAGCTCCAAAGGGTGCTGCAGATCCACTTCCAGCAGTCCCAGACTTTGAACCTCCCGATGCAATTGGTGGTGGTCCTGTATTAGAAGTAGTAGGTAGATGAGGTGGTCCTGTGGGTCCTCCAGGTCCACTTGCTGCACCATCATGAGATCGTGAATCCAAGATAAGTCGAAGCCTCTTAATCTCCTC
Organism: Exobasidium cylindrosporum; assembly: GCA_023273805.1. Lineage (NCBI taxonomy): Eukaryota > Fungi > Basidiomycota > Exobasidiomycetes > Exobasidiales > Exobasidiaceae > Exobasidium > Exobasidium cylindrosporum. The sequence continues at coordinate 2,868,749 of CP096878.1, forward strand.
TTCGTATCTGTAGAAAGAGGCAAAACACAGTGTCAGATGTAGGTCTACAACAATATGGCATCCACTTTCTGTTGTGTAACTCACTGCTGTGCCATCGAGCTATGCCTTGATTCGAGTTCCATGATGTGTTGCTGCATCATTTGTACTTCATTTACTTGTTGGCCGACTATGAAAGGGAAGAAGAAGTAAGGATCTACAATTATTCAAGTCAAGCTTCTACTACGCTCACTTCTATGCTCAAATTCATCTCTCTGTCCCTTGAGTGTAGCAGCATCATTACCGACAAGGTCAAATTCCTGTCGAACAAAATCAAGTAGATCGGCCAAACGAGCAGCTGAAGCAGATGATGGAGCCGCACCGACGGGTGCAGGTCCGCTACCGGCACTAGGACCTCCAGGTGGGCCATTTGTTCCGGGATTGGGAGGAGCTCCTTGACCCATTGCAGGGCCTCCATTGGAACCCCCACCTGCACCAGAGCTAGAACCAGGTCCAGCGTTAGGTGGAGGTGGTGGACCAGAGCTAGAAGGAACGGATGCGCCCCCCGCTGGAACGAGCGATCGATGATTGGCATACATGGTGATGAAGGCGCGCGCGCTTGCAGCAAATACTACTTTGCCTGACTTTAAAGCTCCAAGATCACACTAGACCCCTGACTCTTGATTTTTCGTCAAAGGGTAGTTATACTATTGATGGCGTAAGTAATGAATGTCAGGCAGATTGGATTGATCGATCTTGAAAGACAATGGACTGACCTTGATGTGCCTATCTAACCATCAACTACTTCCTGAAGGTCGTTCTTTGGGGTGGGTTTCGCGACTGAAGTATCTGAAACAGCTGTGCTCTCTTCTATCCCTGTCTACTAATTACGTCTTTCCCAACTCTACTATCCGTCAAGATCAAAGAAGAAAGGGGAGGAGGAGGGAGGAAGGAAGGAAGGAAGGAAGGAGGGGTAATATCGCGTACAGGCAGACAAAGTTGAAAAGAGAGAAACTGCAGCGGCGGCAGGCGAGCAAGCGAAAAAGGTCTGAACCAGCCAGCCACACGTCAGTCTCTTTTACCTCCCGGATCAATTAAATAATACTTACTCCCCACCCGCAGGTTTAATTTTTAGAGATAGATTGTGCTTTGTCTCACTCTCAGAATGCGCTTCCATTCTAATCTGCGACTGGTAAGCCACGTGGAAGATCATATCATTACTTTTACCGGCTTGGTCATAAGAATGCACACTTTTCACCTAATTAGCTGTTGGAGAGCCGGGTACTTTGGGTCATGACTACTTCTTGAGCGTTAAAAACGAATAAAGAATTTAGAAGGAACAGATCTGAACAAATCAAAGCAATTTAGAGTGTTCTTCCTACCGGTACTGATCTCCTTTTCCCTATTAAGGCCTGACGGCGTATGCATGCTGGCGTCACGTGGCTCGCGTCTTGCTCTCGCTGAGCTTAGCGTTTACTTGTCAATTTCAAGTAACTTTTGACCACGTAGACGTGAGTGATTGTCTTCAAGATCTTCTTGATCTCACATTAACGGATCATAACTCTCTTCCTGTTCAACGAGCTCATTTTATTTCTATTGTAGAATTGCAGCACCCATCATCTTCTCTCGAAAGGCACATTCTATATATCTCTCTACCCTGGGTGACCTCTCAGACGTTGTAGGCGGTCACTGAATATAGGGCCAACTTCCGTCATGTCAGGCAACCAATCAACGCCTATGCTCCCACCAGGCTGGATATCGCAATGGTGAGTTTTTCTCCTCTCTCAAATTTAAGAAATTTTAACTTTTATCTGACTGACGGAGTCTTGTAATCATCGCAGGGATCAGAATGCCGGAAGAAATGTCTTTATAGAGACGGCAACAGGCAGAACAAGCTGGCAACCCCCTACAATTGCCAATTCACCTCGCCCAACTCATCCTCAAGGTCAAGCACGCATGTCTATGCCACCAATGGCAGGTCCGCCAGCAATGAGGAGTCCACTTGCAGGTGCACCAAATATGAATCCAATGTCTACAATGACACCTTCTGATACGCCTCCCGCTGTTTCCCCTCCTCCAACACAAGCCGCTCCAGGTGGTGGTTCATCCAGAAGAAGAGCCTATCCTACCGCCCATCTAGCCGCCAATAGTGTCAGCTTTAGCGGAGGATTCGATGCAGGTGCACAGTACGGAGGAGCACCAGCGTCAGGAATGGACAATAATGCCCCACAGTTGTTCACTCCTGGAGCTCCCGATGTAGGTCTGCAGGCATCCTCCATACAACAACCAGCACCACACTATGGTCACCAGCATACACCCTCAGCAGCTCCTGTTCCATCCAGCTATGGTCAAAATGGCGTTAGTGGAGGAGGAGGAGGTCAGGGATACCCTGGTATGTCTGGTCTCACAAATCAATTTGCTGGTATGGGTGTAGGAGCGCAAGGTCAGATGGGCATGAAGGGAAATCCATTATATACAGTCAATCTTTCTGCTAGTCAACCAAATGTCAACGATCTCGAACGACCACCACCTGAAATTAAATTACCACCGAACGCATGCATTTCCACCAATCCAAAAGCTAATGCTGACCCTTCTTATCAGCGATGCACACTTAATGCTATTCCCACTACTGCTTCGCTCTTGTCAAAATCTCGACTTCCGTTGGGACTCATACTCTCGCCTTATCGATCAGTTCGAGAAGAAGATGGTGATGAACCAGTACCAGTAGTAAGCGATACAGTCATTGCTCGATGTAGACGTTGTCGAACGTATATCAACCCATATGTTCAATTTATTGAGGGAGGTCAACGATGGAAGTGCTGTATGTGTAATATCTCCAATGAAGTACCACAACTCTTTGACTGGGATCAGGAAAACAACAAGCCAGCTGATCGTTGGTCTCGACCGGAATTGAACCACAGTGTTGTCGAATTCATTGCACCAAGAGAATACATGGTCCGACCTCCTCAACCACCAGTCTATGTCTTTCTAGTTGATGTTTCCATTACTGCTATCTCATCTGGCATGGTTGCTACTGCTGCACGTACCATACTAGAAACACTTGATCGACTACCAAACGAAGACAAACGTACAAAGATTGCGCTTATTGCTGTTGATACCAGTCTACATTTCTTCTGTCTCCCAGCAGGAGTAACAGAAGCTGAGATGTTGGTAGTAAGCGATTTGGATGATGTATTTCTTCCCAAGCCAAACGACATTCTTATCAACTTGAGTGAATGTCGAGCAGGATTGGATACTTTGCTGGGAAGGTTGGGAGATATGTTCAAGGACAATATAACAACTGGCTCTGCACTTGGTGCTGGGTTACAGGCCGCCTACAAGCTCATTTCTCCCATTGGAGGCAAAATTTTGACTTTAACTGCTACTTTACCCAGTATTGGTCCAGGCGCATTGAAGGTACGAGAAGATCCCAAATTATTGGGAACTGCAAAAGAGAGTTCTCTCTTGGGTGCAGCTTCATCTTTCTACAAAACTTTTCCAATCGACTGCTCTCGAAGTCAAGTTTCTGTAGATATGTTTCTCTTCTCATCGGCTTACACGGACGTAGCTACCCTGAGTTGTTTACCACGTTACACTGGTGGACAAACATACTTTTACCCAGGCTTTCATGCTGCTCGTTCAGAGGATGCTCTCAAATTTGCTCATGAATTTGCCGAAGTATTGGCAAGCCCTATCAGCTATGAAGCTGTTCTTCGTCTACGATGCACCAAAGGTTTACGAGCAACTGGATTCCATGGTAATTTCTTTGTTCGATCTACGGATTTATTGGCCTTGCCAGCTGTCCCCTTGGATCAAAGTTATGCTATCGAATGTGAAATCGAAGAGACGATCAATTCACCATTTGTTGTTTTCCAATCAGTCGTCTTACACAGTACAAGTTACGGAGAAAGGAGGATTCGAGTCGTCAACTTGGCTTTACCCACTACAAGTAGCATGTCAGAAGTCTATTCAAGTGCTGATCAGATGGCTATTGTCGCCTTGTTGGCTAATAAGGCGGTGGAGAGAAGTATTCATGCTCGACTGGAAGATGCTAGAGATGCATTGATGAATAAGGTAGTTGACATTTTCTCAACTTACAAGAGTACAATGACTAGTGCAGGAACTGGTGCTAGCCCACAATTGAGTATTGCCAACAATATGGCATTACTTCCACTTTTGGTTTTGGGTCTTCTCAAGCATGTTGGTATTCGAAGTAGTTCACAAATACCTTCTGATTTGCGAGCTTATGCACAAGCGCTTTTGACTACTTTACCTGGTCAATTGCTCTTGCCATATATTCATCCTAATTTTTATTGTTTACACAATATGCCTCCTGAGGCAGGCACAAAGGCTGAAGAAGGTAAAGGGGCAATTATTATGCCACCAAAGCTCAATCTTAGCTCTGAAAGATTAGAGAGGCATGGTCTTTACCTCCTAGAAGATGGTCAATCGATATTCCTTTGGGTTGGTAGGGATGCTGTTCCTCAACTTTGCTTGGATGTCTTCGATGTACCCAATTATGCAGCTATTCGAGGTGGAAAGGCAACACTTCCTCGATCAGAGAATTCGATGAATCAAAGAGTCAATGCCATTGTTGAAAGAGTAAGAGGTAGCAGAAGAGGACCTTATCGACCTCATCTTTACATTGTCAAGGAAGATGGAGAACCTAGCCTTCGTTTATGGGCCCTTTCAATGCTCATTGAAGATCGTTTTGAACAGTCAATGTCTTATCAACAATTGTTGGGTACATTGCGCGACAAGGTCAATGGAGGATCATAAGGTGCTTCTATCATATATCTACTCAACCTCGATAAAAAAGAATTTGTTCGATTGCCATCGTGCGTCTATATTACTCCTTTATTTTTTTGCTCATCGCCCTTTCTTCTGTCTTTTTTTTTAATCATATCTCTCCCGTCCTTTCCTATCTTTCCTTCACCAATCCTGTCCACATAACAATTTTCTTTCGCAAATATGAGCTGATGGAAAATGAATAAGAAAATGTTTAATAATCTGATCTTGGCTGTAAAGCAGGCGCGCAATTACCTGTGATGATGGCAAGTGAGAAGCACTTAATGCGAGGAAGCCCGACGCCTGCTTTTTTCGCCTTTGCAATCTTTCTCAAGCTGCTGCTGGCCGGTCCTTTTTTTTTTCTTTTTTCTCGATTCGCGCGCGTGCATTTCTTTCGTCTTCTTCATATCTACACTCTCATCTCTCCCAAGAAAATTCCTCTGCTCGTACCCACATATCAAGGGGTAAAAGAAAGTATAACTACATCTGCAGAAATCTGAGAAGACTTTCAATTCTCCTACGGCTATCATACAAGTCAATTCTCACCTTATAATCCTCAAGAGAACACTCATCTTATAGGAAACGTACATTTCAATTGAAAGAAGATTAAAATCTCTCCTTCTCGTTTCACCTCTTCTCCCTTTGTATTCGACCGGACCTGCCTTTACGAGTATTCCAGCAACACCCGTTGAGACTCTTTCTCACAACTTGAAGGTACTTGTAACCTGTTTGTCAAGACTTAAATCCAAACATTAGCACGGTGCCAACTTCATTTTCAAGATATTTGGTTGCGTAGTAATCTTCACACAACACTTCGTTTTCCTTTGGCCCCAGTATCTCTTATCATCAAATCGTCCATACTCGATATATACTCCGTAAAATAGTTGGAGTTGAGTTGGACCAAATAATAGTGAAGCGCATAAGCTCTAATTAAATTGAATTCTAACAAATTCTCGGCTTCTCAATCTCTCTCTTGTTTTCCTTCTCTGGTCTCCAACAAGTGCTTCCAGAAGTGTACAAATATACATCACATATCAACTCTCTCGACTTTTTAACAACTCTCCTTCGTATCTCTGTTACATCCTCACACAACCTTGCTGTATCATTATAATGTCAGCATCCGGTCCCGCACCAGGTCAAACTGAAGCACAATGGCGTCAAGAAGTACAATCACGAGTGGTCAAGGACGAGAGACCTCAAACAGACGATGTTCTCAAGACGAAGGGCAATGACTTCGAAGATTATTTTTTAAAGAGGGAACTTCTGATGGGTATCTTCGAAGCAGGATTTGAAAGGCCTAGTCCTATTCAAGAAGAAGCTATTCCAATTGCATTAACAGGAAGGGATATTTTGGCTAGAGCAAAGAATGGGACAGGAAAGACGGCTGCCTACGTTATTCCTACATTGGAAAGACTATCCACAAAGCAAACTCACATTCAAGCTGTTCTATTGGTACCAACAAGAGAATTGGCCCTTCAGACGAGTCAAGTTTGCAAAACATTGGGAAAGCATGCCGGAGTGGAAGTAATGGTTACGACAGGAGGTACAACATTGAGAGACGATATTCTGCGACTAAGTCAGACTGTACATGTTCTTGTTGGAACGCCTGGAAGGATATTGGATCTAGCTGGAAAAGGTATTGCTGATCTGAGTCAATGTGCCACATTTGTAATGGACGAAGCAGATAAGCTTTTGTCACCTGAATTTACACCCGTCATTGAACAGCTGCTCTCACTACTACCGAAAGAACGCCAGGTGATGCTTTTTAGTGCCACATTCCCTCTTATTGTAAAGGATTTCAAGGATAAACACATGGTCAAACCTTACGAGATTAATTTGATGGATGAATTGACTTTGCGAGGTGTAACGCAATATTATGCATTTGTGGAGGAAAGACAAAAAGTCCACTGCCTCAATACTCTTTTCAGTCGACTTCAAATTAATCAATCTATAATTTTTTGCAACTCTACTAATCGAGTAGAGCTATTGGCAAAGAAGATTACGGAATTAGGTTACAGTTGCTTTTACTCGCATGCAAAGATGTTGCAAGCTCATCGTAATCGAGTCTTTCATGATTTCAGAAATGGTGCTTGCCGAAATTTGGTTTGCTCTGATTTGCTAACTCGTGGTATTGATATTCAAGCCGTCAATGTTGTCATCAACTTTGATTTCCCAAAAAATGCAGAAACTTACTTGCATCGAATTGGTCGTAGTGGTCGATTTGGTCATTTGGGTCTTGCCATTAATTTGATCACATATGAAGATCGATTTAATCTTTACAGGATCGAACAAGAATTGGGAACAGAAATTCAACCCATCCCATCGACGATTGACAAGCGACTCTATGTTGCACCTAGTCTTATCAACGAAGAGGAAGACAAAAAGGCAGCTGCTAATGGAAAGAAGGGAAGCAATGGAGCTTCATCATCGGCAGGTCAAGCAAATCGACATCAACAAGGAGCTCCCGTAATTCCTCCTACTCAAGCCAATTTCACAAAGACGACTATTGCCCAAAATTACACTCAAATTAATCGAAGGCCAAAGCAACAACAGCAGCAGCAACAGCACCACGAGCAAGCCTTGAACAGAGCGGCATGAAGTAGATGAATATTGCATAGCTCACTCTCCTCCTCCAAATACCTTTCACTCCTTCTTGTACGTCCTCATTACGATTGATGGAAGTAAATATGCCAATTTTTACCCACCCCCCCCCCTCTATGATCAGCAGTTCAAGCGGTGATGAACGACTTTTAAAGGTGGTTTTATGCATCCCACTCTTCCCTTCCCAGTCTGACAATATCAGCTTGTTCTAGAATCCAATACTTTGAAGGAGCTTTACCCTCTTCCACTAAGCGAGCAGCTGCTACTGCTGCTCTACCAATGACAATCTGATCTTGACCTGTTAGTAAGAGCTCCTGTCAATATTGATACCCCAACTATACTCTTCTATCTTATTAATCTCACCTAGTCTGTCCTGAATGCCCTGACTAATCTTGTTTACACTACTGAGTATCTTTTCAGCAAGAGCAGCTTTGGGAACCTCTCTACCCAAGATCATACCGGGTCTAATTATTACTGCGTTTTCAAAATTGAGTTCCTTGATTGCATCTTCTACACCAATCTTCATTTTGGAATAAGGAACATGATTTGCAGGAAAATTTCTAGTTCCTGCGCTTGAGATAAAAATATATATTTTGACCCCTGCTTCCTTTGCAGCTTTTGCATTCTCAATACATAAATCATGATCAATCTTCCATTGATTTTCAATTCCACCAGCTGTTGCCCTTGTAGTTCCTACTGCATTGTAAATTGTTGATGGTTTAGGTGATAAAGTATTAAGTTTACTACCCCATTGCGAAATATCACCTTCTTCAATTGCTTCCAATTTTGATGATTGTACCTTTGGTAACCTTCTAGAGATGGTTTTAATGGATGAAACACTTTCTGAATTGACAAGTGTAGCGAGAATCTGTGAACCAACAGCTCCTGTACAACCAAATACTGCTGCCGATGTCATTGCGTAAATACTGCGTATATAGAGATGTGATGGAATTTTTTAAAAGGGAGTAAGACGCGTCACTCTATCATGTCTCCCAAATTTGGAATACTTTCACTTTCGAAAGATTCGCACGGTCCGCTCGAGGCCAGGCCGCGCGGCGTTGTTGCTCTGTATCACATGATCGCCAAATATACAATAGACAAATACATGAATCCTAGAAAAGGTGAATCAAGTAAACCACAAGTGCTATGTAATTTGCATTTATATGAAGAGGTAAGAGCAGCATACTTCAGATAAGGGAGAGAATGCACATGATTACGTGAGATTTGTTTTCTTTTGTGTCACTAAATTATATTCATCTTAATTATTCGTGAAATTGTTTCCAGACTTGCTCTACAATTGAGTATCCTGTTGTACCAGAATCACAGATTCAAGTCGTAACGCATGAAGATAGATTTGCAACATTCTGTGCTGGAGGATGATTAGAGTCGTGATTGGTGGTCATCACCATTACCGTAAAATTGTAATGTGAAACGCAAATAATGTTGGAAGAAAAAAAAATCAACTTGATTTTAAATCTACGGGTTCGTCAAAAGATTGTAATCTCGTTTCAAAGAGATTGTATAGGCAGTAGAGAAGAAAGATAGTGCAAGATATCGTACAGCTTGGTCCGCTAAGAAAGTCAATATAAATAATTGTGATTCACCAAGCTTTATACCCCTCTGACCAGATAAAGTCAGATAGATTGCACTAAGAAATGCAAACAGGTATTGGGATTTGAATCATAACAAAAGGTTCTTCATTGTCTCAAGCTAGATTGGAATCTGATAATGCTGCTAGTAGTGCACTTGAAACCACCGTATATACAACCATTTTAAATTTAATTAATCAATAATTGCTTCTTCCCGTGACAAGTAGTAGTGTTTCTTTTGATGGTATTTGCCGTAGGTAAGGCGATGAGTAATTTCAATAGAATATAGTAGTCTACAAATTCTCATGCTTTCACCCTCAATTTCTCTCAGCTACATGCCCTTGGGTACTGCGCGAAATTAACAAAGCGCACATGTAATCATGTATTCACCACGAATCATGCTCCATCCTTGAAACACGTGGGTCCGATCAACGCGTAAATTTATAGTTATCAACAGGTGAAGAAAGTTCCGATTCAATTCACTTAGGAATTTATGAGTAAATTGACTCGGAACATTCTTCACGAGTTGATATCACAATTAAAGCTCAGAAGGGGGTTTGTTAAGTGAAAGAGAGAGAGAGAGAGAGAGAGAGAGAGAGAGAGAGAGAGAGAGAGAGAGAGAGAGAGAGAGAGAGAGAGAGAGAGAGAGAGAGAGAGAGAGAGAGAAGTGTGATACATTTAGTCTTCCGCCGACAATTATGACTCGTAAGAGAATCGAGCTATAATACAATGCTACCAATCACCTCTGACTCTTCCTTGACCTCGGCAATATCGTCGATGGAAAAGTGCATCCTCTTCATCTAGAGTTAGTTTTGATTTGCATGCGTCTGCTAGAGTCAATTCAGACATGTGTTTTTTAAAAGCGCTACCACCCTCTCGGCCGAAGACTTCTCCGGTTTTCAATGTATGCAACCCCATCATCATGTAGCTAGCTGTCATAGCCACCCGACTCCTACGCACTTTATTTCGGTAAGTTTTCCGTTATATGGCCAGGTCCCGATGTGGCAGTGTTGCTAATACTTTCTATATATCGTCTCTCCTCTACATTATTTACTTTGCTCACAATATCGGTTACTCCAACCTTCGATTAATTCAGTATACAAGTAGATATTACGCCAAAGTCCACTGTTTGTTGTATTAGAAACAGGGTTCAATTCATAAAATCGACTTTACGCGTAACTGTCAATACGTCATTCAGTAAGATAGGAATCGCGACCTAGAGGGTTAATTTTTTTAATTTTTTTTTTAGGGCGGTGAAGCAATTATTATCCTTTTCTTTTTGGGTTTTTGGGGTCTTTGTTATTATGTATATTTCATCTTTTTAAACTTTTATGTCGGACTTTTTTTTTGGCGAGCTGCAGCGATGGTCAATTCCAAGTATACGTACGTCACTTTTTTTGATGAAGCAGAGAATTGATGAATGTCAAACAGATATAAAAACAAATGGTTCGTCGAATGGCACAATCTAGAAATATATATAATAGTACAGAGAGAAAGAAAGATAGGGTAAAATCTCTTTTTTTTTTTTTATTGCAACCTATCCCCACTTCTTTTCGAAAAACGATTGCAATTTACCTTCTATACACACTCTTCTCTACCTACCAATAAATTAATTTCACACAATGGGTGCCGTCGCTAGTTGTCTATCTTCAATCGTTTCATCGATTGGTGCTGCCATCATGGCTATACTTAATGGAATTGTCTCCGTCTGTGGTGCAATGTGAGTAGACAAATTGAGTGTAAAATTGAACAAGATTGCTTACCTATTTCTCTCCTTCCTTTTTTCTCCTTTTACAGTGTAAATGCCATTTCTACTTGCCTCATTGCCACATTCAACTGCATTGCCGATGTCATTTGTTGTCGATGTGGAAGTAGAGGTGGACGGGCAAGGAAAGTTTAGTCAAGCTTAGATACGCCACATTTAAAGATAGAGAAGGCCATCCTCTTTCTCTACCTCCTTACTCACGACTTTGACGACTATCTTAAGACACATTCAACAATCTCTCAAGATATTGCAGATACCCGTCTGAATTCTATTCTCTAATACACGATATTGTGAAATACTATTTTCTTATTTTTTACTCAATGACATTATACTCTTTTGACAAGTACGTCTTTCATGAAAAGGACATTTGGCATTGTTGTCATCATGAAAAGTGCATCTAATGGTATTGTATACAAAAGTGTGCGGCAATAATATAGTCGCTTTTCTAAAAGAGGTACAGCACTCTAATCTTCTCCAATAAAGAAGTATGTTCCTGCTGCTTTTTGCCTACGAAAAGGAGCAGAAAATAGAAAGAGGATCAGTAACAAGAAACAATTCTCAGGTAAATGTCCAAACTCACTCCTTGTCTTTGATGGAGTTGAACTTGTTGACTCTAGGTCGGAAATTTGTGGGATCACGACGAAGACTAACTTCGAGCTTTGCCAAAAAGGCATTCATTCCAGTTAAAAGTGATTCTGGTGTCCTAGCAGTCGATTTAACTGATGGTGTACCTTCAAAAACCATGACTCGATCAGCGAGGTAACTTGACATTGTCAAATCGTGCTCAATAACCAAAGCAGTCTTTTTGGAATGTAGAATGAATCGCTTAATGACTCGACTTGCAATGATACGTTGTTCAGAATCCAAGTAAGCACTAGGTTCATCAATCAAATAAATGTCGGCTGGTTTGCCCAATGCCAAAACCAAAGCGACTCTTTGTAATTCACCACCACTGAGTGTTTGTACGTCTTGATCAATAATGTTGTCAAGTTGCATTGGCTTGACGACATCTGTTTGGAATTGAGGGTGCATAAATGACATCTTGATTTGCTTTAGTAGCAACATTCGAACAGTGCCTTGGAATTTAGGTGCGATTGTCTGTGGTTTAAGTGAGACGTTGAGCTGAGGTGGCTTGTTGGCACCAGGGTCCGCTTCCATCTTGCCTGCCAACATCTTGACAAATCTGTACGATAGTAAATGTACAACGTCAGTAAAGCTACATTTTTTTTTTCGTAAACTTATGTTAGCTTCTACTTACGTCGTCTTTCCTGTTCCATTTTCTCCCAAAAAGACAATTATTTCAGAATCACTGATTTGCCCTGGCTCAATAGCAAGGCTGAAATTTCCAAGTGTCTTTGTCATTGCCGAGTATTCAAAGCTTCGCATACGATTGGTAATTTCATCATCTGCTGTATCGGGAATCTTAAATGTCAATGACTCTTGACGGAATCGCATGTTTTCTGAAGGAATGTAGCCATCCAGAAACATGTTGATACCTGAGGTGATAGAAAGTTTAGTGACTTTGATCGACCGAGACGCAGCTAAATTCACTCACCTTCTCGGCATGGTGAAGGCATGGTCACAACACCATATACACTGGGCACACCATATAAGCAGCAGATAAAGTCACTAAGGTAATCGAGGACACTAAGATCGTGCTCTACAGCAATGACGTAGGTTGACTCGTCGAGAAGACTTCGAATCATTCGGGCCGCGTTGAGACGTTGCTTTACATCGAGGTAGGAGGATGGTTCGTCAAACATGTACCTGATGAAGTAGTCAGGAAAATCAGAGAATATCATCAAAGCTGCATCTACTTTGGCAAACTCACATGTTCGCCCTTTGCACACAACTCATACCAATTGCAAATCTCTGTAGCTCTCCACCACTAAGTTGCTTGACATCTCTTTGCATAACAGGCTCGAGATCGAGAACATTGACAATTTCATCTTTGTTATTCCTCTCTAGTTTCCCGTCTAGCATATCCGATACTGAGGCACTTCCCTTTATTGCTCGAGGAATGTGGTCAACGTATTGAGGTTTGATAAGCGCTTTAATGTTCTCTTCTAGAACCTTTGTGAAAAAGTTTTGTAATTCTGAACCTCGAAAGTATTTGATGATTTCTTCCCAGTCCGGAGGATCCTGTCATTGCAAATAACAGTCAAACGCTGGCTATAATTTTTTGAACAAGACTTTTCAACACTCACATCATATCGTCCTAAGTTGGGCTTTTGCTTTCCTGCCAAGATTTTAAGGGCTGTGCTCTTTCCAATTCCATTTGTTCCTACCAAACCCAAAACCTGATTTACTCTTGGAGTTGGTAATCTATGTAATTTGAAACTGTTGGCACTATATCTGTGAGTTGTCTCTGCGTCCAAGTTGGTAGGAAGCTTGATAATATTGATGGCCTCAAATGGACACTTTTTGGTGCAAATACCACATCCGATGCAAAGGGGTTCTGAAAGAAAGGCGATTTTTGATGTTGGCGTTACTTCAATACATAGTCGACCTGCGTTAACAAAAAAAGGAGCACTTAGAATGATATTCTGGTCTAGCTGTCACTTTCTAGACTACATACCCATGCGCACGACAGGACAACTCTTCTTACATTCTTGCCTGCATTTCTTTGGTTTACACTTCTCAGAAGAGACTATGAGCGGTAAGGGTAGGGTTAGACGTTGCGACAGCTTTCCATATCATTATCACAAATCTGAAACTTACCAATAGCAATACGAGTCTCCTTGGAAGCAGGGGCAGTAGCGGTAGGGGCCATGATCGATCACTTTCGCTACGCTCGTTATTGAAAAGGAGGAGAAGAATATCTCGAACCTTGTTGATCCCAGTTTAGAAAGAAAAAAGAAAAGAAGAGAGAGGCCCAAGGCACAAGGGAGAAAAAAAAAAAAAAAAAAGACGCGCGAAACAATAGTAGTATCTATAATAAGAGCTGCCTGCTTAGCTTGGTGTCTCTTCCAATCCACGCTGCATTGATTTGGAATCACTTAAGCTCCGGTCACGAGGTCCGATCAAGCCAATTCTTGACCAAGAATTTAAAGCTGGGGAGGTGACTCGAGAAACAACTCACTTCTCTGTTTTTTGTGCTCACTCACTATAGAGACTGTGAGAGATGGTTCCTGTTGAAGCTCACCGCTCAGGAAATGAACAGCAAAGAGTGTCGATTGCGCCTGCACCTGCTACGAATACTTCTACCGTTCCATCCACATCGTCTTCTTCTTCGGTAACTACAAGTACAAATGCTAGTCAAGGTAGTAGTAGCCATTTACCATTCGTTCGTTCGACTGGAGCAGGTGAACGAGTTCAGAGAAGTTTATCTCAAGGAAGTGATCAATCCCAGTCGTCTGTTTCGCCCAGTCGGACAGGTTCCCATACCAATCAAAATTCCTCCAATGCTGGTGTTGCTAGCACTTCATCCAACAATCCACGCATTAAAAAGACTTTAGCAGATGCTTTAGCTACTCAACAAGGAATTACACCACCGAGAAAGAGAAAAAGAGTTCATTATAGCTGTGCTGAATGTCATCGAAGGAAACATCGATGTGATCGTAATATTCCTTGTCAACCATGTTTGGATCGTGGATTGGGTGATTCTTGCCGACCTTTTCAAGATGGAGATGAATTCGGTGATGAAAGGGATCGTTTGAAAAGGCTTGAAGATTTGGTAGAAGGATTGGCAAGAGCGCATGCATCCCTTTCCGATGATGTGGAAGCTATGAAAAAAAGTAATTATCGGGTGGGAATGCCATCTAATGCAACTACGAAGGCTGAGAATATAGCAACATTGATGGATGGAGATGAAGAAACGCTTACTGATGTTGAAAGCAAGGGCAACAAGTCTACCAAACGAGCTCGAATAATGCCTACACCAATTGACATTGAGAGGCAAGAATTACGAAAAGGAGGCGAAGATGATCCAGGCCATTCTATTGCGTACGGAGGTGCAGGGGAAGACATGATGGCAGCAAATAATTCTCTGGAAGGCGGATTAACTAGAGAAGGTGATAGCTTTTATGGCGCATTGGCCCTACCAAGCGTTAGTAGAGGCGTCATTGAGACCCAGGTGAGATTGACTAGTCTTGATAATATTTGATGTGTAGAGCTGATGCATGCTATTCTTTCCTACAGATACATGGCGAACGACTAGAATTGAGTGCTAATATACCCCTTCGATCTGCCAGCGTCAAGGTCCACCGCTTAATCCAAGAAGGGGGCGCCCCACCCAATGTTATTGAAGAATTGATGAGTTGCTTACCATCAAGAGAGACATCTGATGCCATGTTGGAATGGTATTTTCGTGATATTAATGATACAAGGCTACCTTTGCACGAGAGAACATTTCGAGCAAGCTATGAAGAAATTATGCACTGGAGATGGGGTAATTTACGAAATGAAGAAGGAGATGATGGAGCTAGGCATATCCCTTTTCTTTCCTTTCTTTTTGTCATTTTAGCAATTGCAAAGCGATCGGAGCCAGAAGAGAGATGTTCAGATGAAGAAGCGAGGAGAGGAGCTCTCTTCTTTTTGCATTGTGCAAGGAGGTCAATGGCTATTGCTAGTGCTGTACGTGCTGATCACATTGATGTGTTACTAGCAGCATTATTTGGCGCTCGACTTCTCATCACTCTAAGGCAAAGTGCAGAAAGTTGGAGTTTACTGGGAGTGGCCATTCGAGCTGCACAAGCAATCGGACTTCATCGAGATGGTACCAAGCTAGGTTTGGATGCTGTAACGACAGAAAGAAGGAGAAGACTTTGGGCTTTAATCTATTACCTCGATCGAACTACGAGTATGCTTCTCGGTAGACCTCAGGCGATTGACGACAAGACTACCGATTGTCTTCCTCCATGTGATGTTGATATCGATGTTCTACCAAGAATGGGTCCTGCACCTACACCTGAACCTTTCCCACCTATCGTTCCACCTTCAGCTGAAAGATTGCAAAGACCGCCTGGAGTATATCAATTTATTGCTATTCGACATGAATTGGCTAAATTAACTGGTCGTGTAGTAGAGCATTTTCAAGATTTATCAAAACCAAGAAATTATGCTGACGTTCTTCAAATTGATCATGACTTGGAAAAATTTTATGCTGCTCTTACTCCACCTTACCTATGTCAAGCACTTCGAGGAGAAGAAGCTGATCGGTCTTTTGATGACATTTGTCCTTGGCTTCCTATACATCGTTACTTGTTGAATCTCGAGTATCATTATGTTCGAATTACGCTACATCGACCTTATCTACTACGATCGGATCGATATCGTCAATCTAGAGAGGCGGCCTTTGCAAGTGCTAAAGCAGATAGAGTTATTCGTAAAGAGTACAATGTTGAAGTCAAATGGCCAGCCAATCGGGCAAGGAATGCTCATCTCGGTGGAGTATATAGACTGTTTTCAAGTACATTGATTGCTGGTATTGAGTTATTGCTTGATCCAAATAGTAGTAATGCGGCCGAATTACACGAGATGCTTGATGACTTTTTGAATAATTCTGGAAAGGTGGCTGATCCCAGTCAATGTACAAAGAGAGAATTGGCCATTATCAAAATCTTCAAGGCAAAAGCGCTAGATCCGACATGGTGTGCTGCTACTGCGACAGGTGGTAAAGGTACTAAAAAAGGTCAAACTAGTGGTATAACAAAGGCAAAGACAAGCATGCAAGCAAATGCTTCTTCTAATTCGGCGCGACAAAACAAGAGTAATACTGCCCTTACACCTTCTGCTAGTACTACTACCTCTGCTGATTCACCTATCGTTCAACGTAGTGAAACAAAGGAATTAGCACAAACACTTTTAGATCGATTGGGTGGTTTGGAAACATTGGGTGTCTTGAATCAAAATCATTCGCCTTCTAGTAGCACATCTACTTCTCATGAATTGGGAGCTTCTAGCTTGGGTATGAGTATGGGTTTGGTACCTACCTTCAACAGTGATGGCTTGACAGACGGTAATGGTGGTAATACCATGTTGGCTTATAATGTTCCTAACTTGGATGGATTTTTTGATGCTTCTAGTACAATGGGCTTTGATGGTCAAGAAGGTGATTGGACTTCATTTACAAATGGAGTATCAAGTGGTCCCAACTCTGCTGCCTTATGGAATGCAGACACTTCCAATGGACAAAATACTGGTATCATTGGTAATGCTAGAGAAGATAATGAATTTGCTGGTTGGGGTACGCTGGTAGAGGCAATTGTATCTGGTCAAGATGCAAGTGAAAAGTCTCAGTAATCTAAATCGGCTGACGAGTACGCCATGAGGAAAGTGGAATCAAAATACGCCCCTCGAACTGTTTTTGGAGAAATCTTTCGAAAAAAAAAAAAAAAAACGCCTAAAGGCATGCCGCCCACTTGTGATAAAAATGATTTTACGCTGGTCTTTCGATGAAGGAAGAGAGGTGCCGTCCGACTGTTCCTAGTCGCCACCAAATTTGGTCGTCTCCCAGCCTATTGTGCCATCATCAAGTATATGCAGCCCTCCTTATCATCCGCCCACTATGTTTCAGACAGCCATTCTTAGCTTCGATGGCGTTGAAGTGTGACAAGGAATCAGGTCTGTAGCCCTCTTGCAGCTCGTCAAGCAAAGGTCGATGCAATAACTTTAAAAGGAGAGGAGAAAGATTTAAAACCTTTCCTCTTTGTCTCTCTCTCCATCTCACTTAACAAACTTGACTTCTACACTCACTTTCCTTCAATTATATTTTGCCCCCACACAAAGCAAGTTTATTCCTCGACGACAATGCACATTTTTACCACTGGTCTCGCCATCATCCTACCCTTCTTCTTTGGCTATACATTGGCAGAAGATCGAGAAATTACTAATACGACGTGCCTTCCATATTCAAGCTATTATTCACCAGATATTGACTGGGATTATGAAGGAGTCATCTACAACAGAGAGGTTTTTGGCGACGGAAGTTTGGCAAGCTTCAGATGGTTCGATGATGACAAGGATAGCTATAGATACACTGTCAGAGCTGGGACTGGAAAGGAAAAAGGAAGTATTACCTGGATTCAGCTGGAACGTTCAAAGGGTAAAGGTCTCGGAAAGCGGTTTATAGTTGCCTTTATGAACAACAACAATAGTCCACTTAAAACGTACTGGATTACACCAAACGTAGGATGTACTGTTGAAAGCGAATTTGAAGCAAAGGAAGTGAGGAAAATTGAAGTTTGGTCAGATAGAGGTTCTTGAGGAGGATCAAGATGACATTTTAACTCATTTACCCTGCCAAGATGTCTACATCAAGAAAATTTACTCTCTTTTTTCACACTCCTATCGTACAGCAATAATGTAATTTTCAATCAAAGCAAACCTTTGTTTACTCTTTATTTTTTTTTTTTTTTTCTTCCCTTTTTCATTTTTTCATTGCATATACTTTCGCTGTCCACTACTGGCCCGTGTTCTGCCTTGATGAGCTAACAGCAATTACAATATCCTCCTTTGACGGTAGCAACGCAGATCCACCACTACATTTCCGACTCCGCTAAGGAAAGTCTTATTAGGGTCACATGAAAAGAGTAAATAGAAGAGCCTTTTACCAACTTGGATTCCTTTTCATCCTCCTCCTCCTATATTTCAGACTGCCTGCTCATTTGCTACTTTAAATGTATTGATCTCGCCTACCCAATTTCTCAATCGAAGATACAAATAAATCTTTCGCCTTTTATTCTCCTATCCCTTCCTTTTTGGGTTGCATAACTTTGATTAAAGGAATACGCAGTTGAATAAAGGCTAAGAGAAAGCTAGCCTCTACTCCCCTTTTTACTTTTGTCCTCCGTCCTTTTGTTTCAAGTTTCCGCTCCCAAATGGCTCCCCTAAGTCACTGTCCACTTGAAATGAATTGAATTTAATTGAATTGAGTTGATTTTATTCTATTTTATTTTTGTGGCTTGCTTCCGTACCGCGTTGGCGCAGCGCTTCACGGTGGCAAGTCTAACAACACGCGGGGGGCTTGCCTGTGGTAAGAGTGGCATAACCGAGTCAGCTCTTATATGGGCACATTCAATCTTCCAGACATTGATGTATATATATATATGAATATCTATTGCACCTCTAACCCCCCCCCCTCTATCTCTCCTATACACTAGAACTCATATCAAGCCACAAATTTCTCTTTTTACCCAAAGCATCATTAATTACTACTACACCATGCAAATCTTTATCATTTACTTTATCACCCTTTTCGCTTTTCTTGGTTCTACTCTAGCCAAAGATCGTGAAATTACTTCAGTGACATGCGAAAAATATTACGATTATAAAAATCCAGGTCTAAAATTTAGATGGGAAGCAGATCTTGAATCGGAAAAGACAAGTAATCCAGTAGATACAGCTGGAATCAAGACTTTTAAACTTAAATCACCTGGTTTTAGTAGTAAACCGAAATTTACATATACAGTTTCAGCTGGAACTAGTGGAACTTGGGGAGGTAAAACATGGATTCAACTTGAAAGAAAAACTGGAAAAGGTCTTGGTAAAAAATTTATTGTTTCATTTTATAATACTAAAGATATTGGTTTAGAAACTTATTGGATTTATCCAAATCAAAAATGTACAATTGATAATACTTTTCTTGCAGAAAATGTAGGAAGAATTTCAATTTGGTCTCAAAAGAGTTCGTAAAGGTCTTTTTTCCAATTAGCAAAGAAAGGTCAGACTTCTCCTTCTTTTGTCTTCCAATTTTATTTTTATTTTTATTTTCATTTTCATTTTCAATTTTTATTGTTATTATCCTTGCTTGCTTCTCCCTTAATTGTTCTTTCTTCAAATACCACTTTACAATGTTATGAATTCCTATTACAATCAATAAAAGGTGCAATCTTGAATATTTATACCTGGTCTTCAACAAGATTTAAAGGTGGTAATGTCTACCAAACACGGACCTGCTTCCTAGCATGTCGCGTACATTGATGATTGATCAGACAAGATTCTCGATAAAAAATAAAACAATAAAAGCAAATTTCTTTTTCTTTTCCTTTTCCTTTTTCCTTCCTTTGTCCTTTTTTCTCCAATTCTTGCTCTGTGGAAATAATGAAGGATGAGAAATCGACGTCCTCATTTGAAAAAAAAAATCATTACATTTTAACCCTCCGCTATTTTAGATTCTCTATCATCATTTGCTACTTTTTCTTTTTGTCTCGACTCCCTATTCTTAAATCGGAGATGCAATAATTTCTTCACCTTTGTTTCTCCTATCCAATTGTCTATTTGCTTAATATTTTGATAAAAAAAGAAATAAGCAGATATATAATAGTGTATAAAAGGAAAGCCAGCCCCCCTATTTTATTTCAAGTTTCTCTCCCGTACAAATTATCCTTCACATTGCCAAAACACAATAAAAAAAGAAATGCAAATCTCCTTTTTCACCGTTGCTATTCTTCCTTTTATCTTTGGGTTTACCTTTGCCAAACGAAAAGTAGTTCCAGTGTCATGCGCAGGATATAATTATACCATTACACCATCTCATTGGATCGATGAAGGAAAAATTGATCAAATTATTACTACAAATGATGAAAGTATACAAAGATATAAATGGTTTAAAGTTACTTCAAGTGATAAATCAGAAAGATATATGTATACAGTTCGAGCTGGTACAGGTAAAAGAGTGGGTAGTGAATTATTTATTCAAATGGAAAGAACTAAAGGAGCAGGAACTGAAAAACAATTCTTGGTATCATTTTATGGTGATCATGATAAACATCTCAATACATATTGGATTTTACCAAATCAAAGGTGTACAACTCCTAGCACTTTTGCAGCATCAAGTTTACAATATATGGAACTTTGGTCTCGATCTGACTAAAACTCTTTTAAAAAAAGAAAAAAGAAAAAAGAAAAAAGAAAAAGGGGGGCGAGAGGGTTATACTTTTTATTTATTTATATTATAGCTGACAGCCTTTTTACACTACTTGCGCTCAGAAGTCAATTTCAAGTTTACTCAAGTAAATTCCCTGAAATTGCACACTACTTGGGCGTCTCTTACCTACTAGAGTATTCTCGCTCTCTGTAATCAAATAACAAATTCACTTCCAAGAAGGAATGACTCGAAAAAGGTCTTTCCATTTTCTTTTTCCTTCTATTCTGTGTATGAGCTCTTCCACCCTACTTCAATTTATGAAGAATCGAATATAAAAATCCCTTGATATATTTTATAAACACCATCGCGTGAGAAAAGAAAAGGAATAATGCCGCTCTTGAACAAATAAGTAAAGTCTATTGAATTGATACCTATGATGATAAGTAGAAAAGAAAGAGAACTGGACTTTCTTACAATGATGAAGAAGAGGCTGCACTACCTTTAGAACAGCTTGTTCATCATTTGCAAACTCAATTCCACCCCAAGCTGTAGTAGGAAAATAAATAAATAAAAAAAATGGTAAAGGTCAATTTAAGAAAATTTTATCTTTTTTCACTACTCCGCCATCACTTCAGCATCGTTTTGCAATACTCACGAACGTCGCTGCGTTTGCGGGCCCGGCCCTCAGAAGAGCTAAAAGAGTGTAGAAGAGTTTAGAAGAGGAGAGAAGGAGTAAAATGGGGGTCAGACGATGCAGCACAAGATTTAATCTTGAGGTGCTTACCTGGAGCAAAACCCTTGAACAAACCACGAGCACCATCTTGAGCAATTGTCAATCGTAAACAATGGAGGAAGCCATTGTATGTACCTTGAGGAGCACCTTGATATCTTGACTTGACTACATCCATGGGCATAGCAATTGACCACTAAAGTAAAGAAAGTTGTGTTAAAAGCCTCTTCTTCTACTGTACTATCAGATAACAAATCTTATCTCACCATGGCCATTCCAGCAAGACCACCAGCTGTGAGAACATGAAGCAAATTAAGTTCACTAGGATCAGCTCCTTTTGGTGTCAGACCTCGTTTGATGGCTTCATATGCTCCAAAGTAGCTGTGTAATAGATTTGGTAAGCTACACTGTATGAAAGCAGTGACAATATTTACTACTCACGCTGCGCTACCTGGACCATCTCTTGCTAAAGTTGCACCAGTACCTCTAAAGATTGATTTGAGACCACCTTCCTTGTATAGTTGACGAACTACATCCACAGGTCCATTGTAGGTGGGACCTGCACTAGAAGACTGACCTTGCAACTAAAAGTAAAGATAGTCAGTAATCTTTCTCCTCCCTATATAAGCATACAATTCTCACTAACCTGCAAAAGGACCTTGACACGTTCAGCTGGACCTGCTACCATGGTTGTAGGAATGGCTGAAAAGAAACCAGCAAAAGCAAGTTCTGGCAATGACAAGTTTATATCTGTTCTTTGAGGTGTTGCTGCATATACAATCTTTTTTCCCATATCAAATGACCAAAATGAAATTGCAAAGATTGGTGTAACTCCAATTAAAGGTGGTCCCATACCTCTATACATGCCCTTGATACCATCTGCTGCAATTGTTTTTCGAACAACATCTAATGCTCCAGTATAAGTACCGTTTGGTGCAGTCTGTATCCTTGTCTTTGTTAGATCAAAAGGTTGACCAACCAAAACAGAGCAAACACCTCCAAAACCACCAGATAGGAAAGATTTTACAGAAGAAGCAGCTGACTTTTTAGGGTCCAATTGAACGGCTTGCTCATCCTTGATGGCAGCAGGAGAATTGTCGTCTGCCATCCTTACTTGGTCTGTGAAAGGGAGGAGAGAGGAGTGGGGTAAGGAAGGAAAGAGAGGGATAAAAAAGGGAGAAGAAAGGTGGGGTACTATTGAATCGAGAAGAAAGTGTAGAATTTCCCAAATACGGTCGAGAATTATTAGAATTGCCGGAGGGATCTACCTACCTTTGCCAATGTTCTTGGTTGACTTTCAACAAAAAAAAAAGACCGAGAGGCCGGTAAGTAGAGGTCACGTGAACACAAGCCACCACACACCACCAAAAAAGAAAAAGCAAAATGAATGTTTAAAGAGGTGGAGCTTTTTAATTGTAATTTCTAACGAATTTTACTTATAGAATACAATCTTCTTGAATGTTGTCACTTGCTTCTCGACTTTTAACTACTAATTTTACAAGATCTTTTTCTTCAACTTGTAGTACAGCGCTAAAGAAGATGTCATCTGAATCACCTTACAAGATTATTACAACGGAGAATGCTCCAAAGGCCATTGGACCATATTCCCAAGCTACAGTTTATAATGGTGTAGCATACATTTCTGGTTGTATTCCATTTGTACCGTCTACAATGACATTGGTAGAAGGTGGTATTGAAGCTCAAGCAGAACAAGCAATGAAGAATTTGTTGGAAGTGGTCAAGGCAGCAGGTAGTGACAAGAGTCATATTCTCAAGACTTCCGTCTTTTTAAAAGATATGGGAGATTTTGCCAAAGTAAATGTGAGTCGAGGATCTGCCGCCGCCCTCTTTTTTTTGATTTTTGTTTTCTCCGTCCTTACTTTTTTTTCTCTTTCTTTTCTTCTTCTTCTTCTTCAGGAGGTTTATGAAAAGGTGAGATATTAATATAGCCGCTCCAATGTAATGCTACTTGTGCTGACCAACTCAAAACGTTTAACGCAATAGGCTCTTGCGCCTTACAAGGTAAGTTAAAGAGCAGTTTTGACCTTTTCGCAATTACTCAAACTTCCTTCTTCATCAATCCTTCAGCCCGCCCGCTCTGCAGTAGAGGTAGCTCGCCTGCCCCGTGATGTTGGCGTAGAGATCGAGTGTATCGCTGCAGTCAAGAGCAGCTAAAGGGAGAGAGAGAGAGAGGTAACAATACAGTTAATGAAATTGTGTCACTATCCATCAGTGTACTTCTTGAGAGAACTGCCAATAAGCATGAATGTGCATAGTTGGGAGGATTGAATTGGCATGCAAAAGAGTGTCACAGAGAAATCTTGAAAGTAGAAAAGAGACGTGAAAAGTGAAGAGAAAATCATTTACTTTGACATAATCATTAAGCTGGGCACAGATGATTGAAAGTGACTAGAAAGAGGTCAAGCAAACCCAACAAGAGAGGTGAAAATAAAAGATTGAGAGGGGGCAAGAGTGCGGTGCAAGGGGAGAATTGGAAAGTAAAGTGAAAATAAGTTGGAGAATGATGGGAAAAAATTGGAAATAGAAGAGCAAACTAGCTGAATTTTGATCAGACTATTCACAAAAGTGAACCACCTCCTACTTCTTGTTTAGCGTCTGATCAGTGATACCTTTACTTGTCAAAAAAAAAGAACCAGATTCGATTAATAATTCACTGCCTTCGATCTCCTCGAGAGTTGACATTATTGCTGCCGCGATTGTTGTTATTATTATAATCTTGACGAGGTCCAGCAAAGCCAACGTTTGGACGAGTAACATCACGAGGATGCTTTACACGGAATTCACCCAAGATGCAAATATGACTGAAAGAAAGAAAAAAGGACATCAGTTATCTTCTCGTAAAACCACACACGTCTCTATGTAAAATTCATCTTTACTTACTCGGATGGAAAGTGAGCATTGGGGAATCCAACCACCTTGTCGAGGTAAGATTTGTCGACCTCACCCAGCAAACCAGTGACGGCAAGAGTGCTTGAATTGTACCAAATGTAATCTAAAACGCCATCAAAAGTGGGCGTATAGTTTGTAAATGGCAATTCTCCAACATTTCCATAGCAACTCTTAAGTTGATGCTTGTGACCAAGCCCTTGAGAAGTATAATTTCCATAAATATGATCCATAAAGTCTTCATGATCACCTGGTACACTTCCTTTGCTAAGATATTCGTAAACTCCACTTCCAGGCATACTATTGAAATCACCACAAACAATAGTTGGAATTTTGAGACCATCAGTGTACTTTGGCGCAGGTGGATAACCTTCCTTGACGTCAAGTTTAGCAGGATATTTTGCAAATCGAGCTCCAACCTTTTCAATTTCCTCCATCAACATAGCAACTTGAACTAGCTTTACATCACGAAATTCAGTATTCCAATGAATGTGTACGTTGGCCACAATCAATCGACTTCCACTATCCCGATTTTCAAACATGGCAACGACGGCAATTTCATCCTTTGCCATGACTCGATTAAACATATCCTCGGTCTTTTTAAAATCTGGTCGCTGTAGTGCCAATTGATTAAATTCAATCAATTGCTTTTCAATCAAAGCAAATTTCGTCGACTTGTAAAATATAGCACATCCATCAACAAGCTTTCTTTCATCTTCTCGCATCGTCCTTGCCCTAGACTTGGGGTAATAAACACCTTCGTAATCTTGCTGGGAAAGGTGATGCAAAAAGTAATCTTCGTACTGCTCTGAAGCAACCTCTTGCATACAACAGATATCTGCACCATAACTCATAATCTCTTGCAAGATAAAATCCTTTCTATATTCCCAAGACAGCGCCCACGAAGGTGTGTAGCCATACATTTGTGGTGTGGCATACTTGTCGCAAAGAATATTGTAGCACAAAAGATTAAAGGATTCTACCGGAGCTTCAGAATCTTCATTGGAATCTCGTGGTGCCAAATCAGGTTCGATAGCTACCCACTCTCGCTCTGGTGGAGGAAGAGGAACTGGGCATGAATCCCTTAAAAAGGCAATGAGAGCTTGAGTACCTTCCTTTTGTACAATCTGTCGTAAATTTTCTGCAAAAGGGTTTCCTTCAATGCCTAAAGTATCGAGTTGACAAAGAGTACCTAGCTCTGGTGGAAGGGTGACCAAGAGATTGTCAAAGAGGAAGAGTTCCTTGAGACTGGTGAGCATGCCTAATTCTGGTGGTAGAGACGAAAGCTTGTTGCCAGAAATGTCTAAAATTGTCAAACTACGTAGTCGAGCAATATCTGGAGATAGAGAGGTGAGCGAATTGTGGTTAATGAAGAGTGAAGTGAGAAAGGTATACCGGAAAAGCTCTTTTGCCAAATTTTTCAAACCCAAGCCTCCCATATCTACTGTAGTCCAAGTTTGACCATCTTTTGAATCACTCTTGCTTCCAGAATCATCACCATTCTCCTCTACCAAAAGCCCATTCTCCTTCTTTCCAGCAGTCGGCCCTACATGCAGCCCATTGGCAGCCATTCTAGGGACATGCATACTACCACCCTTGGAAGGGTCTTGAATCGTGACTGCAGAGCTGCTGGCGCTCCTTGCAGCCAAAGCAGCAGCTCGAGCATGGTGGTGAGGAGAAGCAGACTGTCGAGATATCTATGACAAAACAATGTAAATAATGAGCACTATGCACAAGTACTTGATCTAAAGCAAAACCTACCTCTGCTTTCAAAAGTTGCTGTTGCCAGTGAGGGGAGGCATTGGCAGCAGCAGCAGCAGCAGCCGCGGAAGCATTTCCCAAAGAGTGCATCGGACTAGGTGATGGAATCTGAGACAGTCCTGAAGGACCATGAGTAGTATGATGGTGGTGATGAGAGTTGGTTAGAGCGCCAAAGCCAGGTGAAGAAGGAGCATTGTTATTACCTGACGCACCACTAGAATGGCCTAGTGAACCAGGAAGAGAAGAGAGTGAGGGATTTTGTTGATGTGAGTGGTGAGGATGATGAGAACGTGAAACCCAATTTACACCCGAGGAAGGATATCGATTTACCGACGGGTAACCAGATGAAGTTCCATTGGCTCCATTGGAATTGTATGAACTGGCTCCAGCTCCATTAGTATTCTGTTGATGATGGTACAGATAGGCTGGACCTGGAGAAGGTGATGGGGACGGCGCAGGTGAAGGATACATTGGTTGGCTGCTGTAGAGTCAAATTTGGCAATGTCGACAAAAGTAGTGAAAACGGTGGTGAAGAAGAAATAGTGGAAGTCGAGCAGACAAACAGCATGATCTTGCCAAACGTGGGGCCTATCTAATTGGTGATAATTACCCTCTGTGACGAAGGGTTTAAGGAGAGGAAGATGATTGATTTACGATTACTAACAGGGCAAGAAGAGAGAACGTCTTTTTTGATTAGATTGTTGAGCCGATTACTAAGTACTTTGATCAAGTCTTGAAGTGGGCGCGGCCAGTGACGACTAACGTTACTGTACAGTACTGCCTAAGAATCGCTTTAGTGCGAATGTCTGTGAAGGCGTCTGCCGGAAGCGATTGGCGCAAGTACGGCGAGACAATTGTGATGATGACCGAGATGAAGAAAATGGCGAGTGGCTTTGCAACTTTACTTTTACTGCTCTACACTAGGTTGACAAAGTGAATAGTGCAGATCTGTATGAAATGTGAGCGGGTGAGGCGAGCTAATAGTATTATACGTAGTGTGATTGAAAGAAGAAAGTGTTGGCAAAAGAGAGAGGAGAGTGGAAGAATAGTCGTAATGGCTACAACGCTAGAGATTTGCTTTTATTGCGTCGTGTGGATCCCAAATCCGAGAATGGATTAAAGGAGGGGGGTTTGGATTGAGACCGAGACGACAAAAAGACGTGACCGGGGAAAAAAAAAAAGAAGAGGGAGAGATATCTGGCTTGCTTGATAATACCACGTGCTAGGTATAAACGCAACATTGGACAAGGCGATCCTTCCCGTAAGCTATTGTTAATACCAAATCCCTACACATTTGACCTCCCCTTCTTTCAGCTGCGTCAAGATGGGAGCGGGTGCTTCCAAGGCTCAGTCAGATTCTTCAGTTACTTCAAACACAGTATCAGCAGGTGCAGAGAAATTGCAGGTAGGTCTTAATGTAGATGGAATGAGTTTTGATTAATATTTACTCAAAATACTTTCTGTTTGATAGCAATTGAATCGTACACTCACAAATCGTCTAGAAGACCATACTCCTCTACTTACAAGTGAAAAAGAAAAGGATGTATCATTACCAAGGCAACAATACCTAGATTCTTCAATTCAAGAAAAAATTCGAGAGGAATTGAGTAAACTTCGAAAGCAAGAAGCAGAAGTTCGACAACAAATTGAACAAGCTCTAGAAAAAGAAAATTTAGATCGTGCTTCTCAAGCAGCAAATAAAGGAGCAAAAGGAAAGTCAAGTATCTTGTTACATCAAGAACTTGAAGATGTTAGGAGTAAAATTGAAAAACATAATCAGAGAAAGTCAAAGGTGGAGAAAGCACCGGGGGTAAAGCAAGCAAGGGAAAAGGTGTTGGAATGCTACAAGTAAGTTGATTCGATAAAGCTTTACATTACT
Organism: Exobasidium cylindrosporum; assembly: GCA_023273805.1. Taxonomy (NCBI): domain Eukaryota; kingdom Fungi; phylum Basidiomycota; class Exobasidiomycetes; order Exobasidiales; family Exobasidiaceae; genus Exobasidium; species Exobasidium cylindrosporum. Next base: position 2,896,553 of record CP096878.1, read on the forward strand.
GTTTCTTTCTTTCTGACCATTTGTTCCTGTAAAGATCCAAGCCAGAGCATACCTTAGAGTGTTGGGCGGAAGTTAAAGATTTTAAAGATGCTGTTACTCGCGCCGAAAGAGTGAGTCAATCTGCCTTAAAAAGGATGAAAATTGTATACTTTTACTGACTCTCTAATTTACTGTATAGGACTTTGTATCTGCATTGACAGCTCAGTAGATGATTTTATTGTACAAACATAAATGCAATCTACAATTAGGTCTATTCGAAGTGTCTTTTTTGATTAAAAATTGGTTGTTTATTGGGAATAAAGTAGTACAAGGACGATAAAAGTTATGCTACCCTAAAGTATGATTTAAAACCTTACGCAAAAGAACATCTTTGTTAAGTAATGCGTTATTGAGAAGTGATTTTTCTTTTGCTTTCCTTTCTGCTTCCTTTGCATGCCAAGCAGTATATAAAGCTTGCTTTTGAATTGCTGTTAGGCCTCCTACATTGCCTTGCTCACCACCGGCATATTCAGATGCATCTTCGGGTAAATGTGATGCATTTTCATTCCACATTTTTCGAGGACCCATACCAGCCCTTGCCCAAACACCTTTTTTTGGAGTTAAGAGAGGATGTGCTTCCGTAGTAAAGACATAGTCCTGAGATAAAAAGAAAAATAAGAGGAAAAAAAAAAGAGAAAAAAAAAATTCAAAAGTCAGTGTGAGCGGGGGGAAGGGGGCGGAGCTTTCGTCCTTAATCTTCTTCCGCTATACAACTCACATCTAAAGAAATAATTTCCGGTGGTGAAAACAATAAATAGTAATATTTAAATGTTTCAGCAAAAACAAAACTCTCCATTGAATCAGTTTGAATAGCTGGTACTTGAAGAACACTACTGAGAGAACTAAATCCTACCGTTGTCATACTATGCGTTACCCAAGAACAAAACATTTGCCAACCTCTTTCTTGCCAAATTGAATCTCCTGTTATTCTCCACATATAAAATACACTTTCAATTGTTTCTGGTCGATTACGATAATCTGGATTTACACTTCGAACTCCAACAATTGGTGCTCCTTTTGCTGATCCTCTTCTTGTTGTTCCATCCTTTTCTACTGTATTATGAAATCGATCAACGTCTTTATCTTTATAAAATACCATTTCTTCAGGTCCTATACCAGTTAAAGTAGAATTGTAAGCCCACCAACAAGTCTCTGTGAAACGCTTTGCATGAGCTAGATCTCTACTTCTACCTAATAATTTACCACTTAATCCCATTGTACCACCGGCAAAACAAGCGAGATGTTCCAATCTTGCTTGATATGATTTACCATTACTTTGACCCAAGACAAGGAGCGGACTATTTGGTACTGTATTAATCGGTCTTAAAAGCCATTGACGTGCGCTATCCATAGCATCAGCAAACATTCTACCATACTGATTCAAGTGTCCTCCTAATAATTGATGTTCTTTAATAAGGTATTCGAATGCACTATCTGCCATACCTCCCCATGTATACCAACCATACATTGTTCCCCTTTCTGGAAAGATGGATGTTGGCCAAAGAGTACCTAAACGATCTGCATTACCAGTCATATTTCTCTCTAACCAATCACTTGTTCTTTGCACTCTATCAAAATAAGTTCGATTACCAGTCACTTGCCATAATCTAGTCATTTCCAACAACATACTAGCTGCTTCAGCCAAAATGATACCGCCACTAGCAGTAGGATGGCTACTTTGACCAATTCGAATTCGACCTACTGGTACACCAGTAGTAGTATCAAAAGCTGGTAGAATCAATTGAGCCAATTCTTCTGCTCGATCTCGCATAAGTGTATCTCCAGATAAATCATAGGCAGAAAGAAATCCTCCTAAATATCGAATAGCAGTTTCAAAAACAGGAATTCGTCCATCTGATTGACCATAGGCACTTCTGGCTCCGCCAATGAGAAGGAAATCAATATCTCGAACGTGCTGTCTCGCATAATCGTACTCTCTAGGAAGATCCATAACTAATAGAGTGTCGAGTGCATCTACAATTGTAGCACCCCAACCATTGAAGGGATCATTTGCAGTTGCACTTACTGGTCGAATCTCATCATGACCCCATGCAACCTTTTTATACCCCTCCCAAGAGTGTAGAAATGCATTTCTCACCAACTTTTGACGATAACGGATCAACTTGTCCCTCTCCTCATCACCTTTACTTCCGCTATGTCGACTTGAATCAGGAAAATTGAATTGGATCTTGGGTAGGGTTGGTTGCTTATTCTCTGCAAACTCCTTCAGGGGTGGTTTCCAAGAATTATAGGGAGCATTTCGCCAGTCGGATTCAATTGGTTGGTCTTCCGGTTTAAGTGCATCGAGGTAAGTCGTCTTTGAGCCATTTAATGCAGCAGTCCAGCTACTGCGTGGGGTATATTTGTTTCCTTCATATTCTGGAATAGCAAGTGGTCTAGGTGGTGGTACATTAACGATTTCTCGATCTAGAATTTGTAAAAATGGTGTTGGTATTATACCTTGGTGAGGATCGCCATGTTCATAGACTTTACTGAGAGCCACTGCGCTCAAGTCCGGTGTTATCAGCGCAGGGAAACAACCAGAAGTGATGGCCAAATTGTCATCTGAAGTAGAAGGTGGTGCTTCGTAACCTTCAGGTAGAGTGCCTTCCTTGCTATCTTCAAGTTGAATTACTTCATCAGATTGTAATGATTCTGTAGGTGGAGGAGGTGGAATCGGACCTATATCTTCCTGATGATGCGGATCGTATGGAAATTCGGGAGGAGGTGGACGCCAGCCACCTTTGACTATACGTATCAGCTGTCATACATCGGCACTTGCTCCTATTTCTACCTTTGACTCACCATCTAATGCCATTCTCCACTCATTAAACCGCTCCCTTCCTACAAGATTTGGTCCCCAAACCCAAATTTGAAAAATAAGAAAAAAGCAGACGCATAATGTTACAATGACGTTCTTACGTCGCAACAATCTTGAAATACGACCTACTGTCTTTGTGTTGCTTGGTTGCCTTTGATGATTACTGGTAGGTAGAAAGGATTCTGACTCTTCTTCATTCTTATTGGTATGCATTCTGTTCCACCTCCCTTTTCTATATACGTCTTGTTCTCTTTCTTCCAAATTTGAACTGGGACTATCACTCTCCTTTATATCCTTATTGTGTCTTTGTCGCAGTGACACTTTATGTAATGAATTGTCAATGTTATGGCTTTGTTGTGAGTGTGATGATGATAGTTTTGGTGTTGATGCAGTGTTTAAATCGTTGCGAGAATTATTGGTAAAGAGCAAGGGCGAATGGTCATCTCGCCCAACCATATATAGATGTACTACTAGTAAGGGGGTTGTTAGTCCGACGACTTGACCAGATAACCCCACTGAAGAGAGAAAAAAAAAAGAAATTACAAATCTAGCGCTTGTGTGTATATATGTATGGTGTCTTCTATTATGTAGAGAAGCACAATCACAGAGCATAAGAAAAATAATATTTTTTGAAAATCTAAAAGAATATGTTCTTGTATTCACGTTTACTTTCTTGGCACAAATTAGATCTAATATTATGTCAAGGTTGTGTAAAATATAATCGAGGTAATTCATAATAATTTTAGATCCCCTTTTCGATAATCCCGCATTCAAATATATATATATATATATACATATTTCTTCAGACTATTTGAACATTTAAAGGTGAAAACTTTAGGTCAAAAAGTCTAGTATCAAGAGCTCTTTCTTTCGCACACAAATGAGGTTGAAAAGATCTAAAGCTGCTTTAACTTTGCGATTAAGAGTGAGCTTCTCACGAAATCACAAAGTTAGTTCATCATCTTTTGTATGCAAAGCCAATGGTTTTCGAATTAATATATTGTTTGGTTTTTGTTTTCATTTTTTCTTTTTATTTCTTTGGACATGACTTGAATATCTGTGAGAGTGTGGTAAATTGGTGAATTTAAATTGGGGTTGAGCCCGAGTGAAAGTACAGAGATGAGATTATATGTTTAGAGGAAGGAGAAAAAAAAAGAAATATTAATCGCGCAGGTGAAGGCACGGTGCTCGAAGATTATGGGTAAGACAAGGATTAAAAGAGACCTTGAACTTCGCCATTTTCATCAAGATCGATTTCAAAGTAACCAGGACGAGTTCCTAAACCTGGCATTGATGAAATGGCACCGCACATTGGGTACAAGAAGCCTGCACCAGCAGACAACTTAATTGATTTAATTGGTACAGTGAAGCCAGTTGGTGCACCTTTAAGACTAGGCTCATGACTGAGGGAAAGCTGTTTGATAGAAGAGAAATATAGAATTTGTGTTAGCAGTCAAAATTTAATTGAAATCTCCAAATTGAGAGAAAAAAATAAAAAATAAGAATAAAAAAAACTCACATGAGTCTTTGCCATACAAATGGGAAGATGAGCATAACCTTGTCGAGTATACGTTTCAATTTGCTTTTTTGCAAATTCTGAGATTTCAATACCATCTGCTCCGTACATTTCTTTTGATATGATTTCAATCTTTTCATCAATAGGTCTATTGACATCGTAAAGGAATTTGAATTGTGATTCTTTTCCTTCTAATGTCTCAATCACCTTTTTTGCTAAATCAATGGCACCTTCACCACCTCTAGCCCAATGATTAGCAGGTACAGCAGCATCAGCACCTGCTGCAAGTGCTTCTTTGGCAACCAATTGTAATTCTCGATCAGTATCAGTACTAAATTTGTTGACAGCCACGATAACCTTGAGACCAAATTTCTTTGCATTTTCAATGTGCTTCTTTAAGTTGACGCAACCCTTTTCAAGAATTTCAAGATTTTCTTCAAGATAAACTTCAGATAAAGGTTTACCAGGTGATACTTCCGGTCCACCTCCATGTGTCTTGAGTGCTCGAACAGTAGCAACTAGTACAACAGCATCAGGTACAAGGCCACTTTCACGACATTTAATGTTACAAAACTTTTCCATTCCAATATCAGCTCCAAATCCAGCTTCAGTTATAACGTAACCAGCTTTATCATCTGATTCACCTTCTTCCATACCTGCTAATTTAAGTGCGACAGCATCAGCCAAAATGGAAGAGTTACCATGAGCGATATTAGCAAAGGGACCAGCATGAACAAGAACGGGTGTTCCTTCGAGTGTTTGCATCAAATTGGGTTTAATGGCATCTTTCATCAATACTGTCAAAGCTCCACCAATACCAATATCATCAGCTGTTACTGCATCTCCTGCTCGACTGGAAGCTACTACCATCCTTCCCAATCGTTCTCTCATATCCTTGAGATCCCTACTTAGCGCAAGAACAGCCATGCATTCACTAGCAACGGCGATATCATATCCTGTCTTTCGCTCATTTCCTTTTTCTGTGGCGGCCTGACCAACGGTAATCTCTCGCAAAAATCTATCATTTGTATCCGTCACTCTATGCCAAGTAATTGTATCCGGGTCAATGTCTAATCTAGCCCACTTTTTCTTTTCTTCTTCGGTCAAATCATCCGGATTTGTCTTGTTAATGCCCAACTTTTGCAACCTCCTAAGCATAACTGGCGCAAAGCTTCGAATTCCCTTTTTTTTTGGGCACAATCTATCAAATAGAGGTCCATCTTTTTGAGTAGCTTCGTGAAACATTCTTGCATCAATGGCAGCAGCGAGTAAATTATTGGCCGCTTGAACGGCATGATTGTCACCAGTCAGGTGTAAATTGAATTCTTCCATGGGAATGACTTGACTATATCCACCTCCAGCTGCACCTCCCTTGATACCAAAGGTAGGACCTTGACTAGGTTGTCGAACGCAAGCAAAGCATGATTTTCCAAGATGAGCACCTAAAGCTTGAGCCAGTCCAATTGTAGTAGTCGACTTTCCTTCACCCAATGGAGTTGGTGTAATACCAGCAACGACAATGTACTTTCCATTTCGACGGTGTTGTAATCTTTGCAAGACACTCAAATCAATCTTTGCCTTGACATCTCCATAAGGCTCAAGTTCGGTACTAAGCAAACCAATCTCTCTTGCAACCTGAGTGATAGGTCTTGGTGTCTGACTTCGAGCAACAACAATATCGCTAGGAACCTTTTCTAAAATGCTAATTGGGTTTGGTGTAGTAACTCCTCGTCCCAACTTACCCTTGGCCAAGCTTCTTTCAGCTGAAATAAAGCAATTCTCCATCAACATAGCAACAGTCATAGGTCCGACACCACCAGGTACCGGTGTGATTGCTTGAGCAACATGAGTAGCACTTTCAAAGTCGACATCACCAACCAGTCTTTGACCACTCTTCTTTGTCGAATCTGGAATGTAATTTGTTCCAACATCAATAACGATAGCTCCCTTCTTCAACCATTCACCTTTCACAAATTGTGCTTTACCCATAGCTGCCACAACAATATCGGCATCAGCCAAGAATGATTGCATATCCTTTGTTCGAGAATGTACTTGAGTGACTGTGCAATTTCGGAATCGAAGAAGACTCATGACTGGGTTTCCAACAATGTCGCTACGACCAATAACGACTGCTCGCATACCAGACATGTCATTGATACCTGCTTCTTCCAAAAGCTTAACAACACCAGCGGGTGTGCAAGGTAGGAATAGAGGGTTGCAAGCCTTGGAGGAGAGGTGACCAATGTTAAGAGCGTGGAAACCATCTACATCCTTTTCTGGACTGACAGCCTCGGTAATACGACGCTCCGCATCAGCATTGATGTGATCACCAAGAGGTAATTGCACTAGAACACCGTCCACCTCTGGGTTCTCATTTAGTAATTTAACTTGCTTGACAATCTCAGCTTCAGAGCATCCATCTGGAAGATGCAAATGAGTAAATTTCATTCCACACTCTTCTGCTGCAAGTCTCTTCATTTTAATATAAGTGGTTGAAGCTCCATCCTCTCCAACTTGAACAATGCACAGGTTTGGTTGAAAATTAGGGTGTTGAGCTTTGATTGCATTGATACGATCTCGCACGCTTTCTCGAACAGACCTGTGAAACAAGTAATGTTAACAGACATTTGCATATATATATATCACAGTCTACGTTATACTCACTTGGCCAGGGCAGTTCCGTCAATGATCTTTGCTCCACCAGCAGCAGTCTGACGGGGTAGGGTAGCCATGATTGCGGGGACAGCTGTTGAATGGAAAGGCCGAAAAGAAGACAGAGAGGAGACCGTCTGTGAGAGCCTGGTAGGAGATAAAGTATGTAAAGTGCTGCAAGGGGTAACACAAGTAGTGTATTTGGTATATCGATGTAGAGATGACGGTAAGCGTTGAGAACGATTGACCAATTGTCTACCAATGTGGATCACTGATGGCATGAGAAGGTCTCGTTCTCTATCGTTTAAATTGGAGAAGCACTAACAAAAACCAGCTAAGCTTTTTTGAAAGGAAGAAAAAAATAAAGAAATTGGAAGAAAGCCCCCCACGGTAAAGAGCCACCGGGTTTTCCACCTACCGCGTGACCTGTTTCTGCACCATACACTGGCTTAAAGGTAGATCTCGCTCGATTTACAATCTCCCACGGTGTAGTATAATGATATTTCATGATCAGACCACCGAGAGATATACGCAGAACCCATTGTCGCCGCGATCATACCCTACAGTGAGAGCATACGTCGAGAGGAAGTTGAAAGATTAGAAATTAATCACGTGATGCACCCTGGGGAACTCAATCGACTTTTAGATTCAAAAAAGATTCAATCAAACTATCTGACGACGATAGCTCAATTTTCAGTCTGTCTTCTCGAAAAGAGCCTCACCACACCTCCTATCGAGGTGTGACTACTTTTTGTGGGAAGTAAGGATAGAAAGCGGGGAGCAGAGAACTTGCTATTTGATATAGCCAGCCTCTTTTCCCTTTGCGCAGACTCACGTCTTTACTCCTATCAGACGTGCGTAATTTTTCGATAAAGCACCAAGAAGTACTAGACTTGTTGGTGTCACCTTGTCTTTTACTCAATCTCATCTAGACTGCAATTGCGTTCCAAATTTTCATTTCATCAGCTACTATTCTCAGCAATATATATATTCTGCAATCTCATTCAACACATCTCATCTTTACGACATTCTCATGCTCACGTCAAGTCACTAAAGCATCACTTTCTCCTTTCTCCGCTAATTCCTACGTCCATCTTCGCCATACACTATGTTTGTGAGTTTTTGTCTCAAAGCATTCGTATTTCTTACTTATGCTTACCAATATCATCATCTCTGCAGTGGCGATTTGGCTTCTCATCGACGTCGTCGCTTGATACATTACTAGACAAGCCCAATGTCTCACTGGAAGAAATCTTAGATGAGGATGAATTATTACAAGAATGCAAGACGCAAAATACAAAGTTGGTCAATTATTTGCAGCAACCTAGAGTATTGAAAAGGCTCTTTGAACATGTTGTTGGTACAGCAGAAGTAGGGGGTCCAGGTGGTAGGGATTGGGAGGAAAAGGTTCGATTCAAGTGAGTAAGAATAATCAATTAATTAGGTACAGATATTTGACATATAAATTCTCTAGGTATCCATACATTTGCTCTGAAGTTCTCTCAAGCGATATATGGTCTATTATAGACACTGCTTTGTCAAATAGCGACGATCTACTAGTACCTTTTTGGGACGCCATACTCACATCCTATCCAAGTAATAATCAAACCTCGCTACCCCATCACTTGCATCCTCTCTTTGCTTCCCCACCTACTGACTCATCCTCACCAAAGCTTAATGTTGCCAATCTACCTCAGGTTCCAGGTGAAGAAAGGCAAGATACGGAATCTTCAAATGTGGGAGTCTTGGGACTAGAAATCACTAAAAAGCGGGAAGAGGATAAACGAGTAACATCAGCTAGAGATAACGGACCTGGAAAGAGCGTTCTGGCAGGCTATTGGGCAAAGGTGAATGGAGTTTTTCTAGACAAAAAGCCAAAGGAGGTAAGTCTTCTTTGTTAATGATGTTTTAACCCATACATTTACTTAAAATCTACTCTCTAGATGCTGAATTTTATCAGGATTCAGCCTCGTATAATCGAAAAATTCGTCGCTCACCTAGAAACGCCTGCCGTAGTTGATTTGCTTTATAGAATCATACAGTGCGAGGAATCCGTTCCGAATGCAGATGTTGTGGATTGGCTTTCAAGTCAAGACCTCATTCCCACTGTCGTTGACCTGTTATCTCCCAGTCATTCAACAGACTTGCACAATACTGTCTCGGAATTACTCAAGGCAGTGATTGCACTGTCTGCGCCATCACCTGCCAATTTGACCCAAAATCAAGGAGCGGAAGGATTTGGATTTGGATCAGAGGGCTTCGGAGGTATAGGAAGTACTTCAATTTGTGGAGTAAATAATCGTTTAGTACGAGAATTGGCAAGTGAGCCTAATGTACGCAAGATGGTTAGCTTTATGTTAGATGCTTCCTTACCTTCACAACTGGTAAGACGTCTGTCTCAAGCTGCAGATGATCAATTGGCTAGTCTCTCTTCCTTGGACATTACTTCGATTCATCGCAAGCCATCTGCTCAAGCTGCTCAGTCTAATAGACTCTCTTCTCTTAGAGAGATTCCACCTGAAAAGAGCAGCAGGGCTACTAGTGATGATTCTGCTGTGGAGGATGAAGAGTTGGACGAAGACACCATACCAAGCAATAGGAAGCCATTAAATCCTAGCGATACACCTGCCAGTGAACAGTCTGATTCAGGCACCTCACCCGGCCATCGGGATTCAACGGTGACCATACGACCTCAGAATGTTTCTCCCCCTATTCGAGCCCCTCAAGTTGAAGTCACTGCAGAAAGTTGCACATCCTCCCTAGTCACTTGCATTGGTGTTCTAATTGAGTTGATTCGAAAAAATAATAGCGATTATTTCGAGCAACATCTTTTCCATACACTTCGGACTCATCTTTTGCAGCGCCAACAGGAAATATCCGAGAAGAGGGTTCAGGAAAAGTCGGGAAAGGATGGTGAACAGGACGAAGACGACGATGAGATGGAAGGCATGGAAGAAGCAATGGCAGAGTTGTCAGATAAATTGGGAATTGTTCATTTGGGTCCTATGCTACGGATACTATGTGAAAGATTACCAGACTTTCAGCAGTTGATCTCTCGACCAAGATCGACAGACGTAGGGACTTCCACAAGTTTGGGAACTATACCTGCCCTCACATTTGAGAGATATAGGATTACTGAACTCTACGCAGAACTACTTCACTGCTCCAATATGGCACTACTTAATAGAAATAGTGGGGAAGGACCTCAATACAACAATGATGGGGTGCTTCAAGGAGGTATTGAAGGCCTACAAATCCTTGCTCGGACTTTACAAGGAGGTGATACATCCTCCGATTCAGGTGATGGCAATGCAGGTAATGAATCTGGACTAGGAGAAGTTACACTCAATGAAAGTTTAGCTGCTGGCCCCACTTTGGAAGATGATAGCACAAGAGAAATTGAAATTGGAGATGGTGCACCAAAATCTCGATCGCATTCTCGAGATGCAACCAAGCATACGAGAGAATCTTCTTCAACTGGAGCAGGTCTAAGTAATGGATCTGAAGACACAGATGATGAAGCTCTACTCAGTGAGGTATCCCTTAGTGATACAACTGTTGCAGCTGATACAAGTGTCACGGAAGAAAGTGATCCATTTGCAGATTCTGATCAGGAGGAAGCGGTCAAGGTTGACGATGGGGAGACGTTCAAGCCAAATGGAAAGGTAGAGGGAGAAGAAGAAGAAGATGATGATGATGACACGGAGCTTAAGTCTGTTCTTTCTCGACTATCGCTGGCAGACCTCACCTCTCCTGCGCCCTCTGGTCCACCTTCTCCGATTAATGATTCGAAAGAATATGTGGTAGGCGACTTGCTGAAGAAAAAATTCTTGGAAAGCGATGTCATTATTACAATTTTAACTTTATTTTTTGAATACCCTTGGAATAATTTCTTGCATAATGTCGTTTATGATATTCTACAGCAATTCTTCAATGGAAGGATGGATGTAGGGCTCAATCGAAAGCTCACCTTGGCTGTATTTGAAAAGGGTAAATTAGCAGAAAAGATTGTTCAAGGTCATCATCGAAATGAAGAATCACTTCAGAGTCCTCGTCGAATTCGAATGGGTTATATGGGTCATATGAATTTGATTGCTGAAGAAACTGTCAAATTATTGGAAAGGTATCCACATGAAGTAGAGAGGCATGTCAAGGATCACATTTCACCTGAATGGCAAGCCTATGTCAGTGAAACGTTGAAAGAAAATAGAGAAAAGGAAGCTGCACCATTGGCAGGAGGTAGACCTCAACTCAATCATCCTCTGAGTTTCTCCAATCATCAAGGTGTTGGAGGCGATGATGAAGGAGATGAAGGTCTTATGAATGGAGAAGGAGATTCGGATGCATTTGCTACTTATCTGACATCACAGATGGGAGTAGGAAACACTTCGGATGATGATGATTCAGATGAAGATGCAAGTTGGTTATCACAAGATATCAAACAAAAAGGACAAGGAGCAGGAGCAAGGGCAGATGGATTTGAAGATGCATTTGAACCATCATCATCATCATCTGCATTGACTACCAATAAAGAGAATGATGATGAAGAAGATGATGATGATGATGAATGGGGACCGTTTGCCGATTCATCCAATGTTGAGCAATCTCAATCTAGTCAAAATCAATCACAAGCTTCTAGTAGTGCTCAAGCATATTTAACTTCTGCTGATTGGGCTTCTGATTTTCATCGTTCTACTACTGCTGCAGAAGCAAATCATGAAAGGAGAATTAGCAACAAGGAAGGGGAAGAAGAGGAAGAGGAAGAAGAGGAGGAAGATGGGGAAGAAAGAAAGAGTACGGATAGTGCAGATTCTTCTGGTTCAACACCATTTATTGATTTGTTAGATAGTAGTTCGTTACGACAGACGGATGCAGTAATAGCTGCTCATGCTCGACGTCCTAGCCTTGGTCAACATGAAATCATCAATACTGGTACAAGTGCTCCAGAAAATAAAAGGAGAGCTTCTAGTAGTGCTGGATCATCTGATCCATCAGTTGCTCAAGCTAGTGATTCAAATGAACCACTTGGTCCAGGTGTATCAGCTGATGCAAAATCAAATTTGGAAACTGGTTTGATTGAAAGGATAATTGATGGTCAACAGATACGTGTACCATTGGATGATGTTGCTCTCATGTCTTCTCAACAGCAATTTAGAAATCAAACTGATGAATCAGCGATTGCAGACGATGAATAGGCTTACTTTGTCGAGTTTGTTTCAGATTATTTTTCACTAGCTATAAATTCTCTTCTCTTTTCTATCTTTGCTTGGCGTCAACTTCTTCTTTTTTCTTCCTTTTCCTTTTCAGATCTTGCCTTGCGCTACTCTTTATATTTTGTCAATCTCTCTCTCTCCATGTAAGCAAATTCAATCATCAAACATAGATATATATGTTCAGCATAAAACCATCATTATCATCATCATCATCACATTTGCATGCTAGCTAATTAAAATATCTCTCTTATCTTTTTCTGATCGTGCAAGTAAGTAAAGCGCTAGGCATATGATAATACATCCAAAATAAGAATACGTCACGAATGCGGACGCAAGATGCCGGATGATTTTTTTCTCTCTCTCTCTCTTCTTTTTCTCCACACACAATACACATACCAAAAAAAAAAATGCCTTTTGAAGAAAAGAAATATTAAAATAAAAAAAATAAAAGTCCGTACCTACAAAGTGGAGAAGATAATGAACCCGCATATCATACTGGTAAAGTGCCCGTAATCTTGACAAAATGTAGCCAAAGATGATGTTTAAATTAAGTCATTAAATACAGATTGGCATAGCCATCGAGATTACTTTGCAGACGGAGACACGGCAAGCAAGGAGATTAAAAAAAAAAAAAAAAAAAAAAAAAAGAAAAACAAACTAGGATGGCTGTATTATTGATGCGAAATAGCAGGTCGGCAACCACTTATCCGTGGCTGATGAAGCTGAGCTTCCGTTTTCCTTCCCCTGCTTCCTTGTTACTATTCAATCCATCATCCTCACCACCACCACCACCACCAACTTCTTCCCACTACAATCCATACTTCATTTCCTTGGTCTTTCAACAAACGAGGTCAAAGTTTCGACTTACTGTGCTTTTAACACTTTTTTTTCATCAACGCCAATTGGTTACATACATCATGCGTAGTGGAGATTCCGTAGTCCCAATTGGTGGAGCACCATTCATACGACCCTACTCAATGATAAGACCCATTGATACAAATGTCGGTTCGGTAGGAAACAATGGAATGTCAGTATACTCACCACCTTCTTCAACTTATTCAAGTGGCATTCAATCACCTCCTCATTATTCAAGAGATGATACTTTTTCACCATCGAGTAATCTTAGCGATAACGAAAGTAGTAGTAGTGGTAGTAGTAGTGATAGTAATGGGAAAAGCAGTCCACAACTAGAAGCAGCACTACGATATTCTTTTGCTCTTCATGAACATACTAGAAAAATGTGGGAAAAGGAAAGGTTTAGCATTGAAAAATCAAAGTTGGATACTATTACTAGTAGTGGAAAGGAGGAACCCAAAGGCAGAGATGGTCGAAAATCTAGTAACACTTTGGAAAAAGAAAATGATGCTAATCAAACACCTAGTCGTAGAAGTAGTTTGGGTAATACATTAGGTGTTGATATGCTATGGAATCGAAAAAAGAGACATACTAAAAACTCAGCCAGCATTCACTAGACTATCCTTACACTCTATGCGATTACCATCATCAAGAACAACCCATGGAAACATAGACAGCTTACCTTGCACACACTTCATACACAAGATCCTCATTATTCTTCTCGATAATGCACGCTTCACACGACTAAGCACATTTACCTCTCTTTCGTATTTTTTGTACTTTTATATTTTATTTTATTTTACTTACAGGATCGCTGGTACTGACACCACTCCAAAGACCATTATTAAAAACGTAATTGTATCTCTTGACTTTGATTGCAAGTCATCTGCCATCATCTCACAAAAAGCACGAAAATTGCGAGAAAGAATGGTACTTTGTGAGGAGGACATTGTACGAAAATCACACACCAATTAAAAAATTAGATCAGTAAAAAGCAAAAGTTTGAATATATAATAAATTATTTAAAAAAGACATTTTCGTAGAGAAAAAAGAATTGAAAATTAATTGGACTCGATACATGAATTTCCGATTGTGGTAGTTTTTCGAGGGTCGAGTAATAATAATAATACTTTGTTTGTAACTCATCACTTACTTAGCCTAGCCTTCCTGTAATTCCTTCTACTTAAAGTCCAACGGCGACGAAACCAGCAGCAGCCAAAGCTAGAGCTCCGACTGCGTTAACAATGAGGGTAGAGGCACTGTCAGCCTTGCCGGTACTTGAAGTAGAAGGTTTGCTTCCAGTTGCGCTAGAAGAGCCAGTGGAGGGGGTTCCAGTGGCAACAGCAGCTTCTACACCAGAGGTACCATTGGGGTATGATGTACCACTGGCAGTGCAGTTACGAGGAGTAGCGTAAGGGCAGTCGTTGGCAACGCAAATGGATTGAGATGCATTAGGGGCTCCACCTCCAAGAGAGGTAGGTGCAAGACACTTGTAGTTGAAAGCACTGTTCAAGGCCATTCCAACAGCAGTAGCATCTTCAGTGCTAACTCCGAAACTGGTGGCAGACTTTCCAACTTCTTGAATAAAGTAACCCATTTCAGCTGCATCCAAATTCATGAATCGATGTACTTGAGACATGGATGGATTTCCTTGGTAGTTTTTGAAAACTGAGCTAGAGTTTTGCATGGAGCATCCGAGAAGAGATCCAAAGATTTGGTACAAGTGAGTAACCAAAGTGTATTGGTTGCTGGTAGTGTCGTTGGCAGCAGTGTTGTTCTTGAGGGGGGTAGCTCCACCTCCATCGAGGAAGCTAACTGAGCTTGGCACACCATTTCGATTAGTGCTCAACAAGCTACCGTTAAAGTACTAGTAAAGATGACGCTTCGTCAGTAAATAAGATGTACTACTCAAACGTCTTCAAAGCTGCAACTCACCTTCAAGAGACTGACGCTCTGGCCATTGTAAGTTCCAGGGTTCAGGATACCGGTGACGGCATTTTTGGCAGGTCCAGCTGGGTTGGTGTAATTTCCAATCAAAGCAGTATTGACAACCAAAGTCAAAACGGTAAGTTGGTTGGCAGCAGTGTTGTTCATGAGAAGGGCAGTAGTGTACTTGTCACACAATGATTCTTGTCCAGCAACAAAGCTGATACCAGCAGCCAAAATGGCGAGAGGAGCGGTGAACTTCATGATGAGAAGAGATGGGGGGAAAGGAGAGATTTGTGAGTGTAAAGTGTTATTGTTTGGGAGGAAAAGAGAAGAAATAAAAGGGGGAATAGGTATCAGACCGGGGGTTTATAGGTGAAAAAAGGAGAGTATTGAAGTATTAGGGAAGAAGAGTAAATGTGGGAGGAAAAAGGGGGGGGATTATAACTGAACGGAGATATTGGGTAGCCAATGACCTGATTCTGTGCAGCAAATAAGTGCTTCTCTGGCCGTGCAATAGAGTCAGTCTCCTGCAGAGGAATTACTAGATGAAAAGGGGGAAAAGGTTTTCTATTCATTGGCATTATCAAGTTCAACTTATTTTGCAACAAAGTAGTATTCTTTCTTTTTCTTATTGGTTTACCAAGACAACGAGCCGCATCTGCCTGACTCCCATTTCTTACCAAAGGGGTGGTGGAGAAGAGAGGCGGCAGTTGAAGTTATATCCATTGGTTATGAAAAAAAAGTGGGACTTTACTCTTTTTTTCTCTCTCTCCTTCTTTCGGACTACTCGGCCAGTGGATTGGCAAATTAGTATTGCGAAGCTTACTTTAGATATAGTATAGTATAGTGAAAATTCTAAGCTATCAGGCATATATACACATGTTTCTATGCATTTGGACCAAACCAAAAAGACATCGCCTGATTGTTTTCGCGAGTAATTCTATTGGCCCTTTGATTCAATATAACAATTACAGATTTTCCTCCCTCATTTTACGCCAAGTTGGATTTTTTTTTTCTTCCTTCAACCAATAGAAGAGGGGTAAATTGTAATTCTTGAGACTTTGTATTTTAGTGGCTGCTTTTTAGTACACCAAAGTAATATACGCGATCTATCTATCTTTTTCTTTTTCTCTCTCTCTCTCTCCAAATGCCGATTTTCGAATTACTATTATTTTCCTCATTGTGGGTCGATTCGAAATGGGTCTAAATTATACCTCTCTTGTCTGTCGGAGTTTGTAAATCATACCATTTCGATGAGAGAGACAAAAGGGAAAAAGAACAAGTACTATTACGACATCATTGACAATCTATTTTCGTTTCACAAAAAAAAAACAAAAAGGAAAGGAAGGGAAGGGAAACAACAAACAGGACAAGATTAATTTTAATAAATGTGATTTTCTCTTTATTGACATTAGAATTATAAAAGTTGCTACTAATTTTACATTGAGATTTTGAATAAGAAAGAACAAAGAAAGAAAGAGGGGAAAACGGGGGGAGTTTAAGCCTCTATGCTGAACCGAAGCGAACGTTTTTGTGTAAGAAATCATACAAGTTCTTACCAGCTTCTTTTCCAATCAAGTGATTAATCTCTTCTTGGCTCCATTCACAAAGTTCTCTTAGATCGCGAACTGAATTACTAATCAATCTATAATTTTTGACAGTGATTCCAGGCAAGGAGAGAAGAATGTCTTGAGGCGTTAGATTGTAAGAATTTTCTGAAATGGCCGACGTAGTAGAATGAGTAGTAGTACTGGTAGTAGTAGCAGTAGTAAAATTGCTGCTATTGTTATTGATATTTTCATCAAGTCCAATAGCAGCTACTCGATTTACTTCTGGTTCATCATAATTTTGTTTTAATTCTGCAAAAATATCCGAAGTAGAGTAAGGTGAATTTGACCAAATTACTCGAAGTCTTGGAAATGCAATAGTTAACAAAACTAATTTTGATTGAATATCAACTTCACTTGGTTTTGTTCTACTTGTGATTGTTAGCTTTGCATTTGATTTAGTTTCATTAATTGTTTGAAGTGAAAAAGATTTTCCTTGATCAAATTCTATCAATAAAATTGGGTGTTGATAGTGAATTGACATGAGTTCACATTGAGTATATAACCTTCCAGAATTAAAACTTTGAATTAAATCTGATAAACTTTTTCTCTCTACGCACATTGTATTTGTTAAAATATAATCACCAACTTGAAGTGTGCATGGAATCACTTGCATTCCAGCACCATGTAACATGGAAGGTAAACTTGATCGAAATTCTCTCATATCTACAATTACTCGAGGTGGTTCTGAAGTTGCTGTTCGCTGTCCTCCTGCTAAACGACTATTGATAGTACGAAGTAATCTTTCATCGGCACTTTGCTCTGCTGGTCTTCCATCTGCTTGTAAAGGTAATGCCATCATTGCTTTTTCTCGAATTAATCTTTCAAAGCTTTCCTTTTCTCTACGTAGATTACTAAGGTAACGCTGTTCTTCCACTGATTCAGCGTACATGAGAAAGTAAACCCTAACATCTACTTGAGGATGGTTTGTCCTATACACTTCTACTCGTCGAACAAAGGATGGTTCTGGATCATAGATGATAATAAATCGAGGTCGTAGCTCTTGCAGATTATTATCATCGTCATCACTACTATATGGCCTCACCACAATTAAATCTTCCATAGCAAGTAAACCAAAAAAACTTTCAAATTCATCTTGTGTAAAATGATCTGCCATATTAGTTGGCATTGGTTCTCCATCTTTCTCTGCTCCGAGGTCATCCAGACTTTGCTGTACAGCATTTTTCATAAAAGCAGCCACTTCACCTGCTTCTGCTTCGAGATTCTCTGGTGCACTTTGAGGATCTTTTCTACTCATTCCACCAGCAGTCGCTCCTCCTCTTAGTCTTCGTCGCTTTGCTGAAATATTATCTTTTCTTTTCATTTGATCACTCTCAAAAGTTGATTGTTGATTGCTAGTCACTCCTCCAGGTCGGCTCACTGATGGCTGCTGTCCATTTGTTGAAGCGAATGAACCATTTCGGAGGTTACTACTCATATTCCCAAGATCAGTTTTCCATCGAAAATAATCCTTTAATTGGTTTTCCATCACTCTCTTACCGGGTCGAGTCTCTTTGGAAGTATTTGCACCTATAATGGAACTGCTCATAGTGGACAAAAAGTCTCTAATCTGGAAACATGTACGTTCCGACTCCACCATTATTAGTACAGTGTTGTTTGGCTTCTTGGTAAGATCATTGTTAGACCAATGAATATCTTGTTCAATTTCATCAAGTACCTCTCGAAGTAAATGCCACTTTGGTAGCTCTTCCAGCGTTGGCTCAATTCCAGGGGGTAACCACCATGGTCTCTTTTGTTTCCTTTGCTGATTGTTACTATTCCCACCATTACCAAATGCTGCCTCTTCTTCATCTGGATCAAAGCCATCATCATTATGATTGGATACTGTCACCAGTGCCGCTTTCTTTTTGAGGTCACCGGTAAATACCCTCGCTTTTGCTTCTGAGAAGATGACATTAGCAGCATCCATGAAGAGCCATGGACTCTGATTCTGTTTAATGAATGCTGAGCTACTGTTGGAAGAGTTGCTTTGACTTGCCAAAATTGTCTCCAAATACTTGTGAAACTTTACAGCATCATATGCAATCAGGTATGTCAACAGCATCCGAAGATCATGGAGGTCACTAACGAGTCTTTTTGTTTTTGCACCAATTCGATGCCATACCGAATCCAATTGACGTCTAACTACTGACTCGAAAGCTTGAAAGATTGCATTTTCGATGGTAGCATCTTCAATTTCAATAGACCCGCTCCCACGTTTCAGCTCTCCTAGAGTAGCATCCAAGCACTCCACAATAGCATTCTGAATCTTCTTCATCGATCCAGATAGAGGTTGATGTAGTTCGATCACATCTGCTTTTCTCTTTCCTAGATCACGAATGACTGATTTGTGAAAACGAGGCCACAACTCAACCCGTCTGATGCGAAGCTGACCTAGCACAGTTTGAAGAGGACTCAGGCCCATAGCAAAGTATTCTGGTGAATCTGAGAATGCTTTGAGGAAACCTTCTTTATTCTCTTGTCGAAAGATTCTAGCAATAAAGCTTTCCACACATGTAGGGTTAATTCTTTCTGCATGTAAAATGACCATTCCAGTAATTATATCGGTGGGTATTCGCTTATTTAACATATCGACGACAAGAATCCGAGATGTAATACTAATAAGACCTCCAGATAAATAGAGTTCTTGCCTGGCTTTTGCATTTGTGTCGTGTCCAATACTTCGTAAACCTGGTTTGCGAACTCCCATCGTCGTCAATTCTTCACCTAAACCCTTTTCTTCTTCAGCAGTTGCGTTTACTACAACAACTAAGTGGGAAGGTCCATCGTATAATCGTAAAATGCTAGCTACTATCGTCCTTAATCCAAGTCCTCGAGCCAAAATCAAAAGAGCATCTGGATCATTGGAGTCATCGGATGAGCTAATGGCATCACTCTTCTCATCCTGCTCTGGACCAGGTATCAATGAATGAATAATATGCTTTTGGAAAGGCAAAAGTTGAGTCAAAGTTGTAAGAGTGCCAAGATCAGCCGCTCCATCCGACTCTTGGGCCATCTCTGCCCCCCAAACCTCTAAGGATGAACGATGCTGAGTGATGTGAAGGGGTGTCTTCTCAATTCAAATTTGACGCACCTCTGGCCTTTACTCCACACGAATCACGTGAGCACATTCGCATCGTCAACGCCCAATGACTTTGAAAGGGGGGGGGGGAACACCAAGCATTGAGAATATAGTCTGTCTCCTCACACTCAAGAAGAGCTATCTCCTCATTTTCTTCTGCCTTTGCCCCTTTAGTCTGTGATGACGTCTAATGCCGGCGCTCCTATGCAGAAATTCTTGGGTGTCACTCCACCTATTGCTCTCAATGGTCCTACCGCTCGCGATAATGAAGTGACTGACAGCTTGTTAGAAGAATTAAAGAAACAAGGTGTCTTTGAGACTGAAGCAGAAGCAAAAGTTAGGTGAGCTATTGAGAAAATGAGATAGTTGAGAAAGGGGTTGCGTGTATTTTATTAGATTAGTCCTGTCGACTTACCGCTGTTATATGCTCACTACAGAGAGGTGGTTTTGAGCAAAATAGATGGCATGCTTAAAGATTTTGTATATAAGGCATCGCTGTCAAGAGGCTTATCCGAATCAATTGCTGCGACGTCAGGCGGAAAGATATTCTCGTTCGTGAGTATGAAGTGCAGGGCAATGACAGCATTTTTTCGCTAATCAATTGATGAGTATTGCAAACAGGGATCATATCGACTTGGCGTGCATGGACCTGGATCAGATATTGACACTCTCTGTGTTGTACCCAAGCATGTTCAAAGAGAAGATTTCTTCAGCATTTTTGAGCAGATGCTTCGTGATAGAGAAGAAGTAGAGGATGTGGCTCCAGTCGCAGAAGCATTTGTGCCAGTAATAGGTGTCAAATTTATGGGTATATCAATTGATTTTACATTTGCGAGATTAGCCATGCCAAGAGTAGAAGATGATTTGGATTTGCAGGACAACAATCTTCTCAAGAACCTTGATGAGAGAGACGTTAGAAGTCTTGGTGGTGAGATTTAGAAGTCAGCAGTCTCTTACGTCCTTGGAACTCACCCCTTTTTATGAACTAAACAGGCTCGCGTGTAACAGATGAAATATTGAGATTGGTACCTAACGTTGAGGTGTTCAGACTGTCACTGCGATGTATAAAATTGTGGGCACAGAGAAGAGCAATCTATTCTAATATCATGGGTTTCTTGGGAGGAGTAGCGTGGGCCATGCTGGTAGCACGAATATGCCAGCTGTACCCAAATGAAGTTGCAGGTGCCATCGTTGGTCGATTCTTCATAATTCTGTATCAATGGAAGTGGCCTCAGCCAGTACTATTGAAGAACATCGAAGAAGGTCCTTTACAAGTGCGAGTTTGGAATCCAAAGGTGAGATACAGCAACCAAACCTTTTTACCATATAAAACACCTTAATTTTCCAAGCTTTTCTCTTTCTCTAGCTATACCCCCAAGATAGATTGCATCGCATGCCCATCATTACACCCGCCTATCCTTCAATGTGCTCGACACACAACGTCACTCAATCGACGCAGATGATTATGACGCAAGAATTCAAGAGAGCGGCTGAGGTTGTAGATCGAATTGTCATTGGCAAGTCAAATTGGTCTGAATTGTTCCAAAAGCACGACTTTTTCCATCGATACAAGTATTACCTGCAAGTTGTAGCCAGTAGTGGGAGTGCAGATCTACAACTAAAATGGTCTGGTACTGTGGAAAGTAGAGTTCGTCAATTGATTATGAAATTGGAAATGGTCCCAACACTCATGTGTGCTCATCCTTATATTAAAGGATTTGACCAAGTTAGTCTATGTTACAATGATGCCGAAGTAAGAATGGTTGCAACTGGTAATGTACCCGACGAGGTGGCTAGTAGAACAAAGCAAGAGGATCTACCAAAACAGGGCTTTGGAGCCGAAGAAGTCAAAGCAAAAGGCGAAGAAGCCAAAAAAGAGGAAGAGAAAGGTCATCGGATGATTTGGACTACTACTTTTTACATTGGCCTTTGCGTAGAACCAAAAGGAGCAGCAGCAACTAATGGAGCCAGTGTAGGTCCAAGAAAGCTAGACATTTCTTACCCTACAAATCAGTTCACCCAAATGGTCAAGCAGTGGGATCAATATGACGAGACTTCAATGGGTATTAGTGTCTCGCACATCAAATGGAGTAATTTACCAGCATACACAATGGGCAACGAACCCAGACCAACTAAGCAGAGTGGTAAGAGGGACAAGTCAGGAAAGGTGAGTGAAAATAAGTAACAAGGTAGAGCAATGTTGAAAGTGATGACTGAGCGATACCCTTCATGCTTTGCAGACAAAGAATGCAGCCAAAAATGGCGTAGCAGAAAAAGACAATATGGAATCACCATCAAAGAAGAGAAGGTGAGGTTTTTGAAACAATTCTCCCTGCATCAGTGTGCTACAGCTTGAAAAGTGGGTTGTCCTGCTAATTTACTATTTTTTGCTTAATATTAAACAGGTCATCTGGTACAGCATCGTCCGAGGCAACCGGCATGATGCCCATCACAAATGGTGAGCTTCCTGCTTTACCTGTTCAGCCTGGTGGGGGAGTAGCAGATGAAATGCAGCGGATTAAAGAGGCAACTGGTGCCGTTCCAGAAGCTACCACTGCTATTGCTGCTCCTGCTCAGTCCTAAAGATGTTTACATTAGGCTCTATCTTCCCACCCTTTCTCTTCTCATCATCCCTGTACCTGTACTACTAGCTAAAGGAAAACCCATTCAATGTGCAATAGCATGAACATTACTCTCTGTCAATTACATGATTGGCTTTGCTACAGTAATACTGGCTCCACCACTGCATAATCCTCGAGAAATGACATCCAAGCCTGTAAATAGTCATCCTTTGACTCTCCAATCGTACCACTATCACCTACAATACACAGTTGACGCTTTGCTCTTGTCATTGCTACATTTAATCTCTTCTGTTCTGCCAAGAAGCCCACATTTCTTTGCTCATTTGATCTTACCAATGAGAGTACAATTACTTCATTTTCCATACCTTGCATCGAATCTATACTTCCAATCACTATCTTTTCGTATGGACCTTTAAGACTTCGCATATGATCAGATATGATGCTGACTTGCAAGTTGTAAGGTGACAAGATGGAAATTTGAGTAGGATCTAATCCTGATTTAAGAAGTAATTCAATATGCTTTAAAACAATTTGAATCTCATTGACGTTACATTTGGACTCTGATTGAAAAGTTAAAGTACCAGTTTCAACGGCCAAACTTTCATACATTTCCGTTCCAACAGTATCGTAAAAAACCAATGGCGCATTATAAAGTTCTTCGTCTGCTGCTTCAATCACTTCAATACTAGTTTCGGGTGAGTACCCTGGCAAATCGAGTAAGCGAATCTTTGCACAGCTAGGATCTGCTTTGATCTTGTCATTGTAAAGTGACTTGTTTGGAAATTGCATAATTTCTTCATTCATACGATACTGAGTATCAAGTAATGCTTTGCATCCTGATCCATATAATCCCAACAATCGACTAAACATGGTAGTCTCCAGAGATCGTGGAGGTCGAAGAAAAGTCTTTTTTGCTTTCGGGGTCAGTTTGGTAAAGCGAGAGACAAAGTCGTCATCATCTTCTTCGACCATATCTTCCTCTTCACTTGTTTCTCGCTTGCCATTTGTCGCTTCTTTTGCCTCGGTAGTGTTGCTATCGTTTGCTTGGGAAATTTTACGCTCACTTTTCTCCTTGTTCTTACTCTTTGCTTGGGAATGGCGATAACCTTTGACTGTGGGTGGTAATTGCAAATGATCACCTGCTAGAATTACTTTGCCATCTGGTTTGGCAAGCATGATAGGAATCCAACAAGAAGGTTCTGTTGCTTGACAAGCTTCATCTATTACTACTACGTCAAAGTTCATTCCATTCAATTGTCTTCCTCCCGCTCCATGGCAAGTTGCAACTACAATACTTGATTTCTTGAGTACATTTCTCACCAATCCCCTTTCCCTCTTTCGGTATTCTTTGCGTAACAACTTGATTTCCTCCCTTCTTTCCTTACGTTCGTTACCTTTCAATTTACCCTTTGAAGAAGCTTGACCTCTAGAAGAAGTCGACTTATTCCCAGCTGCCTCTTTGGGTCGCAATGAAGCCAAAGCATATTCTAAATCTTTTCGAACATCCTTGACTAGTGCTCCTTCTTCTGAATTCTGAGCTTGATAGTCTAATGTCTTTGTCATGAGAGATTTGAGCACTCTGGCTGGATCTATAATAGGAGTTCAGTATTAGCATTCATTGTCCATTTGCAACAGTATACTGACTCACGCCCTAGTCGAGTGACGCCAATGCTGTTCTTGGAAAGCACATCTGATCCTTTTGTAATTATCCTTTCCAAAAGATTGTCCGCTGCTAAATTACTAGCCCCACATACGAGCACACTTTTCTTCTGCCCTACTGCAAGTTGAAGAACTAGCTCCGCTACAGCAGTTGTCTTTCCGGTTCCTGGAGGACCATGGATTAAAGCAAAATGATTGGCTCGTAATGCAAATTGAATAGCTTTAATTTGAGAATTATTCAAATTTGGGTTGATGAGAGGCAATGGAAGGTCAGACTCTGCTTTAGACCATGTTGGAGGTGATTGAGCTAGAAGAGAAGCAATTAAAGGCGAGGTCGAATTAGAAGAATCTCCCTTTGTTTTCTCGTCCTCTTCACTTTCTGATGAAGATGCATTGTTCGCAGACACTCGAGATGTCTTGACTGGAATGTGTAATTGTTTTGATAATCGAACGAGAAAGTGCTCCATCCTATCAAAGGTAGCCTCATTTGCAACTTTCACTACTCTGACTCGATTTGGTAGATCAGGTGAATCCCCTCCTCTGCTCTTATTGGAGCCAGCTACTACAATTCTATTGTCTGAAACTTTATAAACCACACCAGAGATTGATTCTATACTTGTCTTCCCTTTTCCTTTTGCGTTTAAAGGATCGGCATCATGATCTTCTAGTTGGACTATGTCGCCAGGTCTAAGAGAATGAGGTGGAAAGGTTGGTGTAGAATGAAAAGCGATAGGTCTTTCCATCTCGATGAGACTAAATACCAATGATGAGAGAGTCAGAGAAAATTTTTTATTTGAAAGCTTCGAAGCTGGTCAATCTACTCACATCTTACCACCGAGTCCTACTGTGATAGATATGACACCCAGCCCCAATATAGCCACCCCATTCCTTTCTAGCTGTTTGGGTGGACATTTGGAAAGTAGAAGTCTGGATTCTTCTTGTTCCTCTTTTCTCTCTGCAATGAGCAAATCAGCTTGCTTCTGTATCCATCTTTGAAGTAGGCTTGAGGATGGCGGTTGTGCCTGGTAAAGGTCCTCTTCGCTCATCTAATCAGCTTAGAAGAAGACAAAAAGCCAAATAAATATAAAATTTAAAGACAATTTGCTCCACTTCTCAATTTCTGTGTTGGTCTAGTTTCGAAGAAGGCCACGCGATATATCAATACATACAGGCCGCAAAGTCAAAATTCTGAGATAAATGACTCGAGAAGATCTCATAATTGTCTTCTTTTGACTTGACTTTCTTTGGTGACTAAAGAGAGCCTTAAGATAGATTGCAACATGTCGACGCTGCCTCGACTAATCTCCTACAGGTTGACAGCCTCGTCTCCTAGTACAAGTATGCTGACTGCTCGGTGCGGTGCTAGGAGCGTCCAGATCTTGCCTAGGGCAGCATCTGTCACATCAAACACTATCAGACATCAATCAACTGCAATTCATACTGACCCAATGACAGGAGAGACGACTGGACACAGCGACATTGATGCATCTGCTCTCATAGTTGAAGCCAATACGTCACCAAAAGAACCACCTCCATCATCATCGTTGGTTTTTGGTCATAGTTTTTCTGATCACATGCTTTCAATTCCTTGGAATTCATCTTCTGGTTGGGCTTCACCACGAATTCATCCATATGCACCTTTGACCCTCGACCCTTCAAGCGTTATTTTTCATTACGCACCAAGTCTATTTGAGGGAATGAAGGCCTACAAGGATGTTCAAGGCAGAGTTAGGTTGTTTCGTCCCGACATGAACATGGCAAGGATGAACATCTCAGCTCAACGTATCGCTCTTCCTGTAAGTTACTAGCACCTGCTATAAAGTTTTGCATCAACTCATTCTGACTCCCCTCTCATTGAAAGCGATTCTCTGGTAGAGATCTCACCAAGTTGATCGCCAAGCTTGTCTCTATCGATGCTTCCTGGATCCCATCTGAGCCAGGACATTCTCTATATCTTCGACCCACCCTCATTGGTACACAGGCTGCACTAGGTGTACACCCGACTTCTGATGCTCTATTGTTTGTGATTACTTCTCCAGTAGGACCATATTACAAGACAGGATTCAAGCCGGTAGCACTCGAAGCAGACCCAAACAAAGTTAGAGCTTGGCCAGGAGGTACAGGTCAATTTAAGTTGGGTGGTAATTATGCCCCAGGAATTCTACCTCAGATGGAAGCAGCTACCAGAGGCTTTCAGCAGAATTTGTGGCTCTTTGGAGAGGAACATTGGCTAACAGAAGTAGGAACGATGAATCTCTTTGTTGCTTTGAAATCAGAGAATGGTGGTGAGTTGGATCTTCGTTGATGTCGTTTTTATTATAATAATTCATTGACTTGCCCGCTTTATTTGCTAGGCACTGAGCTTGTGACACCGCCTTTAAATGGGATGATTCTTCCAGGAGTGACAAGAGATTCGATCTTGGGTTTGGCCCGAGATCACGCTAATGGTAAAATGAACATCGAAGGGCTTCCATCAGATCTAGTGGTGACTGAACGTGAAATCAACATGGGAGAGATTGAAAAGGCATCAAAGGAAGGTAGACTGCTAGAAGTGTTTGGTGCAGGAACAGCTGCGGTAGTTTCACCAGTCGATCGAATCGGCTATCTTGGTAGAGATATTCACATTCCTGCTGGTAATGATGGAGCTGGTAATATTACAAAGGCAATGCTCAAAACTATGACTGACATTCAATTGGGTAAATTAGAGCATCCTTGGTCTGTACTGGTAGATGACATTATTTGATCATCCAATCTTCCTTTTTCTGCTTCTTCAATGTTGATGTATAACTAATTGCCACTATCTTTTAAACTAGTCACATTCACACACAAACACAAAGGAAAAAATTCTTTACCAATTGCTATTCGACATCTGCATTTGAATCATGACTATCTTTGCCTTGATTGTAGTGATACAAATACCAGTGCAAGCCATGACCCTGTAGTAGACCTGATATTGCCCTGTCCATTACGGTCCGCTACACCATTGGATTTCTCAGTTGCCTCTTCAGGAGGACTAGTAACGAAGCCACAATTTTGATGAATGAAATGCACGGGCCAGATGCTTCTCCAAAACTGAGCTTGTTGCATCAATTATTTGTTTTCTAAGTATGAATCTCTTTCCTCCCCCTCTCTCTGTTCTCTCTCTCTTTATCAACAATAAAAAGCGGATTACATGGCTGGATTACCTAGCTTACCTTACCAATTACTAGTCGATGATGTTCTTGCATACCTGGATGTAAATTCACTTTTAAATCTACGCCAAGTGTCGAAATCATTTCAACAATTAGCTGATGATGATTTGGTTTGGAAAAGGAAAATATCAAAAGATTTCATCTTTCCTATTCAAAGCTCGGCAAGAGCTTCTGGATGGAAGTCACTTTATAAAGGTTTATACAATCCAGAATTGTATACTTGGGGTGACTATTCGAACGATAGGATTGGACAAAAGCTAAATGCAAATTCTCTACCTTCAAGAATATGGAGCATTATTGTTCGATTTAGAGGTGTACCATTTCCATTAAAAATCAACTGGCAAGCTGCACAAAAATGTATAAACGGAGCAGAAGCAAAATGGCAAGAGGATAGCGAAGATGATGAAGGACAAAGCAGTACTCAGAATAGGACTGTGTCTGAGTTATCGGAAAGTGAAAATTTTGGTGCTCCCATCCAGATTCACGCTGGAGGCTGGAGTTTTTATACCCTAACAGGTCAAGGAAGAATATTGGCTTGGGGATCTTGCGCAGGTGGATTTCAAGGAGTGACTGAGGATGAAGATACATTCGTCAAGCCAACTCTTTTAGATTTAAATAACAAGTGTGCCAAATCGCTGTCTGTCGGTCGAGAGCATGCTGTAGCACAATTAGAGGATGGTACCTTGTTAGAATGGACTGAAAGATGGGATAGACCAGTAATGATAGACATGCCCAGTCATATTATTGGTTCAAAATCATCCTCAAACAGCTCAAAAGTCATACAGGTAGAAGCTGGTTGGGACTTTACTGCCTTGTTAACCTCGTCAGATGGAGGAGTTGGGACATCAAAAGAGAAGACCAACATTCACTTGTGGAGAACCAAGTGGACTCGGCTTTGGAGAGATGAACATTGTAGATCCACCTTACGTGATAGGCGAAGAGATCAAACAAATATCTCAAATCAAGGTGCGACTATTCATACCAGATGGACACCCTTTAAAACGGAAATGAATTTACTTTCACTACCACCTTTACCTAGTCAAGTAATCAAGATTGCAGCAGGTGAAAACTTTGTCATTGCACTGACAGAAGATTGCTCAGTTTACTTTTTAACAATTCCTTCACCTTCACAATCTATTGAATCACAGATAGATTTCTTACTTGGCAATGGTCGGGATCACGATGCAGTAGAAAGTGACGTAGAAATAAATAGACTACTAAACGAATCGATTACCTCTCTCAATCACCAATTTCGTATCGGGGCATCCCAATGGAAGAAGCTTGCCCATTTTTGTGACGACTTGCAGGCCTCCGGACTTCGAAAAGATGGCAGTAATGTTTGGTCGCAGGATGACTTGACCCATCTTATCAATGAAGATACCAAAATTACCCATATATCTGCCCACTTCAAGCACTTTGCCGTCTATTCACCCAATGCAGGCTCAACATCATCTGGAAAGGAAAGAGGAGTTGGAATCGTCATTTTGGGAAGTCGAGACGAGCCTGAAAAAGCAATCGTTATACCAGAATTACAAGGTATTCAAGTGATCAAGGTGACACATGGCGATTGGCATTCTGGTGCTCTCACCCTTGATGGTCGTGTTTTGACATGGGGTGAACAGAAAAATGGAGCGCTAGGAGTTTGGGATTCATTCTTTGCTCCAGAAAATGCGCCATCAACACTGACGACAGTCGCAAATGCTACTCCTCAGCAATCAGTAAAGCCTCCAAGTAGATTTGAACGAATTCGAGCCAGAGGACCAGCTCTACGTCAAGCACGACAACCTGTGCCTTCAGAAAATGAGCAAGATTTACAACGAAAAGAAGAATCGACAATGGTAAAGGCAGAAAAGGAGCGATACAAGCTGAGAAATCAACCCTTAAACATTTCTTCACCTCTTCAGGTCAGATTTGGCTTTCCTGAAGTGGGAGAAGAGCGTGAAGGTCGTACAATGATGGAAGATGATGCCATGGAAACAAAGTATGCTTTTGATATCGCATTTGCTGGTTGGCATAGTGGAGCCTTAGCAATAGATCGATCATTGATGATGGAAGAAGACACATATATTAGTCTAAATACGGGACAGCATCACTAGAGGCAACTACTACACCTTTTGACTTTGTATTGAATACCTAATTTACACCTTACAATCTTAAAAGTTTTGATTCATAAAAGATAGGAGGGAATCAATTCGTACATTATAGACACTTTAAAAGTCGTATTTATTTATTTCTTTCTTTGATATTGCAGAAAGCGGTGTGTAATAAAATTGGGTATTAGCCCGAGAGAGTATAATGTACGTCAGGAAAGGAGGGACAAGTTAATAATGACAAATGCACGGACCAAGCCGATTTGATCGGGCAGCCTATTGATACAACGTCCCTCCTTGTAGTAAGCATCCACAAGCTTTCCCCTCCATTCTTCTTTCGCTCTTCACCCCATCATACGACACCTTTCACCGAATGAGTGATGATCGTGACCCTCTCTTGGGACGTGGATCGATTGACGAAGGTAATGACGAGCAACGATATAAACAGGCTCCTTCTCTGGCGAGAATTTTAGGAGCACTCTCTCAGGGAAAATTACCAGATAATAATCAACTATTTACCCTTTTCCACAAAGCAGCTTCTTTTCTCGATGGCGTCAGTAGTTCAGTAACCATTTCTACCAACGGAAATGACATCGAAGATGGGGATGATGGTGTTTTGTCGGATGATACAGCCATGATATTGGGGACATTGCTAAAAGAGAATAGTGCATTATGTAGACTTCTTGCTAGGTGGATTTATGGCGAAGAAGCGAAAGATGAGCAAAAGAAAATGGACAGTGAAGCACAAGGAGCAAGAGGAAATGAAAATGAACAAATACAGAGGCTGTTTTGGCATCTAGCAAGAGCATTCTCATTTGATACTGTGCTACCTGTAGACGTTGAAATCGACGTTCCAGTGGATATTAAGAAAGCCAAGGAGAATATCCAAGAGGGCGCTAAAGAAGTTCAAAGAGATACACAGGAGAGTAGTCGATCTATAGCTCGTCTAATCAAATTGATCATTAGCAGCGAAGAGTAAGTCCACATAATGTGCTACTTGAAAATGTCTCTGTTTTGATAATTATCTCTGATTGCAGATTCCGGCGTATACCATCGGACATTATTCGTTTCTTGCGGTCTACTTTAGCTGATCAAGTAGCCGATGTAGGAGATCGAGTAGACAACGTTGAGGATGCTCTGAGAGGACCTAGTGGTAAAGGAGGTGGCGAGGTTGGGACCGGGGACATATCCAAAGACTTTGCTGAGCCTGAAGATGCCTTGAGAGAAGCTGGAGAGGGAGTTCAAGCTGTTGTAGAAGGTGCAAAGACGGGAAAGGGAAAAGGAAAAGAAAGCGATGAGTCTGTGGATCTTGAGTATGAATTGCGAGATCAAGTAGTGACTCGTATAGCAAGATTACTCGATACACTTCAATCAGATGAACAATATCAATCTGCTATTCAAACTTTACTTGCAGTCTCTGGAAAGTATCTCAATCTTTTGGACCAAGCAAAGGAAAGTGTATCTACGTCCATAAATAAGGCAGATGGTAAAGATGAAGTTGAAAAAGTTCAATCGTTAGCAGCTGAGGGTATTGAAAAGGCACAGGAAGAGATAAAGGCTCAAATCACATCAACCCATTTTGAAGCTCATATTTCTGCTAGGATTTCACATCATTTGATGGAAGCATTCCAAGCAGCAAGAGAAGTACTGGAAGGTTTGTCAGGTGGAAAGAGTATGGAAGAGGTAGTTGAAAAGATGCAACGAATCAAGCAAGATATTGAAAAAGATTCTGCCTTACGAGAATGGCTAAATGATGTCAATGAATTTTTAGGTAGAAGTATTGGTAGCAAGGAAGGAGGAGCGTCAATTATGGATATGAATACCGAGGAAGCCAAAAAGGAATTACATTCATTATATGCTAGATTACAAGAGTTGTTACGTTCTCGACCAGATATACTTGACGCCATAGATGACCTCAAAGCAAGTTGTCGCTCCTTTTATGCTGATATTGAAGCAGATATTGCCCTGCATAGGATTCGAGCTAGGGTGAATAGGATAGTACAAATGACCACCTTGACACTCTGGGAAGGTGCAAAAGATGTCAAGGAAAAAGGATCGCAAATCATGTCCATGCTGATTAATGCAATAATTCCTAGCATTGGTGATATACTTGGAAGTGTTCCTATCCCAAGAGTTGAATTTACTTCTGATAACATTGATGCAGTTGTGGAAGATGTGGTAATTCCAGTAATCTCCTTGATCCCTGATACGATCAAAGTAACTACGATGAACGATTGGGAATGGAAACGTAACCCGCGAAAAAAATCATCTCAAACTAATCTTGATACAAATTTAAAAATTAATATGCGAGGACTTCAAGTAGCGGTAACAGACATTTCCTTTTATGTTCAAGAGAGATTCACTGCACCTTCACCAGCAGCTTGCTTCTCTTGCTGTTCATTTGGTAGATCACAAAGTAATTGGTGCTTATGTCGAGGTCCATCATCTTGGTTTGCATATACAGAGAGTGCGCTACTTGATGTTGGATTTTGGGACAAAGGTGTTGGAGTTACTCTAGATCTTAGTGACGCAGGTCAGACTGAAGATGATAAAAAGTTACCAAAAGACAAAAAAGATCAGACTATGTGGGATGATGATACAACAAGTGAAGGTAAAAGAAATCAATTTTTCAAGGTAAATGCTGTAGATGTTCAAGTTGATGATTCATTTGATTTTAAATTGAGAAAATCAAGACATTGGATCATTAATGGACTCCTTCGCTTGGCAAGTAGACCATTGATTAAACTTGTCATGAGGAGAATAGTATCTGCTCAAATTCAACATGCTTTTGAATTAGTAGATACAAAAGCATGGGATTATCATTATCGAGCCAAAAGGTTAAGTTTGATGAGAGATGAAAGAAATATTAAATGGAAAAAGCAAGGTTTACCTGAATTAAAGAGGGAAAATATTCATCCAACTATATGGGATTATGTCACTGTATTTATGGATACAAATGCTGGAAAGAGTAAAGCTCGAATTCGTATGGAAGAAAAAAGGAAAGAAGAAGAAAAAGAAGAAAATCAAAAGAAAAGGATAGAAAAGGAAGAAGAAGAAGAAGAAGAAGAAGAAGAAGAAGAAGAAACAATATTCAAATCAAAGCAACCTAAATCAATCAAGACCATGGAAGTCAAGTCATCTAGTATTATCAAGAATGATGCAGATGGTAATTATAGTGTATCAATTGGATTGGGTCCAAGATTATTAGATGAAAGTAAAAGTGGACCAAAGACTAAGCATATTCGACTAAGAGAAGATTTAGTAGAACGAAATTATAAAAGTTTAGCTAATAGACCAAAAGAAAAGCTCTTGAATGTATATGATGAAGCAGATTTAGAAGCAACTGCAACTTCAGCATTGGGAGAGGTACAGAGAGGGATTAATATAATAGGAGATGTAGTTCAAGGTACTCAAGCAACAAGTCGAATTGTAGGTCAAGAAAATGCAAATGATGACTTTGAAGAATCGGGTTGGAAGAGCGATGCATTTGCTCTTTGAAAAAAAAAAAAAGAAAGAAGAAAAAAAGAAAAAAGGGCTTGTGTGAATTCCTTGCGTGAAACATAATAAATACAACAATCAAATTGCACTGTCCAATGCGAACACAAAAGTCTACAATTACATAAAAAGCATGCTGTTTACAAATGATATTGAAGAAAATTCTAATATTTGATGACCTTTTTCGACTCACTAAAATTGTACAGTTTGAATACCCACCTCATCATCATCATCATTATTATTGTACGATGCACTATCGTTTTTGAAATAATTACGATCAGGGGCAGAGTATAGTGAGACTGGACGATGTGTTCTAGTATTATTTTGAGTAACTTTTTCGCCCGTTTCACCTCTTTGAGAATTCTCCCTTTGAGAATTTTCCATCTTGTCTATTCTTTCACCGTCATTATCCTCACTTGTATTCGTAGAATATTCCTTGTCTTGATCACTACTCATGTGTGCTTCCATCTCTTGTATCTCCCTTTCCCTTTCCATCTCTTCCTGAACTACACCTGGATATACATTCTGTACATGACTAATACATCCATCATTGCTTAAATCCAAACTTTGATCGTCTAAATCTTGGGGATTCGTGCTATCTACCTGACTAAATGCTTGACCCAAGTTTTCCATCATACTGAAAGGTTGGTATATCGGTCGAAGTACAGATTGTTGTCGTTGTTGTTGCTGAATGTGGGCTGGAAAGTGCTGTAATTCTTGATGATTTTGCATTTGATCAGCAAATTGAATTGTTGTATCACCTCTTGGATACGTTTGTTGCTGTTGAGTAGCAAAGTTACCACGAGTACTTCGATAAGCGGAAGCACCTGCCGCATTTGTATTATCTATAAATGTTGTATCCATAGGTCTTCTTGCTGCATCTTGCTCTGCTAATAAAATACGAATCATGACAGCTGCCTCTATCACAGTGACAGGTTCATAAAGCCATCCTATGTCTTCTAATCCTCTCCAAATGATGACCAAAATCGACAAGGATAGAGTGACAATAAAGAAAAACAAGCTATGATTACGCATACTAAATTGGATAAAGTAAGGTCATCAGGAATAGATCTCCGCAGCATCTGAATACCTTTGCTTAGTAGTCTCACCCATTGATAAACTTGGAAAAGCCCCTAGACCGAGATGCCAGTCGCCACAAAGCAGCCAAAACAACTACAAGGCATACAGAGTTAAAGACTATTGTGACGACTGAGAGAATTTACCTTTAGGTTTAAAATAAAATCAAGATTGTGAAAAATGACATTTAGACTCACCATAGAACCAGAGCAAAGGGTCATTAGCGTAGGATCCACCAGGAAACTTTTCACTTCCATATAGTCGTGGCTTTGATCCAAGACAGCGTCCAAAATGAGGTGTAGGTTGATAGTAAGTGTCGCGTATACTTGGCCAAGTAACACTAAAGATGAGAACAGACACCTCACCAGCCTTGAAAAGAGAAGGGATGCATCAATACATGCTTCCTTGATCCGAAGACGATAAAAAATTCACTTACTACCAGTACTGCAATAAAGAATTGCATGATTCGAATTGTGCTACGAATTTGGAGCACCCCTCTTGCAACGGCCTGAGCTCGCCAAGCGATTGCAAATGCAATGAGAGCATTCAAGAGATCTCCGGATCCAATAAGAAATCCGGATGCTACTTGACAAGATGGCACAGAGGGCATTGTAGTTGACCAAGCGACAAATGCATGGCTCACAGCAAAACAAAGAAGTATATATCGAAGGGCCAAAGTGGTCCAAGGTGCAAAGCTTCCCCTTCCCGGTCTACCCTTTTTACTGATTCTGCGCCATCTATAAGTGCGAACAGGGAAAAAACATTTAGCGAGTAGTCACAAAGCTGGCATAATATTACTCACAAGACTATTTCAGCAGGAAACAATGAGCAGAATTCCCAGAGGCCCAAGACGACCGAGACTGCTTGCGCAACAATACGTACAGTTACCTCTCGAAGATAGACGATCTCACCCCATTTGTACAGTGAAAACCCATTGTATGGACCACCACTGACAGTGGCGCCTAGCTCGGCAGTACTGGGCATTATTGCGTGAGGTACTCTTATAACTTCCAACTCAAAAGTAGACCACAGATGAGGAAAAAATAAACCAGATGTAGTTTCGGTATCACTGATGATATATCATTGCTCGAAGTGACCATGCATAATGGGCTGATTATTGATACTATTTTGAGGGTGTACGTAGAGTAATTGCGTTGTAAATTTCCCAAGAAAAATGCTTTTTTTTTGTAGAAGGAAGAATGAGCAAGGGAGTAAAAAGTTGAAGATTAAGGAAACGTGAGCCGTCTTCAATGTCAACTTAAAAAGGAAAGGAACCACAGATTGGGTTTTGAAAGTTTCAAGCTTGTAGCCGCGCTTGGGCCAGTTTGTCGGAGTTGAATGTGGGATACATTCAACTTGGCAAAATTCATTTGACAAGAATTTCTCCCCCTTCTTTCCTTGAAATTTTCTTTAGATCTGAATGTATTCTCATATCCGCCATCCCACAGAAAAATAGATTGGTCCATACTTGCTCTTTCTACTATCCTCTTTGAACATCAGTCAGTTCCAATAGAGAGGAAGATTCAAAACCACTTTTTTTTATGTAATGGAATATAAAACCGAAAACGGAAGCTTGTTGATATTAAATTGAAACTCAAATATATCTCTATACTGTTATATATTTCTGTACTTTGATATTCTACGGGAGACGGGTATATGCGGCCTTGCACATGCATAACTTTTTTTTTTTTTTTTTGTTATTTTCGAAAAAGTACCTCGCGGTCATTATTCTCATAAAAGACCAAGCAAACATAGATGCGACTCTTTTTACCATAAAGTCGATTTTTATTTCCCACTTCCTGATTTTGCCATTCAGATCGACTTCTTGTCCACATACATGTCACCATTACAGTCAGCCTAGTTGTTGGGCTATTGATTGGCGATAGTGGAATTCCAAGATGCTCAACGACAATTTAGCTACTCTTTATTCTCAATCATTATACATTACCACTAATAGCACTCAATCAACTACCAATTTAAGAGCAACAGATTGGGCGCAGTCGCAATGGCTACCCACAATCTTCCTCGATCTTACAGTTGCTCTCTTACTGCAATTTTTGGTGCTGTATGAGCATGTATTACATCTCCCGATGGAGTGGAATGTTTGGTCGCGAATTTTGAGAGGCAAGAAATTACAGAAGGCAATCTTACCATGGTCTACTCTCTGGCTTCGCTACACCACACTCTTCTTGGGAATACTCTGTATGTATTCGAGACATGTTGATACATTTGTACAATTAGCTATGCTGATACTAGATGTCTTATTCTTAGCAATCGTGTTCGTTTGGGACAATAATCAAAACCGACACTCCTGCAGACATATAATTCTTCCACTTGTATATGCAATGTGAGTATAAGTAATTCTATGATCTACAGCAAATAGATGATTTACTGAAATGTCTCTGCCAAACATCCAGTTCTGGTCTCATCTCTATCTCGACTGCATGTGCAGCTGCATGGAGATCCCGAACGATTGCCAGAGCTGCCTTGACTTCACCTTTGGCATACATGCTGGTTAGAATTATATGCTTGCTTTGCCTTTTAGGCAGATTGGCATCTCTACTGGTTGCCTATACCTTGAATGCTGAAGGAGTTGATGCTGTTGCTAGAGAAATTGGCAGTTTGGAGCCAGTCCAGTCTTGCTTTGCTTTTAATCTTCGTCTTCTAGAAAGTGATGAACAAGACAACATGTCTGTCATGGGACCTGGATATGGTTTGGTTGCTCTCTTAGCTGCCCACTTTATCTCAGATTTGCTTTTTGCAGGCATTACGTTTGTGTGTATCGCTAAGCTTGGCAAGAGCGTAAACACTAAGAATAGTCTACTGAATGAGCTCCTTGGAAACTCAATCATGGTGAGTACAATGTTACTTGTGCGTTTAAAGAGATATATGATCAATGCTCAAAGGTCTCCCTTTTGCAGCTTTACTCCTTACTGGCCATTGTCGAGGTATTCTCATTAATTTTCTACCTTGTCACAAAGCAACCAAATATTGTTACTTTGATGATTGCTGCTGGTTCAATTCTGATGATCAGAGTCTTAATCAAAGAGCAAGAATGCATCGTCGCACACAGTCGTCAATCTCGCACTACTAACACAAAGACACCATGGTACACCAACGAACGCGACAGAGATAGAGCAATGAACCTCAACAATAATTATAATAATAATACGCAAGCTCCCATGACACAACGAGCCGTCTTTTCAATAATGCCAAGGACGATGCTTTGTGGATGTGCTGATGGTGATGAGGGAGGAAGAATTGAAGTTTGTAAGAAATGTAAAGCAGGAAAGCACCAACACGTTAGGAGAAGAGGAGCAGGTTTAACAGATATTGAAAAAGTAACAGTGCTTGAGCAAGGCAGAAGTTTAGATCGAGCTTGGACCCCATGGAGTAAAGACGGAAATGAAGACGATTTTGCTGGAGCGAGGCATTTTAATCATGCCTCTACAAGTCATCATGGTCTTCAATCTTTAATTGCAGATTGGACTAGAGAGGTCGAAGGAGCAATGACAAGTGAAGAAGAAGAAGCAAATGACAGTGACAATATTCGAGAAGCAGGGTCAAGCCTTGTAGATTTGCCTTGGTCAGGATATAAAGATAAGTCAAATTTGGATGAAAGTTCAGGAGAAGAGGGAGACACACCAGTAGAGGTTAAGAAATTACTTCGAGAGCAAGATATTTCAAACAAGGCAGAAGTTCCACTCGACAGACTATCCCCGCCAGCTCGTGCTTTAGTGTTCCGACCTCGCTCTTCTAGCGTTCGACACAATGTGCAGCAGAGGCAAGATGAAGTAAACCCTTCTAAGACTGTCTTTTGAAACGAGAAAGGGTCTTATCGTACGCAAAGTGTAATTGTACTACGGAACAGGAAATTGTATCTATTAAGCAAAACAATGTGTAAAAAAGAATTCCTATTGATGCTATTAGTGTATAATAAAATTGGAAATATCATGAAGCAAGCTTCTGATTCAGGTTTGACTGAGGAAAGAAGTGGATTAGTTGAAAATATTGCCTCGTATCTACATTTTCAATTCAATGACTTACTATGCTTGGAGTGTAAATGGACATGCTAGATCCGAGAGTTGAGCAGAAGTGCCTTTTGTGCCAATAAGACCTTGAATATTCATTGTGATGGAGAATTGCAAATTTAAAGATTGACGAGCTGTGTTGTCATCTAGTATGAGAAATGGAGATCAAGTCAGTATTTGCTACTTTACTTTCTAATTCATCATGTGAATTGATAACATACACTTTGGACCGCAAGCATTGATCCAATGCAACCATGTTTCATCTCCAGTAGCATTAATACTAGCATAAGCAAAAGAAACTGGAAATTGAAATGCTGTCCTCTTTCTGCCAGAAAAGTGCTGATTGTACAAGATCCCGCTCCCTACCTTTTTCGAAGTACTAAGATCCCATACCTGCATTTGCATCTCATTTATTTTGGTAGGCACCCAACCGCCCAGGTTGTCAGCGCGGAGATTGATCTTCATGTCCATACTTGAAATAGAAGATGACTGATTAGTATTGATTCATAGATCATTCCCCTGCAAGCAAGACTCACCTGAAATTTGTGGGCTGATGATTTGTCTTCATACTTGCCCCATCAGGTACCGCAATGAGAGGAGTAACTGTCTGTACAGCGATAGCTGGAAGATTGCGTGTAGCTCATGTCAGCCTTCAAGTCAAGCAAGCAAGCACCCGCTCTTCAGATTGTCTTTACTCACTTGGCACTCGGGGTATGACAAAGAATAATAAGACTCCCAAACTTCAATCACACTATTAGCATTTTGGCAATTCTGTAACAATGTCGTCCGTAACTCACGTTGCTAGCCCGCTAAAAATGATAAAGATGGCGAGACGAGGATCGAGGCAACCACAGTATCGATCTTCTGATTTAATCCATTTCTGTGCCTTTTCACGCTTACTGCGTGCCTTTACTCTCCGTTTATGAGGATTCTTCATTGCTTTTATTTCGTCATTAGTGTATTCAGCACCAAGAGCAGGAACAGTAATCAGTTCCATTCCTGTTCCTTCTCTTTCTTCGTCTTTCAATCTCTCTGAGCTGTCTTTATAGGGTGTCATAAATTCCTCCGTATGGGTCACATATTGAGGGTCACCATTGCGAGCGTCAAAACCAAAAGCACCAGTTGGAATCAGCGTTTGACGATTCTGTTGTTTTGCCGAACGAGTGACTGCATCTCTTTCTTTTGAATAATCAAGATAGCCAATGTAACCTCCACTCTCAGAGCGTGCCATTGACTGACGATTTGAAGAAATGACGATTGTATCAGGCGCTCTTGGTCGAGTATTATTAAAGTCGTCGTATACGTTCCAATCTGTCCAGGTCGCAAAGAATTTTTTCAGTCCAAATACAGTCATGAGATTCAAAACATCAAAAAACGCAACCCACCCTCGCTTTCATCATCGTCATCATTAGCTACCTTGTAATCTACTCTTTGATCTCGTTGCGAATGGGACTGCAAATCACCAAAGATGGGTGCTGTTGAGGTAGAGTGGCGAGGCGAATATGCATCAGCCGCTGAAAAGCCCTGAGAATATCGATTCGCCATGGCGATGATTGGTGTAGACTTGTCTTTCGATATCGAAGAAGAGAATCACACTTGATAATGTGAAGAGACGGTATTGGAAAAGAGGAGGGAAGAAGGGGGGGGTCGGTGCGAGTGCTAAAAACTTGAAAGAAACCGGGAGTCCGCCGCCCCCTTATAAAGCGGAATTTCTCAGTTTGTCCAATGTACATACGCTTTCCCCGGGGTAAAACATATTCTACACCTTGGGAAACTACTCTGAATGCTGCTATTGATTATTGGATGGAGGTGCAACTCCCAAGGTTTTTGTTTCTATTCAAGACCATGTCAAACTAAAACGCCTTGCATCTGAATACAGTAGTGAAAGAAGAGGACCTCTAAGCCCAAAAGAGCTAAAAAGTAAAAATAAGAAAAATATGAAATATTAAATCACCAAAATAGTTTTACTTCTCAACCTAAAAACCCTGATCTAAAATTGGGGGGTTTATTGAACGAAAGCACGGGCCACACACATTTGCCTACCTCATCGTATCGCGCGTCTGTGATTTTATCCTTCAGTCCGCATCAGACACAATCTTAATTTGATACCAAGCTCGTCTGAGCCATCAATTACCCATCTACAAAATGGATCCGTTTGCTCCCGACTCAGATGCAGAAGAAGAGTCAACTCATCCTTTGAGTGCGAGTCAAAGAGCGGAACAACCACATCTCACAAAGTCGAAGAGAATACATGTAGTCGATGGAGAACAGCATTCGTTATCCATTCAAGGAAAGGTAGCGTTTCAGCATCCACCAGAAGAAGACGATGATGAGCCACCTCCAAGTATTATCATAGACACACATAGGGATGATGAATCAGAGAAGAGCAAATTTAGAGTCACACCTGAAGCATTCCTCGCAAGGCAGGGGATTAACGCTGAGGCTGGCCCATCTCGACTAAGGGAGAGCGTGAGATTAGACGATCTTCAGCGAAATGGAGGAGTAGCAAGTATATATCAAGATCGCGATGACGAGGAAGAATCCGGAGGAGAAGATGAAGATATGTTAAGGGAGGAAGATGAAGAAGCAGGATTTATCAAGCAGCAGACCCGATCCTCATCCTCAACTTCTTCATCCTCAGGTAAACGTAAAAAGCGCAGAGGTTTCTTTCAAGATATCACACATAAAGTGAAAAAGAGCACGAAAAGGATAGAAGCAGAAAATGGCTATGCAGATACGAGTACAAGTGGTCCTAAAAATGTAATGCGAGGTTTAAATGCAAGAGATAGGGCGCTTTGGGAATGGGGTACTTTAGATAATATGGATGAATTCTTGCAAGAAGTATATGCCTACTATGTAGGGAAAGGCATGTTCTGTATTGCACTTACTAAGGCATTGAATCTCCTGTGAGTCTGAGCTTAGTTGAGTTTCGAGAGGAAATTGTCTCTTTTCTCATACCTCCTAAGCATCACAGCACTATTGCGTTCGTCATTGGCTTTTCCACCTTTCTAGTTGGCTGTGTCGACTACTCGAGGATTGAGCATGATGGAAAGCTATCAGATGTCATCGTTGGGCAATGCGTATCTCGGTACGTTTGGAAAATTTGCAGAGCAGGATATTGCGCATAGCTGACTGAATACCTTTACTTTTGCGACACAGCTTTTCCGGATTTTCTCTCCTTGCTATTATAATGTTCATAGCAGTTTATGGTTGGCAGATTGTTCGCTTTGGCCTAGGTTTCTCGCGTCTCATTGCCATGAGTCATTTCTATGGTCATCTTCTAAATATTCCAGATGTAAGTACGCCAATGTCGTTCATTTAGGTCCGATGTTTTCTAATTTCATACCTTTCACAGGCTGATGTTCAATCCATCCCATGGTATGAAGTCGTCGCCAGACTTTCTCATTTGCGACAAACCTATCCCAACACTTCCATCTCTTCTAGAGGCGCTATTTCTGCAACTGAGAGTAAACTTGATGCGCATGATGTTGCGAATCGAATTATGAGGCAGGAAAATTACCTGGTGGCTCTCTTTAACAAAGATGTGCTCAACCTACGACTTCCTTTTCCTGGTTTACAATCTAAACCTCCAGAATTGACCAAGACACTAGAGTGGAATTTATCTTTTTGCCTTTTAGGTTTTCTCTTCGACAGTAAAGGCCAAGTCAGACGACAATTCCTTACTGATCGCCATCGTAAGGATCTCATTGAAGGGTAAGTCACAAATTTGTCTATGCATCGAACAATTTCACTCTGACATTTCAACTATTGTATAGTCTCAAGAGGCGATTCATTTTTATGGCCATTGTAAATGCCATATTTGCACCTTTTATCGTTCTTTACCTTCTCTTCTATTCTTTCTTTCGATACTTTGAAGAGTATCATAAGAATCCTTCTACGCTGGGTTCCCGACAGTATACTCAATTTGCAAGATGGAAATTTAGAGAATTTAACGAATTACCGCATCTATTTCGACGTCGATGTCACAATTCATATCCCTTTGCTCAGCGCTACATTGATCAATATCCAAAGGAACGCACTGCAATCATTGCAAGGTGAGTCAATTTCGATAACTCGCTTCACACTTCTCAGGGAATCTCACTATTACTTTGTCTTACCCAGATTTGTGTCCTTTGTTGCCGGTTCATTCACAGCGGTACTCTTACTAGCATCCGTAATTGACCCTGATCTATTTGTGCACTTTGATATTAGCTCTCAACGCAATGTTTTATTTTATATTGGAGTGTTTGGCGCAATCACTGCCGTTTCAAGAGGTTTGGTACCAGACGAACAGCAAGTCTTTGAGCCTGATGTTCTACTTCGAGGTGTCATTGAGCACACGCATTACCTGCCAGAGGGATGGAAAGGTCGTTTCCATTCTGCAGAAGTGAGCGCTCGATACCAGGAGCCAGGATTGCTTTCCTAATTGACACTTTTCCTCCCTTTGTATTAGGTTCACGCAGAATTTGGTTCAATGTACAAGCTCAAGATTTACATTTTCTTGAATGAGATCATGTCCGTCATTTTCACTCCTTTTATTCTATGGAAGTCATTACCAACTAGTGCACCTGCTATAATAGACTTCTTTCGTGAGGTGAGAGCGTCTTGAAATCTTTAAAAAGCGGGAATATTGATAGATATATAGCAGCTGATAAGATTTCAACCTTTCTTTCCGTAGTTTACTGTGCATGTCGATGGATTGGGATACGTCTGCTCCTTTGCCATCTTCGACTTTCAAAGACATGGAAATGCAAAGTTCGGGGCAACGGAAGGGAGCCGAGATGGAAAGCTATCTTCTAAAGAAGGAAGTGAGTCGTTTGAAGAATTTAAGAGGAAATGGTGTTGAGGTGATGAGCTTATCACTAAACTTTTGTTTTTTTATAGAAATGGAGCAGTCATTACTGGGTTTCCGTATCGCAAACCCTTCTTGGCAACCTAGCGATCCATCTGCATCGCTCTTTTTATCTCGTCTAGCTTCAATGGATCCCACTACCTCACCTCCTAGAAGTAGAAGTGGTGCAGGAGGAGAATTTTCAAGCAGGGGTATGGGTATGACATCCAACACGACTAATAACAATTCTAATAATATTGTCAGTTTTACACCAGCAAATTCCACCTTGGCTCAACGCAGTCAACTTTACACTGATGCATTTGAGAAGAGTATATCTTTAGCAACCAAGGCAAGTAATGTATTAGCTTTGCAAGCAAGCGCCGTAAAGGTCGGTAATCGAAGCGTGGCAACTAAAACTCTTCAAGCAGTTAGTGAAGATCGTGCTAATGACGAAGATGAAGGTACTGAAGAAGTTGACAAAGATTTAGATCCAAATTCAAATTCTGCTTATGAGGATGCAAGGCCAGAAATACAGAAGAAGCAATCAGTAGATGATCCTAGTAGCCAAGATGATGTCAATCTTAGAGGTTTGCTTCAACATATTGGTTCACAGTGGTGAAATTGAGTGTCAATTGAACTAATATGTATTTAGAATAAAAGCAGATGAAAACATTTTCTATGATGATGTATTTTGTATTACAAATGGCAATCAATGCGAGAAACTCATACTTTTACCGCCCTGTTGCTCCCTTCGATCTCTTCGTACAGAGATGTTGGCATACCTTGCTGATGCTTCATCTTTGCTATTTCCTCCCCCAACAGCAGATGATGACGACTCTGCCTTTTTATCCTTGTATTTCTTTTCCTTCTTCTTCTTTTTGCCATCGTCCTTGACTGGAAGTTCTGGTGTACTGTCCAATACTGACTTTGCACTAGAATAATCAAATGGTTGAAAAGCAACGACATCGGCGTTTGTATCACGACTTTCTCTTTCTTTTCTCCTTTGCTCCTTTTGCTCCTTTGTCCATTTTGCCTTCTTTTCCTTTGTCGGTGACCCTTCCTCGGATGCTAATCTCTTCTTCGCTTTGGAATCTTTCTTTATCTTGAGAATTTTAGATTCTTCCTCTACTA
Source organism: Exobasidium cylindrosporum (assembly GCA_023273805.1). NCBI lineage: Eukaryota > Fungi > Basidiomycota > Exobasidiomycetes > Exobasidiales > Exobasidiaceae > Exobasidium > Exobasidium cylindrosporum. The sequence goes on from CP096878.1 coordinate 2,940,354, forward strand.
TTCTTTCTGGATTTTGTTTGACTTGACTACTAACAACGTTCGCTTCTATTACTGGCACTCGATCTTTGCTAGCAACAAATGCTAGCGTCTCTGGTTGCAAGGTCTCACCTGCATTGAGAATTGTATCATCCTGAATACCATCCACAATCCTATTGCCATCCTTTCTACCAATGATACTCTTGAGCGCAGAAGTAATTTCAGTCTTGATGGCAGTGATGACCTTCGAATTATTCAACGACTTTGGTATAGGAGCAAAAAGTGAAGTCTTTACGACTTTCTTTTCCTGAAGTGAATGCTCTTGCTTTCCAAACAATAGGGAGGCGATCGGCGATGGATCAGACCCCAAGGAGATATTATCATCCGCTGGCCAAAGACCTTGTGACGCTCCATTGCTATTTCGATGAATCACTTCACCCATTTCTTCATCTTGTTGCGCTCCCTGCATGTTTCTAATTTTTTCTTTTTCCCTCTCCCCTCTCAATCTCTGGCACGCTTCGTATGCCTTGCTCTCTGTACTTATGATTTTCGCGACATCAGCGATTCTTTTCTTGAAAGCTGGTCCTACACATGGAATGACTGCCTCTGGAGTCTCTGGAATTCTCGAAGCGAGATTTAACAAATTGTTGGTTGGCAAAATATAACGAGCACTCTCATCCTCTGTCCTCGCTACCTGATCCCGCCAGTCATGCAATGCTCGAAAGATTCTTTCGGTCTTGGTAAGACCATTCAATCCCTCTCTTTCCCATCTTTCATCGACACCGACTGATTCGATCCCTCCCATCCTTTTCCAAAGTGTTTTCCAACCTTCTCTACCTTCACCATTGGGATCCCACTCCTCTTTTGCATACATTTTGGCTGCAGTTCGCTTACTCAATTCAAATACTCGTTTGACGCCCTCGACTCCCTCTTTCTTTGATATTTCAAAGCGCAGGCAGTCGTAGATATAGATGAGCGAATGTGTATCACTTCGAGCATAAAACATCATCTCCTTGGTCAAGGGTCGAATTCTCCAGTCGGCTAATTGATAACGTTTATCCGCTTCAAAGTCAATGTAGCGATTAAGTAAGAAAGCCAAACTATGCTGTGGAAAGTTGAGCACATTGGTAGCATGATATGTGTCGAAAAGACCGACTATATATAGTCCAAGGTCTCGTTGAAGCCAAAGAATGTCATGTTCGGCACCATGTAGGATTTTGACCTTACTCTCATTGGCGAAAATGTGATTTAATTTGGAAGAAACATCGCGAATAATAGGACTGATTGCATCAATTATAAAGTCTTGCCATCGTGTCGATATTTGAACTAAACATACCAAGCCTTGAAACGATCGGTAATTGTGATGCTCAACATCAATTGCCACTTCTTTGACTCTATCTTCCTTGAGATGGTCGAATAATGTGGTAAAGGTAGCTTCATCATTGACCCATAAAAATGGGATAGGACCAGAGGTGGGATCATTCTTTTGTAGCGGAGGTGGATTCTTCAAGTCTTCTATTTGATCAGTGAAATCTGTAGCGTCGTTTGGTGGTTGAAAATTATTGATCTCGTAGTAGTACGGATTCTCTCTTGGGTCCCCTTCCGCACAATACATCCCTTGTCGAGTTCCGACGATTGGTATAGGCTCACCTGGACCTGGTGCTGGTGCATTCCACGACAAAGAGACTTTAGCGTGCGGCTTCTCTGTCAGTGAATGATTCCATTGAATATCTCTTGAGTTCTCTGGCTTTCTGCTAAACTTATGTTGCGGAAGGGGTTGAATGTTAGCATTGAGAATATAGGAAGGGAGTGGACCTATCGCTGGAATAGTACCAGCTTTCTCTCCAATTCTGCTTTTTTCACCTCGAAATGATGAAGCATCAGACAGTGGTTTTATCTTCCCCTGATACTCATCGAGCCTTGTATCTGCCTTTTCCAATAAAGTATCAATAACATCACCTAATTTTCGTGTAAATTTATTCCCGACAAGAAGATCATCTGCTTTTAAAACCCACTCTCCATCTGCATTCCCTTTACCCTTTCCATTGTTATCTTTACTAGTGATGCTACTGAGCAACGAGATGAGTGTACTGATGATATCATCTTTGGCTGTATCGAGATCCTTGAGCAGAGAGCGGTCTAAAGAGCGATGAAATGACAAATCAGAGGGACCTGGTAATTGTGCTGCTGTCCTTGTCAGAGGCTGTATCTGCGATTGAAGGTGGGAAAGGTACTCTGAAACTGAATCTGATGGCGAAGGCACTTGATCTCTCGATTCAGCGTTCTCTGTTGGATGGACCATGACACCAATGATAGTCAATACCTAAGAAGATCCTTCTAACATTTTATATGTTTTTTTGGGAGCGGAACTTTTTTGATGGGCACGTGAACAACATATCCAAATGACTAGCATAGGGCTTAAAATCTTTTTCTTTATCATAGAGCGTTGATATATATCATAGGAACCTCGCACTAGTAGTACTCATGCATAGTATCTATAGTAGCATTGTAAAGCGAGCTTCAATTTCCCGCACATGACTCGACTGCCAGGCTTCCCTCTAATAATCTGCAGAGCAGAAAGGTACAATTCTAGGGTCGGCTTTCCCACCGAGGAAGCGCCTATCTTTCGATTCAACATACCTTTTTCGAGCCAAAGTAGGGGATGCCAAGACTGAAAACAAGATTAAAGACTTGAGCTATTCAATTGGTGAGCTGGACAACTAGTAAAGACTCTGAGATTGTAGAATCCCCCTCTACCATCTTGTAAGATATTTTCTCCCACTACCCATTAATCCCACAAAAGAGCTGGACTCTAGCCGCTATTGACCAGTCTATTCACCTTTATCCTTTATCTGAATAAGCACTGCTTACTATATAATTTTTAATTCCATCATCATCCAGTGTGATGCAATCTTCTTTTTCAAATCTACTGGCTATAATTCTGATTTGGTCAATTTTGACATTCTCGGAAGCAATTCCCTTGATAAACTTTGTTTCCAACTCAAAATCAGAATCTCAAGACTTTCACCAGTATCAGATAGCTGAAATTCACCCAGCTTTTGACGATCAATCTCTAGTTGTGACACAGAAACGTTTCGCAACTACTATCGCTCCTCCGCAAAGTCTTTCTTATCCTCCAATGGCAAGCTCGATCCGCCGGGAAATTGAAGTGCGCAAAGGAAGCAACGAAACTGTCTTTATGTCACAAGGGGGAGCACAACTCGGAATCATCAAGAATTGTAAGTCGGATATGGCATACAGTTTTGATGATGGACCTTACATTTGGCATCATGCAATGGCAGATGTGTTTGAAACCCATCAAGCCAAGTACACGTCTTTTGTCAATGGTCGTAATTGGGGTTGTATCTACGATGAAACCAATGTGGAAGCATTAATGCGGGACTATGTTCAAGGACATCTCATTGGCTCTCATACTTGGTCTCATGCTCATTTGGATACACTAAGTCATGCCATGATAGATGAAGAAATCGAAAGATTGGAAGAGGCTCTCTGGAAGATTCTTGGCATTGTTCCAGCTATCATTCGACCACCATATGGAGAATGTAGCGAAGAGTGTGTTCAATACTTAAATGAGAGACATGGGTTGACGGTAGTAACCTGGGACGTTGATTCGGGAGATAGTGTTGGTGCCACTCCAGAACAATGTCAAGATACACTTTTAAAAATGACTTTTCCTGGTCCTCATATGCCTTTAAGTCATGAAACATATGAGCATAGTGCAATTGACATTCCCAATCAACTTTTACCAATATTCAAGAAAAAAGGTTATGCGATGAAGACCATTTCAGAGTGTTTGGGTATTGCACCATACAAGGTTGTAGGAACACCCAAGAAAAGAGATAGTACTTGGACATGTAGTTGATCTGTTGGTCAGAGGAAAGTCTTGTTCTCATTACTTGTATAGAATCACACTCTTAATTTGCGTTCTCTGGTCCGGGTCATAATGCAATTTAGTGTGAAGAATTCTTGTTTAAACCTCATGGAGGTACCGTACCGTACACTGTTGTATTTATTGAACCTGACCGTGAACCTCACGTGGAGAATTGAAATTTGAGGGAAATAAAGAGCCTCTGATGATCTTGATGCTTTGTCGCTTTCCTCTGAGAATCTTGATCGCCAAGGATACATCTTGGTTCTCATAACATGCGCAGAGACATCAAGAGAGCAAGTAAGAGCTTTGCGTAGCACAAGGCCCACCTTTGAGACTCGAAATTTATAATTTCTTTCAATCTGATCATTGATTGGGAGCATGACGCCAATTTCTCATGCAGACGATGGACTCAGCCCTATCTCGCCTCATCTCGTGAGGGCAGCACCAATTTTGTCGACATCGACACCTTCTCGTCCATTGAATCCGTCGCGAAGAAGTTTAGCTCACCATCCTCGCATCCTTGGACTGAATAATACAGATCGACCATTGGAGCTCAGCGGGCTAGGTATTAGCTCAAATGTACCAACGTCTCCTGGTCAGGCGACTTCATCGGCGTCAAATGCACACTCTCTTACTTCTTCATCAGCCATTTTGTTTGAGAGTCAAGAAGGAGACGATGAACTTCTTGCAGAGACTCACAACCAAAAAGAGCAAAATAGTAATGAAGGTCCACGTAGCAAATGTAAATCTGACCAGGATCTAGCTCCAATCCGTACCAACTCCTACAATGGTACAAAAGATTTTCAGGTAGAACAAAGTGAGGATATGACTGTTCACGAACAAAAACAATTGATCAATGACAGAAGGGATATTGAACGAGAAGCTTCTGCTAATGATTCAAGCAAAGATTATGATCAGGACACTTATGATGATGACAATGACGATTATGACCAACCAGTCGACCTTCTCTTTGAACCTACAACAGCAAGAGAAAAATTGTGGATGTGGATCAGTGTCGGATTAGTGTCAGCTTTGACAATAATCAGTGTTGCAATTGCAGTAGATTGGATCGATTGGCCTGGCGATGGAATCGGCAAAGATTGATTGCATATTTCAATATCAATTTATTTTATTTTTTCATGATTATATTACAAAACACATGCAAATGTGTGCAATTGACCTCTGCTGAGGATTTGAAAAGGAGATCAGAAAAAGGTTAAGAAGGTCGAAGGAAGGTTGAATGTCACATAATACAACAATCTTCTGCCACCTTGAAGCCGTACATTTCCTTGTCGACTGCCTTTTCAATCAATCTGAAATCACTACGAGCATGTAAAAATTCATAGAGTTCCTCTGGACTCAGTGTACCACCAAACATATTTGCATCTCTAGCTATCTTTGCCAATTCCTTTGGATTATCAATGATGAATATATTTCCTAGCATCTTCAAGTGTTCGAAATCTGCAGTAACGCTTTGTTGCTTGAGAGTAGCGACAAATGCGTGATAGTGGTTGAGATCAGCAATAACTTTAAAGCCTCCATCAATGGAGATGATTTGCTTTTTAAGATGTTTACAAATGACTCCATATAGTCGAATACCGACTTCTTGATAAAAGACTTCAAGTACATTCTTATCCGTGGTACCCACCAACATTCTACAATGAATCTTGAGGCAATCAACTGCTTCTCTACAAGCTCGTGTCGGATTGAGATCAGTCAAGATACCCTTGTCTGGGAAGAAGTCCTTGATGTCTTGTTTTGTAGTTATGATGTGCTCTGCTTGTCCCAATAGCAAATCTACCCCAGCATTAAGACCTTTGGCAACCAACTCATCAAGATGACTCTCAAATTTCTTTTTTCCTTTGACTACCGGATTTAAAAAATCGTTGCGATCAATATGTTTTGATAATTCCTGATCAAAATAGACCTGAATCATTTGTGCAATCGTATCTCCAACATGAACTAATTCAAAGAAATGTACCAGAGGTTCCACTTCTTGTTCCTGCTCCTTTTCGTCTTCTTCTTTCTCCGTTATTACATGCTCCTCTGGCTTCCAATCTCGAATCTGGTTTGTTGCTTTTTCAAATCCAGGATTGACATGTCCTTGACCCAAGGCCCGTAGACATAGCAAAGAAACTTCTTCAATTTGTGCTCGAACTTGCTCACCAAACGGTAATGGGTATTTCAGAAAGGTTTCGATTCTTTTGAGGCAGTCTCTATTAATGTGAATCACTTGTAATGCCGTATCGAGAGAGAGTAGTAATTGCATCTGTGTCAATGTCGTTTTGCCTCCAATTGTTGATGATGCCGTGGTAGGGGTAAGAGAACGTGAAGGGATAGAAGGAGAGCCAATTGTACTTGCTGTAGTGACTGATAATGTCTTGCTAGGTGTGCTTATCGCTGCATTCTGATTTAATTTTACTTTCTCTTTTGCTGGTCTAGCTGATGCCACTGCTCCCCACGCTTCGACTTCTTGATTCCATTCATCCTTTTCATTAAACTCTTGATCTCCATAAACGCTATGATTGTCATCATCATCATCATCATCATCATCAATTGCATAACTACCATTTTCATTGCCCATTGCTCCATTACTGAAATCCATGTATCCCTTTTCAGTCAATTTATTAGGGGATCGAGGTAGTGGACTGAGGCCGGTGTGTCCTATTGGACTACTGCTCCTTTTACCATTGGATGTCGTTCCACTTGCTTGCCATCTACGAGGGTTCAACGAAGACAATCCAGTACCTGCTGTCCTTATCATTGCTCCTCCTACAATTCCTGCAGTTCGTGGTACTACAGTGACAGGTAACAAGAGTACATCTTTGAAACCGGTCAAAACTGAACGTTTTACCGCGGCTGGGTTCTGTGAATTGAGAAAAGCGGCATCTACTCGAGAGGCAGCTGCCTCACTCTCTCGCTGAGATGTAGAAGGGCCTACATCAGTATGTATCCGCAAGGATCCTATTTCTTAGATTACTCACATCATTCTCCCACTTTTCAGTCACCTTTTGCATCTCTTCATGTACCCAACTGTTCTCTGTCTCCAAATATTCTTCCATATTAAATTCCCACATTCTATAGACTACGTCTTCGCATCTTGTCCGACTAATAAACTCTTCGTCTTTTGGTTCGATTTCTAGTAGCATGTTGACTACTTTGAAAGCCTGAGCAAAAGTAGCTGCGCAACTTCGAAGATAGAGATGCTTGGAAAGACTTTTGGTGTGTTTTAGCAACTTATCAATGTAATTAGCAATGATTTCGTTTGCTACTCGATCTGCGTATGCCAAGAGAATATCTTGTTCTGGTGGAAATACTCGAGCAATGATCTCCCCATCGACTCGCATTGCCTCTACTACATCAGCCATAAAGTTATCCATAGGTGTAAAGTCAAGCGTAGGTCGAGATCTTTCAATTGAGAAAAAAGAGGAGATTTCAATTAATGTTTGCCAATAATGCCTTGACAAGCCACTCACACTACATTTTCCAGAGGATCGTGACCTTGTAAACCAAGAGTGAATATCTTTAAACCATCCAAGAAAGCTCGAGCAGCCTTCATCCTTCCAAATGAATCCTCTTTTTCCTCCGTGTAATCTTCTCTCTCACTCAACTCTAGAGCCAATCGAGCATTCCCAAGTTCCCAAATGCCATTGGCGTGCATTCGCATGTCATCCTCTGCTCTACGAATAGCTCTTGTCGTATCAGCACCATGTGTAGCTGCCCTAATTGCATCACTTCTTCTGGCCAAAGTACCTTCAAATGAAGAAATGAGATTAAGCGAAAGGTGTTGAGCTGCGTCTTGACTTCGATATGATAGCGTTGTTGTATTTTCATCATCGTCTTCTATCGTAAAACTGGATTTAGTCTTCCTGTTAGGTCTTCGATACCCTCCTACGCTGGTAGAAATAAAACGTAAAAGATTGGAAAGAAGAGCGGCTTGAGAAGATAAGCCCAAGTCGCAAGTAAATAATAATGAGCTAGTCGCAGGTGCAGAAGTATCTGCAATTGATTTGAGATAAGGTCGAAGAGCCTTGGCGTATGATCGTAACTTTCTAAATGAGTGAGATGCTGAAGAGAGTGGAAGACTGACTTTTGTCGAGTATGAGAAACTAGTGTGCGGTCCCTTAGAGCGAGAAGACTTGGACGCTAACATTGGCTGTGAGGAAAATGAACCTTGATCCTGAAATGCTTGACCTCTTCCTAAAGCTACACTTGCTGTTCCACTCGCAAATGACCCTCCAATTGGTCCTTTATCAAATACAAAATCTCCAAATGAATCATCTTTAGTACTCGATGGACCTGAAAATTCACCAAATTCATCCTCTTCAATTATTGCTGCAGGCACTTGACCCTCTTTATCATCGCCTGGCTTTACTTCCTCTTTTGACTTTGACTTTGCCTTTATTTTCCTTCGCCTACCAATGCTTCTTTCATCCTCTTCTTCCGTCACTCCATCTTCAGACTCTACTCTTATTCCATCCACCTTACACCAATCTAGTACATCTACTCGCCTGCTCCAATTCCTTTCATCCGCTACTGCACTTGCTAATGATCTTCCAGCCAAAGCACAATTTACCTGATCTGCTAGAGGTAGAAAGCTAAGGATGTGCAAAGCAACATATCTTGGAAAAATACCGACTGGTGGAAATGGATCAGAAGGTGGTAATGGTGTTCTATCGATTGATCTGTTTGATGCTGCTGTACCATTACTGCTAGATCTGATGAGAGAATTATCGTTTCCACTCGCGGAAGAAATAAGGTTTGCTTTAATATATTGCCCTGAAACTCGCTTTGTAGGTGCTAAAGGAGTCCAACGATCCATCTTGTTCCCTACTCAAACCTTTGCCAAGCAGCAAAGAGTAGCGTTGAGAGCCCTCCGTTTAGAGAATTAACGGCTACCCTCAATCGCTTAACTATAATGGTAATAAATTGGTTGTATATTTTAGATATTGAATGCAAGCTTGTGGAGAACGAATCTCCCGATATCCCATAAATATCCATAATCATCTTCTTGTAAGCACGTGAATATTTTCCTACTTAAACTCCTCGACTTGCGTAAAGGTGCAGTCAGTAGCACAGGGTGGGTGTCCACCATATTCTTTTCCTTTCCCTTTCCTCTCTTTCGGCCATGAGCAAGGCATAATCTCTTCTTCTGCCGACATACAACAGTAGCAGGCTTGGTCTGTAGTCGCGAAAAGATTAACGACATAGTACTCGCTTTCGTAGCAACTGCCATTTTCTTACTATGCTATAATTCCAAGCAGGTGAGTAGGCTTGCGTTGACTTTCAATGACAATCAACGATCATACTGATATTTACTCAATTTATTCTTATTACAGGTACCAAGCCTGTCGATGCCTCTCGCTATCATCGCAGGCTTTTCGTGGCTGTTGGTTTTGCTCGGACTGAGATTCTCGCCGCACCTTGGAGTATTTTTGTGAGTAATTTTAAGTTTCCTTTTTACTTTTACTTTTACTAATTAATTTTTTGTGTTACTTTTTATCATTTTTATTACACGCGTATAAGTGAGGTGCCATTTAGATTGGCCTATGGTATTATTGCCGCCTTTCGGGGCGCCTGCAGAGAGGTTTTGCGGACGGTTGGAGCACCGACTTTGAGCAGCGTAGAATCAGCAACTCCGCCCAAAACTCGGAGCGATACAGAGACCGAAGCCCCTCCCTCTCTCTCTCTCTCTTTTCTCTCTCTTTTCTATTTAAGCGTTAAATTATCTCATTGTATATCTTTAAACACATTTGCTTCTTCTCTTTAATGTTATTGTGTGAGGGCGTACTTAATCTTGTACTGGCGATAAATACTTTAGTAGTAGTTAATGTGTTCGATAGCAAAAGCGGAATTCGAGTACTACATCGAGCGAATATTTTTTAGGCGCCTTTGCATGTGTCCCTATTTTAAACGTGTTGACGTTGAACTATTCTTTCTCTTTCATTATCGACTGAAGAAGATCAAAGTATACCTTGATTCATCATTCATTGCCCATATCACTCCATCCTGCCCACCTGAGCGCACTTCGTTTGCATCTTTTGTATTTCTCTTCCGTCATCCCCAATCACATAACATCAAATACAACAAAAAGAAGTCTGGCCAATCATACAACATGGCCGCTTTGCGACTAATCAATCTTTTCATCCTTTTTACCACGATTACTTCCGTCTTTGTTTTTTCTTCCTCAATCGATCCCCAGTGCGATTCTGGTGAATTTGACCCAAATACAGAGTGTAGCGATATGTGGGACAGAGTGAGTTAGACCGTTTAAAAATTTCAACTTTTCGAGTATGTATACATGGTAGAAGTCAAGTAAAATTGACGCAGAATACCTTTTCTTGCTCCTTTTCGAATCTAAAGTTTTTCGACTTGCGTTGGAAGGTGTAAGTCTCGCTTTGAGATATAAGCAGAGTCATCATGTCAACATTGTTCACATTTCACCATCTCTCTCTCTTCTCTATCTATTAGTTGTGGAAATCCATCTTCTTTCGGTTTCAATCAAGGTCATGCTAGAACAATTTTTGCTCAAAATGAAGATTGCCAAGATCGAGGAATATTGTTTAGTAGCAATGAACATGGTCATTTAAATCACTGTTGGTCTGCAACTAGGATCACTTTACAGACTTGTCTTCAGGTTGATTGTGGCGACAATTGCCATCGAAGTGGAACAGCTTGGATCAAAGGAGGTGAGACCCACTTTATTGCGAAAGGGATCTGTTACTGAGGAAAAAGGTAAAATCCTGCCCCTCTCTATGAACAGAAGTATATCAGGTAGGAAGCAGATAACCCATTGGGATACATTCTGTCTCCTCACTGATCATTTCATTTCCCACTTTTCAGCCCGTACGATACTATGACTTGGAGGGCAAGCCAGTAGTTCTCGCTCGAGAAATCACTGCAGACCTTCTTAAACGTACTGGTGAGTGTTGGCAGCATAAAGAGATAAATCTACTGTTTTGACCAAGACTGATACCCGGTTTATTCGTAATAAAGATCTCGCTACATCAAATATTGAACATGTCAAAATCCCTTACACACCCAAGCATCTCCGCACCCACCAAGTAGACACAATCGCTGAGTTTTGATCTTGGCAACCCACCCCTTCGATACCTAGGAGTCACATAGACAGTATCAATCTTTTTCCATCCTCGACGATTGCAGAGCAGATTGTCGATTAACACAAAAAAATGAGTAGTATACATTTCATATCCCTTCAAAGTGATTTACCATCAGTCAACCTTCTCAGGCTCTCGCTAGCATTACTAGCATTGATTGAACTTTCTACTGCGACGTTCACATCAATTCCTTTTGCTTGTTCTCCTGAATTAAAGCCTGACCGCTTTCCCAGCGTCCAATTACCAGTCCAAGAAGAATTGGAGGAAGAGGGCGGTAATCGACGAGTGCTAGTATATCGAGGTAGAGTTCTCGTAAAGGAAAACCCACTGCGATTAGCAGAAGATGAAGTGTCAGAGCTTTGTGACGTTGATGCAAAGGCTCGCTCATCGTCCACTACCCGATGTCCAAAAGAATTGTAACCTTGTGCTATCTCGATACTAGGGCTCAAAGTTGGATTAGCACGAATTTGAGGAATAGCCAAATTTGACAAGCCACGAAATGGGGTAGCGACTATCGAAGACGATGATGAATCTCGACGAATTTTGGCTCTGTTCACATTCTCCAAATTTGCGCTTTCTCCTCTGATTTCCTCCTTCTTCTCTTCTATTTCTTCTCTCTTTATGTCTTCTTTCTTACTTGGACGTAAGCGTGATCCTAATTGAGGCCTTTCAACTATGCCAGCGAAATAGTCTCGCATTTCAGGCAGTCCAGATCCAGTAGCAGGACTTGCCGAAAAGGGATTAGGTGCACTATCTAATTTACTAGTTGCAGCTGAAGACCTTTCTGCTACATTAATTGCTTTAAAAGATTGATTTGACTTTCCTTGACTAAGAGGTGGTGAAAGAGGTCCACCTGCACTTCTACTTTGTAGCATCGCCGTTCCATACCCTCCTGAAGCAGATGATAGACCAATACCAAGCTTTTTTCTACGACCAAAAGCTGGTGTAGGATTTTCAATGCTATTTCCTCTTCGACTACTTTCGCCCGTTACATCAGACTTAGACGGAGATGTGAAGATAGTTCCATTATTAGATCCTTGCCTGCTCTGATTTTTGTCCAACGAAAGGACCCGAGGTGTAAAGCCAGCTTCAGATGCTTCACTTGGCTTTCTTGGTGACACACCACTTCTGGTAATCTCTGAAAATGTACTTTGATTGCGTAACGAGAGTGCTATTCCACTAGGTGATGAAGCACGGGAAAATGTCATTGCCGCTTCATGTTCTGGTCGAGTACTTGCCAAAGGAGATGATGTTGAGAACATCTGTAGCGCTGCTACTGAGGATAGAGGTACGCTGGGCTTTTGAAGGGATGATTCTGGTGGACTTGCCCCTTCGATTGCTTCATCAATGTCATCAGTTCCATTAATAAGTCTTGCAGCTACTGTATTATCTTCTTTACTATTTCCTGATCGTGCTGCAGTGGGTGAAGTATCCCACCGCTTTAATGCAGGCGCCGAAATAGGACTATTTGATTGAACCAATGAAGTATTTGCAGCTGTGCTACTCTTTCTCCTTGCAAGAGCCATCACATTACTATTGACATTATTCCATCCTTCTACATCCAAAAGATAGAATTTGACACCTTTTGCCAACTGAAAAGGATTACCATCTATCTCTTCTTCTCCCACTTTACTTCCAGTAGCCACTCTACTTTGAATCTTTGTAATCCTAGCCACGATCCACTCTTTATTTTGCAATGACTCTTTCAATTGTTCATTTTCTTTACTTCCAGTAAAATTCAAAAAATAGTGAGGAAAATTGATATTGAAAGCTGCCCAAGGTTTACCGCTATTATTTCGAGTGGGTAAAAAGAGAGCTAGATCACCAATACTAAAATTTCGAAACGAGATCTTCTCCCGTAAAGAACCTTGTAATTTCATCACCTTTTCCATGGTATGTTTGTAGGCTTTAGAATACTTTTTACATACTAGAGGTAGCGTCTCGAGTTTTACAATTACTTTCTCAAGCATCGATATTCTTGAAAGGCAAGTAATAAGATCTAAAAGATTTTCGACGGCAGAAGTATCACTTGAAGTAGTAAAATTTTCAATAGCTCGCAGTTTCTGACCTTCGGTCTCCTCGTCGATTGTTTCCTCTGTTGCAAATTCCTTAATTGTCTTGGAAGAAGTATTCTTGGACGACGAAGTGAGGGAGGGCATGTCTCGTAAAGTATTATGAAGTTCAATCATTCTTGTCATCATCGGTTTCATTCTCTCTACCAAAGCTTCCAAATTTCGATCTGCATGTCTCTTTGCCATTTCTGCATCCATACTAGCCTCTCGATTGCCCTCAAGCTGACGAACCAATTCTTCATGAGCTTCATCAGCTGCTGTAAGTTGACCTTGCAAATTTTTAATATTTTCGGAGTACTCTCCTAATTCCTTTTCTTTTCTCCTTAGCCTCTCTTTTACCTCATCCAATTCGACATTTTGACTTCTCAATGTCTCTTCTAGTATCGCACGATCTCCATCTGCTTCTGCTCGATAATTTCGCAGTACTTTATCTCTTGCCAATTCAACTTCATACTGAGATTCCCTTGCCTTACGTTCCTCTACTCTGGCCTGACTCAATTGATCCGAAAGTTCATCAATCCTTTCTTGGGCAAGAGAAATTTGCTTTTCTGCCGAGCTATCCTTGTTCAATAAAGCTTCGATACGATTACAAGCATCATTTCGAGCATCTTTAGCTTCGTCCAATTCGATTTGTAAATCGTGTAAATGAGCTTCTAGATCATTTGCCCTTTCTATCTCTTCATTGGCTTCTACCTTGGATTCAACTTCTGCCCTCCTTGCATCTTCTACATCCCTTCGAAGTCTGCTTAGCTCTTCTTCCATGTTTAGCCGACGAGCAGCTTCCATTTCTGCGTCTGCAATCTTGCTCTCCAAAATCTTCTTCGACTCGTCATGTTGTACCTTTTCGTACTCTAAATCATGTTCCAAATGTCGATTTTCTGCCTTGAGCTTGCTCATTTCTGCTCGAAGTGAAGAAATTTCATGGTCATGTGCCTCTTCTATGGCTCTTTCATTTTCACCTTGTTGCATTCGAAGCTCTTGAATTTCCTTTTCGAATCTCTCCCTCTCTGCAGAATCTAAGTGACCATTCTTGGCAGATTGATCAGTTCGAATATGACCTTCTGCTTCCGAATCACTATCTTCTTCCGGTTTCCCAAGCAATCCCACTTCGACTAATTTAACAAATTCAGTCTCTGCTTCATCAATTTGAGTAAGTAGTTGTTGTAAAGCTGATTTGACCTCACGTATAGGTGTAGTGGGACCACTTTCCAATAGTTTGCCTTCAACAAAGTCAAGGATTTGAAACATCTCATCTACATCTACCTTTTCAATGTCAATATCGTCTTCTTCTCTCCCGTTACCAGCCGATATTTCCAAACTTGGAGTATTGTCAGTCATACCTTTTACTTCCCATGGTAGAGCTCCCAGTACTTGACCACGAAATTCATTCCTTTTCCTACGTTCGCTTTCGGATAAATTTGCCATTACTTCTGCCATTGTTTGGCTTCGGATCAAAAACTTGTTCTCGAACTGTTTTCTTCGATAGATTTCTATCAAAGTGGATCCATATGCCCATAACATATTCTTCAGCCTAGCTAGATGTCGAAAACCATCAATACGATTTGATTTGAATTCTGAATCCAATTGATTCAATTCGATACCAAGATCAGCGTAATCAGATTGGAGACTACTGATATCGCTTAATAAGTGTAGACTTCTCGCCATCATCTCATTTTTATCTGCAGTCAAACGTCGAAGGGACTCCCTGATCACTTCATCTAAAAGAATTAGTTCTCCCATTGATTCATCTACTCTTTTCATCATAGCATTGTCGTTGGCCAATTTGGCTGCTGCTGACCAACCTTGATCATCGGGTAGACAGTTTGCCATTATAAAATCGTGAACCTCTCTTGCTCTCTCCAGAGCTTGCCTACTCTCCTCAAAAGTTTCTTGACTAGGTGTGATGTTTGTACCTTCCACTTCCGTTCGAAGTCCTTCTGTGTCTTCAATCAATTGGACTTCACTAGATTGTAAACTCCTCAAATTCTCTTCCAGGTCATTTTGTACATCACTACAAGCTTGGTATACAGCACCCATCTTGCTTGGTGAGACATAGTCACCTAGAGTACGTTCTCTTGGCTTGGTTTTGGATGTTTCAGGTACACTGAGAAGCTTTGGATTGATTTGAACGAGGGATAGAATTTTTAGATCTGTTTCATGACCATTGAGAAGTCCTCTCATCCTTGTCAATTCCTTTGTTGCGATGTTTTCAAGATTACGTGCATTTCCTCGTACCGAATCTGAGTGTGAAAGCAGATTGGATAAGGCGATTGCAGTGCTTTGCTGGATTATTGACAATTGATCGAGATGGTTCAAAGAATGAGTATTATGTACAGTCATACTCGAGAGTATGACAGAGCACCATTCCACCAAGGCAGTCAAAGATCTTGGAGTAGGCGGATGGATTGCTTCAACTTCCTCCAAAGGTACTTCCATTTCTGGTACCTCTTCCAACTCTGCTACGAGTGCTTCCAAATCAGAATATAGGAATTGCCGATGAAATACAAATAATTCCTGTGTGAAATACAATATGCAATTCGTCGTCAGAGTCTTGGATAGACCTTTTCCGAATCGTCTCATGACTTACCAGTTCTTCTGTTCTTCGTTCACGTATCTCTTGCATCTCTTCCAGTACATCTTCATTAATTTGCTGACCTATTTTGGTCATACAGATGATATCATCGCTTGATATACCTGTAGTCAATGAAATTGCATCAAATAAATCATCTTTGGAAGAAAATTGATTCACCTGCTGATTGATGTCAAACGACCGACCATCATAGGCCCTGTGAATTTTCATTGGAGCCAAAGATTAAAAATCAAGCTTAAGACTGCGCAGATAAAGGCTACAATCGTAAAAGAGTAGGTGCGTCAACGCTTGCTATTATGCTTCGCTTTTACCCATTCTTTTTTTCTGTGTCAAAGAGAGAAAGTGGGTGGTAAATTGACTCAAACACTTTCTTGTTCCCCAACGTCGATTGTGATGCGGCTGAGTTTCCTTTTCCCAAAGGCCGAAAAGCTACTGTAATGATGTTGTTGCTTTGTGATGGGTTGGTTACAAAGGTGAATCACACAATTGAATCAATCGCGCGTCAAACTTTTTTTTAGACTTTACAAGCGCACAGGCCATTCCAGCTTTCTTTTCTTCTGCTCTCACTTTCCAGTCAAGCTTATTCTTTGCTTCATCTGTAGGCATGGTAGCGCCATGTAAGGTGGGGACTCTTGGCATGTTCATCATGGATCAATTCCGCTTTGAAAATGAAGAAACCGGAGAAGATATGGGAGACAAAGGCCTTGGTAGTGCTATTGGTGGTGGGGGTACCTATTTTGCTATTGGAGCTCGAATGTGGTGAGTAAGGCTGAATATTTGCTCTGCTAGCTCTGGTAATAATTTGTCTGAGGAGGGTAGGCTACCACCTTCCGAGGTGATAATGATGATAGACAGAGGTAGTGATTTTACAAAGGAAGAGCAGGAAAAGCTGGATCTCTTTTCTCAAGTGAGGTCATGCAATTCGCTGCAGCATTCACTTTGGCGGTATCGAGATCGAAAAGAAAAAACCACTCGAGCACTCAACATCTATAGAGGTCAGGAAAGAGGGTGAGCATGTAACGTCTTTTCTGTTGATGTGTTACTGTACATCTCACGTTACCATGAAAAGCAGCTTTGCGTATCTGACTCCCAAACTTCGATTGGACCCAGTGGATCTATTGTCGGACATGTTCGACACATTCCCGCAATTTATACACTGCATATGTTCGCCCACGAGGATGAGAGACATTTGCGATCAGATTGATAATCTCAAGAAGCATTGGTATATTGGTAAAAGACCACGAATCGTCTGGGAACCGATACCAGATAGTGCAATTGTAAGTAACTCAAGGGAAGCGAGAAGAAAAAGTATAGTGACATATAGTCTCTATATCAGCCTGAGAATTTGCCCGAGTGCTTGCAATTGATGAATCGAATCGATGTAATCAGTCCTAATCACGAAGAAGCAGCAAGTCTTCTCTCAGTCCCAAAGTCGAAGATAGTTGGAGCTACTGCTCGCAGAAATATCGAAGAACATTTGCTTAAATCGTTTTATTTAGAAGCTGCATCTATGAATGTTAGGAATATGCCAATACTATGTATTCGATGTGGTGCTTTGGGAGCTTTGGTTGCTACCAATAAAGAAAATGCGATTTGGATTGAAGCATATCATACGTCAGATGAGGTCGATAAGGTAGTAGATGTCACGGGAGCAGGCAATGCTTGGCTAGGAGGCTTAACGGCAGGTTTGTCTATTGTGGAAAATAACAAAACAAGTGCTCAAGACGATTGGAGACTCGAGGAAGTGAAATATGCAGCTCAACTAGGTTCTGTTTCGGCCTCTTTTGTAGTCGAACAGCAGAGTCTTCCCAGTCTGTCACTGAATTTAGATGGTCTAGAATTGTGGAACAATGAAGAGTCTTCTGCTCGGCTAATTAGACTACAAAGTAGAGAGGTATAGCATGCACGCACACTGTACTATAGATAGAGAGACGGCTAGCACCAATTAGCAGATAATCCTACAAAAAATACGCAAAATATTTGATTCCAAAGTTGTACATGTGAATCCATCTATGTTACACTGTTTTTCTCGGATGGCGGAGGGAAAAGAGGAGCACTCTCCTCTCCTTTCTATTCTTTCTTTTAGTTGATACTTGCATCGTATGCACCTGCAACGACACATAGATTCCTTTGAGTTAAATGAACATCCAACATTGGTGTCTTTTTGGTATAGAAAGTTGAAATGCAATCTGCGCTTGATAAAGTGCTACCATCTAGCGCCACTTGCATTGGTGAGACTTTGTTACCACTCGATTTAGTAGTAGAAAGTGGTATCATTCCATCAGATGTATCAACAGAGTGTGAAGACTCTACTACTTCTGCAGTCTTGATGGAAGTAGATACTTTTCTTGCCCCACCATGACCTCGAACATCCCAACAATTGACTTGACAATCAGCACCTGAGCTGATCAATAGGCCACCATCGGTGCTGAAATCCATCGACAGGACTTGACCTTTGTGTCCCCACATTTTCTTGATTCTTCTTCCACTTCCCAGATCCCATAGACTGATTGCGTAATCATCACCAGCAGCAGATGTATTGAAAGGAGCATTTCCAGCACCAGCAGAAGCCAAATATCGACCATCTGGACTAATTTTGACACATCCTACTGGACTTTGATGACCAACAAATAATCGAACACAAGCACCTCGTTGTACATCCCATAATCTACAAGTCTTGTCAGACGATCCAGTTGCGAGGTATAAGCTATTTGGATGAAAATTGAGGCAGTCGACGTCACTTAAATGGCCAGAATACATTCGAAGTGGATTTATTCGTTCAGTACTCCATAATCTGGCTGTACCGTCTGCACTCGCTGTGGCAAAATAGATTCCCAATGGACTCCATTCTACTGACCAAATTGGTTGTTGATGACCTCGATAAGATACTAGAGCATTATACGTTTCCAAACTCCAGAGACGAGTTGTTCCATCACCACTTGCACTGAGAAGATGTTTTGGTGGTGCAACGCTTCCACCACTAGGATCAAAAGACAAATGATACACTGGTCCACTATGACCTATTAATTTACGAGTAGAAAGGTTTGTTGTTTCTCGATGTCTTTCTAAGCTTTTCTTATCTCGAACTTGTGATAAAGTAAAGTCATTTTTGATGCCTCTTAAGCTCTCCCCTTTGAGACTCCAAATTTGCACGTAGCTCTCTTCAAATCCAGCTGCCATGAGTGTCAGATCATCAGAAAAGGTTGAGCAAGTGAGGCCATCGACAGCATCATGATATGTGTAAGCGCAAACACTTGGAAGTCCAGCGACTCTAGCCGCTTTAGCACCTTCTTCTCCCATGCCATTAACTGTGGCATCTCGAACACCACTTAGGAAGGAAGGTCCAGAGATTCCACCCCCGGATTGAGCATCTTGTCTGCTTGAATTTAAAGATAGGTCGATTCTCAACGCTTTCCTTGCATCTCGCAATCTTCCCACTTCTCTTTCAATATCCACTGTTCTATAGACCGGTGCTTGAGGCGGTAAATCTGCATAGTCAGGTTGCAATACTTTTTTTCCAGTTGCTTGAGAAGGTGTTGATGTCGAGACACCTTCCCTTGCCTCTTCTGCCTTGGCTTCTTTTTCTACTTCTACTTGCAATTTCTCACTCAATGGTATCTTGCCTCCGAGCTTCAATCGTGGTCCAGCTGCAGAAGAATTATAGTCGAAAACAGCGTCCCTTTCTGAAACAACACCTGCTTCTAGAGCTGAAGTTTGTTTTGACTTGGATCCTCGAGCAGAGTAGCTTGCGCCAGTTCCTGTCAATCCAGTACCTTCTTCAAGCTTGGCTAATGTCAATTCTTGCGGTTTCACATTCAATACTTGAATCCTACACCTCTCGTTGAGTATTTTCAACATTGCTTCACGAGCCCTTCGGTCCTGTTCTCCTGTTCCTTCACCTCTGACCCCTTCACCTTGTCCAGCCCCTCCAATTGGACCTCCCCCATCGGTCAACCAGCCTAGTAAGAGAGAAAAGACAGTCGAGCTCATCTTGATAATATACCTTTCCGTCCTGAATCTTTGCGAGAGTGCATCACTGGTGACATGATTGGGTAATGAAAGTGACCGAATCGTGCTCAAAAGGACAGTGTGATGTGGAAGGAATACCAGAGAATTATTTGTGTACAAGGCTGCAGCTGTAGAAGAAGTAGATATTAAAATTCCGCGTATTCATCAACTAGCTCTATCCTGCATCAACTCACCAGCAGCGCCATAGCCCATCTCAGTCAAGTCTAAATAGGCATGTACAAAGAGAGGGAGGAGTAGCGGTCGTAATTCAGGTTGGTAAATATCTAAGCTACCCTCGCACCAATTTCTCAGCATTCTGAAGCCTCTTATTCGATCAGTCGGATCTAAACGTAATGCTTCAACTGTCGCCTGCTCCAATGGTCCTACACCAGACTGGGCGCCACTGCTATTACTACCATTTCCATTTGTAGTAGTACCACCCGGAGCAGGCTCTCGTGGTGCGCTTTTTGTTGCCAAGTCATACAAGCTAACAGTCGGTGTACCAAATCGGGAACCAACGCTATTTCTTGCTTGACTTGGTGTTGCGCCATTTGCCAATGCTTCAATTTCTGCTTTCAAGGAGTCTTCTGCCCGCTTAAAACCACGTCTTTTGAAGTAGGATAATACCGCAGCAGTCTGCGAGGCATCCATGGTATCTGTAGGTGAGGTAGTAATGGAACCATTGGAGGCAAGATTTGTTTGACCAACTTGAGTAGTAGTTGATGATGTTGTAGTTGCTCCACCAGGCTCCCCAACTGCATCCGCTGGTGAATCCTTTCCACTGGAATCATCCTTCCGTGCCGGAGAAGCCATTCTGGCTCTTGACTACCCTCAGGGCGAGACTTTAGCAATGGTATGAATGGTTACTACAGTTGTGGTGAGAATTACAGAAAGTCGTGAAGTCTATTCGAATTGATCACGTGATGATTTTTTGGGAGTTCTTTGACTACCTACCGGTACCGTACCAATTTAATCTAACGCTTGCCTTTTCTTTCCCTCCTCTTTATTCAATAACACTCGCTGTATTGGTAGGGCCAGCATCGTCGCCCTTTTTCTCTTTTTTTTTTCTCTCGTCTCTCCTTCTTTCTGTCTGGTCTCTCCTTCTCTTTTGTTCTCTTCGCTTACGGTCCCTATAAGTCTCCTCCGCTATCGGTCATTGTCTTCCCATCGATTTTTACCTCTTGCTCATCTTGTAAATCTGCACTTGCTCAATCTCTACTATAGAGGTATCAGTAAAGTGTCAGACGTTTTCTCCATCAACTTCAACTTTACGTATCTATACGATCTATAAACGACGATAATTCATTCATTTTACCTTCTGGTTCAACCTGATTTATTCAACAATCAACTTACAGCTTGACACTTAGACAAATTACCAACTGTATCAGAAGCTTAATAATAGACAACGCCTTTCCCACTCACCCAGATCTCGATTTTTTCATGTCTTCACCTGCACCAACTCGTGCAGTCGCTCTCACTTGTTCTGGCCACACACGACCGGTCGTTCATTTAGAATTCTCTGAGCAACAAGATGACGGAACTTATACGCTACTTTCGAGCTGTAAAGATGGAAATCCAATGTGTGTATTGTCATACATGCTCGATTTAAAATCTTTTTATCGCTAATATATGCTTTAAATTTCAGGTTGAGAGACTGGTTAGGGGACTGGATCGGAACTTTTCTTGGTCATAAGGGGGCAGTCTGGTGCGGCAAATTGTCTGGAGGTGATGCGGCAAGGGCGGTAACGGGAAGTGCTGACTTTTCTGCGTGAGTGATTACTACTAGCAAATATTCAATGATGAAAGATAGAACTGAAGTGGTTTGATCTACATTACAGCAAGGTCTGGGATACCTACAGTGGTACTTGTTTACATACTTTCTCACATAATCACATTGTGCGAGCGGTAGCAATTGATGCGAGAGGTGCACAAATACTTACGGGAGGTCACGAAAAGAGATTGAGGCTATTTGATCTAGCCAGGCCAGACGAAGAGGCTAGCTATCTAAGCGAGAAATCATTGTCAGGTGGTCTAGCACATGATGGTAATATAAAGAGTGTTGTCTGGCAAAGGGGTCAAGGTGAAGGCACTGTAGTCAGTGCAGGCGAGGATAAGATTATCAAGTGAGTGTGCTATACAATGATTAGATGAGTAAAAAGTAATTTTTCGATCATTTACCATTTTTTTTTCCCGACGATAGATGGTGGGATCTTCGCACTATGAGCAAAACGAATGAATTAAAATTTGATGAGCCTATAACTTCGATGGAAAGATCAAGCGGCAGCCTTGGCGAACTTTTAACAGTCACATCCGGTAAGAAGGTGTACTTTATTGATATACACAAGTGAGTTTGTTCAATTTTATTTGCAATTTTTAATTCATTCACTCATTGAATTTACCTTTCTCCACTTTCTTTTAGGCGAGAATTGCGGAAGGAACATTCACTCGTTCAAGCTCCATCTTGTGCATCACTTCACCCTTCTTTAGCTGATAGGTTTGTATCAGGAGCAACAAACGATGGATGGGTTAGAATCTACGATTTTGAAACTGGTCAAGAAAAAGAATTACATAAAGGTCACCATGGTCCTGCTCATGCTGTTAGCTACTCTCCTGATGGAGAACTGGCGGCTAGTGGTAGTGAAGATGGTACAATTCGACTGTGGCAGACATGGCCAGGAAGAAAGTATGGTCTTTGGGTCTGACAATGAATTATTGAATCAAAGCCATTTGCAAAACGCAAATAAGTGTATAAGTAAAAGTAAATCTTGTAAAGAAAGCTCTTTGAGTAAATTTTTAAAATTGAAAAATGGAGCGAAAAAAAGCTAAAATTCACTTTGGATGGCAATAAATTAGATTAATGAGTAGAAAAAAGAGGTGTATGATCCTTTAAGCAGTTTAGAGAGCAAGGGAAGGCAATGGCAAGAGTATAGTACATGTTATTATTTATTATAATGATACTCTGGTGTTAATGAAGCAAAATTAAAGGTAAGGGATGCAACGTTTATTTTTATTCTTATGTTTTTTTTTTTTTTTTTTTTTTTTTTTTTTTTTTTTTTTCCTTCTTTTCATGTATCTTGTGACTGCTGACCCTTACCGACAAGTTTATCATGTCATATAGCTTTGATTGAGATTGGGAAAATTAGTTTGTAGCTGCTGCTGCTGTTGTTGTTGTTGATGATGAGGAAGAAATGTCATAAATTGATTAGATTGTTGTGCTCCAAATGTGGTCTTCAAGTCTGCTTGTTGAGATGGAGCGTAAGCTGCACTAAAGGAATTAACTTGATAGAATGTATGAGCAGGAGTAGATGTAGTATGCTCATAATTATTCGAGGTTTCCATTGGTTCAAAAGAAGAATGATAGGTTTGTGGTAGTCCAATTGTTGCTGATATTCGATCTTCGTATACGTCTTCAATCTTTTCTTGCTTGTATTGAAATGGAGTTGGAGGTGGTACAATTGATGAATGATTGTTTTCTTGTTGACCATTGTAAAAGTAAGGAGGCTGGAATTCAGTTGAATTAAGATAGACTGGATAAAGAGGATGGTGCGCATGTTGCTCTAATGGACTCAAGGGTTGACTAGTTGTACTACCACCTGATGAATTAAAATCAACACTACCCTTTCTTGAAAATTGCCCAGGGTAGTATACACTCGTTGGGCTGGAATCGTTTGTCTTGAAGTTGGCACTCATAGCTGACAAGGGTAAAGCTGCTATACTGTACTGACTTCCATCAGGATTTTGTCGCATCATATTTATTCCACTCATTAAATTGGTAGAATTACTAGAAATTGAAATTGGTCCAGATCCTGCAGCGTTTCTAGCTTGAGTACTCTTAATAACAGCGGCATGATTACGTCGAGTGTGCTTTGTCAATGTCGTCTTTCTACAGTAGCTCTTGCCACAACCCTGTATAATACCAAAAAAAAAAAAAAAAGTTTTTTATTATTCCTCAATTGATTCGAAACTTTATATTAACCTTCTTCTTGTACTCACTTCAACAAGACATCGATAAGGACGTCTACCAGAATGAATTCGCCGATGGCGTGCGAGCGAGCTAGAGTCGGCACTTTTGTTTATAGGTATGACTAATTTAGCAACCGAGATCTGACCGACAGTCAATTTGTGTACAGTTTTTACTACTTACAATGCTTTTGTACATGTCTCACAAATGTGTGGACGTTCTCCAGTATGAACGCGAAGGTGAACTGTCAATGCTGATCTTTGAATAAAGGTTTTGCCACATTCTCGGTAGGGACACCCACTGATGATGCAAATACAAATTAGATTACTACTGAGGTAATTTTGTAGTGGCAGAAAATTTTCATACTCACAATGGACGTTCATTCGAATGAATTCGAGCGTGTCTGCAAAAGAAGGGAGATCGGCGAAAGTGTGTAAGTGAGTGCGCGTCAACAATGGAGCGAGATTTTCGAAATGAAAAAAAAAAAAAAAAAAAAAAAACAAAAACACAAAAACACAAAGGGCTGCATGATGCATCATCATGCACGCACAAATGTAAGGAAATACGCCTACCCTACAAGCATCGAAAGAATAATAGAGGAACAAAGGAGAAATCTTCCAAAATATCGTGAACAAACAATGGGCTTGGACCTACAAGTCAAGTCCGAGCACATGATGACGATGCAAATTTTAAAAAGTGTCATTATTATGCTTCTCTCGTACTATTCTAGCCAAGCATCTGACTATCGCCATTGTATCAGGACCACCTCTATATTCTATTTTTTTTTTTTAATCTCCGAAGATGGATTAAAGAGAAAATAAAAATTAAAAAAAGAAGGTTCGCGCCGGTGCCGTACCGGCAATGCAATGCAGGAAACCAAGAAAAAGCCATCACGACACTAATCAACGCCACTCACCGTGCTAAATCTGAACGCCTAAAAAAAGGAAAATATAGAAAGAAATGTCAGTTGAAAAATCCTTTTGTGATTCGAGTTGAATGCTCTCTGCATTATTCCTCACCTGCTAAAAGCCTTGGGACAGCTCTTGTATTTGCATTGGAAAGGGCGAGATTCTGCCCTTTGGTCATCATGTACTAGTTCTGTGAAAGAGTAGGGCAAACGTTAGCATACATGCGAGTATTGAGAAAAGAATTGTGTATAAATCTCTCACCTAAAATATCCATTGTGGTTTGAGTGGAACAAAGGGAGGGGCAAACAAGCAGCAAGCGACTCCTACTCTTTGATGAGTGGGGTGAAAATTTAAGTTGGTACCTTCGAGAGTATTTTGGGTGACCTTTATATCTGCCTGTGTACTGATACGAGTAATTCAAGGGTAATATTGAAGATTTAAACGAGATTAAAAGTTGTTTTGTAGCACTATCTAGTATTCAAGTGCTGTACTGAATTAAGTTGGAGCGACAGATGGAAAAAGGAAGAGATGTGTGTAATTACTGTAAAATATGTGAACGAATGTGTTTGCTGTTTGGACTATCTGAGTGAAGATCGCTTGTTGAATGTGGTCTACTTTATATCCTTTTAGGAGGTTCTCCGTTGTGAAGTGTTGACTCTCTAAGAAATCTATCTTTTTCCGTTGTTCCAAAGCCGGCCTTTGCTATTAGACTTTTTGATCGGATTGAAAATTAGACAGAGGGTTTAAATGGTGGGTAAAGTAAGGAAATGACTTTTTCCGTTGTGTGTCGGGACCCCCTTTAGAGTTTGCGTAGGTAGTAGAAGAGAAACAAGAAGAAGAAAAAAAAAAAAGTGGAAAACAATTTTTTTTAGGTATTATATTCCTTTGTCCACTAAGGAAATTTATTGAAGGTGAGATGATTGGGTTTGGTAGATATCGTTGGCACCCCTTCATTGCACAGACTAAATTATACTATGAAATTTGAATTTGAAAGGTTTTTTTTTGAGAGGCTTTTAGTGTTGTTGTTGTTGTTGTTGTTAATATTCTGAATGCAAATTCTCCGTTCTTTCTCTCTCCGGACTACTTGGGATTAGGGACCTGACAGAGAAGCCCAGATTATCCTTTTACTTTATCAAGCGACAAATGTCTACACATGCATGCAAAGTTTATAATAGGCGAAAACGCACTGTCCTCTTTCCTCCCCTTTGTTTCCTTATTTTTATTTTTATTTATTTATTTATTTTTTCATATTCTTTATTCGTCACTTTTTGTTTCTGCCATATTATTACCTTTTTTTGGGCACAATTCACAAGGTTTTCCCACTCGACCTATAACTGCCCCAAGAGACCTATAACTGCCCCAAGAGACCTGATTACCAGAACAACTTTAAATTTGCTTCAGCCACTCTCTACACCACTTTCGGAGAAAATTAATGTCTTTTGATGTTATAGTCCACGTCATTAAAACAGTCGCATTGGTGATGCCTCCTCATAATACGATATACTTCAATTTCCAAATTAGATCCATCAAGAATGTCATCCATGACTTTCGTTGCGGATTTCATCTCATTTGAGCTTTCAGTCTACCGGAAATTGATCAACAATTTGCTCAGACATGTTCTACATTCGCTCGGCACCGTATCTTTTTCACCGCTTTGGACTTTCTTCTTTCTTCTGTCACCAATCGACAAGCGTTTGTATAAACCCGTTGTACTATGATGTAAATTGTATACAATTGTGCAAGATTGAAAGTCAGGGGGTACTCCTAAAGCAAAACTACAAACAACGCATAAAAGGGGACCGTGCCACTGTCAATTGTCTTATTTAATACAAGCCTTTCTCTTAGATCTAGATCTATCATTGACCTCTTTGAAACAAACAAAAGATAGGACTTGGCAAACACGTTCGAATTGAGTGATATAATGCGCTTGAACCTCCTTGGTAAAGACCCTATTATTGGTAAATTTGATAATGTAATACCAGCGATCAATTTCACATCACAGTTGAAAAAATTTCCATTGAGATTTCTACTTGCTATTTGTAGGACTTCCTCTGACTTCTTTTAGCACAGCAAATCCACCAAACTCTTTCCAAATGATGACGCAAGTTTTCGCCTTGAGATGCCGTCGAAGAAAAAGACTGCAGACGTGGTTTTGCCACTGTATCGAGGGCCATGATGCAAGGAGGAAAGTCCCCTTCTGCACTTCTACCCACCGCTTACTTTTAACACCAATACATCGCCGTCCTTTCACACTCTTCTTTGCGAAAATGGAAAATAACAGCTTGCAGCGAGTGTAGGACGCATTAGCCGCCTAGCTTTTTCATTTGTTGTTCTGCTCCTACCATCTTATTTTGTGCTTGTCCTACTTCTTGGTCTAAGCTCTCAAGCATTTCACTCTGCTCAAGTAGCTCTTGATTGATGGCCAAACCCATAGCTTTTTGACGTCGTAATACCGATGCCAAGTCTTCTAATTGTGAATCTTGAGCATCCATTTGAGCTTGTTGTGATACAAATAATTTCCTTTCATCCAATTTCCTCGTTGTTTCAGTTTCTCTCGCAAGTGGCTTTTGTCCAAGAGTTCTAGTGGTCAAACCTCCATTGCCGTTACCTGACACAGACTGTTCCGTCCGTGTGGCTGAAGTATTCTTTGAGGGAGCAGAGTAAGTTCCAGGCACATAACGATTTGCCGAAGGTGAAGTAGATGATCGAGAAGCAATTGAGATATTCGATTGACTTTTAGGAAGTTCAACAAAGTCTTTGAATGCTTCCGTTTCTCTCCAACTACTATCCGTACTGGCTACTATAGCTCGCAAGTATCTCTCCAGGCCGTCTTTTCTTTCCCTCATTTGAGCTTCTTCTGCTTCTTTAGCCGTCTCACCTTGAGGTAGAAGCCCACCTAGTCCAGTTATAGCTTTCATTGTTCGACGAGCAGAATTTTTAGGTGGGAAAGGTGCAGGAATTGTAGCACTATGACTTCCTTCAAATTGTAGCAAAGTCTGATGAAGAGCGAGAAATTCTGAGTAACGTCGGTAGACTGTCCATGATCTGACCGGCAAGACAACCAAGATAGCGTAAACGATATGTGGAGTTGGTAAAGTACGATTTTCAATTCTTGTAATGGAAATTGACTGAAGAGGAGCACTCATTGACAAGCTCGAAAAGGAACCTCCGTAGTGGATGTATGCTACTTGTGCTTTAGCCTGAAATTTACCTCTTTTCGCTCGTCATCTTTTGATGTATGTATGTCTCTCCCAAAAATTCAAATTGATAGGCTGCTAACGTGAACTCACGTGGATCAGGCGCGTCATTGAAGAGTATCAAGCGCGAAACATCAAAGTAACACAATCTATCACTAGTACTGCCTCCTACAAAATCATACCCCAGACCACTCTTTCTCATTGAAGGTGATTTCCGTTACAAGTTTCACCATCATGACTTTGAGACGTAGCTCCAAGAATTTGGGAGCTCAAGCAAAGCTTCTCAAGATGGTCAATGATCAGCGAGCAAGGTGCAAATTCACTACTTTAGATAGTGTGATGGATGATACTGGCTTTAGTTGGGTTGATTCCATGGTAGAGAAAGCAAGAGAAGTATACAAAGATCACAAGTAAGTTCGAAAAGTTGAGCATTATACAGGATCATCAAGCTGATCTGATAATATATGCTTCTTTCCCTTCTCAGATCTGGCGTCTTGTCAGAAATTGATATGAATATCAATATTCTCCGATCTCCCAAGAAAGACAAGCAGAAACAAATCAAAAAAGTTACTGCATCCAAGAAGATTTCCCCATTCAAAAAGTCTCGTATACCCAAAACGTCAACTCCACCAAGAAAGTCAGCAAAGAGAGGGTACAAAAACCCAGAAACTTGTTCTCCAACACCCTCAGCACTTTCAATTATCAGTCTGCAAAGCGCGCAGCCAACCAAGAGTACAACTGTGGAGCAGCAATCAACAGAAACGCAAACAAAGGACGATTCACCTATCAGTACAATGACAAACAGTCTATCAACACAGCCAAAAGTAATCACAGCACAGCAGAACTCAGACAAAGCAAGTAAGAAGATCTTGCAGCCCTCCAGCAATTATGAACTTTTAGAAACATCACAAAGCGACGATCTCACTAAAGATACTCCCAACAGGAAACGAAAGAGTCAAGAAGCGAATGAAACAGCAGAGAAGAAGAAAAGAAGCAAAGGATTTGTCGAAGAGAGTGCTGATAAAAGTACTTACATACCAGAGACTACCACTCAAGCACCGACTGCAGCTTTAAAAGTCATTAGTATTCCTGATGATACTATGGAGGAAGACATCATAGCGGCTTCCAAGGAAGAAGAAGAAGTTTCACGTGTAATGATCAAAGAAGCAGATTTAAGTCATCACAGTGACGGAAAAGTTGCCGAAGAGAGCATTGAGCAAGATTCTCTCCCTCAAGACAAAAAGAAAGAGGAGAAAGAGATTATTTATGATGAAAATCAGACAGAGAAGAAAGCATTACAAGCTACATCCCAGCAAGACACTGCCATAGCTGAACCAGTAGAGCCATCTAAGAAGGAGGTAGATCATAAGACAATCCAAGCACCTACACAGCGCAGTTTTGATGAATCACTCTCTAGCGTCGAGTCCAAATCATCGCGCAATGATGATATCTTTAGCGAAAGTGAAGCAGAACCTGTAGCAACGAGTAGCTCAGCTACCTCTGCACCCAAACCATCTCTACGAGAACGAATTGATCGATTTAAAGCGATCTTTGCACCGGCACCTCGCCCAGGTTCAAGCATTCCTCGCTTGTCACCACCAAAATTATTGCAAAGTCCACCTCGTCCCCTAATAAATACGACCAAATCATCAAGCCAGCATCTCTTGCCAAATCGTCTATCTCCACCAAAATCACCATCAAAAGCACATGTCAATAAAGCAACTACTGCAAATCCTGCTCCCACAGCATTGGCACCAATCCAAGTCATTGCCCCAAAGGTAGTAAAAGTGGTGCCAGCTCAAGCATCGGCTCCAGTGGTCAAGGTGGTACCTACACCAGCTCCAGTTTCTGCGCAAGTATCTGCCAAGGTGACAAGCGCTCCAAATCCTCCAGCTACTATTCTTATCCCCTCGATCAAAGCAACAGCCCAACCTCCTTCTGTCAAAGTCGTCGCTCCTGTGACTGTCAAGGTAGCACAAACAAAAGTAGCCAAAGTCATTGTATCTCAACCTCCTCAATCGACCGCTATCATCAACCCTTTTCAAAGGGCTCAGCAGCAACAACAACAACAACAATTAGCTACCACTTCAAATTTACGACAAGCTAAAGAACAGACAATTGTACCTCCTCCAAGCACTGCACACATTGAATTAGAAGAACCTGACAGTGCATATAGCGATAGTGATGACGAAGAAACTGTTCGAAGACGTCAACAGCACAAACCATGGGAGACTAAAGAAGGTTTGGCAAAGGCATTGGAAGAACAAGCTTCTATTGATGCAGACATGATTTTTGGAATTCCTTATGGAGTAGTACCAATCGACGAGATTTTACCAGCAGAGACAGATTATGCTAGAACAAAGAGAGCTAGACCGAGAAGTTCTAGTGCAACATGGAGTCGGGATGGTCTTAAGCAAATTGAAATAGACCGTTACAATGAGAGAATGGGAATCAAAGGACCAGGAGTCTTATTACCAATTACTGTCCAAGATGATGGTAGTGGTACTCCAAGTCGATCCAATCGATTGAGTGCAATTGCTCAAAGTGCCATTTCTCAAGGTCATGTGTCACGAAAGGTATCTCAAAGTGGTACAGCAAGGGCAAGTATTAGTCCACTACGACCTGTCACTGGTCCCATTCGTACTGCCGCTGCATCTGCTCAAAGCAAGTACCCACATCTTAATGTCGGAACACCCAACTCGAAGGCAAACAGTGCAGTGATGAACACATCGCAAAAGGCGAAATCTAACAAAGTAGCAGGTAGTAGCCAACAAAGTAAGCAAATTACGACCAAGGCTGCAACAGCTAAAAATCCCTTTCAAAATGGTTCGAGCTCAGTGAAAGTAGCTTCTACTAGCGGTTCAAAGGTGGTGACAGCTTCAGACTTGAGACAAAAGTCGTAGGTCAGACACCTCTTTGATCTTGACATTGTCCTGAATTTATTATCATTTCGGTCTTGATGTTATTGTACCCTTGCATGAATATCATAATAGTACATTGAATTGGTATACATTCTGCTCTCTATCGTTCCAATTTCTCCATCTGAGTTAGAGCATCTTCTGTCTGGGTGAGTATTTGATCCCAATGTATGAAAAGGTTTGAGATGGCGTCAACTTGTACGCTATATCGATCCATGAGCTGCATAGTACGCTGTTCCATTCCTATGTCTACTCTTGATCTGCTGTTTGCTTCATCTTTGAGCTTTTGAAGCCGAGGGAGTAATTTCTCATGATCTGGAAGTGCAGGTAAATGAAGTGAGTATATGTTCCGTCGGCCGCAGATTGTATGAATTCACTGACCAGCTAATCTACCCGCTCCAGCTGTATTCCTTTCATGATAGCTCTCACATGCCCTAAGATCTCGAAGCAAATCTTTTAAGTCTGACTCCGATTCAAGGAGAAGTGAAATGATTGACTGCGTATTAAGAAGTGGTATACCACTTTCTACTTTCACTGCATCTGTCTCCCCATTTTCGATCTTCAACTCATCTCCTTTTTCAGATCTACGATGTGAACTTGCTGATATACTTCGTGGTTGTAAGAAGGCTTTGTTGTCTTTATAGTCATTGACGAATTGTAAAATTGGTTTGTATCTTTCGACATCTGATAGAAACCGGTTTTGAGCATTGAGAGCACGGACTAGTAGTGTCTGATTTGAGTATTGCAAGTTGGGCATTTTCGTCGTCTCCGTCAGTACTGTTGATTCTTGTGTCTCACCCAAAGTCAACGACTCGAGCAAAGATATTCTCAACGCCAAGGAAGAGGCGTCAGACATCTCCATGAAAGCTGTATAAACTGTGGTGTTGGTTGAATGTTATCAATGGAAGGGCGAATCAGAAAATGAAGCGCGACTTTGATGGTCCGCGCGCTGCACTTCAATCTTAGATCTCTACCATTGTCCAGAGTATAGCAAAATTTCTCTTCTAACCGATATGAATCGTAGCAAGCAGCTCTGAGGAAGGGGGTTCAAACTTTACATGAAGATAGTCAGTAGATAAAGACAAGAAGAATGGATCGATTTCAACCAATATCGATTACCAATTCTTCGTTGGGCGCTCACTTGTACCCTTCAGAAGAAGTCTATCTACTCACTGGTAATGTGGGCCTCTACTCTGGTCCTTACAAGTCAATTCCTCACGCCAGTGGAACAGTCTATTTGACAAGTCATAGGCTTTTCTATATAGACGATGCGAATTCTCATGCCCATAGTTGTTTTCTGCAATTGGACCTTATTCGAGAAACGCAATACTACGCAGGATTCTTAAAAAGCAGCGCCAAGGTGACTTTGGGATTCGAAAAGCATATGAAAGAGAGCAACGATGGTAATTTAAAAAACAAGATTTATGTCAATTCCTTAGAAGATAGGTCTGGTAATTCTAATAGAGTCGAAGATAAGAGGGAAGGTGCAACAATACTAGATAGCGAAGGACTAAATTTTACCTCCAAAACCTGGATTTGCCGAATCTGTGCTTTTAGCAATACGATAGAGTCTTTTGAATTGTCCAACAAAGAAGCAGCAGTAAAATGCCAGTTATGTGGAGTGACTAGTCTAACAAAAGACTTGGTCTTGGAGGAAAAATTTCTAAAAAAGACAATGTCAAAAGTTTCAGATGGACCCACCCATCCTGAGAATGTGATCAAAACGTTAAACGACGGACTCTCATGTCCTACTTGCACTTTTGCCAACCACCCTTCCATGTCACGCTGTGAAATGTGTGATACACCACTAGGTACAATTGATCCAAAAGAGCTGAAGCGAGATGCATGGCAGAATTTACCAGAAGGTTTGTCCAGATCTCGAGCACAGACACCAGTAGAGAAGGAGGATGAAGGGGTGCGTCACGATAGCGTACGTTTGAGTTTTCGCAAAGGAGGCGATAAGGCATTTTACTCGACACTTAAGACAACATTGCTGGAAAAGCGATGGCAAACTAAAGTGTCGGAATCATATGGAAGGAGTTCCTCATACCTCAATAGATTTACTTCACAGCATCGTAATATAGACGGCCGATCCGCTGCTTCTGCGCTCCTTCGAGGCCTAGACGAAGTCGCTGGAGCACCAAGAAGGGTAGGGATTGAAGGGATCTTTTCGGCAGTTGATCTACAAGCACGAGAAGAATCAGATGATATGAGAGATGCATTTAGAGATCTAGAGGCGCTGATGAATAGAGCAAAGAAGATGGTGGATCTGGCAGAGACTTTAAATGCCAAGCTGACACGGCAAGAAGCTGCAATGTCTTCAGCAAGCTCAGTAAGTAAGCAAGGTGATGTGACACGAGTTCAAAATAATGGAGAGACTGCCAATATCATCCGATCATCCTTGGTTCGCCTTGGCTTACCAACACCTGCTATTACTTCAGATATGGCAAAGGATGAGATGGAATACAATTTACAGCTAGCCCATGAGCTGGCTGGGTTGCTATACACAGGTCCTTCTCCGCTATTGGGTAAGGGTCAAGTAATACAAAAGTCTGGAAATCAACAAAAGTCTAGTCTACAAACCAGTAGTATTGCATTGACCGAACAAAAGACTTCCAATGGACATGGAATTATGCCATTGGATGAATTGTGGTGTATGTGGAACCGTGCTCGAGGTGTGGCCCTTGTTTCACCAAAGAGCCTACTCGCCGTTTGCAATCTGCTTCCTACTATAACTTTACCTCAAATAGATTGTAAAACTTTTAGATCTGGAATTCGAGTCTTACAAACTTCCAATTTTCAAAGCTCTCGCTTTTCATCTAGAGTTCTTACGTATCTCGAAGACAAAAAGAGGGAATGTGATCAGGTATCTGATGGTGCCATCGACGTACTTGGAATTGGAGCAACTGCTTTGGAGATTGCAAAGCGAGAAAATTGTCC
This sequence comes from Exobasidium cylindrosporum, assembly GCA_023273805.1. Lineage (NCBI taxonomy): Eukaryota > Fungi > Basidiomycota > Exobasidiomycetes > Exobasidiales > Exobasidiaceae > Exobasidium > Exobasidium cylindrosporum. The sequence continues at coordinate 2,973,934 of CP096878.1, forward strand.
TCTCTTTCTTATCAATGAATTACTCCAAGAAGTAGAGTATGAATTAGGTACACTTGTTCGAGATGATCACAACCAAGAAAGTTGGTATGAAAATCAAATCACACAATTCAGTTGGGATCGTTGGAAGCGGCATCAAGATAGCATAAACTTAACCTGAGAAAAGAAGAGAATAATCTGGCGCATCTATTCACCTCACTTGTACAGTACTGTCAATCATTTATAATTTTTTTTTACAATTAACAAATGACGTTCTGGTAGTGACAGCACATCGTGATCTGAAATTAGCTTTATGGGCAGTAAGGCTTTGAGTGTTGATGGTGATTGTCTACAGCTTTTTGCGAGTGATGATTACAAGTACAATTGATTTTGGAAAGGTAGGCGACTTAATATTTGTGGTGGTGGTGATGCAAGGAGCGATTTTCCATTTAATAAATAGATATTGATGATGGTAAAAGAAAAGCTTCATCGTAGAGTCAAACCAGCTCTTTCATCCTCATAGAGTCCATCGCTGTTACTCCTCCTTCTTTCGGACTCTCCTCCTCCTTCTTCCGCTTCTTCTTCATCATCATCATCATCATCCTCCTCTTCCCTTCCGGTATTGTAACGATACCTCTTTCGGTAAGGTCGGACGGGTAAACTCTCATCTGCGTCAAGATCTTGATCTTCATCCAAGTGCGAATTTGACCTTCTTTCAGGTCGTGGAGGCACGGTTTGATTTATAGAGGGAAGGAAAGGATGGGTATAAGTGGCGGAAAAACTACGATGCTGAGGTTGATTAAGACGACTGTACCCATTTTTAGGGGGAGAATTTTGCTTTTGCGTACCATTTTGTGATGTCAGATTAGCTGGCTCTCTACTGGGGTGCTCATAATTGCCACCTTCGCGATTCCAAGATGAGCCATTGGTCATGGGTCTATCCGTTCTTTCATTCTCTTCTTCAGAATCGGAAAGAGTAAGATCTATTACTTCACTTCTGTGCTCTTCTGCACTTTCTCGACTCTGTGTTGGTGGTGGCGCTGGAGGTTGCATTATCGTCGCTCTTGTATTCGTATTATTAGATGCAGAATTTATCGAATTTTCATCGGTCCGCATCGTAGAGGTGGGCGGTATTCCTACGAGAGAAGTTGCTCTAGATGAATTTGGAGCTTCTGTTGGTCTCTCTATTGTACGACTACTACCACGTATAGCAGTTGTATTTCCACCGTCATCGTCATCACTGTCGATTTCGAATACTTCTATCTTCGATTTGGTCACTGAGCTACGGGATGGGGTATTAGGCACTGTACTTTGAGGCGAAGACGTGTGATTTCCCTTGGTCATTATACTCTCCAAGTTTGATGAAGATCTTTCCTGCTCCACTTTTGCAATTGTTGATGAGTTCTTGCCATCATCACCAGAGGTGTATTTTTTGTTAGGAGTATGCCACTGCCCTTCAGCGTTAACTAAGATTGTTTCTTCGTCTTCCGGCACCTTATCTAAGATGTCTTGTACATATCTTATGTAGCGCAGAAGCAACAACAAAGTCAATCCATAGTCCTATTGCGCAATAAAGAGTTTTAGATCTACTCACCCATCAAGGAATAGTGATTCCGGCTTTATACCCTTTGAGCAGTGCGGACATTGCCAGGCCGGTGTTTGTTCATTCACAGAGAAGAATGCAAGTGCATCAAAACATTGTATGTGTGTGCAAATGTTTGAACGAATCGGTGTCGTCAGTCTCATATAACTCAACTGATACAAAAAGTATGACATCAGTTACTATTCTAGACATCGAATTGTCAAGGAAATTCACTCACAGGACATTTCAGCCCCAAGGAAATATCACCCATCTCAATGTCATCGTCCTCCGCCGCACGTTTCACTAGGAAACCGGGTGTGAAGATTAGTGACTTGTCTATCTTTTCAAAAGATCAATCTTTTCACCTCGTCTACTCACTAGCTCCAAGAACTTCCTCCTTGCTCCGAAACTTTTCTCGTCTAATCCGTCTAGCCAGTGTATCTGCACTTCGAACCTCGCAAATGGCCACGCTTAGGACATATTTCTGTCTCGAAGTTCTATGTCAACTTTGTTCGTTAGGTCTTGGGACTATCTCTTTGTTTGTAACTCACCTGTATAGTATTGTGATAGACGAGTTCGATTTTATTTTCCTGACCACCAAAATAAAGAGCCTTATCCTTGTTGATGTTCGGTGCCAGTACCTTTGCAGCAGATTTCTTGCCTTTCAGATTTACTGAAAGCGGTACACTATTGACTTTCACCTCACAAGTAATGGGGAATTCAATATGTGCAGGATGTACAGGTCGCATGGCGGCATCATATGATGTTTTGGTCGTACAAAAGAGTCGAAGCTGGTGAACAGCAGTTGGAAGGCGCAGCATCTCTCTATTGGTGGAACTAAGGTTCAATTTGAAGACGGCTGAACTCCTTTGCTGAGCATTTGGTGCTTCTGGACAGATAAGTGCACCACCGACCCATTCTTTGACTTGAAGAAAAGGTGTCTCATGAAAGTGAGCCCGCTGATGAGGAATATAGTTGACAGGACCATTTGGCATCGAGGATGAAGTGGGAAATCCTGGAGGGTGTAAGTATTGAGGTGGAGTCGCCGCATAAGGACTTGGTTTTGGAGGTAGGGGTGCCATCGGATAGTAATTGGCACCTGAAGTGGTAGCAGTACTAGAAGAAGAGGAAGAAGGGGGGATAGGTTGATATCTGAAACTAGTGCCGTTCCTAGAGTTTGAGCTGAAGAATAGATGTGAGAAGGTCAATGATCAGTAGACAATCACTAGTTGTACAACAATTTATCCTACTAACTTTATTAGTATTCGAGAGCCATATTGCTCTTCCAAAATTCGTTTACTCTCTCTGTACTGATCCGACAATCTGGCATTCTTTAATGAGGTGAAGATAGATGTTAATCGATCCACTAAGTCCTTCTTTAAGCCAGCAGTGCTGTAGTGTCCATTGACTAGATGAGAATCGCTAATGTTCTTTAGGGTTTGCTTGATTGGTGGAACAGTCATACGTCCAATCGTCGATGTAATTGCCTGTTTACATAAAGCAAATTTGTCGGTCTTTCTTTACCTTTCTGATTTACCTACAAAGCTTCAAATCGACTCACAGCAAAGTCTGCGAATGTCTCCGTCGGCTGATTGCCGACGGAAGACATATCTCAAAGACGAAGGCAAAAGAAATTGAAAAGAAGCAGGTTGACACCACAATTCCGTAGTCTGAGAGCCAGCCCTCCTTTGACCCCGCTATCTCCTTTCTTGTTTCTCTCCACTACACCACGATTTAAGCGAAAGTCTGAAGAGTCCTCCTTCTGTGGAGTTCCCTATTCAGAATTTACTATCGGTCGCTATCAAGGTGAAGGTGATCAATGTTACTTTTGTCAAAGCCGAAGAAGTGGTGGCCCGATTTCTCATCAACACGTGATATTTCCATCTGTACTCCAAATTTTTATCCCTTTTCAATCTGTGTCGAATTCCAATTAAGAAAGGAGATATGCTACCCTGTTGATTTGAGTCATTGCAGCATTCGTTCGATCCAGCCCTCCTTGCGATTCGGTCAAAGCTATTCCATGTCTCTACATTTGCATCAAATCTTTCTGTACGCGAACAATCAGCACGACACACCTATCTACAAAATTTACTGGGGGCTATTTGTTTAAAACGAATCTCTACGCAAGAAGGTCGTTTCAAAAGTTTAATTAATGTAATCTGAATTTCTGTGAGCCAAATTTCAAAGTGACATGGCTGTACGACAGCCTCGACGATGCTGCCGATGCAACTTGACTTTAGAAAGGGTTTAAGATTTTGGACGGAGTTCCAGGAACGCAACGCGTGGCTGACTTGGGATAGGCAATCGAGCAGAGGCGCGGTACCAAACAGAAAAAAATATAGACGGTCATGAAAAGTTGTCTCTTTGCTACATACTACCGCTAAACATTCAACCTTTACGCCCTCGAAAAGTGTCGCGCCGGCCGCTGTTGACCCTCCGAATCTGAAAGGGTAGTTGCTGTCACCTCTTCCTTTATCATTCCAACCTTCTCTCGTTCGTCCTTTCACTGTCTCTTTCTCTTTTCAACATATCACACATTACAGCCTCTAGCTCGTTTTCTTTCAAGTAAACAAGACGCAGGAAGGTTTCACAAAACGCTAATTTACTTCAACAATCCCAAAGGTGAAACGTACTTTTACGTCTTGAAGGAAACATTGTTATTCTGGTCTCATCTGCTTTACTGTCCAAATCGCCAGTCGAACTTGCGATTTACTTGCCCTAGAGGCACAGCCAACACTATTTCTCATTTTCCATCAAAGCAAATTACTCACTTGTCTCCAAAGATTCTTTACCTTGAGCAAACACTGTGAGTATTGGACTATTTTGGTTCTTTGTGATAGAAAATAACTTACTTGATCAATATACATCTTCCAATCCAAAGGAAACAGTAATGTCTGACTATAACTCATCTCTACGACCTCCCCCTTCACCCTCTGGACGTGCTTCTTCACCAGTAGGAGGCATGAACCCTTCTAGATATTCTTTGGGAAAAGGGTCCACTGGTGGTGGCCCAATGAAGAGCCCAAGTCTAGGCAACATGGCTTCACCAAGCTCTCGTGGTTTACGACCCAGCTCCGAGCTTGTCGGCATGCAACATCAAGCAACACCTGAATGTAAGTGTTGTGCCCTGCCAAAGTCAAGAGTAGAAAGCTTACTTTTAGCTCTACTCTTAAGCTGATGCCATCGACAAGTGGTTTGAAGATTTGCAACACTATGAAGCCACTCTAGGTGAGTTCTGCTTGCTATAGCTGACTCTTTCGCTCACTGACAATGTATCAATTTTATAGAGGAGATGGCCGCTGCATCCCTGGACCAAAACTTTAAGGAGGAATTGAGTGCCATCGAGCAGTGTGAGTGACATATTTGAGCTGAATTTACTTTTATCACTGATTAATCTGATTTGATCATTGAAGGGTTCCGAGTCTTGTCTGAAGCTGAGCGCACAGCTGCTCTTTACAGTTTGTTGCAAGAATCGACGCAGGTTCAGATCCGATTCTTCATCACTGTACTTCAGCAGATGGCTCGCAGTGATCCGATGAGTGCATTGCTTTCACCAGGGCATCCAAATAACATCATGGCAGAACAAATGGAAGCAAAATTAGCTTCCCTTGGTCTCAAATCGCCCAGTGCTGCTGCGAATAAATCGCCAGCTTCTCCCGGCGCACGTAATTTTCGTCAATCAACCGACGCTGCAGGCTTCCTTTCACCAAACGCGGCTGCTCTTTACGGTGGCAACAATGATGCTGCAGCTATGTTAGCCGCTCAGCGAGCAAAATTAAAGGCTAATCGAATCTCAGCCCCCGGTACTCTAGCAGGTGATCATGCCGGTCGTAATTTTTCTGGTGGAAATCTAGACCAAGTTCAAGAAAATCGTTCACCAAATCCTGATTCCGGCAACATGCGACCAAAATCAACTGATGGATTAGCTTCGGCTACTTCCAAGAGCCCTCGACCTAGTGGTCCTCTTGACGATACCCTCAGCCCGATTACCAGCAGTGGTAATTGGGCCAGTATGGTAAATACTCCTCTTGTACCGATGTTTGGAGATGACAATGGCAATGGTCAAGCCACATTGGATGCTGCTGCTGCACAATTGGCAAGTGTTGGTCAAGATGGAAGAGGAGTCTTATTAGATCAAGATGTGAGCAAGTACCGCAGAAAGAGTGGAAATCCTCATACCGGTCCTGGTTCGCACAGTAGCCCAATGGGCTCTCCAAACCTTGCTGCGATAACTTCTCCTGGACTTTGGAATGCATCGCAAAATGATTTCCTAAGGCAAGCAATGGCACAATCATCTCCTTTACCTGGAAGTGGTAACAGTGGATCGTTCAATATGCAAATGAGTCCCAATAGTTTGGCAGGCCTTCAATCACCCAGTGGAGGCCTTAGTAATCCAATGAATATGCAAATGATGAACGCAATGGCTGCTATGGGAGGTCTTGGAAATATGAGTGCTGCTCAATTTATCACAATGCAACAGCAAATTCTTCAAAACCAACAACAAATTGCTGCAATGGCCGCTGGTAATTATTCAACATCATCACAGATGCTTAATTCATCTAATTATCGACAACAACAAGGCGCTCCTACTCCTGGAAGTCGAGGTATGCCTGGCTCTGCATTCCAAAATTTGTCACCAAACATGGGAACAACAGCACCAAATACTGCTGGGAGAAGAAGCCCTGCAAGTAATTCAAGAACACCTCTACCTCCTCGTAGTGGTGGCGGTCAACAAAGTGCTACAAGTGCGACACATGGTGAAGAAGATATAGCTGATCTGAAATTGCTACAAGATATTCCAAATTGGCTTCGAGTTTTACGACTTCACAAGTACACTCCCAACTTTGAAAATACAGACTGGAAAGACATTGTAGTCATGAGCGATAAAGATTTGGAGGCTAAAGGTGTTGCTGCGTTAGGTGCAAGAAGGAAGATGCTGAAGACCTTTGAAACTGTTCGAGAAAAGCACAATATTCCACACCCAGAAGGCAGCATGACGACTGATAAGGCAGAAAGTGCAAGTGAAGCCGTAGCAGCAGAAGCTGAGGCTTAAAGACCGCGCATACAAATACTTCCAATATCTTTGCAAAGAAGCTTCCATCTTTCTTCTTTTTAATTCCGTTTCCCTCTACGTGCCATCCCGAAACGATCTCGGAACCTCTCAAGACTCACCCTAGTCATTCATTTATAAATTCTTTCTCTCCTCCATCTGTCTCATACAGGGTCTCCTTCTTCATCGAATCTCTTCTGTTCTGTTCTTTTCTTAATGATATGATGTTTTTTTTTTCTTCTTTCGACGTTCAAGTCTGACCTCATGCTTTATTCTCTATTCGTGCTACGTAAAGTATCTTTGATGATGTGATAATATTCAAAAGAAAATATCTTATTTTATCAACTCAGACCATGGGAAATCTTGGTACCTGGCCGAACGTGCTGAGGGATATAATTGGGATCCAGTACGCATGCGCCGTCAGTGCCTTGCTCGCGGAGTACCGGTAAGTTGGGGGAAAAGGGAGGGACGTGCCCGTGCGAGAGAAGATGTGGGCGTTGATGCGCTAAGAGTCAACGCCCTGCAAGGCAAAAAAGTAAAGACAAACTCACAAAAAGGAGGAGGAAAGGATATAGCTCGACAGAACGGTGATCAAAAAAATATTAAAAATAGAAAAATCAAATAAAAAGTAAGAAGATAAAAATATTTAGGGTAGGGGCACAATAATAGCCACCACGGGCATTAGACCAGTGACCACGCGCTTTGATTTTTTTTTATAAACATACCAACACTCCCCCCATACATATAGAACTATCATACCTCAACTATACTCATCGGCGTCACTTACTTTCTCGCCAAGAATTATAACTCGCCTTTTTTTTTTTTTTTTTAATTCTCGTGAGTTTCGCATGACTTGACCTATCGTCTTGTCCTCCAGCATCAAATTGAGTGCAAAAGGTCCTCTCAGCTCCTTTGGATTAGTATTACTCATTGTTTCTCTAATCACATCAATTTTCAACAATGACACAGACAATGACGAACCACTCACCTGCAGTACTGGAAGCAATCAACAACGTAATAAGTGTAGGGACGCAAGGTCAAGACACCAGTATCTTTACCTCTCCAACGTCATCTGTCAGCCTTCAAAGTACTAGTGGCGCGAGTGAAGCATCATCCAAGGCCAATAGTCAATCATCTAAGAGTACTTCAAATATGTCTACTGCAACGCTCAATTCGTCGAATAGAATGAGAAGCAAAGCGCCTACGTTAGATGCTATTGCAGCTCGAATGGGAAAATCTACTATCAATGACAAGGGTGATGGGGAAGGGAAAGACATAATTCAGATCGAGCAAGGTAATGATTGTGAGTCGATCTTTTAAAAATTGATCTTCCTTGAATTAATGATTGCTGATTGATACTTGTCTTTGTATCTTCAGCTCGACAATCTAGGCTACCTATGCCAGGTCGTTTAAATTCAGCAATGAGTGACAGTAGTGATCCTTCCAGCACATTACCTGCTCCAATAGCTATGGGAGAACCACCATCCTTTTCTAGAGGTAGGAATGAGAAACTAGTATCATTACGAGACAAGGCGGCCAGTCGCTCTCGTTCGGCTTCGCCCACCAAGATACAAAGTCTATCTGACAAGTCGCCACCGTTAGGCTCAGCAATGCAGGGTGACTCCAGCAGAAACAGCAATTCTACCTCCATGAACAAGGAGATGCCAAGTCTTCAAGACATCATCGAACGCATGAGTAAAAAAGGAATCTCAAATAGTAGCAGCAGCAGCAGCAGCAAGAGCAAGAGCAATGGTAGTGCTAAAGGCAGTACCAACGAAAAGCAGACGACGTGTACAGTTGGCCTTGATCCTTTTAAAGAGCAAGTCAAACGCTCGGTATCACCAGCAAATGCTACGATGAAAGCAAAGGAAAATGACAATATCGAAAAGTCCAAGGCAGTTAGCAGCAGTAATTCGACTTCACAGACGAAAGAAAGCAAAGGTCACCCTTTGCAACACAAGTGGACAATGTACTTTGACTCTAAATCGTGGAATCCTTCGACAAATGTGGCAGCAGCAGTCAGTATGCCAGATACCCCGGCTTCCCCTGGACCTGGTTCAATTGCTAATCCATCCTCGACTGCCAACTCATGGGAAGCAGCTCTAAAGATGTTGGGAGTGTACACCTCTGTAGAAAGCTTCATGTCTATTTTCAGCACTTTAAGAAGGCCTTCACAATTGGAACGAAATAGCAACTATCACCTTTTCAAAGATGGTATCAAACCCATGTGGGAAGATGCTGCCAATCAGAATGGAGGAAAATGGATCGTTACACTTAAAGGCACAAATCAAGCCTTGCTAGATCGGAGTTGGATGTGGCTTGTGCTTGCTCTTATCGGAGAAGAGCTAGATGATAATGATGATGTAACGGGGGCTGTCGTTTCTACCCGTAGTAAAGGAGATCGTATCGCTCTTTGGATACGAAACAAAACAGATGTTGATCTAGTCAATAAAATTGGTAAGAAATTTGTTCTACTACTAGATTTGGAAAAAGAACCTGGTGTCAGTCTCGAATTCTCTCCTAATTCCATGGATGAAGGTAGTAGTAGAAAATTATATCAGGTAGCACCTTCCAAATTTATCAGTTTCAGTAATCCACCTAACTTTGCAACTCCTAATTTTGGAGTAGGTAATACTGGTGGCCAATTGCTATCGCAGACAGGAACACATCAAAACTTGAATCGATTGAATTCTTCACCAGGCAAACCAAGTGGACAACAGAATAATCATATTCGAATTGGAATGCTACCTAGAAGAGGCTCGGAACAATCTATTGACGGAAATTCTTTCCCTATGGGTTTGGGAGGTCCGATTGGGCGTTCAATGAGTCCTGGTCCAGTAAAAGGTGGCAACAGTCAAGTACTGAGACCAAAGATTGGGCTTGGCATGAGTCCGCCAATGTAAATAAGTTCTTTTTTTTTGTATTCATCTTTTCATTCCCTAGAATCCTCTCTATTTCTCATCCGTCGTGTCCACCAAACTGTATCATTCCATCACAATGACTCTTTTCCCTCGACTTATCATCACCTTTACAACCTAGACGAATGAACGTTTTCCCTTCTACATACTCGAATCTGTCTCACATCTTTCTGATATACGGAATTAATTGAATAAATGACATAAGCATGTGTTCAGCTATAGGGACCTTGGATGGACATCATCCCCTTTATACTGCCCATTCATTCTTTTCTTCCTCCAAAGGAATTACAGCGGAATTCTTTTGGTCAATTATTTTCTCTTCGGATTCGTTCTCTTCTCCTTCGTCTTCATTATCATCATCATCTTCTTCTTCTTCTTCTTCTTCTTCTGACACCTCTTCCTCATCTTCACTTTCTTCAAATTCATCTTCACCTTCCTTTTCTTTATCTTCTAAATCAATCTCCTCTTCGTGCTCACTTTCTTCATCTAGGAACGCATCTAAATCCTTATATTTGGAACCAATTGGACTTGCCGAACTTCTTTCCGGCTCAGAAATAAAGGCAGGGGTAGAACCTTTTGATTTCACTTCCATAGGAAATGCATCATTGCTAAAATTGCGTTCCGAGCCCATTTTTAGCAAGCCTGGCGCAGCAGAAATGACCTTTGGTGGTGCAGCTGGTTCTCGAAGTGATGCTGGTGGTAATTTATATTCTGCAGTCCAACCAATACGCAAATAATTTGCCTCTTTGCCAGATAATCCCTTTGATCCACCTAGAGCGTACGATAGAGTATCTAAATAATGATTTTTCAAATTTGCTTCCGCGTTTACTTCTTTGCTGTTTGCGACTACCTGTTTTCCTTCAAACAGAATGTGAAGAACTTGATTCCGCCGCAACACAACTCCACCAAGCTGTTGTACTTCTTCGCCTTCATTTGATTCTTCGCTATTACGATTTGATCCATCAATGGACCCAACATTCAATCGGTTTGTCAGAGATTTGCAGAATCGACTACGATCACGAACATCGAAATCTTCATCATACCGAGCTAATTGTAATACGTAATCATGAAGCAATTCAATTGTCTTGATTTGTTCAAATGAAGTTGTTGGCAAAAAAGTAGAAAGCTTGGTCGACAGCGTGATGATTTGTAATTTGGCATACGAGTCTTCTTTACTAAAATTAATTGCAGCTCTTCGCAAAACATCTGGGCCCAGAATTTGGGCAATGGAAAGAAATTGGCGGGGCCGATCCGCTTTGACTTCCGAGGACGACTTGTCCATCACTTGAACTTCCACCTCAAGACGGCAATGCTGGCCGAGTAGCCAATAAATACATCCTCTTGCGAGACCAGACTTGATAGTTCCTTTTCCAACTAATTTTGTCTTCTTGTTCATGCTCTTTGTGCTAGACGTCGAAAACAGTAAAGCAACCAATCTAGATACGATTATAGCTGTATCTTGCTTTGAACATCTCTTTAAAAGTCTTCTCAATACATTTACCGCTCTTCCTACTACTTCGTCCCGATCGCTGCATGCGCTCATCAACTTCAACAATTCCTTTGTGCATAATTCCACCTGCTTCAAATCTTTACTAGCTAGTAATCCAAGTTGCTCTACTGCTGTTCGTGCTACTTCCTCAGTAGTATTATAGCGAGCCTGTTCAGACAATTCACTTAAAATCATCTCGCTGTTTGACTGATTTGCCAGCTGTACCAAGATCTTTAATTTGAGACAGCTGATATAAGAAGGTTCAGACATGGACGACCTCAGCAAGAACGTTGCAACATGTGCTGATAAAAGTTCCGGTGAAGAGAAAGATAGAAGGTAGCAGTTGATTAGAGCGAAATAGGATAAATCAGGGGACAGATTGACTAGCCGAATGAGAGGTCGAACGATACTAGAATGTCTAGAACTCGGTGCTATATAGTAAAAAAGTCTGATAGCCGCAGTGACGACCTAATACATGAAAGGATTTCGTTAACTCACACTTTTCAATTGTCAAATCGGCTTTGTACACTCACAGCAGGATTACGACTCATTAATAAATCTTCCACCTTTGAAAAGAGTAACTCCAGATCCACATCCATCTTTTTATCATCTGATGTCTTTGCAAGACAGCTTTTGGCATACAAACCCAATATTTCGATGGCATTCCTCTGGCCCCATTCATCCATATCGGACAGGGCATGACATAGCCTGCGATAATGAGGATGTAGGAGTTCAAATGCCATTGGACAGATGGCAGAGTAAGCCACTAGAGCAGTCGAGAGCACTGCAGGATGACGATCATTCAGTAATGTCGAAAGATGGCCCTTGAGTATTTGCTGGTTGTCTTGGGAAAGGCGGTGACATTTAATAATAGCTAAAGCAGCACTTCTTCGAACGTAAAAATGAGGATCCTTGACACATTTGGCGATAGCCAACTCTACTATACTAGTCACCAATACAAGCTGTAGTCCACTGAGGACTCGCAAAGCCATAGCTCGAACAATCTCGCTACGATCCAATAGATCTCTTTGAAAAGAGTTAATCCCTAATAGAGCTACATCTGGTTGCCTCTTTGCATACCGTCGGACTATGATGTACACCAATTTCCTGATTTCCAGATTAGGATTACTGGTAAGTTTTAGAACATGTGGAAAATATTCACTGGCATCTCTCCCTTTGGAAATCAGAGCTATTACTGTTTGTAATCCTTCTAGTCTTGAGTCATCCCGATCTGAATCAAGTTGTGAGCGTATAACTGAAATTTTATCATCCGAAGTATCAAGATACTTTGATGCTCCTGAACCCCCAATCAAGCCTTTGACTGCCTCTGCAGCATCTTCTACCCTCTCTGAAAGGTACATAATGGCTTTCGAGGAAGTCGTCTGGCCAGCCATGACGAAAGGAGAACCTTGTAGAGGTATACACAGGAAGAAAGATATTGAAGGAACAAGGAGCCATGGAGAAGAAAGAATGAAAAAAAATTTCAACAGCGCGAATAATAATATTGTTTAGCCCCCCAACCTTTCCTTTTCTCATCTAATTCTTCCTTTTGGGATTTAAGGTACAAAATTTGAAGTGTACTCCTTACTAAACCAATGGCGCCTTCTTCAACTGTTCCCTCGCTCGCATCTCTGACTTCTCTTCTTGGTAAAGTCGTCAAACAGTATGAGAAGGCTCTAAAGGCACAATCGATCAATTTCTATCCTTCTCTATTATCGATTGTACATCAAGAAATTGCAGGTCCTTTAAAACCAACGACTATCCCTTGGACGATTCGATGTGTGCCAGCACTATTAGATAAAGCAAAAGAAAAGTCGACAAGCAAAGATAAGAAGCCAACTTTAGAACAACAGAAAGAAGAGCAAGTCCCCCGGCAAACTATCGATGATGTCTTTGCTCCACCATATCATCCTGATCTTCTTGTAGAGGAATTACCAGAGCATACTGTCCTGGTGCGTGAACTCATCTGACACATATAGAAGTACATTTCATTGACCTCTGTCTTACGCACAGCTCAATAAATTTTGCGTAGTTCCTCGGCACTTCTTACTCGTTACGAGAGGTGAGTGATAAGAAATATATCACCTTGCCAAAAATCGTCCGACTGAGACTTGATCCTTTGGCAGACTTTCAACCACAGACACTTCCTCCTTCACCGGAAATGCTTGCAATTGCATTTCGGATATTACATGCTCATGATCGTCTATCCCTAAATGACTCTTCCGATGTGAAAAAGGACAAAGGCTTGTTGGCTTTCTACAATTGTGGGGAGGTCAGTGGAGCAAGTCAGCCTCATCAACATGTTCAGTTTGTTGAATTAGGTGGAAGAGAGGAGGTGAATGACATTGGAGGTACAGAAAGTGCTCAGATTCCAGTTCCAGTCGAGGAACTCTTGGATCGCATAAGTAAAGATGGAAAGGAGGAAGGTGAGTCTAGATTTTACGCCAATTTAAGTGCAGAATAGGTATTCATAATTTATTTGAAACGTAGAACATATACATGCACTGCCTCTACCATATCAACATTTCGTTTGTCTTCTCGGAAGAGCGCCTTTAGAAGACGAAGCTGGACTAAGTGAATATCTGGGAATGAAGCTCTTGTTACTTCTCGATGCTCTCTTCAAGGCAAGAATTAGCGCAGAAATGTTGTCTTCTGAATTGCAAAGTGCACCACCGTCTAAGCAACGCTCTTCGCCCAGTTGGAATCTTTTGATGACGACAAGAGCAATGCATCTTATTCCTCGACATAGGGAAGAATTCCAAGGGCTCAATGATGTAGCTACCGTCAAAGTTGAGGATGGTGTAGAATTAATTGGTAATCTTAGTGTAAATTCACTTGGCTATGCAGGACATTTGCTGGTAAAATCACAAGAAGAATTAGAAGCGCTGCAGAAATACCCGGGAGGGATGACTGAAGTACTTCGGCAGACTGGAGTTGCACCTGTTGATGATGTAACAACTGCTAATGGACCCTAGTATGTCAAAAGGGTGATCAATTGATATTACAGCCAAGGACAACATTCACGGATGAGTGCTTCAGTAGTGTGGCCGTCGGGCAAAGGCAGCACGAAGTTTATCGACAGGAATTTTATATTTGCGATCTTGAGTGAGGATACCGTTCACCTCTTGCTGTTGTACCAGTGTACGGAATTAAATCGTCAGAAGGAGGGAACTAAGAAAGGATTATCTCGTTACTGAACATACCTCTGTGTCAGTGGTCTGGGTATAGCAGAAGCCTTGACAAATACCACTATCAACTACTCCATCTACTAGCGTCTTGATTCGATGCAAAAGGTTCTCCTCATCGCCAGCTTCTGCATAACCCCAACTACCTTCTTGCTTCTTGCCATTCTTTGGTGCAAGTGAGAAGCCGCCCATCTCTGTCAATATGATTGGTTGACCCTTGTACACATCACCAGGTAGGATAATCTCTCTTCCAGCTTTTGGCATCATGATCCTCTTGAGATCTTTCACCGTATCCTTGACAACATCTGGATCACCGTAGTCATGAAAGCCAATAATGTCAGTGGGATTGCCTTGTTCCCATCCATCGTTTGTTATAATTGGTCGAGTGGGATCCAAAGTCTTTGTAAGATAGTACAATGATCGTAGATAGTCTCTCTGCATTTGCGATGTCATCAGTCTTGGAATACCCCAAGATTCATTGATGGGAGTCCAAGCAATGATAGAAGGATGATTAATGTTCGATTGTACAGCTTCCGTCCACTCAGACTGAAATTTTATTACTCCATCTTGACTAAAATCGTATGCGTTGGCCATTTCACTCCATACCAAATAACCTAATCGATCAGCATGATACAAGAAACGGGGATCTTCTACCTTTTGATGTTTCCTACAGCCATTGAGACCTGCTTCTTTCATCAAGATAATGTCCTGCTGTAGTGCTTCATCACTTGGTGCTGTCAGTCCAGCTTGAGGCCAGTAACCTTGATCAAGTGAAAGAGCCTGAAAAAGTCGCTTATTGTTCAAGTAAATCTTTCCGTCGGCAATGTGAATTTTTCGCATTCCCGTGTATGTAATGACTTCATCAAGCAATTTGCCATCCGGAGAGACGAGACTCAAATTCAGCGTGTAAAGCGTGGGATGCTCTGGACTCCACAAAGCGAGACCCTCATGCCATGCTTCTCTCTTTACTTGCGAAAGCAGACCAGATGGCCTCTCTAGCCCCTTGACAATAACGCTTGTTGTCACTGCAGCCAGGGAAGTGTCACTGGAAATCAAAGCACTCGAAGAAGCGATGAAACTTTCGCCGATTTTTACTTCCACATTCATTCGAGCACCCAGGGTTTTTGAAGCTGTTGTGGTTCCGACGTTGAGCAAATTTGCGAGTACTGAAATGGTACCTTGATCAATGTCAGTAGTAATTGTTGCCCGACCTATACGAATCTTGGAAACTCGTTCTAGCCATACAGTCTGCCATATACCTGTAGTAGGATGATACCATATACCTTCGATTTTAGTCTGCCAGTATTGCTTTCCTCGAGGTTGCATAACGTCATGAGGCGGATCACTTGCTCGTACTATTATTGAGACTTCTACTTCTTTCGATAGACCTAGCACATGAGTGATGTCACAGTGAAAAGGTACATGTCCTCCCGTATGTTGCTTGATCTTAGATACATAGAAGCGGGCAGATAAATGGGGCTACACTTCTTGTCATTTCTGTCATTTCTTTCGTACTCACCTGCGTCCCATCTATCCAAACGGTTGCATGATAGTCCACAGCGCCAAAATGAAGTAGCAATCTTTCATCCTCTCCCAGATTCCGTGGAACTTTTATCGTACGGGCATACCAAACTTGGGATCGAAAGCCAATCAGTTCCGAGCTGATGTTATGCGGAGGTCTTCCGATGGATGCTACTCACCCACTTCATGAGGTTGTCTATCATAAATACCTGACAATTCAGTTTGATGTGCAAATGGAACTATAATTGTGCCTAAGAAATATTTGGGTTGGGACAAGGGTCAATTTCTGATTGATTCATCCCAATAAAAATAATTCGCATCTTCATCAATTCTACTTACGATCAAATGGCATCTTTGTGTCAGCTTTACCTTTCCATCTCCACCATCCTTCATCCAATCCACGATCTAGATCATCAAAAGCAAAGCCCCACTTCCCGTTGAGATTCTCCCAGTCTCTTCCAGGTCTCTGCCAGTCTGGTCTAGGGTGCTCAGGTCGAATCAACTCCCCATTCATCTTGAGAGAGGTTTCCAAGGTAGGGGGTTTAACTCAATCATATAATTTATGTGTCTTTCTGACTTGGTAGCCTTCGCACGGGCCACACATTTGGCTTTTTAGTATATTGATAGAAAGTTTTTAGTAGGAATTTGGTAGAATATTCAAGACAAAATGTCAATGAGATTCACAGCTTGAAACATTCGGCCTTAGAGATTACTTCAGAAAGACAATTCATCTTAAAGATTACGGGGAAGAATTTGGTTCAATGAACAGTCAAGAGACAATGAGAATTGTAGACTACTGTTCAAAGTATGTTATGAGTTTGAATGATAAATGCAAGTCAAATTAACAAGAAATTAGAATACTGTGCCATCACTGTCAATATTCTGTTAATAGATTTGATGATGAGCATATAATGTTTTCATGCAACTTTAAAGTCAGTCATTCATGCACTCACGATAGGTGGACAGCCCTTTGCATCTGGTCTCTTTTCCCTTGCAATTTCTCTTCCACCTTTCCACGTAGCACTTTCTAAAACTTGCTTGAGATTCAATTGGTCGTCAGTGAGTCCCATAAGAGTTCGAATACCAGTAGCGATTCGATCTAGTAAGATTACCGTCATCGCTCTCCATTCAACTACGGCAGGATGAGATGGCTCCAGTAAAGGTAGAGCACTAGAAGGCGCCTTTGAAGCTGCTAGTAGGCTTGCTTTTGGTACCAAGACACCGGTATCAATTAAAAGACCCCCATTCCTATACTCGGGAAGTCCAGTCTGATCTTCACCACCCACAAATACCCATCCCAATGTTTGTTCCATTGGCTCCATAATTGAATAGCAGAGCCACTGACTAAGTTTGTGGAAAGGTACCAGTGATTCCTGTCCTATAGCGCCTGACTTTTCCAATGCATCGCACTTCCAGACATCACCCATTACTTGATCATCAAGAACTATACGACCTTTTGTAGGCCAAACAGGTGCAAGGCCCTCGATGAGTGCTTTCCAAAGTGTAGGAACTTGTACTTGTACCTTTCCATTTGCATCAGTGACAGTTGTAGGATGAGTTTGAAGATAGTCTAAAAAGAGAATTTTTTTTAGTTCTTTTACGAGCTTATCCATGCATCACACTAACCTACTAGGAAGCCAGGTCGTTTACCAGCTCCCTCGATACCTTTTTCAGGACCTTGAAAGAAGCCTCCAACATCCTTGTAAACGACATCACCCAAACGACTTAAAAGTCCAGCTCGACCCTCGAGACCTTCCATTGGATTTGTGATCGGATCTACTTGCAAAGATATACTGAGTAGTTCTGGTGTGAGTCTAGATAGTGCTTGTGCTTCGCACTTCTCCTTTGCACCATCACCGCCTTCATCCTCCGCTCTTGCAAATAGGCCAGACTCAAACATATCAAGTGATGCAACAGCCAAGCCTTCACTTCGACCAATTTTCAGTCCAGTCTTTAGCTCTTCGTATGTCCATGTAGGTCCAGCGCCGGCATCTAAAAGTACACTGACAAGAAACAAGTCTACCAATCTACGAGCAGCTTCAAGAGGAGACGTCTTATCAGCATGAAATTTAGCTAATAATGTAGTAATTCTAGGTAGTCCAGCTGCATCGAAGTGTCTCCATCGTCCATGTGGGGGAATTGATGCGAAATTAGTACCAAAATCTCGCTGCAAAGTGATAATTTAACAGGGATCCTTCTCTTCTCGGCACCTACAGTACTATACTCACCTGTATGATACTCGAGCAATACTTGATTACTTCTGATTCTTTATCAGCATGATAGGTGAAATAATCTAGCTTTCCCTGTTGACCAAGAGCAAAGACCTTGGAACACCTCTCTCTGATAGCCGGTAGCGTACGAAGGTAATCACTGACTGACATGCGTATGAAAATGTGTCAATGTGGTAGGTAGGTAGGGGTTAGAGAGAGAGAGAACAACACACGACGAACAACAAATTCAAAGGAAGTGAGTGCCCCGTGCATAAATTATCTTATAACTTAACTTTATTTAGCTATTCTTCACCTCGTAACCAATCGACTTTCCCTGCCATCCCCCTTTTAGCGATGAGTGGTCCACCGCCAGGTCCTCCTCCTGGCCCACCACCTCAATTGCCTCCTCCATCCAAGCTGGATAGCTCGCAAAATGGTCATGCAAACCCCCCTGCCCTCGGAAAATCATCTAATGGTACAACACCTGTTGCTTCTTTTTCCTCTTCAAAAGCACAAGCCTCTCAACTTCTTATATCTGAGATTCCAGATGATCCTCGAGAGATGGAGAAGTATTTATCAAGGGAAAAAATTTCTTTTTTCCAAGAATTGGAGATGGATAGAGTATTGAGTGCATTCAAATTAAATCCTTATGACATACTAGAGTGTCCTATGGAAGCAGATGAAAAGATGATTACTAAACTTTACCGCAAAAAGAGTCTTTTGATACATCCGGATAAGGTCAAAGATCGTGAGTTGGGGGAAAGCGTAGTCTAGCATTTTTTCAAGGATGGTAGCTAATAATTTGCTCTTTGACTTTCTGTAGCTCGGGCAGAGACAGCTTTTTCACTTTTAAAGCAAGCTTCAACGCAGCTATTAGACGAAGAAAAACGCAGAAATCTGGATGAGACTGTCATGGCAGCTAGAATATTATGCTTGAAAGAGCTTGGATTGCCTTCCAGTACATCAGTGGATGATGATAAGCTGAAAGATATTGTACCTTCGTTTGAGGACAGGGTGAGGAAAGGAACAAAGGAGATAATGATCGACGACGAATTGAGGAAACGGCGGTGAGTTGTATTAGCACTGTTGTTTGTTCTAGTGAAGATGGCACACTAATATCTCTTTACATTACAGGGCTATCCGCATACAACATATTGCAGAAGGAGAGTTGGAACGAAAGAGAGAAGAAGCAACAGCAGAGAGAAAACGCAAAGCAGAAGAGAGCGACAAATGGGAGAAGACCCGAGACGATCGGATAAGCGGTGAGTGTGAAGACTATCGAAGAAAAGATTTATTGCATCCTCACTGAGACTTTACCAACATTTCCAGACTGGCGAAGTTTTCAAAAGGGAACGAAGAAGAAGAAAAAGGGTGCGGAAGGTAGTATTAATACTCTTGGCTGAGCCTTTTAAACCTATTCAGCTATGTACAACAACAGTCATCACTTCATTATACTACTATCATTATGTTATCGCATAAGAGTTCACTAACATAGATTTCCGATGCAACTATCGCAAAAAGCGAGTAGAATGCTGATCGTGTGACTCGAGGAGAAGAGAGGAATTTCAGCTGAGAAGATTGTTGAAGAGGCGCGCGTGCTAACTTTTTTTTTTCTCGCATTGAGTAAACTGTTCCTTCTTGACGACGACAAAGTCTACCTCTTGATCTTCTTTACCTATATTGCATAATGTCAGATGCAGCATACCTCGAATCAGCGGCTAAAGCGCTAGGAAGTACCAACGAAACCACACAAAAGAAAGTGGAAGAATGGGTGTTAAAAATAAAGAGCGGTTCTGGTGAGATTACTGATTTAAAGGTGAGTACCACTTCATTTTGCTCAATAAAGGCTCAAGAATTAGATTCTTGGTGGATTGACATGTAGTAGAGTAGAGCTTGTAAAAATCAACTTCTGATTCCCTATGAATCTCTGCACTCTTTCCTTGCTAGAAGTGGCGTCAGCGAGGAGGCTTCAAGCTACCTCCATTTTTTTCTCGTCCAAGTTTCCCTTTGACTGTGATTGCACGATTATCTGTCCTGACGTTTTCTATTCTCCCTGCTTTCGTTCGACGCCCAAAGCAACTCGATCAAGAGCTCTCTTCCAAAACTTTTCTTGTCGGCAACCAACTCACTTTGGCCGATTTAGCACTCTTTTCGTCACTTTATTCGACTGTCTCTTCTTTGCCAGCTTCATCACAGCACTCACATCTATCGGTCACAAGATATTTTTCTCATATTTCGCATCTGGCCTCAAAGTTACTGCACGATCAAGCCTATAAGTACTCAACTTTCGATCCCATATTTGAAGGACAACCTCAAATCGAGAGAAAAGATCCAATAGCAGCAAAGAAGCAAGAGAAAGAGAATAAGCAAAAAGTACAGGAAAACACTCAAGCCAAGAACCAGGCAGGTGTGGAAGCTGCTGCTACTGTTGAGGGAGTAGTGACAAATAGTAGCGGAGGTAAAAAGGAAAAGAAAGAAAAGAAAGCAAAAGACGAAGGCGGAAGAAAGAAAGAGATTGCACCAGTAGCACCAGCTTTTCCACAACCTTCCCAAATCGATCTACGAGTAGGCAAGATTGTCGATATTGAAAAGCACCCCGATGCAGACTCACTTTATTTGGAAAAGGTTGATTTCGGAGAACCAGAGGGTCCCCGAACCGTTTTGTCTGGTCTGGTCAAGTTTGTACCTATGGAAGAGATGAAGGACAGATGGGTTGTAGGTATCTGCAATTTGAAACCTCAAGCAATGAGAGGAATCAAGAGTCATGCAATGTTATTGTGTGCTACACATAAGGATGGTCAGGATAGTGGTGTAGAGCCAGTAACTCCACCAGAAGGAAGCGTACCTGGTGAGCGTATTTACGTCGAAGGATACGAGGGAATAGAGCCAGACGCACAGCTCAACCCCAAAAAGAAGGTGAGGTAGACTTTGAGTGTGAGCTGCTAAGCTGTCCAAATACTAACTACATGCCTGTCTAGATCTTTGAGGCCATTCAGCCTAATTATACAACAACGCTCGGTAGGGAAGCCGTCTGGATTGGACCCCTTCCCAACGAACCAGAAGGTGAAAAGAAGCCTCGATTGATTCGAACTTTAAAAGGTGTCTGCAAAGCACCACGCTTCACGGAAGCAAAGCTTAGTTGAAAAAAATTTCCACTAGCATGTTGTTGCAATTAGATATATTACAAGATTAAATTCAACGTCTATACCGTGATTACTTTCTGTCTAATGTTACAATGTCATCCTTAATTTGTTGTTGCAATGCTTGCAAGCTGAGACGTTCTTGATGTTGACGAAGTTCATCCATCAAAAAGCGAAGCCCTCCTTCTGGTTCACCTTCCAAGATAGCATCTAATCCATTACTAGATACAGGCACTCGATGATCAGTTACTCGATCTTGTGGAAAATTGTACGTCCTTACTCGATCACTTCTCTCCATACCAGATACTTGAAGTCTTCTAGTATTTCGATTAGAGGATTCTTCTTCTCTAATTTTACGATCTTGTAATCTAGCTCGTAAGATAGCCCATGCCTTTGTTCGATTTTGATGTTGAGATCTAGAATCTTGCATTGAGACAGTAATACCAGTAGGTTCATGGGTAAGTCGAATAGCTGATTCAGTCTTGTTAACATGCTGACCACCTGCACCTCTACTCCGCATCACTTCAGTCTTTACATCTTTTGGATCTACAAGATCATCTTTCTTCATTTCGTTTGATGTTTCACCTCCTTCTCCACCTCCTGGCAAAACAAGTACTGCAATTGTACTGGTTTGTAATTTCCCTGTATTCTGAGTGGCAGGAACTCTCTGAACTCGATGGACACCTGCCTCTAATCTTAACAATCCGAATGCACCTTTTCCTTTTATTGAAATGATGACTTCCTTGAAAGCATCACTTGATCCAGTTACATCTGTTGGAGTGGAAGACAGTTCCTCGACTTGAAATGCAGCTTGTCCAGTCTCTTCATCAAGTATCCTTTCACAATACCTAGTATACATTCGTGCAATATCTGCTACAAATATACTAGACTCCTGTCCACCAACTCCCAATCGAACTTCCATTATAGCACTTTGATCATCTAAAGGTTCATGGGGTAGTAGCTGCTTCTTGATTAAATCTCGCAATCCATCCAGGCTTTCCAATGTGCTTTGAGCTTCATCAAAAGCTAAAATCCTCATCTCTTCATCCGGTTCAGCTTCCGGTGAGCTCATTCTCAATAGATTAGCAAGCGACTGCATTAAAAAGATGAAGAGTCAGCCACATGCATCACAGATTGCCTTATAATTGACATGCGACTTACCCCATTCACTTGCTGCCACTGTCCATAGAGCCTGTATATTTCATCTAAATCACTGATCTCCTTTGCTCTAAGATGATCGATAGTCGAACTGCTACTCTGTCCTTCTAAGAGTATCTCTCTCTTCTTCATTATGAGTCCCATTATGTTGACAAGTGGGTCTTTATTTTCTGCATCTTCCATTCTTTCCTTTCCTTTTTTGGACGAAGTGGTGAATTGGTGACGGAATACATTCGATGTTAGCATTGACGAGCTGCGTAGTAAGATGCCCCTAAATTGTAGAGAAAGAATTGGCAATGGGAGACGAATAAGCCTTGCTTTCGCTGTCGGCAACAAATAGGTCGATTCTGCTGCTGCTGCAGCCACTGCTCCCCTTCGCAGCATGGTCTTTTGATGATGAGAGGAGTGAATAATTTTAATATCTTTAAAGTTAATTTTTTTTTCTTTGTTTCTTTCAAAAAGGCGTTCTTCTAGCGTTGCTTATGTCATCAATTCCTTCCTTCAACGTGCTCCAGACAGCGAGGCGAAAGAGGCGCGCTCATAATCATTTAAGAGACTAACATTGTTTGTCAAGTTGCCAAATACTGTCTTATCCGCACTTCTCGCTTCATTCTTCTTCTTCTTCTTCTTCTTGCGGTTCTATAGTCGACAATGGACGCTACTGCTTATACTGTCGTCGCTCCATTAGACGATGGCGATGAGCTGCAACCGTCCGATCTCCGCCAGATCTTACAAAAAGCCGATGATGAGACCAAGCTAGATACATTGCGAAGGATTATCATTTCTACACTTAATGGTAGTAGCCAGCCTACGCTATTGATGCCAATCATTCAATATGTACTACCTAGTAAAAATAAACAACTTAAAAAGATGCTTCACTTCTATTGGGAGGTGTGCCCTAAATACGACGAGCAAGGCAAACTAAAGCAAGAAATGATTCTTGTAGTCAATGCCATTCGAAACGACCTACAGCACCCAAACGAGTACATTCGGGGTTCAACCTTGCGATTTCTACAAAAAATAAAAGAGCCAGAGTTGTTGGAAGCACTTATCCCATCAGTACGATCTTGCTTAGAACATCGTCACTCATATGTTCGAAAAAATGCAGTATTCTGCGTCTATCAAATATATCGAGTGAATGAATCGATGATGAGTGATGCTCCTGAATTGATAGAAACTTTCCTCGCTGCTGAACAGGATGCAACTTGCAAAAGGAATGCATTTGTGTTGCTATGTAATGTTGCTACTGACAAGGCGGTGGAATATTTAATGTCAGTATACGAGAGTATCCCAACAATGGACGAATTAATGCAATTGGCCGTCATTGAATTGATTCGAAAGGAATGCAGACCAGATAGTCCCAATAGAGTGAGTGTAGATTTTGCAGCATAACGATTTGTATATTGACTCTATTCTCTCTATGATCATGACTTACCAGACTAGATATGTTCGCGCCATTTCTGAATTGCTTTCTGCCTCTTCTCATGCTGTCAAGTATGAAGCTGCCATCACTCTTACATCACTAACTCAGAGCGCTGCCGCAATCAAAGCAACTGCTTCCGCTCTCATTGATTTGGTTGTAAAGGAGTCCGACAATAATGTCAAACTCATTGTACTTGCTCGATTAGATGGTCTTCGATCAAGACATGATCATGTTATAGATCCTCTCGTTATGGATCTTTTAAGAGTTCTCGGGAGTCCAGACATGGATGTAAGAAGGAGGGCATTGGCCATCGCATTGGAGATGGTTTCTTCAAGGAATATTGAAGAAGTTGTCCTATTTTTAAAAAAGGAATTGATGAAGACTGTTGATGGGTCCGGGGGTTACGACAAAAACATCGAATACAGGCAATTGCTCATTCAATCTATTCATACTTGCGCCATCAAATTTAGCGAAGTAGCTTCCAACGTGGTGCACGTCTTGATGGAATTTTTGGGCGATTCATCAAATCCCAGCGCCGTAGATGTCATCAGCTTCGTCCGAGAGGTTGTGGAAAAATTTCCAGATCTACGATCCAGCATCATTGAGAAGCTGCTTAGAACCTTTGGAGACATCAAGAGTGGAAAAGTGTTCCGAGGCGCGCTTTGGATTGTGGGAGAGTACTGTCAAGGCTTAGAGGATGTCAAGGAGGCTATGCAGCAAATTCGCAAGGTAATTGGAGAAGTACCAATATTAGCAGCAGAAGAAAAGCTATTACATCAAGCAGAGAATGGTGAAGAGGAAGAGGCAGATCGGAAGTTGAAAGACGAGTTAATAACCACTACAAAGAGCACGAATAGTAGTAAAATTAGGGCAGACGGCACTTATGCTACCGAGACTGCCTTTTCATCGGAAGCAAATGCTAGTGCTCAATTGGAGGCTGTCAAGAATGCTTCGAAACCACCACTGAGGTCATTGATCTTGCTTGGAGACTTTTATACCGCCACTGTATTATCGTCTACCTTGACTAAATTAGTATTGAAATTTACAGAGCTAAGCAAGGACGCACAAAGTAAGAATGCTTTGCGAGCAGAGGCTATGTTAATCATGACGAGTATAGTTCGAGTAGGTCAATCTAAATTTGCTCAAGCACCAATCGATGAAGACAGCGTTGAAAGAATAATGACATGCGTCCAAACCTTGGCAACTGCAAAGGTAGAAGAAGAAAAGGATCAAGAAGCAATCGACGTGTTTTTATCGGATACAAAGCAAGCATACGCCAAGATGATTTTGGCAGAGGAGAAGAAGGCTGCGGAGAAATTGGCAAAAGAGACAAAGGCAATTAAAGTACAGCCGGATGATGTCATTAGCTTCCGACAATTATCGAAAAAGTCAGCAACAGCTACACTGGTGGAAGCAAATGCAGAAGATTATGAAACTGAGCTCAACAAAGCAACAGGATCTAATAAAGTCAACAAAGACGATTTCATCAGCAAGCTTCAGAGAGTTGTACAGCTAACAGGCTTTTCTGATCCTGTGTATGCTGAAGCATATGTCAATGTGCACCAATTTGATATTCTTTTGGATGTGTTGGTCGTAAATCAATCTGCTGATATCTTGCAAAATTTGACAATTGAATTTGCAACTTTGGGCGACTTGAAATTGGTAGAGAGACCGGCAAATTACACTTTAGCTCCTTATAGTTTCCAGTCGATCAAGGCAACTATCAAAGTCAGCTCCACTGAAACTGGTGTTATTTTCGGTAATATTACATATGAAGGAGCCAGTGGAACAGGAACAGCATCGAGTGGTGATGCAAAATGTGTTGTTTTGAATGATATTCACATTGATATCATGGACTATATTAACCCAGCCAGTTGCACAGAAGGTCAATTCAGGAGTATGTGGACTGAATTTGAATGGGAAAATAAAGTCAGCGTTAATACCAACATTGGAGGACTCAAAAATTATCTCAATCATATTATGAAATCGACGAATATGGCTTGCTTGACACCAGAAGCGTCACTGGCGGGAGAGTGTGGATTCTTGTCCGCTAATCTGTACGCTCGCTCACTATTCGGTGAGGATGCTTTGGCAAATTTGAGCATTGAAGAATTAACAGATGGATCAATTCAAGGCCATGTTCGGATTCGAAGTAAAACCCAAGGTATCGCATTGAGTCTAGGTGACAAGATCACATTGGCACAGAAAGTGGCTGCAGTGGAGTAAGAGTGAATTATACACTTTTCATGTAATGGGTACGAGAGGATGCTAAAACAAATAAACATGGATTTATGACGATGACGAGAAAGCTTTCTGCTGATTGACTTTAATGATATGATTATTTGATACAAATGATGAGACGATAAAGTACAAAGAATAGATTGCTTTACAACAGTCATTGTCCCTCCTTTCTCTCTTGACTACCATCCACGTAGCCTTTCGCGATACCAGCTCGACCAATTTCCAAAGGTGCCGCTTGATCCATGCCTATCCTTGGCTCTAAACCTCTCCACGATCGTGAAGCAATATATTGACCACCAGCACTATCCATAACTCGAGTTAGAGTGCCATTACTTGCTCGTACAGTCACAACACCTGCAACAGCATTCCTTTCTCCCTCTTTCTCTACACCTGACGCACTAATTCGCTTCCTACCAGAGACAAGACCACCAGTAATAAGAGAAAAGTGTGGCTCGTCATCTCCCTCTGAGCTCTTTGCTTCGTCTTCATCACCTTGTATAATGTCACCAAGCACCGCTTCCAAATCCAGTACATACTCTCCAGTCCACTCCCTTCCTTTGAATGCGGTCAGTATTTCAAAAGGTGTAACAATGGGACGAAAGAATTCCCTGCTCCTCTGCACATCTTTTGCCTCTACTAAGCTATTCTCGGGACAGGCCACCAATACAAATACGTCAATCTCTTGAAAGTTTGCCAACTTAGCAGGATTCAACTTTCCAACCGAAATTGTATAGACCTTTTTATTCTGAAGCATTGTCAAATGATTCCGAAGTGAGGCTAGAAGTGGTAGATAGGAACGTATGCCAAGCGTTCCGATAAGTAAAGCAACTGTTTGTGCATCTCTGGCTTTTTGAACTGCAAAGTAACGTCTTTGGAGAAGCTTGTTTGTCGATCCACTCTCGGTTCTAGTCTTACGCGACACTGCATCATAGCTTATAACTTCTGTAGTAGTGCCCATACGGAGGATGAGATTCGTAAGTGCGAGCGACTCGGGTCCAATGTACAGAACAGCGGCATCTTTGGTATCTATGCCATCTGGCAAAGTATTCTTGCAAGTTGAAGTGGCTAATGTTGCCTCCGCTTTCTGGCCTTCAGAATCAATTTCTGTGCTTGCGGTGTCTTCGGAAACCAAATTTGTACAGTTCAAATACCTCTCAAAGTTGACGTTCTTATCTATACGCGAGAGTGCCACTTCTCTCCCCAAAGACTTTTGCAAATTCGTCATAATCTCTTCTGATGCATGCTCATAACCAACATCGTACATAATCACCAGCTTCTTGTCCTTGAAGAAAGCTTCATCACCATTTACCCTGGCAGCGAGACTATCGACAGCGTGATTTATATCGATCGGCAATTTATGAAAGACGTAGATGACAGGTAGTCTGGCGGTAAGACTGAGACAGGCATGACCAAAATGAACGACCAAATCTGCATCAATGTGATCGGCAGCCACTTCATCTACACAACAATTTCCATAAGAGGTATCGGCCAAGATGAAGAGTTGACGTTGGCCGTCTTCTGATTCAATTGTGTCATGATTTTTGAATTCCGCTTGGAGTGACCACAGAATTTGACTTGCATCGCATAGCAACTCATCAGGGAATTGTAATGCAATTCGATGAAATGGACCGCTGAGGATTTGTGAAGCAAGTGTGGGAATATCGTACAGCTCTCGAACAGGAACATTTTGTGATGCTGATGTCGATGAAATTGTCAGCTCAGATAGCTCTACTGTTGCAGTGAGTATGGCTTCATCTGGCGCTGAAAAAGGTGTGGTCATCGTCTTGATGACGAGTAATGAGCTTAAAGGTAATTAATTCCTCACGGATTTTCTTCTAATTTCCTCCATTTTGGAACTTTTCTTTCTAGATTATCACGTTTCGTATAAAGTGCAGAAAAAAAAGTACCGGCAAAACAAAAAAAAAATGAGAAATTCACTACCGTTTAGAAGACCAGGACATTTTTTTCCTACTACGCCATCCTAAACGTCGTGCAAATGGCTGATGCCGCATCACCGCATAAGCCTTCGGGTCCAGCTGCCTCGACCAGTACCATCGAAGGTAGCA
Organism: Exobasidium cylindrosporum; assembly: GCA_023273805.1. NCBI lineage: Eukaryota > Fungi > Basidiomycota > Exobasidiomycetes > Exobasidiales > Exobasidiaceae > Exobasidium > Exobasidium cylindrosporum. Next base: position 3,001,893 of record CP096878.1, read on the forward strand.
CCAAGAAGATTCCAAGAGAGATACCACCATATTTACGACCTTTGACATATATGGGTGTGCCAAAAGGGGTCTTAACCTGGCAACCAAGATTACCATCGAGAAATTGGACCATCTTCTTCACCGTCACAGGTACCTTGACGTCTTTGTACTACTATGATCGCAAACAGTGCAAAGCAATTCGACAAGAATACAAGGATAGGGTCAGCTTCTTAGCAGAGCAGAAAATACTTCCGAAAGAGTACCCAAGGAAGGTTCAAATATACGCATGCCAGAGTCCTGGCGATGATGATTACGACAAAAGCCTATTATTCTTCAAGAAATATGTCAAGGTGAGTTTTTCAATATTCTACTCGAAGCCTAAATTTCTTATACTCCAATATAGCCTATCTTAGTTGCAGCTGCCATCGACTATGAGACCTTGAACGGAACTCGTCATGGTGGTCTAGCAAGAGAGCTACGAGAGCGAATCTTTTCGAGGCGGAGACAATTACTCAATTTAGAGCCATGGGGTACTCCTCCGTCTACTTCAACATCTTCGGAACCAGATATCCTCTTACAGGGAATTTTGCCTTTTAGTCTGAAACCTCAAGAGCAATTAGAGCGGGAATTAAATGGTGCTGTAGTCATCATAGGCCGACCTGCATTAAAGGAGTGGGCTTGGGGTTTGAAAGCTGGCTGGACCACAAAATTACCCCCGGCAAGGCAAGATCTAGAAGAAGGTCTTGCCAAAGAATTAAGTGAAGATAGTACTTTTGATGAGGTAGACGAATCTTCTGAATTGGCAACCACATATGGTGATGGCGAGGAAGCAGATGGAGCAGGTGCACCATTACCCAGTAGAATGCCGTCATCATCGCTTAACTCATACAACCCTGCCTTTCAGATGGGAGGAAATAATTTGTCTACTGAACCCCGGAAACCAAAAGCTACGAATGACGCGGGGCCAAATGTCGAAGCTAGACTATTGGAGCCTCCATCGCAGATTCCGGCTCAACCTCCATTGTATTTTGTCAACTATACCAATTTGATTGGCTTCAAGAATGTACCTAGGAAGATAGTTGGCTTCTTCAATGAAAGGCAAAAGGTACGGCAGGGTGGTCAGGCTGCATTGGCAATTGCACTGGGCGACAAGGAAACAGCAAGGGAAATTGAGATCCAAGCAGGAGAGAATGGACAAATATCACGTACGTCACCACCACAAGGAGGTGATTTAGATTGGGGTCTAGAAACAGAGCGATTCTACCCTGGAAGATTTGACAAGACGCTTGTTAATGTCGAGAAGTCTCGGACTAGCTTTTATAGCAATCTTCCAAAGCGATTACAGGACACTAGATCGTATGTACGAGGGCAAAGGGAGTTGACTGTGACAGAGAAAAATGATCCTCCAAAAAGTGAGGGTCAGCTTCGGGAGGAGAGGTTCAGTAAGGAAAAGGAATGGAGAAATTTAGAAATGGCCTATCATGTCTTGAAACGAGAGAGTGGAGTAGAGTGGCATCCTTCATTCCAGGGTAGCTTTAGGGTATTACGAGAACAAACACTTTATGATGGGAATGATACAAGAACAACAGCAAAGAAAACCTCATTATAGTATCATACTCTACGAATTTGCAATTCATTTAGCAGATTTACCAATTCTAAAATATATTCTATATGCATACATCACGTTGGAGTGGGTAGAGTACAAGAGAAGGGAGTGAAGGTGCCGCATTTGCAATTTAGTCGGCATTCCCACCATATACTGCCAAGAGCGCATCTCCCACACCAGATGGCCGTAGTGAACCCACGTCAGAGAATATAAAGGTAACCAGATCTGAATAGAAGAGATCAGAACAGTAGTCAGTAGTGTGACTTTCTTGGGGCATATGCAGATCTCGAAACTTACCCGGTAAAGTATAGTCAACCTACATGAAAGAGAGTGTGTTAGAACATCGGATGAGTAGGCAAAGAGAATCTGCAGACTCACAGCAGGGTTCTTGTTTTCCATCTCCCTACTCATAATCTTTCTCTCACCCTTCTCCGCTTGAATATTGTCATTCTTTGCTCGATCTTCTTGTGGATTAGTAAAAGTCAGTATTGGCCGGGAAGTGGGAAGATCAAATTGAGAAAGGGGAAAAATCCTTAAAAATTTGAAGCTAAAAGTATACGAGGAGGTAGGCTAATCAGGATTTTCATCCCAAGGAAAAGATACATAGTATGCCTTCTCACCTTTCTGCTGCTGCATAGAACGGCTTTCCATAGCTTTTTGCTACAAGCGCCAACCCAAGTGTCCCAACAGCATTGAGAATTCCACCACTTTCGCAAACACCTTCCGCTCCTACCAAGACAAAATCGATCTTCTCCCCTACAAATGCTGCGGCTGAATCGCAAATGACAGTGGTTGGTATTCCAGCAGCAGTCAACTCGTCATATGTCTTGAGGCCTAATCCTCCCGGTCGAGATTCAGTCACATACACATTGATACTATTTCCATTCCTTGCCGCTCCTAGCAAGATCTGCATCACTACTCGAGAATAAGAATGAGTCAAGATAATGGCTTCATCTCGAATAAAAGGCATTGCTAAATCAACAATCTTTTCTCTACAGCTAGGTACCGTCTTTTCTGCAAATTCCCTTGCTAAATCTACAAGTTTCTTCTTTTGTAATTCAAAGTCTCCAGTAGCATCCCATTGCATCGTAATTACCAGACGAGCAAATAAATCAAGACCAGCAGTGGCCGGAACAGGATTGGCGAGTGATTTTTTGAGGATGGTAGAATGAGTGTCGAGAAGAGTAATGAGCTCTGAAGTTGTGTTGCTAGAAACTATAGTGATGAGATCACAAAGAGCAAAGATGGAAGCAATTGGCATAGGGATCGACGTTGATGAATTGAGATGAGAAGTGTAAGATGTAATTATATCAAAAGATTTGCTTTCTAAACTTCCATCAGAGGAAGATGAGATTGAAGTTGACACCGCCATGGCAACTTTTAAAGAAAAGGGGAGCAATGATGCAATAAGGAGTGGACATCTCAGTTCTACATCTTTTTCTTTTTCTGTTACCTAGCTCACAATTTTGAATTCATTTTCTTTCCTTCCTTTCGTCGCGTTTAAATTTGTGTTGGTCTTTTTTTCTGCTAACTGATCTTTGAGATCGTGACTTTTCTCAACCATGAACTTATCTTTCTACAGCAGTGAATATTCGAGCCACTTATGACTTAATACAGAATAGTATGGACGACTCTGAACGTCATTCCAATTCTCCATCGCGAGAAGCTGATCCATGGTGGCGCTTTGCTCTGGCTATTGCAGGCCCGCTCGTCTTTCTTCACATCATCACTTTCGACTCGCCATTGCTATTTCTTACTCGTCTATCTAGTCGTTCTATTTCCTTGATTGCAGTCGTAATGCTGGTCATCAGCGCTATTTTATGGATTGTTACCCTCTTTGTATTGCCTTTGTGGATAGCCTGGCTTACCGATACGAGGATTGCATCACACCAGCAGCATAACCATCAACTACGACCGATAAATTTGAGTGAGCCACGGCAAGCTTTGGCTGCCATCCAAGGAGATATTGAAAGCAATGTTCAAAATTTCCATCCTAATGCGGAGTCGGTCAATGTAGCAATAAATTCTGTACTCACTTTGGTGATGAGGGATTTTGTGACAGCTTGGCATGCTCCACTAGTATCTGGAATACCTATACCAATCTCAAATTCAGCTACACTAATAGAACATCAATTTCCCACCATGGTAGAGGTTACTGTACGAAAATCACTGTCGGCTTTGTTAGACTTAATGTCCGACATTGATTTACCACAGCTAAGTGTCTGTAAGATTCTTCCTTTGCTGACAACTCATCTTAAATTATACGAAGAAGCAGAGATGAAATGGAAAGGGAGTGGAAATGCAGCCGAAATTGCAGAAGGCGAGGAAGGCGATGTCTTTTTGGCTGCCCTCTACAATCGAGGTCGTTTACATCCGGCAGTTGGGAATATTGCTAGTCTGGACACAAAGTTGACTGAACTTGATCATCTTCGCAAAGTGACGAATAAGGTCTTGAAATTTGTTCTACCAGAGCGAGAAGCAAAAAGTAGAGGGGTTACTATTGTGGTCAGAGAATTGATTGCATCTACCATTTTGAAGCAAGTCATCGATGCTCTGAGCGAGCCAGATACTCTCAATGCGCTTTTGGAAGAGAAAGTTGGTGCAGCTTTGCAAGAGCAGAAGCTAGTCAGCCAGCTTCGAGAAGCACTAGACAAGCAAGGTACCAATGCAAATACGACACGAAAGAGCACATATGCTTCTAGTAAATCATCTTCTGGTACGTCTACTCCGAAACGAAAGGAGGATCAGAAGATCGGCTCTACTTCTTATGATTCTTTTATGGATGACATTATCAACTCTAAATCGATCTTGGATGCTAGGAGAACCAAGAATGATTTATTGCATCAGATTCGAAAGACAAAGATGGCACTCATTGCAGAAGAGGATGAAAAGAAATCAAAACACCTTGATATATATCTACAACGATTGAATGCAGCTCTTGAAGCTGTGGATCGTCGAATGGGACAGCTGGGCACATCATCTACGATTCAGGAGCATACAAACGCAGAGACTGCAGAGTCCCTGAACAGATTAGCAGAGATAATTACACTGAGAGATGTTTTGATAAGTCCTTCAGCCATCTCGCATTTCCTCGAGTATGCAGAAAGTCGAAAACGGTCCATTTTTGTGCAATTTTGGTTGTCAGTCAACACCTTTAAAAATCCACTAGAAGTTGCTGAAAGTGATAGTGAAGATGAAAATCGCAAGGAGGCTCGAGGCTCTTCTTTTCAACCTTCATCTACATCTCTGCAGATAGCTCGTGAAGAAGAAGTCGAGACTCTACGAGAGGATCTTATATTCTTTGTTGATAATTACTATCAGTCTGATCAGCTACTTGCGGTGCTAAAGGGTAGATACATTGATCTCGGAAAGGAATTCATACAAAAACATATCAATGGACAATTGCGAGCGAGTAAAAAAGAAGTAAAGATAGCAAGAAGAAGCGTCCTACAGGCACAGAAAGAAATTTACGATGAAATGGTAGAGGAAGATTGGCCTACTTTTAAGAAAAGTCGAGCTTGGCATCAAACACTAGAAGACTTACAAAGGGAAAAAATGCAACAATTACCAACATTAACCCAATCTTCTTTTTCTTTAATTAAGCAAAAAGATGTCTCGGAAGAAAAGAAGGTCGAGCGACCTTCTACCAATAGGACTATTTCTCACGCTCATCTCTTTGGAACAATTTCTAATTCCTCGTCACGAGCTAGGTCGTCATCCAATTTATTTGGAGAAGAAGAGGAAGTGGTACAGTATTCAGGTCTTAGATCTCCTACCCTTCGAGCGCAATCATCCTTAGATCAATTAATGGGTGGCAAAGGAGGTACTTTTGATGGTTTAAGAGGAAGAACTCCTCTATTTAGGGAAGCATTGTTCGATGAAGAGGATGGTCAAGTGGATGGAGAAAATGAAAATGAGCGAGTGGCGTCTAGCAAAGAATCAATCATTCGGATTGAAAAAATTGATGAAATTGAAAACGTTCTTGCTTCCATTATTAAAGAGGACCTTGCCCCTGATCAAGTGGCGACAAGATATCCCACTAGAGAAACAGGACCAATGGCAAAGAGAATAGATACTTCAGATAGTGTCAATTCACCTGGCGAACATTCCTTTGACATCGATCAAGAAGAAGATATAATTTTAAAAAAAGCAAATTTTCATCCTTCTCCTACTCTACTTCAAGAACCGTCTCGCTCGCCAAAGGTCGCTCCTCACTCATCGGCAAATTTGCAAACTGACCTTGCTCGGATTAATCAGAATCTCAAAAGGCTGGAAGATCAAAGTGAGCTACTATCGGCTCTAGTAAGGAAAGCCGATTTGACAGGATCAAGCCTTAAAGAGATGAGATTATTAGAAAAGAGTCAAACGACAATTGATCGAGAAATCAGAGAGCTACGATTTGAAAAGACAGCACTTACGGCTCAGCAACAGCAATTCCAAAGAACAAATGACAGCAGTGCTGTCAGAATTATACCTGGTAGAGTAAAAGTTATAATACAACATGCCAACCTGAGTCAAGATAGTGATGGAAAAGAATATGCAACCTACCTCATCGAGGTCAGTCATTTGATCCCAAAAGTGACAGAAGGCTCTGAAAATGATGATACTGCAATGATTGTGCAAAGCGGTTGGGTTGTGTGCAGACGGTATAATGAATTTTATGCACTTCACAGTCGTCTCAAGGATAGGTATACACAAGTTAGAGCTGTCGATCATGTTTTTCCAGGCAAAAGGTTGGCTGGTTTGGTAAATGCTACATTTGTGGAAAATAGGAGATTGAATTTGCAAAAGTACCTTCAAGAAATTGTCAAATCGGACGCTGTTTGCAGTAGTCGAGAATTGAGGCACTTTCTCTCACAATCTATTCAAATGTTTTCGACAGATGTTTTAGATGAAGAAGAAAAGCGTGATGTTGCATTGGGAGGTGTGGTACAACCGACAATTTCTGATCCTTCTTCGATTGGGTTAGTATCAAGATTGTATCGAGGCGTTAGTGGTGTTGCAGAGGGTTTAGACGATCTTCTATTTGGCCCTAGTATGTTTGAGGTTATAGTTAATGGGCTTTCAAATGGTGTAGTTGATCTGGTCGGTTTCAATGAAATGGAGAAAATCTTGGCAGGAGCAACCACAAGCAGTGCCGCAGAGATCAAAGAAGCCACTCAAGTCACTAATACGATCTTTACTGGTCCAATTTGTGACGCCATCATTGAATTATTTCAATTGAAATTGGAAGGAAACTGGTTTAGGAGACAAGCTATCATTATTGTTGCTCAGCAAGCTCTAGGAGGTACCATTGAACGAAAATTGCGACAAATCATTTCAGCAAACTTTGCACCATCGGCCATTGTCAATTACGTCACAACAGTGAAAAATATCCTATGGCCTAATGGGAAATTGAAGCAACCAGAGCCCAGAAGAACAATCCAAGAGAAGAGGATCCGTAGAGAAAATGCCTTGAAGAAATTGTCAACATTGATACCCAGTAAGTAAGCTCAGTGTCTGTCTTCGGTCTAGATGCTTATTATTAAACTTTAACACAATAGGCTTAGCATCAAATTTTATTGGCAGAGACAATGCTAGACGCGCAGCGAGGAGATCTTGGGCCATCTTGCAAAACAAGAGATTAAACAAGCACATCATTTATACCATCATGGACCAAGTGCTGGATGACATGTTTACCCATGATGTTGCCAATCTTGTTTGAGAAACCTTAGTAGCTCATATCTTATGTAGAGATGATTTCAATAAGATTAGATCTCACCATTTTACTATTCATCTTCTTCTTCTTCTTCTTTTTCCTCTTCCTCGTCTGAATCTTTTCGCGAGCCACTTTGACTACTTTCTTCTCCATTCAAGTTTTCTTCTTGCTCTTCTACCTCCTTTTCTTCTTCTTTGCCCTGTTCTTTCATCTTGTCAATCTTCTTTAAAGACGACCAAATACTTTGCCTAAGTTTCTCTTCTTCAGTCATTTTCTTTCGCCCCTTTTTCTTTCCAATAGGCGGGCTAATCTCAACTTGGTCTATCGCCTGACCTTCTTCATTTTCCATGCTCTTATCCATTAGCACCTCTTCATCGTCGTCTATAAGATTCATTCTATCTTTACGTATCCAACCCCTATTCCTCATCCAAACCCAATTACCTTTGTGCTTAATAAAGTTGACACTGGTTGAGTTTGTTGGATCTCTCAACGCTTTTTCTCTTTCTACCATATTTACAGCTGGTCTAAATTGTATTCTATGCCTTGTAGTGCTTGGTGCTCTACCCGTCTTAATATCCGTCTCTGTAGCTGGTAAAGGTGAAATCTTGTGTTGAAAAGGTTCTGGCTTTGAAGTATCTTTTTCATCTCTTAATACAATTTCCGTACCCAGTAATTGATCCCAATGACCTTTAAAGAGGATATTGCCAATTCTAAAAAAAGGTTGATTGGTTTCCAATCCTGTAATTGAGTATTGATGAGACATTTGAAGTAAACGTTTTGATTCCGGTCCTAAATCTAATGTAATTAATTCTTCCGTTTCCTCGTATTCCCATTCTGATTCTTCCTCTTCTTCTTGGTTTCCATCTAATTGCATTTCGTCTGTAGGCCTACTCTGATCACTTGGTTTACTGGGATGAAATTTGTCCACCCTCGTCCAGGATGCATCTAGCAGTCTCTCTTCAGTCATGGTGAGAGAGAGTAAAGGGGGAAAAATATTGTCTGTGCGTCTATTTCGCGATGGACAATCTTAAAACAAAACCAAAAAATAAAAAAAAATAAAAAAAAGTCGCGACTACTCCGCACTCTCTAAATTTAGATGATAGTATTAAGTTCATTCAATTCCATTGTCACATATACACATGATAAAAAAATATATAAAAACAGCACCGTCATCTCTCTCTTTTACTTTCTCCTCCAAAAAGGTCCATCCTAATTGCGTCCTTGTCCATTGAATAGCTGAACAATAAAGCAACAAAGAGTCTACTACATCCCAACATTTGAATAAAAAGTAGAAGAACTTTTGCTCGTTACACTTTTAAATTAATCCAATTAGCATTCCAATCGGTCCTTCTATTCCAAAGGTGAGAATTTTTGTTTGTACATTGTATCTAATTGAAGCTTTTCAGCTCTTGGAAACATTTTCTGCTCATAGATTGACACTACTTGATCTAAAGCGAAAATTGATATTGTCTCCACTCAAACTCTTTTCAATCACTTCTGCCAATTCTAGTGAATCCATCATTGCTTTATTTACACCTTCAACCACTAAATGTTATCATGAGACTAGCAGCATAGGCCTATCAAAGTAAATCCTTTCTTGTGAGTACCACTTTGTTCCAACTGGTAATTCATGCAAACTCCATTCATGCAACATTTTCTTACTTCTCCTCGTCGAAGGAGCCCAGATATGGTTGGATCCCAATCCGCATACATTTCAAGTAAAATTTTCAATTGCTTGATTCTTTCCATACTTGATTCTATTACTGAACAAGCTTGGCAAGAGGTGGAAATATTCAAAGGGAAAAAGGTCTAAAAGTTGCCAGCAGATTCCTTGCTTTTGAGAGCTTGAGAAGGCGAGTAAGGCAGTTGAAAAAGATGATCCACCTTTTTATTTACTAGAATTTTAAAAAAGAAAATAGGCGCCATTATCAAGAGCAAGAATTCCTTCCAATAGTGGTATTCCACACAAATTTTAACAGCTTCTGATGCTAATTTTGTAGTACTCGACTTTACTACAGAGCGCAAATTATGATTTTGATTGGCCAATCTGGCTGAATGAGTTCAATGTTGAATTTTGATTGATGCACAAAAGGTGCTATGCAAGACTGAAAAAAAAAATAAAAATAAAAATAAAAATAAAAAAAAAATGGAAAATTTGTGTATGTATGGATGTTCTAAATGATATAACGGAATTCTGGATGTCTATCACCTAATTCTGCTCTTTGATTATCGTTGAGTTTGTCAATGAAATGTTTATTTTCATCATCTCCTTGATTATCACGCTTCCTTTTTAACCTCCAAAATTCGAAAGAGAGTATAGCAGCACATGCTAAAGCCAAGATGCAGAATCCCTGTCAAGAGAAAGAAGGGGGGGGGGGGGCTCATCAATGTCAGGTGGATGTTTAAATAGGATTAATTAAAATCCTACCTCGAACTCACCAAACCGACAGCATTTCCAAGTACATAGCGTGGAGCATCGCTATCGGGAAAGATATTGGAAGAAATTATTCCGCAAGTGTTACCAATAGTAAGCATTGTACCCATAGCAGCTGCTTTGGTATATGGTGGTCCACTGTTATTATAAAAAAAAGTGGATCACGAGTCAGCCTCGCCTCTCCTAACCTCAGTTTAAAAATTCTACAAAACTTACCAATTGCTCGAGATCCTGTGATGGGAAAAAGGTTTAAATCAATCAAAAACAATTCCTAAGTTATTTTTAGCAACATTATCTCGACTGCTCACCAAGTAATTGTAATGGCAATACAAGCAGCTGTCGATCCCACTACGAGAAAGACGGCAAAGTAAGCGACACCGGGAGGGACATTGCAAAGGGAAATGATTTCTCCAATTGTTGCAATTGACATTAGACCAATAATCAATGGACCTTTAATTTGTCTTTTATCAGAAAAGGCTCCAACAGCAAGTGTAACGAGAAAAGCGAGAGCGTTTGGAGGTACACTGAGCAAATTGATAGAGACACCAGTAAAACCAAAACCTTTAATAACAATGGGAAGGAAGAGATTGTAATTGTAGCTGACTGTTGCAATCGAAAGATAGAGTATACCAAAGCAGTCTGAGAAAAAATTTGAGGAGGAGGAGGGTACGTCAATAAATTTAATAATGAGGGAATGGTACAGCAACTTTTGTTTTTGTTCTTCTTCTTGACTTACAGGTTTTCCAGTCCAACAAAGCTCGATTGACTTGAGACCATGTAAAGGGACAATGCCTTCTCAACACTCCTTGTTGTGAAATAAGCTTTTCATTCCAGATTGCACTCTCTTCCTTTGTCAAGAAATTTCTACTCTTTTGATCAGAAAAATTGGGAATGATCCAGTAACCGGGTATAGCGCAAAGGATAGTCAAAATACCTTCAATATAAAAAAGCCATTGCCATCCATGTTGACCTGCCACTCCTTCCATTTGTAGTAGACCACTGGCTAACAAACCACCAAAAGCGCCTGCTAAACTTGCTGCTGAAAAAAAGAATCCCACTCGAAAGTTCATGAGATCCAATGTATAGTACGAAGTTATCAAGAGCTGTAAACTTGGATAAAGACCACTCTCTGCCACACCAAGAAACCACCTTGAAGCTACAAAACCTGAAAAATTATGTGATAGTCCCATCAAGGTAGTAATGATACCCCAAATCAATACTAAAGTAGGAATCCAAAAATTTGGTCGAAGTCTTCTTAATGCAACACTTGTCACTAATTCAAAAGCAACATAAGGTACAAAAAACAATGTCAAAGCAATGGCATATTGATTATTGACCAAGTGTAAATCCTGTTCAATACCAGCTACTTGAGCTTGACTAACGTTTGAACGATCCAAATTGGCCAAAAAGTAAAGTAAAGTAGCATAAGGTATTAATCGAAAGTCAATTTTACGAAGTATTCTCTTTTCTTCTTTTGTATTCCATTGTAATCCTGTACTGACTTGAGAACCAATTTCTAAATTTGATGACAAGTTGCTACTTTCTATCCTCCCTTTGTTCATTCCTGACAATGTAGTCTCTGGTGTAGGCGAAGGAGCGGACATTATTCGAGAGAGCAAGAGTACTATACAAGACTCGGAAAGATTCCCATTAAAGAAAGGACTGCTCTATATATCCTACTTTTATATATAAGCATCCACTGATCTCACATACTATGGTGTCGGCCATTCAAAAGTTATCATCATCATCATCATCATCATCATGCACGAGAGATTGTTAGCGGGGCAAAGGGTACTACTAATTTTCTCATAGATGTACGAAGTCAAAAAAACGATGCAACCTGACGTTTGACGGGGAAAAAGAATGGAAGAATATGTATTGGTGAATAAATTCAAACTTACAATTTTTTAAATATGTATATATAGAATCGATTGGGTGGCACGGGTCAATGCGACAAGGAAGCTAAACAATTGGTTTTTCCCAGACTGACCGAGGTCAAATTAATTTGACACAGATACTACTACTAGAATTCGAAAAATCGAAAGATCAGGGATCGATTTGAAACTTGTAAATTAAAGTTTTAGTAGCTCCACCTTTCCTGTACTTGATGATCTTGTTTGCTCATGACTAAGCCTTTGAAATCTTTCTTTACCATTGCTCTCTGAAAGGTCTAAGGCAATGCAGATACGTCAGTCAAGCTACTCTTAAATGACTGAAATGTGAGATCAGATCTCACCTAAATGTCAACTCGCTAGACCACACACTTGGAGGTTGTTGGTGAATATATAGATACTGTGAAGCAAGATCATCCACATTGATGCGCTTACCATTAAAAAGATGTCAGCAACCGTCTAAAGTACTTGGGTCAATTTCCCTTGAAACCCACCTCATGTGCAAATTTTGGAGGTCCTAGTTGGCTAGCAACTGCTTCAGTGTCGAGCAAACCATCCACTATGACGTGACAAGCATGAACACCTTCCTTTCCATGCTCTCTAGCCAGAGACTCCACCATCATTCTTAATCCAGCTTTGGCAGCGGAGAAACCTGCAAAATTCGCAGTTCCTTTAAGAGCAGCTGTTGCTCCAGTATAGAGTAGAGTACCTTTATGAGGAGTAGTTGACTTTGCCTCTTCCTGTGCAAAAATATCTAAGAACTCTTGAGAAAAAGCATGAGCGCCAAGACTTGAATAATTATTGTCAAAATCGTTCGTCAATTACAGCTCACTTTCTCAATAACTCACACTTGAACCTTGTAAGCTTCAGCCATGTGTTGCTCAGTCCATTTTTGAAAAGGTCTAATCCCAAAACCAGCATTTGGATTCCAGATACCAATGTGTAATTTGATATCTGGTGTCCAAGCTTTGGAAGCTTGCTTGACAAAATTTCTTACTGAATTTGGATCGGAAGCATCAACAGTAAAAGCCTTGACAAGTTCGACTTTTTCAGTACCTTGTGAACTGGAAGCACTATTTTTGTAATCATTGACTTTTTGGGCAATCTTCTGTAATTTTTCTAAATTTCTGGCACCAATTGCTACTGGATGTCCCGCCTTTGCAAAGGTTTCAGCCAATGCAGCTCCTAACCCAGGTCCCGCCTACAAATCAGTAGGAAAAGTCAATCTTTTTTTTTGGATCAAGAAGGCTGATCAGTGGTAAGCCTATGATGATTTCACTCACGCCTACAATAGCGACAGCCTTTTTCGCATTCATTAATCTTTACGAGAATGGAGTGTAGGGTGGGTGGTGATGTGTGGAGAATTAAAAAAAAAAAAAAAAGCCTACGAATACCTCAACTTCAAATTCGACTTTCCTATATTCATAAAATCGCGCTTTCATTGAAGATACAGTATTTTGTACATTAGTATGTGTAATTGGCATAATTGTGACATTTGCTTCCCATAATCTAAAGTACAATGATGAACAAATGAAAAGCAGCAATTGCAAGACATATCTTTACATTCTGGCAACCTTGGTTTCTGTTATTCATACGAAGTTTTTAAAAACCCTATACTATTGAAGGAACTCCCCCAAACCCCCCCCCCCTTTTTCCTTTTCCCTCCATCATTTCCGATCTTTAATTTGGGTATCTTCAATTAGTACCCTCAAACTCCTTTCGCCATTGATGCAAGTCAGCAGTTAGCTTCGGTAGATTTGCTGGTTTCACCCTCCATTCATCAATTCCACACATATCACCTTTATCCATATCTTGCTCTGATGATAAAGCTGTGATGGCCACAATCTTTGAAGTAATCCTTTTTGATTCGCTACCACCATCTTTCGCCATCAATGAACTATACTCTCTCATTGCTTTGCTTGCTTCAAAACCATCCATAATAGGCATCGAAATATCCAACAAAACGACAGAAGGACCTCCTTTAAAACTCATTTCTTTATACTTCTCTACTGCTTCTAACCCATTTGACGCTTTCAAATACTCGCATTTTGTTTTTCGAACACAACCTTCTAATAAGCGCATATTGATGGGGTTATCTTCTACAATTAAAACTGTAAAAGGTGATACAGTCACTTCACCTTCTTTTATTGCATCCATCTTGTTTTGTTGCTTTGCTACTGTTTTCAAGCTTTGATCGATTGAATGTAATGATTCGAAATCAGCTGATGGTGATGAAGAAATAGATTGATCACTTCTCAAGGTTGAAGACCCCTTTGAACTTCCTGGTCGTGATCCTGGTCGTGACCCTGTAAGTGTACCTCTTGCCATAAGCGCAGGTGATAGTTGGGTCGTTGGACTCATTGAAGATGGTGAATAGACAGCAAAGCTACTAGAAGGTGAATCAACATGCTCTGGAGATTTGTCAAGTACATTTACGGCAGATGATGAACTTCCACCATGTCGCACCAATGTTGGCTTAACTTTGTCGTACGGTATTGTCTGATTGATAAAGTCATCGACGGCTTCAAAAGTAGATGGACCAAGCGGATTAGAACAAGAATGAATCCAAAGATGGGATTGAAATGCACAAGAAGGAAAAATATTATCTAGATCCACCATTAATAGACTGGATAGGATGATCAATTTTCGATTCGATGAAGCTTCTCGACATAGCTTCTCCAACATTTTCTTGTCGATATCGGAAGTGGTATCGAGATAGAAGAATTGCAAAGAATTTTCATATTGTTTTAATTTCGACTCATCAACTACTTTAATATTCCGCGTTGAAAGGTACTTGACCAATATCTTCTTTGCCTTTGAGCTGCATTGGAGATGGAAATTGCAGAGAATTGCAACTGAAGATGACTGATTTGACTTGGAAGTCTTGGTCTCTTTCAGGAATGATTCGCCTCGAATCTTGTCAGCGTGAAAGGTCATAGTAACAAGGGTACCTTTGCCTTCTGCGCTCGAAATTTCCATTGAACCTCCTATTTGACTTAGTGTAGAATAACCTAGTGCAACACCTACACCAGCTCCTTGATGAAATGTATCCGCCTTTCTAAAAGGTTCTGCTAGATGTTGTAAAAATTGAGCATTCATACCAATGCCATTATCTCTTATGGTGATTTTGATCTTTGATCTGTCATCACCATTTGCAGTCTGATCAGAATCATCCTCTACAGAGATACTGACTTCCACTGTTGGGTAATCTATACCTTTTGAATTCACCTCAACTAGCTTACTAAATCGAATCGCATTAGATACAAACTGATCAATCGAGTTACGTACCCTTGCTATATTCCTTGATAGCATCGCAAGTTCAGCTTTGTCATCTGCAACCACAAGCACCAATGGAAGTGAAATGATAGTCTGCTCTGATCCCATCATTTGTTGCTGCTGCTGCTGCTGATGATGATGAGCCCTTCTAACTGCATTTGCGAGCAACTGATCTGTACAACTTGCCTCTACCATCTTTATTATGCTCATCTCCTCTACATCATCCATTACTGTCGTAGCCACAGGTACTCCGATATTTGCTCGTCCATATTCGAGCATATCATCTAATATCTTGCTTAGATCTTCCCCTGCGTATTGGATGCCCCTGGAAAGCCAGATCACCTCATTCGCATCAATTAATCTTGGCCCTTCAATGACTGACTTTTCTTCCTTGTGCCCTTGATCACTTTGATCACCTTCAATACACTGTTCTAATTGAGAAGACATACCTATGATGCCATGTAGTGGTGTTCTGAGTTCATGACTAACCAAGCGCATAAATTTAAGTTTGGCGTTGTATGTTTCCAAAGCATTTCGTCGCATGCAAGCACTCTGCAAAATTGAAGCAGATGAGATGAGAAAGTTGCGGTCCCAATCTTCTATCAAGTGTTCTGACGCCCAGTAGATAAAGATGGCATAAGAAGAGTGTGAAGTGTCCGGATCCAAGATTGGCATCACAACTTATGGCAAGAAAAGATAAATAATCAGCTATTTCACATCCGCAAAGATTTATTCTTTTGCCTACTTACTAAATGTTCCAGCGTTGTCTGGAAGTAAAGTAGCCAACTTATCTGCCTCGATATCGTCATAGTCGATAGATTCTCCCGGATCAGTATATCTATCAGCAAATTCTCTTCGCAATGGTGCCGTCTGATATTCGATCGGTTTGGCGTTTCCGACTTCATGTTTATTGCCATATTCAGTCAGCCAAGTCTCGATGATATCTACTTGCTTGTCGCCGGAACTCTGAGAGAGATGACCGATGCCACCTGCACTAGCAAATAATGATCCTCGTGATGAATTTCTCGTGAGACTATCCCCTGATCCACCTCTCTCTCGATTTAAAAGTCGATGCTGTGTTGCTTGATTGGCTTTCAAGATTTTATCAGATATTGTATTTGATTGTAGATCGGGTGAGTCATCGATGATAACACTGCTCTCCCTTCTTTTCTTCTTTGTCTTGCCTTGCGCATTGCTCCCTTTGTTCTCACTATCGCCCTTGAATGTCGGAAACCCAAAGCACATGACTCCGTCTGCTTCGAATTGTTCAAGCATTTGCTCACAAGATTTCTGAAACAGACTCTGAACATCTTCATCCAGACCTTTTAAAACTTCATCTTCCAAGTCAGGAGTATTAAAAGAAGCAAGCAAGAGTTTGGAGTGAAATTGATTTGTAAGTTCGATCATTTTACTCTGCATATTTAAAAGCTTTATTGCTCTTCGACTTTCCCATTCACGCTCCAGTTTATCTGATGCCATCTTGGAGATTGCCTCGAGTTGAGCTATATCATCCTCGTCAAAATTTTCTCTTGCTTCTACGTCTAGTAGACAAAATCGTCCAACTTGTACTTTGTTGTCATCACCTTGGCCATCTGGAGACGGGGCCGAGAGCATCAAAGGAGAACTTGCATAGAAGTTAAATCCGAATTTAGATTGTCGATGATAGCTAGGATGAGGTGCAAATGCCAAATCTCGAACTCGCCAATCCTTTGTTCGATTTCGTATTACTGCGGATCTTTCTCCAAGTAAAAAAGCATGCGAACAGAGAGAGGATGATCGAGGTAAAGGCGACTGAACAATGCTTTCCAAACCTCCTCCCGTTGCTCCTAAGATTTGCATAAAGTTGCTATCAATCTGAGCCAAGCTTATTGCTGAAAAATCTGCCTTGAATATGGTCTTTGCTTGTTGGCAATGCGCGTCCAAGATAGTATTTCCAAAGGATTGATCAAGCTTATGACGTAAGAGTGCTGCATCTCTCTGTTTTCGATGTGCAGCGAGTGCTGGAGGTGAAGCAAGATAGCCTTCCTGCATAAAGAATTGAAAACTTGATACCAAAATGCCATTGCCATCACGAACCATCATATCTCCCAAAGAGCTTGCTGCCTTCATTCTTGAAACTTTCACTCTTCCTCCATCATCATGTTGACCATGTTGATAATCGTTAATATATCGCTTCCACTCTTCTTCGTTGAGCTCTGGTGGTCCTCGCAAACAAGTCCAGCCCATGGCAAGACTTCTAATATCTTCACCATCCGATGAAATTTGCTCCGACAATTGCTGACATGATTGAAAACTAGGTTGAGAATCTGAAAGAGACCCACGTCGACTTTCCTCTTCAGAAGGACCACCCATACTGTGACTATTAATTATATCCTTGATGTTGTGCATTATCGTCGCACCCTTTTTGGTATTCGACAGGCTCTCAAAACAAACCTGTGTGGTTTATGTCATGTCAAGCGCATGTATTGATACACTTTGATACACCGCTATTCTTTTCTGTCTTTGATGTCGTTAGTGTTGGATCAATTGCTGAGAAAGGAAGCAAGAGGTGGGAGATGTAAAAATTCGGAAAGGGGGAAGAATTGGCGGCATAGCTTTCCTTTTAAACGACTATCCTTTTTCCTATTTCCAGATTGTAATGAGAAGATTTGCACTCCGTAAATCTTATGGAGAGTAGTAGTCAAGTCGTACCTTTTCTTGCCCGGATCTATTTAGGTGAGACTAAATAAACATATGATTATTTGTTTTTATAAAATAAAGTTAGTGTACCAGTGCATGGATTAATAAATTTTGACAGTAGCCACGTTCACCACATGGCACAAGATTAGTTAGTCCTTCAGTAAAGAAGGTTGGTTGCTTTTCACTCCTTCGTATCACCAAACCTCCACTCACTCTAAACACTACTCCTTTTTTTTTTATACACCTCAACCATGATTCGCTCAGCTCTTGCTCGCACTGCTGCACCCATTGCCAGCCGCTCACTCACTGGAAGTGCTGTAGCTACTATCAGGAGTAAGCACACTCTTCCGGATCTTCCCTATGACTTTGGTGTGAGTTATGATGCAATTGAAGAGATAAATATTCCTATTCCTTCCAGGATATTGACTGCAATCAATTTTTCAGGCGCTTGAACCTGCCATTAGTGGCCAAATCATGGAGTTGCATCATCAAAAGCATCATCAAACCTATGTGAATGGGTTGAACACTGCAGAAGAGCAATTGCAAGAAGCTATTTCCAAAAATGATGTGAAGGGAGCCATCGCAGTCCAGAAGGCTCTCAATTTTAATGGTGGAGGTGAGATAAGTGCGATAAATTTCCCCCTGAGTGAGCTAATACTGATATAATCTTTGAGTCACCCTCCATAGGACATGTAAACCACTCTCTCTTCTGGCAAAATCTTGCACCACCCAAGTCAGGTGGTGGTGAACTTTCTTCCGGTCCACTCAAAGAGGCCATTGAACGTGACTTTGGTAGCTTGGATGGACTCAAAACCAAGTTTAATGCTCAAATTGCTGCTATTCAAGGAAGTGGTTGGGGATGGCTTGGATTTAATCCCGCTACTGGAAAGTTGGACATTGTCACTACAGCAAATCAAGATCCTCTCCTTTGTAAGTACAATATTTGACTATTGCTTTGAAGATTTCGCTCACTCTTGAAGATTTCTATTTAGCCCACGTACCTTTGATCGGTGTGGATGCATGGGAACACGCCTTCTATCTACAGTATAAGAATGTAAAGGCGGATTACTTTAAAGCCATTTGGGATGTCATCAACTTTAAGACGGCCGAGGAGAGGCTCAAGCAAGCCAAGTGAGGAAGTACGAACAACAAAAAGAAATGAGACAATGTAGTACCCTTTTTTGAATTTTGACAGAGATCAATTCGTCAATAAATTAAATTCGTACAAATATTAAAATGATGTTCTTATTACAGTGCAATGTGATTGGTTCATTTAGGGCATGCTAGAGCTTTTAAAAAAAAGAAGTAAAAAAAGAAAAATTGTGGTCAACGATTGAAGGCTGATGGGAGATTGAAGCGAAGAAAAAGATGAAAAAGGTGAGCGGGAGGAGAGAGTAGTACATGGAAAGAAAAAGAAGCAGATTGAGAATATAGTGTAAGCGACGAGCAAATCGAGTACGAAACTCTAACGTGGTAGCACCTAAACCATATGACAAATCCCATGACATCAACAGATGTTTTAGGTGTCAATCAAGTCTCGTTGCCGTCCTAGACCGCCCAAAGGGACACACGTTGCTACAAGACGCGAAACTATTAAGATCAAAACGCAGAACTTCAACTTTTTACTCTCTTAGTCCTGCTGTTTCATCAATGATCAAAGGCTTTCGTCCGCAAATTGTCCATCTATCGTGACGATAGTAAAACCCAATATGATCTCTCCCCGTACTCTTTATCCTGTCCGGCTTCCCTTCATAAAGCATCTTGCTAACTCTAATAAGACACCTATATCAACTACAAGGCATTTCTCCACTCATTGTTCGACTGTTCCAAGATCACCTACACAAACAGAAGACAAAAGCAATAAGCAGAGAATAGACAGGTTGGGAGAGCAAAGAGAGAAAGAGAAGTAGCCCAAGATGTTGCAAAGTGCCGCGTCTGCTCTTTATTGGTTCCATTGATTTGAATTTGAGATGAGGTGGACAAGGAAAGAGCGTCTTCTATCTGTACAGAAGCAAAACCACCAGTGCCAGTCAATAGGCACATACTTCAATATAGGCCAATATGACAATCTAAGCGCCAAAGCTATTCATACCAGGTGATGAAGGAATGAATCCATCCAAATACCCACGTCGAAGCTCTCAGCAACTCGGAATCACCAGACTAATGTAGGGTTAGGATCGTTCAGATCTTGTAAAGAACAATAGACTCGAAAGCAGGGATAATGGGGATCATTCCCGTAAAGGGAATGCTCCACACCAAAATCGACCCACTCATCAGAGCAAATTTGTTTCTTTTCTTGATCATGAATCGAAGTAAAAAAAAATTAGACGACCATGCACACTTTGCCATCTTAACAACAACCCTATTAAACCTTCTCCTTTGCTCTCCACGAGTAGTCTAAACTCAACTGCATCTTCAAATGACGAAGAAAGATTCCTCTCCACCTCAGATGAAGATGAAGTTTGTCTGCTTGCTTCCTTGGATGCGACGTGTAGGTAGAAACTTGCAACTACAATGTGAAATGGCAACTGCATGACCTAATAGTTGATTGTAGCATCGGAATAGAGCTGCTTGAGGTTTTTTAATGAAGGATGTAGAACTCTCATTAGAGTCAGATAAAGAGACGGTGAAGATGAGGAGCAGGAAAAGTGAAAATTGAACTTCGTATAAACTCGTCGCGTCCAAAAGCGTGGAATAGACACGTGCGTCAAATACAAGATCTGTGAATTTGGCCTTAATTAACTCCCATCCCGGAAGTTCAAGTGATGCCCTCACTCAACACTAGGTACTATAAGTGTGTGAAGTCGCCATTTGAATTTCGGTTTTCACACGCCATGACGAGTATGGCGGGCAAGACGGAATGGCCTCAGTCTCTCAAGTGAGTTTTTTTTAGTGACTTATCGGATATCTTCTATATTTCAGTATTTGGCTTATCGATTTATCTTGTTTCCATATAGGGACTTTGCCAATCGAACATTCAGTGCTTGTACGGACTCCAACCGTCGAATTGTTCAAGAGGAGCTACGAGCATTGATATACAAATCTTATACACAAGGAACAGTTGAGACGACGGATTGGGATAATATTGAATTGGAAAGGTGAGCATTTAAAGAAGACTCGACTGCTCGAGTTTTATTATTACTGACAGATTTGAATGCTGTGCAGCTTATCAAATGGTAAGAAGCAAAAGAAAAGATTGGCTTTATCTGGATCACAAGATTCATTAGCTGATAGGGAAAAGAGGGAAAAGAGAGCTAGACGGTTTGATGAGGAAAAAGCAGCTTTTGAAAGGTCAGAACAACAAGGTGTATCAGATTTTGGGTTTGTAGCTTCTAGCAGCAGCAGTAGTAGTGGCAATTTGGCTGGTCGTTTAGGGGCAGTTTCCGTTTCATCTACTCCCAAGCCTTTGATGAAACGATGGGGTATTTCTAGTGGTAGCACAAGTGTAGTACAGCCAATGATGGGCTTGCACAGTAATGGCGTTCAGTCGGCTTGGCAAAGTAGTGCGGGAGGAAAGAAGTGGGGGACTGGAGTACAACCAGCAATGTTCGCTGATACAGAAGTAGCAGATCCTGTAAGTGGTAACGATGGTCTATGACTTGCTAATGACCCGAATGCTGATCACATCTACTTTTTCATGCTGCCTCAGAACGTGATTGATTGGGATCAAGATACAGTAGTAGGGCTATCGACAAAGTTGGAGAAGCCCTACCTACGGTTGACGTCCGCGCCTGATCCAAAGACCGTTCGAACCTTGCCAACTTTAATGCAAACACTTGAGCTACTGAAAAAAAAGTGGAGGACTGAAGGAAATTATAGTTATATTTGCGATCAATTTAAGAGTATGAGGCAGGATTTGACAGTACAACGTATCAAGAATGATTTTACAGTAAAAGTTTATGAAATTCATGCTCGAATTGCATTAGAAAAAGGAGATTTGGGCGAGTACAATCAGTGTCAGTCCCAGCTAAGAAGTCTATATAGTCATGGTTTACCAGGGTGTCTCATGGAATTTCTCGCCTACCGGATCCTTTACCTGTTACATACCAGAAATCAGAGAGGTGAGTCTATCTTCGTCTGCTTACTTTTCTTTTAATTTGGTACCGCGATACTGATCTGGCAAGACAAAAATAATAGATGTCAATGCTCTCATGGCAGAGCTTACTCCACAGCATAAAGTAGAACCTGCTGTCGCTCACTCTTTACAAGTACGATCGTCCTTAGCGACAGGCAATTACCATGCTTTTTTTCGTCTATACGCTGACGCTCCCAACATGAATGCCTATATTATGGATCATTTCATCGATCGGGAGCGTGCAAATGCTCTACTGACCATGGCACGATGGTAAGGCTACAAAAGTGTTAATCCTATTCATAATTACAATTTGAATCTAATTTTTCCTCTCAACAGCTTTCGACCTTCGCTTCCTATGACATTTTTGACTACTGAACTTGCTTTCGCAGATGCAGAAGAGACGCATGCCTTTCTAACGAAACATGAAGCCGCAAATTACATTGAACCTACCTTGGTTGAAGCTAATCGAGGTAGTGGAAATAGTAATATGAAGAGAAAGCGAAGTAATACTATTCCACTAGAAGAAAGGCAATGGGATGCCAAAATAAGTCAGAGCGCACTTCAAGCAGCTAAAGATAAACTTCGTCTAGTTGATGTGAGTAATTTTTCCCTCTTAAAGTCGAGTATGTAATAATTGCTAATTACTTTATTTTTGTTTCCAGATCAAAGGACAGATTTAGCTCTCTTCAACGCTGGTATGTCTAATTTTTTTTCCCTTTCTTTGCCTTTGCATGCCACGCCACAACAATCCACAGCTTTTCATCGTACGCACCCTTACGGACCACTCGTTGCCTCTATAAAATGTCATACACTAGCAAACCTCACTGTATATCACCATTTGCCTTTCCACATATTTGAACAATCTAATAATAATCATTACATTCTAATGGCAGGGTAACGAATAGTCGAAGAATCAAATTGGTAATCAGGAGAAATTATTTATACAGGATTGTACACCATCAGAAGAACGATTAGACGTGGCAATGAAAGGTAGCAATGAAAGGTGGCAATGAAAGACTGTGTAACCCTAAAAGGAGCCAGTAATTAAAGAAGCAATTGTACGAAAAGAAAGGAAAAGGTAGATCCAAAATTTTGTTGTACAATGTAATATTGTTTGTGATTGCCACTTTAATGCCAATCAACTAGATTAATTCTAATTTTATTTACTTTTTTTTTATTTTAATCGTTTTAATTCGAAGAAGTATTGTCGCGAGATAAATCTTCTTCACTACTTAATGCTGCCGGTCCTAGACTTGGTTCTTGCGCAAAAGTAGCTTGATAGACTTCACCTTCCAAGTCTCTACCTAGACCAGCTTGACCTCTTGTACTCCTTCTAGTAAGATCCGGTCTTGCTTGTGTTTGATTGCTATTCCAATTTGATTTACTAGAAGAAGAATTAGAAATTTCAGCTGGAATTGAAATAGAAGTGGCAGTGGATGTTGCTGATTCGATTGAAGTTGATGATGGTGTACCATGAGATTGACTTCTAGGTGATAATGCTGGTCTAGTTGCTTTTGATTGAAGCGCTGCATTTCTAGATAGTATTACATCTGCTGATGACCTTCTAGCCGATAAGAGAACGGCAGCAGCACTAAGAGCATCACCATGTCTAAATAAAGAAGATGCATGAGAAGAATTTATACCGCTAGCTTTTAAACTTTCCAAGACGGCTTCATTAAAGTCTGCAGGAGGTGTCATTCGCCTAGCAATCGTTCCTGCCTTTGCTATACCATCTTGCAATGATGGAGTTCTCTGAAGTGATGATACAGCGCTACTACCTTTTCCGAATTCATCTCTTCCTTGATCCATTGCTGGATACTTTTTATCATCTAAACCCAAAGAAACAGGCTCCTTCTCTCCCTGAATTTGAACCTTTTCATTCCATTTAATCGTAGAATTAGAATGTGAAGCACTAATTACCCTATTACTTGGTGATGAAGTAGGAGAACTAGTAGAAAAAAATTTTGCCAAAGATTGACGAGCGTCCTGATCAAATAACCATTTACAAAGTGTACTTTCTAAAGCTGGTCTCTTTACTGGTTTTGCAAGGTAATCAATCATTCCTGCTTCTAACGCTCTTTCTCGATCTCCTTTAATAGCACTTGCAGTCAAAGCAATGACTGGTAAGATACGAATTTCTGGATCAAGTGATTTTCGAATCATTCTTGTAGCTTCATACCCATCACATTCTGGCATTTGACAATCCATCAAAACGGCATCATAGCTATTACGTTTTAATTCTTCCAAAGCTAATAAACCATTTTCTGCTGTTCGACAACTAAAACCCATTTTTTTAATATTTTTCGATGCAATTTGAGCATTGACAATATTATCTTCAGCTATCAAGATCCAAATATCCTTTCTTGGTCTAGTAAGAGGTGTTCGTTCAATAATTGGCATACCACCTGTCCCGTATCCAGCAGAGGAGGAAGTAGGTGATTCAGCTTCTAACATTTTAGTCCTTTCTTCACCTTCCTCTTGACTAGCTTTTCGAAAAGGAATGATAAACCAAGCATGACTACCTTGACCTTCAACTGAATCCAATCCAATCTCTCCATTCATCAATTCAACTAGATTTTTTGAAATACTCAATCCCAATCCTGTCCCACCAAATCGTCTAGCTGTCGATGGATCTGCTTGTGAAAATGGCTGGAATAATTTGGAAAGTGAAGTTGGATTGATACCACAACCAGTATCTCGAACATCAAATCTAACAAGTAAATTGTTGTTGTCTTCTGATAGTTCTGCCACTTCTAAGCTAATATAACCTCGAGCGGTAAATTTAATCGCATTAGTCAAAAGATTTGTAATGACTTGTCGTAATCTACCCACGTCACCAATAAGTTGACCCTTGTATGATAATTCAACAGAACCTCTAAAATCGAGATTTTTCTTTTGAGTGGCAAAGGTCAACATTCTTTTGGCGTCATGTAAAAGAACTTCAAGATTAAATGGAGATTGCTCCACATCCAATTTTCCAATTTCTACCTTTGAAAAGTCTAAAACGTCATTGATAACAGTCAAGAGTCCTTCTGCTGACCTTTGAATTGTTTCTGCATAATCTCGATGTTGTGGTGTCAGTCCCTTTTCATCCAACAATAATTCAGATAATCCAATTACTCCTGCAATAGGTGTTCTAATTTCATGTGACATGTTGGCTAAAAATTCAGATTTAAGTCTACTAGCTTCTCTTGCTGCTCCTTCTGCAGCAAGAGCTCTAGTCTTTTCTAAAAGTGATTCTTCCATTCTCTCTTGAGCTCGTTTTCGATCTGTAATATCCATAGAAGCACCTACCACTCCTACAATTTCTCCATCTTCGCTCATCTCTTCATCTTCATCTTCATTCACCTTATTATCAATAAATTTATCAACTGCATTTTGTTGCGCTCTCAATGGTGTGTACGAGGTACGGAACCATCTACCATCCACTTCCATCTCTTCTACTACAGTTTCACCTCGAAGTGCCCTCTTCATTGAATCTCGAATATTGGTAAGATCCCATACTTGATAGATGGATCTACCTAATATACTCCTCTTTGCACTACTATGACTTGCACTTGTACTAGGATGATCAGATCCATGATCTTCTTGGGCATTCAATCCACTTAATCCTTGCAAACCTTGTATGCCACTAATTACTTCTCGCTCTGATCCTGGCGTACCTGGTGCTGCTAATTTCAATTGTCTTACTCCAGGTCCTTCTGCTACTGTAATGGTTCCCTCTCGATCTACTGCCCATAAAGTCATGGCTGCATGATTAATAACAGTTTCTAATTGGCTTTGAGCTCTTCGACTTGCTGAGAGTGCTTCTACTTGATCATGAATATCAGTGCAGGTACCAAACCATTTGACAATCTTTCCATTTTCATCTTTCATTGGCAAAGCTCTGCCAAGGAACCATCTCCAAACACCATCATATCTTTTGCATCGATAAGCAGTTTCGTATAATTCACCTGTTCTTAAAGAATGACTCCACCTTTTACCGGCTTCAGGCATATCTTCTTCATGGAAATATCCTTGCCATCCTGTTCCTTGCGATTCAAAAGGTGAACAACCAGTGTATTCATACCAAGATTTACTATACCATTCATGATAGCCAGTAGGTGAAGTTACCCAAACCAATTGAGGCATAGCATCGCAAGTTTGTTTAAAGTACAAATCTCCTTGTTCTTTTGCTTGATCTTTAAGTGCAGCCCTCTCTGCTGTAATGTTACGCAAAGTAATTATTCCTCCAATATGTTCACCGAAACCTGATCGATCCCTCATTGGTTTACCAGAAATTTCTAAAATTTGCCTTTCACCTGTAGCCTTTGATTGAACGCCCATAACAATTGGAGGAGCTCTCTGACCCATAATGGCAGTTTTATAAATAGGCCAATCCGATTCCAAGAATGGTGTTTGAAAGTCTTCATGGAAACAATCCATCACATCATGAATCCATTGAAAATCGGATTGATCGTTATCTTCCGCAATTTTCACCTCTTTTCCGTTCGGTCCAATTCTTCCAAATAAAGATAAAACTTCATCACAGACTTTATTTCGAATAACAGTTTTGCCATCTTTACTTGATGCCAAGACGGCGACATCCAAGTGGTGAAGAACATTTTCTTTTAAGATGTCAGCCACCTTTGCCCCATCAGAAGGACTGGCTTCACGATCAGGTGAGCGAGTCGGTACAATGGAGATAGTAAAGAGCGCTTCGTGAAGGGCTGGAGCGCTACTGATTAGACCAACAGATGAAGATGATTGACGTGTACCACTATCGGTACCACTAGGTGACGGATCATTTGAAGGGCTCGTATCGGTGGAATCTCTTCCATGAAAGGCTCGATCTGGATCATTGGCAAATAAAGTATCAGTTGGATACCAAGCAGAGATGGAGAGTTCGGCCCAAACAGCAGCTTGACCTTCTACAGGTTGAATTGATAAGCGAGTAAGGACAGGAGCTGCCATCCCAGTTGAAGTCTTCTCGTAATTTTCCGCAGCTTCGTTGAGTGCTAACGTGAATGCCTGTCTAGATGAAGGAACCACATATCTCTCCAGCTTTTGACCAGCACAGTTGGCACCTCCCATACCAATGAGAATTTCTGCTGATCTGTTAAGCATCTTGACATTCCTATTCTGATCTAGAACAATTAAAGGGATAGGGGCAAAGTAGAGTGCTCGAATTGATTCATCTAGGTCCATCATGGCGAAAGAGCTTAAAGATCGCTGACTAGGACCATCAGAATAACTAGTGAATCGATTCGGATTAGCATTATTTCTGAAAGCAGTTGATGATGAAGTTGAATTATTTACTCCTCCGCTACCACTACCACTAGCACTGCCGCTACCACTCTTATTACTAGGTTGACTTGTTTGACTTGGTCGATTTTGTGTTTGTGAAGGCTTTGCAGCTGGCACTTGCGATAGAGATAATGAAGACTGATGTCTTGCTGATTGTGGTAAGCCAGGTGATGCAAATGTAGAGGTAGGTCGATTGATCGAAGTAGTACTACTGGCAATATTTGCTTGCGCAGGTGCGTTCAGAACATCAATTATCTCGGGTGAAGAAAAGGTATTGTAAGTCTGTATTCCTTTTGCCTGTTCCAAAGTAAGTGAACGATCAAAGTAGTGGTTCTGATCATTGTGAAGATAGGGTATAGGTGAAGATGCGGATCCTTGAGCTTGCCTCTTTGCTTCACCTTGCCCACCACTTTGATTTCTTGAGCTCTGATCGGGTGGCGACGTACTAAGGCGGTTATTGTCATTCTGTCCTTCAAATGAAGCTCTCTTGTTCTTGTTGTATGTGGGACTTGCATTTTTACCGCTGCTGCTTCCAACCAAATCCATCGGAGTTGCTGTTATTGCATCATTAGCTGAGTTCTGATCAGAAGAAGAAGCGGGCCTCTTTCGCGACGTCATCTTGAATTGCTCTGATCCAGAAATTCCCTATTTCGATATTCCTTGAAAAGTGGTGAGTCACAAGTGTCTAGCTGTCTTCAAGACTTAAATTCAATTCAAGAAATGGACGAAAGTCGAATATTGATTAAAAGGGTTAAAGCAGGGTGGGCAGTTGGAAAATGAAGATTCCTTACTGGATTTTCCTTCTCTCAAAGTGTCGTCGGTGAAGACAAAGCCGATGTCAACTTTCTCCTTTTAAGTTCTTGACAAGTCGAGGAAAAGGATTTCCAGGTAGAAGACTGTAATTGCCAAATGAGTCGTAAGTGATTGTGCAAGATGCTAAATAAAGAAGAAGAAAATCGTACCAAAGCAAATACCGTCAAATTGTGTGTGTATAACAAGCCAAATTTGGGTGGTAAAGACTTCGCGTCGTTCCTTCCGAGGAGGGAAAAGGTGCGCGCGCATTTGGTCCCAAATTTATTATTTTTTTGCGGACAATTTCCTTTTTCTTTTTGTTTTTTGTTTTTTGTTCGCCAGCCACTTTGTAAATTTATTTTGTTAAAAATTTAATAAAAATTCATAATTAGTATACAAAGTATCTCCCGTATCATACGGAGTCCGATCTTTCTTTGTATTCCATTTCGAAGAAGATCAAATAATAACTCCGCGCGCCACCACCACCACCAATTTTGACTCTCAAAGTTTATCCCCCTCAATGTTTGTCACCAACATCTTTCTTGACCAATACTTCACAAAAGCAATCATGGGTAAAATGAAAAAAAAAAAAAAAAAAAAAAAAAAATGATCAAATTTAATTCTACCCAAATAAACGAGAGCAAAGATGAGAGAAAAACAGTACAAGAATGTTTGCAACTCGAGTGGCCCAAATCGACGGTTTAAACGAAAGACGATTGGGTAAAGTGAGTGTTGCAAATAAAATTATTTCTTGACCCGTCATGAAACCCTACGAAGCTAGTGAATTTTGGCCATCGAAGGGTGATTAAAGGGTCGAGGGGAAAAGGGAAAGATAAAGACATCAAAGAGAAAGGAGTAGGACGGAGTTGATTTTAACGACTAGGAAAGACGTTAAACACTTACGATATAATACACTGCCATTGTTGCAAAATGGTCTCATGATCTACTGTACACAATATTATATATATATATATATATACGACAATACTCTTTCTAGATTAAAATTGCTTGTCCACTCTATTTGCTGCTTCTTTCAGGTCGATCTTCATCGCATTCTTGCTCCCAAGTCTTACCACTCGGGTGTTGTAAATTTTCAATAGCTTTGGTAAAGGCTTGTAATGTGCAGAATTCTGGTTGACCTTCTAAGTGATCGCCAGAATTCTTGCAAGCTGGTAATTTTAATGTTTTATCACCATACCTCATTCGAACATCTGTTGGCAATGCGAAAGTATCAGTATACTCCTCTCTCTATTGCAAGGATAAAAATTCAAGTTCAACACTTACAATGATCGTCCTGACCTAACCCTAGCCAACTCAATATTCCTCGACTGCCCTCTCTTTTAAACAATTCTAATCCAAAACTTGCCGTAAAAGCAGGCCAGTGGTTATCAAACACATCTAGGGTGCTCAACAATCCGGCAAGACTGGTATCATGGGCAGAATATATGGCCAATTTGAGGGGTGTAGAAGGTTTATTTGCCTTTTCATTTAATCGAGTGCTAAGATCATTGAGGAATCGACCCATAGCGAGCCGACGATATTGTTGTCGAAGGGTAGCATTCTCTGTACGATAACCGATAAACCATTCATCCACTACTGCTCTTTCTACTTGTTCCATAACCTTCTCGTCTTCAAAAACAGAAGGAATCGCTATTCCGTGCGCTTTACTTGCTCGAACAGTGTCTAAGATACCATTCAGACGAGGATGACCATCGACTCTTGGTAGAGCACCTTCTAATTGAGGGGAGAGGAGCGAATCCAGTGAAGCTAGTCGAGGATTGTGAAGTTGAGCCGCGAATTTAGAAAACTCTCGATCAAGATCTCGAAGTCGACCACATCCAAAAGTGTTTGGCAAGAGATTCTCTGAAATCCCATTCCTAACACGAAAGGAAAGTAAAAAACATTGTTTAGGTGAATTTCTATGCTCCATTGAACAATTCACAATCAAACATACCGAACAAGTAGGGTTGGCGTGTAAGCATTGGTTGCATCCTCGAGCGTTTGCGGTAGTAATCCCCGGACAACGCTTTGTAATGATTCAATTGTTCGACTCATGTTAGTACTACGAAAGTATATTAAAGCTTCATCTTTTGCTTCTAATCTTTCAGGTAAGAAACCAAGCTTATTGATGTATAAATTACGTAATCTTGTTCCAATCAGATGAGTAGAAGCTCGTCCCAGATCAGTAAGTTCGCCCAAGAAGCTATTATAAATTTATTTCAGAAACTATACTGAGTATTAGATTATCAGGTGTGAAAGAGTGGAAGAACTCACCATTCTCCTGCCTGTATGGGCAAAATCTTTTCCTTTCCATCAATTGATTCTACTCTGCGTTGAACAGTCATATCTTGGGGACTGCCTTGAAATGCTTCATTTCTCCATGTCTTGCCCTGAACTTCGTTACCTCGCCCAATGTCCAATACTGCAGCTCGAAAATCTTTCCCGGCATGGCATAAATTCCATCTTGCTGGGATAGGTGGATTTGCATTCAACAATCTAGTTCGTACGGGTGTTCTCTCTCCATGCCTAATCAAATAATGGACTTGAGTCAATTCTAAGTCAGCAGGAGGGTTTATCCATCCCAAAGTTGAAGTGGTACTACCAGAAGTACCCACTATTGTAGCCTCCCTGTGGGAGGATGATTTTTCATCAGCGGACGAAGCCATGGCCTCGGACTAAGAGGATGGAAGGCCCGATTGCGTTAGAAGAAGAAGAAATTAAAAACGCGGCGCAGGAAACATATGAAGAAGAAAAAAAAAGCAAGCGAACAAGGAGAACAACACGTGCCTCACTTTCGTAAAAGTTGAAGGAAAAATAAAAAGAAGGGTACCGGTACTAGGAAAGGAATGGCTCAACAATGATGTTTTCTCTTACAAGCTTAAATAGTGAGGTACAATTGTGGGATAACTATATTAAAGAGTAGATGCTACGCTTCGCAAGTACAAGCACAAGTGGACTCTATCGATTGGGTGCCATGTCTTCCACTCTGACTTCGATGAAGATCAGCCCAAAGCAAGAGCGATCCTCAATACCATCATCTGCCTTTGTCTTCAATACACGCGATCCAATAGCAAATCCGATTCGTTTTGATGATGAAATGGACCATATATTCGCAAGTATACCTGAAGATCAACTCAACCTCTCATATTACAGCAAGTCAAAGTCGCAAGTAATTGGGACTAAGCAAGACGAAGTGATAGATGTAGACGAATACGATTCTATATACGAGGAAGATGACGAGCTCAATGCCATCTTTGCTTCCGTAAATGAAGAAGATCTTTCGCACTCCAATTATGCTACGCTCAACAGCGTAAATCAGCCTTATCAGGTACATTCTGTCGTTACCGCCTTTGACAAAAGTAATTTACAACCTGTCCCATCGGCTCGAATACAGCCAACCTTGGGAAGATCGCAACATACTTGGTCTGGTCAGCCCATTCGATTCCATGATGAAGCACCTCATCATATGTCAGCTCTACAGCGAGACATACTCAACACATTGCAACCTACAAAAATTCGAATGGTCCAGTCTAGGAAGTATTCCACTACCGTCCCTGGCAGCTCGACACAGACTTCTAAACCACGAAATTCAAAATCTGCGCCAGCTTCGACAAGTAGATCGGCCGCAAAGGCAGTCAAATTCCCCAGCGAGCTGGTAGAGGACAAAAGACTACTAGACCTGCCGTGCTATTCTTACTTGCATCCTGCAGGAATGATTGATTCGATGAGAAAAAATAAAGACGAAATTCAAACTGAAGTTTCTACCTTAATGTCCAGTACAACTTCTGCAAAATTACCATCTGAGCTTACTATCTGCACTCACAAATCTCCTCGTCTACAAATATTATCCAATGCAAGTGCAATGGAGGAGGAATTGAGAGTCATCAAAGATGGATCGACCCTTTCATTTGATATGGAGTGGCCAGCTACAAGGATTAAGGGCCAAGCACAGAAAAAGACTAGTGTAATTCAGATTGCGTCATCAGAACATATCTTCATTCTTCAAGTAGGATTGATGCGCTCGCTACCCAAAGAACTTTTACGAATCATTCGTGATCCAACGATTGTAAAGTGCGGTGTAGCTATTCGAATGGATGCTATCAAGTTGCAAAAAGATTTTGGATCACAAGCAACGTTATCAAACATGGTAGAATTGAGCAGCATGGCAAAAGCAGTAGATGCCAAACGATATAAAAACATTGGACATCTCATTTCACTTCGTGAATTGTGCTTTGTATACTTGAACAGGAGACTCAATAAAGATCTGAAAGTTCGTACTGGTGCTTGGGCGCGTACCAAATTAGATGCAGAACAAGAAGAGTATGCTGCATCTGACGCTTATGTTGGTCTCGAAATTTTATATAGCATGGCTGGTAAGCTGGTAAGCAAAGATGGTAATACCAGCAACGATCTATTCAAAGAGGTGACAGTATTGGAAGCACTTGACAAGTCAAAGTGTGCTCCACTATCAGAGTCTTTGTCAATAAATGTTTCAAGTGTAAAGAAGCCGAATCAGACATCAAGTACAAAACTTCCAACACAGTCTGTGACGGAAAAAGGAAAGAGGAATATAGGTCAAGGTGTGGACGATCTCAAAGATGCTTATGAGCAAAGTAAGGCAGAGAAGAGTCAAACTATTTCGGAGGCTGATGCAGCAAAGGAAGGCCTCCTAGGATCCATCTCCAAAGCAATCTCTTCAATTGGAAAAGTATGGTATGGTCAAGGAGGATTGGCAGACCAAGGAAAAGAAGAAGTGAAAGGGCTTGGAAATGAAGACCTGATTTCTGGTGGTAGACTTGCAGCTGAACCTTCGTCAAAACGTTTTAAACGCGATTCAGAAGCGTCCACACAGGTTGGCAAAGTATCCCCTCTTCCAAGACGTCGGCTTCCTCACTCTACTCGTCATGAAATGAGAAGATATTGGCAACAGAAAAGTGTAAGCATTGCTACTCTAACAGAGCTTCATAATCTACCGCCAACTTCTATATTATACAACATATTATGGAGTCTAGCATGGGAAGATGAGAAATTAAACATTAAGACTAGAAGAAAGCTATCTGGTTTGCTAGCTTGGAAATCCAACCATAAAGTGGCAATTATTTTTGAAAAGTACATTGTTTCTCAAGGTCTTTCAATTCTTCCAAGCGAAAATAAACAATCTCTCCCTACTGTACGTCCTACAAAGAGCAAAGAGAATAGTAGTAGTAGTGAGGTATCTCTCGATTGAAGAAGGTGAAGGATGAAGAAAAGGAAGCATTGTTCAAATTTTAGTGTCGTGATTCATTATGTAATAATCCCAAGCATCTTCTTAGCTTTTTCCTATTTATATTTTCTGTAAACTAATGAACCAAATTTTAGAATTTTGCATCAATCTTTCTCAATTATCGATTGTCATCAATATGAGTTGGTCTCCTGGTTTTAGATCCATTCCTAGCCTAACTAGAGCGTTGCCAAGAAGTTTAATGGCAAGTGATAATACCAAATCTTATCAGCAAATTCGTCTTGTAAGTACCAATTTTGTACTCCAAAAAAGTAAACGTTCGCTAGCTTCGGAACCACCACCTTCAACTCCCGGTGATGTACCTGTCATTAATACCAAGGGAAAGGGTTCACAGGGTTCTTCTAAAAACGTTCGTGGTACCAAGTCCAAAAGAGGTGATAATGAATCAAATGAAAAAAATGATGATGCGAAGTATTCAACTACTACAGAAAATGATGATTTACCGGGTGAAAGATTTGACGAGCAAGGACTAAAGGCGAATATGGAGAGAGCCGTAAAAAGGTGTAAAGACACAGTTAGTCAAAAGGTGGTAGGACATGGCAGAGCAGATCCAGGTATGTTTTCAAATGAAACTCTATTACGATTCGAGGTAATTATCTCTCTCTCTCTTACTATACAATGTTTTCAATTATCAGCTATTTTGGACTCAGTCAGGGTAACATTTAGTGAACCAGGAAGTCCTAGTGGAGAAGCAACTTCCGGTTCAAGTAGTGGTGGAGGATCACAGTCATACAACCTAAAGGAATTTGCTACAGTTGGTGTCAAAGACGGAGCTCTTTTGCTCACATGCTTCGACGTAGAGGTGAGGAGCTATTAAATTACCTAGTTTAGATACATAGGCTAACGAAACATCTTTTCAGTCGGTAAAACATGTCGAAAGAGCAATTTATGCCTCAAATCTTGGCTTAGCACCTCAGCAAGTTCCTGGGTCTGAAGGAGTGCTAAGACTACCCATACCAAGGTGAGAAATCAAAGGCAGATACACAATAAATTGGGGTCGATAAGGCGCTAACGACTAGTAATTATCTCCTCTTAAGAGCTACAGCAGAAACAAGGGCGGCTTTAGTCAAAGAAATCAATCG
Source organism: Exobasidium cylindrosporum (assembly GCA_023273805.1). NCBI lineage: Eukaryota > Fungi > Basidiomycota > Exobasidiomycetes > Exobasidiales > Exobasidiaceae > Exobasidium > Exobasidium cylindrosporum. The sequence continues at coordinate 3,035,973 of CP096878.1, forward strand.
GATATGTGAAAATGCCAAAGTTTCGATTCGAGCTGCACGACATTCAGCTCAAAAGCAAATCAAAAGTGATGAAAAGAGAAAGGTAGTCGGTCAAAGTGAAGCTGCAAGTGAGATGAAAAAAATGGAGGAGGAAACAAAAAAGAAAACTGCAGAAGTAGATCAGCTTTTTGAAAAAGCCAAAAAACAGATTGAGCAAGGTTAAGATTGCTCTAGCATGCTATCAAATTATTATACAGGCATCACAATTATATTATATACTTCATCTTAGAGCCTTCCAATTCGACGAGCGAGCATGGACTGATGTTGCCCTGCCAAAAATCGTTGCCTTTGTAAGAAGACAAAGAGACCAATTAGGGCGAGGATAAGATTGAATCCCTACAAGAGAATAAAGTGGAATTTATTAGTAATCTGAGTATTCTCTTCAGAAATGCTGGGCTTCCAAATACAACTGACCACAAATTCAGCAAAATCCCATGATTCTTGAGCCTCATCTCGTCCACATAATTGATATCCTTTGTAAATGTCACTTCCCACGATAGTCTCTTGCCGGGGCCAGTATTTCATTTCTTCCCTCTTTTCACTGGTAATCCACGCTCTCTCTTCCCGAGCATCACTCATGTCTGCTATGTCTTCCCAAGCTCTCTCAATGTGTTCAAGTTGCCGTCGTTCACTAGGCTTAGTTGAGGCTGGCAGAAAAGTTACTGGTCTACACTCGATTGGCGCTCGATTACCATAAGGCTGGCAGTATGGGCGATGAAGCTGCCGTTATCATTAGTATTGTAAGATATCCAAAGAAAAAAAAAAGAAAAAAAAAGCACACATCACAACTCAGCTCACCTCTCTAGTAGGACAAGCACTGCATCTTCCTATACTTTTACACATCCAACGAGGTCTACGAATCGGTGTAGCTGACAAGGTTGCATTCGAAGATGATGAAGATTCCTCCTCTAAGCTCCAACCGACGTCTCCTTGTTGTTCCCAGCTATCCTCTGGTCTCCCAAACACTGGCCAAGGTCCATTATAACCTCGTACAGGCACTGCACCTCCTGAACCTGCCTTTTCATCATAATTTTGAGCTCCAATAAAGACAAGAGCATCAGAACCCTCCCCCGGTGGCATAAAACCTATTCCAAATTTAGTCTTTTGGACTGCGGACATGCTGCTCTTTCCTTTGCAAAAGAAGTTAGTCTATGAGGAAAAGTCGACAAAACACCGACAAAGTGATTTTGAAAGTGGTGAAAAGGCGCGACCTAAAAAAAATGCACGGACAGTAAGTTGACTTCAACGGTACAAGTCTAAGCAGCTCCTAACAAATAACTGTTTAAACTCGACGGGCTACCTCTACCATTTTAACAAATACCCTCAAGATTCTTGGTCTGCTAACCACAGTAGATTTCTGTTCTCTGTAAATTTGCCTCTTCGCTTCGGTCACCAATTGAGTATGGATACCAGTGGTGGAGCATACGAGCTTGCCCAAGCATATGGTGGGTATGCCATCTTTAACTATTATCGACTAGGATTTACACTGACTTTTCTACACTTTTGATTTCTCAGACTTCCTTCTAAAAATGATAATCATCGGTGAGACAACAAATGTACAAACACTGTGTCTGTGACACCTTCTCACTAATCTTTACTTGATGTCTTCTACTTATCGAAATAAATTAGGAGAGTCAGGGACAGGAAAGTCATGCTTGCTTCACCACTTTATTCACAATTCGTACAAAGACAACTCCGCTCATACAATTGGCGTTGAGTTTTCATCTAGAATTGTTAAAGTCGGCGACAAGAGTGTGAAACTACAATTATGGGATACTGCTGGTCAAGAAAGATTTCGGTAAGAGTTGCGACATAAATTTGAAATGAGGCCTTATCAAACTTGATTACATTTCTGAAACTTTCTATATTACAACCATTTCCTTCTGTAGCTCCGTCACTCGAAGTTACTACAGGGGTGCCAGCGCCTGCTTATTGGTCTATGATATTACAAAACGCTCTTCTTTTGAGCCCTTGGGAAGGTGGTTGGCAGATGCTAGAGCGTTGGCTTCGCCTGATTTGGTGGTAGTAGTGGTAGGAAACAAGCTAGATAGAGAGGAAGAGAGGGAGGTGGGTTATGTAGAAGCCAGCAGATGGGCAGGTGAAAATGGTGAGTAGTATTCTGAGTGCATTAGTCTAAACTATGCTTTAAAAATCGATATCTGAGATGATAAATGTTCTTCTCTGCTTCATTCAAAGATGCTCTATTTCTGGAGACATCATCGCTGACTGGTGAAAATGTTGAGACGCCCTTTTCGTTGGCAAGCAAATCTATACTTCTCGCAATTGACTCTGGTAGAATCAATCCAGAAATTTCAGGAAGCGGAATTTCGTACGGAGATCGAGGTCTCAGAAGAGTGGGGAGTTATGGTGGTCTCAGTAGTAGATTTAGCTTTACAGAAATGATGCCCTCATCAGGAAGAATGGGTGGTAACGGTGGCCTTGTCAGTGTACGCCAAGTCAAGCAATCTTTTGAGGGTTGTTGTTGATCTCGCAAGCAAATATAGACCACTCTCTACTTCCATGTCAAATCTATCATCTCAACAGCACACAGACACTGATACACAAGTTACCGCGCACTTACTACCCATACAGTCTTCTCTTCTCTTTCTCATACATTTGTAAACATGCTACGCCCTTGCCATAAATACCGATTTTTTTGTCTCAAACTTTGACGTATTGATTAAAATGCGCTTGTCTATTCATACAAAAAAAAAAAAAAAGAAAAGAGACAATCCTGCTGCTCCAGTGAAAGAGGTAAAACAATACTTTCACTCACCCTCATTGTAAAGGAAGGAAAGAAGCAGTGTTCTTGGTCCTTTAAAGGGAAAGTCAGCGGCAACAATACGATAAAAAATAAAACTTCATACGTAGTAGTTGCTAAGAAGGACGAAAAGGGGTAAGTCAGCGAAACTTATGCTGAAAAAGATATTTCGAGTTAGTATAATCAATACAGTCAAAAGTAGACTTCAGCACAACATTTTCCCTTCATCTCATCTAGGTGAGATCAGGAGCTAAAGAAAAGATGAGAGAGGAGTAAAGGACAAATAAAAGATTATTGTTGGGTAGAAATATTTAAGGAGAGAAGCAGCGGATAACAAAGGCAAGATTGAGATTAGCACTTTAGAATGCCAATCTTCCTCACTAATAACCAGCAGCGGCAGGTTGACCGGCTGCTGCTTGCTGTCGGTAGTATCTGTCAATAAGAATGATGACATCACGTCAGTGAGGGACTCTTGACGGTTTGCCAGCATTTACTTTAAAACTTACTCTTCCCACTCTTTCGAGTAATCTTGCTGTGTTTGACCACCTTGAGCTGCTTGCTGTTGCTGGTCTTGTGCACCACCGGCGGCAGCTGTTGTCGCAGCAGCTGCAGCTGCAGTTGGATCCATTCCCTGCTGAATGTAGTACTGAATCCATGCTTCCCTATAATCGGGTTGAGCACCTGCTTGCTGTTGACCACCATAAGCCTGTTGCCCTTGTTGATAGTCATATCCACCCTGTTGAGCACCTGCTGCACCCCATTGCTGCTGTTGCTGATATTGTTGACCACCCGCTGCCCCACCTTGAAAGCCCATACCAAAGCGAGGTCCTCTTGGGGCAGGTACTGTGGGTGCATTCCACATGGAAGGGTCTCTCCAAGGTGGAATCTTCTTGCCGTCTGGTCCAACGGGGCGATCCGTGGCTGGTCCTGCTGTTCCAGGTCCATTTTTTCCACCCTCCCCTAATTCAGCCATAAGGTTTGCGTACTCGGAATCAAATGGTGAGCCGTCTGCACCATTCCCGCCGGGACCAGAAGATGCTCCTGGGCCAGTTGCACCTCCAGGTCGGCCCATATTTCCAGGCCCTTGTGTACAATCTCTGGCTAAATGACCCTGTTGACCACATCGATGGCAAACAATATGTGCTGTCCAATTCCGTTGTTCAGGACACTCAAATTTACGATGTCCCTTTTCACCACAATTTTGACAAACTTGATTTTCATCATCTCGTAATGTTCCGTTGAGAGCAGCCAATTCTCGTAATTGGTTACGCTTATGATCATTCTGTGCTTCAGGTGTAGACGCAGCTGTTTCAATGACTAAATTGATAAGTTTTACGCATCTCTTTACTTTTGTTTCGTCTTCTGCCGTTACAACGCAATGCATTTCCTCTTCATCTTCATCCCCCATTCGACCTTTTCCTTCTTTAACACTCCCCCTACCACGAATACTGATCTTGGCTCCACTCTCCTTTTCCATCTTTTTGAGACTATTACCTCGAGGCCCTACCAAAAGACCAAAAAAGTTGATTTCTGGAAATTCCTTGATAGGCAAGTAAACTTTTTCCTGAGGCTTCAGATTTCTCTTTGCAGCTGCATATTCTGCAGGGGGCCGATAGTTGGGATCCAGCTTGATTTGCTTATCAACCAGCTTTACTCGTTCATCTTCCAGCTTCTTTCGATACCTCACTTCCCTCGTATTTGTCCTTCTACCTTGAGAGTCATATGTCGGAGGAGGTGATGGACTTCTTTCTCTTTCTGGTGGAACGAAATCTCCCGTCCGTAATTTTTTAGCAATTTCTTCAATCCGCACATTGAGTGCATATCTCTCAAGTTCAGCTTGCGATACATTGGATCCAATTGCAGTTGCAACTCCCAAGTCAACCTTCTCATCCCCCCATCTTGATCGTCTCTTTCTTGGTGCTGTCAAATAAATAGGTGAGTCAGGTAAACAGCATGATACAGTATATCTTAACTTACCTGAACCATCCACGTTTGCATTTGCAGCCGCCGCTGCAGCAGCTACTTCTCGAGTGCGAGCCTCAGCTGCTGCTACTTCGGCATCATTTTCCTCTCTTTCCCGTTTGATAGCTCGAGAAATAAAGTCTGTTGGGTCATCTACTATGCTTGGACGTGCAAAAGATTGCCGAAATGAGCCATTGGAAGTACCTTGATTATTACCATATCCATGACCACCACCTTGAGGACCTCCTCCCCCTCCACTACTCCCTCCATACATTCCGGGACCTCCTCCCCCACCGGCTTGTGCAGGTGCTGGCCCACTACCACCACCACCCCATCTACGGGCATTTCCTAGAGGTGTAGCATTTTCTCCCGTTTTTTGAGCGTTACTTCGCCAAGACATCGTTGCACCTACTGCAATTCTCGATGAACAAGTGTGTTTTGTTTTGCAGCGATGAGAAGTAGTACCGGTGTTGGAGTTGCAAGGTTAGGAAGATGAAGAGAAAGCTCAAATCTGAGAATGAAGTGGGTTATATCTCCAAACACGTGGAAAAGTATAGACTCGCACGCGGAAATTGGAAGACAGCCTTTTTTTTGGTCAATTTCTCCTCAAGACAAGGTGACTAGGATCTTCTTGGCCGCTATTAATTGCATCTATTGGAGCACATTGCCATGCCGACGGTCAATGTTGACAAGGAGCGCTTTTATGCGGCACTAGGGAAAAAATACTGTAAGTCTAAAGTCCATCACCTCACGCTTTCGGTACAGGAGTTGACCTTCTAACTTTTCTCATCTAGCAACAGAGGAATTTGATGAACTCTGTTTCCAATTCGGCATTGAATTGGATGAGGATGTGCGTAGAGAATAATTCATACAATGGATATCGTCTAGTAGCTTATCATGTACCATTTTCACGCTTCTCCAGACAACTGAAGAAGCAAAGAAGACTGGAGAGCGACCAGTGAGGAGCAATATGATACACTCGTCAATGTGAAAAGATGCTGATCTTCTTGTCACTATGCACAGACCCTCAAGATAGATATTCCAGCAAATAGGTGAGGCCAGATACTTTGGTAGCGATGATTCGGTGCATTTTCTGAACTGCTTGTATCCATAGATATGACCTTTTATGCCATGAGGGTATCTCAAGAGCGTTGCTGGTGTTCCTGGGAAAGATTCCACAGCCCAAATTAAAATTATCACAACCCACGCAAATGATTGAGCTACATGCTAGCGAAAGTGTAGGTTCCTTCCAATTGGCTGATTGTGAACATGACACTCATACTATCTCATCGTATAGGTCAACAAAATTCGTCCATACGTATCCGGTGCCGTACTGAGGGGTATAAAATTTACTCCGGAGAACTATGCTACTTTTATCGACCTGCAAGATAAGCTTCACCAGAATTTAGCAAGAAGGAGAACTTTGGTAGCCATTGGTACGCATGACTTAAGTACCATTGAAGGTCCATTTACCTATGAGGCTCTATCTCCCAAAGACATATCTTTTGCTCCATTAAATCGACCTGGTCAAGTGATGGATGGGGAAAAGCTAATGCAGGTTTTGGAGAGTGATCGGCATTTAAATAAGTATTTGCATATCATCCGAGATAGTCCAGTGTATCCTGTCATTCTTGATAAGAATCGAACAGTATGTTCTTTACCGCCTATCATCAACAGCGACCATTCGAAAATTACTCTAAAGACAAGAGATGTCTTTATTGACATGACGGCTACCGATGAAACGAGATTGGAGAGCGCTTTAAATATACTGGTAGCCATGTTTTCAGAGTACTGTTCTGAACCATTTACAATTGAACCTATCAAGGTCGTATATGCTGACGGTAGATCATCAATTCAACCCAGCTTAGCTCCTCGAAAGACGAATGCTAGATTGTCATACATCAATTCATGTACTGGCCTTTCTCTCGACACTATTCAAGTAGCCAAGTTTCTTAACCGCATGGGACATGAAGCTACACCTTCAAAAACGCATCCAACAGAAATCATTGATGTGGATGTAGCTTGTACTCGACCAGATGTGCTTCATGAGTGTGATTTAATGGAGGATGTTGCTGTCGCTTATGGTTTCGATAATCTTCCAAGACGATTCCCAAGTACCAATACTGTTGCTGCACCTCTACCAATCAACAAACTTAGTGATCTCATTAGAAGGGAGTGTGCATATGCTGGGTGGACAGAGGTTTTACCATTGATCTTGGTGAGTAAAGGGCAGAAATAATTGAAAATGGTATGTTTGATAACACTCTTCTATCATACAGTGCTCTAGAGCCGAGAACTTCTCATCTCTACGTCAAAAAGATGATGGCAGTGCAATCACCCTCGAAAATCCAAAGACTGCTGAATACCAAGTCGTTCGAACCTCTCTACTTCCAGGAGTGCTTAAGACAATTCGAGAAAATAGAGTCCATGCATTACCGATGCGCATCTTTGAGGTATCAGACGTAGCTTTCAAGGACGAAGTGACTGATCCACAAAGATGTGCGAGAAATGAGCGACATGTTACAGCTGTCTATGCTGATAGAAGCGCCAACTTTGAAATTGTTCATGGACTGTTGGATCAAATTATGCGATCATTAGACGTACCCCGTATCAGCAAGAACGATAAAGCAAAGACAAAGGGCTACTATTTAGAAACTTCAACAAATCCAACCTTCTTTCCTGGTCGTGCAGCTACAATTCATTACCGAGTACCAACCCAAGCATCAGCAGAGATAGACGACTTATCTTCACATGGTCCTCCTTCTGCTCCTATCCTTGAATCTGCAGTGACTTCGAAAGCCACATCTGGATCAATCGATATTACTCAACCTACAAAAGAAGAGAGCTTAGCCGGTAAGGCATCTGATGCCCTTGCCACGACTGCAGCCTCGATGGGAAAAGCACTTGCCGATATCTTGGGCGGAAGCAGTCAAAACTCGCTGACTAGACGATTGAAGAGTATGGGTGGCAAAGGAGATGTTGAAATCGGACAAATTGGAGTATTACATCCCGAAGTTCTATCTGCATTCGAATTAGACCTGCCGTGCTCTGCCATGGAATTTGACCTAGAGGTATTTTTGTAAGTAATATCGGAAAGGACCGGTCAAGAGTATAGCGGCTAGATAGTAAAAAATACGCCTGGTCTTTCTTTCTTGAGTCCACACCCTTAGGGTTCAGCTGCAACATTACTTTTACAAGCAGTGTAATCAATTCATTAACATTTGACAACTAATCAAAGTGTCATTGTGCATTCACTCCCCCTCGCCTGCACATCTTACCCAAAATAAGAAAAACAAAAAAGACTTAAAAAACATTGCAGTAAGACAGCCGGTAGTGGAGAAGGGACGTGATTTAATAGGAATTCTTTTTTTTTTTTTTTTTTTTTAAAAACATTTTATGATCTGCAAGACGTATGCAAGACATTTTCGGTACTTGCAAGCCACACCTAAATTAACACAATCAGTACAATGTTTGATGTAGACATCTGGCAGCATCCTTACAGTAAATCCAAGATGCAATGGCCAGTGCATTCTGTTTTGAATAGGTAAGGAGCAAGATAAATTCAAGACAGAGAGGGTATGAACGGGAACTGCGATTATCTAGTCCCCCCCCCCTTTTTTTTCCCTATTTTTTTTTTTTTAGTTTTGATGCTAAGATGGAGAAAGTTAGGCTTGAATGATTTGATTTCCACGTTTCTCTATTTTCCCTTTATTTTTTTAGGTCTTATTGCGAGGTAGGAAACGGGATCAGATTCATAATACATTGAAGTAGTGAGAGAGAAAGAGATCTATCACCGGATCCTTATAACTTGCTCTTTTCCCACAAAGTCTAATTTTCTTTCCTCTCTCTCTCTCTCTGTGCCGACTGCTCGCTACCTTGCTACTACTTTAAGCTTCCTCTACTTACGTTTATCTCCATTATTCCTCTTGCCAAGGATTAAACAAACCTCTTGATATCATCATCGATTAACTTTACTGCTCAGTTTTAGAAGGTTTTTTACTTAATTTCTTTTTTTCAAGATGGACTTGATGAATCTTTACACACAATCCTATCAAGCTTACAATCATGGTTCAACGAATGTAAAGGAAACAGATTATCTCAGTGATGAAAGTGATCAATATTACTGCAATGATCCCCTTTTTACTCCTTGCCAAGTGGGAGATTCACCGGAACTATCATCTCAAGCTTCCTTGTATGATTCACCACTCAATACACCAACAACGACACCTTTACCATTAATGATTTTACATCCTTTTGAAATGATTGACGGATCTTTATTCAATGTTGAAAATTTTAATCGGAATGTGGTACAAGATCAAGTCAAGTATGAAGTTACTCCACTTCCTCTTTCTCCTCCTTCTACAACTTCAACTCCTTTTACTTTTCATCATCGTCAAAGGTTGTTGATACATTCAGAGCAATTTGAATCTTTTAATTCTCAAGATTCTCAAGAATTAGTCAATCCAAGAGTTATTTGGGGACAAGAAAATGAATTGGCAAGACAACAACAACAACAACAACAACAACAAGGAGGAGGAGGAGGAGGAGAAGATGCAAACATTCATCAATGTAATAATAATGGTCAATTTCAATTCTTATTGACTTCTCCTACGCCATCACCACCTTTACCTGCTTTGATTTGTTCCAATGATGACATTGACGAAATAGATTATGAGCAATTGCAAAGATTGATAGGAAAGAGACGTCAGGAAGAAGAAGAAGAAGGAGAAGAATATGAAATTGAAGATACAACAGATGAAGAAGATGTTCAATTTACATACAAAGAAGAATTAAAAGAACAAGGTGGTGAAGAAGATGAAGATGAAAATATTTCCAATTACATTTTTAATCGTAAAGATTTAAAATTTCCTTCAGTACTTCGATCAAATTCTATTTCACCTCCATTACCATTTACACTTCCTAACAATGCAGAAAAAGCCAATAGTGCTTGGAATGATTATAGAATGGATGGTGAAAAGAATTTTGATATTGCAAAAGTAGAAAAACAAATTCAAAAATCAGGTCCACATTTTGCAAGAATAAAAGAAGGAAATCAATTAAAAAGTCGAACTGCAAATGCTTGCAAATCTTGTAAAAAATTAAAAACAAAATGTTCTGGTGATGAACCTAGTTGTCAAAAATGTTCAATAATTGGTACTAAATGCATTTATGAACCTGTCAAACGTAGAGGTCCTGGAAAAAAGAATAAAAATAAAAGAAATTTTTTTGAAAAAAAAGTTATTCTTGAAGGGATAGGTGAAGGTGAAGATGATGCAAGATATACTTTATCATCTGGAAGTCAAAATAAAAAACAAAAAAATTCTGTAAATTTTAACAAGAAGGCGCCAATGACAAAACTCAACTGGAACAAGAGGAGATAGAGAGGAAAAAAAGATTAGAATAACATTAGTCGTGTTCATAACGATTCAAAGACACGATTCAAAGACTTTTTTAGATTGTAAAATTTTTAACCTCGAGTAAGAAGTAGTCGGTTAATCTTTCTCTCTTTTTCTGGCTATCGTAAATTTTAGATTTTCTCCAACAAGTAAAGTTTATAAGCTCAAATTTCAGAAAACCATAGCTTCATCACAAATACAATCACATCTTCAAAGTCTCAACAATGACAATCTACTAGTGTCCTTCTTGTAATGGGTCCACCAACAACATTTGTTTATAATTTCACTTTACACACAATTTCATTTTATTGAAATATATTATATTAAAAAAGCAGGGAAGAGATTGGCGGATTATGAACGCGTGTCTTTTTTCTTATCCTTAGAATCGCGCATTAAATAATATGTACAGTTCAGAGTAAATTACGTATTTTCGCATTGTTTTGAACTCTAGGATTAAGTGACATCTAGGCATACACAATTAAAAATCTTGAATATATCTCAAACACCAATGTTGACCAAGTGCTTAGCCTTAAGTTCGATATCTTCAAAGAAGACGTTGATGCTCCATACCTGCACAAAGTATCATTAAGAAAGGGGTAAGAGAGTCAATAAAAACACTGAATTAGCAATGCGCACACGAATTTTTCTTACTCACAGGCTTGTAATTGATGGGAATGTTGAAACGATGGTGACCTCCGTGTTGAACAATGAATTCGGAAACAGTGTTGTAATCTTCATCGGATAACTTGATTTGTTTAAAATTACTCTCAATTCTAGAGGGTGTAACTGATTTGGGAATTACACTGTAACCTCTGTGACGACCCCAAGCAATTAGAACTTGACCAGGTTCAGCGTTCAACTTCATAGAAGGAGGAAAAGAAGGAAAAGGGAGGAAATTTAGCATCGGTAGCATTGGTGTTGAGTAAAAGTGAGAAAAGGGCAGGGGAAACTCACCTTTTTGGCAATATCTTGCACTTGCTTGGATCCAACGATATCCTTTGACTTGGCATCTTCACCATATCCACTTGCATTTCCAAGTGGAGAGTAGGCAGTAATGTGAATACCCTTCTCATTTGAGTATTTGACCAAATCTTCTTGAGGGAGTAGAGGATGAGCTTCAATCTGATTGACAGCAGGTGTGACTCCAGTTGCCTTAATAATTCCTTCAAGCATAGATTGAGTAAAGTTACTAACACCGATTGACTGAAGAAGAAACAAGGAGGGAAAGGGGGGGCACAGGGTAAGCAACGGTGATGTCCTTCATGCTGTAAAATTTCAGCTTACCTTGACTTTGCCACTCTTTTGCAGCGCAATCATGGCCTTCCAGGTGTCTACCAAGGTAGTCTTGAGATCCAAGTCTGCGTGCCCAGTACCATCATCTGGCATGAGAGTCTTGTGTGGCTCTGGGCTGTTCATAGGAACAGGCCAGTGAATGAGGTACAAGTCAAGGTAATCGACGCCCAATTCCTTGAGAGTATCGTCATATGCTGCCTCGACTAATTCAGGCTTGTGTGCAGTATTCCAAAGCTTTGAAGTAAGAAAGATATCTTCTCTCTTGACTACAGATGGAATGACAGTCTTGAGACCTTCACCAACTTCACTATGATTACCTAATGACGTGAAGAGAGAGAGAGAGAGAGAGAGAGAGAGAGAGAGAGAGAGAGAGAGAGAGAGAGAGAGAGAGAGAGAGAGAGAGAGAGAGAGAGAGAGAGAGAGAGAGAGAGAGAGAGAGAGAGAGAGAGAGAGAGAGAGAGAGAAAGTGATATTGGCATACAGCAGCTATGATGAAAAAAAGACTAAAGGAGCAACAACAATGCACTCACCATAAATTTTGGCTAAATCAAAGTGTCTATATCCTACTTTGGCAGCAGTTTCTACAGCGGCCTTTACTTCACCAGGCTTAGAGAGCCAAGTACCAAGACCGATGGCGGGCATCTTGTTGCCATCATTGAATGTAACAATCTAAAAGAAAAATGCATTGTGTATCAATAATTGCACCTTTCTATTGACCATCTCTGGGGGGGGGGGGAACTTACTTCGTTGAAGCTCATTATTAAATAAATGTGTTTGAGATGTGGTAGGAAACAAAAGAAAATGAGATAATATGGAAGTTCTGCTACTACTGTATTCACGCTATCAGAAACCCCCTCCTCCACGTAGAAGGGAAGAAAATCATAGCAGTAGGTAAAAATGGGGTCTGGTCACGTCATATCGATCGATGACCATTTTGGTCCGTGCGACTTTAAATTTAAATAGGTCTCGCACGAAAAAATTGAATTGTGTTGGAAACGTTGCATTTTGCAACAAACACACACACACATACACACTCACTCCTTCCAGGGGACCCCAATTGAGTCTAATAAGAATGAGTGACTTTGACATTCAAGAAGTGTTGGAATTCGCAATCGATCTATCTAAGAGGGCAGGAAAGGTCATTGTAGAAGGCAGTGAGAAGCGCTTTAAAGCTCAAAATGAAGGGAAATCAGACTATGAAGATATTATCAAGAAGAATACAGCTGATTTGGTGACAGAAACGGATCAAAATACAGAAAAATTAGTAAAGGATGAAATTGAGAAAAAGTATCCAAATCACAAGTAAGTTACCTATGGTAAGATTAAGATTGTATTACTTACTGAAAGAGATCATTGTGATAGATTCATTGGAGAAGAAAGCTGGGCAGCTGGTGAAGAGACAATTTTAGGCAAGGAACCACATTGGATCGTTGACCCAATCGATGGTACTACCAATTTTGTACGAGGTTTACCATCATGTTGTATTAGTATTGGTATTACGTACGAAAGCAGACCAGTAATTGGTGTCATCTTTGCACCTTTTACTGGCTATCTTTACTATGCAAGTGAAGGTAAAGGTGCCTGGGTACAAACTCCATCATACCCTGAAAAACGTCAACTTCCTCTTTCAAAGCCACTTCCTTTACCAAGTTTGAAACAGGCTGTCATGGCAGTTGAATGGGGTAGCGATAGAAAAGCTTCAACAATAAGCAAGAAAATGGCTAGTTTCGCTAGATTAGCTGGAGATCCAGATGCTGGTGTAGAAGGTGGTCAAATGGTATCGGGCATTCGAAGTATTGGCAGTGCTGCTTTAAGTTGCTGTGCTGTAGCAGAAGGAGCTTTGGATATGTGGCATGAGATTGGCTGTTGGGTGAGTGGTAGGCATGGCTGAAGCAAAGCAGCGTAATAAAAGAAAAGCAAAAATGTTGACACAAAAGTTTTGTTATTAATTTGAAGGCCTGGGATGTATGTGCAGGTATTGTCATAGTTCAAGAAGCAGGCGGTATTGTAGTAGGATCCAAGCAGTCTGCTCTAAGTTCGCTATCCTCTTCTACATCTTTTGCAAAGGTGACACCAGATGTGCTACAAGGTAGAAAGTATCTCGTCTTGCGAAACATTGGGGATTACAAGTCAGAGACTGGCAAAGATGCTCAAAAGCGAATTGTAAAGACATTTTACGATGCCATTGATGAGTGGGATGCTGCATAATTTATAATATTATGGGTTTGCTTTCTTTCACAGGTCTAATTGTTTTCTTCGAAATACTACAAATTACCGCTTCTTCTTCTTACTCTTGGCGACTGTAGTCAAAGACTTTGCTCTTCGCTCTACTCGGGGTGAGCTAGATGGCATGGCTCGATAGTAGGCTAGGAAACCCAGACCATTTCCTATGACAAGGCCAATGCAGGATCCCAAAATGGGAGGTACAGGGTACACCTGATGAGAGATTGGTGATTTAGCGTATACAACTGTAGTGAAGCTGTGATTTGCTCACCTGCCAGGCCATTTCCCAGTCAAGAAGGTGACCTGCCGATCCAACTAGTGCTCCTAAAAAAGTACAGGAGACTTGCGTGGCTAGCAATTTGAATCTAGGATTATTACGGTCATTGCTACTTGTGGTAATTGATGCCATAGAAAAAGCTTTCTTCCATTCTTCTTCTTCTGTCCCCAACAGGGCAAAGGCGGGTAGAAAAATGAAGACGGAAAGGTAGAAAGAGAGAACAAGTGTATCGAGATGACCTCTATTAAAAAGATGAAAGTTAGTCAGCCGAATAGAAGTATAATTGTAAGACTCACGTTGTAATGGGAGCACCGCAGAGAATGAGAACAAAGTAGATTGCGATGGTCGGGAGGGGCAACGCAAAGGTAGTCAAGGTAACATTCTGCGAGCGACTTTATCTCAGTACCAGAGTTTCAGACTTGATTATAGATAAACTCACCTCCATCTGCTTGCTAATGCCGACTCTTCTTCGCTTAAGCACTTCATCACGATCACCACGCTCCATTGCCTCTGCTTCATCCCACCAACCTTTAAATCGAGCAACAAACCATCCTTGAGAAAGAACCACAGCTGCTAGGGTGGAACGAAAAGAACGTCGAATCCAAGCAAGTCCAGTCGTATCATTCATGGGAATTCTGAAAAGTAAATGAATCGCAGTCAAAATATTTCTCGTTGCTGAACTCGAATGTGCAGTAGCTGTGACCACTGTGTCAAAAGCAATATTACTGAGAGTCGAATTACTCTCATCTTGAAGTGTAAGATTACCTCTAGTGACTATTGAATGCTGTTTTGTCGCACGACGCCATAATAAATGTGCTGGTAGAATGTAGAGGCACATGAGAAGTAAAAAGCTATTTAACGAGAGCATGACAAGCACTTGAAGCGTGTGAGAGCGAGAAGCCAGGGGTGGCCCTTTGATTGATCTGTCTGGCTCCCCATTCTTTGTACTTGTCGCTGTTGTGGATGCAGCCGTTTGTGATGGGCCTGCCGTCCTACCAATTGATGTACCTGCAACACTTGTTTGCATCTTCACGTAGGCAATCGTGGTAATGTAGAGAGCGCGTCGAAGAAAGGCAAATCTTTTTCCTTACCTTCAACTTTTAGTGTATTTAACTTCCTCCCCTCCACACCCCTTTAGGTGATGATCTTTACAGATGCATCTTTGCAGGACAACAGCTGCTAGTAGCTCAGCAGCAGCAGCAGCAGCAATTTTACGACGTAAATTCAGTACCAATACCATTTGGCGAGTCAATCGTTTCTACAGATATGCCATTGATGTTCATGGACAATTGTTCCTTCACGATACAACACCAAAAAATTTAACGTCTTGTTTCAAGAATCCTCAATTTCTCGACTTTTTCTTTGCTAGAATTAAGCCAAATACCGTCGAAGCACTATCAACGTCATCTTTATCAAATTCAGAGAAGTATATCCCACCAAACCAAAATAGGGTGGAAGATGATGAAATCATTAGAGAGATAGACATCTTCGAAAAAGATTGGCCAGAGAGGGAAGGTCTAAAGACAGAAGAAGCGACACAGATGGCCAAGCTGGAAAATTACCATTGGATTAGTCCTTGTCAGGGTGAAACAAACTTTATTCGAGCGGCCAAAAGTCCCATTGTATTCCGAGAGTTGGACGAAGATGGTGAGTGAATAAAGTAAATATAAAAGGTGAAGTTATATTGATACAAAAGAGGTACCTTCAGGTACTCTACGATGGGCAGGTAGTTATACTAGTACTTTCAACCCGTCTAGTCTCAAAGTAGACCCTGAGACTGGTTATGTATACCACCCTTCACCACTATCACCTTTGAATTCAGTCAAAAAGAGGGTAGATACGGAAGGAGCTCTAGCTAATCCTTATGGTCCCTTTAGCCTCCTCTCTTCTGCTCTTGTTTTGCAACGACTTGCAACTGGATTGGACGTAGATCCAGATGCCTTTTTAGAAGGAAAAGGTGGTAGCATTGAATGGAAGGGTAAGAGATGGGAGATGGGTATAATTAAACAAGGAGATCTGGGTTGACAACATGTCGGACTACGGAGAATGGATCTGTAAAGTACAAAATTTATATTCTTCATCTATGTTGCGAAACGAATGATATTACAACTGAGAAGTAATCAAGGAAGATCACCAATCCAAATGCAAATTAGGTTTACGTAGAAACATAGGAAAATCCTCTTTCACATCTTTTGCACCACTCAAGATCAACCAAACAAGATTCTCGTTTCTGCCGGAGAGTGTAGTAAAGTAGAAGTGTGAGGCTAGACGCTGTAATTTAGCTTCTTGTCGATGATCCAGGCAGCTGATTAAAGTGGAATGGGTAGCAAAATGATATAGATCAGACTCTGTAATTTGCGGTCCCATCGCCTTGACTAGTGTATCCAAAGTGGAAAAAACTGTCTCTACCATGGTATGCAATAGAGAATAAGGCTGTATTGACTGATAATTTGGTAATTTAGTCGATAATGCGGTCGTTTGAGTAGTGATTACTGATAGTTCTCTTAGTAAGAATGTCTTTTGAGTATCTGATCTTACTGCTGCTCCTCTACCATCACCCCTCTCAATGATCTTTAGTAAAAGTAAAAGTCGAGGTACTGCTTGGCGTAGCATTTTCTGACTTCCTAAAAAGTCGACTAGGAATTTGGCTAAAGTTTTAACCAACATGGCTGCCTCTATACATGTATGAAAGTCTGTTTCGGATAAATCCTCGTACGCAGGAATGTCTACCTTGTCGAATCTTTGTAAATTTATAGATAAGCTGAATCCAAGTCTACTCATGATAGCTGGCCAAGCCGAACTGATGACTTGTAGAGGTTCCACTGTCCTCTTTTGTAGGCATAATAGTTCAATGCCACGATTTAATAGGCGCAAACATCGAATTCGAACAGTAGCAGATGAGTGACTCAAAAATGGTACTGCTTTCTCAAGTATTGACACAATCACCAGTTGGCTTGCAGTTGCCTTTTTTTCAGAGTCATCTTTGGCTTCTTCTGAGTCTATTTGTACGCCGTCGAAAGCTTGATCTAATGTGGAAACACTTTCATGCGTTTTATCTCCTCTATTATGGAACCATCGTTCGAGCTCTTCCAAGTCTCTTTCAATATTAGGATGGAAGGCAATGGTAGCTGCGTTGACTACGCTTTCTTGCTTGGAAGGTTGCCTTGTCTGTCCCTTACTTCTCTCATCATTGACCATTACCTCTACCAAGCGATCCAGAACTGTCAAGAGATCGTTGCAAATACCAGATTGCAAATGAAAGCGATCGATTGCATCCAACACTTCATCAATTGCGTCTTGTATCAAAGTTAACGCTTCCCCTCCAAGTATTCGAATAATTTCAACTAACACAAGTGGTGCAGATTGTGCGCTGATTAGAGGCATATGAACTTCATTAGTAGCGCCTTCAATTGCACGCGCTGACATGGCTTGCAATTCTTGTCCCATTGTTGATATAAGTCGATGACTTGCTGTTCCCAAAACGTAGTCTGCGTGGTCCAGCACGCAACCTTGGATACTCGCATAGCCTGCTGATCGTGCCAATTCATCCATTGTATCTGCAGCAGCCTCGCTAACAAGAGATGATTGGGATGCAATTCCACAAATAATGGGGTAAAGTATCTGTAACAATGATGGCTTTAATGATGGACCGAGAATCTTGCAACTGGAGGACAAAATTGAGAGCAAAAAGGCATCAGAGCGATCTAATTGGATTTTAGCAATCTTTTTCAACTGATGCTGCGATTGTAGACTCCTCTCTTGCACTACTCCATCATTCACCAGAGAGGCAGAGGATACAAAGTCAAGTTTGAGAGCTGGTCCAAATCCACTAGGTCGTTCAAACAAGCTACTGTCTTGAGTCCTGGCTACTCCTCTGATGTATTCGACAGGACTCGCCGAACCTTTGTCTCTTGTAATCATTTGCTCTTCCTCTTTAGAGAGCTTAGCTTTACGATCATTAAAAGATTCAACTCGCAACAATTCCTCTTCATCTTCCTCCCAAAGTTCAATTACCCTACGCATTACCTCCTTTGATAAGCGATGTGCCACTTTTCTCAGTTTCTTTCCTGTATTTGAGGTTTTAATAGCCAGTATTTCATCATCTAAAACATCTGCAACACCTTTCATCATCCAATTTGCGACTATTAAAGCACTTTGACATAACATTCGACTATGTAGTGCGGTACTAGATTGTGCAAGCAAAGTCGAGCGGTGTGAAGTGGCTTGATCAATAAAATACCACAATAGATGGAACGGCGCATTCACTACCCTTCCCTCAGAGCAATCATGCTGAAGGACACGAGCAGAGGCTTGACCAAATTCTTTGAACATCCCTATGACTGCTTTATTTGAAGCAGCCGATAGACCTTGCAGCGCGATATCATTCAATTCATGCCCCATTATGCTTTGATTATCGACTTTGAGGCTCCATAGCAGCGATGCACCCCACTTCTCCACTCTACTGTCTATTTGCAAGAGCCTTTTCACACTTCCAAGGATTAAGATGGAGGGATGAAAGCCAGCACTGCTCAAGGAGAGCAAGAATGTGAAGCGATTTGCGATTCGCTCTACTTGCTCATCTTTATGCGATTCTAATAGGCGGGGAAACGTTTCAATAGCGTCGAGCATCTCCTCTACTATAGCTTTCTCATATGCAAGTTTGCCCTCTGAAGAAGTAGAGAAGAGAAGCCTCAAGCTATTCTCACCTTGGAGTCTTGTCAAGTCTGGCAACGTCCGACATGCAGCGACATCAACAATCCATCTAAGGAGCAGTCTAGTGGCATCAATTGATTCCTGACCATGCTCTGCCATTTGCGACAGAGCAGCCTTCTGGACATTGAGCATCAGATAGCACTCTGTCAAGAGATTGCTAGCTAGTCGAACCAAAGCATTTTGTACAGAATATTGATCATGCTTTGATAAGGGATCAAGTGAATATAAGGTTATGATGATGTGCGAAATTGTGCTTTCCAGCCAGGCCTTATTTCGTACCTTGGATGTCTCTTCTTGCTGACTTTCTATTTGTTTTTTCTTGTCAATGGTGGCAGTAGGATTAAAATTTACCTCCAATATAGACTTTGCCATTAGTTCTTCAATTGAAACTGCGTGAGGGCTCAGTTCAGGGGATGATGAAGTATTGTTGCTCATGGACGATATAATATCTTTGATGGCACCATTACCGAGACATATATGAATAATAATTTCCAAAGATATAAGAGCTTGGGCGATGAATTCAGCTTTTGTATTTTTTGTAGTAGACGTCAAGATGCGCACGATTGAGCTGACAAACCCAGGAAGAAAGATGGCTACCCTGTCTGCTTGTGACGTAGGAGAAAAGAGTGTCGAAATACCCTCTCTATGGCCCGATTGCATTGGACCTTTCAAACCAATTTCCCTCCACAAAGAGGTGTCAAGGGAAGTGTTAGGGATACGTCCTGCCATCCAATAGTCTACCAAAATTCTTGATACTTTGAGGCAAGCTACCCTAATCGCAGAAGCGACTTTGCCATTGCAAGCCAAATCTAATGTCGCAGTCAAAGCATGAGCTATTGCTCCTCGACTACTTGCATGTTGGTAATTGTGCTCTAGATGCACAGAGCAGGGGTATAGCTGTAAGATCTTTCCTGAAACACTACTCTTGACTGTGACTCCTTTCTCAGTATCTCTCTCGCGCTCTTCAAATCTATCAAAGTCATCCAGACTTGGTAATTCTTCCTCTCCATCCCATTCCCACTCAGGTTGTGCTACTGGCATCATTGAGTCCTTGAATACAATTCTGGGAAGTAACAAAGACTGAAGAAAATCACAAATTGCCGATTGGGTTTCTTCACTACTATTTTGTTCGCCTATATCCTTGCCATCAGGAGTGCCACCTAGTGCTACTGCGCCTAGTATCAAAAGCTGATCCCAAACTTTCCACTGCTCTGTCCTTTTCCACACTTCTACTACTGCTCCTACACCACTAGCATCGGTCCATATTCGCCACCAATCATTTGCGAGATAATTCAAAATTCGAAAGACTAGCTGTCGAATCCGATCTGGAAGCTTTGCCTCTCCTTTGGGATTTGATCTTAAGAGTTGTGCGATCGGGAAGAAGATATAATTGATTAATGAAGGAGACAAAGGCTCTGATCTCGGTGAAGGGGTAACAATCTTGGCAAGGACAGCATCAAGCTTCTGAAGTGTATTTTGAATCGCCGCAATGTCAATATTAGCGCTAGAAGGCGATGTAATGCGTCCTAGCAGCTCCACACAAACAGGCTTGAGCTGTAAATGTGAAGACGAAGAAGCGTCGAATTAGAAGGAGGTGTCTCAGAATAATGTTATCATACTCACCTTTTCAAAACGCAGACTATTCTCATCTCGAGGAGTAGGAGGAGGCTTACTTGAACCAAAAGGTGATTCGTAAGTCATGCCTACCTCATCATCAAAGTTCAAGGTAAAAGAAGCTTCAAGTTGATCAACAAGAATTAAGTTGGGCCAAACATAAAACAAAACAAAAAAAGTTCGGAAGTCGGATTGCAGAGATCAACACAGAATTTCACGTGGAGATTCTACCGGTATCGAGATATGGATATTTAGAAGAACTTGTTATTGAGCAGCACAGGGAAGATTCCTCACTTTACATCTTCAGCTAGCTCCTATCCTGAAAGATGTACTACGATTTGAACATACCCTGGCCGTCACAATTCGATGCAGCAGGACCATCGCGTAAAAGTACAAGCAAAAAAGATAAGAATGTTGATGCGCTGATGTCAAAGCAGACTGATTCACTTCAAGGTTTATCCCAAATTCAACGTGAGAAGATGAGGGCAATAACTGAGGATTTGGGCGAATGTGGGTGCTAAGTAGTAGTTGATACATCAATTTCCATTCTTTTGAGCTAACAGAATTCTCCCTTCTCTATTCAGTGGGATACAAGACGGTAGCATTCAATCATACCGTTATTGGCAAGTTTGATTTCAATCGACATAGAAATCCATTTGCATCTTCTAAACAATCTGGCCAATCACAGGCCCCTTTCCCTGAGCTAGAACCTTCACAAGACAATACCAAGCAATCAGGAACGAAAGTTACTCAGCTTAGTAGAATGACCTTGATTTTAAACGAAGACTCGATTGGTAAGGTTGGGCATGGCATGACAGCAGCTAGTACAACTGCATTACTTGGATATGATCTATTGGCAGCTCAACCCTTTGATGACACTTCATTCTCTTTGCTATGCCTTACCTTGAGCGAGCTCAAACCAAGCAGCGTCGACATTATATCACTTGATCTAGCAACGTCAGCAAGATTACCATTTTTCCCAAAACGTTCAACAATAAATGCGGCATTGGCAAATGGAGTCGTCTTTGAAATTTGTTATTCAAAAGTGGTGAATAAGGGAAATAGCGATGGAGAAGATAGTCATTCAAAGGTGAGGAGGAATATCATCTCTTCAGCTCGTGATATTCTTCGAGTTACCAATGGCAAAGGTGTCATCTTTTCAAGCGGAGCATCAGATATTCTAGGATTGCGAGGTCCTTACGATGTCATCAATCTGTGAGTCTTTTATTTATTTTTCATAGCTTTAATCATTTTGCAAGATGCTTATAATATATACATGTCTTTACTTTTTAGCGCTGCAATATTTGGACTGAATCAAGCGGCTGCTAAAGATGCCATTTCATCCACCTGTCGATCTTTACTAATTCGAGCAGAGACAAGAAAGACATTTCGTGGTGCAGTGTCTCATCCTCTTGTTGTCCCTTCTAGCCTCAGTATACCATCATCTGAGGTGAAAGGTAAACGAAAGCAGTCAGATGAAAAAGTAGAAGTACCTGCTAAAAAAGTGAAATCAGCCGTAGGATAGGTAAAAGAAGTATCAGCTATATACCATAATTGTACTCTACTTAAAAAGATCTTTTACACCACTTGTACTATATTATTCATACTCATACTTGTGTAAAGCAAGTTTGACAATACGGCCAAAGGAAATTACTTAAAAAAGTTAATCACTATTTGATGGTAAAGTTAACATGTAATGGTAACCAAAATTCGATAAGTGTACAAAAAGGATAAAATTGAAAAGTGACGTATAATTATTTTAAATTGATAAATTTTTTTTTAATGATGATGAGAAAATCTTGTGAGGGTGGACGGGGGTCACTTTTCTTTGATACAAATCCTTTCTTTCGCTTCTCCAAGGTATATATATTATGCAAAGTTTTTTTTTTTTTCAACTTTTCTCCTGCCTCCTCCTCCTCTTCCAAATCTAAGCAGTATGCTTTGACCAAGAACGAATTTTTGGACCATATTTGACAAGAATAAAAGGTATAGGAGCCATAATAATAGATAATCCACCTAAAAGAGTACAAGCCCATTTTACTGATAATTTATTAAACATTTGAACAGTAAAAAGTGGGAAACCTGCACCAAAAGCACTTCTCATTACTGTATTTCCTGCTAAAGCACTTGCCGCTTTCATTAAATAAGTATCGACTATATAATTGAATAATCCAACAAAAACGAGTAAAACGCTAAAACCTAATAAAGAACCTGCTAACATTGGTGACCAAAAACTAATTGATCGAAAAGAAGTCCAACCCATCCAAAAAAATGAAATAACTAAACAAGGTGCAGCCACACAAACGATTTTTAAACGTTCTTCAGGTGGTACTCTTCCTTTTCCTTCACGTTGATATTCTTCAACCAATCTAGCATAAGGTGGATTAAAAATAAAAATGTAAAATAAAACTCCGCAAACACCTCCTAAAAAGAGAGGTACAAACATTACACCACCAATTAATGAATTGAAACCATGAATTTCTTCAAAAATAATTGGATAGGCGCCAAATAATAAATAAATAATACCATAAACAAATGATAAATATAAACCAATTGCCAGTAAAATTGGTTCTTGAATTAACATGATAAAAGGAAATAATAAAGTATCATGAGCCAAAGATTTTAAAACAAGTGGTGTTAAATCCAAAGGTGCCTTGTAATTTTTATTTCCAGTTTCTTTACGAATTTTTTTTGCTTTTTTTTGTAAAATGACAGGAGTATAAGTTTCTCGAACTGTAAATAAAGTTACAAGAAAGCAAACACCTGAAAAGATGGCACAAACCCAATAAACCCATCTCCAACTTGTACCAGTTACTTGAATTGCACCTGAAACAATTGGACCAAGTGCAGGACCAGCAAAAGGGGCAACACTAAATAATGACATGGCAATTCCACGTCTCTTTGCATCCCAAACATCGGCAATAATTCCACCTGAATTTGTTAAGGGAGCCGCACCAAAAACTCCACCTAAAAATCGAAAAACTAAAATTTGAGCTGTAGTTTTAGAAAGTGCACAACCAATATTCCACATGGTATACATGAATACACTAATTAAAAATACTGGTCTTCTACCAAGTCTTTCTGATAATGGACCCCAAATTAAAGGTCCTAAACAATAACCAGCAACCCAAAGTGAAATGAGTAAAATTGAAACTTCTTGACTAAAACCAAAATAAGCAATTTGTGATTGAGAAATTCCATTTGGAGCAGAAGAAGTAAAAGTACTATTTAAAACTAAAATTGCACCAAAAATAGTCACGTAGACTTTATAATAAAAATTTAGATTTTGAGGATTATCTGGATCATCATCACCTTCCCAATGTACAATGATTGGTTCTTCTTCTCCATCATCATCATTACCTTTATCTGAATCTGATGGTGATGATGATGATTTTTTGTCTTTTTGTTGTTGTAAATTATTTTGTGCTGCTGCTGCTTTACGACTTTCATACCTTTCTAAAGTCATTTCTGTTCTTGATCTTGATAAAGTACCACCAAAAAAGTGTGCATCTGAATCTTCTGATTGAGCTGTTCTTCTTGAAAATGTTCTAGTAGTTTTTGTTCCTTCTTGTCCATCTGCTCCTCTATAAGATGGTTTAATCATTGGTGCAAATGTTGTAGATGTAGATCTTTGTGGTTCATGTCTTTTTTCCTTCATGGTTGGTAATTGATCTTGTAATTCTTCATGATGTTCATCTGAGCCAGATGGTGTAGTGGCCGCATCAAGGCCTTGCTTTTCGATATCAACCATGAGTTGAATGTAGTTCTCTATCCAAATGGTAAAGTTTAAAGACGTTGGTTTTTTTCTATCCACTTTACTTTTGTGGGTAATTGACAAGCAGCAGTAGCAGCACAACTCTTGATATCAATCTCAGAGTAGATTTAGAGAGCAAGTTGATCTGATAGAGGTGGAGGAAGGATGGAGGAAGAAGGAGGAGGAGGAAGGAGTGTGTGACCGACAAGGTGGTAAAATGCTAAGATTAAATAAAAGATACCTAAATATATATTGAAGTTTCCCATGCGGAAAGTTGAGAGAAAAACTTTTTCCTCTTTTACTCGCTCTTTAACACCAATTCATCTGATGTCATCAATTTTGACGATGATTTTTCATTTATCGAACAAATCCGAAATCGAATTTTTGTATTCCTTATTCTTTTCGCACGAAAGGATTCAAATAAAAATCTCTAAAGTCCGTGGAAAATCTAGTATTGAACGCGTAATAACCGATTGCATTTCGTTACGCCAATATGGAGAGAGAGAGAGAGATACATAATTTAGAAATTCAGATCTCTCTCAGTAGAGCTAATTGGGGGTTGGTGGGATTTATAGTACTGTCACTAACACGAAGATCTTTAAATCATTATCTCCGGACCGACTTGACAATAGTGCATAATAAAAGAGGTACAAATTATCAAGTGTAGTAGTGTAGCAAAGTTTATCCACTCAAGAAATTTAACTTTTACGCGATTGCCTTCAAGTATGCTCCTCCAATATGTGTAGCAATGACTACCTCTGTATCAACAGCATAGATTGGCGTGACCTTGTAACATTCATTTGATTTACTATTGTCTCGCTTACTATACATGTGAGCAAAATCTGCCCCGTGTCGAACCTATACTGACTTAATCCTATTAAAGTTCTAGAAACATTGTATTTTAAGGAGGAATTCTAAAGCACATGCACAATGAGCGTAAAAGTAATCTACCACCCAGACTCACACCTATATTCGCCAAGAGGGAAGAGACAGAGAGAGAGCAGGACCAGCCTGAGGAGGAGGGAAGGAAAGGAGCGGACAAGTCGATTTTCAAAGAGTTTTATCCATTGTGCTGTAACTCGCACGTGACTCGATGCAATCCTTCAAGAGCTTGAAGCAACGCATTATTATTTCGCTAAGGCCCCTGCTACAAAGGCTTTGACGGAGGTGACCATAATTCGAAGTCATTGCACTTTGCACCGACACTTATGGTATCATTCGGCAATTGCCTTAAAAGAGTCGTCGACGAAACACGCAAGAATATGAAATATTGATAACACCTTACATAAGCGTGCCACACGCGCTGCCTGAAAATTGGCTTTCACTCCCTTTCCCTAATCGTTTTAGGTACCCTCTACGATTGCGCACACTGCATAGCATAAACAATACACCAAGTTATGACGGGCAATGTTAGACCCTTGGTCGACGAAGATAATGTCCACGAAGAAGATGAAGGAGAGCTGGTCCAAGGGAGAGCTACAGTGACTTCGTCTATCGCCAATTTATGCAACACAATCATTGGTACTGGTATGCTGGCAACCCCAGGAGCCTTTCGATATACTGGATTGCTACCAGGCATATTCTTTATCATACTATGTGGATTCACTGCTCTTGCTGGACTTCTCTTTCTGACGCTCTGTGCTGATACGCTGGGAGGAAGAAAGAACAGTTTCTTCAGTGTAGCCATGCATACATTGCCCAGAGGAGCAAGGTTATTTGACGCTGCAATTGCGATTAAAGTGTGTATATGATATGTCAGAAGATGAATGATATGGTCTATTGAGACTGACCGCTTCTCTCATTGACCTTCATTTCAGTGCTTTGGGGTATCAATATCCTACCTCATTATTTGCGGACAGCTTATGCCACAAGTAGTGACATCTTTTGCTAAAGCCTTAGATCGCCATGAACAGCTATCACCATTTCTTTTAGATCGCAATTTTTGGATCTTTGCATTCATGATGGTACTCATGCCCCTTTGCTTTCTGAGAAGACTAGATTCTCTTCGGCATACGTCTTATCTGAGGTAAGTGGGGCATCATATGTCTCGCTACTTCATACTCAACCTCACTTTCCCCTTCAGCTTGGTCGCCGTTTTTTACCTAGTCATCATCATCATATTTTACAGTCTTCCATCTAAAAAGTCAAATTTACCACAACCAGGACCTGTATACCTGATACACATCGATGTTCACCACTTCGTTTCCATTTTCCCAATTTTCGTCTTTGCATTCACATGCGCTCAAAATATGCTACCTGTTCACAACGAGATAAGGTCTCGGAATTCCAATCATTTTATCACGACACGCAAGGCTGTCATTACAAGCATTTCTTTGGCTGGTGGTATATACCTCGTGAGTGTTTACATCGGCACTTACAGCGAATCTATTGCTCACTTGTAGTTATTTTTTCCCTAGCTCGTTGGTGTACTAGGTTATCTGTCCTTTGGGTCCAATGTTGGAACAAATATCATAACAATGTACCCTTCTGCAAGCTTCTTTGTATGCTTTGGTCGGCTCTCTATCGTCGTATTGACGCTCTGCAGCTATCCACTTCAGGTATGTGTGTTATGGTCTTTTTGCTTTTGCCGAGGATATTGGAGATCTGACTTGTACTCCTCTAACAGGTCCATCCTTGTCGAGCTGCTCTGGACAAAATTTTCTCTCGTCATCCTAATGTTGTTGAAAATAGCTTGCAAAGTGACTACAACCAAGAGTCTTATCGCGACTTTAACAATGAAAATGACAATCAAACCCAAGTCATCAATGATACACAAAGTAGTGAAGCGCTATTAGGAAGGACGAGGATGCTACCCCGTCAGGAAGAAATGTCTATACAGAAATTATGCATCTTGACTGGTCTCATCCTTGCCTCAACCTTTTTGATTGCCATTCTAGTTGATGATTTGGGTCTCATCTTAGGATTCGTAGGCAGTGTAGGTTCCACTTCCATTTCCTTTATTGTGAGTATAGCTTTGCATCATTGCAGGAAAGCCCAAAGCTAATCAGCATACTTTATCCTCACAGCTACCGGGAATCTTATTCAGTTCTTTGCATAAGGTGGGACATCGGAGTCGACTTAGAAGGAGAGCACAGCTTCTAGCCGTTTATGGAGTTGTCGTCATGATACTTTCTTTGACAGCAAATATCATCAAGCTCTACAGAGCCATACCACCCAAAGGAGGATTTATACCATTGGTAGGCTAGACATGCTCTACCGCCTCAATTCAATAATCTAGAGCTTTTACAACAACGCATTTGTAATTGACTGTATCAATAATCAAACACACGTACATGATCTTCTAGAAACACTAAAAGTCGAACGATTTAGCCTCGAGTGCTGTTGTATAATCGAGACGAAATTTCAGCACATCATAATAAGGAAACTTTAATTAATAGTAGTATGGAACTCACCTTTCTTTGCCTCACGATCATCCTTGAGAATGGCTTGGCAATGTCGATCCATCACCTCGACAAAGGGTTTGAGACTTGTCTGATCCCAGTAGCCTTTCAGGCTCGATAATTGACCCTTTTCCTTTGATGCGGAAACACCTGCCTTTTTCATTGCTACATTCATCTCTTGTAATAATTGAGCTACACCAGGGCAATCTTTTATTGGATCAAATTCCGCAATCTTGCTGGCTTGTAGAGGTACACAAACCTTTCCCGTTGCTGGATGAATTACAAATGGACTCTTGAGCAGGTGATTGAGATGTTTCGAGACTTCCGAATCAATTCTAGGATATGTGTACTGTAAGATGATATCTTCCATTGAATACCTCCATAGATGTGATTTTTTACTCTTGGAAGCAGCTTCCTGTATGTCGTTCCATTTCCTTAGGCTGCTTCGATTCGATTCGCCTTCCCACTTTGTTTTAATCTTGGCAATTGTTTCAATTTCTGAGGCTGGCAAAAGAGACAGTAGTGTCTCTGATTGCTTTGCATCTCGAAAACAATCTTGATCTTCTAAAATAATGTCTACAAATGCAGTCTTGAGTGGACCCGAATGTTTTTCATCGCCAATAGCTCGTTGAATGCTCGGATGCAGTCTCCGACTCTCTTTAATCCCTGAAGGTGTCCCAACGTCCACTTTTTTGGTTTGATTGGCACTACCTTTGATAATGTCAATCCAACCAACAATGGCTTTTCGACCATCATCACTCAAATCACAAGCTTCTTGATCTGAGATCCAACAATGTATACCACGACGACCCGAGTAGACCCAAAGAAGATGTTTATATCCAAAGTCTTCCCGTAAAGTCTCATCCAGTACCTTGACAGCTACAGCAATGAATGCCCAACATCGCTTGCAAATTCCCTTTCCAGAGCAACATGTCCGAATTTCATCGTAGTCAGTCATATCAATATCAAAAACCAGCTCACGAGATACCGGTCTGAATGATGTCTTTTGCACTGTTTTCCTGTCTTTGGGCTGTGATTGTAAAAGGAATAGGGTAAAAGCAGTGAGCGGCAAATACCTATCTTCATCTTTAATGACCTACATACCTTTGCACTGTATACTGGACCGATTTCGAAACGAGCTGGATTCAGTCGGCAAATCTCTCTTTTGAGCTCTTCAGGTGTCGAGAATGAATTGTATCGAAGGTAAGCTTCATTCTGTAAAGTAAAAGTGAATTCTCGATGGGTGAAATTGCGGCTGATAGTAGTCGAAGGAGTGGAAGATGATGCAGCAGTAATAGGTGAGTAAGTTCGATTGAGCCATATAAAAACGGTCTTCCAAGGGAGTAGATACTTGTAATATGCTAGATATGACATGGGATCCGATGATTCCATTTCCTCAAATCTATAGAAGAAAAGAAAAATGATAAGCTACCAAGTCAATTTATTATAAGGGCTTCTGCTCACTTTCTCTGATCTACCCGAGCGAATAGTGAATCCATATCAGCATCTTCTTCATCCAAGTCCATCAGTGTGGATGAAGGAGGTTGAACGGGTGGGAGTGCGACTGCAGCGGCCATCTTGAATTATGATGAGAAATTTAATATGGTGGTGAAATATACATTAAGAGCACAGAGTAGCAAGATCAAAACCAACACTTTGAAATCTTCGCGTTCGCGTTTATCGTGTCGTGTTCGTGGGTTTTAAGTCAAACTCAATTTTTCCAATTTCTTTTTTTTTACATCACAGAAACTACTGTATTATTTCTCGGAGATTTCTTCTTTAGAAAAATTGCAATGTCAAAGGCGAGTGACCCTAAGCATGCTTGCCTCAAGGTAGACAATGAGACTTTTGATGCAGAGGAATACGAAGAAAGTAACGTGCACAGGTGAGAGATGGGATAAGCATGTTCTGCAAAGAAGTCATGATACTGAATTGCAGAGTTTAAAACTTTAACAGCATCTACGAATCTATTGCATCACACTTTTCAAATACTCGTTACAAACCTTGGCCCTTGATACCTGCATTCTTAAATTCACTTCCAAGTGGTTCAGTCGGTGCAGACTTAGGATGTGGTAATGGGAAATATCTGAGTCTGCGAAGTGTTGTGACTGGAAAGGTAGAGCAGCAAGGTATTACTCCTGGTAATGACATTATCACTCTTGGGCTAGACCGAAGTTCTAATCTTATTGATCTGGCTAGAGATAACATGGTGATAGGAGAAAGGGTCAGCAACGATCAAGAACAAAAAACACAAATTGCTAGGAGGAACGAAGTGGGTGTAGGAGATGCTATTCAGTCCTGTTATCGATCTCAATGCTTTGACTTTGCTCTCAGTATTGCTACAATTCATCACTTTTCAACACCCCAACGTCGTATTCAAGCAGTGAGAGAGCTAATCAGAATTGTAAAACCGATCACAATAAGAAAAAATTCATATGTTAAACAGCAGCAAGAAGTGCAAGAGAAGGAGATTAGAGGAGAAAGAGAAGGATATCATCGTATTGCTAGACATACAACTGGACGCTTTCTGATTTATGTTTGGGCTTTAGAGCAACGAGGAGAATCTCGAAGAAAGTTTGAAGAAGTTTCAAAAGGAGAAAATGAAAAAGGAAGGGATCTCCTTGTGCCTTGGATTCTAAGTGATCCTAGTCAAAAAACAGAAAGTCAGGAGGAGAGGGCAAAGGAACAGGTCTTTCAGAGATGTAAGTCATTTAAAATTTTACTTCCAATTTGAAAAGGAGCTCCGCTAATCTTTAATACTGTTTCCTCAGATTATCACGTCTTTGAGCAAGGCGAATTAGAGTCGCTTGTGGAAGAAGCAGCCATTCAAATACCCAACGTAGAGGTCAGATTGGAAATCTCAGGGTGGGAAAAAGGTAATTGGTATGGCATTTGGCAATGCGTAAAAGTAAAGTAGAGGATACTATTTTGGTATACAAATGATAAAAAGTTATTTCATTCCGAGGACATACTCTGAATGTCTATATGACTACCCATAGAACTTCGCTTGGTCGAATAAAAAGACCTTTAGAGCTCTGTAAAGACAAGTCGAGAGTAGCACCCGAAATGTCTTTGCGCCTTTTGGCGCTTGCTCCGGCAACCTCCAAACCTGCGGCAGTACTCGTTGGATCAAAGATTGTTCGCCCTTGTATCATTTGCTCTATGCGAAGACGTCTAGCCTCTCTTTCGGGTTTGTGGGATAGCTCAGTAGCGATATCTGAAGTAGATTGTGATAGGCCAATATCAAAATACTTTAAACCTTTGTAAGCACCATTGTGAAATTCAAATCCATTGTCTTCCATTCCATTTGGCAGAGGAAGAGGTACTTCAATTCCTATAAAAGGCACATTTCCCTCATTTTTCAATGGCCCAATATACTTGACTACTGCTCTAAACCTAGTCACCTTGCCAAATTTGTTTCTAGGAGCGACAACGCAGGGTATGCCCGATGAGAGTTGAGTGCCAGCACGCAGAGCTACATTAGCTTTCGAATCTTCTTCTTCTTGATGATCCACTTGCATTACATCCAAATTTGGAGAAATATTCTTAAGAATGTTTGATGTATGCATTGGTAAAGGAGGCGCCGATGATTCATCTCTTTTTTTGAGCATTGATTTGGATGAAGATGATTTTCGAATTGTCTTTGTGGGAGTATTAGATGTAGGAATGGATTCTACTTTGCGCATTGAAGCAGCAGAAGTTGAAATAATGGAAGAAGCGCTCGTTTGTCGACTTCTCGCACCTTTTGATGCTCCTTGACCAGTTGTAGTCTGAAAATTCATGGGTCTTGCAGAGGAAGGCGGTGTGCGAAGAGACGATTCACTTGCTCGTTTCTTAATATCTACTGTACTTCGATCCTGCTTAGCAGACAAAGAAGACATCAATACTCGACCTTTTTGCTGCTGTGGATTCGATCGGAAAGCCGCGACTGATGGTACAGCTCTTGTAGTTGGAGCAATTTCAACATTTTTTTGTATTTTTAATGAGGTAGCCATTGAGCGAACAGAAGCTGTGGGTGTTTTTTGTGAGCTTCTGGGGGGTCCTGCAATTGGAGAGGAAAATGCTCCAGCTCCATCATCAGCCAAAAAAGGTATTGTAGAGATAGAATCAGCTTGATTTATGGAAGTTGTGCGGGTAGCAACGGTGTTGGCAACCTTTGGCGAAGGAGTAAACTTACAGCCATTACTTGTACTCGCTTCTTCTCGATTGATAGTCAAAGAGTTTCTAGGTCTATTCATTATAGAGTTGTTCTGTTCCACTTTCTTAGTGGGACGACTGTTGCTTTGTTGACTGATTGAGCGAAAGCCATTTGTCGCTGAGACTCGAGCTGCATTACGATTAAGAACCGCTGCCCTCAAATGTATAGGTCCAGCCTCTCGTTCTCCGTCGATGATCTGACCAGAATCCGGTAAGGTTCGCTTCTGGGAAATATCGGCAGTCTCTAGATTTGAATAAAGGGAAAAAATTTTTGCCTGCAATCCTGTCTTAGTCTTTGATCCATCTTGGCTTGTCTTGCCATGACCTGAGAGAAGGAGATCATTGGAAGGTACGTCAATCTCATCAGCTAATTCCTTTAGAGCCCAGCTCTCCATGTCATTGAAACCTGCATTGGCTCGAACGTTGACCCATCTCTTTCGAAGATAGAGAATGATTGCTTTCCTTGCTTCTTCGACCAAGTTGACAATATCGTTGGAAGGTATTCCATCCTCTCGAAGAAGCACTTGACCAACCAAAATTTCGTACATTTTTGCCGCTCTCCTCTCGTTGAGACCATCAATAATGATTGACAAAGCCTTTTCGAGAATATCATTAGAGAACCCAACACCTTCCACCAAGCTGTTCCATTCCGGGGATGCAATTACCTCTGGTAATTTTAGTTCCATAACGGCACAGATGTGACTTTCGACCGATTCACACATCCACCTTACTGCATCTACCCATTTACTGTTGCGCTCCGTATCGATCCGTGTCCCAATCATTGAGAGCTGTCGAAGTACATGGATAGCATACCCTGCTTTGGCATCTACCTTTTTGCAAACATCAGAGACAATTGCACCTCGTACAGTGTAATCAAGGTTCCCTACTTCCTTTGACCAAAAACTACCAAAGTCATCCCCACTAATTGCATTATGTGCTAAACCCTGTAAATGGGTATCACTGACGTCAGGAGAGGAGACAAAAGCCAAGGTTCGAGGGATTCGCTTGATACACGTTTTACAGGGAGGTGAACAAGTGAATTCATGGCAAAAATCATGAGTAATGAGACTGCTGACTAAATTGGAGAGTGTGTCAATTTGAAGATAAATAGCTGACCTCCATAATTGAAAGGCTGTTGATAGATCAAATGTTCGATTTGAAAAGAACAGCGTTCCAGTGTAGATGAAACCTAATGTAAAGTGCAAGGCAGCAGGTGTAAAAGGAGGACTGGGAAGTCGAATGATTCGAGTATTGGCATCAGAGTAAGGTGAGAGCAATTGAGCTGCAAAATAAGGAGATCTTGAGACCAGCATCATACGATGAGCCGAGAAAGATGCAATTTGCTCTTCATCGTCTCCCCCTTCAGGAAGCGTAAACGAGGTTACTGAAGCATTGATATCGGGAATCGTCCGAACTGTTGTTCTATCATCCTCATCTCCTATCACAATTTCGATATCCGAGTATAATCGACTTCGCCACATAAAGACAAGATCTCGCCGTAGTTTCTCTAATCTCTCTTCTGGTCCCTCATCTGCTGCCACTCGATCTTCGTACAAAAACTCAAACGCTTCTTTCATGCTCTCTTCAGCGGTATAAAGATATTCCAGCGTTGCTTCAAAAAACACTTGATTGACACCATCAAGGCTCATTGGACCCTTGACTGTACTAGTAGAGCTCAAGACGGAAAGAGCATCCGACTCCAGCTCAAAGAAAGATTTCGAATCATCCTGCATGCTATCAAATGAGCTTTGCTTCGACAAACGTCTTTCACTTCTAGCAGTAGGACGACTGATACATGAAGACGCTAGCGAGTTGTTGCTGTGACTTCGACTTATAATTCTGGGTCGACGACCTTCTTCAACTTCACTGTCACTGGTACCAGTATATGTTGAAGCTTTTGAACCTGTCCTAGCCATTGAGAAGCTACTAGGTGGTGCTGCACTTCGTATCATTCTACGTTTGCTGCTATGCAATGATGAGCTTGTGCGAGATACCAAAGAGATACTTGGAGAAGGAGCACGAAGTCCTGGAAGTGAGACAGAACTGCTGCTTGCCATTACACCAAGATTAGCAGCTGGCGTTCGGAGTAGTAAGAACCTTGCTTGAAACGTATTAGGAGCACGAGCGTAAAGGATGGCTATGAAGAAATTGCATATATTAGCTTACCAGAAGCATATGAGGATATAGTGTGACATTACTCACCTTTGTGTGCCCAAATCACTCCTTCACGACTTGTTGGAGCTTTACCCCATATAGAAGACGGCCTATCCTCGTCTGTCATAGACCCTTCTTCGTCTTCACTAGCCGTCCAAGAAACATCAGCAAATCTCTCACTAGCCCTGCTAAATAGACATTTCAAGTCCTTCCGCCATGTATTTGTTGCTTCGACTTGACAAGCTAATGTCGAGAATGGACTGAGGTCGGACAAGGCAGAAGCTCGAGATTTTCCAGGGCGCTTCGTCGGGTTGCTTCCTAGTGACGATGACATGATCTTCGTTTAGGGACGTTTGCCTTACTACAATCAACTGAACAGCAAGCTAACTTTGCTATTTGAAAATAGCCAGATTAGTGAAGCGACCAATAATTCTCAACTGTTGATGTACATAGCAGAATCTGAATGCGAGGGCAAGGAAAGTTTGATCACCAATTCGTCTTGGCAGTATTGCAATGCTGACGAGGTGAATTGATGAGAAGATTGAAACAGTAGGTTAAACAGAAATAGAATCCATTTCCTAATTGCACTTCAACTTTTAGGGGAAACCAAGCCCCATGGCACAAACAAAAGTACAAAAATTTTAAGCTGAAATCTGATTTCAAGGCGCAATCGCGTCGTCCGTGCATTCAATTTTATATTTCTTCCTTCTGGACTCCTTCATCCAACCAAGTCTTTCTTGTAACCAAATCTACTGTCCCCTGTGCCTTCTCACAGACATTTGCCGGTAGGTTCTGATCTGTATACAAAAGACCCTATGAGACCTTCTCGAGGAGATGTCTTTGCCCAAAAGGCTCGAGATTCATATTATCAGTCATTTGAACAGCGTCCGTATGCACCACCTCCGTCGCATACATTTACCAATCAAGCTGTCTATGGTAGTGAAGAGCAACTCGAATTTGAGCGAGATTACTTCCACCCTCGACTGAATAATTCTATCCAAAATTTACACAACGAAGCTGATGAGGAGAGACATGAGCCAGTGTTTGAAGATGAAATTGAAGCTGACCTATCTGATGACCATAACATAAGTCACAATGTGAGCCACTATATGCATTCCAACAGATACTCCAGCTTACCTAAAGGGCAGCAAGGTAGGAGAGTACTTCAGGAACGATCTTTGAACCAAATCGACAATCTTCTTTCCACTCACGCGGATACTCGAAAGCAACGATATTTTGATGATGGACCTTCGACTCTTCAGACTCGTCTTCAATCTTTCAAGGTACCATCTGCTCAGCGAATTATTTCTCCACTCACACAAGAAGAAATTACAGACAGAGAGCTATGTTCTCCGCCCTCGCCTACTCCAAGTCGATCGATAAATGTCAAAGCGGGCAATTTAGCACCTGTCTCTAGACCTCTGCATCTAGAATTTACTGTTCCTCGCGATTTTGAGCCAGTCGAGTCAGACCGAGGTATTTTGGATCATATGGACTCTTCGTTGCTCTCCGGGTTTGCTTATACTGAATTCCACTATTTTTGTCCATTTTAGGGCGACGAGGGGCTGGGGACAGCTTAACCTTACTATCAGTAAAATGCATACGTGGGTGGAGCGCCAGGCGTGCCTTGCAAATTGAAGCAGATACTGATTGATCTATGTCATCATCAGCACCTCATCTAAACAAGATTTTTGACTTCTCAAGCTTCAACAAGGCGCAATCGATTGTATTCCGAGACTTGTTCGAGAGTAATAAGAATATAGTCGTCACAGCGCCTACTGGAGCTGGTAAGACTGCTATGTTCGAATTAGCTTTCCTGCACATGCTAATCACTGAGACTGATGGAAAGGTAATCGAGGCTGTGAAGAGATGTTCGAGAAGTCAAGTGAATTAATTCAGCTCTTTCATAGGCTGTTTATCTTGCACCGACCAAGGCTTTGTGCTCAGAGAGATATAAAGACTGGTCTCAAAGAATGTCGCGCATTAAATGCAAGGTCCTAATGATGACAGTGAGTGCTGGAGAGTCCCTGATCTTACAATTGATTTAACAATCTATCCAGAGCGATACTAAGGTGAGGTTGTCTGACGTCCACTCGGCTCGACTGATCGTAGCAACACCTGTGAGTGTATCATATTTTATTAAGTGGAAACATGCATTTTTCACTCAGTCGCAATCATCTTGATAGGAAAAGTGGGACATGTGAGACTATGACTTGTCCTAGGTGCGATGAGCCCTTCTGACAACAGAAATGGTTTGCAGAATGACTAGAAGAGCTTCGGGAAACGACAAAATTATGTTGTCATTGCGACTTTTCCTGATAGATGAGGTTCATATTTTAAGAGAAATAAGGCGAGGTAACAAAATGTTAAAGCATAACTACTTTGTTCGGATGCTCACCACTGTCATCACCTCCAACTTTTTATAGGAGCAGTTATGGAGGTACTGGTTTCTAGAATGAAGGCATACTCGAATTTAATTCGCTTTGTTGCCGTATCTGCTACCATTCCTAATGCTTGCGACTTTGCCGTCTGGATTGGCAAGCGAGATAATCAACCTCAGCTCATTGGAGGAAGTGCGTTAGAAGACGAAGAACTCGATGATGCTGCCCAGCTCTACACCTTTTCAGAGGCTTTTCGACCGTGTCCGCTTAAGAAGGTGAGCTTCTGGTCCTGAATTTAGCTAATGTTTGACAACTAATGGAAAAGCCGCAATACCTGAACATCCACCGTATAGTTTGTTTATGGTTATCGCAATCCTGGAAAGGATCCTTGGGGCTTCGACAAGGAATTAAACGGCCGGTGAGGATAAAATGGTTTGCTTGAAGCTTTAGCAACATGACATGTGACGCCTCTTAATTTCATAGTCTCCTTGACGTGATCAGAAATCACTCCAATGGTAAAGGAGTATTGATATTTTGTTCAACTAGGAAATTTTCTAGTTTGGCAGCTGAATTTTTAGGGAAAAGTTATGAAAAGCTGATTGAGATCGATGTAGAGCTACCTTGGGTCTTGTCTCGTTCTAGACCACGACAATTGGAAATAGAAGATCCAAACTTGCAAGGTGCGTTATCAGCGGGCTCATACAACATCTTATCACTTACAAGGAGTAAACTTGCAGCTCTGTATAAATTTGGCATAGGCTTTCATCATGCCGGACTATCCATTTATGATCGTCGTGTAGTAGAACAAGCCTTCCTGGAGGGACATCTCAATATACTATGTGGGTGATTGTTATGGTGATGTACAGATGAATATACAAGCTGAAATTAGATTCATGATACGATTCCAGGCAGTACATCTAGTCTCGCTGTTGGTGTAAATCTGCCAGCGTGAGTACACTTCCAAAAGGGATTGTATTGTAGTTTCATGTTGACTGACTACTTTCTTGCAGGTATTTGGTCATTATTCGAGGTACTTCAATTTTTGATGATGGAGAATGGGTGAGTGCTTCGTATCGTGGCAAGCGTCTCGTGCAAATTTAATACTATCATAATATTTCTGCAGCGTGATTATCGTGACTTAGATGTGCTTCAGATGGTAGGCAGAGCAGGTAGGCCTCAATTCGATATTGAAGGGGTCTGTGTGATCATGACTGAGCAAGAGCATAAGTCTCGTTGGGTGGATCTAGTCCGCGGAGAGAGTATTGTCGAGAGTACGCTACATCTCAACTTGATGTGAGTGTAATTAGGAACATACTGTGTGCGCTACTGATATCTACTCCTATGTGCAGAGAACATGCAAATGCAGAAGTGAGTGGAAAAGAGAAAAGTCCAAAACATTTGTATTATTCAGAATGTTACATGAATTTCCTTTTAGATTGACATTCGTCGAGGATGCTCTGTGGAAGAACTTCAGTATTGGCTAAGCAAGACCTTCTTCTCTGTTCGGCTAATAAAGAATCCTGTGAGTGATATCGAAATTAAATGAAAGTGCAATTCAACTTACTCTTTAGTATCTCTCAGGAACATTACAAACTTCCTGGTTGTGAAGAAGTTGAAGATGTTAACGAGGCTTTGTATGTCACAAGTCAAAGGATCATGAAAGAGCTGAGCGATCATGGTCTCATCGAAGATTACAACGAGAAAAAGGTCTCTCAGAAAGTTCATAGTTCAGCATTTGGAAGTGAGTAGAAAAAAAAAGATCAATCACATTGAAGTGCTCAATAAGCTGATGCGGTAATCTTGAACAGGCATTATGGCCACCTTTGGTCTGCGATTTGAAGTAAGCTATCTTGAGACAAAATGGTGAAGAGGCGAAAAAAAATTTGCTCAGTATGCTTTCCCTTTGGCAGACTATGCAGGCGCTCATGAAGGTACCTAGGAATGCATCGATGGAGAACCTTGTAAGTTAAGTCAAGTTGACGTCAGCGATGCGCGACATGTTCAATTTAATCGTAATCATTCATACAGGTTCACACGCTTGGCAGTGCACAAGAGTATGCCGACATTCTTCTTCGATCAGGTGAAAAAAATCTTTACGATGAACTTCGTCAGTATGATGAGATTCGTTATCCACCTGGCTCGATTGAATCTGTTGCAGACAAAGTTACTGTCATTCTACAAGCTGAATTAGCTGGTTTACCACTACAAGATATGCTCAAGGAGGCAGGACGAATGTTATCGGTGAATCCGAAAGCAGATAGCTATCTGATTATGGATCATGCACCAAAGATGTAAGTATGGAGCCATGAGGGAAGATTCGCAATCACGACTTTTTGCTTAGTACTGTTCTCAGTACAAGAGCTCTTCTCAAAGTCCTTATAGAGAGAGGAGATGGAGGAACGGCAAGAAATGCATTTGAATTGTAAGTAGGGGTCTTCAATAAAGTATTTAATTTGCTGCTGATAACAAAGAATTTTATGATTTTGAATTGTTCGATCTCAAGGCTTCGCAGTGTCAGCGGGTCAGCATGGGTCAATAGTCCAGCTGAACTA
This sequence comes from Exobasidium cylindrosporum, assembly GCA_023273805.1. NCBI lineage: Eukaryota > Fungi > Basidiomycota > Exobasidiomycetes > Exobasidiales > Exobasidiaceae > Exobasidium > Exobasidium cylindrosporum. The sequence continues at coordinate 3,074,690 of CP096878.1, forward strand.
AGGCAAGTAAATGGGTGAGTACTGAGCATTGGGGTGTCATCATTCACTATGGCTTACTCTTCAGCTACCATAGCATCGGCCCGGCATACATGCAGATCTTAGCAGAAGCAGGGGTCAATAACCTCGTTGAATTATCTTCTTCAAAACCTGAGCGAATACAGTTGCTGCTTGGTCGATCGCTGACACAAGCAAAAAATCTCATTAAAGAAGCTCGAAGATTTCCTAGATTCAACATATCAGTCAAAGAGCTTGGTTATCGTGTTTTGAAGAAGAAAGGTGTAGAAAGTACTATTGAAATTACGGTCGAGCTACGCCATTCGAAGAGCGAATTAAAGGCTATAATTACAAAAGATGCAAGTAGTAAGCCCTACCATCTTGCTGCATTGATCACCACGACAAGTCTGAAAGTATGTAAAGCTTACCTGGTCGCTTTATACTAAAACACTGACTCTATTTGTACACTTTTACAGAGGGGAAGCTGCAATTATGTCCGTACAATGTGAGTTCAAGATCGAGGTTATATAATTTTTAATTGTTGAAAATTTGGCTAATTTGCTATCATTAGACTTGAAATGGCTATCAAGGGTCTTGATCCACTCGAGCAAAAGGTGTTATTGACAAAACCAGAGGATGAAATCATTGTTAGCGTTGCATGTGATGACAATTCAAGTGAAGCGATGGAAGTAAGAATTAGGACAATGTGTCCTTTGCACCAATTCTCATTGATCGAAGAAACTAATAGTAACTGTGGCGAAGTGAGTCTGAACGGGCTCAATGTCTGAATATTGCTTTGACAGAAGCTGACGGAAAATTAAGTACAGTCAGAGAGTAGTACAAGTGATACCAGTCACCTAGAAGATCTTGTGAATACAAGTAAAGCAACGCAGAAAACAAGCAAGAGCTCCAGAAACTCACGTTCTGAAATGGTCGGAAGTAAAATGTTAACCGAGTTGAAACAACTTGACTCTTTGCGCACAAATGACAATACAGCCAATTTAAAGAGCAATATGTATACCAAGACAAATGCAACAAAAGAATCTAAGAAGCCTTCCAAGAGAATTTACAAGAGTAAGGAGACAAAAATAGAAGAGGCTAAAAGGGCAAAGCTAGATGAAAAGGCCATGCTTGCCAAAATTGATCGCTTGAATGAGAAAAGCAAAGCAGAAAAGGCGATTCGAAGAAATGTTGAAGAAATGAAGAGACGTGAGGAGGCACAAGATAGTAGCGAGGGTAGTAGCATCGACGATATACCTCTTGCACAAAGGAAGAAGTATAGACCGGAAGATTGGAATGCTAGCATCAGTCAACTTGAATTAAATCAGCATTCAGTGCAAACAGGAGATCCGGTGTATCGTCGAACGCCCACACCAGAAAGATTTAACAGTGAAGAAGAGTCATCACTAAGCAATTTGAATTTTGAAGATGATAACTATTACTTACAGGCTAGCGCACAAAACCAACCTCTAGAGAAGCGAGAGTTTATTGTCATTGACAGTGATACTGAAGAGGAGGCAAGTGTTAGTCCTCGAGCAAAGAAGTCCGCTGAAAAACCTGAAATCAAAGAGAGTCGTTTGGCACATTTTGAAGAAGAGGATGACCGCTTGCATATCCGAAGCGGTAGAAAGGATGATTATCACAATGATGAAGGAAGCCCATACTTGAATTGGGACACAAAGCATCGAGCGAGCGAATATCATTCTAGCAAGTACGCGGATAAGACCTATTATTACAAAGGAGGAGTAAAGTCCTCACCAACTGGCTTTAGAGTAAAAGAATCGACCTACCCAAAAGAGGTGGAAAGCTACGAAGAAATTGTGGATAATTGTTCGATTCAAGCCCGCGACACGGGAAAGCAGCACATGGTCAGCTTAGATGCAAGACGAGCAGTAGCTCAGAATGTAGTAGGCAAAGGATTTACAGCCACATCTTATCCGCCGAAGACCACTCAATATTATCGTGATCAGATGGGATTGCGTAAAGAAGTCGACAAGCCACCTCCTTCACTTCCGAGCTCACCCCAGAGCCCTAGATTTGAATCAAGTGTCAGTAGTGTAAAACCTCCAAACGAAAGTGACGAAATCGTTGTTGATGACGAATACTTGGAGCAGATTATGAATAGATACTTTTAGATAGTCGGAAATTGAAAAGATACACATTTCCTTCCCTATAGACCTCATGTAGTAAGCACGACTGTCTAGTGATCATACAAAGAGCTAATTTGATAATTTGATGACCAACCAAACCACGCCCTTTTTACTATTTTTATTTTTTATTTATTTTTTACTGCCCTCTTTCTCCACAAAATGACGCGTAAATCGCGACGCGTGGATGGCATATTGGACAAGCAAGCCAAAAAAGAAGAACACTGACAAGAAAAGTTGGATTAATTTACGCAAAAGCAGCCATATCTCTCTCTCTCTCTCTCTCTCTCCTGTTCGACCTTTTCCCCTGTCTCCAGCTTAAGAAGTATCACCTTGGCTACCCTTTGGAGGCGACACAGTTACATGCCATGCCACTCGTAAGGCTAGAAGTAGAAAATTTCAAGTCCTACAGAGGCAAGCAAAGTATTGGACCTTTTCATACTTTTAGTGCAGTCATTGGACCAAATGGTAGTGGAAAATCCAATCTGATGGACGCTATCAGCTTTGTATTGGGCGTGAAAAGTGGACAGCTGAGAAGTAGTCAACTCAAGGATCTCATCTATCGAAGTGGATCAGGTCTTGATGATAACAATGAAGAGTTGAGTGAAGAGGATGACGAAGAAGGTCGAGGGGAGGGTAGCGCATCCAAAGCCAGTGTTACAGCAGTCTATCTAGATAAAGATGATACAGAGTATCACTTTAAGAGGAGGTGAGCAACTTCTTGTTCTGAATTCAGCTTCCTTGTTTAAAAATAACATTTGATCCTTCTGGTAGTGTGAGCATGACTGGTACAAGTGAATACAGAGTAAATAATCGAATTTTATCAGCAAACGCATACAATGAGCGACTAAAGACTTTCAACATCTTGATAAAGGCAAAGAATTTCTTAGTCTTTCAAGGGGATGTAGAGACTATCGCATCTCAGAATCCTAAGGAGTTGAGCCGATTAGTGGATCAAATCAGTGGTTCTCTTGAATACAAAGAAGATTACGAAGCTGCCAAAGTTGCTCAAGAGCGAGCTCTTGAAAATCAAAAGTACGCACTTTTCAAAAGAAAGGGAATGAATACTGAACTTAATTTTTTCAAAGGACAAAGGAATGAAGCAGAGAGATTCAAGCAATTACAATTGGAAAGAGATGCTCATATACAGCATCATGTACTTTGGATGCTATTCCATTTAAATCGAAAGATTGGTGAAAAGTCATTAGAGCTAGACAAGTGTAGATCAAGCGTACCTAGTCTCAAGAATGAATGGGATTCAATTGACAGGAGTGTTCGTAGAAAGAAGGCTGAACTTGCCACAGTAAGAGGGGATTTACTTCTCCAGAGAAAGGCGATTCGATCAAAGGAAAAGGAAAAGGAGAAACGAGAGCCAGATCTAGATGCGATCGAGGAAAGAGTCAAAACCACGACAGATAGGCTTTCCAATACGGTTAAGATGGCCAAAGCTATTGAACCTGAGATTGTGAAGTATAAAGGTGAAATTGAAAAGCTTGAAAAGGACTACGCAAATGCAAAAGCAGCTGCAGATTTGGCATCTGAAGAACAAGCAAGTACATCTGCAGCTCAGGATTTTAATTTGAGTGAGGAAGATCTGGGTATTTATCATGAACTCAAAGCAGAAGCAAATGCAAGGGCTACCATTGAAAGGCAAAAGTTGTCAATTATCACCAGAGATATCAAAGCAAAGAGGGGATTGCTGCAATCTCTTCAACTTAAGCTTGCAGGAGCGGAAACAAGGAGGGAAAAGCTCAGACATGAAGAAGAGTCAATGAGTGGAAGAAAAAGGTCCCTGGAAGAGAAGCGCAAGGAAGTGTTAGAATCAATCGTTGATCTACAAACTGATATTCAAGAGGCTGAGCAAAAGAAAGAAGAAATTCGACGAAAAGAAATAAAGCTCAATGAAACTTTGAAAGATACCCTCCTTGAAATCGGACAAGCGAACAATTTCAAGCAAGAAAAGGAAACGGAGAAAATTAAAAGAGAGGCACTGAAAGAATTGCAAAAGGCCATACCTGGCGTATACGGAAAGTTGTCCGACCTATTTGAACCTACTCTGCGCAAGTACGACTTGGTCATTTCAACAATTATTGGACGTAACCTTGATGCGATTGTAGTGGAAACGCAAAAAGACGCAACAGATTGCATTGAATTTCTCAAGCGAGCTAGATCAATTCAGGCTACATTCTTGCCTTTGGATTCTCTTCAGGTCAAGGAGATAAATGATCGATTAAGAAGTATTTCTACTGGTGCTCGTCTCGCCTTTGATGTCATCAAATATGATGCTAAATTAGAGCGTGCAATGCAATATGCTTGTGGAAACGCTCTCGTCTGTGATACCTTGGCTATTGCTAGATCAATTTGCTATGAAAAGAAGCAAGAAGTCAAAGCGGTAACTCTGGAAGGAACAGTAATTCACAAGAGTGGTCTCATCTCTGGAGGTCAAAGTGGAGAATCTCGATTAAAAAGCTGGGATGAGAGGGATGTAGATGGTCTAAATCGACAAAAGGATGATTGTATGACACAATTAAGTAATTTGAGTAAAGAAAAGTATGAACTCACACGACAAAGTGCAAGTATCTCAGAGGTGACAAAGCTAGAAGCTACTCTAGCTAGTTTAATTGACGATTTGAGTAGTGTAGAAAAGCATTTGACAGGATTGCAGGATGAAATTAAAGCGTTGAACAAGATGATTGCTCAATATCAACCTCGTATAGAAATAACTCAGAAGGAATTGGACGAAATACAGAAGCAAACTTCAACTCTACAAAAGACTGTCGATGCTGAAGATGATGTTGTTTTCGATAGCTTTTGTAGACAGATTAGAGTCAAAAATATTCGAGAATACGAAGAAAGACAGTTACGCTTGATGCAACAGCAAAGTGACGCTAGAATGGAGTATGAACAACAGCTAAAGAGACTTGAAAATGCTATTGAATTTACAAAGAAGAGATTAAATGATCAAGAAGAACGATTGGAATTCAATACGAAACAGACGACCAAGCGCACTGAAAATCTTACCAAGTTGAAAAAAGAGAGATTAGAATTAAGATTGAGCTTGGATGCTATCAGAGAGGAAATTGAAGGACTTAATGAAGAGTTGACCAGACAAGAAGTGCAAGAGACTGAAATGGCAGTAGCTTTCAAAAGAGATCAAAGACAAAAAGATCAAGCTCAATCAGCTTTAGATGCAAATGCAAGGAAAGCCACTTCCCTTACTATTGATTTAGAACAATTGGGAACAGAGAGACTCAAATTATATCGACGTTGTAGATTGGAAGAGATTGCTCTGCCATTGCGAGCTGGGTCAAGTGATTTGAAAAAAGTTCCTTTGGAAAAAGAGGTGATACTAACGACTACAGAAGGAAGAGAATCTCAAATTGGAGAAGATTCAATGATGCTAGATGTTGAAGGTAGTAGTACTCAAGAGAGTAATGGTGATAATATTAAATCACTTTTAGTACCAGATTATGGTATTCGAGTTGAATTTAATGATTTGGAACGTACTGAAAGGCAAGATGGAGGGGAAATAATGGCAAGAGAATTAGAATCTAGAATTGAAATTGCAGCTTCTGAATTGGAGAAAATGACACCAAATATTAAAGCAAGTGATCGATTGATTGAAACAGAAAATCGATTAGCAGAAGTTGATGGTGAATTTGATAAAGCTCGTAGAGAAGCAAAGAAAGCTCAAGATGAATTTATGAGATTAAAAAAAATTCGTTGTAATTTATTCAACAAGTCATTTGATCATATTAGTGGAAAGATTGATAAAATTTACAAGGAATTAACTAAATCAAAAGCAAGCCCAAGAGGTGGTTCAGCATATCTTGTTTTGGAAAATGAAGAAGAACCTTATTTAGCTGGTCTACAATTTTCTGCCATTCCACCAGCCAAAACTTTTCGAGGTATTGATCATCTTAGTGGTGGTGAAAAGACAATGGCAGCAATTGCTTTGGTTTTTGCAATTCAAAGCGTCTTTCCTGCCCCATTTATTATTTTAGATGAAGTTGATGCAGCTCTCGACAGTACAAATGTTCAAAGAGTAGCTGATTACATTCGTTCAAGAGCAAGTCAGGATCTTCAATTCATTGTCATCTCTCATAAAGCTTCTCTATATGAGAGAAGTTCTGCTTTAGTCGGAGTAATGAGAGATCAACAAGAAAATTCTAGTGCCACCTTGACACTCGACTTGGAGCAATACGCTTAATATTAACATTGACTCAAATTCTCAAAAATTTTGTAAACTTTTTCTTTACTCGTAACACGTTTACTTTCCCAATCCATGTAGAAATCAGTACTTTCATTACCTCATTGACCCTGCTACCCTCTATTTCACTGTTCTAATTGAATGCGTTGTATTCTGATGACTAATGCTCATGCGTACGATTGACAATCCTCAAAGATATAAGTAATCTGAAAGAGAAAGCTAAAATTGTTTACAATAGACTGTCCATCCGAGACAGACTAATAGGCGAGTAGGGATAGAGAATTCAATTCTCTTGTATCTTAAGTGCTGTCCATCTCTTTTACAACTCACGTATGTAGAACTCCAGCAATGGCTTCAAACGCACCTAGAGCGACTCCTGAAGTATCACTGTTCATTTCTGATCGGACGGCATTAGCAAGCTCATTGATGCTTGCACCAGGTACTTCAAGCCCAGGCGATAAAATACTTCCTTCCCCTATCCTTGAACTTGCTGATTTTGATACATTTCCACTCTTTGGCGCCATTCTGAAGAAGAGGAAGTTTAATTAAAGATTGAATACTATAATAAAGACTTTGTCGCCCAATCCTACTCACGGCCAACATGCAAACTCTCCTAAAAGATCGTCTACCTTTTGAAATGCAGTCTCTCGAGCATCATATGATAGGTGAGTAAGCGCATTCTCAAGTACATTTGCACTGAAGCTGCAGCTGTTTCGGTAGAAATGATTGAGGATGATCAGAGTAAGCGAAGGTGACACTTTATAAGGCACATTAAACTCACCAAAGCAGACACAATGCTCTCATTGTTGGGAAGACAATATTTTTCTTTTCCTCTCGATATAGCAGATGTGAATGAACAGTCGTATTGGTCGAGGTCAGCAAAGATAAAATCCTCCGAAGAACAGCATCCTTTGCTGAATTGTCGGCTACTGGATGGGTTGCCATATCAAAAAGTAAAAAGTTACGTTTCTCAGTCCTCAGAATACCCTTGTCCACCAAGCCTTTTGCTAGACGTTCTCGAACCTGCTTGAGCTGATAGCCAATTTTTGTGACATTCCATGTCTCACCTTTTAGAGGAGGGAGGAAGAGAAAAGGGTGGGTGGGCAAGCCAATTCACAGCAAATCTACTTTGACCGATTTACTCACCACTTAGCAGATCCACCCATTGTGCTGTACTCATCCTTTCACTAGCTTTCATTAATTTTAACGCCTCATCCAAAAGCACCTCTCCTGTCGTTTTTCCATCTATTACCTCTATCAACCGATCTTGAACTGGAAACGAGCCAATACCTCTAGGTCGGTGAGAAGCCGAAGAGTCCTTTGAAACTATTATTCTCTTTCGCAATGCTAACTCAATGAGAATGCAGCCGCGAAGGGTATATGAAATATTGTCGTTCCAAAATGATAAATAGCCCTGGGTAAGAAGAAATTGAACAAGAGAAGAAAAGTAGAGGTAAGAAGACAAGATATTAGGATATACTTGCAAATGTACCTTGACTTACTTGCTTGTCTTTCAAACCAAGTAATAGACACTCTTCCATCAAGGTCAATCTTGGGTGATCAGCAGTTTCCACTTCATCCTGTAAATCTCTAGGATCATAAGCGATTCGATGACCACCTTGGCTTGTCAATGTTATGCTCCCTGCTCCTCCTCTTAATTCAGCACCATTTCCTAAAGCAGGTGAAGCCATTGAAGATCCATCTTTTCCCCTCCTTGAAGTAGAAGCATTACCATTTACTAAAGTAGGATGTGGTGAAGATGTTCTCGAAGGTAGAGCGTCTTCGTCATCGTATGAACCATTAGCAGCATTTAGTCCTAACCCTGTAGTCGACCCCGCTCCCGCCCTTCTTCTCTGCAGTCCACCTCCAGAGGACATTAGACTATCGTATTTCTTTTCAGAAATTGCCTCAAGGTTTGAATGCTGCCCTGTTACTTGCTCTAAAGATTTTGTTTTGGTGTTGTATAAATTGCTAAAGGATGATGATGTTGCTCTCTACTCGCCAAGTCGCGCTTATTTTGTGATAGCAAGTCAACTTCAGGAATTCTTGGCTGGTAATATGCACATCGCGGCGGGAAGGGCGGCGGATAGATTGTATCTCACGTGGCAAAACAAACCAGGGACAAGAGAAAGGAAAAATAAAAATTGCCTCGAAGCTTTTCCATTTCACTCTATCTTTCTTAGAAATTATTAGGGCAATGGCGAGCTGTACAGTGTCATCGCTTTTGAAGAGAGGAGCAAGATCGACGCATCGAAGCTTTGCAACAGTATCATCACAAGCTACTCCGTCAGCTTCGACTTCAGCTTCTGCTTCAACGTCATCCTGGAAACCACCTATTGAACCAGGAAAAGAACCGGCATACGATGAAGCTATAAAATACATTTCCACACAGCAATCTAGATTGAAACAGCAGATCTCTATTTTACAAAAGGATTTTGATCAGACTGAGATAGGGACAGGAGAACGAAAAGTAGCAGAAGCAAAGCTCAATAGTCATCTTATAGCTAGTCAAATCAATGATCCAGAGATTAGGTGGAGATTTGAAAACAACGTGGAAGGTGAATAATCTTTTTTGATCTTCATTTTCATCCTGTTCATACCATGCTAACCGAGTTTAATATCATCCGTCACAGCTCCCTTGACTAACCCTGTCTTTGCACATCTGAGGGAAAAGACGTGGAGAAAAAGTAGACTTCCGAAATTATTAGAGAGGATTCGCCTTATGAGTGTCTTACCAGATGCAATCTCTCATATCACTCCGACAGTAGACCTACAGGTGGCATTTGGACAGGGAGAAGGATTTAATGATCACGGAGGTGATGGTGGAGATGTCTTGCCTGGTTGTTTTGTTGAAGCTACAAAGGTGAGTTTGCAAGGCGTTGCATTATGTAGACGGGGAGATTTGCCAACAAGATTGTCCTTATCAGACGTACAATGAACCTACTATCACTGCTACCTCTTTTCACTCCGAGGAAAGGCTTTACACACTTGCTTTGGTTGATGTGGACGCTCCTTACGAAGCGGAGCAAAGAGTGGGGTCTTATGCACACTGGCTCATGTGAGTAAAGAAGATACCAAAGAAGAGCTTGATCTAATTTATCACCATCTTGTGCAGCAACGACATTCCTCTTTCACTTACCAAGACTAAAATCGACACTAGCAAGGCATCTACTGTACTAACTTATATCCCACCACACCCACAATCTGGAACCAAGTACCACCGATATGCTGCAGTGCTTCTGGAACAGTCTCAACCCATCAACATAACTTCCTCACCTAAAAGAGAACATTTCTCATTGCATCACTTTGCAAAAACACATTCTCTTTCTCCTGCTGGTATACACTTCTGGAGGGCAGAATGGAAACAAGAGTCCAAAATTGTGATTAGCGATATCTACAAGAGTATTCTGCAAAAGGAAGAACCACTCTATGCGAGACCGACACTCAGACGATCAAAATCATAGACAGGCATGTATAATACAGTGCTATCTCGAAGAAGAGACAATGAATACTTGATTAGTATTTGCTTTTGCTATATACATTTTGATGTGTAGGGGAATCTTCTAATTCGGGATTAGAGTGCTGCTCTCGCTCGTACATGTGTGAATATTTATTTCTATAAAGGAATTTGTTTGTGCTCTTGATAATTTCGACCCGACAATTCTATTGCTAGATGAGATTTTGTTCATCTTCTTGACATATTTCTCGTTCTTTTTGACTTTCAATATCAGGCGTAGTAGCACCCGAGGATAGAATCTTACTGTTATCGTCTTCATCTTGTTCGCTATTGCTTTCTTCTTCTTCTTCTTCTTCTTCTTCTTCTTCTTCTTCTTCTTCTTCTTCTTCTTCTTCTTCTTCTTCCTTCATCTGGACTTGCTCTTCTCCTAAAGTAGCTTTCCAAGACGTCCAGACAAGTATGAGTTGATAAGAGAGCAGGCACAATGATCCAAGGTGCACTCCTTCCCTTTTTTTCTTCCATCTGAAAAGCAGCTTTTGTATATGCTAAACCTCTTTCCAATGAATTGTATAATAGTTTTTGAATAAATTGTAAATCTTCTTCTTTTTCCATTTCAATCTTTTCTAAATCATGCATACTAATTTGTTTACCAACATGAGTTAGTAACCATTGCCAAATTGTACTCTTTTCCATTTTACCACCATAACCTTCTAACGTCATTGGATCAAATAATACCCTTTTTCGAATATCATGACAAACTACTTGAAAATCATCTTGTAATCGATTTGTTACATCAAATCGACTTAATCGACTACCATTGGGACCACGACAAATGATATGACCCATAAAAACTTCTTCTTCATCCAATTTAACAATCTTTGAATCAGGGCAATGTTCTTGTGCAATTACCCATAATCTTGCATAATATTCTTCAACTAACATCTTTTGCTCCTTGACTTTATTCTTCCAATTTCCACCCCTTTTCTTTTGTAATAAAATATTCCATAATTCTTCATTCCAATTTTCTTGAACATTTAATGAAGCTTTACCCCATTCAGTAGTTTGTTTACATACGTCAATACCTCTAAACATTTGTCCCAATGCTTTTTCACTTGGATAATAAACATCTTTTGATCTTGGATGCCTCTTTGACATTTCTTTACTTTGATCTTCATTACGAAATTCTGGTTTACGAAAATCTGGTTTTTGTCTTGGTGCTTTTGGCATTGCTCGAATTTCTGGTAATAAACCACTTTTTGGAAAATCAACTGCAATCGAATGCATGGCTGCCAATGTAATACAATCTGAATGTAAAACTCCTTCTTTACTACGATCTGCTAATTCCAAATGACGAGTAGCAATTAAACCTAATTTATCCATCTTGATATAATCTAAAAAAAAATCAATAACATCTTCAACAGTACAAGCTCTCTTTAATTCCAACATTTTATTTTTACCATAATCTGCTGCATCAGCTGTAAATTCAGGCATTAAATCAGGATGTTGAATAATGTTGAATAAATCTCCATCTAAATCACCACCACTTAACATGCTAGCCAAAGGTCTTTTTCCTTTTTGTGAAAAGATTATAGCATTGGTAATGGCTCGAAGTGGATGAGATCTAGGTGGTTCAATTGCTTGACCATATTGAATATCTCCTGGTGCCAACATTGGACTCTTTCCAAGTAAACATCGACCTTTGAGATATTTAATTGATTGACCAGGTTCATTTATACAAACAATCACTTGACCTTCAGCCAATGTATTTGTTTCATCCATGACTCCAACCAGAGTATGACAAAAAGGTACTCTGATTCTTGCACGATATTTAATATTTCGAAGTGCAAAATTGATTAAACTAATGTTGGCATCATGTAAAAAAGGAATTTGAGTGATTGCATTGATACCATGATTATAAAGACAATGAATAATACCTTCCATATTGGTAGCTCGACCTACACCACTTCTATGTAATAATTGAATCGCTGCTTTTGGTAGAGTAGTCGCTTCTTGTAATGCCATCAAAGCACTCTTTTGCAATTCCATAAAGACTTCTGCTTTTACTCCAAGACTTTCTAAAAGTGAAATCATTTGTCGATTGAGAAACATGGGAACAGGTTTGAGATAGAAATGAGCAATCTCAAGTGGTATGATACCATTTATCGGTTTCAATTTAAATTTGACCATACTTTCTCGAAGTAAGACTTGTTCACCTACAAGTCTTGTATCCAATGATAACATTCCCTTTGCTCCTCCCATTCGAATCTGAAAGGTACTAGGAGGTACTGTGGGTAAGTGAGTAGCATTTTGAAAGATTTTTTGATTGATCAAGTCGCATATTTCTTGTGATATCCTTCCTACTCCATCAGAAAATTCATATTTTCCATCTATACTTTTAATATCTGGTAGTATTTGTACTGCTTTAAAATTGATAGAAATGCTAGTTGAAGTTGCTGTAAATGCTTGACCCATTCGAGCTGCAAAACGAGCAGGATTTCTAATTTGTGCCAAATCTCCAATACTATCACGAATTGTGCAAGCCTTTATCTTTTGATTTCCAATTTTAAAAGAGTGAACAAACCAACAAGAGTGTTCCCGTAAACTACTACCACTAAAAGCCAAGTAATGATATTTGCGACCACCAATCATGATTCCTTGACGAAGAGCAGCACCAAACGTATCATGCATCATCTTTTCTGAATCAATACTACCAAAATCATGTACGACTCGAAAGGTAGAACAATCTTCTTCGGTTAGGTGGACACGAATAAAATTTTCATCTTGACCTGGGTACTGTCGAAGGATTCGATTTCCTTCATCTGGATGAGGTCCATCAAGTCGAAGGCCATGTGAAGGTGTTATAAAGACAGAATGAATCATCATTGGCTCTTGAATAATTTGTTTCCAAAAGTCAGTCTTTGGAAGGGCTTTACAAGCCTGTTGGAGACGCTCTCTAATTTGCTTCATAGTCAATGATGACCACTGCTCATTCATAGCTAAGGGTCCTCGAGAGCAAAGATCCGATTTGAGATTTCGCAATACTGCTGCCGCTTCTTTCGCACCTAGCTTCTTTTGTAAGTCCATCAACTCAGCACGCAAGCTCATCAAATCCTTGGGCAAGAGACGTTGAGGTCCAACTAAAGCTTGGGCTTGATAAGCTACGATGAAATCTAGCTTGGCAAGCATCTTATCCAATGGTCCGACATTCGAACATTCAAGAAAAACATCTTTTGAACCATCAGGCATCTCTTTGACTTTAGCTTGAAGAGATAATCGACCCTTTGTGCTTTTGATAAACGGAATCAGATCCAAATGATTGCTAAGATGTATTCGGTAAGTAGTACCACATTGTACACAATGTCCATGTTCCTTGTCAAAGGAGGCTACTCGTTTAAATTGCTCACCATGTCGACTAAAGTTGGCAGGAGCACTTTCAAGCCAGGCAGCTGATGAGGGGCTACGATCCCCTTCATCGTCGATTAGGAACATAGGAGGTTGTTTGAATTCAATGTATAGCTTTACTCTATTACTATTTGAATAAATCCACTTGATATCATAGATGGTGGCTTGAATGACAAAGTTCTCACATCGAATTCGTAAACGAGCTTCATCGACGTCAAAGGAAACTGCTGAAGCACTACTTTTCGCGTCCCTAGACCAACCTACACAATAACCTCCGTTGTCATCAAAAGCGCCGCATTCCACTCTGCTCAGCTTTAGTAGCTTCCCATGACTTTGACCATCTCCTTCTTCATCATAATCGGAATCAACATCTTCATATTTATCATCTTGAATGGCTCTCAGTTGAAAGTCATCAACTCTTTCTAAGCTTTTTGAAAAGCTAAGAAATGTCCCAAAAATTTCAATGGGATCAAGGGAAAATCGATGTCCATACCTGTCAATCCAAGCTTTGGCATGCTGTGACTCTGCAAAAATGATCTTGCCATATGATTTACCGCTAACTCGAGGAACGTCAACAGTAAATCGAATGGGTGGATCGCGTTGCATCAAGTATGTTCGTCGACCGATAGCTTTACGAACATCTCTTTGTGACGCTTGTGCAGGTATCCTGAAGATGTTGACAATATGAAATTTAGCTTCCTCCAGTCCTTGTCCTTGGTTGATGGGTGTAGGAGGGAGATTGTTACGATTCATGATTTAGGAGTGAAAGAGGTGGAATGAGGAAAGACGACCGACTATGAATCTACCCTTTTTATATCTACATCTTTCGGAAGTAATATGAATAGTGGTGCAAAAATCACGGAAGTAGATCTGATCTACGGGTACTTCCCTCGTCGTCGCCGAGTAGTATACGGTAGCTCTTTTTTGGTGTTGGACTCCATTTAAATTACTCCTTCTGATTGACATTTAAGATTTTAATCAATAACAGTATCTTCACTCTAATTCGCGTCCTTGGCGTAAAAGCCCTGTCTGCAGGAGGTGATCGAGAATAGCACGTGTCGATTCGCAAGCGTTCAGAGTCTACTGCATTGTACTCATGTAACACATCTCATTACCAAGGTGTTACTCTACTCCTTCTTCAAAGTAGTATATTCAACATGTCGTCAGAAAAGAAGCAAGAGGCTGATTTTACAAAGGATGTGGACGCTCTCATACCAGAAGCAGAAAATTTGGCAAGTTCAGGAAAGTTGCAGGAGGCTCTGGATCAGGTATACATATTGGAGAAAAAGGCAAGGAATGCTGCCGATTTGTCTAGTACAACTAGATTGCTATTACTCGCTTTATTACTTCTTAGGACCACACCCAGCCCTTCATCGCCAAATTGGGATCAATTAAATGAAGCAATTGTTTCGTTGTCACGTAAACATGGACAGTTGAAGCAAGCAATCACAAAGATGATAAGTGCTGCAATGTGCTACCTTTACCCACCTGGCGTCGGCGAAAGTGGAAAGAAAGAAGAGGAAAAAGAGGTTGAAATGCAGGAAGTAGAAGCTGTGACATCAAAAATCAGTAAATCAATAGATGAAAAGGCAACAAAGGAGGACAAAGATAAGAAAGGCGAAGCATCGAGTACGGCAAAAGACGAAAAGAAAGAAAAAATGAAGGAAGCTGTTGATGGAGCAATGGAGGATAAGGGAGAAGGAAAGGAGAATGAGGGTGTGCGAATTCTTATGGAAAAGGCAAAGACCTTAGGTGATACTGGTGTGACAGAACAAATGAAGTTAAAGTTGGTCGAGACGATTAGACAGGTGACGGAGGGCAAGGTGAGTAGTCACATTACGGGGATGAGTTGCATGCTCTTGCTGACATTGGAAGTCCTTTACAGATATTTGTCGAAGTTGCTAGAGCACGTTCGACGCTGATACTTTCGCAAATGCTGGAGGCAAAGGGTAATTTACCTGAAGCAGCTGATAAGCTTGGAGAATTGGCTGTTGAGACCTTCGGAAGTATGGATCGAAGGGAGAAGCACGAAATCATCATGGAGCAAATGAGACTCTACAAATTGCGAGGTGATTGGGCAAGGATGGGAATCGTAAGCAAGAAGATCAATACAAAATTTTTCATTGATGTGAAACAACATGATCTCAAATTGCGATTTTATGACTTGATGATTGCTTTTTCGCTAAACGCACGTAAGACTCTAGATGTCTGCAAGCACTACTACGAATCATATGATACACCAATGGTCAAAAATGATGTGACAAAATCAGCCGATGCGCTGAGAAATGTCGTTGTGTTTCTCGTTCTATCACCATACGACAATGAGCAGAGCGATTTTATGGCAAGAATAGAAAAGCTAGAAGACTTGGACAAAGTACCAGAACACAAGAATTTGCTCAAGTGTTTTACTACACCAGAGCTGATGCGATGGCCAGGTATTGAGTCACTCTACAATCCCATCTTGCGAGCAACGCCAACTTTTGACAATTCTGAAGAAGGAAATTACCGATGGGAGGAGCTACACAAGCGAGTGGTTGAACACAACATTCGAGTAGTGGCAAAGTATTACACCAAAATCACTCTGCAGAGACTCTCACAATTGCTCGACCTAAGTCAAGACGTGACTGAAACTTCGCTATCTGGTTTGGTCACCAATCATACAGTCCATGCAAAGATTGATCGACCGGCTGGTTTGGTCAACTTTGAAAAGAAAAAGGATAATGCAGAAAAGTTGAACTTGTGGAGCAATGACATGACTCACTTGCTAGATTTGGTAGAGGCTACAAGTCACTTAGTAGCAAGAGAGTACGCAGTCAGTCGAGCTGGTTTAACGACGTCTACTTCATGATGATTTCAAGGCTATAGCGGAACAATGTATTACTTATTTGGGGCAAAGGGTAATACATAAAATCTAATGTCATTATGTCCATTAGCTTATACCATAGCAAAATATGTGAAATCAGGCCACCTGTGCAGCAGCTTTTTGAAGTCTTGGTAAGATTTGAAAGAAGAAGAGACTGTTTTAGGTATATGGATATGTCATATCAGCCTATGTCTTTCTTTTACCACCTCCCTTTCCACTCACCCCAGCACATCGGCATCAAAAAAAGGAAAAATATGGCATTGTATTATTGCTGCAACACCATTGTCAACATCCATGAACCAATAGTGCTATTTGTAGTAGACAATAGATGAGTCAATGATTACAATCTCTTTTTACCTCAAGACTATTACACTTACATTGGCAATACCTGAGCTCGTAAAAACAGA
Organism: Exobasidium cylindrosporum; assembly: GCA_023273805.1. Lineage (NCBI taxonomy): Eukaryota > Fungi > Basidiomycota > Exobasidiomycetes > Exobasidiales > Exobasidiaceae > Exobasidium > Exobasidium cylindrosporum. The sequence goes on from CP096878.1 coordinate 3,091,170, forward strand.
AGATGATATTAGCATGATTCTTCCATAAATTCCAGATTACAACTTTTTTTCTCCTTCTCACCTGCCCACCAGACGAAACCTGGAGCTTTACATCCAGCAAAAGACCAATTCTTTGGAAAACCTTCGAGTATTTTGAACCTGCACAATTTGTACGAGGACAGTATTAGTATGTCATGAAGCCTCTTTTGACATTCAAACTTACGAATTGGTAATTTCAGGTTGAGCAGCTGGAATTTGCTCCGCCAAATCATTTAGTAATTTTTCATCTTTGAGTTGATCTTTTAATAATTCTTCTACGCTCTCTGGCTTTAAGATTTCCCTTTTCGTTATGGGGTGAGTGCCTTTGTTCATGAGAGCAGTAAGAATTTGACAGTACTGTAATAAAAACAAGTATGTATTGATGCATATATCAGTTTACCTTTTTGTTATGTTGTAAAGGGGAATAAATATGACGCACCTCTGCTGCATTACCAAAAGCACCTGCACCTCCAAGTTGTACCTCTACTTTACTTTGATCAAGTTCTATAGCATGATCAATTGGTCTAATTTTACCATTTTCTTTAAAATTCATTCCAGCCAATGTCTTTTTCACTCCTCCTGGTACTCCAGTCTCTGATGCCAATGTTATATTTTTGATTCCCAAAGGTTCAAAAATGTTTTTCTTAAAATAATCGTCTAAAGTCAGACCTGAAGCCTGTTCAACTGCTTGGCCTGCCCAATCGATAGCACTCGAATATTGCCATTTAGTACCAGGTTCTGCATCCAAAGGAGTATAAAGGGATTGCTTCTTACATCCAAATGACTCTAAATTATTCTTCTTGAACCATTCACAAGCTTTAAAATTAAAAAAAGGATAACTTTGACCAGCTGTATGGCAAAGTAAATGTCGTAAAGTAGTTTTTGTTTGAAAATTATTTTTTTCTTCCAACTTTGAAATTTCTGGTATAATTTTGGCTATTGGTTCATCAAGTTGTAATTTATCTTGTTCTACCATTTGTAAACAAGCAATAGCAGTGATTAATTTTGTACAACTTGCCATCCAAAAAAGATCATCCTTTTTTAAAATTTCTTTTGATTCAACTTGTCGAATTCCTGCACTTTCATGAAGTAATAATTTACCATTTCGATCAATAATTGCCAAGATTGAACCTGGAATTTTATTTGAATCTTGACAAACAGCTTGGAATTCAGATTTGATCTCGCTCACTACTTCATCCATGTTGAAATGGAGGGAGAAAAAAATAGAGTGTTGATGGATATAAAAGGGTACTTGGTCCAAAAGAGGAATGGTAGAGAGTTGAGACAACGTTTTGGCACATGTAGCTAGCTTTCTTTAATATTACCAGTCAATCTAGTGTGCCTTGTCTTGCTTTTGTATAACAATACACATGCTTCCATTTACTGCCAAAGAAAATCCACATGTGACAAGGTGGGGCTAATAAATAAGTCAAGTAGTAGCAGATGGTCAAGTGACGCGATAGTGGAGGGTGTGTGTGCCTTTACCACTTTGTACAGAAATGCATTTTTTTAGTTACGGGAAAATAAAATAAAAATGGGGAAAATGAGAAAGCACATGGTAGTCAGTGCTAGAGCTTTTTAACTCTCTCTGTGACAAAAAGTGACGGAAGAGAACCGCGCTTGCTAAGAAGAGGAAAAGTGATATTATTGAGGAGGAGAAGTTCGAATCAACTTGTTCAGTAGAGTCGAGTGATGTAAGCATGACTCATGAACTTTTCTTGGCGGCAATCCGCTGATCCTCCTAACAATAGCCAGACTCAATCACCCATCTACTCTCTGTCATCTCCCAGCACTCCTGCTGCTCCTCAACAACAAATACCCCATCTTACAACGACACAATTTATCAGATTTTGTCTATTTTCTTTTCTGCTACAATGGCTACTTATTCTTTGTTGACTGTACTGTCAATTGATGAATTGATGAATCTTGCTAAGTCTGTTCCCTCGATAATTGTATTCCACATCTGAGTTCAAATCAATCTCTTTTAGTTGGACTGTTTAATGTACACTGTGGTTGTCCTCTTTGTCTATAAAAGAGCCAAGTCATGTAATCAGAGACGTAATTCACTATGATACACTTAATGGACACTTACTCTCTATATATACATGCGAAATCTTGAATAGGACGCTGATCTCAAAAGAACTAAAAAAAAAAGATGTAGAGTCATTTCATTGTTGTCATTAGAACAAAGAATAGTAGAACTCACCAGCATGTTCCACAGCTATTCCATGAGGGACAAACAATAGTAGTCTTTAGCATCAAAAGGATCACTCGTGTATTCTATGGTGCTAGATAATTCTTGACCTTAGGCAATTGTCTACATACTTGGACCTGTAGGAGAGAATGATCAGGAGTGTATTCATGATCTGGTGCTTCATTTGAATCATTGCTTACTTTGTATTCATCACGCTCCAAGTCAATTGCCATCTGAGTCTTCTGGCACCATTTTACTGGCACCGGTCTAAAATGTCTCCATAGCTGCGCATAACAGTGTACCTCTCCTGCTCCTGCTCCATCTCCAACTCCTCTTCAAACTCTTCCTCAAATTCCTCCTCAAACTCCTTTTAAACTTCTCCTCAAATTTCTCCTCGTACTCTTCATCGTATTCATCCTCAAACTCATCTTCCATCTCTTCTCCTCTATTTACGTCGACATCATCCTGAGTTCCAGAGAGAGTAAGACTACCAACTGAGCAATTTTCAATTGTATCAGAGAGCACTTCCGTTGCTGCACTTCTCTCATCATCTATAGATCTAGTTCTCTCTATCTGCATCGACGTAAGTTGATCAATATGAAATCCAACTTCCACAAGTTCATCTTGAGCCTTGCTTGCTGCACTCTCTTCTGTACTTCTCAATGCTCTAAGAAAGCTTGACAGTCGTACTTGACTTTGTCGAAGATCATGCTGATACTGTTTGATATCTATGCGTAGCACATATTCCCTTTCAAGAAGCTTGGAAAGTAGTTTGTCGTCTGTTCCTTCTGCACGATGTTCAATTTCATCACACGATCCAGAATTGATTGCATCATCACAGCGTTGTTGACCATAATTACTTCCTGAAGAGCCCCGGTTGTCTTGCTTTGTTGTGTTTGCACCTTGATTGTTGTTCTCAAGAATGCTCGACATGGCAGCAAATTGCTCGTTGGGATTAGCACGCTTCCCTCCCTTGCCAGTATTTTCAGTATCGCTTGATTTATTATGCTCCTTTGCTGGTCTTCCTAGTGCTGCTGTATCCAGATTTATTGCCTTTTGTGCTGTAATGTCTTCATAAGCTTTCTGAAAAGAATTTGCTGCTACATCGTTCTGGAAAGCTGGCTTTCGCTCGGTACTATTTGGTTTGAAAGGTTCTCGAGGACAATCAAATGGGAGATTTGGACGCTTTGACTTGACATCCTCTGACCACATACCCATGGGATTATCAACCTCTGCTAATCGGAGGTAGTACTCTCCATACTGTCTGAGCTCTTCAAATTCTGGAGTAGGACTCTTCTTCTTCATCCTACAGAGATAGCCGAGAAAAGTCTCAGCCATTAACAATGTCGAAATGGGATTCAGTGCCAAATGTAGACTGGGACCTTGCTTCAATATAGTAATCTTCGCATCTAGCTCGCCATCCTGGCGGTAGATAGTGGTAGCTCTTTGAATTGGTAGAGGAATTATGTCCTTCTTGGATATTTTCACGCGCGGCCAAAGGTATTGTTCAACTTTTCTTTCACCAGCTTTTTCTTCTATTCGTTTGTATATTAATTCCTCCTGACTTCCCCCATCTTTGCCACGCTTTATACCATCTGCATTGAAGATCAGATTGTATTCAAACAAGTCGATGTGACGCTCATCTTCGGGCAAAGCATCTAATTCATGATTTCCCACGACAGTCGAGAATACATTTGTCGCATCTTGCTTTTCTGTTGAATCTGGCTTTTCTGTCGAATCTGGATCCTCTGTTGAATCAATGTTCTCTGTCAAAAGAAGATCTTCTTCTTCCTTACTTGACGAGCTCCAATCACATAGCAAGTCTTTACTAGAGAATCTTGCAAAGCTCTGATCATTCTTTGGTAGATCAGCTCGTCTTTTTAGTTCGAGCTCTGCCTTTAAGATTAGTCGCTCCAAGCATCGTCTTGTTGGGTAAAAGAAAAAGCCTCCTAAATAGGTCTTCATGCTGACGGCAAGTTCTTCCTTCAATGGTACTATATTCTCGACTGTCATCAGCCAATCTTCCGCCACACGCCAGTCCGAAGAAACAATTCCTGTCTCTTGGAGCCACATACTCTGAAGAGGCATCTTTGATTCGGAATAGGGTACAACATTAGCTACTTTGACATTGTAATCACCAGTAAAAATGCACCTGTATCTCCCTGTCCGATCAGCAAGGTTGTTGACCTGCTCATTGACCCAATTCCACTTCTTGCGTGTTTCGTCGACGACTTCTTCAAGGCAATTACCGAATAATACCATAAGTGTCGGTGCAGAGTGCAATGACTTCGAATGATGGTCTTCACCTCCGTCAAAGCCTTTGTAGCAGGGGCCTTAGTGAAATAATAATGCAATGCTTCAAGCTCTTGAAGGATTGCATCGAGTCACGTGCGAGTTACAGCACAATGGATAAAACTCTTGAAAATCGACTTGTCCGCTCCTTTCCTTCCCTCCTCCTCAGGCTGGTCCTGCTCTCTCTCTGTCTCTTCCCTCTTGGCGAATATGGGTATGAGTCTGGGTGGTGGATTACTTTTACGCTCATTGTGCATGTGCTTTAGAATTCCTCCTTAAAATACAATGTTTCTAGAATTTAAATAGGATCAAGTCAGTATAGGATCAATATAAGGTTGCCTGAATACTGTAGATTCCTTGTACCAAACGAACTGAAATATAGTGCTTTCAAGTCGTGAATCCTTATAAAGCCGAATCGGTGGCATCTACACATCTGTCTATCTATGCCCACTTCCTCGCTTAGATTTGTAGATGCATTGATGCAGCACTGTCCAACAAATTCGCCTTCATTTAACCCTTACTAAAGGAGAAACTTCCCAACATCGACATGATGATCACTTGTATGATATCGACAAGGAAGAAAGACGAAAGAAGGGATAAAATCCTACTAACAAAATTCAGATTGTACCTCTGAGGAGAGAAAAGTGACATTTGATTAATCAAGTTTAAATTGATAAATTCTAATTTATACAGTTGAATACATCTCTATACTTGGGTCATATACACTTCTAACAGTAGTAGTAGTGTCTCCGCTTTCATCAAATACAATCAAGAATTGATTTTGACCATCTCCAGTACGTATATAATTTTCTGCCAGACTTCTTCCAGCCTGTGTTGGTTGACTAAAAGCAATTGTATTGGCTTTACCTTTATATTGATCAATAAGTGCATTTGCTGACATACCATAAACGCAATCATTCAAAGCAGCATCTAACATAGTAGAAGCCAAACCTATTCTACGTGCAATTGGTAAAATATATATACGATATATACCCAAAGGCGGAATTTCTTCTGTTGGTAGATAATTGTCCTTTCTGTTTGGGGGTGGGAGGGGGGGGGGAAAATTGGTATCAATTTCTTCACTCAATTTCTTCATCCTTGAGATTTTTGTCGTCTCCTTCTCAACACTCACGCTATAAATGCTGCTTCTTCCTCCGCCTCCCCCTCTTCTCCTTCTTCTTCCTTTCCTTTTCTACTAGCCCTTATTCTTTGACATTTTCCCGTTGTTATGCTTCCTGCAATTAAACTACCTAGTACCCTATTATTTGAAATTGCCAAGATAATCTTTGTATTCTTTCGAAGTGAAATTGGAAATGGATTTGCGCCAAGTGCTTCTTCCATTACTTTTTGTACCTCTTCCAAACCTATCAAAGTGAAACTATCAAGGCCTTGACTCCAATCATATAAGAGTATCTTTACTTCTTCAAATTGCTGTAATGATGAATTATCCCTTTTTAAATATAAAGTAGTACCCAATTGCCTTGATTGACGTAGTAAATGTTTACTAGTCCATTCCAAACCTTTTGTCAATCTTGAATGATATTTTTCATGCGCTATTGAATCTTGTTCATCACTACGATCAAATGACATACCACAATCTTTACAATTAACTTGAATCTTTTGACCTAAATCTAATATCATTTGTTCTGCCTTTTTTTGATTCTTCTCAACTGGCACTTGCTTTTTCTTTTTGTAATTAACCTGATCAACATAACTATCCTCTAATTTATCCCTGTCTTCTAAAGAGTTTATTAAAAGTCGTTTCTTAGGTCGGCGACTATACTGCTTTGGCAAAGATCCACCTTGGCTGTTCCTAGCTAGATTCAACAGAGCAAAAGAAGAAGAAGAAGAAGAAAAGAAAAATTAAAAAGAATTAAAAAGAATTAGAAATTATCGTGTCAGATTACGCCGTCAAGATGGAAAATCAAAAAAAAAAAAAAAAAAAAAAAAAAAAAAAAAAAATAGAAAGAGAGTGCAAAAATTACGTACATTGGACTTCTTCTTGATTACCTTTATCCAAATTTGCAATCAAATACTTAATTTGCTTTCTCATAAATGAAATTGTCTTTTCAGACAGGTATTCTCCATCATTACTTTCCATTGATTGGCCAATTCCATTTGGTATAGCTGTCATTCCAACCTTGAAAAGATGAACAAAGTCACTAATAGTAGAGGTTTCCAATTTACTACCAACATTCTGCTTTCGTTGCGCTTCCAATTCCTTTGTACTTTCTAGAAAGTTTTTTGAAATTGATTTTGCTCTCTCACAAATTTCTTCTGGAATACCTGCAAGAGCAGCAACTTCAGTTCCATAGGATGATTCTGCAATTCCTTCAATCAGTTTGTATGTAAATACTACCTCTTTATTTTCATTATCAACCAATACTTGCATATGTTTATTTTCAACACCCAAATGTCCTTCAAAATCAAAAGCCAATCGAGTATAGTGAGTGAGGAAAAAGCATAAACATCGACTTTGTCCAATAAGATAATGTAAAACTGAATAGGCAATTGCTTGACCATCAAAAGTTGATGTTCCTCTACCTAATTCATCCATTATAACAAGTGAACGAGGTGATCCATCCTTGAGAATTCGAGAAGCTTCCAACATTTCAACCATAAATGTTGAATTATTTCTAAATAATTGATCATTTGCTCCCATTCTAGTAGCGATTCGATCAATGGGACTCAATCTTGCAGCAATAGCTGGTACTCTACAACCCATTTGTGCTAAAATGACACCTGTTGCCGTAGTTCTAGCAGTTGTACTCTTTCCTGCCATATTACCACCTGTCAAAATTGTTACTGTTGGACTTTCTTCATCTTCACCACCTAATCGTATGTCATTAGAGATGAATTCAGAAGTAGTAGAAGTAGCATTAGCAAGGCAAGGATGTCGCAAATCAGTAAAGTCGATTAAAGCCGTTTCACTTTTAACAAACTCTGCACGACAAGTTGGTTCATTCATAGCAACTGAAGCTTTGGCTAAACTAATGAGACAATCTAATTCAGCTAAACCTTTGACTGCTTGTAAGAAAACTTCACCTTCCTTTTGAAATTCGCAAAAGAGTTTAGCTTGAAAGATTTTTAGTGCTGCTATTCGAGTCTCTCTTGCTTCTTTAAGTTCTTTAACTAATACTCGAACTTGATTAGAATAGTATCTTTTTACACTTTGAGTTTGTGATGTTAAAGCCCAATCCATGGGAACGCTAGTCTTTAAAGGTACTTCAATTTGATAAATTTCATTTGTTCCAACATCCTTGAATTTGATCTTGTCCCTTGGTACTTTTACTTGGCTAGCAGCTCGTTTGAGCTCTTCGCCCAGTGCTCTTTCTACCTCGCGAATGGCCTCGTCAGCTTCATCGTAACCTTCATCACTGCCACTTCTTGGTTCAAAGCTTTCATCATCATACTTGTCGTAAATTTTCTTGGCTCGAGAAGAGACTAAAGGCATCGATTGAAGCAATTGTAGCACGACATTTGTCTCGAATCGACTTGCTAATTCCTTCCAATTTTCGACCTGTACGTCCATACGACTGAGTACTCTCAAAACCTTGGCAAAATCTTTTGATTTGCAATTTCCTGCATAGATTCTTGGCATAATTCTTTCAATATCTGGCAAAGATTTTGCGAATGCATCAAAGCTATCTGGTAGACTACTGTCTTTGATGAATTCTTCAACAGCATCCTGTCGTAGCTGAATTGATTCAATCTTGGCCAAAGGTGACAAGAGCCATACCTTCATTAGTCTTTTACCAAATGGTGTTACTGCTCGACTGATGAGTTGAAGTAGCGTTCCTTGACCATCACCCTGTTCATTGAGGAGAACGTTGAGGTGGGTGAGAGATTGGGCATCTAGTATCATACACTCATTCCGAGATAATGGATCGAAAATATCAAAATTGAGACTTGCACAGATATCCTTTTCCAAATTTAATTGGGTGAGATAATTCAGCATTGCACCTAATGCACTCATTGCTTCAGGTTTGTCGAGTGATTGAACAATAGCAGGAGGTAAAAGTGTTGGATCGACTGGATCCACTGACTCCAAGTTGTCTCTATCAGAGTCGATCAAATCTTTGTTGAGTATAAGATTTAGCTTTCGAAGAGTCATATCTTCATCTAAAAATTCGATTCCACTCTTTAGCATGGTAATGTTGCAAGCGGCTTCGACGGTATTGCGAATGATTCGTAGAGTACGTTTTGATAAATGTCCTTTTTCATAGATGACTTCTTTAATTCTTAAGGATTGCAATAAGGTTTCCAATTTTGTTCGAGTCACATCATCCACAAAGTGATGTAGATTGAATTGGGCAACACCGGCATCCAAGATACAAACACCAAACGTTATCTTTGCTTGCATGCTTTCTTCGTCGTCTCCTCCTGTTAGACCATCTGCTCCTCTACCGCCAGACACAAAATCATCATCGACAATCTCCTTGATGGCGATACAATAACTACTCATATCATCTGGTAGGCAGTCAGCATCAACAATTGTACCTGCTGTCATGATGCTCTTTAAATCTCGACGAACTATCTTGCTACCACTATCATCAGACGCTGCTACTGAACTTGCACTTCCTCCTTTTGTTTTTGATCCATTTGCTGCTGATTTCCGCATATCTTTACCAACTGCAGTCTCGGTTTGATCTACTCTACCAACCTTGTAGCCCAAAGCCAAGAACTTATTGGCAAACATTGTATAACTTGATTCAGGTACACCTGCCATTTTCATCTTGACTCGATCCGTTACTTTGAGACCGAATTCACGATGAGCAATCAATGCATCATCTTCATATAATTCATAAAATTTTCCTTTTTGGAAGAATAAAACTGTATCATTGTGTTTTCGCTTGATATCCCAATATTGCTTTTCAAAAGGAGTTAATGTTCTCATCGTCTTTTCTGGGATATGAAGAGTTCGAGGATCAAAGTCTGGGTGATCTGGAGGGTTGCGATGTTCATCAAGTGGATTTAATAAAAAATCATATGGCAAATCGTCATTTGAAGTAACCTTCTTATTGCTATTGCTTGCAGCAGACACAGTATTTGAAATTGGCTTCAAATTGCTAGACCATGCTGAAACAGATGTTGATGGCCTGGATGCAGTAGATTTAGAGCTTGCTGGCTTTGATTTTGCTTTTGCTTTTGACTTTTGAATTGCTGGAGAGGTCTCGGCTGAATCAAATGCTGATTGCATAAATTGTAAAAAGTAAGGATAAGACTTGCAATTAAATATTTGGATGCTGGACTTACCACCAAGAAATTCTTCATCAGGGACAACAAAGTCGTCAAATTCATCATCATCATCGTCGGAAAATGTGCGCGATTTACCGTTCTTACTCTTCTTGGATAATCTACTCTCCTCATCCTTGTCAGGAGAAAAGCGGTCGTCGTCATCGTCATCATCATCGCCATCCTGACTCATCCCGTCCTCATCTGATTCTACGTACTTGATCCTTCGTTTGACAGCCGCTCTACGGCGTGGGACTCGAGACACTTGCTCTTGATCATCTTCATCTAAATCCATTATTGGTGAGCTTGAGGGAGGGGTTAGCTCATTAGTGCGGCGGTGTGAGATGCGAGAATCTGCAAGAACACTTCTTTGCGCACCTCTTGTCTCGGTAGGCGATCTAGAGGAGGAAGAGAGTATTCTATGGCTACTTGATATTGTATCGGCTTTCCGTACTGTCGGAGGTGGGGTGAGGCTACTGTCGTCGTCTTCGAGGCTTGCAAAAGGGGAGGATGCTCTTGAATGTAAAGGTTTCGAATTTGTTGTGATGGGTTGTGTTGGTTCTGGTTTTGTCGTAGCATTGCCATTGGACTTTGGCGCCTTGGAGAAGAACCCCAACAGCGATTGCTGTGTGCCTCCCTTGGCTTTTAAGCTGCTGGGTGGCATATCTTGAATAGAAATAGAGAGGGTGAGAGGTACAGTATTCAAGAAGAGGCTGCAGAAGAAAGAAATTCACGCGTTTACGACGCGACACTTTTAGCTTTTAGAATTAGAGGTGTACATACGTCGCGTGGAGGAGGTGCATCGAAGTCTTCCTTTTTATTTTTTTTTTTTTTAGCTTCATCATCTCATGGTACCAACAAATTGTTAGGTATGGTCAAATATCTCGTCGGCCGGTAAGTCTATCCTTGGCATCCTGAAAGGGATAAGACGTTAACTTCAATATTTCTCCTTGCTCTTCCCTCAGTGTTGCTGATCCAGTATTGGGTCTTGCAACTGGTGTCTTTGCCTACTATCTATGGGAAACAGATCCCAAGAATGCGGCTTCAAGACCAGCAGGTCGTTCATTACTAGATGTCTCTAATCGATGGTGGAAATCTCAATCACCACCTAGAACGCTATACGTAGGACCTGAGCCGATTGGGGATCGAGTTGAACGGGCAGGAGTTAAGGTGGTCTGAATTCAAGGGTCAAGATGTACGTACGACATGATGAATGTAATTCTCTTTCGATCTTGCTTAGTACCTTTATATGTTGCAAGGAAATGAAAAGTGTAATAATATTGTGAGGATAAAGATGCTGTAGATATCAGGATGACACATGAGGTAATTATATGATAGGTAGATTATGTAGTAAGTGAGAGCAGAAGTCCTACATGGCCATTGCAGGAATACCCTGTGCTCTTCCTTCTTCTCTCATCCTTTTTCTTTGAGCATCCGTTGCAGCGGCCCAGATCTCCGATTGCAGGGAGGGAGTAGTATCAACTGATCTACGTATTACCTGCTCTTTGTACTTTGATGGTGGTGAAGGGGCTGGGAATTCGATTCGAGGACGTTTCCCCAGATTATTATGGCTGTTGTTTCGAATTGTTGGAGCCGACAGGTCAAATGTACCTAGACTTGACCCAGATAGTAATTTGGCTACACTGCTGCGCCGTTCAGAGATAGGCACACTTTGTAACATAGTGGACTTGTGTTAACGCTCACCGTTTACCTCGATCGGATCAACCCACTCACACTGCACTTGTATCTAATTGAGTTTGATATACGATACTATTCCTTTTTGATCTCCTTACTCCCATCATGAGTCGTAGATCCCCAAAACCTGGATCATTTGGTGATAGACATTGAGTTGGGAAGTGATACCCAAATAAAGGGACTAGATCAAATCGAATAGACCATGCCACTCTTCGAGCTATCTCCTTTGCCATAGAATATGGTATCCAAATACCTTGTATTTTCAGGAAGCCGCCTGTGACCTGAAAATATGAAAAATTGTTACGATTAAATATCCTATAGACGAGATAAGAAGAATCTGCCTGCCTACCTTTCGAACGTATGGCTGTAGATCTACAGCAGATCCGACAAGGCGAAGAATATTACCTAACGATCGATGAAAGATTACTAGGTGAGTATTGATCATTCCTAAGTCTAAATGAATGTTATAACACCTACATTTGGTAGGTCCAAGAGCATTGCATATGCTCGTTCTTCATAACGAGGTCTTGTGTAAGCTCGTCTCGGTAGCAGCATCGTCTAAGATTGTGTGACTTACAAAAGCACGTATGATGTTTCCATGTCAACCATGATGGTATTTTCCTGTAGTTGGTATTCGTAGACTTCAAGTCGAGAAAGTTAAAGAATTAGCAAGTACACATTTCAGGTAACTCTGTAATCTATGAGAAGTCTACTCACCTGGTAAATAGCCACGAGGATCAGCACTGGTAACATAGCGAGCTACAGTGACATTATATTGAGCAGTGGCATACACTGAAGCTGGACGAGGTGGGGTGAGATCAAGTAAATTTGTCTGTTTTCGAGTAGATGTTGTGCTAGTGATATTTCTACCTCTGCTCTGTGAGCTATTGGACATTCTTGTGCAAGACGATAGAACGTGATTAATTTCTGTGCTGATCTTTGCTCGAGCATGTTGAAATTGAAATTGTGATAAGTGAGGAAGAGGAGTGGCTGGGCGAAGAGAGTTGAGAATATTATCTCTTTCTGCTATTGTTCCACAAAATACTTGAGGTCTTCTTTTTGTTGACAACATAGATTTACGCCGGCCAAATGACAATTTAGTGCTCGCATTTTCACCATGTCGCAAAGATGCCATGACATTTTCAAAATCGGGATGCGGTGCTGGTTCTTCCACTTGCTCGCATAGTGAAGGTAGTGGTTCTATTAAGGCCGTTTCCAACATCTCTGAAATGTTAATATCATTGAGATGAGATGACTTGATTGCTTTGCATGGCAGTTGGGGAGAAGTTGGTGCACTGGATAGGGTAGAAATATGCCCATATCTCTTTTTGAAGGAAGAGTTGACAAGCGATTGAGGCAAAACTTGCTGTTGCTTACCAAGACCTGGGAAGTAGGATAGCATTGTACAGATGTTTGGAATGGAATGCAGTGCCGAGGAAAGGGAGGAGATACGAAGGAAAACAGCTCGAAAATTTTGTAATTAGAGCTCATTATATGCTCGCCGCCATGCCTTCAAGGTCGCTTTCTTGCTCCCCTTTTTTTTTTTAGAGCTTTATTATGGAAGGTGACTACGCTGCAAGCGTGTGCAGAGGAGAGGAAACTCCGGCCAAGAATTGCATATCACACATTTTCGGCTGTACTCGTAGCTTTTTGTCTCTATTCTGCTTAGGGACAAAGGAAAGAAAACAGATAAAAGGAGGGGTTTAGCATTGTGATTCAAAAACATTCTTCGACGGTCCCGAAAAAGGGTGATTGTAGAAGATTTTGTGAGTAAAATTACAAGTTTACTACGTGAAGCGGAGCCAGGAACAAATAAGCAAATCTTTTTTTATATTTTACTCCTTCTTCACTGCTTGACTCTTCTTGCAAACGCCGCCTAAAATATATCCGTTCTTCAAGTCTATCATATTTACCACCCTTTTCGTCTTTGGTAAATGCAAAGATCGTCGTCAATCATCAAGAAGGCTTGCACGGCTCCGTAAATTGTGTAACAATATAAGAGTAAAATTTCTTTCTCCGCTCAGTTGTGGTTATATGCAGACGTAGACAGATCACAAAGGTGAATAATCAATAAATGTTTGCTCTCATGAAAAATGGAAGATCAAATCAAAGTATGAATGAAATTCCGGCGCTGCTATTTCGGCGAAAGGTTGAGAAATCTTGCCTATTGACTCCTTTAGCATTGTTTGATAATTCTTAAATGATAGCGCTACGCCTATAAGAAAGTGCATGCCAACAAGTCGACTTATCAATGTCGCTCCATTACCAGCCAAATTCGGTGAAGTGCGTCTCAAGTAGCATTAGACCATTGATACTCTGTAATATAGGTATAGAAGTAGCAGATGGAAAGATGTGTTGCGCTGAATTTGAATCTTGACAATTCTTTTCATATCATTCCCCAATCTTGTCATCATGGCTTCCATCAATTTCAAGTTGAAAAGCACAAAGGAGAGAATCGTTTAGAAATTCATACAAAGTTTGAATCGCACAAATCACAGGTAGAAGTTTCGACGAGATACACCCATCTTTGGCTGCAAGATATGAAAAGACTTGTTTAGACAGGAAATGTAGTGAGGCAACACAAATTACTATACTCACCCTCCATTCAAAGTCGAGTGTCTCTACCTCCTCGTCTGGTCTAGAATGCTTCTTTGACGTATTGGTTGGTTTCTCTCCTTTGTCAACCTCTTCTCCGTAGGAACCTTCCAACTCATTCTCCTTTGCTTTGCCATCAAAGTGAATTTCCCCATCCCAAACTCCTGCTCCTTTTGGTAAAGTTTTCTTTAAACTTCTCAATTTAAGCGTGAATCTGGGCCCAATCTCCTGTAATTTGGCTTTTTCATCGCTCTTGAACATGTATCGATGTCTCCGAAAGAAGACATAATCTCTCTGATTGTGTGCAGTAACAACTTGTCGACCTTCCAGCTGAGGAATCTTTGGAAACAAATCTTGCAATAGAGATCCAACTTGATGACCCAGTGTAGTAGTAAAGTTGTTGAGAATAAGCTCTGGAGTGTGTGGTGTTGGCCTAGCATGACCATAAATCTCTTTTCCCATAGAGATGCTTGTCAATCTGAAAAACGCAGTAGGACCTCTTGGTAGACCTATGATGGTCAGGCTGAATGGCTCCTTCTTATCTTCACCAACTACTAGCATTGCCCCATACCCTCGACCTCGAGCCCATCCAGCAATTTTTCCTAATCCAACACCCTTTGCCTTTGCTCGAGGACGATATTCTGCTCCAGGAAATATATTCAGCAATTCATCAACAAATTGCCGAACTCTTTCAGCTGGATGTGAGCGAGCATTCGCCGAAGAGAGGTGCGGTGAAGTGCTGTTTGAAGGCATAGAAGTAGTTATAAGAAGAGCGGGCGGAGCATGAGGATCTTCATCTTCTTCAGAATAAAGATCTTCCACTTCCTCTGCCTCTTCTTCCTCCTCGGCTCCATCTTCACCTTCATTATCATCATCTTCGCCTTTTCGGTCAATTTGTCCCAATTTGGATGATCCTGCTGTGGCATTCAAAGTGGAAGGACCAGGGCCAGGGTGAGTATTAGGGGCAGTAATAATTGTTGGATTATAGTCTCTTGTATTCTCGATGGTTTTCGGTACATTCGCCTCCAATCTTATCTGTAGAGAAGAAGCACATCTAAATTAGCGATTCTCAATAGCACAATTCGTAGTATCATCTTACTAACTCTCTTCTTTTCTGCTCCCTCTGCACCTCTTTCCTCTTTTGCTCTTGCGATTCTCTTCTTAAGTTTCTCTTGCGCTTTATTTTTGCGATGTTCTCTATACAGATCTTGTCTCTTGTGCTTATTACCTACATGCTTGAAATTCCCTCCTTCGATTGCCGAAGTCCTGGGAGCCTTTGAAGCCGGCATGATATCGCTATTTTTCAAAAGTCTGAAAGAGTTTAACTTTACCTTCCTTTACATTAAATTTTCCAAGAAAACGCCAAAAAAAAAAAAAAAAAGAAAAGGCACGTGTATCAATTCATTCAACTCTTGATGTGAATATTTCATGCTATTGATACCTTGTCATAGCAGCTGCCCAATTCATCAGTAGTCACAGTGTTGTGATGGGCGTATATCAATTATTTGGGGGTGCAATTAGTGCAGATATAGATGGGAATCTAATAGATGCAAGGTATGACGAAAAATTTCAGTTGTTTTAAAGGTTCTACACTGATGAAGAAGCTCTTGTGCATTCAGTGGTTTGAGGCAGGTTCCCGATAATCAAGAGGTGTTATTGGGACTTGAAGATAATACAACTATCATAGTAGAGGTACTTGAGAGCGTAAAAGAAGGAAAAGCAAAGGATGACTTGGAAGAAGCGATACGGTAAGTCTTTTATTCTATGAAGTGACATTGAATTGATTCGGGCCCCTTCTTCTCTCGCAGATTTCATTTCGCATCATTAGCTCACGACAACTCTGCGTCATCAGCAGAGGTGAATGATATAAGTGCAATTCCTGGACAAACTCTTGAATCTTTGAATGGCCCCTCTGTAAATGAAGGTACACCAACACCGATGCCGCTTCTACTAACAGGCGAGCAAAAGGTTCAGAAATTTGGAAGGGAAAAGGAGCCCGAAGATCGAGTACGAATCTACTTGGCGCTATGGAGGCTTACACCGACCAAAGATGTAGATCTCATCATGACTCTAAACGAGCCCATCGATCCAAACAGTGAATCAAGCTCTTCAGAAGTAGCAAAAACTACTTTTCTCAAGGCAGCTCGCACTCTTCAAATCCACGATTGGAATCTCTTTGCTGCTTAACCTATAATCTTTGTACAACAATGTAATACACAAATAATGTCATTCTACCATCCATGACCACCATCAATTACAACATGCAGAGACCAACAGTCGAGAGTGCAGATAGACCAATGACAGTGTATCCTGAGGCGTACACTCCCTTCATTGAGAGAACTGCAGAAAGTTGATGAATGAGATAAGATATGAACATCAATACTAGAGCGTTGCGAGATACTCACAGTAACCATAATCCCAGGCCAAATGTCTAAATCCATTCCAAGTATGATAGCTGGCTGCAAGTGCTAGAGGTGCCTTGACTGTCAATTTTAGCCAGAAAGGAGCAAGAGCAGCGTAATGAACCATATGAGCAGATGAAAGAACTTCTCCAATAGGAGTGTAGGGGAGTGCCAAGTATGAAATTCCCCAAACGTAAAGCACTGAACAGCCAACGAACGAGTTCCAGTGTCAGTGATCACACAATTACAAGATATCATTATGCTACTTACATGCGCTAAGACCAGTACCAGTAATTCGATTAGCAATTGAACCATACCAAGTTAATTGTGGTTCGTAAATTGTCAAATGAGGACTATTTGGCCTCAAACTTCTTTGTCCGTTTAGTAATTCCATAGCTTCCTTTTGGTTAAGCTTGTTGATGGGTACCTTAATGCTAGTACTAGCAGCTCGAATTGCCATTTTTTGTTGCTCTTGTCGACGTTGTACAATTGCAAAAGCTTGACGCATGTACATCATTGCTGGCAATTGTTGTTGTTTTTGAGCAACAGCTGCATGCCGTCCGACGGAGCCCGTCACGCCTCGTAGTGAACCTGGAAGAGACATCTTGTGCTTACAATGGGTATTTAAGAAGGTATGGGGTGAGGAAAAGCAAAGGTATATAATATCTCCAGTCCGGAGAAATCAGGGCGTCGACAAGACTGTAGCCAATTGCTGTAGTCGGGTTACGAGATGGAATTTTTGCTCGCGTGGCAATTTAGTCAATTGGCAAAAAATGGAAAGCTACCGGTAAACACTAGCGCGACTCGTGAAGAAAGTTACGATTCACTCTTAAGTATACGGTAGATAGATACATTTACTAGTAAAAGTGAATCGGAATTTCCTTCACCTCTTGGTAAATGACACACATGAAGACAAAAAAAGGGTGGATGCATTGAGAAAGAAAAATGTATCGTTACATATTAAAAAAAAAAGGGGTAACATTACATGCAATCACAGTTTGATGTTAGGCTTACCGACAGGCTCATTCGCACCACCAACAGCAGTACTCAACCTCTCGTAAACGCTTGATGCATTGGTATCAGGGAAGACAGCATGGTTGTTCAAAGCTCTAGTATCAACCATTTCAGGAACGAGATCTTTGAGTGTTGGTGCTCCAATCAAACGCATATTCATTTCCATTTCTGCCTTGAGTAATTTGATAGCATGCTGAACTCCATCGGGACCGTATGCAGAGTAGGCATACAGGAAAGGTCTACCAATTCCAACGGCTGTAGCACCCATAGCAACTGCCTTAAGTGCATCACTAGCTCTTCTAATGCCACCATCGACAAAGAGTTGAAACATGGGTGAAAATAGCTTTCTGGCCTTGAGTTCTTGTACAACTTCTCCTAAGACTTCAATACCTGATCTACTAAAGTCGAGTTGTCGACCACCATGATTAGATAATACAACACCAGATAGACCCATCTCGGCAGCTCGAACAGCATCTTCCCATGTTTGGACACCCTTGAGTACGATTGGCATTCTAGTCACACTTCTCAACCAATGCAAATCATCCCAACTGAAGCTGGGATCAATAAAGGATGAAATGGCTCGAGCAGCTCCTTGACTACGATCGACGTTTTCTTTTCCATCACTTTGAACTCGACTACCAGTATCTTCAAACTTTATTCTCATATCCTTTTCTCTCCTTCCTAATTGAGGTGCATCAACAGTGACAAATAGACCTTTGACACCTCTTTCCTCTGCTCGACGAATAATCTTTTCAGTAACTGATCGATTTGAGTTGATGTAAAGTTGAAAGAATTGGACTTGCTGATCGTGTACTCTAGCATCGACGATTTCATCAAAACTACAACTTGCCAAAGTGGGAATCATTTGAATAATACCCTCTCGACCGGCTGCAATAGTCAAATTCTTTTCTCCATCTGGATGACCAAGCTTACCCAAAGCTGTAGCTGTGATATAAATTGGTAAAGTTGATTTTTGTCCCAACAAAGAGGTTGAATAGTCAATGTTTGCAACATCTCTCAAGATTCTTGGTCGAAACCATATTCTACCAAATGCAGTATTATTTTCTCTCATTGTAACTTCATCGTCTGCACCTGAAGAGTAGTATGCCCATGCTGTACCTTTGAGTACTTGTCTAGCAACCACTTCAAAATCGTACAAGTTCAAACATTGATCCAAAGCAGGAATATTTTCCTTATTTTTAGCAATTTGCTTATCTTCTTCTGATTCTACCTTTGCTTCCTTTTTGACAGTCTTGGGATCTACCTTGCCGAGATGTTTTTCTTTGGGTAAATTCTCTTCTAGTGTACCAGGTGGGTGAATAGGATCGTATGCCTCGCTGAGTATCGTAGGAGAAAGTATTTTTTTTCGTCAATTTTATTTAGATATGCCTACATCTTATCATTACTTGAATGAAATGACACACTTACGTTGCATCTTTTCCTGCATATTTGAGAATTATACCACTGCCACCTGTATGAGTTCACCAATTAAGCAATCAATAGTCAGTACTTCTGCTCATTTGCTTTCTAATAACTTTGCAGTTGCCACCAAACTCACCAGGGTGATCAGGTAAAAATTCAGTAACATCGTATACTCGTCCATGAACAATGACATGACAAGAGTCCTTGTTGTTGTGCTTTGCTACCTCTTCGAATGGGATCAACGTCTCCGACATGTTTGACAGTATTGTAATGGGGTGAGGGAGGACAAGAGTGTGTAGGTAGATGATGAAGAGCAGGGATAAAAATGCAGGTTAAATAAGAAGAAAGTCGTCCTCAAGTGCGGGGAATGAATGCAATAGACACCAAATTTGACACTGCAACCACCCAATCAAGAATTAGTGCTCAAAATTACTTTTTAATTCCAAAAATCAAGAAAAATCAAAAATTACTCAGACCGTTCAGGACTGACTCCTCTGTGCCCCCCCCCCATTTTTGCCGTTTGATGTGGAGATAGAAAAAATTGTGGTGTTCGAAATTCAAGATTTTAGCGGGGATATCGTGGTTTGATTACAAAACATGTATGTAGCCTTAAATACGGAAAAGACGGACGGACTTGTCGGAACAATGGAAAAAGGGACAGTGTAGGCCCCCCCCCCACCTCTGTAATTTGGATGATAGAAAAGAATGCTTTGGCATCAAGAATTTTTATTTTTTTTTATTTTTCGAGGCCCCACCCCATGCTATCGTACAGAAGGTGGGTGTGGCAACTGATGAAAGGCTGCAGAATTATTCAAACCTGTCATATCCATTCCTAACAGAGTTAAGAAAGCGCTATTCATGTTACAAATTGTGTATAAAAGCGGGGATATTATAAATCCTCTCTCTCTGTTCCTGTAGCATGTAATAATATCGAGCAACAATCATAATGAAAAATTTGCGTCTTTTGTTTTTTTTACCTTCTCTTCAAATTATACCTTTTCAGAACAGTGCTTCTTGAGCCAGTTCAAACCTCTTTGATCACCTGCTCTCTCCAATAGCGGTCCAACCTTGTGCAAAGTCTCATCGTGGTAATCATTTAACCACTTCTTTTCTTCTCTTGTCAAGAGAGAAGTTTCAATTAGACTTACTTGAATTGGACACAAGGTGAGATGTTCAAAGCAAAGATAACCTTTACCTCCAAAATCATTTGTAGTCTTTGCCTTTCGAACTACGACTAGATTTTCAATTCGAATACCCCAAAATCCATCTTTATAATAACCAGGTTCATTGGAGATTACCATTCCATCTTTAAGAGAAGTTTCATTAAAAATGGCCCTTGTACCAATGCCTTGAGGTCCTTCATGGACATTGAGAAAGTGACCAACTCCATGACCAACTCCATGTTTGAAATCTAATCCTTCACTCCAAAGTGGTCTCCTCGCCAAAGGATCAAGTAGATAACCAGTAGTACCTTGAGGGAAAATGGCTTGATCAATGGCAATATGACCTTGTAAAACTCTAGTAAAAGCACGAATTTCATCTGCTTTAGGTTCACCAAAATGCCATGTCCTCGTCACATCAGTTGTTCCATCAGTAAATTGACCACCAGAATCGCACAAGTACATTTCCTTTGGATTAATGGCAGGACAAGTATTGGGATCGGGAGAGTAATGAATAATGGCACCATTTGATCCAGTCGAAGAAATAGTAGTAAAGCTGAGACCTCGAAAGTGTTCTTGCATTGCTCGGCACTTTTCCAATTCATCAGCACCCTGCGACTCAGTCACTTTGCTACCATTTGATAATTGTTCCTCTAACCAAGCAAAATAACTTGCCAAGGCTGCACCATCTCGAATATGACTATCTCGGAAACCTTGGATTTCTACTTCATTCTTGATACTCTTTTGATCACCAATGATAGAACGATCAATTTTTACATTGGAAGGACCTCCCAAAGCTTCCTGGACTGCCAAAGATGCCCTTTTTCCAATCACAACTTTTTCACCTTCTTGTAATTTGCTTCCCAGTGACTTGAGATCAGAGTAAAAGGATTCATAACTTTTGATTTCTACTTCACTACCCAAGTGAGACTTGACGTTATTCTCTAGCTGAGACTCGTTGACGTACAAGATGCTCTTATCCAACAGAACTATAGCAAAGGCAAAAAAGACTGGATTGTACGGCACATCGGATCCCCGCAAATTATAAAGCCATGCCACTTCATCGAGCATATTGGCAACAAATCCCTTTACATGGCTACCCTTCTTCTTGAGCTCTGCTTGTAACTCTTGAATCTTACTGATAATCGACCTTCCAGAGTACTTATCATCGAGGATAAAAATCTTTTCGGATGGCCTTTTAGGTCGATCTTGCCAAATTTCATCTATCAGATTCTTTTCTAATCCAATTAATGAAGAACCTACTTTAGCCAGGTCTGATGAAATCGTTCGAGCATCCTCTGCACTAATTAAAGAAGAATCCATACCAATTTTGGATTGAGCAGCTACATTTTTGGAAAGATATTCTTGCCAAGTAGGAACATTAGCTTCACCTTGCTTCATCAATGTCCAAACACTTGGTTCTAATTGTTGACCCGCTTGTAAGAAATAGCGACCATCAGTGAAGAGAGCAGCTTGAGATCGAGTAATGATTGCACATCCTGCTGAACCACTAAAACCACTAATATAACCTCTCCTCAAATCAGATTCAGCTGGATATTCACTAGCATGCTCGTCTTCCGAAGGTACTACATATGCATCGATCTTTTGAGCTTTCATCAAGTCTCGTAACTGATTCACTCGAGCAGTAGTGTCGATTCTGCCTGTGGCGATAGCGCCCATTGTTGTTGAATGAGACAATGGAATGCAAGTGCTAGAATAGTGTCGAGCTGAAGATTTTCGTTGAAGATGACCAAGTATTGAAGAAGATTGTCCGTCTAGACGAGCTCTAAGAGCAGAAGATACAGAAGCAGATGAGAAAGGCAGCTTGTACTGCACTTTTTCTGGTATAGAAGACAATTGTACTTGAGTTCGAAGGGATGTAGTCAAAACACCACGATGCATCAATTAGTGGGGTGACAAGAAAAGTGTGATCACTTAGAAAATAATCGTGATTCTCGATTAGCCGCGCTTTAGTTTTAGCTTCATTTCATTTTCCAATTCACAAATTATTTTTTTAACGTCAGTGTAATTCTATGCAGCGCGGTGTGCGCACTCGTAGAAGGGACACGACACAATTGGGGAAGGTAAAGGATGAATTCGAGAAAGCACCATGTTTCGACGTAGGTTTTCTTTATGCAGCACTACAATTTAACTTTTCTTCTTCTTCTTTTAGAGGGGCAATGTGGGTAATGTAATGTATAATGCAGAGTAGACTTGTTATAGAACATGGAAATTTAGAATTTTAGGAGGTAAAAGCTTCGGTAGGGATTGAATTGGCAGATTTGAGAGCTTGAAAGTTATTGAATGCCTGTGTAGGATTCCAATTGTTCTCACTAAGACATTGTACGGCAAAAGGGTACGTCAATTTGGTTTGAGCGGCCAATTGTAGCGCTAGATTATGTTGCTGCTCATTCTAAAAATATAAAGAGATTAAGTAATAATTAGCGACTTGATCAGAAAGGTATGATGCAATTTTCGTCTTACTCACCAATCCCTGCGCTGGGGCGATACCTCTAAGGTGAGTTGGAAGTGAGGTCAAACCAATATTGACAGCAGAAGATTCAATTGTAGCTCCAGGCCCAGTAGATCCTTGAGTCGTATACGAAGTGGGAGCGTCTGTACTCCAAGCAGATGTTCCAGAATACTGTCGTACAGTAAGTTGATCAGAAATGATTACACATGGCCATCCCAAATTTGCTGCTGTAGATCCTGATGGAACAGGAGCAACTACAAAGCATCGACTAAAGGAACGAACGCCTAGTGATGGTAATTCTGCGTACTCTCCCTGAACAGAGATAAAAAGGAGTGCATCAGGTTTAGCTGATACCGAACCCTTTTCTCCATGACCAAGGGTGGCTCCAACTACACTGTTGTTGATGACCCATCCATCAACGACAAATTTCGATGGATCTGTGAGTGGATGATTAGTTTTTGGAAACTTATTGATCGTGCCTAGAATTGCACCGGGACCCCTTGGAAATCCCTTTGATGCAGGTCGTACACCAAGAGTCATGATATTATGGCTGTAAATATCTTTATAAGCTCGCCAATGCAAGTCTTTTTGTCGTGGCATGGAAGAATGATAACCAGCAGATCTTGCTCTAGGGGGAACGTTTGATGAAGTCACCACTGAAAAGGTTGCATTAGTGGAGTAGACGGCTCGAAGTGAATCTCTATTCTTGTCAAACATCTCAAAGTATCTAATAAGGGCAGTAGTAAGGGTCAGCTTTTACACTCTTGCAGCCTTCACCTTGGCCAGATCCTTACTTTGATAAAAAGGGTGGAATGATACTATTAGCCTCTTGATCGGCAAAACCCTTGTTTCGGATTGCCATTGGGAATTCTCGAATATCGACACCAGCTCCTGCTGCTCCTCTAGCTACTCCAACAGCAGTGGCCTTGCCCTTACTATTCCCTGGTAAATTTGCGAAGTTGCTCTCTTTTTCTGATACTGGTACCCTATCCAGCATCTTCAATTGAGGAAATCGAGCCAGGACTTCAGCTCTGTATCCTTCTTGATTCCCTGCTGCCATAGCATTATCATGAACTGGATTTCCATTCAAGATTAATTCGTTAAGATTTGTGAACTTGCTTTGATTCGATCTTGCCTTTGAACTGTGAAAAGAAAGGTCGCGAACCCATTTAATATCATTACTCTCTAAAGAGAGATTCTTCAGATTGGGTAGGAATTCTGCCAATGTAGCCACAGGGAGCAACGTTTTGAGATCATTTTTGGCAAGTGAGATTGTAATGACCTATTCCAGAAGACGTATTTCGTCAACGACTTCATCCTCATCCTTAGAAGAATCTCAGAACAACTTTGTACAAATACTCACATTTGGAAATAATTCTTTACATATCTTCCACATGACGCTGCCTAGATCTTTGTGAGCGCCAGCCATTCCAGGTGGCTTTAATCCCTCTTCGGTCAAAATTGGATCCGTTCCCATTGCTTCTAAATTCAGAAAACAAGCATCGGCTGCCCAACGAGAGCTCAAAAACTTTTTCAAAGTAATTATAGATCGTCCAGTAGTAGGTTGTGATGGTCCATTTGACATTCGCTGAGCAATTAAATCGACTCCTCCTCCTCCTCCTCCGCCTCCAGGTACTCTTCCTTTTCCTTTAGCAACACTTCCATTTCGGATCAAGTCCACCACTGGTATTGGAGCATTCATTTTCCCTTTGGAAGCAGCTCCCCGGATGCCGAATGCTTGACCAGATACATTGGGATCCCATGTATTCCTCGGCCTAGCCCGTCCTGACATAGGATTCGCTCGATTGCGTGCTCGATGACCACCTTCGCCTGTACCTTGTACGGATGAAGTCCCTTCACCTAATCTCACCTACATACATTTACAATATCAAGATTGCGTTAAGTTTCGATCGTACATTACAACAATATAATTTCTTATTCTAATCCACTTACAGAAAGTGAATTGCCTCCTCTATTTTCACCTGACCTTCTATCTGAACCTCTTGCGGCTCTTCTAGGTCCGGTTGAGCTAAGATCCCTCATTCCTGAATCTTCATCCACCAATCCCGCCTTTCTCAAGGCTCCTCCCACAATTCCATCAGATCTAGCTCTACCAGTCCGATTTACACGTCCATTGTGCTGTCTACCTTGACCGCCAGATGCTAATGGGGCAAACGGATTGGCAGACATCTTCCAAAGCCCGCAGCTCTAGAGCCTTTGATGTACAAGAACCACTTCAGATATCTTTCCAAGGGTACTTTGTAATTTTTCCCTGGTTTGCTGCTAAGAGGTGAATTGACTTGCGAGATATAGGAATGATGGGTTTGAGTAAGGACAAAAGCTATTACTGTCCAACAAAAGCAAAAATATATCCGTAGGATCTCCATAAAACGCATCACGTGTACAATACGCGTGTTATATGCAACATCAGTCCAAGTAGACAAGCACGATCAGGACACCAATCATATTATATATATGTCACTTTGCTGTACTCTAGGTCTTACGATCATCTTAATAATTATACAAAATACTCGAAAGATGAAGCCAGTGTCTTGCGTTTTAGTTTGACTACTGCAATGAATCTCATGTAACAAAGCAGAGCCACCTTCTTTATCCTTTCGTTCTGTACCACTTTTTTGTTCAGCGGACGCGCTCTGTCCCAGCTTTGTTTTTTTTAGCGTTCAAATGTGATGTTTGACAACAGAATTCAATTTCCTCTCTCCTCGCCCTCGCCCTCTTCCTCTTACTCTTCCTCTTCACATACCTTTTATTCATATCTCTTTCCTTCTTTTCCCTTAACCTTCCTGTGAGGACAAGCCTTTGGAAGCGCAAGTGAGAGAACAAAAGTATCTGAGGAAGTTGAAGAGTGGTAAGAAGCTGATTAGACGCAAATCTGAAGATATTTTAGAGTGCAAATTTACCACTCAAAGTCAGGAGGTGATAAGTTTGCAGGAGATTTACCAAATTGCGAAATATACTTGGCCGCATTTTCACACATATTGTGTTTAACCAAAAAAAAAGAAAAACCTATAGACGAAAGTCTTGTAAACTTGTAAGTACAAGAAGCATACTTTTCACTCGTATCATCAATTGCAGACACTAAGATACTCTTCTGTTTCAGAATAGGGGAAAAAAATGTCTGCTCATCAATTTGACGATGCACCTCCTTCGCCGTCCCCCGCACCTCGCGGATTTGGATCATCAGTGCAATTTTCTCGACCTTCTCGAGGAAAGAGAAGTACTGATCATTTACGAAAAGCTGCAAGTAATGCCAGTATGAGACAGACAATGACAACAAAACTTGGATCAGGTTCGGATTCGATGGTCAGTGATGATGAAGAAATTTCACGAACAGATTCACCAGCGCCTTCCGCATTGTCAGCTGGAAATGTGTCACAGCTTCATCTATCTCACACACCGAGGGAAGGTGGTTTGGAATTAGCTAGCGAAGCTCTTCAACGTTTGATGGAGGATGCTCATAGTGGGTCATTCGCAGCTGGCGCTTTGGGTCAAAAATTGCTAGATCAACAAGAACACATGAGGCAACTTATGCAGCAATTGGAAGAATTATCAGAACAAGAGCATGGAAATACATCAATTGGGAATGATTCGACATCTTCAACTTCTCAGTCATTACTTATGCAAGTACAAGAGGCCATCACAAAGATGAAACAAGAGCGAGAAGAGCTGATCAGAGAATTGCTTCAAGCTAGCAATACAGATATGGGAGCCATTGGAATTAATTCGACTACTCGAGCAGAAGCAGAAGCCTTCATTCAGTCATATGGGAGCATACCTGAAAGCAATTCGTATAATTTACTTTCTGCAACACCAACCAAACCAGCTTCCAATAACGCTCGTGAGCTTCGAAGGCAGAGAAATGCTGCTGCACCCAATTTGAATAAGGATGAAGCTCTGGTCAATGATATTCAAGTTCAGTTGATTAACGAATTACGCCGGCTTCAAGCTTTGATTGCTGAGAGAGATAAGATGGTAGCTACCTTGTCGGAAGGTTTGGAAGAAGCGGCGAGATACAAGGCAGTTCAAGAGGCAAATATTAAAAAGCTTGAGACCGAAAAGGATGCCAAAGATGCTCATCTGTACGAAGCAGAGAGAAAAGAAGCTGTGGCAAGGGAAGAAAGTGAGGATGTTGTTCGACAATTGAAAAAGCAAGAGAACGAAATTAGGCTATTGCGAATGCAACTAAATGAAAAGACAGATATGGCTGAAGCATTGAAGGTGACTAATGAAGATTTGGAGCTGCGTGTAGAGGAGAGCGTGGGTTATCTTGCAACAATGCGAGCAAAAAATGCAGCCGATCAATTAACCATTACTGGTTTGAAGACACAAGTAGGTGATCTGGAGCTCAAGCAAAGACAGGCAATGGACAAGATTCCACCTAGCTCGAGTAATTTGAGTAATGTCGCTAGCTATGACCACAGTTCGATCGACTCAATGCACGCAAATGGAGACGAATTGATGGGATCAGATGGAATTGTTGGAAGGAGAAGCGGTGCTCATGACCAAGCATTGACACCTTCTGCTTCTTTAGATGAAAGCATGGCCAATCGATTAAGACCTAATGAAACTCTCAAGATCATGGAAGCTGACGTTGCAAAATGGAAAAATGCAGCGCTCAAGTATAGAAAGAAATGGTCAGATGAGCGAAGACAGCAAATCACCACTGATGTTCGCAACAAAGATCAAGTTTACGATGATTCAACTGATGAAGATGAAGATGCTTGGATGGATGAAGTAGCAAAGAGAGGCGAAGTACGAAAGAGGACAACATCTGCAATGTCACGTATAGTGTCAAGTACAAGTAGTCGGAAAATGTCAAAGACAATGGGAGACGCCTTCGGAATTCAACGGTACAACAAAGGAGCTGCTGCTTCATCGACTTGGGAAGAAGAAGAAGGCAGTGAAACGCCTGAAAGATCCTTTGTTGATGATGATGCTAGTAGTGTAGCAGGTAGCTCTACGCGTGGATCCATGGATGGATTTGACCCTCACTTTGCTGATCCTACTATCCGAAGCGGAGCAGATTCGAAAGCAGCATTCAAACGATCTTCTGCTTATGGAGCTGCTAATATTCTTGGCTCCAAAGGTAGTCCTCTAGCTCGCCAATTGCAATTACACGACGATAGCGATGAAGACTCTAGTGCAATTAACAATCGACCTTCTTCGATGTTATTCGAGCCTGGCGCTCTTGGCGATGAATTACGTGGACTTGGTCAAGATGGTGATGAGAGTATACGAAAGGAAGAAGACGTAATTTCACAGTTGGAGATTAAGCATCAAGCAATTCTAGAAGAGGCACTGACAGAAAGAGAAAGATTACACGCAGCACTCTTAATAGAAAAGGAAGATACTCTTCAAAAGGAACTTACGCAAAAGCAGATGGAGCACAATATAATCTTACAGGAGAGAGAAAGCAATTACCTTGCCGCAATAGCAAGCAAGGATGAAATTCACCAAACAATCATCACTCAACGAGATGGTGCTCATCAAGATCAAATTCAATCCCTTCAAAAAGAACATATGGAATACATGTCCAGTACCGTTGCTTCTCATTCAAAGGCTCTGAACGTGCTGCAAGAGAAGCATGTTCAAGCCCTTAGCAATCGTAATGAGGAACATGAAGCCTTTATTAACGAGATTGAATCGAGGCACAAAGAGAAGGTGCGAGATATTTCATTCAGACATACTAAACAGCATGAAGAGGCCATGATGGATGCAAGGCAAAGACATGCCGAGGTATTAAGTAAGGCAAGAGAGGAAGCGCAAGCGACTTTGGTCAACACTCAAATGGAGCATAAAAAATTGTTGGAAGATCGAGAAAAGTCAATCAAAATTGAATTGGAAAGATTGCAGGCCAAACATGAACGAGAACTTATGGTAAAGAATCAAGAACACCAAGCCCACATTGAAGATTTTGAGGCCACCAATGAACTATTCTACAAGACGAAGGATGAGGCTCATCAGAGAGTCGTTGAAGAGCTAAACAGCACTATTGAAATCAAAGAAAAGGAAATCTTTAGTCTTAAACAGAAGTTTTCCTTGCTTAAAGAGGAGACGGAATCACTTCGACGATCAATGCAAGCACATGAATCTAGGACAATAGAACAAAATCAAGAAATGGTACAGATGCAAAACATGTTGCGTGCAGAAAAAGAAGAGATAAGAATTTTAAAGAGTAAGCTAACCTCCATCTCAACAAGCTCTTCAAGAGACGGACACCTTGATTTGGAAGATGACTTCCAAGATGCTGTAGAAGCAAGTGAAGGAGGTCACGTCTCTATCTTGTCGAAAGATCAAAATTTGGATGCAGATAAGACAATTGAAGCACAAGATATGACTCATAGTGACTCTGCTGTCAATACACCAATGAATAGCCTAAAATCTTTGCCTGCTCATCAAGGTGTTGAAACTCGGAAGGATACTGGAGCTCAGACTGATGATGACATGTGGGCCATGTCATCTGTACAACCCCCCTCAAGCATGTTGAGAGTAGATCAGATTAATTCAATTTCAGCTCCTGGTGGAATCATGATTTTGGGAGAACAGTCTAATTCAAGCAGATTGCCCAAGAATGAAACTAAAGCCACCATTCAGCAACCTCGTGATTCAATCAGTACTTTCGGGGGCAACAGAGATGGTAATGGAGCGGAGTCTCCTGCACCTAGAATGTATACCGTAGCTGCTATCACTGGTCAAGGAGCATCAAATGATTGGAGTAGAAGACCTTCTTTCGATTCAACATACAGTACTAAAGCAGCAGGAGATAGTGTGGATAGAGAAGAAACTCCACCAGTACCTCGTGTTCTAGATCGAAGTAAGCCACCCGTTATGGCCGTTCCACCACCTCCTAGTATGCCACCACCAGCTAAAATTCCCATTAGGCAACAAGATCAAGATGCAACGATGATACCTGCTGTCGTCACTGATATCACTAATTTTGATGAAAGTACAGGACCTGGTCAAACTCTCTCGCCTCCACCAGAAGATCTTGCAAGTAAAGCAGAAGGTAAATTAAAAGTTCCATCTGAAGCAACTCCAAGACCTTCCAGTCGAGTATCTGGACCTCCTCCTAGTGCCTACACTACACGAAGTAGTACTGTCAAGGTTTCTCGCCCTTTAATTTCGCAGGTCAGGACCTTGTCAATTGAAGATGGTAAAGGCAAGCCAATTCTGACTAGAAAGGAGAGTGATACACGTAGTGTAACATCTCGAAGTAGTGCTCATCGTGATTATACTTCTATTCGAGCTCCTTCTGCTCAATCGTATGCATCTGATGTTACCTCTGAATACAGTCGAGTTTCTGGTGTATCCTCTCGTGCTTCGGAGTACAATGTGGAAGGAGGAGCAGGAGAGAGATCTATGATCGTTGGACCTGGTGGTCAAATGGTTAGTACAGATCCAATTGTTTTAAATTCAATTACGCAAACAATGATTGGGGATTACCTTTACAAATACACTCGAAAAAGTATGGGTCGAGCAGGTCATTCTGGTAGACGACATAAAAGATACTTTTGGGTACATCCATATACTCGAACACTTTACTGGACAATTCAAGCACCTTCCGAAGCTGTAGCATCTGAAGCACTCAACAAGAGTGCTTTTATTCAAGATGTCATGGTGGTAGATGATAGTAATAATAGTCCTCCTGGCTTGTATCATCAAAGTATTCTTGTCCTTACTCAAGCCAGAGAAGTCAAAATTACCGCTCCTACAAAGGAAAAACATGAATTATGGAATGCTGCTCTTAGTTATTTGGTAAATAGAGATAGTGGCACACCTGCAATAGAAAAGACTCCTAGCGAATGGAGGCAATCAATCAATCGAGCAGGTGCAGGAGGTGCTACTGCTAGAAGAAGAAGTCAAACTAGTGGACCAGGAACGGCTTCTAGCTCTGTAAGCAAACGACCAAGCATGCTATCACCTAATCGTAGTTTTATGAGTTTGTCTAGGAAGAATGCATCTGTTGATGATGTTGATCGTGATCGGACACCAAGAGCTAGAGGTTATAGTACTGGTCAAGCATCTACCATTCAACGAAAAGATACAGCAGCAAAGGAATATTTGGAGCAATGGGAAGCACTTCAAAACAACAAGAAGATTTCAAGTAGACCTTCTTCGGT
Organism: Exobasidium cylindrosporum; assembly: GCA_023273805.1. NCBI lineage: Eukaryota > Fungi > Basidiomycota > Exobasidiomycetes > Exobasidiales > Exobasidiaceae > Exobasidium > Exobasidium cylindrosporum. The sequence goes on from CP096878.1 coordinate 3,121,811, forward strand.
AAAGGCTCCTGCAGCAGGAATAAGTGCTACTGTGGGTAGATCATTAAATCGAGGTTTGGCAAAGGAAATGTTTGGAGGAAATGGTGCAGTATACAAAAAGACGGATGATTCAAAGTATATGAGCGCGGAAGAAATGCTTGAAGAAGATGGTGAAAATAGTGGTTTTGAAGGATTAGACAATGTTCGAGCTTGTTGTGATGGAAAGCATGATGTAGCTTCTTTAGCTCATAAAAGTCAACATCATTCTAGAAGATCTAGCACGACGACAAGCTCATCTCGACATTCTAGAAAGTACAAAGCTAAACCAGATTATGATGGTCCATTGAGATTAACTGGTCATTCTGCTACTCCACAATTGGGTCCTTTGAATCTCAACACTATACATTCCACTCGACCAGGTACAGCAGGTGAAGTAACAGCAAAATCAAGTAATGGGAGTACAGCTAGAACAAGTTCAGACTGGTTTACAGCAAATGAATTTGGTGCTACATTGACGGGTAGAACAACTCCCATTCATAATCAAAGGGCCTTTTCACCAACTTCAAGCCCTACTGCCCCTTCTTACTCGGAACGCATTACACAAATTCGCAATGCAAGACAGAGTGGTGTCACTCCTTTGTTTCGATGATTGAGCAATTTGCAAATAGATGTCACTGTATCCTCTTTACCTTTCATTTCATTTCTCTTTTCTTTCTCTCATCGTCTTCCTCTTTTCTTTTACTATTCCTTTTAAAAGAACATGAATATAACATTAACAATCTGTAAGATACACGAATTTATTAAATAAATTTCCAAAGTCTCCATGTAATCGCCCATTGCTTGCTCAGTTGCCTGTCTTTTTTCAACCTTCTGGTGTGTTTGGTTTGGTGGACGGCGTCGTCTCTGCACTTTTTATATCATTTAAAGCAGGACGTTCTACAACACCAGGTTCACCACCTCTAATTTCCGCACTTTTCTCCTCCAACTCTTTACCAGCTTGTTCAAAGTCTTGCTGCTGTAAAGGAAGTCCAGCTTGTTTAATTTCCGTTGTTGGCACTTCCTCCTTGAGGCTATGAGTTCTCTGTCGATTTCCAGTAAAACGTCGGTTTAAAGTGGTCGTATTGACATCTGCAACAGCTGTACTCTTCATAGTACTTAAAGTTGAAGAAAGTGGCTGAGTTAAGGCCTTGAGATCGGAACTACTCCTGGTCCTTTTCTCGGAAAATGTCTCTCCACTTCCTGATCTACTTCGACCATGTCTAGGTGATCTAGGAGACTTTGGATCATCTGGAGCAAAGAATTTAGCTGGATTCAACATTCGAAAGATGTCCTCGTAGTCCCCTTCCTCTTCTTCATCGCTATCTTGCTCCACTGCATCTTCCGCTTCACTATCTTCATCATTGACATTATTTTGACTTGCAATTTTACGCTGCTTTCTTGTTAAACCGGTTCCCCATCCAAATAATCTTTCGTCGGCCCAAGCCAATGGATGCGTAAGGTAACTTGTTGCATTCACTGGTGTATTTGTCTTTTCCTTCCAAATGACACTTTCTTCTCGACCCGGTGTACTTGGTGGTGGTGGTGCACTAGAATTTGGCTTTGTCAATACCTTTTGCTCTTCAAAATTTTCAAATACCTTTGGTCCTAGATCATCAATCACAAAATGAAGATCTGAAGCAATCCTTGCTCGAGTTTCTTGTAATTCTTGTATTACTTTGTAATTGCCAGGCATGAGACTGACAAACAAAGGAGGAAGACTCTTGTAAATGTCAATTCCCACTTCTGAAAACTTCAGCGTCGAGTACGCAATGGTAGGAAGGGCTGTTATGGCGTAGATTGGCATGAGTAGTTGATGCCGGGTAGGTAGCTTATAACGATGAGCCAAATAGGTTGCAAGTCCAGTATAGAAAAAGTAGAGAATTGGTGTAAATCCTAAAGAGACCAAAACTTTCCACGTAGCCATAACATCTCTACCAGCAAGCTTTACTTGTGAAGCAGCTAATGCCTCCTTTGCCTTCTTTCGACTAATAATTTTTGCAAGGATAATTACTGGACTATTCAAGATGACTCCTGGCAAGGCCAAACCTCCCCACATTGCTAATAAACCAAGTCGATAAGCCAATAAGCCAAGACTCCTCCATCCTGCTCTAGTGGCTCTTTCAACTTGATGATCTCGTAAACCAGCATAGTTGAGTGACTTGTTGTATCTCAAAATCTCTTCTTTTAGTGCCATCACTCGCGGTTCATCCTTGAATTTCGAATAACCAAGAATGAATCGACGATTAAGTTCAACTACTTGACTAAGACTTGGGTGTGCTCCCGGAGGAGTATAGAGACGACGTCCAGCTTGGATAAACTGCAAAACAAAGGTAAGCGTCATCATTAGGGAAGCTATTTCTTCGTTGATGAGAGGCAGTACTACTCACCATCAATGTATCGTAGTCTGGCGCTCGAACAGTGACACTTTTGAGTCCATCATACACAATATCCATCATCTCTCCCACTGCTTTTCTCTTACCATCGCCTCCCTGCTCAAAGAGCGAGACCAAGTCCCTTGGTACTTCTAGCGGTGTACCAAATTCTACCACTGCTCTCGAACGGAACTTGTGAGGGTGAAAGTACGATAGTCCAACGGGTACAATTCTAACTTGAAGACCTGGATTTGCGGACATGGCACCCAAAGCCATGATAACAACCCCTGCCTTTAATGGTAGCAGATCTGTACGATCGTGACTTCCACCTGGATGAATGAAGATCTAAACGTCAGCCCAAACAAGTTATATGCACTCCTTGGTCGTTTACACTCACCCTCTGGGAAAATGCCCAAACTTCCACCTTTGGCCAAACTCTCATAAACGCTAGCATACATCTTTCGTTGGTCTACAAATGGAAGACATTGATATTTGCAACCCTGCATAGCTTTACTGTCTTCACCGTCTTCAATGTTTGTCGCTTTGCCCTTTAAAGCATCGATGGCCTTTTGTTCCTTAAATTCCTTTTTGATACGAATTTCAGTATCTGAGATTACTTCGACCACTTCTGCTGAGGCATGTCCAGTGTGTTTTGGAAGGACAATCTGTCCTTTGACTACCAATTGTTTCGTAAATTGCGACCCATGACCTTGAATCAAACAAGGATCATCGGAACTGTGGAAAGAAAGTGTTCCCTTGCCAGGCTTGGCACTATCTGCAGCGCGGGCTACGGGTACTGTAGAATAAAAGAATAATAAAGTGTCGTGAGACAAGTAATCGAGATTTCAAGGAAAGAGCCTACTTACTACTTTGCATCAGTCTTGCTGCTGCACCTATAAATCTTCTCTTGATACTCTTCTCCGCAATTAGGAATGCTACTCTTCTACCAGATCCACGTCTAACCTCTGAAGCAAGTAAGAGAGGATCCAAGAACTGCGAATCGCATTGGTGAGCTGGCACTTCTTGTTCTTCGCTTATTATACTGACTCACCTGATTGTGATGTGGTGCTCCAACAAAAATGACAGGGCCTTCTTCAGGTCGCGGTATACGCCAAGCTCCTCGAGGCTGGTGTTGGAGAGAGTTCATCATATATTTTTTAGCGAAGAGGAATAATAGTAAGGAATCTTTAATTTTTCACTTACTTGAATCGACCTAAAGAAGATGTTAATAATCATTCGCCAAAATAGTAGGGCAAGATCGAATGCCTGTCATATTACGTAGTGAATAGAGAGACATCGCAGCACCTTTAGAAATGTACTCTTTTGCGGGGTAGAAGCTCGAAAGACTCACCACATTGGTCGGCATGACGCCTTGAGTAGCCAGAATACGACAGATTATCCTAGCAAGTAGTATGGGTGTGATCTTAATCAGAGGGAAAGGAAGTGCTACCAAAAATCTTTGAAGATCTTGAATCGTGTCTCGTAACTTTTTCGAATCTCCACTTTTTGTTGCCCAAGAATGCAAAGTTAGTGTAGAGATATGTCCGTTTAATTGCTCTCCTTTCGTTTGATTGGTGATTGGGAATTTAGAAGCTTCCTTTTCAACAGTCGTTTGCGCTGTAATACTCGTCGCTAGAGGAGCAGGGAGAGAAGGATCGGTAGGTAAGGCCGATGGCGTTTGTCGTGGTACACGTCCTCTTGGCGCCGCCATGGGCGAAAAAGAGAAGAAATTGACACTAAAGCAACTTTTCAGCTAGAGCTCTTGATCAATAATTGGGGTCGATAGTTGAGATCATATGCCTTTTTATCACCCTTCTTATCACTGCACTATCAGCGTTTGAGAGATGAGGATTTCTCTGGAACAGGATAAATTCCCGCTCTTTAAATGATTCAAGTAAAGTAAAAATTCAAAACGTTGCCAAAGGCAAAGGACAGAATTCTTAAGCGCGCGCTTTCGGGCGTGTTATTTATTAGACCACCACCCCACCCACGACCTGCTCTTTGCTCTCCCCAACGCGTTGACAGCTAATCAAAATTCTCACGCAATTTTACTGATTTGGCAAAATGGGCAATCAGTACAATTTTAGAGCTCATTTGACATAAATTTGAATGTGCAATGGAGATAATGACTCGCCCTCGAAAGCAGCCAAGATTCACTGAAAGGCTACAATGAGAGTGAAAGACAGAAAGAAGGATAGATATGTTGTGTAATGTGAATTATTGGGAAGCTGCTAGTTCTGCAGAGAGAGAGAGAAAGAGTGTCCGATGATGTAGAGAAGGAGAATTCTAAGATGATTTTGAGAAAAACATTTCTGTTGGTGGTAGATGAAAATGAGGTAGAGAAGAATGAGAAGAAAATGTCTTTGTGCTTTAAATAGTGAGCATGATAGCTGCAAAGAGGCAACCAAATGTGGAGAGGTATGAAGTTAATTGGATTGCCATTGCTCCTGAAGTGTTGCTGTTAGTTGTACTAGAACTTGTCCTTCCGCTAGTATTACTACCTGATGTTTGAGCTCCTGTACCCGATGTTTTGGTAGCAGCAGTCTTTGCCCAATTTCCTAGGTTTGGTGCATCGTTACTACCTTTTGCTGCCGTGGGATTGGTGACATTGACAAAGTCTTTGGTGGGTAAAATGTTATCTTGCTTTGTAGCAGTATCAGCAGAAGAGTATTGATTGTTGTACCATGGTAAAGCTTGCAAATCGGCAACATTGCCAACAACATCCCAATCTTCCTTTTTGGCTGCCTTTACCATAGTGGCAAAAGCTTCGGAAGCTTGATCAGTTGTTTCATGATTTAAGGAGATCCATCCAGTATTGTCAGTCTTGGGAGAAGCCCATGCCTTTTGATTGTTGCGAACAGTGGCTAAATTAGGAGCACTTTGTACACAACTTTGAATGCTGGATGCTGTACCATTACCCTCTCGTAAGCACCAATCATCAGCATCGTGCCTATGAAGAAGACTTTAGATTAGTGTCCTTTGTAATTACAATGTCTTCATCTTTGCTAAATCTACTCACGTCCACATGACAGTCTGCATTCCAAGAACATATTTGGCAATAGCCTTGACTCGATTGTCAACGTCTCCTTCCGGAGGTCTGAAGTACATGGGAATCTTACCACTGACATCGTAGATGATCTGCATTACCCAACCCAAGTCTCCCAATATTTCCAAATCTGTCTTTGTCGTTTGTAGAGTATGAGACCAGGTATGGACGGCGAGATGTTGATTTGGTGATGCATTGACAAGTTGCGTCATCGTTGGCATGTTCCAGTAAATTGCGCTACCAATTAAAAAGTGTGTGGCAGAAATATTGTTCTGCTCTAGTACGTCAAGGTACTTTGGCGTACCATTGGGAGTAGGACCATCATCGATACCAAAAGCAACGCTATTATCGGGCGCTTCATAAATATTACCATCATTACATTTTTGAAGTGTCCAACTGCATACTTTGGACATATCGGTACCTGATGGGTAAGTCAAGCCGGCTGAATTCTGTGTAGAAAGGGGAATATTAGGAATGAGGCCAGTTGCCTTGACTTGGTTATATTTGTCCACCCAAGCTTTTGGTAAAGTGTTGGCAGCTGGAGGTTTTGCACCTGCTTCTGGGTAAGCTGTTCCAGTTCCAGGTGAAATGGAAGGACTTTGCCTTTTCTGTAGTAAATGTCCATGCTCATCCTTGAGATGACGAGGAGCAAATTCGTTAATATCGTGTTGACAGTGTCGTTTGATGTTTTTGTTATAGACGATTGGTTCAACGATACCTCTAGCCTCAAGTTGAGAGTCAATACCTTGATACAATTCTACTGGTTGACGTCGTTCATTAGCGCTTCGAATGAATAGGTGTCCAGCGGAATGTTGAGCAGGTTTGATAAGAGATGCACTTGCGCCGCTCGATACAGCCAAAGCTGTTAATACAAAGGCAAATAAATGCATACTTGTCTTTTTTTTTTTTTTTTTTTCGTGAGTAGGTGCCTGTCGAGGCGTGTGTGGGGGCAAAGTAAAGGCCGCAAAAAAAGGAGAATAAGGAAACAGGAAGAAGTAAAAGAGGGAAAAGAAGCGGGACTGTTATAAAAGATTGGTGATGATGAAGGAGAGGGAGAAAGAATCCCAGGGGAGGGACAAAGAAAAAAAAAACAGGCGCCAAGGGTGAGTAATGACCGTCCGCGCTAAATTGAGGACATTTCTTTGAAGATAGAACCCAAAACCCCCGTTGCTACCTATTCTTGGATCATGCCAAGCCTCTTCGCTTCTTGGCAAATTTCATCGACGTTAAATTCCGCCGCCATTTTAGAGGCTGCACGCGTGGCTCATGCGGGCGTGCCAAAGAGAGGAAGAAACAATCAGCGGAGATGCGGCGCTCACTCGGGAGATTGGCAACAACATGTCGCGTGGTGAACAGACACCTCCAGACCACATGGTAACTGGGCGATATTGCTCGGGCCCTTCGCTAGTACTTCTGGAGTAGCCATAAGAGATGATGTCAAAAATTGTTCCGTATACTAGCAGAAATATAATGGCAATCACATTCATTACCTCACCAAGAAAGGAGTGTCCATCAGTGTCGGATCTTCATTTCATCGTTTCAGGGCGTGACAACTTTCTTCACCTTCCTACTCGGAACAGAATAAGTTACGATGTATTAATTAGTTGAAGTTGGCGTGACACTATTGTACTACTGTAATCAATTAAGTTTAGCAAGATAAACACCGTATATGTATATATATATATAAATTATAATGTAATTTACTTTAATCGTATTTGTAGTGTCGCTTCTAATAACGGGTAAGGACTGCAGTAGCACTGTATGTGCATTCATTCAGAGTGGAATAAAATCGTCTCATACATCGATCACCATCAGATCAACAAGAAGAATAACGAATTGCTTAACATTCAAGAATTCAATAGAGCCATACTATCTAAGCTCAACCAGTCCACAGCCGCTTGTGGTCCGCTACGGGACAGTTGACGGAATTCGAATATCCTCTCCAAGGGCGGTAAACGATTGGACTGGTCTGGGACCCCCCTTGAACCCCTTTCTCCTCTTTTGTATCACCGATCGCCTTGCTCTGGAACATCCGCCTCTCGACGTACAAGTCAAGAACTTACTCGCTTCTTACTTTCCCTTGATACGATTGCAAACTTTTACTATACTCTACATCTTGGCTTTTGGCTAGACACCTTCATTTCTTGATTGAACTACAGAGGCAGATACTTTAAAGAGCCACGCCCTCGGTCACGACAACAGCTAACAGCCGAAACAAATCGCACCTTCTCAATATACGACCTCAGTGAATTGAGATTAGACTTCCATAAAAGATGCCAGTGGTACCATATACAATGGCAGATCTACCTTCAAAGCCCTCTCATTCAGGCTTTGATCCTTATACCCACCATCGAGAATCGACATCTCGACGTCAAAACAACCAATCGATGACATGGACATCATCGCAGACTTCCTCTTCATCCTATACTCTTCGTAATCATGATGATCATAGGTCAAGATATTCTCTCTCTTCATATCATCAAGGCGGTAGTAGTAGCAGTAGTAGTCTAGCAAGCACAAACGGAACCATCACAGCCAATCAACCGAGTCCTTCGTCTTCGGCAACATCAACTGCAAGTAGCCTTCGTACGCCTCCTGACTTGCTACTGAATGGTAGCTCACTCGCTTCTGGTCTTGGAAGCAATTTTGCTGGACACAAGAGCATCACAAGATCAAATGGGAGAGGTAAAGGAAGTTTACAAATTGACGAACCAGTCTTTTTATCTATTGATCAACTTGAAAGTCGATTAGAGGTTAGTGCAGATACATTTCAACTTGATGTTTCAATCGACTGACTCTCATTTTCTTCATCTAGCTACTCTCTGAACTCTTTAAAGAATCGATTACAAATGACTTACCAACGCCACCTAGTACTCCTAGAGCAGCTACCAAAATGATTGCAGAAAGCAAGAAACGCAATGTCGATTATTCGAGCGACAGGAGCGACGATGGTGGTCAGTCTAGACAGCCCAAGAAGATGTGAGAAGCTTCTGGTGGAATAGACGCAATGATGATAATGCTGACATTCCGAATCGCACAGCAGAAAGAGCATCGATTCAAGGGCATTACTAGCACATGGTAGGGAAGTTATTTCGAGTGAGACCAAAACCTCCAGCCTGCCAAAGTCAGACTCTTTTCCAGACGTCTGGACGCCACCTTCAAGTCGAGGGTGGACCAAGGAATTATATTTTGAAGTCGCAGTCGTGTAAGTGAAGCAATTAAGAAAAGTACCAATTTATCGGGAACATACTCATTATGGTCCAATGTCTTGAATCAGATACCGACAACGAGGTCGAGAACTAAAACATCGAGGTGATCAAAGGAGAAGAGACGTTTCAACAAATAAGAAACTTAATACCTCTCCAGAAAAGGAGTCATTGCTTGCTTCTATAGAACAAACTGATGCGCTGTTGCTATACATGTATGGCTTTTGGTGTGAGGATCAAGCTTGCGGAGGAAACTGTGTTGCAGCCAATTGGACAAGTCTCTATGGTCTTTTAAAATACGTCTACATGAACCATGAAAGAAGCAAAATGACTTTACTAGCTGGTCTTTGGTGAGTGTGCTACTCAGTTTCATGACCCAATTACATTGTGTTCGGCTCACACATAGCTAACACTCTCAATTTCTTTTAATTCTTCTCCTCAGTCGATTGTTGGAAGCCGTAGTGCTACGACATGTTGCCAATCATGAAATGCGATCGATAAATCATCGATTAGGCAAAATGATTACCTCTACCAGTAGTACAACGCCTACACGAAGCCCAACTTCTACCACCGATAGCCTCTCTCAGACTATGATAGAGGTGAACGAAACAATGACAAAAGTCGTCTCTGACAACGAACGTTCTTTGCGACTATACCAACAATCAAAGCAGTCAATCTTAAATCTTGCCATACTACAAGATACTTATCCTGGTGTGGCTAGTCTATGTGAAAAGGGTATGACGAGTCGACAATGGAATATGATGGATCAATCAATCTTGGCAAGTCGCATTAACCCTAGTTCTGACTTGGACCCAACATTTGGCTTAGCTACCAATCAAAATGGTTGGGTCTGGCCTTTGGATCTCAACACACCATTCCCTCTTATCGTCTGTTTTGGACGAGCCATATTAAGAGAGGCAGCATTAGAAGCAAAGTTACAATTTGTAATGGAACCGGTGAGGTCTCCATGATTACATTCACGACAATTAAATTACGTATTTTCCTTTCTCATAACTAGCACAATCATACTATACTACTCATGATACACTATCATTCCTTCACTTGCAAAGAAGTTGCTTTCTCTTCAGATATGTAAAATGTACGATACAAAAAGTTAAATTTCAATTAAATTTCAATCAACACAAGGTGCCTAGAATAAAATTAAGAGATGTCAAGAAAGCTCTGATTGCTTATGCAAAATCAGTCTTTTTGTTTTCTTCTCAAGTACTATATAGCATTCTTGAATGGACGATTAAATTCTATCAAAAAGATTTTTGCTTCTGCATTTGGAGCTGCATTCTTAAACAGAAATTTATTGGAAACTGTCTTTCCCCCCCTTTCCCCCTTTCCTCATTGGCAGACTAAAGTATCATCAACTTAAGGACATCATTGGGCCAGCTCCATTTTGACTAGTTTCTTCAATGGATGTACCATTTTATAACCCGTAGATCTCTGATGGACAAGCTTCTGCTCATTAAAGTTGATTGTTTCTGAACAACCAAATTTCTTGTACTAGGGTAGGAGCAGTAAGTTTTCTTTATGTGCATCAAATGAGAGAAAGAGCAAGAAAATTGCCTTTGCATGTAGAAAGTATAGTAGGAATACATGAAACAGTACAGTGTGAAGGATGAAGAGCTGGACTCCCTATTTTTCGTCTCCAGTGGGATCAGAAACTCCCTCTGTAGTGATAGCAAAGACAGCTTCAGCTTCTGGCAAGCAAGGGCTATCAACGACCTTGCAAAGACGTGTATTTGCTTTACCCTTTCGAAATGCAAGACTGATAAACCAGGATAAAGAAGAAGAGATTTTTTTTTAGTCAATAAAGTAGTATCTCAAGTCAACGAGAAAGAGAAGAGTAAACATACCGAGTCGTAGAAGCATGAGCTACAATATTACCTCCGATGGGGGTCTTCTTATCACCATATGCCATTGCATCGACGGAAGCAACGACTTGATTCGTGACAACTACTGCAACTCCAAATTCATCTGCTAATCGCAACAAAGCTCGAAGAAATTTAGCCAAGTGCATTTGACGAGCGCTCAATTCTCCACGACCTGAGAAATCAGTACGATAGAGTGAAGTAAGAGAGTCGACAATTAAAAGACTGAATCTTGATTCGGACATCATGGCACTCGCTTGAACAAGTAAACTCATTTGGTGATCAACATTGTAAGCTCGAGCATATGCCACATTGTCCAAAACTTCTTCTCCGTCCAATCCCCATCTTTGAGCTACAGACATCAGACGTTGCGGCCGAAAGGTGCCCTCTGTATCGATGTATAAGCATTTCCCTTCTCCTCCTCCCATGTCGATTGGCAGCTAGAAATTGAAAAGGTAAAGAAATTAAAAAAAATTGCTCCTCACTTGTGCGCACACCTACAACAAAATCAACACACCTGACATGCAACAGCAAGTGTATGACACAATTGACTCTTGCCGGTTCTGAATTCTCCATACAGCTCGGTGATGCTTCCTGTCTCGATTCCACCCCCAAGGATGTTGTTGAGATTAATCGACCCAGTAGAGATGAAGACAAGATCAGATCTACGTTGGTGGTATTCTGTAGCTGTAGTGAAACCCATGGGCACTAGTAGTGCAGCTGTTGAATAGGAATGTGGTCAACTAAAGGTGTAAGGAACACCACTGCGCTTAAATAGTATGTACCTTGCTCTAAAATCTTGTCAGCCTTTGACTCCGAAATACCTTTTACAGTAAGAAGCTGCTTCTTGGGGGTAAAAGCTACACTTTCAATAGTATAAAACCCAGCCTCTTCAAGTCTTTTACAGTCAGAGGCCGCAACTCCATGTCCCTATATACCCAAAAGGAGCAAGCAAATTAGCATACATTTTGCTTATTTTGCCACTTGATTTTGATCACGAATGTTCTCTGACTCAGCACTGACCTGTAATCTATTAATATGAAGAGGGCCAACAGTAGACGCTTCATCAACTTCTTCTGCTTCTCCTGCTCGAGGACTGCAAGATGATGATTCTGATTCTGCTTGAGACATGATTAGGATTCGAGCTCGTAAAGGCAGGGATTGGCGTAAAAGGAAGATGGAAGCAAGTGTTGGTTTGGATTGCCTTTTTTGTAAAACTCAATTTAACGCGTTGGACGCGTCTATACAGATGCTCCTCTGGATCTCGACTATCAATTGTAATGCTGATGATCTTCTCAACTATCCTGGAATTCTTACACGATTACAGGAAAAGTTGGAGTCTATTGGTTGGATTGCACTAAGTAGCGAGATGGTGTATCCTCAAGTCAATTTCTAATTAAAGGGAAAGAATACGATAGATGGAGAATTCATCAGAATTTCTTGGTCTTTCTCTCTGGCACAGATATATTCGTAATCGTAGGAGTCAATCATACAGCAAGAGCTGATCTGAATGACCTTGAAGTCAAGCAAGAAGACAATAGTGACTCGGAAGAAGGTTTTGAGATGAATAGAGGCAAGGCGACTTGACTTGCCCAGCCTGTTAACACCTTACATAAGCGTGCCTCGCGCAAAGTCTGAAAATTGGCGACGCGACTTTGACCAACTTCATCTTCACTACACACCTAACCTTGTTAATTGTCAGTCATACATAATGGAAGAAGAAGACGTAAATGCGGTGATGATCTCCAATGAGGAGTACAAGATTTGGAAAAAGAATTCTCCATTCCTCTATGACCTTGTCGTAACTCACGCATTAGAATGGCCAACTCTTACATGCCAATGGTTTCCAGACAGAGAAAGGCCGGCAGGAAAGGGATACGAACAACATCGATTACTTCTAGGTACGCATACCTCAGGACAGGATCAGAATTACCTACAGATTGCACATGTTCAGCTCCCAACATCTGTAGAGGGAGACGATACGGCACTAGATACGACGAAATATGATGAGGACAAGGGAGGTGAGTATCGAGGAAAGGATGAGGCATAGAGGGTGGGATTGACGGGTAGATTTCTTGAAAAAACCCAGAAATTGGATCTTATGGAGGATTTGTCCCTAGAGTCACCATTCATCAAAAAATTAATCATGAAGGCGAGGTCAATCGAGCTAGATATTGTCCTCAGAATCCTGACTTGATTGCAACTCGAAATGTGATGGGCTCTACATACATTTTTGATAGAACAAAGCACAGTCTACAACCAAGCAGTGATGGAAAGTGCAAACCAGACATCGTGCTGACAGGTCAAGAGAAGGAAGGGTGAGTTCAAGATGTGTAGATGTTGTCAAATGATAGAGAGCTTACGAAATAATTCGCGGATCAGATATGGTCTGTCATGGAATCCTCTCAAACAGGGCCATATTTTGGCAGCATCAGAAGATCAGACTGTGTGCCACTGGTGAGTATGGTAAAAAAAAAAAAAGAGCATGTGTTGAAAAAGTGTACTGATACATTATAAGACATCTCAGGGACTTGCAAGCGTACAAAAAAGGCGAGACAAATTTGGCACCTCTCACCACTTACAAAGGACATTCATCAGTAGTTGGTGATGTTGCTTGGCACAATTTACAAGAGAACATGTTTGCTAGTGTAGGGGACGATAGAATGATGATTATGTGCGTTTCAAAACATCTTTGGCATCTCTGTCTTTCCTCACGACTTATACACTCCACCTTTCGCTTCTCTGCAGCTGGGATACCAGGGAAAAATCAAATTCTCCCAAGAGCCGGGTTGAGAATGCACACAGTGCAGAAATTAATGCAGTAGTCTTCAGCCCTGCCAACGAATTCCTCGTTTGCACTGGATCTAGCGATAAGGTAAATATTGTTTTGGAAGGAAGTACTGCCTTGCATTGCATTGACAATTTCCTTTTCTTTTGTTTTCTACCTGCAGACTGTAGCACTTTGGGACATGAGAAATACAAAATCGAAATTGCATTCATTAGAAGCACACACAGATGAAGTTTTGCAGCTGTCATGGTCACCACATAACGAGACAATGTAAGCCTCTTGAAAAAAAAAATTGAGATGCAATACACCGTCGTATACTAAATACATTTGCTCCTCAACAGCTTGGCGAGTGCATCAGCCGATCGCAGAGTCAACATGTGGGATCTATCAAGAATCGGAGAAGAGCAGACACCAGAAGATGCTGAAGATGGTCCACCAGAGCTTCTCTTCGTCCATGGCGGTCACACTGCTCGTCCTTCTGTAAGTGCAAATTATTTAATGAAGATTTGAGATGGTATGCTAATATATATAATCGTCTTAAAATAAAGGACATCTGCTGGTCTCCTCAAGCGGAATGGAATATGGCAACGGTGGCAGAAGATAATGTATTACAAATTTTCAAGCCTAGCACGACTGCTTTAGGTGACGATGGAGGTGATGTACCCGAAAATCAACTCGAGTAAAGTGGAAAGAATTCAAATACCATGTAGAGTATGACTATTTGCCGATATGCTGCAAAATATAAAATTCCATTGAGATGCAGTGCAAGTAAAGACAATACAATGAGCCATGATACATTAAAAGAGAGGAAAGAAACAAATAAGCTTTTTTTCTTTTTTCAAGATGGACTGGCGGATAGATTTGCTCCGCCGTTTACGCCTACATTTGTTGGTTTTGGTATACTTGAGAGCAGGCCAAGTGTACCTTGCCAGTAGGATTGATGGCGATGGAGGATTTCACTATGGTTTCGTAAGACGTCATAATGCTTGAGCAGATTATCTTTTGTACCTTCGTCGAGACCATGAAATCTAGTAAGCCACTCCCTTGCTAGATCGTCAATTTGCCGTTTATGCAACATTTCCTGAGCAAATAATTTTGTATCAAATTCTTCTCGCAAGGATTGCAATGCAGCATTGACTTGTTCTCTTGACATAGGAGGATCCTCATCATCTATGCGAGGTGATTTCCGATTGCCTGCAGAGTGAGTAGCAGGTATAGGAGGAAGAGGCCCTGGTGTTTTCATTGCTGTATCAATTGGATGGCTTGCAGATAATACAGACTGAACATTTGCTGGTCTAACCTCACCTTCCTCCAGACCATCTCCTACTTCCTGTGCTTCCCTTGCGTTCCCATTTCCATTATTCATACGATTTTCTGTACTTGTCTGCGTTGTTGCTTGGACCTCGACCACTTGCCTCCCTTGAGCGGTATTCCCGTCTCCTGGCATTTCTTTCCTCTTTTCCCTTCTTTCTCTTGCATCTCGAATACGATTTTCTACCTCTTCTTCCACTATGTCTTGGATCAGTGATTCAATCTGGTTCAAGCGCTCTTCAGATTCCATTTTAACATCCATAATTACTTTCTCGACTTCTTCTAGCCTTCTCATTGCTGTCAGCTTTGTCGAAGGGACATCTTTCCCTTTGCCTTTTTCTGTGGTAGAGGAAATCTTTGAATTATTAGCACTCGTCTGTGCATTCCTATTTGGTGGCAATTGTGAAGAGTTCTCAGTACCGTACGTTAGCGGGCGCTGAACTAGTTTAGCTGGTTGTACTGATGTCCTAGGTGGTGTGACTGCTCGAGCGTCATGTCTGATATCTCCATTTCTTTGCTCTCCTTTCTGTATCAATCGTAAAAAATCTTCTCGCTGCGCCACATCTACCTTTTTGACGTAGTCTAGAATCTGATCAATGACTAGCTGAAGCCTACTTACAATGGATTCTTTCACGATCTTCTCCTGTTCCTTTGCTTTAGTGACACTTCTATATGCTTCTTCTGCTTTTGCTTTATTCTCTTCCGAGATATCATCTCTACCTCGAAACCTCTCAAATCTCGAGCTAATAGCCTCGGCATCAACCCTTTGCTTGCGGACCTCTTGTGACCTTTCTAGTATATCAACGAAATTATTCAATGCATTTACCAAAGGCGGTCTGGCAACTGTACTGATTGTAATGGATGTATCCTTTCGTATATCTTCTCGACCTTGATCTCTGCGGCTAGTTCCTGCCAGATTGGATGACATCCGCCTCCCATCAGATACACTGGCACCAACGTCATTTCGTGCTACCTTTCTTGGGGGCGAAGACACTCTTCCGCTTGCCATATCTGATGAGCTACGTGAATAATCTTCCACTCTCTTTCTAGGTGGTAATGCTGCTCGATATGATGAAGGACCAGATGCTGGCGCTGAACCTCCAAGGTATGCATCAGTATAAATATAGGGATACTCATGCTGATATTGACCCTGCCGTGACATATCGACCTTGCATAAGTATAATCTACAAAGGCGAAAGTGAGAGAGAAGGAGAAGGAGCGATGTCAAACAAAATTGGGATAGAAAATCTTAGTAAAAGCCAATTGATAAAAGTAGTCAAAGATAGCTGACCTATAGACGTAATGAGAGACGTATCAATACCGTACCCTCTCAATAAAAAACCCAAGACGCGTTCTTTTAATAAAAGTTGCTAGGGAAAAGTATCTGTACGATGGATGATCTTGTCAAGAGAAAAAGCAGCATATTCAGATTAAATCATTGACGAAAGTGTCCGGAATACTGCAACCGTGATGTCAAATTAGTAAGAGCGTTTGATTGATGATTCAATGTGTTCCTTTGATGCAATATAAGGCTTACTCTATGCATTGCCATGAACGATTGGTTATAGACACGTGACCATTCACGAAGCGCGCTTCTAGAAATTTGAGTGTTATTCTAATAAACTTAATCAAGCTTCAATTGTGAGGCTCTTTGCTTCTTTTACAACTAGACGATCAGCTTTGTGATGCCGGCCAGAACAATTTCCTCGGCTTCACTTGCCAAGGTAGGTCCCAATATACCCGCAAAGGCAAATATACCATCGACAAGAGGAGTGAAAAGCCGGCCACCTCCTACCAACGAAGTTGTTCAAGGGGAGAAGATTGCTGCTGCAAATCCTGTCTCGAAAGCTTCCTCCTCGGCGACTACACCTCATGTCCCTTCGAGCAAGCGTGAACTAATCATTATAGCCATTAAGAACCAGTCAAAGTGTGATTCTTCGACAGTTGCAAGCTTACTATCAGCTCTCGGTCTTTGCGCATCTCAATGTGGAATTTCTTCCTCAAACGAAAAGTCAACCAGCATATCTAAATCCATCTCAAAAACACCAAAAGGAGTGAATCGACCGCCTAAAGATGGCATTGCTATCGCTAATTCCAAGACAGTCACAAGTCTCAACCCAAATTATAGCGACCAGAAGCGCATCCTTTTGTGCAAACAGGTCGTAAATGCTGTCATTACTTCTCTTCATACTCTAGTCTCCCTGGGGTGGAAGGCGGAAGAATTCATTGGGACTTCTGACTTAAGCTCAAGATCATCGACAAGCTCACGATCTTCGGCTATGGTGTCTTCTAGAAAGCTTGAAAAGTCACCTGCTACCACATTGAAAGGTATCGAAGGATCAGTAACTGAGCTAAATGTGATTGCCATCTTCAATTGCTCAAGAATAGCTGTACATTTTCTACGAGAAGCAGACAATCAAGGATGCTCTCGAAGTACAAAGGAGTTGGAGTTAGAATTGATAATGAGCAGCATTCTTCGCAAAATGGTTGCAATGGAATTATACTCTGCTGTGACTGCTGAGCTAAATTGCTTACAAGGGATTGTACGAAGCAAGTACTCGCAAGAAGAAGCAATATTGAATTTTAGTTACCCTATCCCTACTATTACGATATCTAGTACTATGCAAGACCTAATTCTGGAGCTACAAGCACTCTCTTTCACTTGTTCACTATCAAGTAGTCCTATTGGAGAAATCGAGAAATTATTACATGCCGCTATAATGCATTCTCAAGGTCCACTCTCCTGGCAGCAATACATGAGGAATTCAACCAAGGGGGAGGATAGTAAAGAAAGCTCGGATCGTCACGCTTATTCGATAGAAAGGTCATTAACAAGATTTCTCAGCAAGCAAACAAAACATTTAGACTGGAGAGATCACGAGCTGACTTTAAAGTGTCGAAAGATATCCCTAGATTTCCTTCTTTTTGTTTCTAGCCTCGACATAGATGCTTTTTGGGATAGAGCAGCTCGAATTGGATCAAGCTATTTTCGATCAAAAGTAGGCAATGAGGACTGTACAAAAGAGGATAGAAGACTTTCATTCGCTCTTGTTGACGATGTATTCAGAGACCTAGTGAGACGTGTTGAACAAGTGGGATATGGAAGTAAAAGTTCGGATGAGTCGTCTAGTCTTCCTCAGGGCAAAGGATTTTCGAGCTTTTGTGAAGTATGGATACAATTAGCTCGTCGAGCAGGACAGTCACGTTCAATTCATCACATAGCTGGCTTACTTTCAGGAGATGGCAAAATTAAAGAAAGCGAGAGTGTCTTAACAAATGAAGAGATTGAGGAACTCATGACCTCGACTTGTGCTAGATTAAACGAAACAATCATCATTCAAGATGAAATCATAGCGAACAAGTCTGAAGATACCAATAAAGCGAGCACTGTCAAAAGTTCAACGTTGCAAATAAATGCTGCGCTACGATTGGCTTCCTTGGCCAACAGTGAATCACTGCAAAAGCTGTTTCGAGTTCTTGATCAACTTCGTCGAAGAAGTCTTCGGATCATTACTGAAAAGAAAGGTAAGGTCGAAGATCTTTCGGTTTTACTGCTAGCCATCTGTCAGCACTACGAGAGATATTTGCAAGGTGAGAGCAATGGAGAAGCCGAGAATGATGAAGACATTTTAGAGAATTATATTCTTGTCATGCGATCGCTTGCCAATGCTACATTTTTGGTTTCGGATTGGACTACTCAAGATGTTTCGGCTGGCTACCTTGGTAAATGTGATTTGATCCTTAAAATCAGAGAAGGAAAATTAAAAGGTATTAGTGAACGTCTAAGAGCAGAAAAATTGCGTCTTCTTTCTAGTAGCTGGTATCATATTGGAGGACAACTTTACAATGATAAGAAATTGCAATGGGCTGTACGATTTCTCAAGTCAGCTGCTGAAGACGCTCAATTGTCATTAGAAATTCATGACTCAGACATGGCAGTAGGAGGTAAAATATCCCAGCAAGATAAATTTAAGCGGATAGAGGGTGTATCAAGGAGATGGGAACATCTAGCAGTGTCATACAAGTTCACAAACCAGCCTCGACTTTCATTTGAAGCCTATTTAAAAGGCCTCTCTTCCTTTGAATCACAAGATTGGGAAATCATTGCAGTCAAATCGTCCAATATTGCAATTTGTGACGTTTTTGAAGGGCACAATAGTGACAAATCATCGAGTAATGTGGCCTCGATGGCCAAAGCTGCTTTTGAGCTTGCTTCTTTTGACCTGATGGTCTTTAGTAAAGGAGAGGAGAAAGACTTTGCAAGTTGTCTTTTAGATTTAGGAATAGATGTAATGAATGTATGCTCTCTTTTAGAATATTGTCTTTTGTCACTTGACTCGACAATGCATCGGGAAGAAGGCCCTCGAGCTGCTATAGCAAGTGTGAATGCACTTTTAGACCTATATTCAGAAGATGACACACCTCTACGTAGAGCTAGGGTCATTATTCGCAAATTAGAGCTTCTCGCTATGCAGCCTCAATTGTTAAAGGAGAGAGATTGCATCAGAACATACGTTGAAGAAGCAGAAACCTTGATGAGTCAAAAAAAGGTGAGTAAAGTAGAGTAGAATTATCTTATATACTGACTGATTACAGTATTTATACATATCCTCCTTAGCTTTATAGAGACTCTGGACTGGTTCACTACATTCCACAATACATGGCAATGTTGCAATTCATCAATGTTTTGCTAGAACAGCAAAAAGTCAATTCTCTAGCTGAAAGTAAAGTGAATGATTGTGCACTCAAAGCGATAGGTTGGCTCAGTAAGATGGTAAAACCATCAGCAATTAAAATTTTGAAACCTCCTACGAATCAGCGAACGCTCAAGACGTCATCTGCACCTAGACAGCGAACTGTGGCATCGTCACCAGTTACACCACCAAAAGGTTCTAGAGCCAAAGTAGCAGCAGCAGCAGCAGCAGCACCATCAAAGCTCGAGGCATTCTCAAGTAATACATTCATCCTTGATAATGCGCCACGCTTTTGCTCTTTATTGGAATTAATCTTTGAGATGTTGAACTCTTTTGGACATACATTGGCCTCTGTTGAATTACTTCGAGTAGCCAGAAAGTTAACTGAGGACTCAATTGACAATACTATACAAGATTTTCACTTATGCTATTCAACTGCTTTGATTCGACAGTATATTTTATTGGGCAATTTGAGTAAAGCAGGTCAGATTGTAACATTGATGGAGGTGAACCTAAAGATGGAAGGAATTTCTCAAGAGACTCGGTCGAGATGCTTATTTGCAGTAGCAGAATATCATTGCTATTCTGATCAGAAGATGGAAAAGAGTTTAAGCGCCTATCAAGAGGCTGTTAGAATTGCCTGCACAATTGAATCAGAAGGACGATTAAATAGTTTACAAAGTGTTTTGAACCATTATCTTATCAGTGAACGTCAAGCAATGGCTGCAGAAAGCCTTGCTTCCATTCAATGGGCTCAAGGTGACACTATAGGAGCGCTTAAATCTGCTACAGTGAGCGTAAAGTGCTCTTTGAAAGCAGGACTAGGACTTTCCCGTCTCACAAACACAAGTGAAGTAAAAGAAGATTTTCAAGATGGAACAAAAAGCAGCAGCAAATCACCTTTTGTTCAAAAGTCCAGTGAAGAAGAGGAAAAGGAGTTAAATAGTGAAATTAAGCAGCCTCATCCTCCTCGCCTCAATTCTTGGTCTGTAGGTATTATGTACTGGAGGCTTGTCAAAACTCTTATTTTAGCTTATTTTCGTGTCAGTCGCCTTTATCGAAGTCGTGGTTCAGCTAGAGATGCAGAAGTATTTGCAAATGAAGCAATTGAATTTTGTTCAAGCCTTTCAATACCTCTTACACAATCTAGGATTTTAATTGAAAGTGGTAGCATTCGAATGCAGATGAATGCACTAGAAAAAGGATTGAAAGATCTTGCTCAGGCAATGGAAATTATTGGTGATGAAGCGGAATCAATTGAAGGATTGGAAATGGCAATGGTTAGAGCAGAACAGGAAATGAAAGCTTCATCTCTTGAAAGTGCAGTAAATTATATTGAAAAAGCCAAAATTATTCTAGCTTCTCTTATGAAGCAGTACACCGAGTCAGAAAATGTTCTGCCACCTTCAAAGACGAAAAAAATTGGAAAAGTCGGATTGGATACAAGGGATACTATGCTACCAGAGATCAAGAGCAAGCTCTTGTTAAGGCAGGCATGGCTTTTGCATCTACTCAATAGATCAGACGAGAGTGAAAGAGCTCTAAATGAAGCCGCTTCACTACTATCAAGAAGTTCAAAAAAAAAAAATAATGAAAATCTCATTTATCAAGGAAAAATTGCTTTAAATCAATCGACAAGTATTCTTCGAGGTGATCAGCTCATGGGCATGCTACCAGAATCAGCTATCTCTTTGCCAATGATTACCTTTAAGGGGTCAGGATCGGATAAAGCTACTAATACTTTACAACATAAAGGTGGTGCATCTATTCAGTCTGCCCTTAGTCATTTACATCTAGCTCAAACTCTATTAGGTGAGGTTCTGGAAGGAGGCGATAAAGATAGCCTGGATAGTGTTACTCTTCGAGAAGCTTGCATCAATTTGGCTTTCTCCCGTTTGCTTTCATTCACTTTGCGAGGCTCGACAAAGTTGAATGAGGTCGAGAAAATAATATTTATTTTGGATCAGAGTAATAATCTTACTCTACAGAGAGAAATGCTAGATGTGATAAAGTCAAAATATGATAGTAATACTGGTGTAGCTTGCATTAAAGGATGGCAGTCACAACCAAAACAAGAAAGGCAAGAATCAAATTCATCATCTCTGGAAGAATCGAGCGAAGATGATGACGAGAAAGAAGAGCTTTCAGATTATTGGTCGCGATCTCGTAAAAGACATTTAGGACAATCAAATTCAGAAACATTACCTGCCGATTGGAGCGTAATTACTATTACTTTACACAAAGATCGTAATTGTCTCTTATTAACTAGAAGGAATGGGGATGGTACTGAGCCAATCTTTTTTAGTTTGCCCATTGATCGAATGAGTAGAAGAGAAGGAGAAGAAGAGTCAATGGGAGTAGAGGCGGTAATGGAAAAGTTGAAAAATTTAATAGAGGAAAGTAATGCAACTATTCATTCTGCACAAGATTTGGAAAGTATGGAAGCACGTAAAGAGTGGTGGATAAAAAGAAGAGAGGCAGACAATCGAGTAAAAGAGATATTAGAAGGAGTAGAATCGACATGGTTAGGTGCTTTTAAAAGTATCTTTTTACCACTTCCCAACACTACCGAGGAAGACTTTACCAATCTAAGATTCACCTTTGACACTCTCTTTCAACGAGCTTTCTTTTCAAAATCGGTAGGAAATAGATCTGATTTAAAAATTCAGCTTGCTGATAGCATCTTTAAATGCTTTAGTGCATTGTCTTTGATTACATGTACCGATGAGGAGCTAGAAGATTTGATACATTTTGTCATGGATGCTTATCAATTCCATGGCATGCCAGTGGCTGTAGATGAAGTAGACTTGGATCTTTGTGTGACAGACTTACGGGCTGCATTGGAAAATTTTAAAGCAAAACATCGATGGAAGGAATCTGAAAATGATAATCGACATATTTTCTTAATTTTGGACAAGGATACATGTGCAATACCTTGGGAGAGTATTCCACTACTTCGAAAGCAAGCAATTTGTCGGATTCCATCCATGGCCTTCTTACAAGATCGATTAGATTTAAGTCAAGGCAAAAGTCAATTTACTATTACTTCAGACAAGGCTAAAGTTTGGTATCTTCTCAATCCTAGTAAAGACCTAATTCGAACACAAGAGCGCTTCTTACCATGGTTGGAGAGCAAGCAAAGTAATTGTGGATGGTCTGGTCTTTCCAATCGTGCACCAATTATTGATGAAATGGCTGATGCCTTACAAAAGAGTGATATAGTCCTCTACTTTGGACATGGAGGTGGAGAACAATATTTACGTCCAAGTCGATTACGACTATTAAAAAAGTGTGCTGTCACAATGTTGTGGGGTTGTAGTAGTGGAGCTTTACGAGATCTTGGAGATTTTGATCGAAGTGGAACACCTTGGAATTATCTAATGGCTGGTTGTCCTAGTTTGTTGGGTAATCTCTGGGATGCTACCGACAAAGAATTGGATGGAATTAGTGAGAGTGTTCTTGAAAAGATGGGTCTTTGGAATAGCAATCTTCATCAAGAGAATGGTACGGTACTACAACAACAACAACAACTTTCAATTGCTCAAGCAGTTGCTCAAAGTAGAGATGCTTGCAAATTCCCTTACTTGACAGGTGCAGCTTGCATTGTCTATGGAATACCAGTATATTACAAATAGACTCATTGTGATTCTATTGCGCTAATCCTAGTCATGGTAATCTCTTTGTGTTGATTGAATGTAAAATCATGATATATTAATAATTAAAAGTACATGGGCAGTCATAATGACTGCTCACATCGCTTCCCATCTGGCATTATGAAGGGTGAAAAGAGTGAAAGCCAGCAGTCAAGACGTCATTGCATGCTGCTGGTTTTCTACCTATGTCTGTAATGAACCAAAATAGTCGATTGGCAATCCAATCTTCCCATATAAAGTGCCATGGTGTGACGATGGGCCAGGTCTGAATTCGATTGTAGAGAAAGAATGTGGCTTTGTTATAGGCTGAACATTTATAGGCATTTCAGCAATTAATTATAGGATTTTTTTTACTTCTTTTAGTAGTACTCACCGACTCGTATCGATGGATTGATGAATATATTGGGTTCTCGCTCGTTTGCTAGCATTCGATGCATATCATAGTTGATTGAGAGACACTCTGAAGTGAGGCAAGAACCACTTTCACGAAAGCGTAATGGCCAAGACACAATATCTTCCGAAGTATTTGTACTTGACTTGAATGGCTTGGGACGTCCGTCGAGAAGTAGATCGGCATTCAAGGCAACCATACCATTCCAACAA
This sequence comes from Exobasidium cylindrosporum, assembly GCA_023273805.1. Taxonomy (NCBI): domain Eukaryota; kingdom Fungi; phylum Basidiomycota; class Exobasidiomycetes; order Exobasidiales; family Exobasidiaceae; genus Exobasidium; species Exobasidium cylindrosporum. Next base: position 3,145,382 of record CP096878.1, read on the forward strand.
CTTCTAACCCTGATTGGCTGACCTTTGCGTAGACTGTCGATGTCCTTGGAATTGACAAAGTATGGCCAAAGCGGCTTGGCTCGGATAAGGTTCATGTCACGTACAACCCACCTATTAAAAGATAAATTGTACTTGTCAGCATCATCTAATCCGCTCTCTTTTCATCAAATTCAATACACTTACGTATCATACATTCCCAGCGGTATCTGATCAATTGCGCATGCCACATCGTAAACCCCCTTGTTAGTGCCGAGGAGTGTTAAAGCTTGATCCGCTTCAAATATAATGTCATTCAGCCAAAGAACTCGATCGACTCTTGACTTGTATGCTAGACCTGGTCCTTGGTCCAAAGCTTCATACACCTTGTTTCTAATTTCTGCCAAGAATTTTATTCGATCAAATCTCCCAAGAATTCCAATGTGATCATGGGTGTCAGCCATTGTGATCTGGTGAGGGATACTACGATTGGTCAAATCTTTTTCAAATTGTGAAAGTATTGACTTTGTTGAATCTTGTGAATTGCTTTCGTATATAGAAATGTAAATATTGTCTTCTCCAACCAAATTTGCCAATTGTAATAGTGAGGAAGTATATTTATGAAGTATAGATTCGGAATTGTAGAGATTAGCAGCGACAAAGAGAATTCCATTGGTGGTTCTAGATGCTTTTACCGTTGGACCTGGAATAGAGGATGGTACAGGTGTGCATAGTGGTAGGGCCAGCAAGCCAAAAGCAATTGCCATCATCGGTGTAAAGGGTAACTGGTGCTGCATGGCGAAAGCTCTTTGTGAGATGCAGACAACTCCAGCAATTGAGTAGACAACTAAAAAGGCGAGGTAAATGAATAGTGTTGATGGTATACCGAAGAATACAGAGAGTACTATTGATAGTAGACAAGTGCTGGCCAGTGGTATCCAAGACAGGAGATTAGTCGACGTTACTGATCTTTTAAACGTGACGACCTCATCCTCATCTTGCCGAAGCAAGACATAATTCATTACGTTGTCCTCAATTTAAAGACGATGATGAGATGTGAAACCCAAGCAAACGGGGATACGAAGGTAGAGAGGATCAGGAGGTCGTAAGCTTAATTTCTCCCCTTTCCTTGACTTGTGACCTCATTACTTAGTTAGTCAATTGCCGTCGGCGCAATTTTCAAGTCGCAGCCCTTTTGTTATTTTTAGGGCCAATTATGCCGTCTTTCTTTCGCCCTCCGCCACATGCTTTCTCTCTTTAAATTCTCTTCTTTTCAAGGGCTAGGCTTCTCGCATCTCCACGACATTTTAGTCTTTGTACGAGTGAAAAGTTTCCGTTCTCTACGCTTTGAACCTGTACGAAAAATGTCAAAAAGGTCCGAGCTTGCCTGCCGTTCGTATGCCCCAAGCACTGCCTTGCTTGTTCTTTTTCCTTTTTATGCGCAAATAGGTTAAAAAAAGTTATTTTAAGACTTTTTTTTTTTCCTTTTTTTTTAGAGTGATAAAGAGCAAGAAAAAAGGCCCGAACTTGCCCATTTTCAGGCCTGCGCACGAGACACGCTTATGTAAGGTGTTATCAATACATGTGGGAGTATTTAAGAGGTAGCCAGAATTGAGGACGGAACAACGAGCGGAAATCTTGAAGAGGGCGCTGATCTCAAAAGAACTAAAAAAAAAAGATGTAGAGTCAGTTTATTTTTGTCATTAGAACAAAGAATAGTAGAACTCACCAGCATGTTTCAAAGCTATTCCAAGAGGGACAAACAATAGTAGCCTTTGGCATCAAAAGGATCACTCGTGTGTTATATGGTGCTAGATAGTTCTTGACCTTAGGCAATTGTCTACATACTTGGACCTGTAGGAGAATGATCAGGAGTGTATTCATGATCTGGTACTTCATTTGAATCATTTCTTACCTTGTATTCATCACGCTTCAAGTCAATTGCCATCTGAGTCTTCTGGTACCAGTCTAAATTGTCTCCATGGCTGCGCATAACAGTGTACCTCTCCTGCTCCTGCTCCATCTCCAGCTCCTCTTCAAACTCTTCCTCAAATTCCTCCTCAAACTCCTTTTAAACTTCTCCTCAAATCTATCCTCGTACTCTTCATCCCATTCATCCTCAAACTCATCTTCCATCTCTTCTCCTCTATTTACGTCGACATCATCCTGAGTTCTAGAGAGAGTAAGACTACCAAATGAGCAATTTTCAATTGTATCAGAGAGCACTTCCGTTGCTGCACTTCTCTCGTCATCTATAGATCTAGTTTCCTCTATCTGCATCGACGTAAGTTGATCAATATGAAATCTAACTTCCACAAGTTCATCTTGAGCCTTGCTTGCTGCAATTTCTTCTGTACTTCTCAATGCTCTAAGAAAGTTTGACAGTCCTCCTTGACTTTGTCGAAGATCATGCTGATACTGTTCGATATCTCTGCGTAGCACATATTCCCTTTCAAGAAGCTTGGAAAGTAGTTTGTTGTCTGTTCCTTTAGCACGATGTTCAACTTCATCACACGATCCAGAATTGACTGCATCATCATAACGTTGTTGACCATAACTACTTCCTGAAGAGCCACGGTTGTCTTGCTTTGTTGTGTTGGCACCTTGATTGTTATTCTGAAATTTGCTCGACATGGCAGCAAATTGCTCGTTGGGATTAGCACGCTTCCCTCCCTTGCCAGTATTTTCAGTATCGCTTGATTTATTATGCTCCTTTGCTGGTCTTCCTAGTGCTGCTGTATCCAGATTTATTGCCTTTTGTGCTGTAATGTCTTCATAAGCTTTCTGAAAAGAATTTGCTGCTACATCGTTCTGGAAAGCTGGCTTTCGCTCGGTACGATTTGGTTTGGAAGGTTCTCGAGGACAATCAAATGGGAGATTTGGACGCTTTGACTTGACATCCTCTGACCACATACCCATGGGATTATCAACCTCTGCTAATCGGAGGTAGTACTCTCCATACTGTCTGAGCTCTTCAAATTCTGGAGTAGGACTCTTGTTCTTCATCCTACAGAGATAGCCGAGAAAAGTCTCAGCCATTAACAATGTCGAAATGGGATTCAGTGCCAAATGTAGACTGGGACCTTGCTTCAATATAGTAGTCTTCAGATCTAGCTCGCCATCCTGGCGGTAGATAGTAGTAGTCTTCTGGATCGGTAGAGGAATTTTGTCTTTCTCGGATTTTTTCACGCGCAGCCAAAGGTATTGTTCAACTTTTCTTTCACCAGCTTTTTCTTCTATTCGTTTGTATGTTGATTCCTCCTGACTTCCCCCCTCTTTGTCACGCTTAATACCATCTTCGTTGAAGATCAGATTGTATTCAAACAAGTCGATGTGACGCTCATCTTCGGGCAAAGCATATAATTCATAATTTCCCACAACGGTCGAGAATAAACTCGTTGCATCAAGCTTTTCTGTTGAATCTGGATCCTCTGCTGGATCACTATTCTCTGTCAAAAGAAGATCTTCTTCTTCCTTGCTTGACGAGCTCCAATCACAAAGCAAATCTTTACTAGAGAATCTTGCAAAGCTCTTATCATTCTTTGGTAGATCAGCTCGTCTTTTTAGTTCGAGCTCTGCCTTTAAGATTAGTCGCTCCAAGCATCGTCTTGTTGGGTAAAAGAAGAAGCCTCCTAAATAGGTCTTCATGCTGACGGCAAGTTCTTCCTTCAAAGGTACTATATTCTCGACTGTTGTCAGCCAATCTTCCGCCATACGCCAGTCCGAAGAAACAATTCCTGTCTCTTGGAGCCACATACTTTGAAGTGGCATGTTTGATTCGGAATAGGGTACAACATTAGCTACTTTGACATTGTAATCACCAGTGAAAATGCACCTGTATCTCCCTGTCCGATCAGCAAGGTTGTTGACCTGCTCATTGACCCAATTCCACTTCTTGCGTGTTTCGTTGACGACTCTTTCAAGGCGATTGCCAAATGATACCATAAGTACTGGTGCAAAGTGCAATGACTTCAAATGATGGTCTTCACCTCCGTCAAAAGCCTTTGTAGTAACAAAGGCCTTAGTGAAATAATAATGCGATGCTTCAAGCTCTTGAAGGATTGCATCGAGTCACGTGCGTACCTGTAGAGTTAAGCCATACCGGTAGGCTATTCCTCAGAGAGTAAGTCTCTTATTTTTGTACATGATTAGACATTCGCTTTCCCTCTCTTCCTAAGTCCTTGCATTTATAAGCATGTCGATGCGTCTTGCCTTATATCGAATGCTCATCAAGCAGCACTTTTGATGAATAGGTGTTGCTCATTTTCCCTCGTTCCAAAATTCTGGCTACCGGTACCTCGTTCCTATTCACACGTATTGATAACACCTTACATAAGCAAGCCACGCGCGAAGCCGGAAATTTGGCAGTCGTCGCTTTTCGTATCTAAAGTACGCGGACCTACGATATCTTTTCTCTTTTCACCCCATCACTTTTGTCTCTCTGTCCCAAAATAAACTCACCTACTCACTTTTAGACCACTAATATCATTAAAATCCACTATGGCTTCTGTAAGTAGGCTCTTTCATGTTTTTACTTTCTTGTTTTCTTTTAAATTGACTAACCCTACTCTTTAGGAACAACCCGCCGCTGGTGCTCCTCAACAAGATGCTCTTGATAAGGGTGTAAATAGCATTCTCGACAAGGCTGGTCATCACCAGCAAGGAAACACTGTCGAAAAGATCTCTGATGGTATTCGATCAGTCTTTAAGAAGGTGACTGGCAAGGGTAAGTTGAAGTAATAGCAACGAGCACGATGCTAGCACAGGAATCATGCTGACAGACTCATGTCTCTCCCTTTCTCCATCAGACGTTCCAATTAAAGACAAGCAGTAAATTTTTGAATTGCTCTTCGCTCTGGACACAAGCTTTAGTGAGCTCTTCAATAAATTTCTTAATCTTCTTTCCATACCCAATCATGATCTATGAACCTCTAAATACCTCTTTTTTATTCCCTTTTTGGGTGTCTACTCTTTGTTAATTTCTACTTTTGTTGAATTCAATGTCGCTTATATATACCTTTTAAAGCTAAAGAGGGATATGCGCCCATTTCCGGCTCGAAGCTAATCCCCCAAAATGAAATTTCAAGCTAAATTAGGTCCTCTGAGGATTTTATGATATAACCTCTAATATAATTAAAGGTGGAGGGCCTTTTCCTTTTTTTTTTTTACTTCAAATTCAACGCCATCCATTTTGATGATTCATAATGATGACTACTACTGCTACTAGACCTGCACTACCTCCTATTCCATCTCATGCTACATTTCTCTTAGCTCAAATTAGGTCTGGTTTAGCTCATCTTCATGCTACATCTGAGCTAGATGACAGGAGTTTTCATCAGATTGAGAGCTTATTAACAAAAGGTGCAATTGGAGAACCTAGCTCAGCACAAGAGTTGGAAGAAAGTCATACAAAGCGAGGAGATCTTAATAAAGAAGTAATTGAAGATGAGAAGCTTGGAAAGAATAATGCATGGTTACGAAAGGCGTTGATAGAAACTGATTTACTATCCAACATTGTTCAAATGGCCATGCAAATTGCTGTACCAAGTGCACTTTTAGGTGATGCACAACAGGAAGCGATTATAAAATTAGTTGAATTATCACAAGAGAAGATTGCAAATGCAATTACAGATCCTTTACTTCAGAAGAGAACGAAAAGTGGAGCATTAGTAGGTGTTAAAGGAGCTCAAAGTGGATTGATAAAAGGTTGGAATGTGGCTGGTTCTAGTGTTGGTGAAATAGGAAAAAGAAGAGAGGAAGCAAAATTTAAAGCAGAGTTGAAAAAGTTGGAGAAACAAGAAAAGAAGGAGATCAAGGAAGAATTAAAAAAAGAAAGGGAGGAGATTATAAAGATGAGACAAAAGGCAATGTTGGAAGGAGGAGGTAGTAATAGCGAACTTAGCAAATTAAGCATTTTATCTTCTCAGAGTCAAATACACAAGACTGCCAGCGAAGATAAAGAGACAAGATCATTTGTAAAGAGTCCAAAGCAGACAATGTCTAGTACTAGCATCGATGCTCCATCCCAGAGTCGAGACTCATCATTACTTTTCAATGATAGCAAACCTTTGGCTACAGATGATGATGGAGAAGCAATGGTGAGCGTGACTTGCTCTCAATTAACTTCTCAAGATAATGTAGCAGCAACGACTACGTTTTCACCATGGCCAGGTCTGCTACTCTCATGTACTCTTGTAGCAATTAGCGATGATGTAGAATCAGCAGAGAAAAGTACTACAAAAGACAAGCAAATAGAAGATATGAAACATCTTGATTCGACACCACTTCCACCACCTCCTCGCCGTCTTCCCCCCCTCTAGTACTAGCGAAAGGGGAAGTTGTATCGTATAATACTCCAACAAGAGAAGAGACACAGCGAAGCAGCATTCGTAGTCAATCGACTCATGATAGTACATCTCAAAATCAGTTTTGCAACAGCAGCCTTCTTCATTACAGACATCGTCTCATTTTACAACTCACTTGCCTCCTAATCGCAGCGCGAGTGAGAGACCGCCGCCACAATCACAAGTGCAATCACCACAATCCATTCTTACGATTCAAGGTGAAGTCGTCGATGCAAGTTGAGTCAAAGCAGAAGGGTTGGACCAAATAATTAGGATTATAAATACTCCTTCTACGTAATATTACAATGTTGAGGAATTGTTTTCAACGACTTCTGTCCAATCTTTTAAAATCTTCCAGCAAATGAAATCATGTTCGTTTCTTGAAGATTCTTCGATCTTGCACGCTTCTAAACATCCCTTGACTAATTTCATTGCTTCTTCTGCTTTGGAATGACTCTCGAGCCACTTCAGATACTCGACCTTACTCCACTTGTGCAATTCATGCGGCAACAAGATTTTCTCTGATCGAACAATGATATGATGGGCAACAATTTGTGGAATCAAACCACTAGAAGCGGCAAGTAAATCTGGAGAGGTAAGTTGAAGGTTATCTTTAAACAACAAAGATCGGAAAGAGCGTAAAGCCTTGAATTCAGCACCACAATCCGACAAAGTAGGACAAGGGGTAGGTGCGCATCCCAGCAATTGCTGAATAGCAAATTCAAGCTCGGTCATATCTGAGGTTAATTTTAGCTTTCCACCTTCACCAAGTGGTCGAACTAGAGAAGCGTGCAAGACAAAGGTGTGTAAAGCATGTTTGGAAATGCGAATCACCCTGGAAGAGAAGGATTGTATTGTCAGCTATACATCTACTTATCGGACCTTATCACTCACCAAGATGTCTTGTCAGTCTCCACACTATAATGAACAAATAATTGTTCTCGAATATACCACAATCGATCGCTGAGATCGCTCATATAGGCACTTCCTCCGCTACCGCCCATGACTGCATCTTGTTTCAGCCCAAAGTCGACATAATGCATTCTAGCAATAGTTTCTGAAAGTTCCTTGCAAATAGACTGCAACAATGGTTCCACAAAGTCATGACAGTAGAGTTGATTGCATTGCTTGAGCACCTCACTGATGCCTAATCTACACTCTTCCGGACCTTGTTCTATGACCTTTTCAAGTCTTTTCTGAAAAGTTAAAAGGGCACTGCTTAAATTGGCATTCAACAATTGAGAAGGTGAGGTTGCAGTTCGTTGCAAAGTATAGGAAGATGAATCTCGAAGACGCTGCTGCCCAATGGTTTTGACAAAGCGTAATAGCCAATCTTTGATCATACGGAGAACACTTTGGAGAAGAATAGGATCACTCTGTGCTCGAATCAATTCTTCCCAAGCCATTTGTGCCGCTGTAGCTCCTTCTTGAGAGCCTACACCTCGCTGAGTAGAGAACGAAGAGGTGAGATAATTGTCTAATTTGGATCTAGACTTTGAAAGGTAATTTTCTTGTAAATGACTTAGAGCACCCATCATTAACAACGTCTCTGGACTCTGTGAAGAGGAAGAGTAATCGAATGTTTCAGTATATATGGCAACCTTGTCGAAAAAATCTTGAAAAAGTCGCAAGAGTCGAGGATACGATGTAGAGAGTGTTTGAGATAAGAATATTGAAGACTTGGTCCATTGACGACTTTGCTTTTCTATTGCCTCGCTTAAAGTAGCCCAAAATATAGCATTAGGTCGTCCACCCAACACACTCATAGCTTCATCTAGATAGTTTGTACCAGTCAATTTATCATTTTTGAGACTAAGAACCTTTTCCAGAGTGTATACCTTGCTACAGACAGCCCCCATCTCACCAATAAAAAGTGTCTCTAATCGAATCCAGAGTGCTGTGCTCCACCTTTGACTTAACGCAGTATGAGTAGAACTATCGCTTTGTGCTTGACCTCGTCTAGATTTATATGAGGTATAGGAAGAAGTTTGATGAATGCTGGGTTCTCTTGTACCCATTTCACGAGACAAAGCTTGCATGTCAAAAGCTGCTGCGACTCGATCACGAATAACATCATTTAGATCAGTCAATAGATCTCGAACCAAGTCGGCCAATTGACCCAAGTTGAAAGCAGTCTGGAGGGAAGTGCTCAAGAGAGTTGGAGATAAATCACGCAATCCTCTAACCACCATATCTTCCATGAGATCTGTCACCTTTTCCCTAGCTTCATCCACTATAGGCATCGTCTCTTTGACAAAGTCAAGATTGGAAAGTGATACTTCTTGCCCTTCTCTTGGGCCGGTTTCAGCTGTCAATGGCTTTGGTCTTATCCGATCTGGATCGATCAGATTTGCTATAGAGAAGTAAAGTAAGTAATATTGAAACGGAGATGCCTCCAGGAAGTAATTCACCTATCTCAGAAAGTGTTAAAGCTGCTCTACTCAGCCCTCTGCCTCTTTCCTCTCCCAGCTCTGCGTCCAAAATTTCATCATCCGGTAGACCCTCCGGGACCTCACCTTCCACTTCTTCCAATCTTTCTAGTCGATTCCGATCATCAACCTTTCGCTCCGCCACAGTCAAGCTCTTCATTTGACTTTGCAGCCTTTTGACTAATCGAGTAAATCTCTCTGATCTCTTGACTAAGCTCTGGGCACTTCTCAATTTGGAAAGGCGAGACGTAGTTGCTGTGAGGGTAGCTCGAGGTATTGAGACTCGTTGAACAAGTTTATTTTGGTGTTCATTAAGAGCATGTAGAGAATTCATTAAAATTGCCAAGTTTGGACGCAATGCTAATAGAGTTGTAGTATGATTAAGTAATTCGTGGGCATGTAGAGTGACCTCTTCTCGGATTAAACGATCAACATCATCGATGGCCAAATTGAGCCTGCTCAATGCCACACTAACATCTCCTTCTACATCTAGCTCCTTTCGACTTGTCTGCGGTAGCCAGCTCGTTGAAGATTGAAGGGCAAATTTGCCATTCACTTTCGATGTAGTTGCGGTATTAGGAGCTTCAATGATGTTATTAGCATACTCTTGTGGATCGAATGTTTCGCTCAAGAAAGGAGTGGTGTCTGAGTAGAAGAATTGATTTTAGTCATGTATGTCAACTAGCACTTTGAAAATCAAACTAACCTATCAGCGATAAGCCATGAACCTGAGCTAAAGACAGTATCTCCTCCAACGACCTGTTTTCCTGAGCCATCTCTGCTCCTTGCCGTCCAAGCTTCCTTGTAAACTTCCTATTTTGGATGATCAGATGTTCGAGTAAATGAGGGATTGCGAGCCGTGCGAGTTGCAAAATCCAACAAGCGCTACCTATAAAAAGAAAGTCACATGGGAAAAATTATACTTTCTTCTTGACAGTGTCTTTTGCTTGATCCTCTTTCTTGACCTCACACGACTCGGACCCGTTCTCTTGGTTTTCACTTGCCTTTCACAAACATACATTATGTCGGCTCAAGCGGTGACTTTGGACAGTGTCAGTGCTACGCTGAAGTCACTCTCTATCTCAGCTGCCAATGTCGTTTCTCACCCTACTACTTCATCTCCTGATAGCTGGAAGGAAGCTCTCTCCTCAACTGTCACTTCCATGACTGGAAACTTCCAATATACAAAGACATTAGTTTTTAAACCAAAGACAGCAAAAACAGCAAAGCCTCTTCCCGTTCTAGTTGTGGCCAGACTCGATACCGAAACAAGTACTGGTCCCTTGAGCAAAGAGATTGGCCAAAAAGACTTGCGCTTGGCTGCTCCCGAGCTACTCACAGAGTTCCTCGGTGCTACAAAGGATGATGGTGAGTATGACAATTTGACAGAAGATAGAACAAGAAGCTTAAATAAAAAGTTGCAGTATCTCCCCTGTCTGTGTCAAGTGCCAACGCAGCCGAAGGCTCTCACCCTGTCTTGGTAATTCTCGATGCATCCCTCGCCTCCTCTACAGACAACTTTGCTGTGCACGCCGCTTCTTCCGATAAGACAATCTTCTTGACAGGAGCAGACATCGCAAAGTATTTGCAGAGTACAAATGTTGAGGTGAAGGTGATCGATTTCAGTAAGCTGTCATCTGCGTCCGCGTGAGTACTTTCACAGAATGAGTGACCTATCGAAAAACCAAGTTAAAACCTTCTTCCTGCCTCTCAGTGCTATACCAATGTCAAGCTCTCCTTCAACTGCATCAGCGTCTGCTCCAGGAGTCTCACAAGGCCCAATTCCTGATTCAGCTGCCGCAAGGAGCAAAGGATCAGATGCTGCCAAGATTCCAGAAGCAGAGCTGATTGGTATTACTGTTCGAAAGGATCTTGACTTTCCTGATTGGTATCAGCAAGTACTAAAGAAGGGCGATATGCTGGATTATTACGATGTCAGTGGGTGTTACATCTTGAAGCCCTGGAGCTATACTGTTTGGCAATCGATTCAAAGTACGTATTGCTAAGAAAAGGGCAAAATGGTGAATTGTAGAGTTGACAGCTGCGTTCTTTCACTTAGCTTTTTTTGACGCTGAGATCAAGAAGCTTGGTGTGGAAAATTGTTACTTTCCCATGTTTGTGTCCTCAGATGTACTCGAGAGGGAGAAAGATCACATTGAAGGCTTTGCACCAGAAGTGGCATGGGTGACTCGAGCGTGAGTGTGTTTTTCTCACCACGTTAGACATGGCATGAACGCTAATATCTCCTTCTTTGCTTAGCGGTAATAATGACCTTGAAAAGCCAGTCGCAATTCGACCTACATCAGAGACTGTCATGTACCCTTGTGAGTAATTGGCGAAGTCAGAAAGGAAATTATTGTAGCTAAAGTATATTTGAATTTACAGACTACGCCAAGTGGATCAGAAGTCACAGAGATTTACCGCTGAAGTTGAATCAGTGGAACAGTGTCGTGCGTTGGGAGTTCAAACACCCTCAACCTTTCTTGCGAACAAGGGAATTCCTCTGGCAAGAAGGTCATACTGCTCATTTGACTTTACAGGAGGCCGATATCGAAGTTAGACAGATTCTAGACCTATACCGTCAAGTATATGAAGATTTGCTGGCTGTTCCTGTTGTTCCTGGTGTTAAGTCTGAAAAAGAAAAGTTTGCGGGAGGATTCTATACTACTACAGTAGAAGGCTTTGTCCCTACTACTGGACGAGGTATCCAAGGTGGTACAAGTCATTGCTTGGGTCAAAATTTCAGTAAGATGTTCAACATTTCGGTTGATGATCCCAAGGCGACAGAAGAGACGATGGGAAAACCAGAAGGTCGTATTCACGTTTGGCAAAACAGTTGGGGTCTAAGTACAAGAACAATTGGAGTCATGGTCATGGTACACGGAGATGACAAAGGTCTAGTCATGCCGCCAAGAGTATCACAAGTACAGGTTGTCATTGTGCCATGCGGTATGTCTGCCAAGAGCACACCAAAGGAAAAGGAAATCATCTTAGATGCTTGTCAACAGACTGCAAAAACTTTAATTCAAGCTGGTATTCGAGCAAAAGCAGATTTGAGAGATAATTATACTACTGGTTACAAGTTTAATGATTGGGAATTGAGAGGTGTACCGCTTCGTATCGAGATTGGACCAAAAGATTTGGAAAAAAACCAAGTCCTTACTGTGCGAAGGGATAATGGTAAAAAGGAAAGCTTGAGTGCAAGTACCTTGACAAAGGAAGTCCCAACTCTATTGGATACTATTCATAACGATATGTTCCGAAAGGCAGATGAAACTTATCGAAGCCATCGCAAAGTCGTAACTGAATGGGCCGATTTTACAAAAACGCTGAATGGAAAAAATCATGTCATTATCCCTTGGTGTGAAGTGGAATCATGTGAAGATGCCATTAAAGATCGAAGCGCTAGAAGTGCAATAGAAGGAGAGGCTATGGATGAACGAGCTCCTTCCATGGGTGCCAAATCTTTGTGCATTCCATTTGATCAAGCTCCGTACCCAGAGATTGCTGGCAAGAAATGCCCTCAATGTGGACAAGATGCAAAGAGGTGGACGATGTTTGGTAGAAGTTACTAGATGTAGATATTCGTTACGATTATAGGTGATGTTAATGTATGAAAGATATATTACACAAAATGCAGTACAGGGCAACAAGTAAGGAGAGCAAGCAGAAGTACAGATGTAGATTTGTCAAGGTAAAGGATGGACATTAGCCAAGCCAGTGTTCTCTTGTAAAGTGAATCCTGAAGATTGGATATTTGAAGAGGGGGTGTCTATGAGTGATTGTGGGTTGCGGAAAAGATTGGTAGGATCTAATTTCTGTTTGAGTGCGGTAAGTCTGGGTATAGCACTACCGTAATAAAGATTTTTCCAATCTTGGAGTGTAATGTCGGCATAACAACTATAACTTGCTCTTTCCAAATTGTCTCGCTTTAATGCTTCGATCAATGCAGAATCAACCCTGTGAATGTATTCATATCCAGAATGAGGCATATTGCCTTCTACATAAGTTCCAACACTTGCTTGAATAAGCCAAAGAGCATCACGATGAACCATGGAACTCTGTTGAACCACTTTTGCATCTCGATGTTTTGCATTTGTACCTCCAAACATTTCAAAATAAATATTCCATGCAAAAAATTCATTTGGAAGCTTGCTTGTCTTTCCCTGTGCTTCCAATTCAGCCCTTTCCCAAAATATAGAAAACACCTCTCTAAATCCTCTTGTTGTGAGACCACGCTGACTCATCGATAAGGAGGTCCTTGCCAAAAAATTGTTCCTTGTTAATCTTTCGGCCAAAGTATCTAATTTATCACCAGGTTTACCGAAATCATCCCATTCTTCAAATATTTTTAGGTATGTCATTTCTTCTTCCTTTACCATATCTGGTTTGACTGGTGCCCCTCGTTTGCTCAATTCTTTCCAAAGTGGTGCAATAATAGATTCTTTGAAATTGTCAAGTCGACCATAATACATTCCTCTCATACTAACGGAAATGATACCACCAGCTGGGTCTCCTCCATTCGGTGCTTGAGTTTGTATATGCCATCCCATTTCACTTGGCATATTTCCGCTGGTTGCAAAGACTTGTACCCCATCCATCAATTTGACTATATCATCAACACTCTTGAGAGAGCTCGTCCAGCGATACTCAAGGAACGTCATGGGACCACTTGCGTCGTATGTGCTAAAGGTGAATTTGGTCACAATTCCAAAGAAGCTACCAGAACCACGAAGCGCCCACCAAAGCTCTTCATTTTCATGCTGTGAAGCGTGTACAATGGAGCCATCTGCCAAGACAACTTCAGCTTCAACAATATTGTCAGTCGCCATACCCCACATTCTACTGGTGGGTCCAAAACCACCGCAAAGTGCATGGCCACCAGTTCCAACAGTTGGACAAGTTCCGTGGGGCATTCCACGCTTGCCATCCGCATACAATTCCTTGACAACATCTCCTAACCGGGAAGCAGGACCAAGATGAGCCAATTTGTTAGCACTGTCTGAGACTATACTGCTCATTTGTTGCATATCTATAATGAGAGCACCATCTTGCCCACCTGAACCAAATCCAGCAAATGAATGACCGCCACTTCTTGCTGCTACTTGAACATTTCCACATGAAAGTGCACATTTTACTATTTTTGAGACTTCATTCGCATCCTTTGGGTATGCTATTGCCACAGGATGAAAGTGGAATCTTAAATTGTCGCTTTGAGAAGCTTCCCAATATGTTGCACTATCATTTCGTATAGAGTCGACAAATTTGATCTCTTCTTTCAAGAGACATTTTGAAGTATCATCATCGGCTCTTTCTATTGCTGATAATGTTTGCCGACGAGGTAGGAAGGGAATTGCTTCAACTGTTGTTGGAAGTGAAAACAGTGATATAAGTAGAGTGATGAAAAAGATATTGACTGCCACACGTAGCCGTAACATCGTTTCAAGTGAGAATAGATGGGAAGGGGGAGTAATGTTGTTGCGACGACTGGGGTGGTGAAGAGCGAGATTTTGTGGCAACAAATTTGCTTGCTTTCAAAGCGGGACAGAAAAATAAAAATATCCAGACCGTCTAGCGGTTCTGTAAAAAGAAGGTCTTTTTGAGGGGAAGTGATGATGTTAATGAAGGGAGGAACACAAAAGGTCTTCTATAATAATCCCAATGAGAAACACACTCCTTTGCCTAAAGAGGTTTGTTTCCCCTCCCTTGCATGGAGCGAACTAAAATAAAGAGAAAGATAAAATTAAAATGCGTTTAATTTTTCATTTTATTATAATAAAAGTTCGCGTGCCTGCGCCTACGCTAAAGTAGTTGGGCGTAGGCACTGTTGGGCTTCGCCGGTCACCTCTATGACTATTGATAATTTAAGTGACAGTAACAGCATCAATTGCCACCTCTCAGAAGAAATATTCAGATGTTATCCTCAGATTTCATCCCTCCGAATCATTGTGCTCTCTATCTACCTTTTCGGTTCCGAATAAGGTTTTTGTTCCTTATTCATCTACAGGATAAGGTAATATAGAGAGAGATGCGCGTGTCGTCATAATTTTATTCTTATATTTTCTCATTCCTCCCTCCACCCTAACATTCTGGTTGTTCGCTCAGCATTTTACCAAGACATATAAGTAAGAGTACTTGAAATCAACTTTTTTTTTTTACCTGCCTCTCCCGGCTACCCTCACCCCAATCCCTTATCATGTTTCACGCAGCACTTGATCCTTTCTATTTAGGAGTCACTGCGATCATAACAGTTGGATGGCAAGCATTTGGTTTCTTTCTGGTGTTCTTCATCGTCAAATCAGATGTTCTCACCGATGCTTGGTCTGCCATCAACTTTTTCGTTTTAGCCTTACTTTCACTCAATCTAGGAGCTGCCTACAATGCTAGAAACATTCTAGCAAGTATATTTGTCATGATTTGGGCAATTCGTTTAGGAGGTTTTCAACTCTTTAGAATTAGCAAGATGGGAGGTGATACTAGATTCGATGATATGAGAGGTAAATTTCTCAATTTTGCTGGTTTCTGGATAGCGCAAGCCATTTGGGTCTGGACTGTCAGCTGTGAGTACCATTTTTCTCGAAAAGAAAAGTTGCCAATACTCTATTTAGTACTTGAACTCTTAATTTACTGCTTTGAATGCGCGCAGTACCTACCACTGTCCTAAATTCACCTGCTGTTAGTCGTCAAGCAGATGGCTATGGTGGTACGACAATTAGCTTCGGAACTGGCTGTGACATTGCTGGTATTATTTTATGGGTCATTGGATTCTCTTGTGAAGCTCTTGCCGATGCACAAAAATATCGACATAAAATGGTAATCAAACCTCCCAAAGGTGCTATTTGTGATACTGGTATTTGGTATTTTTCACGTCGACCCAATTATTTTGGTGAAATTGTACATTGGTGGGGTATTTGGTTACTTTGTGTTAGTCCAGCAGTTTACAATGGTAACAATAGAGATATTTCACAAAGAGGTCACGATGCTCTTTTAGGATCACTTGTTTCACCACTTTTTACAATGACTCTAATTTTATTCGTCAGTGGAATGCCAACAGCTGAAAAGCCATCTCAAGAAAAGTATTACCTAATGAGTCATGGATTGGAAGGAGGTAAATCATTGGAACCTTTTGGAACTACACAACATGAAACCGATCCTTGGAAAAGAATGAAAGGGTACAGAGAGAGAACTAGTCTTCTCTTACCTTTACCACCTCAACTTTATAAACCTTTACCCAAATTTATCAAGACTACACTTTTCTTTGACTTGCCAATCTTCCGTTTCAATGAAGAAAAAGATGGTCCAAAAGCTTTAGAAACGGAAAAGAAGAAAAAAGGACAAGGTGATCAAGCCGCTTGAAAGAATCTATATCCCAATTTTTTACCATCTAAATAGCAATATTTTTTACAAGGTTCGCACAACAAGATACTGTACTGTACTTTATTTTTCGCTATTTTTTTTTCCATTTCTTTCTAATTATATATATATATATATATATATGTATGAATATTGAAAACTCAATAAATCAATTACTGCCCTTCTACTTTTACTTTTGAAGGTATAGTTGCTGATGAAACTGGTGAAGGGCTTACATTTACTTGAGCGCACCTCTCTCGAATTAATTTGCGAAGTACTCCACTTGCTTCTCTACCCAATTCCCATCTTGAACCTCTACAAATCTTTTCAACTAATTCTAAAACTCCGGTAAGGTATTGATGTGGTGGATTAAAAGCTTCTTCATCTTCTGGATCACTTTCGATTACTTGATTCAAGTAAATGTTTGCTTCTCTATTTGCTTTTTCCAATGGTACAGTAACGTTTGGTATTCTTTGAGCTAATGAAGCATGACTTCCAATTGTAATTTGAAGAGTTGAAGAAGATGAAATTGCAATTCCACTACCATTACTTTCTTCATCTCGACTTCTTGGACGTGATAGTGGATCTCTTTGTGATTTTGGTGGTGGTGGTGATAAAGCTTGACTATAGGCCCAAATGACAAGTGCACACAAATATTGTATCCATTGATGATGTAATAATTCATCAAATCCACTATGATTAATTTGTTGTAAAAATTCACCTTCAATATCATCTAACAAGGTATTTCTTAAAAAATTCGCTGCCAACCAAACTGCCAAACGAGCATCTTCTCCTTTTGCCCATTCTCTACACGATTTTCTTGCAACACTAAAAGTATGATGATCAATAAATCTACCTAAAACAGTAGGTAAACCAGCATAAATTTGTATATCAACTGAATCTGCATGTAAAACAACTTGAGACCATAAAACTAAACTTTGAGATGCTCGAAAGATAGATCTAGAGGATTGTGAAGTTGCATTATACCAACCTGCATCTAATCTTCCTTTACAAGAAATATAACTACTTTTTAAAGTATCTTTCCAATTTGCAATACTTTCACTTGTTTCAGGTGCTGCCAACAGTGTTTGCTGTTTCCATTGTAAATCATAAGCTACACTCATAAGTCCATGTAATAAGATGAATTGTTGAAAACTATCAATATTTGAATTGGAAATACCAGATTCAGAAGAAGAAAGTGAAGCTTTAAGAGCACTTATAAAGGAAGGTGTTTCCAATCTTCTTTTTAAATATTCTTCTTGCCAATCTCGACTAGTTTTAGCTTCCCATAATTCTTCATCGCAAGGCAATTGTAAGTGAATTTGAAAAGATGATAGAGCAGGAATATGACGAAAGATGGTAGCATGTTGACTATCAAGTAAAAAAGAAAATAATGCAATTCTCTTTTTTTCTTCTTCTCTAGACCAAGCTCTCCATTTCTCTTCTGTTGCTAAAGGTAATTTTACTTTAGAAGGTGAAAAGACGGCATTTCTCCTAGCAAGTGTTACAATGAAATTATGAAAAAGATGTGCAGTTTCATGTTGAGGTCGAGTTCCCATAGTTTTACCAAAAACTTCAGTAAGTAACATGGCTTGAAGCATTGCCAAAGTTGCTCTAGCAGGTCGAAAATCTTCAAATGAAATAAAAGCTCCCCATAATTTCCTACCAATTCGTTCTGCAAGAAAATGTGCTGCCTCATCTGCAAAGTGAGCTCCACAAACCACCATTGCGGAAAGTAACATTGGGTCTGCTGATTTTGCTGAAAAAGTTGGTCGATGAATGAGAGGATAAATGGCATTCAGCTTGGTAAAAAATAGATGTAAATAGCATCGTAAGGCTGCAGGTGTAAAAAGTGGCGAATTGGGCAATTCTTGAACCGAAGCTAAAAAGTGTAACAATCTAGCATGGACATTGACATCTACGTCAAAAGCAGGTTCATCAGGTATTTCCTAATGACGAAAATTGAGAATTGAAATGCAGGGAGGGATTAAAAAAAATTAGATTCTGCAAATTATGCTTTCTGTACATTTATCTTCACTTACTCTTTGTAGTATGGCAAAGAAGGCTAAATCATGAAGTGCACCTGCTTCTTCTGCTTTTCGATCATTTGGATTTTCGCCATTTCCTTCTTCATCTAATATAATCTCTTCGCTATTATTATTATGTATTACTTCTCTACCTAATTCAATATTGTCTTCCAACACGATATTACTTTGGCCGGTAGAAGCATCACTAGCCATCTCATCTAATCTTTTAGTAGTTGCCATTAAAGGATTTGTTCCATCAAATAACCAGTCGTAATCTGCAATATAATCTCCTGATTGTGGATTGGAAAAGGTAAAATGAGACGAGCCTGGTACACTAGACTCTAGAAGGGCTGTACCTCCCGGAGCTGAAGAAGGTATAATCGCTGGCATTGTCTCATACCTATCCATTGAACGATTTGGTGAAGAATCTTGAGCAGGAAATGATCTTTGCCATGATTCATAGTTTGGTGTATTGTATTGCATTGATGATGGTCTTCCGAAATCGCCTTGATGATCTGGCATTTGATACGGTAAAGGTGGCGCAAGTGAAGAAATGTCATCTCGTAGAGGGATACCAATAGATTGCATGTTAGTACCTTGTAATATTCCACTAACTTCTAAATATTGATTTGGTGCCGGTGGCGGTGGTGGAAGAAATGCAAAGTTACTATCATAACGAACCATTGAAGGGTTGACAAGGTTTGAAGTTGAAGCGATATTACTTGTCATTGATTGAAAGGGTCTAATTCTTTCCTCTTCTGAATCAGCTTCATCTTCCTCTTCCTCTTCCTCTTCTTCCTCTTCTTCCTGTCCTCGTGAACTAGTAGCGGATACTCCATCTCTTTTCCTCTTGCCACTCCATCTTCCTAATGTTCTACCTCTCAGTGCATGCCTCTCCAAATGCCTGGCCAACAAATCTTGACGAACAAATCTGTAAAAGAAGAATTGAAATTTGTACTTTATGCTTCTACATTTTTTGACAACCCTACTTAAATTAATCTCACTCACGTTCGATCACACTGGTCGCATGCCAGAACCTTTTCACGATCATGATTCAATTTGTGTCTCAATAGGTGATCTGGTCTAGAGTAATGCTATATGGGAAGAAGTTTAGGGGAAAAGATAAGGATGAATATAACTTTTATTTCTTTTATTCTCCCTATATCATCTATCCCTTACTTTGTTGCAGCCTGGTCGATCGCAGGCATATCTTTGGCCAGAAGTAGCTTCCTTTCGTGCCATTTTTCAACCACTTTCTCAACTTCTGCACTCCCCCACCTTTATCTTTCGTATTTTAATTTCGCGGGGGGAAAGAGTTGTGATTTCTATCAGCAGCAATGCCAACGTAGAATTGAGTGGATAGTAGTGTGACTGATTGTTAGGTTATGCGAATCGATAACATGCATAAAGAAGTTGAAACAATAATATAGGGAAGGTTGCGAGCCAAAGAAAATGAGAGGAGAATGGAAAAGAAAAAAAAAGTTGATCCTTATCGTCTTTGAATTTCCCAGCCTTTCCTTGTTTGATGAGTGAAGGATTACTCACCACGTGTCCCTCATTTTCCTCTTTCTCCTTCGGACCTAAGATTCGCCCGCGACAAATTAAGTGAGGGCTCTGAGAGGGATCAAACAAAGTCCATCAATAAGTAGGCCTAAACAGGTGGAGTTCCCTTTTATTATTGCCAGTCTTCAACAACGGACGTCTATCGCTCGTGTGAATGCGACTACCTCGATCTTGACGCACGCTCGCCAGTCATTCACTATTGTACTTTACGTGATTACTGCTGTGCTGTAGAGTGAAATAATTACGCAGTACACAAAGAAAATAACCAACCTAATACTCCAAAAATCAATAGAACAGAGTTCAAGTCAAGCGTACGATATTTTGCGCCGCACACAGCATACAAAGGCAGCCTGACAAGTGGACGACAAGACGTGGCGCCGGAGCAATGTCTCGAAAAGCTAGGCGAGAATTGTCTTCAGAGTCGGATAGTGACTTTGACCCTAGTGACGATGATGAAAGTGTGAGTACCGTCCACTGACAGCATGTTATGTGTGTCTTTCAAAGAAGGGCGCGCGACGCGTTTCTTGATAGAGAGATGCGGTTGGGATACTACAAGGATGGAGCGACGAAAGGGCGGAGTGAAGAGGTTGGGGGGGGGGATGACTCATAGCGCCTCTCCAATGTTGAACTTGGCACTTTGCGAAATGAAAGAGTAGAGATATTTGTACAACAAAAGAAGTTCTGACATGCTTCGTCTCTCTATTGATCAGGCTGTAAACGAGATTATAAGTCCACGAGAAGAACCAAAGTCTTCCATCAGTCGATGGTCTCAGCGAGCTGTAGGAAGTGGTAGTAGCAGAAGGAGTGAAGGGAGTGCGTCACGTAACACCAAAAATCGTACTATGATTACAGAAGTAGACAGACGATCAAAGCGCAAGTCAATGACAAACCTGATGGATTCCAATAGCAATAGCAGTAGAGTCGATGGAAGGCAGCTTGATAAGATTGCATCGTTTGTCGGACCAGCTGCTAAAGCTGACGAGCTTTGCGCATTCTGCACGGGAACGACATCTAATAATCACGCTACGAATTTGCCAGAGATCTTAATTAGTTGTGTTGAATGCGGAAGCAGTGGTGAGTGGACATCACAGACTGAATCTAAAGAGATTTATCATTTACTAAATATATGCAACTGTGCTTGTCAATGCAGGACATCCAACTTGCATGAGGTGGGGTAAAAATCAAAGAAAGATCGCTGTGGCAAAAGAGTACAATTGGCGTTGCATGGAGTGCAAGACATGTGAGATCTGTTACCATAAAGGTGATGATGTGAGTCAGCGAGCCGAGATGAGTGATGGTTGAATAATATGGGCAGAGCTGAATGTCCTGACCTGCTTTTGTTCACAGTCAAAGATGATGTTTTGCGATCGCTGCGATCGAGGTTGGCATCTCTACTGTCTTGTTCCTGCACTACCCAAGCCTCCTAAAGGTGAGTTCTTGACCTAATATTTGCCAGACAAAACAGATACTAAAGATCTCTATTCCAGGTATGTGGCACTGCCCAACCTGCAAAGCTCTCGAAGGCCATATCCTCCAACAGAAGATCCCCACATCTTCCTATCTTTCTTCACCAAACATTGGCTCACCTTTAGCATCCTCATTTGGTGCTTGGGAAGCTGGAGCTAATTATGGAAGCGCTGCACTCAAAGGTAATCGAAATGAAACAACCTCACCTTTCAAAGGACCAATGAAAGCTAGTGCACCATATCCTATCGACAACATCACCTACAGTAATGTTGTCATGGAATCATCCACCGGAGGATCACTACAAACTGCTATGATGGGTGTCGGAAGGAGAATACGCAAGCCAACTGATTTGGATCGTAGCTTTGAATTTAGTCGTAGTCCTCATCGTTCAAATTCACCCAGCACAGCAACTCATTCTCGCTCCAATAGTAGCGCAGGTCTCAGTCGAATTGGAGAGGAAAAGAAAGGAAAAGGAAAATTAAAGCAGTCATCAAATACAAGTATGATCGTACGAATCAAGCGTATTAATAAACCAGACACCTCCTCATACAGTACCAACGGTCGTCGAAATTCTAGTCAAATGGGACCGAGGAAGGCTCGTCCCAAGTCTTTGAAGTTGCCTACTCTTGATTTTGATGCAGACCTAGATGAAGAAGAGGGTAGTGATCTTGACTTATCTACTAACGCACCAACGCCACAAGCATTATCTGGTTCGGCAAATAGCGAAGAAGGGGAAGAATCAGAGGAAGAAGATTCATTTGGTGGAATACTAACAGATATTGAGGCCGATACTTCCAAGACTATTCCTACTGCGGAAGACAAAGAGAGATTTGAAATGAGTAAATTGTCGGCAGAGACCAAATTGGGCGGAGCTGTTTCAAGTCTACCAGGCTCAACTAGTGGTCGCATAATCAAGAAGCCAGGAACAAGCTCATTAGAGACCACTCTCCTCACACCAAGCGTCTCATCGGCCAATGGCTACTTCACAGGATCCCCATGGGCAGGTACAGGAGCGGGTGGAGAAAAGGCTAGACCAGGACGAGGCGCAAAAGGTCCACCACCGCTAATCTCTCAATCTACGGAACCATCAGCGCCAGCTACACCAAGTACACCTGCAATAGAATCTTCATCTGCTACATCAGCAGAAAGTGGTAAAGCGATACCAATCAAGACAATTCGATTTGGCGGTTTTGATATTGATACTTGGTATCAGGCACCTTATCCTGAGGAATATAGTCTAGTACCTGATGGACGGCTATGGATTTGTGAGCACTGTCTCAAATACATGAAAAGTCGCTTTATGGCTACTCGACATAGAATGAAATGTAAAATGAGGCATCCACCGGGAGCTGAAATTTATCGAGATGGTAATGTATCCGTCTTTGAGGTAGATGGCCGCAAGAATAAGATTTACTGTCAAAATTTGTGTCTCTTGGCAAAGATGTTTTTGGATCATAAGACATTATACTATGATGTAGAACCTTTTCTATTCTATGTTGTGGCTGAGATGGATGAATTAGGAGCTCACTTTGTTGGATATTTTTCAAAAGAGAAGCGCAGTCCACTCAATTACAATGTCAGCTGTATCATGACACTCCCGATTCGACAACGAAGAGGATGGGGCAACTTTATCATAGATATCAGTAAGTACAGAGGAGAGTAGGATGGTCGATCTGGTACTGCCTATATGCATCTGATACCAATCTCTTCTTGTACACAAACTTATCAGGTTATCTATTGTCAAAGAAAGAAGGTCGTTTAGGATCACCTGAGAAGCCATTGTCTGATCTTGGACTATTAAGTTATCGTAATTATTGGACTTTGGCAGTATTCTACTATTTACGTTCTCATTATCGTCGAGACTTGACCTTGGAAGATATAAGCAATGCTACTTCGATGACTTTGGAGGACGTATTTTATGTTTTACGAGAGCAAGACATGATTGCCGTGCTCGACGGTCAATCGGGTCGTATTAGAGCACCAGCCACCTCTAAGTATAAGTCAAGAGAAGAGGCAATGTCTAGCGGAGGTGCAAAAGCAACAGTATTAAAGATTTCAACGACAAAGAC
The DNA here is from genome assembly GCA_023273805.1 of Exobasidium cylindrosporum. Taxonomy (NCBI): domain Eukaryota; kingdom Fungi; phylum Basidiomycota; class Exobasidiomycetes; order Exobasidiales; family Exobasidiaceae; genus Exobasidium; species Exobasidium cylindrosporum. The sequence continues at coordinate 3,168,610 of CP096878.1, forward strand.
ACCACCAAGTAGCAATGGCATGGTACGTCCACGACGAGGTAGACCACCTTTACCATCAACGGAAAAAGACAAGGAATATGCATTAGCCATTCCTACCGATTATGAGATTCAAGTAGATCCAGATTATATTCGTGCTCATTTGAAAAATTACGAAGCAAAAGGTTACCTTCAAGTTAAACCAGAGAAATTACATTGGACTCCATTCCTTGTAGTACGTACGCTTACGCATTCAGACTTGAACTTGAATGCTACGGGAGGTTTGATTGAAGAGAGACCACCACCATTGTATAGTATGGCACCAAAGGAAGGTCAAGAGCCAGGAGAAGCGACAGTGGAAGCAAATCAAGTAGCTGCTCACCCTGCGGCAGCAATGGAAGCAATGGAGGAAGTGTTGGACAATGGTGATGCAGACGAAGTGGAAGCACACATATTAGAAAGAAATGACAAGTCTAAGGAAACTGAGAAAAGACTAAAAATTGAGGACCATATTATAACTTCGGAGACTATTATGCTTCATGAAGCAGGTCAACCGACTGTTATTGTTCCTGCACTGATTGAAGTAGAAGAAGTAGAGGATGAAATAATGGATGCCGAAGAGAATATTATGGATATGTCCATTCAACATCCTAGAAATCAATATCCTAGAACGAATGGCAAAAGATCCTCTTCGCCTACCTCTACAGCACCTTCAACACCTAGCCGAAAGACGCGAAAGACATTTGAAAAGCAAATAAGGCAAAGTAGAAACTCAAAAGGCTTACTGCCCGTAGTAGAGCTTTCTACGAATATGTCATCCTTGCAAGCGACTCCTCGACGTCGTTTCAATCAAGAGAATATCAATACAATGTATCCTGACGGCGACAGCTATCTTTCCACTGATGAAGACGCACCTGGATCCGATGACATCATCGACAACGAGCCGTAAATCCTTGTTCATATCATGACCGCATACACAATCTACCTTGTATTGACTATCGCAACCTTGACAGCTTTCTACCAACATACCACTTTCACAATCATATAGCTTTAATATAGTTACATTTGACTAATCACCCTTGTAATTGTGCGCTTACTTTTTACTCTCTTTATACGGTATGGGATAAAGCCCCATTGGTGGAGGGGGCAACTGCAAAATCATAATTGTTGGATTCGAGTTTTTTGAATTTTTTTTAGCTTTTTACTTTTTACCTTTTCGAAGTTGAATACCCTTACTCTTTGACAGTTTCTGAGCTATTGCTACGTTCCTTTTCTTCAGCTCTTGTCATGCCTCCTTCATGGCTGCGCCATCTGGCAGAGCATCAATTAAAGGTGCCAGAAGAGCTTGAACATACAGACTGGAGTCGAGGTCTAGCAAATGGAAGTAATGCCGCTACTACTTCTACCTTTTCAGAAGGTTTACTTTCCGCTGCCAATGTTGCTCTTCAAGGAGAAGTATGTGCTTTTGCTGTGGAGCCAGTGTTGGGTTACATTGCAATTGGTACCAGTAGTGGTAGTATTCACCTATTTGGAAAGCCTTCTGTACAAATTACTTGGACTTTACGGCCAGCCAACAAGGTTCGGCATCTACTTTTCAAAAGTGGAAGTCCTTTACTTATAGCTATTGGTGAGCTTGAGTTCATTAAATCTCTTCTGATGGCTACAACACTGAAAATTCGCTACTCCCTCAGATGATCGAGATAACCTCTCAATCTTTGACCTATCTCGAAATGATCCTCAGATTCGAGCAAAGGTGTCATCTTCAAACAATCCCTTTTTACCTTCGCAATCTACTACAACTGGCTCTGGACCTAGCAATCCTACTCATCCGGATACTCCTATGCGGATAGCAGCACACAGTGCAAGGAATAGTGTCATCTGCGTTGAAGTGTCTCCACTACATGATCATTTATTTATGGGGCTTAGGGATGGAACCATTGATACTTTCGAGTAAGTAAATTCGACCATGAGAAAATTTACTTACTAATGACGATGCTTGATCTTTAGTCTGGAAAGGCTTTGTCCAAGTCCTTATCGGGTGCCTAATCTCTGGTGGGAAGAAGAAGAAATCCTTCGCAAGTCAGGGGTACCTGATGCTCCTAATCGACGTCATGTCCCTTTAATTATCGATATCAAGACACATCCAAAAGATATTAATCAATTACTACTCGCATATGAGGGTGGAGTGATACTCTTAGACGTAAAACAAAAGGAAGTACTGAAAACATATCAATTAAGGCATTTACCAGGATCAATTGGTTCAGGTGTAGGGAATCCAGATCTAATTTGGACGGAAAGGGCAAGTCCGGCAACATGTATTGCTTGGAGACCAGACGGTCTAGTGTTTGCATGTGGTCACGAAGATGGTTGCATTTCATTCTGGGATGTACAAGATGATTCGAAACCTGTCATGGTACGAACTTTGGAACTCATCGATGTTGACAAGCCAGTGGGGATACCAGATGAAATATCGGGAGGTCCTGCTCAAAGTAGAGAACCAATTTTCAAGTTGGCGTGGTCAGGTTTTCCAGAACAATCTTGGACGGAATTGGCAGCCAATGCTACTAGTAAGGTACAACAACAGCAATTTGAAGAAACTCATACTTCACACCAAGAGCTGACTTCCGGTTCCATCGTGACTGTATTGGGTGGTGCAACGGAACGTCATCCACCTGGCCTGGTTTGCTTGCATTTACCACCATTTAGCATCCCCTATTCTTCTTATTGGAGCTCAAAGACAACGGAAGCAATATCCAAGGCAAGGAAAGCATTAAGAGCTTCACTAGATACCAACACTGAAACAAGATACTGGACCCATTCAACAGTGGAAGATTTTCTTTTATTACCTAGGAACAACCCTTACTATGGATTAGCTTACGATCCCACTTCAATAATCATTTTAGAAGCTGCTGACCCACAATTACCACCTATACCTCCTCCTGCTGCTGCAAAAGGATTGAATGCATATGCTTTTCCACCATCATCTGGATCTTCTTCTACCCCAGAACAACATTCTAATGCGGGAATGCAACGTTCTTTCCCACAACGCAAACTCAATTTACCTCTACCGCTCTCTACATCAGGATCAGGGGCCATTCTAGGCTCCAGATTGATTGAACTTTCAGTCCATTCCTATCGTAAGTTAGCTGGAAAGCGAGACGTTGCCGGTGTCAACAATAGCCTTGCAACTGGTACTGGTGTAGCAATGGACGCAGGCTCTTCGCAAGAGCTTGAAGAAGATGTGTTTTTGAAGGGCGGTATAGCTACCCCTACCATTGTAGGAGGAAACACTAGTCTGGACCAGACAGAGGCGCTGAAAGTAATGGCCAAATCGGAAAATTTCAGAATCTTAATCACTTGGCATTTAGACGGAACAGTAAGATTTCATGATGCAAGTCCACAACTATTGCTGATAGGATCAGACGATGAGGTAGCAAAGCAAGATTCTAGTCAAAACAGAAAGAGTGCACTAGGGTTTCCCTTGACCCAAGATACTACACAGTTTAGCAAAAGTAAATACCTGGAAAAGGCTTTCCCATCACCTTTACCTCACTTAACCATCGATGTTCGATCGCTGATACAATCTGAAACAATGGTCGGTCACCCTACCTTTGAGCGACTCAATGCTGACTTGAGTTGTGTTCAAATTGCAAAGGTGGATTTTGCCCCTGAAGCATTAGAAACCGTCATTGCCCTTCGAACAGGTCAAGTATTCTTATACAAGTATGGATATGCAAGGTTTTCAGAAACGGAAGATGTAAAGGTAGCAGTAGCAGATGAAGTTCTTCAAGATGAAGAGGTTGCTGCTGATCTGGCTAGTCAGGCAGTGTCACCTAATAATCCCACTACTCCGTTTCAACGAAGTCATCTATCAACACAAAGACAGTCTATATCACAGCTAGACGGAGCTATGGCAGGTGCTATGCGAGATCTCAATATGGAAACGCATTCACTAAGCAATCTTCAAAGTACTCAAACATCACCCTTTATCGATTCTTCCAAAGCGCCACCACTTCCTCGTCCTAAAAGAGATCCAAAGAGAATTAGCGTTACTCGTAACCTTGGCTTTAGTAGAAGTGGCAAAGATGGAGCAAGAGCACCAGATTCAAGTCTGTCAAATAGTTCTCTACAATCAAAAGAAGTACATCTTTACTCCCCGTCAGTGCACCAAGCGCATATAGCACCCACATTCCTGCGTCAATCTCATATACCAGTCGAAGAAGTGACATTGATTGGACACATGGCCACTTGGCAATCTGATGGCTTCAAGCCCAATGTCTTGATTGAGCTTCAAAGAGGTGAAGTAACAGCAATGACACTGAGCGATGTAGGATTCTTGGCCATTGCTTGCGGTCTTTCACTTGCTGTAGTAGACATGCGGGGTCCAGAATTAATAATAAGAGAAGGTTTTGGAGATGGTAACGTGAATTTAAGCAGGAGTAGCAGTCGAGATCGAAGAGAAGAAAAGCGAATAATTGAAGAAGAAAATAAAAGTCCAATTTGTCAATTGAAATTTAGCATCTGTCGAAGTGGTGATCAAATGATGTTGTCTCCTACTTTGATTGCAATACGAGAAAATGGTTACATGACACTATGGACTTTCACAAAGACTAGCTTGGAAATCTGGATTTGCGAAAGAACTCACGGAAGTGTTGTGAATGAATTGAGTCATGCAATTGTTATAGAAGTACTAGATATGGCTGGTAACCTTTGTCATGCTATACCTAGTGAATTACAGAGGAGTTTACGAGAACAAAGTAGAGGTATAAGTGAATGGCAGCAAGTAGCACTTACAGATTCCAACATACTTTTGGGTATAGGACCAAGAACGATATCACTTTGGTTTGCTCTTACTGGTCCTAGATTAGCCAAGGTAGAATTAGAAGAAACTATACAAGGTACTTGTGTAGTTGATCGACATGGTGAAAAGGTTTTATTGGCATTATCAGCTACTTCAATTCGAATTTTCTCATTACCACATTTGACTTTGTTACAACGAGTACAACGACATAATCGAAACAAAGAAGAAAGGTTATCAATTCAACAAATCAATGTAAGCTTTGATACCAGTGGAGACTTTATCGAAGTCATCAATAGCCTCGATGTACGACTTTGGACCATTTTTGCAACGCAGCCTCGACCTGGACCACCATCATTACTATTATACCAACCACCCTCCATGCCCATCGCTCCCAACATGCTCAATAATGTAGCAAGCAGTGTGGTGAATTGGATTGGTGGAAAGAGTAGTGCATTGGCCATTGGAGCTCAATTTGATGAGGTATTGGCAGGAACTAAAAGACCACCCCTACCCAAATTACCCAATCAAAAGTACATTGAAGTACGAGCAGAAGAGCAAGCAGCAAAGGCAGCAGCAGCAGCAGAAAATCGATCTTCTACACCTACTCAATCTAATCGTGCTAATACAGGAGGAGACGCGCTATTTACTAAAAAGAAAGAAGAAAGAAAGCAAGTAGTACGACATACTCAAGAAGCGACAAGTCAAGTGGGTTGGAACATTGATCTAGCGAAACAACGAGGTGAAATGATGAGTAGCTTAGAAGAAGGTTTGAGTTCTTTAGAAAAGGGTGCCAAAGGATGGATGCAAACTGCAAAAGAAGATATGATCAAGCAAGCAGCCAAAGACAGAGTGAGCAAATTCTTCTGAATTGTCTCTTCGTCTCCCCCGGCCAAGTAATTCTTCACCTCCTTATTTCTCCGCATGATCCAGAGCATATTTGAACAGTCGCAGCAAGAGTGCTTCTTTACAACTTTTGAGGGAAAGAAGAAGAAAGAAAGTGAACTTCAATGCATCTTACGGACCGCGATGAATTAGGACAATACATTTCCTTGTTGCCGACTTTGTCATGCTCAATTTTCCTTACCATGCATCTTCTATATAGTACGAGGAACTCAAATCCAAATTCTAAACACCTATCTCGTCTATACGATTCGCAAATATTAAACCTTCGCATAGTCCCCTTGAATTGCAGCTTTGATAAGCTGAAGTCGAACTACGGGCACCACTGGTACTTCTACTTCCTCTACTGTAATATAGAGAAATTGTTTTTATGAATATTTATTCGTGCTAACTTTATTGCCCTTGCCCAACTATCAATGGTAAAGTGTGCATGAGAATTTTCTTTTTGAGTGGTTACCTTGGAAGTGCATTCTCTTCCTTTAGAGGTTCGTCATTCATTTCATCTGACCTGAGATGATCGGGAGGCTGGAAAATAGAATCGCATTGTTTCAAGGGCATGATATCTAAGTCTGGAATCGATGTGTCAACCATTGCTTTCCTTCCTTTTTCTCTCCGAGCTGATCCTTCTCTCTTTCTCCTCCCGGTAAAGAACAATACGAGTACCATCTTGGTGACTGTGTATTGAATCGTTGCTCATTGCGCAATCTACTTTGACGAGGTATTCGAAGAAAAGATGCAAGAGCATTACAAAGGTGTTTAGTGCCGCCTTTCACTATCGAATAAGTTTAAGGAGTGCTATTACTCCTGAACCTCTTTGGACAGTACCGTTATCAATGAATCGAGTCCTTTGTCTTCCGAACTATCAAAAAAAGCTCGCTTACACCTACAGCTTTGTACTCATAAGCATGTTGAAGTGTCTCGGCGGAGAGACCAAATGAACACTATATATGAAGAAGCCTCGAAACACACAAGTATCGATCCTACCTTACATAAGCGTGCTTTGCGCACAGCCTGAAAAAACGTCCAAATTATAGAAACTCTCCTTCCGGATAGTTTATATCCTTCGATCAGAAAACAGAAGGAATAGATAATAATAAATTCAATTCTATTTATATGCTTTTAGAATACAATACTAGATTTACGCCTCTTTTTACCTAGTAAATTCGTATACACAAGACAGTACGATCAAACACCGACTTTCATCACCATTCACACTCAAGTCTGTCGATATTTTGTCTGCCTGCTTTCACGCCGACGCCCACCTTTCGACTCGAATCTCCTTCTCTATCTCGCCTTCGACGGCCTAGACGTACAATAACTATTCCTCTTATACAATCAATCAGCAATATCTTTATCTTGGCAGGGCGGCTTTGAGTTGGCAACGATACCAGCTACGCCTACTCCCATTTACTCTTCTCACTTCGTAATGGAGCACTCTGGCTCTGGTCATAATAGATCGACATCTGGATCAACGGCCATGGATGCTCGACCTTCTTACTTGGATCACTCTGCTTTGTCACCTTCAGAATATAGTCTCTTTCCTCGATGGCTTGGGACGATTAAACCATCCAGAAGCGGTAAAGCTGATTACGTTGATGAGCAGGATGCATTACGATTCTTGAGAGAAGAATGTGGTATCGAAGTGCAGGATGAAATTAAAGTATGTGCTGTAGAGATTCATGATCTTTTCTTCTCCAAAGTAGTCAGACGCAATTGCTTGCGCGATCGGGCTCTCACATGCGGACAATCTTTCTAATTATGTATCATTTTCCTTTTCTCTTCCCCAGATTCTCTCCTTGTTTGAACGATTTCCTCTTGGTCTATTACCTGGACACTTTTTCGCTCTACTACGTTTAGCTTCATGGGTGCAAAGGGGTGAAGGGCCATCCAAATTTGTGCTATTTACTCAAGCCTCACCTCCAAAGATCGGATTAAAGAGCAATGAACCCATTTCACCACCACCACAACATGCTGCCAGAGAATCTCGTCATGCTAGCCTTAATTTCGTATCGTCCAAATCGGCTCACACTACCGTTGAGACAATTGCCAAATCAGCTAATCGCAACGAGGAAGATGTTCTTGTCAGACCAGCTACGATGCAGCCAGTCAACGCTGCTTCTGCTATTCCTCCCCCTGTTCCAGACGATTCTAGCAAGCCTGCCAATCCATTTCGACAGAGCGCTCCGCCTGCAGGATCAACAACAACTGGTATGTTGGGTAGTGCCATCTTGGGCTTTGATCCTGCGCCGAATCCCTTTAAGCAATCGAAACCCAAATTGGTACGACCTACTCCGATTGTTGCCGATGCATCCACCTCAGTCCTTGGCGCACCTTCAATACCAGCGGTAAACCCATTTCAATCAGGTCATAGTGTAGCATCTTCGACGAGCCATTCTCCCCTTTCGGGAAGATCAGTAGTAGATGCACAAGAACAAGGTCCTCCCTTACCACCTCGACCAAACGATATTTCAGGAGCTGATCTAAGACCACCACCACCTCTACCGCCTAGACATATATCTCCACTCATTCAAGCTGGTCTCAATGCCAGAAGCGAAGTCAAGAAGAGAAAGGAAGCTCTTCCACCGAAAACATTTACAGTTTTGCAAAGTACTAGCGACAAGCACCATCCTAAAGAAGCACCTAGACTTCTCACTGGTCAAGCAGCACCACCAGTACCGAAGAAGAAGAGTCACCAAGGGTCAGAACCTCGAAGGAGTATTACTGAGCTAACCAATCAAGCGCAGAGTGCAGGAGGAGGTTTGCAAGGTGTCAAAGTACCAATAGCGATTCCAACAATTGATGTTACAACAGAACATTTGCCAAACAAGCGAGTCGGCCCATTACCCCCAACAATTGCACCAAAACCAAGCTATGTTGGCAAAGGCAAAGCAGGAGTACCTGCCTGGCTACGAGAACAAGAAGAAATTCAAAAGACTTCCCCACTTGATCATCATAACACTGGTAGCACGGCACCTCGAGATCAACTAATGCAATCAGGTTCACCTTCTCATTCTCATTCTCGATCAAAGAAGAGAACAACTTCTGCAGCACAGAGAATTCAATTCTTGGACAATGACAGCGATGACGATGAAGGTTCTGGCGTGGAAGATGGAACTCTTAGTGAACAAGCTAGAAGTGCAGCATCCATTGATCGGAATAATCCATTCTTTCAACATTCTCGAGATGCCGACAAACGCGGTGTAGATCTTAAAGAAACGTTGAGCAAATTAGCCGTGGAAAATGCAGTTGCAAAAGCAGAAAGAGATTCTAAATACAATGGAAGCAAAGCCAATTCGGATACATCAACAGCGCAGGGTAACTCCACCATTGATAGTCGACCACTGGGTAGAAGCAAGACTTTGCGAGACAGCTATCGAGGTGTCTCGATGAATTCTCATGGTCCTCCGCTTGTACCACCAAGGAAAAAGGTCGAGACGTTCCCAGCTACCTTTGCTTCTGGAACTTATCCTGGATTTGGTAAGTCAGCTCGAGTGGAAGGCCCAACTGTAGGAGGATTGCGGCAAACACCAGCTAGCAAAAAGGCAGATGTTGGGATACCAGCCAATGTGTTAGCTGAAAGGGAAAAGGTTGAAAGAGAAAGGATAGACAAATTATCGATTGATACTAGTAATCGATCTACACCTATGCCACCACCGCCGCCAAGAAGGAGACCAAGTTCTAATAGTCAAGTGAGCGTTAGTGATAGTAGTGCGACTACCCCTCGATCACCAAGAGATGAAAACCCTTCTATTAACGCGGTCATTACAAGGAGTGGAACAGCAGGCATTCGAGAAAAGGTCAGTGATCTATTGAAAGCTGATCTCAAGAACATCTCTGAACGACATGATTGGCTCGCAAGAGCAGCAGAGAGGGCTACAGGTGGTCCAATTAGTGAAGCTAGAGTGGGATTAATGTATCATGAGGATGACGACATTGAGGACGATGCACCCGAGGTTGACGATGATTATCTCGAGGAAAAAAGGCGGGAACAGAGACAAAAACGCATTTCATCGATGGAGATGGTGGGTTCTGGAGGATTCGGAGGAGGAGGGAATGATGAGGAAGATCGAGCTACTCCACTTGGTCGCAATCGACCAACTACGTTCCCGCACAGAAGGGCAACTGACCACATCAGGAGAAGTCTTAGTGGAGTCAATGCAGCAATTGTTCGTCGTAGTAGTCTTTTAGCTAGAGGTAGCTCTAATTTCATTGATGATGACGAGGATGGAGAAGGTGAAAAGCATGGTAGTGCTTTAGATACTGAAGATGATGGTGTAGGCCCTGATGTTGACAGAGCTTATCGAAGTAGAATTACTTTAGAAGAAGAAACGCAAAGAGCAACTACAAATGCAGCAAAACAGCAGCAAGGATGGCATCAATTATCATAGCTCCCCCTTTCTCTCTCTCTCTCTCTCTCTCTCTCTCTCTCCCCTTCCCTCCCGGCGGCCCCCTTATCCATCTCTACTTTTCTTTCTTATACCCTTCCGATCGATGAGGTGAAGATACCCTTCGACTGCCAATGCTGGCTCGATTATCCTGAGAGAACCTCACCTCTCTCCCCCTTCATCTTTGTTACACATTTCACCTTTTTTCCTATTTTGTTGTCCCTTTTTCAATTGATATATGCAACACATACCATCCTTTCTAAATAACAAAACTTTACTTTTCATGGTTTATGCAAGCGCAGTTAGAGGTATCATTGGCTATTGTAGTATAGAATCGAATAGTTTTGTACTGTTACACAGAGTAAGAAGATGAGGTATCGTCTTCTTGATTTTTGCTTGCTGCAATTCCTGGCTACATGGGTGAGAACATGACAGAGGAGAAATTAAGATTCCCAGCTCTATCGAGTAGCGTAAAGTCACCGTACCGATTTTGTTGCTTTCTACTACACCACGATGTCGACGAGCCCATTCAAACTGCTGACTGCCGTGCTCCTGCTAGTTTATCCAAGACCTACGATAGAATCAAATTGCATTAGAAAGTCAGCAAAGAATAATAATTCTTGGCCACATCGATCACTCACATCTCGAATAACAGGCAAATTGAGAAAGTTGCCAATGAAGGGAATCTGTCTTAAAAAGTTGAGGATGACGGGGAAGAAGTCACTAAAGAAAAGCCAGTGTAAGTAAGATATCATCTAAGATACAGATTTAAATCCTCACCCAAAAAGATTTAAGAAGCCAAATAATTCAACTAGCATTCCAATTATTGTCCATTTTGCAAAGACTAAAAGCATTCCAACAAAGAAACAAATTGTACCTCTAAGCTTTTCTTTTCTAGCAAAAAAGTAAAAAGTTTTTTGAGGTCCAATCAAAAGTGTAATTCCAGAAGTGAATAGAACATTTCCTAAAGCTAATAAAGCAGCATCAAAGAATAAAATGATTCCTAGAAATAGAAACAAGACTCCAAATGAGACGAGAGCTGCGCCGATTTCTGCAAAGATAGAACAAGAAAGGAAGAGACAGAAAAGGGGGGAGAGAGAGAGTTCAGTGTAAGCATTCTTATGTTCTGATGTATCATTTAGGTGGGGCCACATAAAGGTATCTCAATACTGACTTTGTTGATCCGTGAGCCACATCTCGACGCTTCTATCTCCTTGCTACTGAAGAAAGTCGCTAATCACACAAAGTGAATAAATTAAAGCCAAGAATGTTGTTGCGATGCTGTGTGCAATTCATCTTGGCGCTCTCAAGATACGATGCACGTGTGAGGCGCGTCTGCCACCTAATTAAAAGTAGAGGAGGCGGAGAGGAAAAAGTAAGGCGCGCCAAAATATTGGTAGTTTATTTAAATACAATTGTGAGCAACACCTTTAGAAACAAGCTACCTCTCATCATCGAAAGATCGACGGCAGGCGCAAGAATCATGCCACCCTCGAAAAAGGCTTCAAAAGCTACCAGAGAAGCAAATTTCGATAGTGATAGTGATGGTGATGCCGATGAAGAGACTCACAAGCATGTAGCTCGCAAGACAACACCACAAAAGCGCAAGAGAGGTGTAATACAAGACAGCGACAGTGACGAAGAGGAAGATGAGGAGGAAGATGAAGAAGAAGAAGAAGAAGAAGAGGGAAAATTTGAAGACGTGAAGGGAAACACAAAGAAGGGTCAGGAAGTTGACGACGAAGATGATGAAGAGGACAGTGACGAGGAAGAGGAGGAGGAGGAGGAGCAGGAGGATGAAGTGGAAGAGGAAGATGAGGACAGCGATGAGGAGGAGGCTGATAGGACAATTATCGATGCATCACTGGTAAGCGCCAAATCCGTACTTAAAGCTCGAGCAGCGCCTAAAAAAAGGGCTATCGAAGAAAAGGAAGGAAGTTCAAGCAGCGAAGATGAGCAAAAGGAGGAGAACGAGGACGGGGAAAATATTTTAGTAGCTACACCAAGAAAACCTACCTCAAGCGAAGCAGGTGATAGAATAGCTGAGCTAGCACCAAAGACTCCAGAACAGAGGTCACTGTTACCACCTGTCGATAAACTTTCAGCAGCCCCATCTCGTCAACTCACGACACCGCATCATTCAAAAGCTTCATCAATTGCAGCTACTCCTGCTAGTCAATCACGACCGCTTCCTCCCTCAACCCCTGCACCGCCCAAAGTAAGGCTGGTAATTCACAAGATGGTCTTAAGGAACTTCAAGTCGTACGCCGGAGAACAAATCATTGGACCTTTTCACAAATCATTTTCGGCTGTCGTAGGGCCGAATGGTAGCGGTAAATCAAATGTAATTGACGCCATGCTATTTGTCTTTGGATGGCGAGCCAACAAGATGCGTCAAGGCAAACTCAGCGAATTAATTCATAACAGCGCTGGAAGTGAAAATATTCCAAGCTGCTCTGTAGAGGTTTGGTTTAGAGAGATTGTCGATCTTCCAGGGCCAGATGACTTTGAGGTTGTACCTGGCAGTAAGCTCATTGTGGCTAGGAGTGCATATCGAAACAATTCCTCGATCTATACTTTGAATAGTAAGAAGAGCAATTATACAGAAGTTACCACTTTACTCAAGACGAGAGGAATCGATCTTGATCACAAGAGATTTTTGATCTTACAAGGTGAAGTCGAAAGTATAGCTCAAATGCCACCAAAAGCCAAGAATGAGCACGAGGAAGGTTTACTAGAATACCTCGAGGACATTATTGGAACTAGCTCGTACAAAATTCCAATCGAAGAAGCCTCCAAGAAAGTCGATGAGGCCAATGAACTGCGAGGAGAAAGACTTGCTCGACTAAAGATTGTTCAGAAAGAGCGTGATAGCCTAGAGTCGAAAAAGATTGAAGCCGAAAGTTACTTGCGTGATCAAAATGAACTAACGCAGCGTCAGTCTGCCTTGTGGCAAGTATATATGCTGGAAAGCAAAGATGGAATTGCAAACGCCACTGCTTCAATTGAAGAACTCAAAGTCAAAATGGAAGAAGAGCGAGAAAAGAATGCTGGTTCTAAAGCTGAAATTGATGCGTTGGACAAGGAATCTAAAAAGGTCAATGCAGAATACGACATGATCACAAAGGAGACTGATAAAGTTGTAAAAGAGTTATCGAGGTATGAAAAGGAAGATGTTCAATTGCAAGAAAAGAGGAAGCATCTAGAGACCAAAAAGAAGAAGCTGGTTAAGTCAATGAACGATGAAAAGCATGCCGGTTCGGAAGCTAGATCGACACAAGCTAATTCCTTGGAAGAGATTGAAAACTTCGATATAGAAGTGAAAAAGCTCGAAATATCTTTAGAGAAAGAGGAAGCAGAATTGGAACGTATTCGTGATAATTTGAAAGGAAAGACTGAGAAATTTAGTATTGCAATTGAACAGAAACAAGTTGAATTGCAACCTTGGACTGCAAAGATTAGTGAGAAGAATAATACAAGAGATGTAGCGGTAGAAGATAAACGGCTGCTGTCGGAGCAATTTGGTCGTGTTGCCAAAGAGACTGAAGCAGCAGAAAGAGCTTTATTGGACCTTACCGAAGCTAGCGAGTCACAAAAAGACGAATTAAAGAGATTACAGAGTGAAAGATTTCAGCAGGTTGAAAAAGCTAGCAATTATGAGAAAGAGATTCAAGGAATGGAAAGACAAGAAGAAGACTTACGAATTAAAGTCAATGCCAGTCGAGCCAAATGGGAAGATGCAAAGGCTTCAATGCAGTCCAATCGATCTCGTGGAGATATCCTTAGCACTCTTAGTCGACAAGCTGATCTGGGAATAATCAAAGGTTTCCATGGACGTTTGGGTAATTTAGGAACAATTGAAGACAAATATGACGTTGCCATCAGCACTGCTTGTCCTGGTTTAGACAATATAGTAGTAGATGGTGTAGAGAATGGTCAAGCTTGTATTGAACACCTACGAAAGAATAATCTAGGAAGAGCCAACTTCATCTTACTCAATAGCTTAGCAAAGATGAATATGTCACCAATTCAAACTCCTGAAGGCGTTCCTCGACTCTTTGATTTGGTTAAACCCATAGATACAAGATTTGCACCTGCCTTTTATCATCAACTTCGTGATACTCTTGTTGCTCGTGATCTACCTCATGCAAATAGAATTGCATATGGAGCACAACGATGGAGGGTTGTTACCTTAGATGGTCAGCTGATTGATAAGAGTGGTACAATGTCAGGAGGAGGAATAAAGGTAGCTCGTGGTGCAATGAGCTCAAAAGCTATTGTTGTAGATGTCACCTTGGAACAATTAAGTAAACTTGAAAGGGAAAGACAGGTAAATGAGGATGCACTTCGAAATCATATCAAATATACCCAAGAGATGAGGGCAATGCTTGAAATTTGCAAAAAAAGGATTCCTCAGATTGATGTAGCAATGGAAAAGATGCAGATGGACCAAGGTAATAGTATTCGTATGTTACAAGAAGCTCAAAGGCGTATTACCGAATTACAACAGCAAGGTGGTCCTGATGATGTAGATGCGCAGCGAATCAAAGATTTGACAAAGCAGATTACCAAGTTGAATGAAGAGATTGAAAAGTTACAAAAGACGTCTTCTTCAATCGAATCGGATATTGCTCAATTACAAGAAAAAATTCTTGAAGCAGGAGGTGTTGAACTTCGAGCACAGAAGAGCAAGGTGGATGGTATGAAGGAACGTATTGAGTTGTTTGGGGAGAGAATGACAAAGGCTGAGGTTGCCAAATCTAAAGCTGAAAAGGATTTGATAAAGATTACCAAGAATACCGAGAAGAATACTGTAGCATTAGAAGGACTTGATGAAGAATTGAAGGAAACATTGGAGCTCATCAAGACAAAGTCGCAATCTGTTGAAGTGGTGAGAAAGAAGGTGGAAGATAGTCAATTTGCTTTGGAGAGTAAGAAGGAAGCAAAGGACGAAATCAAGGAAAAATTAGATGGGTTAATGGAAAGTGCAAATGCTTTCAGATCTTTAGAGGTAACAATCAAACAGAAGTTAGAAGAGAAGGAAGCATTGCTTAGTGACAATCAAAGGAGGTTAAAACAATACAAAGAGAAGCATAGCAAGTTGGAATTGCAGCCCATTGATTCTGATGAAGATGATCAAGAGGAAGAAGGAGAAGAAAAAGATGGTAGGAAAGAAGAAGTAAGAAAGAGAGGCAAGAAACAAGATGATTTACAATCAAAAGATGAAAAGTCTACTGAAATTTTCATCGAGGAGAGCAGCATAGTAGAAAAGAACTTTACTTTAAACGAATTGCAAGAATATACAACTGATGAACTTCGAGCCATTGACAAGGAAAGTATCAAAATAGAAATTGTCATGTATGAGGAAAAGTTAGAAAAAGGTTCAGGTAATCTGTCTGTTTTACAAGAATATCGAAAGCGAGATCAAGAATATATTGCTAGAGCAAAAGATTTACAACAAACAACAAATGAAAGAGATGAAGCTAAACAAAAGCATGAAGATCTTCGAAAGGAAAGATTGGAAAGTTTCATGACTGGCTTTTCTATCATTTCATCTAAATTAAAGGAAATGTATCAAACAATTACTTTGGGTGGAAATGCTGAATTGGAATTAGTTGATAGTTTGGATCCATTCAGTGAAGGAATCTTGTTTAGTGTCATGCCACCAAAGAAATCTTGGAAGAATATTAGTAATTTGAGTGGAGGAGAAAAGACTTTGAGTAGTTTGGCTTTAGTATTTGCTTTACATGCTTTTAAACCGACACCTCTTTATGCCATGGACGAATTGGATGCTGCTCTCGACTTTCGAAATGTTTCAATTGTTGCCAATCTGATCAAGGAGAGAACAAAAGGAGCTCAATTTATTGTCATTTCTCTTCGTAATAATATGTTTGAATTGGCCAGTAGATTGGTGGGCATTTACAAAACCAATGGACAAACAAAGAGCCTGGCCGTTCATAATAATGATTTACATGCTCCTACCATCATGGCTCCTCCTCCTCCTCCATCACTTCTACCATCCACAATCACTCGACCATCTACTATAATGGCAACTCCAAGAGCATCAGTACCTAGAGCGTCAGTATCGATTTCAATGACTACACCTTCACTTAGTCAATATTCTTCAAATGTACCAAAAACAATTCGAAGACCTGGAGCAATAATCACATCCTCCTCTTCATTCTTGACTACACCAACTCAATATATACCTCAAACACCAAAGACGGGAACGATTAAAGGATTAGGTATAAGTGCTTCTAGTACGAAATTGTCATCTTCTCAAAGTATACGTGGTGATTTTTCAAGCAAGTTGAGTAGTTTAGGTACTACAAGTATGATGAATCTGGCCAATGAAAGATCCACTCCTTTGGCTCCACGGAGACGCAATTAAGAAAATTGCTTCAAGTTAATCGTAGTCGATCGTGTAGTTAGTTACCTTTGCAAAAAGGAAAACTCTGTATTTTGTGTATAAGTGATTTTTTAAAAAAAATTTAGTGATAAAATGTTGAATTTTGTGACGTACGAGAAAGCCGAGAGCGAAGAAAGCCGGCTCATCCCCCACGTAAAGTGTTTGGAAGATTACCGAATATTTGCTGAAGGCGCATAACCCAAAGTACACGTAAGCCCGTGCGACTATTGTATTCAATAATAATATTTGAGTTTGTACTTTGCTTCAATTTGTTATAATATTCTATTTACATGTAATAATTTTGCTTTGCGAAGATTGATTCGTGGGGGGGGGGGGGGGATATCTTCGGTATAAAGGAAGGGTGAAGAATTACATGTCAATCTTTTTCTTTCTTTTTTTTCCCTTTTCATCTTTTTCTTTTCTACCACATCAATCTACTTTTTTTTATCTATTTTTCCCTTTCCTTTGCGCTATCACTTTTTCCCACTACTATGACAGTCTCTAGTCTACCTACCTATTTCACTCTCAACAATGGAATGAAAATTCCTAGTATTGGTTTGGGTACCTGGCAATCTCCAAAGGGACAAGTTCGTGATGCTGTTTGTGCAGCACTCAAGTCTGGATACAGGTGAGTGCATGGCGTAAGTGCATGGCGTAATGAATGGCTAGGAAGCCTCCTTTTAAACATTACTTAATTGGTTGAGATTATTTGCTTATATTTTTTGGTACCGTTTTCCTTTCCCCCCCCTCCTTTTTTATTTTATTTTACTCTAATCAAAAAATATAGACATATTGATTGTGCTTGGGGATACCAAAATGAAGGAGAAGTTGGTGAAGGAATCAAGATGAGCGGAGTTCCTAGATCTGAAATTTGGGTAACTTCAAAATTATTTGAATTTCATCATTCTCATGTTCGTCAAGCTTGTCAAGATTCATTAAAGAAACTTGGACTTGATTACCTTGATTTATATTTAATGCACTGGAATGTTGCTCTTGTACCAGATGTTCCTTCGGATGGTTCTTTACCACAAAAACCATTAAAAGAATCAAATGGAAAGTCCAAAGTTGATACTGAATTATCAAATAATCCTTTACCATGCTGGAGAGAAATGGAAAAGTTGGTTGATGAAGGTTTAGTCAAATCAATTGGAGTTTCAAATTATAATATTAGAAGATTGGAAAATTTACTTCAAAATGTTCGAATTAAACCAGTTGTTAATCAAGTAGAATTATCTTTCACTTGCCCTCAACCTGAACTTTTGGCATATTTGAAAAAAGTTGATATTTTAGCTCAAGCTTATAGTCCTTTGGGTTCTACTGGTGCAAGTCACACTTCTATGGAAGTGATTAGTAAGCTAGCAAAGAAGCACAATGTGGAAGGTGCCAACATTCTTATCTCTTGGCAAGTAGGACGAGGTGCTAATCCACTTCCCAAATCAGTTACTCCATCTCGAATTGAAAACAATGGAAAGCTCATCAATCTCTCTTCGGAAGAATTACAAGAACTTGAAGAAGCTGCAGTCAAACAACCATTTAAAAAGGTTTGTGACCAATCTGAGGATTTCGATTACGATATTTTTGAAGCTTCTCACCCTCAAAACAGTGACAAAGCTCAATGGGCTGCCATGTCATCTTAAAAAAAAAGTAATAGTCAACCTTTTACCCCTCTTCTCCTTTCCAAGTAGTGAATTGTGACAAAAATTGTACTCCTTACAGAGCCAAACAGACGAAAAATAAAAAATAAAATAAAAAAAATCAACACAAAGTAATTTCATTTGATATTATAATTTCCTTTGGGATACGAGCTTTGAGAGAGAGAGGTGAATTGAAAAGAGGAAAAGAAGATAAGGAACACAGTTAGAGCCTGGTAGCCAAGATGAGGAAACGACAATGGACACAAAGGATACATAGAGAGAGAGAGAGAGAGATTGTGAGATAAATTGAGAAAATTTAAGAAAAAGGTGGTAGCCACTGATTTACTCGACTGTGACACTCTTTGCCAAATTACGAGGGAAATCTACATCAACACCTGCTGCAATGGCCAAGTGATACGAAAGTAGTTGAAGGGGGACGACGGTGAGTAGACCTTGCAACGCATCTACTGTTCGGGGAACTCGAATAGTCTTGGCATCAGCTCGAATATCTTGATCATCGTCATTGCAGATAACGATTGGTTGACCCTTCCTGGCAGTGACCTGCATCAAGGCAGTTTGTACCTTGGGATATAGCGAGTCCTTTGTCATAATTACTGAAAACAATTTATTAAAAAAAAAAAAGGGTGGGAAACGCATATTAGATGTTATTATGTCTATTCCTCCTTCAATGACAACTAAATACTCACAAATGACAGGCATTGATTCGTCAATCAAAGCAAGTGGACCATGCTTGAGTTCACCAGCCAAAATTCCCTCTGAGTGCATGTAGCAGATTTCCTTGATTTTCAATGCTCCTTCCAAACAAGTAGCATATTGATAACCTCTACCCATGATCAAGAGAGATCTCTCTTTAGCAAGTGTGCCGTGTGCAAGCGATTGAAGAGCTTTATCTTGAGACAAAATAGCCCTAATTTGATCAGGCAAGTCGTGCAATCCATCAATGATAGAGTTACGTCGCTCCGTCATCGATATACGATCTTCAGATAATTGAACGGCCATCATGACGAGTGCAATATATTGAGAAGTATATGCCTTGGTAGAAGCAACACCGATTTCAGGTCCAGCATTAATGTGAATACCGCAATGTGTTTCTCGAGAAATGGTTGAACCAACAGTATTAACGACACCCAAGCAAAGAGCGCCACGTTCCAAACAATATCGAAGGGCCAAAATTGTATCAGCAGTCTCACCAGATTGACTAACAAACACACAAACATCATCACGGAAAATTGGTGTTCGACGATCCAAAAAGTCGGAGGCCAATTCAACTGAAACAGGAATTTCGGTCAACTCTTCAAAAATTGCTCTAGTAGCCAAGCAAGAATGGTAACTTGTACCACAAGCGGAGAATACAATTCTACGACATCTTCGCATTGTATTGAGGAATGCAGTTAATCCACCCAACTTAACTTGACGAGTATCAAAATTGACTCTTCCTCGCATCGTATTGACCACTGATTCTGGTTGCTCAAAAATTTCCTTTTGCATAAAGTGATCAAACTGCCCTTTCATGATTTCGGCCAATTCCATTTCCAATGTTTCAATAGATCGCATTGAAGATAGTCCATCGTTTCTTCGCAATCGATGAATGTGTAATTCTCCTTCAGAAATGTGAGCAATATCATCATCTTCCAAATAGAGTACCCGCTTTGTGTGTTCAATGACTGCACTGGCATCTGATGCAATGAAGTATTCGATGGGTTGGGGTAGACCATCCTCTGACAAGAAAGCACGAGACTGTGATCGGATCAATTTGTTGTTTGCATTAGGCACAGTCAAGGATCCAGGTCCAGCGGGTTGACCACCAGGTGGAGCTAACAAATTCGAGGGAGGTGCCATGCCCACTATTAAAGAAGATTTCGATTCAGCCAAATGATCCCAGATAGCAAATACTGCTCTTGACACTTACTTTGGTCATCTACTTCGGTTGCACCACCAAATTCTACATCAACAAAGTCTACCTTTAATTTCTTCTCTGTCTTAACACCAATTAGGAGAGGAGAACCTCTTCTGGCAATGACAACTTCATTGGGAAAATGAGTCGATTTGAAAACGAATGAGAAAGCACCTTCCTGTAGAGGGAAAGGGAGAACAAAGGCATTAGTATCTTTTCATTGGTTTCTTTTTGATCTGTTCAATTGCTAAACATACCAATTCCTTGACAACGCTCTTGATGAGTGAGGTAAAATCGGGCTTTCTACCTTGGGCCGAGTCATACAAGTATTTGCATAAGACGGCTACACTTTCGGTATCAGTTTCTGTTTCGAACTTGTAACCTCTCTTTGTCAAAACTAGCTTCAGTTCTCGATAGTTGGTGATAATACCATTGTGAACCACTGTAAATTCATTCTTTGCATCACTTCGGTGAGGGTGGCAGTTCAATGGAGATGGTTGACCATGGGTAGCCCATCGAGTGTGTGCCATACCGACTTGAGAGATGAAAGTCTTATCAAAGTCGACTGGTGATTCGGCAATATGACTTCGTAGGGCTTGAACCTTTCCAACTTGCTTGAAGACCAATACATCCTTTTCCGTGTCTCCATCAACAGCGATACCTGAGAAGGAAATGTACGTGAGCACTCCTCAAAATGATCACTTCCTATACTTTATCTTTGCTTACCTGCACTATCATATCCTCGGTATTCAAGCCTAGCAAGACCGTTGACCAGTGTGTCGATGCAGTGTCGTCGGTCCTATCATACAAAAGACAATTGGTAAGGCGCTAATTCTATTTCTTGCTTGTAGCTCTATCGAGGTTTTTTTCACACTCACTTTCTCCACCAAATGATTAATGTATGCAAATATACCACACTGTAGATCGTATCGACATCAATTGTCAGTATTCAATATCACAAAATCTGTTGAAACATGATTCGCTCACCATGACTAGTCCAGTAAGAAGTGTGAATAAGAGAAATACAGAAAAGTGAATAGGGGCCTTATCGGTTCAACAAACAAGGTGATCGTGAAAAGAAGAAAGTAATTGGTTTGCTAGAAACCAAGTCAGTATGAGGAAGAGTAACAAAAGAAAGGCGTCAAGAGGAGATGTTCGAGACGGGAAGGGTAGAGAAGTAAATTCGATAGGAGTTCAAAGAAAGAAAAGAGGGGGTTGTGTGTGTAGTGGACAAACTGAACGGCGCGTCTAATAAAGCAGGAATGTAAAAATTGTGTTACAAAAATCGACTAAAAGGAGACGCAAACTAAAAAAAACGGGGTTGGGGGGTGTTTGACTTTGGGAAGAAAGGTTTGAAAAGCGTTAGTGATGGAGGTGAAGCGAAGAGAGGAGAGGAGAGATGGAAAGTAAGTCGACAGAGACGACCTTCGTCTGGTCTACACTGGAGATGATTAAACGTCGGAGTTGAGAGGGACACAACCTTTTTTTTTTTTTTTTTTTGTTAATCTCAACTAAAATCTAAAAGTGTTGGATTTCTCTATTTTTACTTTAAATTTGGAGGCGGTGATGTAACTGCTGGCTGTAAATTACAATGGCAAACTGCCTATAATAAATTGATTGCGCGTCTTTTTTTTATACTATGTAAATTTGATCAAACCAAAATCAGCATTTAATCACATAAACACAGGGTTTTAAGATATGGAATGGGATAAAATGGAATGTAAACATAAGAGAGGTAAAAAAAAAAGGGGGAGTCTAAAGAGCATGAAAAGAACCAAAAGGGTAAATCTATCGCATAGTTATAATCTCTACTGCACTTGCGCTGCTACAACTGCATGCTTGTGATCGCTAGGTTGCCCAACTTCACAGACATGTATTGATTGAAACCATGAATCTTTTAGAATCTCTTCTGTTGCCCATCGCCCTTTTGGATCTGGACAAAGCATCTTTTTCATTAATGGACGACATTCTCGAGGTGATAGATTCGACAAAGGTGAAGGTGCTGTTGAACCATGATAGGTATGAACAAATTCCTTGAATGTTGGATCAGACATTTTTGCTACTCTCCAGGGTAATTCTTGAAACTGCATACAGTAGAAAACGACAGCAGCAGCCCAAACATCGACCAATCTTGCATCGTACTCTTTGTGTTCAAATTGTTCAGGTGCAATATATGGTTCACTACCACATAGACCTTTGCTATAATGTGTTGACTTTTCCCAACACATTCGAAACACATCAGAAACACCAAAATCAGTAATTTTGATATGACCAGTAGCATCCAAAAGTAAATTTTCAGGTTTGATATCACGATGAGCAACACCCATACTATGAAGATATGTTATACCATTCATAATCTGCTTAAAGCAACATTCCACTTCGGCTTGTGACATTCCACCTCGCTTGATGGCTGCATATAAATCACCTCCAGGACAGTATTCCATGACTTCACACCAATGTCGATTCTCATCTTGAACCAAATCTACAGTTTCAACAATGTTTATATGATGTAAAGTAGATGAAATGCAAAATTCAGATGTCAACTTTTTAACATACTCTTTCTCCGTCTCATTCTTGCGTCTTTTACGAAATTCTTTCACTGCATATAGCTTTTCGGTACTTCTATCCCATTTGTGTGCCAATCTGACAACAGCTGTTGCTCCTTTTCCAATCGCTGCCTTTTCACAAACTCCATACTTTTTAAGTAAACTAGTCGTTTCAGCTCCTTTGCCACTTTCGCTACCTCCTTTCTTACTTCCTCCATCACCAGAAGTATTAGAGCCACGACGAGAAAGTTTTGGAGCAGATCCCATGATCATATCACGAAGAGTACTGCTTGCACTTGACTTTGCATCACCATCCTTTTTGTCCTTCTTTCCCTTTAATTCCGTTTTACCACCTTTTGCTTCCCAATCTCGAAGTGCAGCAGCTGTGAGGGGATTACCACTTCCTACTTGATCCTTGTCTCTACCTTCTCGCTTGACACTAACGTTTCGACTGGGAGTTTGACTACCTGGAGGACTGACTGTACTGCCAATTTGCATTCCTTGAATAGCACTAGTCAAACCTGGATCAACTTGGACTTCATTTGCAGGACTACCGGGTGGAGTTGATCCTCTACTAGAAGTTGATCGTAAATATGCATCTTGAGGTCGGAAAGCAGGACTTCTCGAGGGAGATGCATCATGATTTCTACCTCTTCCACCTTCCGATGATGATAACATTCGACGAAGCATTCCACGATTATCCTTTTCAGCATGAGCTTTTCCATCGGGAGAAGAAGATGATAAAGAAGTGATATGGTTCGTAGTGGTACTACCAATCTTGTCCTTTTCCGAGGAATTGATCATGACACTTCCGCCGCTACTGACTTTCGTTGTGGAAGGTGCTTTGGGTTTAGGAGACATTGCTCGAGGAGGTGGAGAAGAAGGGCGAGAAGTTGAGTTGACGCCATTGACGTTACTGGTATCTTCCTTTACTATGGTCGAACCAGCAGTAACAGCTGCAATCTTACTTCCAACCGATGTGGCTTTCTCCTCTGCACCATCTTTGCCCATTACCTTATGATCAAAAGGACTTGATTCTCGGACCAACTCTAGATTTTGTGAATTGTGCTTTACAATGGATCCATCTCTACTTTGCATTCCTCCCAATCTTCGCTTAGGATATGCGCTCTTATCAGGTGAAGGCGGTCTTGATAAATTTGACTCTGTTTCACTATCTGACATCATTTCCTTGGCTAATCTTTCTCGCTCCTCGTCTTCTTTTCCATTTTTGCCCAGTGCATATGCACTCACCATACTCATCAATGGCCGCTTGACAGAGTCACTGAACGTGCTTCCTCCAGGAGGAGAGCAAGAAGACACGCTCGAGGGTGCGGCTGGACAGGTGGCGTCGGTTGAAGTCGGTACAGGAGTAGACATTTTGACCGGCGAGGGTATCGTAAGCCAACGTGTGCAGTGATGTAGAAGTGATGAGACTATAGTAAAATTTAGATATAATGCAATGCAATGATATTGATGAACGAGTGCGAACCGAAGTTGTGTGATTGTAATTTACTTGTCACTTTCTTTAAGATCTGTGACGAAGCATATTGGAGGAGTGTATATGTATTGTGAGAGAAAAGTGGCGAAATTTGAAAAAGTGCAACTGATACACCTAGAAAGGAGCAGCGTAAGCTGAGTCTCCCCAAAGGTTGGGTACAGAAGTTGCTAGACTCTTGTCACCAATCGCCAAATCTACGAAATGTATGCTCCAAAAAGATGAGGAAAAGGAAGAGAAGGGGCAATGCTTTTCCTGTCCCTTTTTACTTCTATCTTTTTTTTTTTTCGCGACAAAACGCACGCTTGACGCTCGGGATTTGGGGGTAGGGCTACTCCTCGTGTGTACTACTGAGAGGGCAGCAAAGGTCAGCAAAGGAGGTGGAGGAGGGAAAGAGAAGGGCAGAATTGAAGAAAGGCAGGTGACTTTGAAATCGTATCGACCAGTGTGACTGTACAGCAGTTATTGAGTGAGCAGTCAGATAAATGAAGCGATTAGGGCCTATCCTATTGCAAGGCTATGCTAATTAGGCCACTCTCTCCAACCACACAAATTTGAGAAAGATTTCTTTATTTTAATTCAGACAAGCTTTGATCAATCGGAAGGGGTCTATTTAAATATCTAGAAATTGGGCAAAGGGCAAAACCCACGTGGTTTTCAGTCCCACGGGCTTTAAAGAGGTAAGATGTCCATTGAGGAAAATGGTATCTTGCCTAAATCAAAACATTCTCATCAATTTGCAGTGCAATGCAGCAAGCAATCTTGGAGCAAACAATATTAATGAGACTTTGATCCATTTTGGTAATTTTTATTGGTAAAATTTTACATCTGCTTTCAATACTTTCTATTTGATGAAAAGACCAGTCTTGATACCATCCATACAATTGTTGAATTTTAAAGGCAAGATTGATAGCATCTTGACTTGCGATACCACTCACCCATCTTTGCCAAAAGGGAGAGAGAAGGACCAGCCTGAGCGAGAAGGCAAGAAAGGAGTGGCTGAGTCGAAACTCAAATTTTATGTGCTGGGCATTACACGTGACTTGAAAAACAATGACTTTTTTCCCAGAAAGAAAAAACGCATTTTTTTCAAAAGTCACGTGTTGCTAGCGTATGGATAGGTAGCCAGAATTGAATAGAAAACAAGGAGAGGAAAAGTGCAGTGCTTTGCAAGAGAGGCAATCAACACCGCTATCATTGAAAGGTGCTGCTTGAATGAGCACACGTGATGGGGTCAAATTATTCCAAATGAAGTTGGTACCTATTAAAATATTTCAGATTTTTTGGGAACTTGTTACATGGTGGACATCTCAAAAGAAAGGGCTCAGTAGGGACATAATACTACGTAGCAAGGGAAGCATTCTGCCAGTATGGCGTCCTCTTCTTCTTCAACAAAGAAAAGAGGCAGCAGCAGCACCAATGGCAGAAACAGCGGAAGTCAATTAACCACCCTTGAAAAACGAATCTGGCAAGGAGCGCTCAATGAGCCGGACCAGGTTAGTAGAAGTTGGATGATGTCGTGGTCAAAAATTATCAACTTACCAATGATGTTTTTATTCACATTCAACAATAGATCTTAACCAATGAAGCTCTGACGCAAAAGTTCGACGATGTACGAGTGGAAGATTTGATGGCTACTATCAATTCACTTTTGGCAAAGGTGAGTATGATGTATATCTTGTATCTTGCCAAGTATCTAAGCTCAACAAAATTATTTACTACGTCAGTCATTGCTCACAATGCAAAAAACATTTAACGGGCTGCAATATCGAGCTCTTTCCAAAGGAGAAGCTAGTGTGCTGGGTTCGATGGACAGTGATGAGCTCATGATCTTTTCGCAGATTCGAGAATCTGGTAATGAAGGCATTTGGACAAAGCAGCTCAAGACTCGTACGAACCTACATCAGACTATATTGACTAGATGTTTCAAATCTTTAGAAAGTAAAATGATGATAAAAACAGTCAAATCCGTCAAGTTTCCTACAAGAAAGATATACATGCTTTACTCGATTACCCCTTCAACAGAATTATCTGGAGGAGCCTGGTATACTGACAATGAATTGGACACTCTATACATTAGTTCACTATGCGATATCCTTCTTAAGGAGATTTCAAACAAGACTTGGCCACCAGCTGAACACGGCAAGAAATCTCAATATCTTTATCCCGCCTCCCAATTGTCATCATTACCCACTCTGATCAGTCTACATACATGCGTCAAACCATATTCAACTACGCCCTTGAAGCTTGAAGATGTTCAGGCGCTCTTGGATGTACTGGTGTACGACGACAAGATTGAAAAGATTCCCTATTTTTCGACGAGTAAGCTTCCTTCTTCTCGCAAGCACGAGAGAGAGTACTCAATTAAAGGCAAGAGAGAAGGATATGACACTCAAAGCGAAAGTGGTAGTGGAAGCCAGAGCGAGAATAGCAGTGGCAGTGGCAGTGAGAGTGAAAGTGGCAGTGTTAGCGACAGTGAATCGGATCATGAAAAGTCCCGAAAAAGGAAGCATACATCTCGATCACGATCAAGTAGCAGACGAAATCGAAGAAGTGGAAGTAGGGACCGAAGAAGCGAAAGAAGAGAAAGACGACATCGTCGAATTCGCTCATCATCTCATAGGCATGGGAAGCACAGGAAAAGCAATCAGAACAAAGATTCAATTTCTGCAAAGTCAATTCTTCTTTCCGATGAGGAAGAAGATGAAGACGATCAAGGGCTGGCAGTAATAAATGCTACGAGTCAGTACTTTGTCTATCGAGCTATTCGCCCCTTTTTGATTCAAAGTGGCTGGACTGAAATACCTTGCGGTCATTGCCCCGTCTTCAATTTTTGCGAATCAGGGGGCCCAGTAAATGCAGAAAATTGCGTTTACATGAGAGACTGGATCTATCGATGTAAAGCCAGTGATGTTGATGGAACGTATGAAGGTCGCTATAGCACTGGAACAAGGGACGTTGGGGATATCGAGGATACTGTGCCTACCAATGGGCGTCATATTACTACTACTACTACTACTACTAAAATCATTGAAAATGGCCAAAGAGAGGAGCAAGAGGACGACGAAGATGAGGATGCGAGATTGTTACACGTAAATGATCGCCTGCCAGCATTAGGAGGTGAAGAGCCAGAATACGACGAATTTGAAGGAGAGGAAGTCTAAACAAAATTCATCATCTCACTATTTAAGTACAATTTACAAAAATTTACTTCACCACACAATCATTGTAAAATAATCACTACATCATATCAATAGAGGTAGAAAAGGAATGAAAATTGTCATTGAAAGTTTATTATATGCTAACTTTACTATAAATGTATGAACAAAAAAAAATATACATTTTACCTTGCTAAATTCTTCCTGCTTCCTTAAGTTTGCTAATCAGTTCATCAACTGATTCGACCTTTGCACCACCTTCCCTTTTTGGTGGTTCTTTGACATTGACGACTTCCAATCTAGGCTTAGCTGCTTCTTCTAAACCAAGATCTTTAAGTGAAAGCTTTTTAAAAGGTTTCTTCTTTGCCTTCATAATATTTGGTAATGAGGCATAACGTGGTTCTACACAAATCAAATTACAGCAGTAAACGTCCTTAGTCTATTTAAAGCCAACTAAATTCCCTTCACTCACCATTGAGACGCAAGTCAGTCGTCATGACAAATGGCAAGGTAGTTTCTACAATTCCCAAACCACCATCGACTTCTCTAGTCACTCTAACTTTTTCACCCTTTTCTAATTTACCTAAAAATTCCAATTTACTTGCAAATGTTGCTTGTGGCCAATTTAACATTGCTGCTAACATTTGACCAGTTTGTGAAGCATCATCATCAATTGCTTGCTTTCCCATTATTACCAAACCAATTTCTTCACTTTCTTTTTCCTTTTCAATAACAGCAGAAAGTATTTTGGAAACACCTAAAGGTTCAAGAGGTCCACCTAATGAACCATCAGCTATTTCAATATGAATAGCATCATCAGCACCCATAGCTAAAGCTGTTCGAAGTACATCAGCACTCTTGGCAGGTCCAGCAGAGACGGCAGTCTATCGGCAAATGACAGAGGAAAAAGGCGTAAGGAATAATTCTTTTGGATTCTTATAATAGAATTTTTACTGTGGCCACTCACAATTTTCGTGATGGCATCCTTGTGCTTTTCACGTAATCTAACTGCTTCTTCGACTGCAATCTCATCGAATGGATTCATGGCATGCTTGACATTAGTGTCTACTCCCTTTCCATCAGAAGCGACTCTAATCTTGACAGCCTAAAGGAGATTTAAAAAAAAAGGGAAAAAGACGAGGATATTAAAAAAAAAAGAAAAAGAGTCAGCACAAAGAGCAAAAAAAAAAAAACACTTTTCTAAAACAGGAATTTGTTGGGGTCCTCACATAATCGATAGTCCTCTTGACTGGGACCAAGACCCGCAAATTATTTACAAGAGTAGATTTCATCTCCTTTTCTTTTTAGGTTGGAAGAAAGTGTCAAAATATATGATGACGGCAGGGAAATCAAACCGATCTATCCGGAATACACGCTGCCATTTTTTTCACATTGCGCGCGTGGAACGCTTATGTAAGGTGTTATCAATACATGTGGGAGTATTAAAGAGGTAGCCAGAATTGAGGACGGAACAACGAGCGGAAATCTTGAATAGGACGCTGATCTCAAAAGAAGTAAAAGAAAGATGTAGAGTCAGTATATTGTTGTCAATAGAACAAAGAATAGTAGAACTCACTAGCATGTTTCAAAGCTCTTCCATGAGGGACAAACAATAGTAGCCTTTGGCATCAAAAGGATCACCCGGGTGTTATATGGTGCTAGATAATTCTTGACCTTAGGCAATTGTCTACATACTTGGACCTGTAGGAGAGAATGATCAGGAGTGTATTCATGATCTGGTGCTTCATTTGAATCATTGCTTACTTTGTATTCATCACGCTCCAAGTCAATTGCCATCTGAGTCTTCTGACACCAGTCTAAAATGTCTCCATAGCTGCGCATAACAGTGTACCTCTCCTGCTCCTGCTCCATCTCCAACTCTTCTTCAAACTCTTCCTCAAATTTCTCTTCAAACTCCTTTTAAACTTCTCCTCAAATCTATCCTCGTACTCTTCATCGTATTCATCTTCAAACTCATCTTCCATCTCCTCTCCTCTATTTACGTCAACATCATCCTGAGTTCTAGAGAGAGCAAGACTACCAAATGAGCAATTTTCAATTGTATCAGAGAGCACTTCCGTTGCTGCACTTCTCTTGTCATCTATAGATCTAGCCTCCTCTGTCTGCATCGACGCGAGTTGATCAATATGAAATCTAACTTCCACAAGTTCATCAATAAGATATCTAACTCCCACAAGTTCATCAATAAGAAATCTAACTTCCACAAGTTTATCTTGAGCCTTGCTTGCTGCACTTTTCCCTGTACTTCTCAATGCTCTAAGAAAGCTTGATAGTCCTACTTGACTTAGTCGAAGATCATGCCGATACTGTTCGATATCTATGCGTAGCACATATTCCCTTTCAAGAAGCTTGGAAAGTAGTTTGTCGTCTGTTCCTTCTGCACGATGTTCAATATCATCACACGATCCAGAATTGATTGCATCATCACAACGTTCCGTTGCTGCACTTCTCTTTTCATCTATAGATCTAGCCTCCTCTATCTGCATCGACGTAAGTTGATCAATATGAAATCTAACTTCCACAAGTTCATCAATAAGATATCTAACTCCCACAAGTTCATCAATAAGAAATCTAACTTCCACAAGTTTATCTTGAGCCTTGCTTGCTGCACTTTTCCCTGTACTTCTCAATGCTCTAAGAAAGCTTGATAGTCCTACTTGACTTTGTCGAAGATCATGCTGATACTGTTTGATATCTCTGCGTAGCACATATTCCCTTTCAAGAAGCTTGGAAAGTAGTTTGTCGTCTGTTCCTTTAGCACGATGTTCAATATCATCACACGATCCAGAATTGATTGCATCATCACAACGTTCCGTTGCTGCACTTCTCTCATCATCTATAGATCTGGCCTCCTCTATCTGCATCGACGTAAGTTGATCAATATGAAATCCAACTTCCACAAGTTCATCTTGAGCCTTGCTTGCTGCATTCTCTTCTGTATTTCTCAATGCTCTAAGAAAGTTCGATAGTCCTCCTTGACTTTGTCGAAGATCATGCTGATACTGTTTGATATCTCTGCGTAGCACAAATTTCCTTCCAAGAAGCTTGGAAAGTAGTTTGTCGTCTGTTCCTTTAGCACGACGTTCAACTTCATCACACGATCCAGAATTGATTGCATCATCACACCATTGATGACCATAATTACCTCCTGAAGAGCCACGGTTGTGTGCTTTGTTGTGTTTGCACCTTGATTGTTATTCTGAAATCTGCTCGACGGTGTACGATATTGCTCGTTTGGATCATAATCTTCCTTTCCCTTCCCAGGATTAGTATTCCTCGATTTGTTATGCTCATTTGCTGGTCTCTCCAGTGCTGGTGTGTCTCCCTTCTTGTTTGTGCCTTTATGAGCTTTCTTGTAGGAACTAAATGCCACTTTGTTCTTGTAGGCCGGCTTTCGCTCGGTACGATTTGGTTTGAAAGGTTCTCGAGGACAATCAAATGGGAGATTTGGACGCTTTGACTTGACATCCTCTGACCACATACCCATGGGATTATCAACCTCTGCTAATCGGAGGTAGTACTCTCCATACTGTCTGAGCTCTTCAAATTCTGGAGTAGGACTCTTGTTCTCCTCCCTACAGAGATAGCCAAGAAAAGTCTCAGCCATTAACAATGTCGAAATGGGATTCAAAGCCAAATGTAGGCTGGGTCCTTGCTTCAATATAGTAGTCTTCAGATCTAGCTCGCCATCCCTGCGGTAGATAGTAGTAGTCTTCTGGATTGGTAGAGGAATTTTGTCCTTGTCGGATATTTTCACGGGCAGCCAAAGGTATTGTTCAACTTTTCTTTCACCAGCTTTTTCTTCTATTCGTTTGTATGTTAATTCCTCCTGACTTCCCCCATCTTTGCCACGCTTAATACCATCTTCGTTGAAGATCAGATTGTATTCAAACAAGTCGATGTGACGCTCATCTTCGGGCAAAGCATCTAATTCATGATTTCCCACGACAGTCGAAAATATATTTGTCGCATCTGGCTTTTCTGTTGAATCTGGCTTTTCTGTCAAATCTGGATTCTCTGTTGAATCAATGTTCTCTGTCAAAAGAAGATCTTCTTCTTCCTTGCTTGACGAGCTCCAATCACAAAGCAAATCTTTACTAGAGAATCTTGCAAAGCTCTGATCATTCTTTGGTAGATCAGCTCGTCTTTTTAGTTCGAGCTCTGCCTTTAAGATTAGTCGCTCCAAGCATCGTCTTGTTGGGTAAAAGAAAAAGCCTCCTAAATAGGTCTTCATGCTGACGGCAAGTTCTTCCTTCAATGGTACTATATTCTCAACTGTCATCAGCCAATCTTCTGCCATACGCCAGTCCGAAGAAACAATTCCTGTCTCTTGGAGCCACATACTTTGAAGTGGCATGTTTGATTCGGAATAGGGTACAACATTAGCTACTTTGACATTGTAGTCACCAGTGTAAATGCACCTGTATCTCCATGTCCGATCAGCAAGGTTGTTGACCTGCTCATTGACCCAATTCCACTTCTTGCGTGTTTCGTCGACGACTTCTTCAAGGCAATTGCCGAATGATACCATAAGTCACGATGTATAAGTGCAATGACTTCGAATTATGGTCTTCATCTCCGTCAAAGCCTTTGTAGCAGGGGCCTTAGTGAAATAATAATGCGATGCTTCAAGCTCTTGAAGGATCTCAACGAGTCACGTGTGAGCTGTAAGTCATTTGAATGATACTCAAGGCCAAGCCGAAGGTAGTTCCTCAGCCAGTAAATTTCTCTTTCTTTGTATATGAATAGACAGTCGCTTACCCTCTTCTCTTTCGTAAGCCCGTACACTTACAAGCATGTAGATGTATCTTGCTATAAATCGAATGCTCATAAGAAGCACTTACGATGAATCGGTGTTGTTCATTTTCGCTCGTTGTTCCTTTCTCATACTCCTGGCTTTCCCCTTGATACTCCCACATGTATTGATAACACCTTACATGAGCGTGCCACGCGCGCAAATCTGAAAAATGGCAAACAGATAATTTCTCTCCTTTTGAAAATCAAATTTGTCGGATTTACAACTCACATACGACCAGGTGAGAAAGGATAACCTGAAGAAAAAGTTTGATCAACGACGTCTTCATCCTTCGGTCACTTTGATTTCTTATTAATCTGTAATCATACTACATCTGTTACATCTCTAAGGTAGCACAAGGTGAAAGAGACTCAAAATTCGAGTAAGACATCTCTGTCTCCGCCATCCACCTTTCCTCGGCATATCGGGTGTTGTACGCCACGCCGTTACTTTTCCACCCGCCTGTCGATATTATTGTCGATTTACGGATTCGTTGAAGCCGTGGAGAAGTGAATTATAGGAAAGTCGACCTTTCTCCTTTTCTTTCTTTGAACGCTTGAGGAGATGTCGGGTGGTAGACACGGTCATTGGCCTCCCGTACCTCATGCGCAGGGTGGCGGAGTAGGATCAACAGGCTCAAGTCCATCAACAAATGGTCAAAATACTACCACAACGCCCAATTATGGAGTCGATCCTCATCATCCAAATGGAGCCTTCTCAAGACCATTGAATAGCAATAATCACCGTTTTACTTCAGGTCAGGGAAATTATCCCCCACCTCATATTCAACAGCAAAGTGGTACAAGCAATCTATCACCTAGGACCATACAATCAAATTCTCTCATGTCTGGTGCTTATGGTACTGGCAGCGGTTCGGCTCCAACACAGCCGAGTGAAATGCATAACGTTGAACCTCCCAGCGTATTTGGAGATCCTAGAAATGCTAATTCTGGTACAGCTCCAAGCAATTACTATAGTGGTTACGAACAACATCAAGGTATGCCTTCATCAGCTTTTGGAAGTTCAGGTACTTCTTATGGCTATTCTTCGACAAGCGAAACTAATCAGAACATTGCTCATTCACAACAACACCATCCTCAGGCAGTCGCTCACCATCAATACGGAGCATCGAGCTGGATGGGTGCAGCACCTTCACAATCATCTTATCAAGCTCATGAAGCAAGTCACTATGGTACCAACAAGAATGGACCATATGGGCATGTCGGTGCCTCTTCACAACCATACAAAGCAGCTTCTGATGGTTATATGCAACAGCACCCAAATGCCATGGGGGGTATGGGCGCCTATTCTAGTCAAATATATCAGCAAGACGGAAATGTTGATATCAAGGCAGAAGTGGACGATGAAGAGGGAGATGGCGAGGAAATTATTGAGGATGGTGACGTCAGTCTGAGTGTTGGGAAGAAGGGAAAAGGTCAGAATCAGAAAGCAACCAGCGAATTTGTTAGGAAACTGTTTAGAATGTTGGATGACACTTCTTATGCTTCCATTGTCAGTTGGGGACCAATGGGTGATAGTTTCATTGTAAAGGATATGAACGACTTTACCAAACATGTCTTACCAAGGCATTTCAGGCATTCAAATTTTGCCAGCTTTGTACGACAATTGAACAAATATGACTTTCACAAAGTAAAGAAACCAGAAGATCAAGCTCAACAACAGCACTTGGGCGTAGATCAACTTTGGGAATTTCGACATCCAGCTTTCTTACAAGGCAGGGAAGATATGCTGGAAAATGTAAAGCGTAAGGTGCCGACTGGAAAGAAGGGAATGAAGAAGGAAGGAGAGGATTCACCTAGAGATCAAAGCCCAACTATTCCCGGTCCTGCTGATGCAGCTGATAGAGGAGCAGAAGAGTACTCGAAGTTGAAAGAGCAAGTAGCCACCTTGACAGCTTCACAAGATCAGATGACCAATCACATCAACAATCTCACAAAACAATACCAGGGCGTAATTGGAGAAATGCTTACATTTCAGAAAAATATGGTTCAACAAGATCAATTGATGCAAAACTTGATACAATATTTAATGAATTTGGAAGCAGATCGCAAGATTGAAGCAGGTCCTTATCAATCTTCCAGCTCTGCCGAACAATCTTCGAGACCACAGTTGGAAAATGGGGATGCGTTTGTATCTTCAAGAGATGCTGAGCGTTTGGTTTCCAACTTTTCAGAAGTAGCCAAAGAATCTTTTAGTAACATGAGTGAGATTGCTCATCGAGCAGCTAGAAGTGCAGAATCTACTTCTCAACATCCTTCAAGGAACACATCAACAGCAGCAACTACAACTGGAATGGGATATGGAGAATCAAGAAATTCAATGACAAGTAATCAAGCACCACTTTCACCAAAGAGCATGGCTTCTCTTGATACTCCTCAAGATTCAACTTTTGTAGAAAAGGGAAAAGGAAAGGCTTTACTTGAAAAGGATGGCAATAACCCTTCAGTGTATTTCCACCCGCCACATTACGATATAGGACAAGAGACTAGTCCAACGTCATCGGGAGGTCAAAAGGAATTATTTAGTGTGGCCGCAAATGCTGTTAATAATCCTAGTTTGGCTGGTTTTGAAGGTGCAGGATTACGTGTATTTACTGTAGGAACTTTACAACCTCGTACCAATACAGATGAGAATGGGTTTGAACCAGATGGTTCGACTCCAGCTACAGCTGCATTGGAAAAGGCCTTTTTGCGATCTTCAAGTTCGACGGAAGGTGGGGGAGGTGAAAATAAATCTTATGGAATTAGCGTACCCAACCTTGAATCTCTGCCAGCCAATATGCCCAAAGTAGATGGAAGGACAACTTCGGTTCAGAATACGCCTAGAAATGGTGGACCAAGTGGTACAACTCCACTTGGTGGAGGTGAGGCTCGTACTCGCGAAGGATCTAGTGAAGGTGGTCAAAATATGCTACGAGTTCGACGTTCAACCTATGTTCCTGGTTGGGCTGTACCTCCCAAGGTCTTGGTTGTTGATGACGATGACGTTTGCAGAAAGCTAGGATCCAAATTTCTACAAGTGTTTGGTTGTGCAATCGATGTTGCAGTTGATGGAGTAACAGCAGTCAACAAGATGAATTTGGAAAAGTATGATTTAGTCTTGATGGATATTGTCATGCCAAATTTAGATGGAGTATCAGCTACTTCACTTATTCGTGAATTTGATCCGAGAACACCAATCATTTCCATGACTTCCAATTCTGCACCCAATGAATTGCTCAGTTATATGTCTTCAGGTATGAACGATGTATTGCCCAAACCATTCACCAAAGAAGGATTGCTTAATATGTTGGAAAAGCACTTGATTCATCTAAAGACTGTTCAAAAGATGGACGAAATTCCAAAAGCATTAGGATTACCACCTGTCAGCGATGATATGATGCAGAGTGTTCTCTCGGCTACAGCAGCCAGTGCTTCTACTATGAGGACTCATGCATCGTCCTCAGGTGGGATTGCAAATCCAATGGCCGCGATGATGGGACACGGACCAGAAGCATTGCGAGCTTCTCAAGAAGCAGATGGTGGTACTTCCGCTTCTGCTATCGGAGCCGATGAAGAGGAAGGAATCATCAATCCTTTGGCTGGTATGGGCTTTTCTGATGAAGAGTACATTTCCATGCTTCAAAATTTAATTGCTGCAGGTGCGGTATCTGATTCTTCAAAAGGAGAGAATGCTGATAGTGTGGCTAGCATTATGGGAGTTACAAGGGGAGAAGGAGCATTGGCTAATGGTAGTAGGTCAAAAGAACCAACACCGATTCGAAGAACGAGTAATAGTTTGCAAGGTGCAAAGAAGAGAGCAGCACCAGGCGATGCAAGTCAAGAGATACCCGACGAGAAACGATCTCGTTTTACTGAGTTGCAAGTTTAATTTTGCATGACAACATTAATCCTCCACCCCCCCCCCCCCTTTTTTTTTTCTTCCTTTTTGTGCTTTTCTAAAATATATGATAAAGAGAGCATCTCTGTATTTTCTATTCTGTCTTCTATCTTCTGTCTTCTCTGACTCCTCTGACTCTTCTGTCTCTTCTCTTTTTTTCTTTCTTTTCTTCGATCCTCTCTCTTTTACACTTCATGGATAGCTCTGCATTTGGTCATCTTATGTTGTCAGTATCGCAACTCCTGGAGGGCTAATCATAGTACCTCTTCATATGATATATGCTTCTGTTTTAAAGATTGATCTTCATTACAGTCTCTTCTTGATTGGTTCTGAAGACTCTCTGCTGGAAGAGGGTCGTTTTAGTGTTGCCTTCTTGACTTTTGTCTTCATAGAACTCTGCTCTCGTCGTATAGTAACATAAGCCCAAGCAGCTTCCTCTAATTGTCGTGAACCTCCTTCCCATTTCTCTCGTTTGACTCTCTCCTTGATAGTCTCGGTGAACCATTGCCATTCTCCTATAGAATATTTGGGTTTACCAATTAGACCAGCTGCCACTTCAAGAGCTTCGTCAGACATGAAAGGCAAAGATTTTGGTAGATATGCAGCAAGAATCGCAGAAGAAGTGGCAGGACCAATGCCTTTGAGAACATTTAAAGCTAGTAAACTCTCCTTTGCTACTTCTATAGTATCATTCCCTGAAAGAAGCTCAAATGCTTTCTTGGTTTGACGTATGACGAGAGCATCGGCATTGCTTTGAGCCAATTGTTCCAATCTAGGTCTAAATTTTCCGCGCTTTTATGTCCAAGCGATTGATTAGTAGGTCAGAATTTCGATTGTCGTGTACCAACAAAAGACTTTAGATGCTATGTCAGTCAGTCAGTCAGTCAGTCACTCACTGTCAATTTCCATTTCATCAATTTTACAAGCTCTTCAGTTTTTAGATAAGCACCATCCTCATTACTTTGCCTTTCTTGTAAGAGAGATGTCAAATCACTTCCATACCAATGATCCAGTGCAGGCAGCTTTTCAGATTTGATTAAAAGTGCTTCTTTGTACTTCTTATGAGCTGCCAAAAGCTCCGACTTGCTGATTGACATTTTCTTTTATTTGAGATCAAAACATATTGTGAAGATCTTTTCGATAAAGCGCTCAAAACTTCTAGTGTTTCGCGAATTCATATTACCACGTGTCTCTTACTTTTTCTTTCTTCTTGCTGCAATTTTTTTTTTCTTTCTTTCTAGACAAACTTCTTGCCTCACTTTCATCGATATATAGGAGGAAGCACACAAGATGACAGCTGTAGTTCAACTGCCCTACTCTCTACCATCCGTGCCTTCGTCACACAAGGTGGCGAACTCATCGCCTATTTCGGCTCCCAATTCTGACGCCGTTCTTTTACCAGCTGGACCATCCTACATTGCACATACTCGAAGACAACTTCGACAATTGGACTTTGACGCTGATGATGAAGCTGAACGTTCTCGATTAGAAGAATTAAAGAAGGCAGGTGCCAATGATGGAGATGATGAAGATATTCCTGATGAAGAGGAGAGCAGAGACTTACTTGATCGAGATCCAAAGGACTGGAAGGTATGTCTAAGATTTATACCTACTCTTGTTACTTTTATGGAGGGGATCACTGATGGATCCTTTTTATTTTTTTGATTTTTTTTATTTTTTTTTAATTAAAATGCTTTTTAGTCTCAAGATCACTACGCCGTCCTTGGTCTGTCTTCACTCAGACACAAGGCAACTCAAAACCAAATCAAGGTAGCTCACCGCCGAAAGGTGTTGAAGCATCACCCTGACAAGAAGGCAGGTGCTTCCGGCCTGGTCAACGATGACGCTTTCTTCAAGTGCATTGCTAAGGCTCACGACATTCTATCAAACCCCGAAAAGAGGCGTCAATTTGACAGTGTAGATGATTCCATTGATGATGAAGATGTTCCTACAGGCAAGGAACCTGAAAGCAAATTCTTCAATTTGTGGACTCCTGTCTTTGAAAGAGAATCACGTTTCAATGATGAGAAAAAGAACGGCAAAGTGCCCTCGTTAGGTGACATTGACAGCCCAAAGGCAGATGTTAATGGGTTTTATGACTTTTGGTACAACTTTGACTCTTGGAGAAGCTTCGAATATTTGGACAAGGAAATCAATGAGGGAAGTGACAATCGAGATGATAAGAGATATACGGAGAAGAAAAATAAGAATGATAGAGCTCGAAGAAAGAAGGAGGATAATGCTCGTCTTCGTAGCTTGGTAGACAAGGCTTTGTCTGTAGATCCTCGTATCAAAAAGTTCAAGGCAGAAGAGAAGGCAGCCAGAGAAGCAAAGAAGAACAAGGGCAAGCCTGGTGCCAATGGAGCAAGTGCCACTCAATTGGCTGAGGAAAAGAAAAAGAAAGAGGAGGAAGAAAAGAAGGCCAAAGAGGCGGAAGCAAAGAAGGAAGAAGAAGAGAAAGTAGCTCGAGCAGATGCAAAGAAATCTAGAGAAGCTGCAAAGAAGAATCTCAAGAAGCACAAAAAGGTCCTCCGTGATCTCATTACTTCCAACAATTACTTTGAAGCTGCTGGCTCTGCTCCATCTGCTCAAGTGATTGAAGCTAAGCTGAATGGTCTAGATGCCATCTGTGCAGCACTATCAGAAGAACCAGAAAAGGTTCAAGCTTTACGGGAACGATGTGAAAAGGCAGGCGGCGCTGATGCCATCAAAAGTGAGCTTAATATCGTTGCTCAAGAGAAGGGTGTAGCAAAGGAAGCATTTATATAGATGTGACATTTGTGGGTTTTTTTTTCTATTAATACATGATGATTTACAAATTCCATCTAAATCTTCCTTTGAGCACTCCAGTATGCTTTTGCAAAAGTATTTGCTACGATGAAAGGAAAGATGATAGTTGCATCGCAATAAACCTTGACGTTCTCTCCTCCCCTCTCCTTGCTTTTGATTTTTCCCCAACTGACTGCCTCATCTGGTCTTGCTCCACTGTCACTTCCATCGAATTCCTGTCCAGTGTTGATGTAGACTGCGTAATCTGCACCATTCCTGAAGAGCATTGCATTGGCAATCTGATGCTTGCAAACACCACCACCGAGGATAATCATTCCAGCTTTCTTTGCCTTTACGCTCATATCATTGAGCCTACGAATATCTTGAACGAGGTCAATGATGAGACCAGGTGACTTGTACGAATGAAAGTAAAGCATATCACCCAGGGATCCATCGATCAGGGCAGGACAGAAGACGGGGATACGATTCTAAAAGAGAAGAATGTTGTAAAAGGTTAGCTAATCTCATGCCTTTATACAAAGAATTTTCTCACCTTGGCAGCCCAGTACAAGAAGCTACTCTCATCATTGATCTCTTCACCTAATCTTTCACAGACTCTGCTTGGAGACCAAGCTTTTGCTAGATCATCTCCTTGCTCTTCCCTCATCTTTTCCAACTTCGGCATAACCCAATCTTCGAATTTGCAATAATTATCATTTGGAACGAGCAAATTTCCAATCCGATTGAGACCTCTCTTTCTTAGATCAGAGCCATCAAGATGAAATTCACCCAAATGAGTGGTACCCAAACATTTGATAATATCTTCCTCTATCCCTCCTGCTGTTGTTACTATAGCTGATACGAATTTATGCTTCACTAGAAATACAAGTACTTCCCTTAAACCAGAAGAAATTAGATTTGATGTAAAACCTAAGAAAATGGTAGCACCAATTTCGCTTCTAACTTTTGGATCATGAAGTTCTTCATCTTCATCTTCTAATATACTTTCATCTGACAATCTCCATCTTCGCATCTTTTCTATTATCTCACATGCCTTTGCTACACCACTAGCTTGAAATCCAATTGTTGAGAAGCTTTTCAATAGACTTTCCAAGGTTTGCTCTTCTTCTAGATTTGGTCCTTTTACTATCGGAAAGGACGAGTCTAGCTTTTCAGATGGCTGTAGTATAGCGGCTTGAGCAGCTTCCGTACTCCCGCGACTGCTGCTCTCGCCGTTCATTGCTCTGTATGTAGTGCGATGTGTACGTACATTAACACTTTTTTTGGAAGCCCAAACATTAAAGAACTCTAGAATTTTAGATATTGACCAAAAATTACAAGAACACGTGAGCTTGAGGATTTTACAAATTTTTAAATACATAGATAAAAATTTTGAGCAATTTACATCATCACTTCCCATCATTGAATAAGCCAAGATGGGTAAAAGAGATAATAAAGATCAAAAGAAGCCAGAGGTGAAGATAGATGACCCTGCTTTAAAAGGTGAGTTACTTTACCTTTTCCAGATTATTGCTATGCAGATTGGGGCCAAAGTACTGATTTCTGTTACATGATCTGACAGCAACACACGCTTTAGTCCGCTCTTTCTTATCTACCAGTGCCCCTGAAGCTGCAAAGCACCTCTCAGGAGAAAAGGTACCTGCAAGCTTAAATGAAGCTTTATTCACTCCGACTGCGCTTGTGGAGATAGTGAAGAAGGCGATTGAAAAAGGTGACCTCTCGTTGACGACAAGTGACTCTGTTGGCAAGCCAATCGCTAAAAAGATTGACAGTGACGAGTCTGATTCAAGCTCTGACTCATCCTCATCTTCATCTTCTTCCTGCTCAAATAGTGAATCAGATAGTGATTCAGGGGATGACGAAGGCGAAGAAGAAGAAGAAGAAGAAGAAGAAAAGTATGTCCCACGATCGCCTTCTGAGACGATAAGGTCAACCGACAGCGATTCTTCCGAAGGCAAGGTTGAGAAAGCTATTCTCTTGGAATCTAAAGGGACTGTAAATGGAATTGCCAAGGAGACGAAGGTCGATGAAAGTGATGACGATTCTGACTCTGACTCTGACTCAAGTAGTAGCAACAGTAGCAGCAGCGAAGAGAGCAATGGCGAATCTTCATCTTCGTCCTCATCTTCATCATCAGAGGAAGAAGAATCTGATTCGGATAGTGCAAACTCTGATTCAGACAGCGACAGCGACAAAAGTAGCATTAATAGTGATATTTCATCAAGCTCAGACTCTTCATCTTCATCTTCATCTTCATCTTCATCTTCATCTTCATCGTCATCTTCATCGTCATCTTCATCGTCATCTTCATCATCGTCCTCCTCATCATCAGATGACTCGGCGGTTCCCGACACAGGATCGAAACGTAAAGCGCCTTCAAAATCTTCAGGACCACCAGCAAAGCGAACCCGTGAGGAGTTTGTTACAATGTCGACTCCCAGCAAGGAGATTGCCGATGAGGATACTAGTATGACTTCGACGCCAGCATCGACGATATCGCAAACAAAGACGAGTAAGGGTAGATCTAGTGTAGGTGGAACACCATTTCAAAGAGTCAAGGTGGACAGAGTAAATTATGCGGATGATAGTTTGCGTGACAACAGCTATCAAGCTCATGTAGCTAGGGTGAGTGGTCATTGATAAACGATGTTGATACGTAAGAAGCAATCTACTTAAACAAACTTTCCCTGATTAAATAGAGAGGTGCACCAGACTGGGGTTCTAGAGCGTCCGAAAAGTTGCTCCCTACCAGAGGATCAGGTTTCACCAAAGCAAAGAACAAGCTCAAAAAGGGAGCTTATGGTGGTGGTGAAATCAGCATGCAAAGCAAGTAAGTTTGCTAGGCGGAGGTGTAAGAGATTTAGGCCTATCGACTGATGCTAATATTCTTTTCCAGCTCTTTCAAATTCACGTATGATGACGAGTGACGGGTTGACTTGTTTCTGTTTCTGTTGCTTTACACAATCTGACCCTTTCAATATTTTGTACATTAATTTACAGTAATGCTACATTTCAGTATTCTTTTGTTGCCTGCTTTCCTGGATCTTTAGTACCTGATATTGCTTCTCGCCCAAAAGCATTGTAAAATCCCTCTAAAGAGGAGAAGGCTTTTAGAATTTCTTCATGGAGTGGTTGGTGTACATCTTTCCTAGCACTGCTTTCTACAGTAGACCTCGCTTCAATTGCATGAATACGCTGAATTCTCTGAGATTCTCTCTGTAAAGCATCTAAT
Source organism: Exobasidium cylindrosporum (assembly GCA_023273805.1). NCBI lineage: Eukaryota > Fungi > Basidiomycota > Exobasidiomycetes > Exobasidiales > Exobasidiaceae > Exobasidium > Exobasidium cylindrosporum. Next base: position 3,210,567 of record CP096878.1, read on the forward strand.
CGAGCATCTGTGAAAGGTATTGGCAAGGGACGTTGCAATTCTACCATTTCTTCCAGTCCTGATGTATGCACAATATTATGAGACAATTTCCTCTCCTGCTGCGAGGTCGATCTAAAATCGTTCTTCTCATAGAATCTTCTGGCTTTGCTATTTGTACCTCTTCTATATATGTCGGGTCCTCTTGACAAACGTTGACCATCCTGATCATATACAGTCACGCTACTCATTCCACTCTTTTGTATATATCCAAAATGATCTGTATCTTCCTCTTTTCTCGATGCTTCAGAAATTTTGTATAACCCCACTTCATCATTCTCGGTTTCTAGACGAGTCAATTCTTGTCTAGTCAATTGTTCTATTCGAGGTGGATAAGGTTCAAAATTTGAAGATTGAGTATATCGTGATCTTGCGCGAAGTTGAGCTTTAGATGGTCCTTTAGCTCCTAGAGGTGGAAAGCTGTGGGCATCTGTAGCAGCTACCCGAGAAGATGAAGAGGGCGCTGAATTCCATGGTATTCGAGCATTTGAGCTCATTAAATAGGTTCAAGGCTTGATGATAAATATGGAGAGGATGAGAATGGCGGCAAGAAAAGCTTACAGTGCTTCTCAATTTAATTTTATTTTTCAAGCCCTTCCTCCACCTTAAATTTTTATAGAGCTTTTCTTCATCTTCGCGACACAAGCATTAAGAGGTAGCTGTACCTTAGCCATGAGGGTAAGTGCTGACGATCCGAAAAAAAGTGTATTAAGATAATCGTTTACTAATCTGGCTCTTTTGTACTCCAGATTGCTGTGGAGGGATGTTCTCATGGATGTTTGGATCGGATATACTCTACAATTCTTTCATTGGATCGAAAGGCTGGAAAGAAGACATCGCTATTACTACTTTGTGGTGATGTTCAAACTCTCAGAAATGCCAGTGATATGCACTGCTTGGCCGTACCAGACAAACACAAGCAGATGGGTGACTTTCATAGGTATTATAGTGGAGAGAGGAAAGCACCAATTTTGACACTCATGATAGGAGGTAACCATGAAGCTTCTAATTACCTCTGGGAATTGTAAGTTTACATAGCTATTGTACGAAAGGACTTACCATTGACTGAAGTCATTCATACCTAAAGGTATCATGGTGGCTGGGTGGCACCAAATATATACTACCTTGGAGCAGCAGGATGTGTAGATGTAGGAGGTTTAAGTATTGCAGGTATATCAGGCATATACAAGTCGCACGACTATACTTTGGGTCGATTTGAACAAATGCCTTATTCGGCAAGTACAGTTCGTTCAATATATCATACTCGAAGGTATGATACGTTTCGCCTTCATGCAGTGAGTGCAAATTTTACAGATCTACCAAGGATTACGCTTACCCTGTATGATCATGACTTTTTCAGCTATCCAAATCGGCTACGAAAAAACCAGGCGTAGTTCTGTCTCACGACTGGCCCAATACCATTGAGCAATACGGCGACGTCACATGGCTGAAGAAACGTAAACCTTTTTTTGTCGATGAAATAAATTCTTCAACGTTGGGCTCACCTCCTCTATGGAAGCTGCTGCAAGATCTTCGACCAAGCTATTGGTTTTCTGCTCATTTGCATGTTAGATTTGCAGCTCTTTGGAAACATTCAGGAGAGCCCACCAAAATTGTAGCGAGGCACAACAATCTAAAGGTAGAGGCAGGGGCACCTACTCGACCAGAGGAAGATACGATTGATGTTAAAATAAGAATGAAAGCAGAAAATGTTGATGAAATGGCTATTGACCTCAGTGATAGTGATGAAGAAGATCAGAAAGAGCCTGCTGGAAATCCAGAACAAATTGACATGGATGGGGATGACTTTGACGAGGAACCAATAGGAGTGCACGACCATCAGTCACCTAAGAATGCAAAGGAGGAGCACAAGCTTACTTCTTCCGTAAAGGATGAATCAACTCGGTTTTTGGCTTTGAGCAAATGTCTAGAAGGTCAAGACTTTTTACAAATTATAGACATACCCGCACCTTTTGACTATGATGACGACTTTAGGAGAGAAACTCCCTCAGAGGACAGCAAAGAAGTGGGATCGACAATGACAATTCCTACCTTTCGATTTAATCTTGCCTGGCTTGCCGTGACCAAGATTACGCATCAATACTTGAGCTTAGAAAAGAGGCAAAAAGATTTGCCTTCCGAGGACACCTTGGTATCACAAATAAAGCAGGAAGAAAAATGGATAAGTAATCGTTTACTAGACATCGCAAATAAGATTGGCAATCTCGCAGAAGGGCTAGACGTGGAGCGAACTCAACATTTTGTAAAGACTGCACCTGCAACCAACGATCCTAATGGGAACATGAATGGTCCTCGTAAGTTTTAGCAGCCTTTTTGTTCCAGTGAAAGGGCTTAGCTAATCATGTTTTTCCTTTTAGCTTCCTGGTATACAAACCCACAGACGGTGGCATTATGTTCTCTCCTTGGTATAAGAAACAGCATCAATCCGCCTCCTACAATTCTCAATCAATCTGGTGCTGCTGTTGCTACAACACCCAATGGTACAACAGGGCTAAGTCCAAGACCCTTTATCTCCGAGGCAGAAGAGATACGTAGGATAGAAGAAGCTGCCCAAAGCGCTTTGAAGAGAAACAGAATACAACAAAACAAAAGTGGTATTGAAGAGGAAGAATCAGAGCCGCTCACAATATTGGATCAGGATGAAGGTGCCGCTCGATGGAAGGAAGGTACTGGCTAATGATTCTTGGTACGATTGACATTGACGATAATGAGGTTCTATACTACAATTGTATGCTATACAGATAATAATACTTTTCAAATTTTCAGATACCTAACAGATAGCGGGTATTGCTTAGAGCTGCATTGGCTACGTCTTCTATTTCTATACCTTTTGCTTCTGCAATAACAGCTGCCACTGAACCGATGCAACAGGGTTCATTTCGACTTTTGATCATCTTTGTCTCTTCCCACTTTTCCTTCTTTACCGATGCTGGTTGGTAAAGTTGAGCAAGGTCTGGTCTAGATTTGCTAAAGGCGGCTAATAAAGGCGCTGATGAATGCGTCGCTCTGAAATCACACCAGGGAGCATCAGTTTCGAGTAATAATCTATCCATAGGAATCTCTTTTGCAACATCTATGCCTTCTTGCGTCTTGAAAGAACATCCAGTCATACCAATAAAGAGACCCATTCCAACAAATTCTTTCATCTCTTCTATCGTGCCTGTGAAACAATGTACTACGCCAAGTCTTGGCCTGTCTTTTTCTTCTTTACTGCTTTGACTTTTAATATATGGCCGCAATGTGGATACAAAATCAGCATGAGCAGCTCGACAGTGAAGAAATAGCGGTAATTGATATTGTTTTGCCAATTGTAATTGTAAATCAAAGTGTTTTAGCTGGTCAGACTTGGATGAAAAGTGTAATCGATCGTAATCTAGTCCGCATTCGCCAATCGCGATAACTTTTCCATTTGACTCGCCTTTCCTGTATCCATCTTTATCTAGTATCGCTCTCAAATCTTCGATGTATTTCTCTTCTTTATCAACTTGACTAGTCCTAGTAGGGTGTACACCTGCAGTACAGTATAATCCTTCATATTGCTGTGTTAATTTGAGCACATTATCTACTTCGCTCAATTCTCCTACAGTGATCATCTGCTGAATCACACCTGCTTGCTTTGCTCTTTCCATGACATGATTCAGATCAGCAAGGTGTGCTTTCTTACCATGATACTTGCCGGAATACATATCGTCTGTCAAATTCACACCTATATCAATATATTTAGGTATTGTTGCCGTCATCGTTGTGTTTCTTCTTCGTGTATTGAGATGTCCTCGAAAGAAAGGTTTTATTCTTGTTAAACGAAAGATATCGGCAAAGATGATGCTAGTATGCATACAATACATACAGAAAAGAGCCTTGCCTCAAAATGACTCGAAAAGAGAAAAGATGTTCAAGAATTTCTTCGAACCGGTCCGTGCATTACAAATGAATGCTTTGCGTGCGCTAAAAAGTTATGTATCAACTCTTTCTTGAAGTTATACCACTTCTTTCTCTGCAGTTTATTTCTTCTTGACTGACCATGTCTGGTAAGGTGATAGTCAATAAAGAGTATAAACCTGTACTTGTCATTCAAATTAATCGACCCAGCGTATGTGACGCCGTTGATGGAGAGACTTCTCGCCTGCTACACAATGCATTCATAAATTTTGCAGAGGATGAAGAGGTGAGGGCTTTAATACAGCTTATTTGCCTTCACAAATGCTTCTTAGTCTCTTTTCATAATGATCACCATAGTTTTCGGTTGCCATACTCAGAGGTTGTGGAGGTCATTTTTGTGCTGGTGCTGATTTGAGTGCGATAAGTAAAAGACAAATAAGGTCGTAAAGTCGGGAGAAGCTTTCGAGTCTTCTTTGCAATTATCAAGAAGAATTTCCCAACATCCACATCAATGTATGAGGGGTGATAGACTCAGTGCACCTTCCATCTCTAATGATCGTGGCGCCAAAAGTGGTATTGGAAAGTAGAATATTCAAGGAGAAAAGAGGAAAGCAATGCAGCTTGAATTTGATCATGGCCAAAGGAGTTTACTCTATTTAGGGCAAACATTGGAGGACTTTATCAAGAGGAAAGGTAGCAAGTTAGTTATAAAAAAGAGCTGCAATGTAATCTACCTAGCAATAAAGCAATTTTTCCTAGTGCTCTTGATCCTTTTAAAGAAAAGAAGTCAAAGTATTAACGAGAATTTTTCGCAGATATGACCTTTGCTGAAACTTTGCTTACGTAATATGAATTTCAGCTTCTTACATTTGCTGCACCTAGAAAGGATTCAAGATGCACGTCCTGTAAACTTGCTACTTTCGACGATCTATCATCACACATTGACCTTTTGTGAATGATAAGGACTATGGAGTCGGGGTCATCCGCTCGTCTGCAAACGCCTCCGAGGCAAGTAGCGTGAGTTACTTCAATGTCCGGCAAGCATTTTAACATTACAGACTGATCAGACTTTATCGCAGAGGTCCTTCGAGTGCCCCAATGACTCCTGAACACATCAAAATCATGCAAGAGAATCGTTTGCGAGGTGTGTCAATTGAGCAGAAGAGCTGCTGAACATTAGTCTAATCTTCTTCGATCTTCACAGCTAAGGCGAGAATACAGCAGCAAGCAGCAGCACAGAACCCTTCCTCTCGACTCAGCGTCTTGGGGAAGCGGCCTCTAGGACCAATTGCATTGGAAAAGGAAGCAGCATCGAAAAGGAGCATGATTGGACCAAATGGAAACATTGTTACTATCACTCCTTCAACGACTAGGAATGCCAATCTAGATTTACAAGATACTCGAATTTCACCGAATAAAGCTAGAGGTGCTTCCTTGGCAGCAGCAGGAGCAATGGAAGATCCAAATGCACCTTTACCAAGAGACAAAAGTTTAGGTAATTACATTGAATTTGATCTTAGCAAATTACAGAATAGTAAAGGAGGTTTTTTAGTCGATGAGAATGAAGGAAAGGAGATTACAAGCAAGTCTTTGGAGCAATTGCGAGCAGAGAGGGAAAGAATACAAGCTAGATTGAGAGAAGGCCAGGAACCAGGTATAAATTTGGTAGACACTACTGTTTGCAAAGAATGTGGGTCTCGAGAAGTAGACGCACAATTTCGGGCAGTATTTAATGTCTTGGTCTGCAAGGCTTGTCAGAATCGAAAACCAGAAAGGTACAGTCTACTGACAAAGACTGAAGTAAAGGAAGATTACCTCTTGACAGATTCAGAGCTTCGAGATGCCGATCTTTTACCACATCTACTCAAAGCTAATCCTCACAAATCAACCTATAGCAATATGATGCTTTATCTGCGGTGTCAAGTGGAAGACTACGCCTTTTCGGAATCTCGTTGGGGAAGTGAGGAAGGTTTAGATGCCGAATTCACTAGAAGAGAGCAAGAAAAAGCGAGGAGAAGGGAGAGCAAATTTATCAAAGGACTAAGAGATCTTCGAAAGAAGACCAGAGATAACGTCTGGGAAAAGAGACAGAGCATCAAGCACGTTTGTCAGTTTGAAGATATTGAGGGTGAGGAAGGACAGGGAAGACAGCGCTGCAAAGATTGTGGCTTTGAAATTGAAGTCGAAGTGTATTAGTATTATCATAGTTCAAAGTTGTGACAATCATCTTGTAGTAGTAGTAGTACAACTATTGATTTATTCTTGCACCACGCTTCCGAAACGATCCTTTACTACTTTTAACATCCTAGGCCATATTTCATTAGAGGAAGTACCCTGTAAACGGTAATAGACTGGTGTATTATCTACTGTCTTTTGACTGGCAAAGTAATCAATCATTGGTTGAGTCGAAGACTGGAAAGATGTAAGTCTAGCCTTGAAGGTCTCCTGTTTAGCAGAAGATGTTAAAATTAGTGTTGAGAATTGGACCTTGGACCACCTAATACTCACAGCGTCATCATCTGATCGCTTCACCAATGGCTCTCCAGTGACGTCGTCCTTGCCTTCCTGCTTTGGTGGATTGAACTGCATATTGTACGTCCTCCCACTGGCTTCATGTATCCATCGATCCAATATTCGACTCATAACCACTTCATTTGGAACGTCTAAATGTAAGACAAGATTCAGTGCTTGACTTCTTTGCTGCAAAGATTTATCAAATAATATTGCCTGACCTCTTGTTCTTGGGAAGCCATCCAATAACCAAGATGAATTTCTTCCCAATTCATTTACCACTCTTTCAGATATCATCTTCATCATTATTTCATCTGGCATCAAGTTTCCACTTCGAATGACTTGATCAGCTTGTTTACCAATGGCAGTCCCTTTCTTGATCTCTTGTCGTAGTACATCACCTGCTGAAAGATATTGTAGAAAGGGTATTACCTTTAGAAGTCGACTCGAGAGAGTTCCCTTTCCACTACCTGGACTGCCGATGATCAGAGCTCTAATGCTTGTTGATGACTCTGCTTCACTGCTATATAGTCGAGTTAGAAATGTTGATTGTCGAAATGCGGTACGGCTACCGACCCAACCTCGGCATATCATCTTATGAGCAAGCAGCATATAAAGAGCAAATCTTCATGCGAAGTGGGGTTTTGATTTAGACTTTAATCTACTACTACCTAGAGAGTAAGTCCGTGCGTAAGAACAAAGGGTAAAGAACAATCATCTCGCGCACATTTCGTAAGAAAGGGAAAAAGGCAATTTAATCTTCTTAATTTTTTTTTACATTTAACAACTATCATGTCACTGAGAGCATCTCTTCCTACATCACAAAAGAGTCTTAAACCCTTGCAATCATTGGCGAACGCATCATCTGCTTGCTCTGCTCAAGCTTCAATCTATGCTGAATGCGTCTTCAAGGCACAATTTGGAGAGGGTAGTGTAGGTGTAGAAAAGGATGTATGCCGACAGGAATTTATGGCTTTTAAGGATTGTGTACAGGAAAAGGTGAATGATGTCACGATATGAAGAAAAACCAGAGCTCATGAATTTACTGACTCCATCTTTTCTCAGATGAAGCGCAAGTGGTAATACTTTAGCAAATGGTGCCTATCATGGGTATCCACTAAGCAAAACAAGGGTTATACAACAAGGCTCGAATGTAAAACAATATCAATTATTCAACGTGTACAAATACAAGTTTACTATACATTATATGGAACTTCAAAGTTCTACCATATGGCGAACCAGCTCATCGTAGAGTGCATCGTCCAAATCTCGAACCAGGGTGGTGGCAACCCCTATGATACTCTTTGCATTCAAGTCGGGAAATTGTCGTAGTAGCTTCATAGGATGTGGACTAGCCATGAGCTCATCTCGAATCAATAAAAGTTGAGCCACAATACAAAGGACTGAGAGATGTGATCCAAATGAGAGTAGATAGTCCCATAGGTGGATAAGCTGTTGTAATGGAGGAGTGCCGGCACAAAGGGTAAGAACAGCTGCGTATATGAGAGGTCGACAGCATGTGATTTGAGCAAAATATGACAAGTCTCCACCGCCTCATACTCTTACTTACATGCAAAGCCATATAGTTCTGCAGTCAAACCTTTTGATTTAAGGTGGTTGAAGAGTGCCGGATCTGCTGTGTGAAGACACTTGTCTAAAAGCTGCACCAAGCAAGACATAGAGATAGAAGTTTAGCCGGCGAATATGATGAACAGTTCTGTAGACTCACTTCTAAACCTTTATGTACACCCGATAAAGAAGGTTGAACGTATGTGGGACAACCGTACTCTATGAATTGGCAGAAGCAATGAAATGCTTCTAGTTCGCTTGGCATCACAAAGAGAAAGGGAGCGAGAAGAACATTCATGCCTTGGACATAGCTAAAGTAAGCATCCTTTTTCTTTCCCTTTGAGTGGCTTTCCGTTTCCTGCGCTTCTGCTGTTTGCGACAATGAAGAAATATTGGGAAGATCAGCATGTGACATGTCTTGACTCTGAAGATTTTTTAGATTTACTTACCCCAGTATTTCCATACAAAAGCATCCAAGACACGAATTAGAGTCGCTTCATTCACACGAGCCTTGAACACTTGATCGGTAGCTAGCGTACGAAATGCATCACTTTGAATCTTGCTATGCAATGGTGATGGACCTTTTGCCAAAAGAGATAGGTATTGGGATGGTTCCAGCGTTCTTACATCTAGTAATAGTTTCCAAACGAGTGGTCGAATAGATGCTTGCAAAGTGGGTGCAGCGTACTACCAATCAAGGACCACCTTAATCAATTACTTTGCATCTTGACATCAATACAGATCAGTACTTACATCATCATCTGGAATACCTTCAATTAGTACCAATCTTCTGAGTTTCTTTAAACATTCTTCCCAATCACTTTCACCTTTTACCCCTATCCTCTTGAGATTTGACGCAGCAGTACTCAACTCTTTCGCCGACTTTGATCGACGAGGCCCTTTTGGAATTCCTTTAGTGGGGATAGCTGGTCTTTCTTCGTACTTTGCGAAAAACTTATTCCAAGCTGTATGAGACGATGGCTCTAATGCCATATCGCCGCGTCTTGTGATTCATCAAACGCAACAACACTTTGCAAGTATTTGAGTGTATGTTTGCTTACTGAAACACGTTTCTTTTGTTTGTCGAGTACGGTATTTTTAATTTCCCCTTCTGTGATTTTCAAAATCACTCCGATCACGCGGGAGTATTCACAAGACGAAAAAAAAGTATAAAAATGGAAGAGAGGGGAATCGAACCCCCTGCCTTGCGCAACAGGTATTACCAATCACTTGAGACAATTGAGGCATTCCGTGCTAAGCGCACGCTCTGCCGATGAGCTACACTCCCAATTGATATATGTAGAGGGATTTGAAGAATTAATATACAGATACTACACAAATGGATTCTTCTCTACACTGGCTCGTATGTATGAAGCGCGTTGAAGTGGAAGAGTACCACTCGCTTTTAGACTGCAGCCCCTTCACACTCCAATATTCAGTAACAATATGACAGGGGTCTTCGACGTATACGGTGAGAGGTAGAAGTGACAGGACTTCAGTCCTTTTTATACTTATCATCAGCTTTTTTGCACAGATTTTACGAATAAGGTCGATGTAGGATCGCAAGCAGGTACAATGTGGTCTCTAAGTTCACAAAAGCCTGGTCATGGCATTGCAGAATTGCGAGATGATGATACAAGTAAGCTATGGCAGTGAGTTTAGCAGATTATTATACGTTTAGCGTTGGAGAGCTTACCTTTCAAGCAAAAACAATGTGCAGGAGTGATGGCTTTCTACCTCATCTCATTACTATCCAATTCGCACAGCGAACTGCATTGACTGTGAGTGTATTCTATGCTTTAAGCTTGCCTTTTCCCGCCAACAATATCGCACCTTCCCAGCATGTCTCAATGTATACAGATTTTCGACTTGATGATTCATATACTCCTATCAAGATTCGTATCATGGCAGGCACGCATCATCATGATCTTGTAGAAGTCCGTACAAGGTAGGTGAACGTTTTGCTTTTTGATAAAAGACTAATGCTGATACATCGCTTCAATCACACAGGGAATTTGTCCAACCGACAGGATGGAAGCACTTTGTTATGGATAAATTTGACAGTGTTGCTGAATCAGAAGAAAGTGATTCAGGCTCATCTTCATCGTCAAGCTTGAGTGATGATATGTCTGACTCGGCTACTCTAATTCAAAATCAGCAAAAGCAGACGAGACATTTGCAACCAGGTCAGTCAAAAACCAAGACTAGTACAATAAGTCATCAGCCATCACCTTACTTGGCTTATGGAGTGAGTCGGAAGCATGCGCCAATCTACGCCTACCTGGTCCAAATTTGTATAATAGCCAATCACGCTATAGGAAAAGATACTCACGTCCGAGGTATCAAAATTTTCGGACCGCCCACCATGGACAGTAGAGAGAAGGCAAAGCGAGAAGCAAAGAAGAGTAGAGAATCTCGCCGAGTCACAGGTTCAAGGGCGATCCGACAACGCAAGGAAAAGGAAGTTAAGAGGAAGAAAAGAGCACTGGAGGGTCTTAGACGATGGGTGCAAGATGACGATCAGGTTAATGAAGGTGGCTATAATCTAAATAGGGAAGATGATGACAATGAAGAGGAAGGTGAACTAGAAAGCGAAGCAAGCCATAGAAGGTTGAATTCACATATTCCTACTTCCAGAGCACTCGGATTGCTATCTACTCTACGATGACGACAGGCCTATGACTGGTATGAAATTGTATTATTTCCATGTAATACTAAGTTGACAATGATACCGCGAAAATTTCGCATTCACTCTTTTCTTCTAAACTTTTTGCAGGTTTCTGTGTAGCTCAGCTTTTGTCTCGGTGACTCTTTGTAAAAGCTTCTCTACTACACTCTTGTTGTTCTTTTGGAAAGCTTCGTCAATTGCCTTGAGCTTTTCCTCTGTATCTTTGTCTACCGCTGATTGAGAATTTGACTGTGATCCTTCGTGCTGATAAGGAAAAAATTTGTACCAACATGAGCAGCAAATTTAATATTTGTCCATAACACTAATACTCACCTCCTTCTGGAATGCCTGAAATTCCTTCTCTTTATTGGCTTTTATCTCCTCGATCTCCTTTGCAGCTTCAGATCGAGCATCCTTGAGCTTCTGAGTTCGATCTTATCATAAAGACAGGTCAGTAAAAGTCTGTCGATGTTGCAACACATAGGGGTGATACCAGTCTCTTATACACTTACAAGTTCGTGCCTTCTGCACAATTTTTGCTGCTTCCTTTTCTGCCTCTAGTAAGGTTTGAATACCCTGCGACTGTTGAGCGGCCTGAATGTGATTATACCCTACTTAGCGGTGGATATAACCCTACACTACCTGTTCTACTACTCACCATCTTATTGCAGTCTCTATTAGACAATGTCAAAATTAGCGACAGGGGGCAGCAAAGTTAAGATATCGATTGTGAATGAGACACTTGAGCACCTGGGCTACAATGCAGCTGGAGTTGGGGGATGGAATAATCCACGTGAGATAAGCGCGAATAAATAATATGCATCTCATGCTAAAAACGAAATATTAAGAAGGTCAAACTGCTATACCTCACGTCCTATACCTTTCTCTTTAAACAGTTGCTATCATTCCGCTCAGCGCTTGGAAGTGGGGGGAACAGCACCTGTGAAAGCTTCAAGATTGCTGGTCTTGTCTCATCTTGCCAGGCCATTAGTTCGTATCGCTGATAAAACCACTTTGCGAGCTTGTGCTGTGTGCCATAGTCGTGTTGTGTTGAGTGGAGTGAGGTGAAGTGACCTCTTGCTGAGCTTTACCAATTTATAGTAAAGTATCGCACACCATGGCAAGTTCTCCCGATGCTCTGTCACTCCTGAGTGCTGCGCTTTCAGCTTCAGATGCGACAGTAGAGTCCACAAATTTACAGTTGCTGTATAAAGTATTTCAAACTCAACCTGGGAATCTACCACCTTTATTTCCAACTCTTATCACATTGCTGAATCGAGCAGGCGAATATCTGAAGAAATGGATTGTGGATGTAATCGATTTGACGTTCTGTAGACCAACCTTGGGCCCCCAAGGTAAGGCTAGCTGTAAGTTGCAAGTGTGAGATGTGCATGCGTTGAGCGTCTGATCTAATCTTTCTTCTTCTTTCACTCTCAGTGGCTGTTCACATGCCTGAGCCTCTTCTTGCTCTCTTGAATGAAGGAGATTTACGATATGCAAAGGTCGCCATCTCTGCTTTTGCAAGTATATACCAACCTCTTTTTCGACTAGTCTGCATGGATAGAACTCAAGGGAAGCTCTGGCAATCAGTCGAGTCCCTCAAGAAGAGAATTGTACAACTCTTTGAAGTACAAGGTCATATGGGCGTGAAATTGGCAGCATTGAAGGTATTTCAAAAAATTATTTTAGTTCAGACCCGACCTGGAGATGCAAGGTCTGGGTCCAGCAGCAAAGGATCAAATGATGCTCATATTGGACAGATACCTTCAGACCACCCATTTTTACGAGTTGCTCCTTTAGAAGCAGAAGCCACAGAGCGTCTGACTCAAATTGTGACAGTCATCTTCACCAACTCCAACCCAGACATGGTCATGGCTTCAATGAATTCGTTGGCAACCTTGGCTAAACTCCGACAAAGCCTAAGTCCAATTGTGTTTGAAGCACTGATTAGTTGGACACCTTCAGCACTTAATTCAGTCTCTTACACACTTGTCAAAAGTGTTGAAAAGACGTTACGATTGCTCTATCTTCATTTTCACCCCAGTCGAAATTCTTGGGCAGGAGCGTATGCTTCTCAGATAATTGAAGCAGTTGACTCGCAAAAGATGCGAATGGATTCTGCAGCACGCGAAGAGGAAGAGAAGAGAGAGAGAGAAGCAACAGCAAAGAGGCAAAGGATAGGTGAAGTTGTAGAAGGTGATACATCTATTTCTACCTCTGCTTCGACGTCAACAAAGAGGAAAAGGGTTCGATTTGCAGCGGAAGATGATGACGATACACCATCACAAGGCATTGCAGCTGCTGCTCCCCCTTCGAATTCAGCCAACAACCAGATTGGAGGATCGACAGGGCCATCAAGTGCCCTTGTAGATATAGCACAAGGACAAAGATCAGCTTCAGCATTTAGGCAATCGTCTTTATCGGAAGAGAATCCATTGGCTGCATTTGATGTTACAACTCTGCCTCTAAATCTCGTTATTGAGCTCATCTTGGCCAACTTACAAGCTCTTTCAGAAGAAGATCTTCATAACGCAATATCAAGGACGAGATCTAATTTGGAGCAAACATCTACACCTAGCGTAGCTCCTCCATCAGCACCACCTCCTTTACATCCAGCACCACCACTTTTACATCCTGGTCCTCCTCCTTCCTTTCCCCGAGCTGAATCAAGAGAAAAGAAAGCAGAGATTGATAGAGATGAGGAGATGGAATCGATACCGCAAGATCCTCTTCATCTCGATGTAGGAGATGAGGAGGTGTTGAACGAAGTTGAAAAAAGTCTGGAGCAACAAGCTGAATTTGATGGGCAAGCCATTTCTAATAATCTCAAGGCTTTTACATTATCACCGCCTGGAGAGCTGAAAGCGGAGCAATGCAAGCTTCTCATGCTTGATTCGGTCACAAGAATATGCGAAAAGGGGCGGACAATAGAAGGAAAACAAAGTAGTTCTTCGGATGACGTTACGATTCAGTCACAACTATGGTCAATGCTTGTGACAAGGCTAGCCACCAGAGGTTTTAATGGGGTGATCGGTCAAAGCAATGTGGGCCAAGACAGCCAGGCATTGACATTAAATCGACAATCTGACACTGTTCGTCAAATGATGCTAGAATTTGTCATTGCAGATTTCTCAGGTAGAATGGAATTTGCCATTCAGTGGATGGCAGAAGAATTCTACTGCCAAATTTTAATGAAGAAAAATGGGATAGAAGGGCACTCACATTACAATGATTGGCTGTCGAAGCTAGTCGGTAGCTTAGGTACAACACTTGATGGTAAAGATCGAAGCTTGATGGACTTTCTCAATCGAGTTCCGCAAGTTCCAATGTCCATCATTGACACGCTTGAGGCACTCTGTTTGGATAAAGCAAAGATGAGAATAGGATTTGGAATGTTACGAGAATTGGCAATTCAAAGAGTACCATCAAGAGATAAAATATGTACAATTCTGTTAAAACTTACTAGAAATGAAGAAAAGACTGTTAGGAGTGCAGCGATAATTACAGTGAGGAATTGGGTCAGAGCAAATGGTAGTGGTACAAGCGAAGCAGGTTCTGAATTAGAAGAAATGGTACTTGATGCTGCTCGAGATGGTTTACGTCGCCTTACTATTCGTGAAGAGGTACAAGAAGCAAACAATGGAGGGCCAATCCAGATTGAGATTGACGATGATTTAGAAGAATCTATGACTTCCGCACTGGATGACCCTACCAAGGAAGTCAAGGAAACAAGTGATGTGATTCGACTAGTGGAATTACCCTTTGCACTTTGTGTACGTGTGTCTAGTATGCTCGATGATATCTTTGCCACCTTTCCGAACATGTCTGACGTGGTACAGGAAGCGGTCAAGAAGGCAATATTTCCATTAATTCAAACTTTAGGTCCAAATAATGCAAAATTACTATCACTCATTCGTCAACATCCCCCTGGTTCAGAGTCATTGGCGGTTGCTGTATTTTGTGTCATGACGGAAAAGCAAAAGGGTAAAAAGATAGTCGATTTAGTAAAGGAAATGGCCGAAGAAAAGAAAGATATTGATCCTAGATTTTTAATACCTATCTTGCCTGATTTAGTCAAAGCAGAAATTATAAAATATTTACCTAGAGTTGTTACAATTATATCATCGGAGAAACCAGAAGATCGAGCAACGATAAAGGCAGTCTTTACATCAATTGTCACTATGCCAGCTCAAGGATTTGGAAGCATTTCTACCAATTTACCAAGAGTTCGATCAAGTGAATTGCTCAGCCCAGTCGAATTGATGAGCTTATTACATCATTCTGAAAGAGAAATTGGATTAAAACCAACAGCAGAAGCAATACGAATTTGTTTTGGTATGACGGATATCTTTCGAAGTGAAGTATTGGGTGCTGTTTTAAACCTTATATTGGAAGAACCAGATTTACCTGTACTATTTATGAGAACGGCAATCATGGCTGTTAGAACTTACAAGAAACTTTCTTCGTATATTTCAACGATCTTCTTATCAAAATTAATTACCAAGAAAGTGTGGCAACAACCATTATTGTGGGATGGGTTTGTACTCTGTGCTAAACAAACTGCGCCTGCTTCTTTTGGTGCTTTGATTCAATTACCAAAAGAGCAGTTGAAAGATGTAATTACTAGACAACCTGATCTAAGGACCGGATTACGTGAGTATCTAATTAAAAAAGCAGGAGGTCACAAGATTCGACTCAAGAACTTTTTGGAACTATTGGGTGAATCGGTAGAGGAAGCTACGACAGCAGCAGCAGCAGCAGCAGCAGCGTCTTCCAATGGCGGTGAAGGTAGAATGGAAGGGACCTTGGTAGATGGTAATACCGACATTCACACACCGGAATCAAGGAATCTAACTCCGCAACCAGCACTTTGATCTACAAGAGTCACTCTCCAAAATGTAATAATATAGAGAGAAATAATACACATTTATTGAATTCTTCCATCTTGATGGTTGAAGAAGTTTGATGGCTTGATGAATATGATGAGAATTAAAATTACATGCCGTAAAAGCGAGACTGAAAAACGCTAGGTGACGATTGATTGAGATAATTGGTACGGATAGGCTGTTGACACACAAAGACTCAATGAATGGTAGGAAGTGTTTTGTACCATCCAATTACGCGAGGATCTGCCATGACCTGGGAGGGAAAAGTTCGATAATACATAAAAGTCAGCATTACTTCTGGTCACCAGCAATCTCTTTTTGACATACTCTATGAGGATTGAAATTTAGAACCTGAAGACCTTCCTTTGAAACAGCACGAGATAGGGCGACGTAGGCTTGACCTTTTTCAAATACTTTACCTAAATCAATTTTAACAATTGGAATAGTCTGACCTTGTGATTTATGAATTGACATGGCCCAAGCCAGAATCAAGGGTACTTGCAATCTACTAGCAATAATTTCTCCATTTGGTTGCTCATTCTTCCAAATTTCGGGTTCAACAAGTGTTGTACGGAATGATCTACTACCTCCTCCCGCATTATAAAATCGTACCACTGGATATTTCTTGGGTTCAACCTTGTCTGGTGATGATGATCGGCTCCTTGCCAATCTTTCTCTCTTTTCGTCTTTACGGATTTGTTCTTCTAATTCATCCATTTCCGCTTGCCTCTTTTCATCCAAAATCACACTTTTACTTTCCTTTTTTTCTCCACTGTTTCCGTTGACAATTTCCCAATATCTGCCATTTAGTCTTGTAGCTATGTCTTCCTCGGTTGACTTCAGGGGATCAATTTCATCCCAATCCAGTCCGCTATATTGTGCCTTTGCCCAATCTGGCTTTGATAAGAATGTTAATACTGTTCCAATACTTCCATTGACCAAACCTTCATCCATATTTTTGATCAGCATAACTTGACAGCCTGCTTTGAGTCGTAATTTTGATGGTGCCATAAAGTTATCCAGCATCTTCAACCTTTGCTCGCCTTGAATAGTTCCACCATCCACAGAGTCAAACGTGTGTGTTTGCTGAGTAATTTTGACTAGATGTTGGGCATTGGCTCTTTCTACCTCGATTCGGAGTGGGTACAATGCTGTGGCGGGCATCTTTGACTTCTTTTCTAATTCACTTTGACCCTGAAGCGACTGAAAGACTCGAATTGATTCTGCACTTAGAGTTCCAAATCTCATCTCGTTTAGCATGTTGATGAAAGCTATCATAGGAGTCAAATTAGCACAAAGATGGCTCACATCTTTACTTATCATAGCACTCACTTGGATCCTTCTGACGAAAGACTTGTGTAAGACAAATCTTGTCCTGTACGAGTGTATCCCAACAAGCAGCATCAAATGCATATCGAGTCGCGTTGTTACCTTTATTGACAGGTGGTAATTGGAAAAAATCACCAGTCATAATGACTTGAATGCCTCCAAACGGCTTCGGCGACTTTCTAAGCTGTTGTCCGCATTGGTTGAGCTTATCTAGAAAGTCAGGATCGATCATTGATACTGTTGAAAAGTGAGAAGCATGGAAGTGAGCGAGTTTTGCAAACCTCTTCTCGCCTCCTTTCGGGACTCACCTTCGTCAATGACCAGCGCCATGGTCCTCATCCAACGACTTGCACCCTTCCGATTCTTCTTGATCTTGCCCACTAATACATCGACAGGTTCTGTTCCTAGCCCACAACCTGCAAAAGAATGCAAAGTCACACCTCCGATGTTACAAGCTGCTATTCCAGTAGACGCCGTCACTGCTACTGCGTCTACTTTTGCTGAATGCTTCTTCCGCAAATCTTTGATGATTTCTCTTAAAACTACTGACTTTCCCGTCCCTGCACTGCCGGTGAAGAACATATTTTTGCCTCCATGAACAACTCGCTCGTGTACCACTCGCTGCTCTTTTGACAAGAAAATCTTACTGACAGACGTCTTTGAACCTGCCAATGTGCTAATTCCTGCTTTGTATAATTGTGGAGGATTACTACCTTCAGCTTTCTGTTCTGCTTTAAGCTGTGCTGCACTCTTAAAGCCTATTTTTAGATCGGCACCGGTGAAATTAGCAGGCAATCTTCTCTTACCGAAGCCCTCACTTTCCGTGCTACTTGCTGTTTGGTATAAAGCAAATTTTTCAGTCATCAGGCATACTGAAACGCCCTCGCTCTGCTCAACTCAACTCACAAAGCTCTGGCTTAATTGCATCACATGTATCGTTAAAAACTTTCTTCTCTGGCGATGGCGTACTGAGATTGATGACATTGCCTGAACTTTGTCCATTCAATCTTCTACCTTGTACTTCTGTAAGTGGTGCATCTTTGAATCTTGCTGCTTTGGAGCTTCCTGGAATCGGGACAACCTCCAGTCCACTCTGACCATCTTCATCGCCACTCCATGTTCGCTTCAAGCTACCCAAGCGAGAAAGCGACATGCTGCAGCTGTGTAGGCGGTGTTGGGTTACCCAGCAAAACTTCTGTCTTCAACGCGTTTTTTGTTACTTTGGGAGACTCTATATTTTACTGCCTCCGCATGCTCAAGGGTTGTTGCATTACCGGTACTCAAGACACGCTCAATACTTTTTCCAGGGACGCGCGCTTAGTTCATCACGTGGATGAGGAAAGACCACGCGAGAAATTAATCATAAACCTGAGACTGAGAAAGGAGCAAAATCTGCGGCAGACGATCGTAAAAATTCATTCCCTTTCATCCCAACATCATTCAAGGTCACCGCTGGTTCACCTATCGAATTTATAATTTTCAGGATGAGCTACGTCGCCAAGGACAAGGACGCTGATGCCAGTGCTCCCGCACCCCAAATTCACAAGATCCGAATCACATTGACCAGCAAGAATGTCAAGAATCTCGAGAAGGGTACGTTTTACATTTCGATATTTTCGTTAAGCTGCAATTTTTTGCTGATATTTAATACATCTTTACCTTTCAGTCTGTTCCGACTTGGTCTCTAGATCCAAGGACAAGCAACTCCGAGTCAAAGGACCTGTTCGCTTGCCCACCAAGGTTCTTTCTCACACCACCCGAAAGTCTCCCTGTGGTGAAGGTTCCAAGACCTGGGACCGATATGAATTGCGAATTCACAAGCGATTGATCGATCTCCACTCGCCCAGTGAGATTGTCAAGCAAATTGTAAGTATAAATACTCCCTTCGTATCATTAGTTTTGCGAACTACATACTGATTGCATTGTTCTCTTGTATAGACCTCAATTTCTCTCGAGCCTGGTGTTGAAGTCGAAGTCACCATCCTTAGCTCTTAGACAGGAGATTCGGCAGTCCTTTCACGCTGTGCCATGTGTTTTAATGCTGTTACTGGTCGCCCATGTATTGATAGATGACGACTAGGTCAATGAACATGCATTTTGGATAAATTTAATTATGATGAGCATTCTTGACGTTTTGTTCCCTTTTTACCACCGTGCTTTCCATTTGCCATTTGCCATGTGGCGTAATTTATTCTGTCTCAGCCTGCCGTCTTTGATAGCTTCTTAACACGCAACGCGGCGCGCTTTTAAGTGTTGCTTTAGACACCATCCCTGCACAATTAGTCTATAATGCCTGCTCATGCTACGTACAGTAGACGCTCGGGGCGATCCTCGGCTGCTTACGGTGCTTCGTCCAGCATTCAACGCAATCGCCGCCGTCACGAGGAGGAGGGGGAGGAGGAGGTGAATGATGAAGAAGAGAAGCGAGGAAGTTCGAGTAAGCGACGCAAAGCTGAAGCAATCAAAAGCAGCTCGAGGAGAGTAAGACCTGAACCTTCCGAGGATGTGGAAGAAGAAGAGGAGGAGGAGGAAGAAGGTGGTGATGGTGATGTTGTAGTTGTTGACAATGATGATGACGACGACGACGAAGAAGGGGCTGATGAAGATGACGAGGGTAATACAGGTATAGATAATGGTTTGTGGAATTTAGGTAAAAATCAGATCAAGAAACTCAAGGTGGCGAAATCGGCCAAGGATGCAGCAGACGCAATGCCAAGGGATGTGAGTTAGTAGTGGTGGGGGATGCAATGGGTATTTATCCGCTTAAGAGACTACGTCTGTGATTCAAATAGGAACTGAAGCGAAAGGCGAATGATTTGGCACGATTAGCATTGTTTTGCGAACAGAGAAGAGTGGCAATGAAGCGAGAAGATATAAAGAAGAAGGGTGAGCACGTTGCAGGAGGGAGGTCCTCTAGAAAGCAAGGTGTTGCAGTATTTTAATTATTCTTCTGCCATATAGTTCTATTGGAAGACAGGAACAGTACGAAGGCTTTTCCAGTCATCTTCAATCGCGCCCAGAAAGTACTCGCATTCACTTTTGGATATGAGATGGTGGAATTACGCGCTAAAGGAACAGACAACGAGCAGATAGTGAATGCTGCCAACGATGAGGGTCAAGGGAGCGAAGGAGTCAATGACGCAGACGAACCAGCTAGAGGTGAGAATCATGACCCTATGTTCTTAGTATCTATGCCTGATGCATCAATTTTTTGGTTACAGCCGGGACAAAGTCAAATACATACATTCTACGTTCTCTGCTTCCTCCCAAGCTAATCAGCGCAATGGCAACACCAAATGCAACACTAGCAGTGCCTGTGAATAATGTTAACGAGGCTGTAGACGGAGAAGCATTCGACTCGGAAGGAATAATGGTAGATTGGAAGAGATCAAGATCAGAATTAGGTAGTATGGGTTTGCTCTTTTTCATACTTAGCTTGATCTTGCTTAATGGGCGATCAATGTCAGATGGTATGTGTGTTTGCAAAGCACTGAGTGTGGTACCTAGCATGCTCATTGAGTCTTGTCTATGTTACCCTAACAGACCTACTCCGTTCATATCTCCGTCGATTATCTCTTGATCCTCACAAAACCTTGCCCGCTGCACTTCAAATCGACATGAACAAGGACACCATGGAAGCAGGTATGACTATGGACGAGTTTTTAGATCTTCAGATCAAGCAGTCATACCTTGAATGTACAAGGGTTGGACATGCTGGTCAAGGCGCCATGACAGCTGATGCCAGCATAGGTACAAGGCGAATTCAGGCTAGAGGACGCAAATCAAAGACTGGAGATGATGGAGAGATGTCTGCTGAAGAGCATGAATGGAGATGGGGTGCAAGAGCTGAAGCTGAAATAACAGAAGCATCCGTAGCTGACTTTGTTGCTGAAATTTACCTTGAATCCGACGAACAAGATGATGCAGAAGGGCAAAAGAAGCAAAGTAATTTGATCAAGCACATTGAACGAGCTGCAGGTTCTCAGTTGATCCGTTAGAATGTATAATGTACAATTCTGTTTCTTCCTCTTTCTTTACGAGTCACATGTATACTTTCATTAGAATCATATTTATGAAGAAGTTGATGTTGCTGATGATGTTTCTAAATCCTTTGCTAATGTTCTACGAACGCTCTCACGCTTTCTCTCATTTTCACCTAATCCTTTCTCCCAATCCTCTTTTCCCTCTTGACCTGGACCTGGCTTGTCTATCCTTGTTCCAATGCGAATGTCTGTGGCAATTCGAGGTGCCTGCAAGTAGATGAAGAGGATACAATGTCAGCGAAACTTTCGATAATTATCTCGAGTATCACAATCGGCTTACACCCATGGCATGTACAGCTTCATGACAAGCTTCTACAGCTTTTGATACTACAGGAAATGGTCCTTCTAAGTTGGTTCCATAGCCGTGCATCTATAGAGGATCAAGATATATAATTGGTCAGTAACCCCTTTTTTAAAAGCGCGCCCATAGATATCTGCTTAAAATTCACCTCATATTTAATCCCTTCATCCTTCATCTTTTCAAGTACTCTTTGGCATTCTGCAATGTAAATTCCAACAGAAGTTGTAGGTGTTCCCATAGGTATCAAGCAGAAATCAGCCACAGCAAAGAGAGGCATAGCGAGCGATAGTAGTCGTAGTGGATTGTCTTGAAATTTAAATCCAATTTTGACTTCACTCTCCACTCTAACAATTTGAGAGCAAATCTTTATCTGCGCCAGGCCACGAAACGCGTCCTCCCATCACCACCACGGACGGCCCCTCCAAAAAAAATACCATTACTCATCGTCTGAAATATAGAAT
Source organism: Exobasidium cylindrosporum (assembly GCA_023273805.1). NCBI lineage: Eukaryota > Fungi > Basidiomycota > Exobasidiomycetes > Exobasidiales > Exobasidiaceae > Exobasidium > Exobasidium cylindrosporum. The sequence continues at coordinate 3,232,271 of CP096878.1, forward strand.
ACAATATAGATGAATGTCGTCGTAATCATTGATTCAATCACAAGACTGTAAAGATCAGCACCCTTTCCTATCGCATTTAGTGAAGGCTGTGCAGAGATAAAAATGTTGATTTTATACTCTTCTTGTAAATTGTCTCTTTAGCCATTCCATCTTCCTCAATTTACACCAAACTCTTACTCTAACAATATATATATATAAATAAATCGAGTTCTTTTATTTTTTACTAGGATAAATATCTTGATACTGTGTATTACTCTTCCCGATACAGCTTAGGCATACTACTCGAAGTTGCACAATTAAAGATTATAGCTACATTTAAATAGTAACTGAATTTACAACTTTCTCATTCTTGAAATGCGAATTTTGCCTCTCTAGAGGCTAAGAGTTGAGTTCAGGAAAAAAGATTGCTTTAAAAAGACAAAACTCTCTTCAACTATCGTGGAGAAGTAAGTAATGTCGAATAAAAAGTATGGCAACAAAATCCCAGTAAAACGATTATAAATTATTCACTAAAAGAAGAAAATTGTCTACAAATGATAATGTGCTTTGACAAAGTTTTCACGTCTGTTCAAGTTTTGTTTTTGTTTTTGTTTAAGGTTTTTTTTGGTTTTGTTTTTCTTTAACAGGTACTTCTAGTGACATTGCTACCTGAATTTATAGCTTTTTTTTTTTTTTTTTTTTTTTTTTTTTTTTTTTTTTAATTTGCTGATCATTCGTCTGTCGATACAAATTTTCCATCACAAATCTTCAACAAAATTGTGATATAATTAATAAAGGTAGGAGTATGACCTTCTACTTGATCCTATTACCCAAGAGGGCATTTCACACCGACTTCTTCTTCTACCTTTACTTCTTCCTCTTCCTCTTCCTCTTCCTCTTCCTCTTCCTCTTCTACTTCTTCTTTTACTTTCTCTTTAATGTAGAGAGACACTGACTCTAAAACGCCATTAAACCTCTACTCTACAAACTAAAGAGGAAACTGAGATCAGATACGCTCAATCTACCCATTGCTGAATCATCCTTTCCAATGGCCGCTTCAATCATAGCACTTTTTTTGTTTTGTAAGTCAATGATACGACTTTCAATTGAATTTTCAATAACAAATCTCTTGACGACGATGGGACGATGCTGTCCCAAACGATGAATACGATCCATTGCCTGTACTTCTACCGATGGATTCCACCAAGGGTCCATTAAAAAGACTCTGGATGCTTCTGTAAGATTTAGTGCTACTCCTCCAGCTTTAAGAGATACTAAAAATACAGTTACACCTGGATTATTCATAAAATGATTAATTGTCTTGTTTCTTGCTTCTGGTGACATATTTCCTTCCAATCTACAAATAGTAAAACCTGCTCTAGTAAGTCGAAAAGCAATCAAATCGAGAAAATTGACAAATTGAGAAAAAACAATACTTTTAATAGTCTTGTCATCTGACTTTAGTAAATTCAACTCTTCTAATAGAGCTTCAATTTTTGAACTAGATCTCCATTTATTCATATCCAATCGAGCCAAGATACCCTGTCGGCCAGTCTCTTGTCCTTGCCTTGGTGGTTCCAATGCTTCTCCTTCCAAATCGATTGTTAATGTAGCGTGACAATAAGGACATTCTGGTGCTGATTCTCCATCTTCTACTAAACCATCACCAACCCATTGTCGAACACATTCTCGACAAAATATATGACGACATTTTGACATGATTGCATCTTCTGCTTCATCTTGACATATACGACAAACGTGAATTGCACCTTGTTCTTCTCCAAGTAATTTATTTGTCACACCCGTTTTGGAACGCAAGACTAAATCTGGATGACAAGCCAATTGTCTCATTCGAGTTAATAGAGTAAAGATGTTTGAATAATTATTTAATACTGTTCCTTGATCTAAATATGTTGAAAATTTCCGAGTAGTATCACTGTAAAGGGATTCATAAAGATCTTCTTCTTCTTCATTAAACATATCTCGTCGTACTACTACAGTTCTTGGTGGTAAACCCATATCATCTGCTCGTTCTAATTTTGTTCTACGTAACATCATACGATCCAAAAGCAATCGTAAACGTTCAAATGCATCTTTACCTTCTCCAGATGACGTTCCAAATTTTTGAATTGGTTTTAGAATTTCATTGTTCCAAAAACATGTATGGTGCATGGGTGTATGACCACATTTGTCACAATGACGTCGATCAGTAAATTGCCAATGAAGTGATTTACAAGGACATCGCTTGCAATAATAAAATGCAAATGGATCACCACCCAAAAATCGAATCATACTATACAATTCTCCCACTCTATTTTGCAGTGGAGTACCAGATAAACACCATCTATAATCACTTTTGAGCTCAAATGCACCCTTTGCTGTATTTGTAGCTCGTTCCTTGATATTATGTGCTTCATCGAGAACAACTCTATGCCATTTGATTTGATGCAGTGCACTTTTTTCTTTGACAAGATTTCCTTTACGTTTAAAACCTGAAACCTGCTTTCGGAATGAACTTTCTAATACTCCATAACTAGCCAGTACTACGTCAGCTTTTCGCAATTCCTCAGTATCTGACGATCTATTAGCACCATGCCATACAATGACCTTGAAACCAGTCGTATACTTTTCGACTTCATTACGCCATTGAAGGATGGCTACCGTTGGTGCAATTACCAAACTAGGCTTTTTTCGATCAGATAGAAAAAGACTAATCATTTGAATAGTCTTGCCCATACCCATTTCATCTGCTAAAGCACCACCTTTCCAAATTGACTTTTCTTGCTTGATCAACCAATTCAATCCTTCCAATTGAAAGGGTAACAGTTTAATGGTTAAACCCACTGGTTGATCAGCTTTCTCCATACTTTGGCTTGGTGTTGCCTTGAGATCAGCCCAAACAGTATTGAGTTCAGGATGATGAGAAACCAATTGATCCTTATTCTTTTCATATTGCGTTTTCTTGCTAATCTTACGACTCTTTCCTGTTCTTCGTGCTCTTGCATTAGCTCTGGCCTCTCTAATTTCTCGCTTGATTCTCTTTGCTCGCTGTTTTGCAGTTTCATACTTTTGTTCTTCTTGTATACTGCCAGGAGCGGCGCCACCGCTACCTGAAGTGCTTGGACCTGCTTCTTGAGCAAGAGGAATGTCTTCAGAGCCATCAGAGTCATCACTATCTGAGCTAAGTGACGATATTTCGGACTCGGATTCGCTGACTTGCGTACGACGGTGACGTTTCAGTGATTTCCTCGATACTTTTGGCAACTCCTCCTCCCACTCAGACTCTCCGTCTGATGGAATACCCGAAAAGTCATCGTCGTCTTCATCCACTTCCTCTTTTAGAGAGCCACTTCGTTGACCAACAACTCTCTTTGACTTTTCAGCTGCTTCAAAAAGTTCAAGTGTTTTCTCGAATTGTGCCACCTCGTCATCAGTATCGAATGCAGTAATGTAATCGTCATACGTGATCTGATTCGAATTTTGAGCTTTACCCTTTCCTTTACTTCTCTTTGGTGTTGCCTTCTTCTTTGCATCGGATACATTCGCAACTTCTACAGCTTTGGCTTTGGCTTTGGCTTTGCCCTTGCCTTGTCCTCTTCTCGGTCTACTTGCGGGACCATCCTTTGAAGCGGAGGAAACATCTGCCAAATGAACAATAGAGTCATCCAATTCCTTACTATCCTCAGGTTCTATACTGTCTAATTCTCTCCTAACTCGATTCCTAATTCGCAGCACTTTTTTTGGTGAGCTCAGATCTTTTTCACTTTCTTCCTCGTCTAAATGCTCCTTATAGGTAAGTGGTACAAATTTTCGCTTTTCTTTGGATGGCGTTGCTGGATCCATTTTTGCCACCGCAGTAGAGGTACCAACATTTAAATTTTTCTCTGCTGGTATATCCAATACTACTTCGATACCACTATCGAAGCCTTTCTTCATTCGACCCATCAGACTACTAGTCGACTTTAGATCAACTTCTTCGATTGAGGTAGCTGGTGTATTGACTCCAGATGTTACTCCTGATCTTTCATTGCTCTTAGCAGGTGAGGGTGTATCATCTTCAATGACAATGGGACTCTCCCTCTCCCTCAATGACACATTTGATCGTCGAGTAGAGCGAACAGGACGTACCATGATTAAAAGACCTGGACCAAATTGATCCACTTTTAGAGGTAATGGTTAAAGTCCATCTGAATCACTACTCTACTCTACCCCGCTGAGTTCTTGGTGAAATTCTCAAATTATCAAATTTAAAAAAGATACAGAATAAATTACTCTTAGAATTGACGCGTTCAATCTTTCTTTACTCCTCAGGCTGGTCCTTTTCTCCCTTTCCCCCTCTTGGTAGAAGATATGTGAGTACTGGGTATGAGACTGCCTTGACGCACTATTCTTTGTGTTCTTAAGACGACGACGAATAAGGAAAAACGAGCAAGATACTAGAGTGTATGCAGGCATACCTTTGTCATCACCATCATTAGAAATTAGGAGCGTTCAATCTTTTACTCTCACTCTACTCAACCTTCAGAGACCTATCAACGTGAATGATCTCTTTGTTATGCTTTCCAACCTTCACACCTGAGCCATTCATCTTGACGCTATTCACTTAACCTGTGAGTCAATTGAGTTCAAATGAAAGAGACAAGAAGTTTGGCTTACATTGTACTGTTCTTCATCTACAGCTTTGTAATATATGCATTTTGCTAAGTCTTGCCAAATTCCGAATACACACTCAGCAGCACCTTTAATAATTCGGTTAAGTTCGCCTCTATCGCAAGGCTCCTGACTGCACTTCCGCTCCTTGATTTTCATTCATTCCTGGCTACCTACTTCACACTCCCACATGTTATTGATAATACCTTACATTAGCGTGCCTTGCGCCCAGCTTAAAAAACAGCGATTCTCACGACACGATGTCGTTATCATTATGTAATTGACGCGATGTAAACGCGTTTTAGAAATAGGAAGAATCACTTGGAGAAAATGGGGAAGAGATTATGCAGTGTGATGGAAAGAAAGAGGAAGAGGAAACGGGGCATGAAAAAGATACGTAGAAAGCATTGACTGATTTTAGCAGGCGAGAAATTGTTATTGTCATTGTAATGATGATGGTGATGATGATGATGATGATGGCGATGATGATGATAATGAAGATAGATGTGGTGAATGTAGAATGAGTTGTCCTACCCTTGTAGTATACTTTTAACGACGAGTACTAGTAGAATTTGTACTTGTAATACTTTGAGCACTTCCTGATCTTACTAGAGTAGAGCCAACTGGTCCTATGCTAGCATTACTATCTTTGTGTGAGAGAGTCTTTGAGATAGTAGACGATGATGCAGTAGATGCAACAATTGCAGCATTATCCTTTGAAGAAATTTTGATGAAAGTTTCACGTGCATATCGTACTTTGGATACCAACAATCGAACAGTTTTTCTCTCTTCATGTGTAGTAATGGCTAATCCCAGTTGAACGTCTTGCTCTCGTTGTGATCTTGTCTTGTCTGCAATGTTGAAAAATTCAGTTAAAGTCCAAGATTTCATTGATTGAGCTTCTCCAGTTCGATCAGTCACAATGGCTGAAATTACTAAACCATCCTGACTAAAGAATACTTTGGTATGATCATAAAAGTTAAATTGAATGACTCCAGTACTCAATCGAAATACAATTGCTTGCAAACAACGATACCATTTCCAAACAAATGACATTCCAGTAGTAGTAATAGTACTATTGACTTCCATATTTGATTTAGCAACTTCAAAACCTCCTAATCTAGATGTAATTTTATCTTCAAAGTATGTTAATACCTTGAATTTTCGTAAAATGTCCTTTGGCATTGAATTTGAGGTATTTGACTCTGATTGTAAATCGGGTACAGCAAAGTTTTCTCTCTTTTGAAGGTTGGAAGTAGAGTTGGTAGTAGGAAAGGTAGCAGCAGCAGCTCGAAGGTCCTTTGTTGATCGAGAATTTCGAAGTCTAGATATATGATCAAAATGACTTCGTTGTGGATTGGCAGTAATACTTGAATCATCTTTCAAGTATGCACCTACTGTACCATCACTAAGAGCATAACCTAGTCCATATTTGTCCATTTCATCCATCCAACAAACGATATAAGGAGATGGATCAACAGGTCTTTCTCGAATAAAATTGTTGTCATCATCATCAGGTTGGTTAAAGAGAGCAAGTTGTACTTCCATACCTTGATTATCTAAAGGTATAAATTCCATCTTGGATTGATAACAATCTAGTGCTTCACTCAAGTATTGTATCATCAAATCCATACTAGAAGTTGAAATTGCCTTTTTATTTCCAGTAGCTTCTAATTGAGCATTACTTTTTTTACTTCCATTACTACCTTGCACACTAGTTAAACTACCTGAACTTCCTGATCCAGACATGGCAGCTACCAATCGAGCCTTCTGTCCCAACATCCTTCTCTCATCAAGACCATTCAATTCAGATCTTGTTTGTCTGGAAGAAGGTGGTGGCATCATTCGAGCATGTTGAATATTTTCCTTGTCATTTGCTTCCACGATAGCAACGCCATCATCAATAGCACCACTCTTGCCAGTAGACATTGGTGTAAGACCTTGATATTGTCTACTGATAGATAGAGCACTCAATTGTCGTGCCAAACCGGAACCTGCTCTTGGTCGTAATGTAACACTTGTCTGAGCTGGCGCCTTGACCAATGCTTGTCGACCTAATCGAAGGAAACCTGCAAGTGAACTACCTGGTTGAATGGCCTTTTCAAATTCTTGATCCATCTTTTCTCTTTCTTCTTCTGCCTTTTCTTGTCCTCTTCTCTTTTCCTTGGCAGATTGCTTCTTCTGTTCTTCCGTCATTTCCTCTTCTTCTACTTCGTCATCTGCGTCATCTCTCCATCCAGACAATTCCTTGACTTTTACTAAATTTCTCTTTGATTCTACTTCTGTTTGAGGAAGTGTCAAGTGAGGAACCATCTTTGTTCCTGTCGATGGAATGGAGAGTGGAATGGGACCACATGTAAACCATGGATGATGCATAATTTGAACCAAAGTTGGTCTTGCAGAAGGATCTGGTGTTAAGATTCGTTTTATAAGATCAGTAGCAGCTGGATGAATAAATTCTGGGATACTATATTCATTTTTACGAATCTTTTCGTAGATGGCAGGCACTGAAGTGGTCTGAAAGGGTGGTTTACCGATTAAGAGTGTGTATAAAATTACACCTACAGACCATACGTCGACTTCAAAACTATGTCCAGCTCCATTGCTTTCGTATAAGATTTCTGGTGCAATGTAATTCGGTGTTCCACATAATGTCTTTTTTCTTTCCTCTGGATCTTTGAGTAGAGCTGCCAATCCAAAGTCACCAATTTTGATGTTCATGTTGGAGTCCAGCATGATATTTCCGAGTTTTAGATCGCGATGGATGACGTGATTATTGTGCATATACTTACAACCTGCCAATAATTGAACCATGTAGAAACGAGCTTCTTCATCCAAGCAACGACCCCTCGCACGAACCATATCATTCATGCTACCATTAGAACAGAGTTCGAGCTTAAAGTAGACATTTGCTTCATCTTGAAAGAGATCGTGAAACTTGACAATATTTGGATGTGATAGTGACCGGTGAATAAGAATTTCTGCAAGGACCTACAGTAAATCACATCGAAGATTAAAGACCAGCTTCAGATTAAATTCATGTCACCCACATATATGTCTCTCACCTTTTGCCTATTTTTTCTTTGGTTTAGGAGGGCATCCTTCAAGATAGCTTTGAAGGCCATTGGTCTTCCGTCTGGACCTTGTACTTGGTATACTCTCGCGAAGCCTCCCTGCAATTGGCAAGTAGTATAATTAGTGACTCACCTCAGAAGCGAATTGAATGTTAAAAGCTCGACTCACCTGACCCAGCATTTTTCCAGTAAGATGTACGACGCCATTCTCAATGTCCTTAATAGTTGGACCAACTTCTGGCAGTCTTGATTTCAAATTGGTAATTTTTTTTTTACTAGGGGATGAAGAAGTCGGTGCCTTTGAAGCCTTGACCGGTGCTTGTTGCTTAATTCCTGCTTGATCTTGTTTCCTTTGTTTGCTTGGTGAATTTGTTGCATTGTATTGTCGCAGGGAAGGACCTGCATTGATGGCAGGTAGAGTTCCTAAAGGTTGACCATAGCTAGCCATGGTTGCCATTATAAATTAAATGAGAGAGGTGACGCTAGGTATTAGATAGGGAATATTTTGGTCGATTTGAGAATCAGATAGCGCCGGTGTTGAATATGGATATGTATTTAGTCAGTGTAACACAAACAAAGCTCAATTGGAGGAATGGTGAAGTCTAGACAGTATGGTTGTTGCACAAAGGGAGTCTTAGGTTAGGGCAAGCGAATTAAGCGACTCCGATGTGGTCGGCTGAGACGGGGTAAGGAGAGAAAAGGAGAGTGTAGATGAGGTTAAGCTGAGAGAGTGAAATATCTTAAATTGAAATAAAGAATATCTACTTTTAACTCGACCTGAGCCCTTGCAAATGCGTTCATAGCAAAGACTAAAGGACACGCTTGGCCTGAGAAAGAGACGCGCCATGTCACGTGCGGACAAATTTGGAGTTCATCTATGACATTATGAGGATTGGCACAGATGATCGATCACTTTCTCCCCATTTGAAATAAAAATCTAATTTCGAAACCTAGGAAAAGGTCCATGGCAGGTTCCATGGGACACAGGCAAGATGAGCGGGTCTCAAAAATTCTCAATGTTCCAGGAGGATCTTCGTCAACATGTGGGAAGAATGGGAGTAGTCTAAAAGAAGATTCTCGAGCTTTCAGCTTTCCTTATCCCGTAGCCTACCAAATTCAAATCGATCTAATGCAGTCAGTATTTCGTACTATAGAAGAGCGTAAAGTAGGTCTTTTTGAAAGCCCCACAGGTACTGTAAGTGTAGCCAGGTACTAAGGTAGTATCATAGATTAGAGTACTTACGAATGAATAATCTGACCAAGTAGGGGAAATCACTGAGTCTCATCTGTGCTGTCTTTACGTGGTTAAAGCAGGATAGAGAGAGAAGAGTACAGGGTATGAGTAATGTCGCTGCTGGTGATGATCCTGACTGGGTAGTCTTACACGAGATTAAAAAGAAAAGGGAAGAAATGACGAGATACGAAGAAGAGCTACAGGAAAGGATCAGACTTGCTCGAAAGAAGGCAGACGTTTCCAAATTGAGTACAAAGAAGCGATCAAAAGCAGAAAAGGCGAATAGGGATAGCGATGAAGACTCAGATAGTGCTTTCTTGATTCGTGATACAGAAAGGACGTCAGGGGAAATCTTACAACAAGATGACGACATGCCATACCTGTCGCAAGAAGTTCGAGCTCTGATGGAAAGGCTGAAGCCGGATTCAAGCAAAGAAAGGGCGAATGTTCCTTACTATGCAAGGAAGCCAGGACACGACGCAGGTGATGACGAGGATGCAGAGCCAGAGACAACACCAAAAATTATTTATGCCAGTCGAACCCATTCTCAGCTCTCTCAGTTCATTTCTGAATTGAAAAAAACCTCTTTTGGCAAAGATATTGAAGTGACAACTTTGAAAGATAACGACGAATTGTTGACAGAACGTACAAGAAATATAAGTCTGGGTAGTAGAAAACAAATGTGCATTAATACTTCAGTCCAAGAACTTGGGAAAAGGGCTGGTATGGAAGCTATGAACGAAAGATGCGTGGAATTAATGAAAGGTGTATCTACAAAGGCAATAAAGAATAGGAGATGTCAATATCTCCCTACACCAGATGAAATTGGTCATTCACAATTGCTTGACTACAGAGATAGTGCATTTACTCAAGTACGAGATATTGAAGAACTTGTAGAATTAGGACAAACGATGCATATATGTCCTTACTTTGGAGCAAGGAGCAGTGCTCGTCAAGCTCAGCTTATCACCTTACCTTACAATCTTTTACTTCAATCTCAAGCTCGTACTTCGCTGAATATCACCCTGAAGGACAGTATAGTTGTGGTAGACGAGGCTCATAATCTGATAGATACAATACTTTCCATTCATACAATTGTAGTCTCCTCCAAGCAAGTGGAACAAGCGCAAGATCAGATAAGCGAATACCTAAATCGATTTTCTTTGAAGCTCAAAGGAATCAATGAAGTCAATCTAAAGAAAGTATTGAAGTTGTTGCAAAATTTGAACAAGGAGTGCGTCTCCATAAAATGCAAATTAGAAAACAGAAATGATACAGAAGAGATCATTACTGGAGTGGAGCTCGTAAGAAGATTAGGTGGAAATTTAGATCAAGTCAACCTCATAGAATTAGAAAGTTGGCTCAAGGATACTCAGATTGCACGAAAAGTAGCAGGTTATGCGGACAAACAAAAGGCTAATTTGAATGAACTTGGTAATGGATTGCTTACCACTCAGAGCGCCTTATCCGCTATGCATACCATTGAAGCATTTCTGCTCTCACTGGCCAATCAAAGTGATGATGGTCGTATCTTGCTTTCTCTTGCGAGGGATAAGAATAAGATGGAGAGCTCACTTATTCTCAAGTATCAGCTACTCAATCCAGCCGAAAGCTTCAAGGAGATAGTTAATCAAGCCAGATCAGTTATTCTTGCTGGCGGTACTATGGAACCCATATCCGATTTCACCAATCAATTATTCCCAAGCCTGAAGAACGAAAAATTGGTACACTTTTCTTGCAGCCACGTTATACCGCCTGAGAACCTTTTAGCAACAGTGGTAGCAAAAGGACCAAAGGGAAGCGATTTTGAATTTAAATTTGATGCTAGGAGTGACAATGTGCTGCTGGACGATTTGACAAATTGCATTGCAAACTATTGCAACGTCATTCCACATGGGGTAGTTGTTTTTCTGCCATCGTATACCTTTTTGGACTCTCTCACTGCTCGTTGGAAAGTCAGCAAAGGATTGGATCGAATTGTATCGAAAAAGTTAGTCTTCTACGAACCTAAACATGCATCTGAAGTTGATACTATTCTTCGTAATTACTCACTTGCTGCATCTTCATCGACAACTTCATCTTCTTCATGTAGTGGTGCAATTCTTTTTGCAGTCGTTGGTGCAAAATTATCAGAAGGTATCAACTTTTCAGATAGACTAGCCAGGGCCGTCATTATGGTAGGAATGCCATTTGCCAATAGTGCTAGTCCAGAATTGGCAGAGCGAATGAAATATGTTAGAATGTTAAATGGGTCTTTAAAGCAAAAGACAGACCCAGGTCAAGAATTGTACATCAATCTATGTATGAAGGCGGTCAATCAATCCATTGGTCGAGCGATTCGTCATCAATCAGACTTTGCAGCTCTCATTCTTCTCGATCGACGTTACGGTCGTAAAGATATACGAGATCGACTTCCAGCTTGTGAGTAGAGAACGTAAATTAAAATACTTTTTTCTAAACTAATGAAACAAATGTCGTTTCGATTACAGGGATTCGACCTTCTGTAAAAACATATGACACTTTTGGTCCTTCAGTCGCTGCATTAGGGTCGTTTTTCCGAGAGAAAAAGGTAAAAGGGGCCTTGTAACAATATAAAGATCCGATTTTTAATTCTCGTCAAAGCATCGTGTATAATAAGCGCAATAATTATGTCTTTCCACCAAAATGGGCTTTGCTTTCTCATTTTAAAGTTCCTTTCGACCCTCCTTTTTAGGTCCATTCTCGGCAACTGGGACAGTGATGATGAAAGGCATTAAGAGCTGTAGAAAGAAGAGCAAGATGTGTGAGCAACAGAATTGGGTAGAAACATCGCGCCCAGATTTTTAAAAATTGATACTTACTGCATTCAAACGTCTCAGAGACTATTGGAACAGAAGGGTAAAGTTGAAAATGTAAGAATTTCAAACTTCAATAAATTCAATCAGTATCACTCACCATGAAAATGAAATTCTCTGGCATGTCTTTCCCGTCCCAGCGATCTTGGAAGTGTACGATCTTGCCTTTCTCGTCAAGCTTCATTACGACTGTAGACTGAAGAGATAACGAAGATTGATAGATTTCATCAGTAATTTTAAGAAGGGTTCTTCGCAAACCAGCAGCATTCTCTTACAAGCATCTCTTTCGACAATCTCAAGTACTTGACTGTGTAACGTTGTCTCTGAACCTAGCATGGAGCAAAAGAGTCAGCTTTCATGTTGATTGCTCCAGTAGAGTGTAAGACACTAACATATCGAATTTCGCGAGGATCATCTTTCTCAACGTGCCAGCCTAGTAATTCGGATTTGCTGAAAGCTGCCGGCATTCCCCACCACTGTGCCTTGTATTGTCTTTCACCTATCTCAGGACAAAGTGTCAATTGCATGGATACAACATATTTTCTTTTTTTTTTTCCTTTTAGGCTTACGTACCGACTGCATAACAGATAGGGTCTTCGAAAATTGCGTGAGGTGACCAACTCCTTTGGAAGATTGAATGTGATGGATTTGCTCCAAACAGCTAAGTGTATGGGGCAAAGTAATATCTCATATGAGCATAATGAAATTTAAGTATAGACTTCCGTCAATACTTTCTCTACATACATCAAATGCATCTTGAATACGTTGAGATGTCTGAGCCGTTAAGTCTCCTGCCACATATTTACTACCACCTTCAGGCATTGTAGCCTTTGTTGAAAATAGCTTTTGAGGTAAGCTACTGGCTACAACTCTTGTGGAAAGAAGAGATTGAGAAGATAGCAGCACGAGAGCAAGATTTTGAGTCAGCGATTTAGTAGTACCAAAGATGCGCATATCCAAGCGCAATCAGATGAACCAGAAGAAAAAAGTGATTGCTGTACAAGGGGGGAAAGATAGAAAGCTTTCTTTTTTTGGGGTGGGTGGGTGGGTGGGGGGAGAAGATACTCCACTTTCCTTACTGTAATAACAATAATTGTACTATACAAAGAAAGTGTCGAAAGGGTCGTTTGTCCTTGAGTATGTTGCAGATTAACACGCGCCTCTCTAGATTTGATAAATTGAATCAAATAGTTACTTTCGAGGAGAGCGACATAGTTCTTCTTACTTTCCTAGTTTCTTCATTCTAGCCTTGATTGAGATGAGCGAGAATGGTAATGGCCTCGGCTCTTTACGACATTCGGATGGAGCGCCTACCATTCTGTCTCATCTCTTGACTTTGCCTAATCAAACTTTACTTCGATTGTATTCTTTTCCTTCAAATACTTTGTCTATCTTTCGATTAGTACCACCTATTGCACGACATCTTATCCTCACACTTCTATTCCTACCTGATCCACCTCAATTATCGGCAACAGATGTGGCTTCCTTACTAAGTCGTGAGACGGCAATCTCTCTAGATGAGCCTTCGAAAACGGCTACACCTAGCAGTAGAAGAAGCAGGTCATTACGTGGTTTAGAAGAAGCAAAGGATGTTCTGAGTCGACTTAAAATCACTAGAGAACAGAATGGTATAATATACATGAATGCAAAATGGACAGCATCGCTTAGAAGAGCACTTGTAGGTGGAGGTGATCATCAGTCATTTGGGGTGCCGAGTGAGAAGCCAGCTGAATCTCGACTGACTGCAAGGCAACTGGACGAATTTGCTCTGCAAAGCTGGGAATCCATCTTGCTATACATGGTAGCCTCAGCAGGTGCGAGGACACCAAGCTATCCAGTTCTATACCTACTCCGTACAGCAGGCTTGATGCAACCAGAAGAGGATCTACCTACTTCTACATTTGATTCTGCTACAAAGAGGTCAGGAAGTGGAGCATCTTCATTAGCAAATATGTCAATTACCTCTGAAGGTTTTCAATTCTTACTTGAAGATGTCTCGGCTCAACTTTGGCTTTTACTGCACACCTACTTGATTACACTTTCGGAAACGACATCATCTGATAGAGAAAGTAGTGCAAGCGCCGACATTGTAGAACATCTCACCTTTCTCTTTACTCTAAGTTCTGCTACATTGGGACAAGATTACGATATTGCTTCACTTACACCATCACAGCGAGAAATGCTCGTGTTCTTTAGAGATCTAGGATTAATTTATCAACGTAGTGAAAAGAGTCTAAGTTTCTACCCTACCCGACTTGTGACAACTTTGACAAATTCAAGTCAATTGCCTCTAATGGGAAATAGCCAAGACACGGAAGAAGAAAAGGGTTTCGTAATCCTAGAAACCAATTACAAGGTATATGCTTACACCAGTGAGTATTGTAGAAAAAGTAATGGATCATGAAATCCTGCTGACCTTAATTTTTTTTACTAAAAGACAATAAGCTTCGAATTGACGTTCTGAGTCTGTTTGTTACTATACGATCAAAATTTCCTAATCTAGTCACTGGACTCATTACCCGAGACAGCGTCAAAGAAGCGCTCAAAAATGGTATTGGTGCAGAGCAGGTGAGCTTGAAAATCAAAAAAAAATCATGGATGGTGACTTATGACTCTTTGCTCTCTAATTTCAGATCATCATGTATCTCACACACCATGCACACCCACAGATGTACAAAAATGTGAGTCGCTATATCACGCCCGAAGGGCAAAGTACTAATTAGGATTAATTTTTCTCAGACGCCTCTCCTTCCTGTTACTGTGACTGATCAAATTCGCTTATGGGAGCGCGAAAAGAATCGATTGCAAGCAGATGAAGGTGAATATGAGATGAGAAGCTTCTACTTTATACCGCTCACTAAAAGTTTTTCTTTATCTTCTGGCTTCATTCAGGTGTCCTTCACTCTGACTTTCATACTGGGGCTGATTTCGAGCTGGTTCGTGAATATGCCGATAAAATGGGAGTCTTATTATGGCATGATGTCCCAAAGAGAATGCTATTTATATCATCGGAAGGAGTTGCACCAGTTCGAGATTTTATTGATCGTCGTAATTTGCGAAGTTGAGAAGAAGGGCTAGAGAGGAATAATTGATTCATAGAGGGCTAACTTTCATCCATGTATTTGTACAATCAATGTCATTTACCATCATCGCATACTGCAATACATAATTCTTTCTCTTTAGATGTGTCAACATGATGAAAATATTGCGGGGAAGAGCAAGCAAGTGCAATTATGATAATATTACAGAATTGGACATGAAAGATTCTTAGGGCCTCTCTACTACTAAGCAAGCTGGCACATTCTGAATAGCGCCACCATCATCCTCAAATTCTAATCGATATGGTGTATTTAACAATTCATCTGCCCTTTTTTGCATCTGTGTGATGTATAGAGTATCATGAGTATCGCAACCTGTAAGTATTTTCAATAAGGGAACTACTCACCTTTGCCGTTACTTTGCCATTAATACCAGGTCCACCTCCTCGAACAATAGCCTGGTAGAAGCAACTAGTGTCAGGATAAAGACCCATAACTTGCGCTCCAATCTTGTAATCTTCTAATGGTAATGTTGGTAAACTCTCTGGTAAAGGTACAATGGCCTTCAAGGTGGTATTGTATGTTGGCATGGCAGTATCTTCAGCGTCTTGTACAACATAACGATTTCGATCATTATTAATGCATTCAATAATGGTAGCCATAATCCAAGTTTCACCTTCATCATCAGGAACAGCTACACCACCTTGTCCAGTAGTGAATCCTTGAGTGGAAGAAGATCCAGAATTTGCAGAAGTGGCGCTTCTAGAAGTCATATTGGACACATTTGCAGCACCTGGTCCCACTTTATTTTTGCTAGGTTGTCTAAAGGCAACCTTTCGTCCCTTTTGAAGAGGTAGCTGGTGTGCTAATACTTCCCGCCTAGCACGAGCGGGATCAACATAACCAGAGATGTTCGAAGAGGCAAAAGAAGAATCTTTACCCGTCTCTTTGATGTTAGTAGTAGTTGTTGTGTTTGAAATTGAAGTTGTGCTTGATATTGTATTACCATCTTTAGCATTTACAGTGCCACGTCTTTGTAAAGTTGGAGTAGTAGATCCATTCAAGACGTTTGATTTGCTACTTGACCTCTTCTTATCCTTTTCGGAAGCTGATGCCACATGGGAGCTACTACTTAGAATGTTATCATCCCGACCAAGTATGGGTGATATATTGCGCTCCCTTCCCGACGTAGCACTCAATGGCGGGGAAGCTGAACTTGCTCCTGAAATAGCGGCATCTGCTTTTCTCTTTTTACGTTTCGATAAAGAATCTATTTGAACAAGACAAGTTTAAAGACAAGTTTTAATATGTCTGTCCTGCTTTGTAATTTTTCCCATAGCTACTACACTCACCGGCACTTGGATCCTCTCGGACAGCGACGAGCACTTCGAGCTTCTCCAAGGTCTTGGAAATCTCCCTAGCAGTTAAGGTAGAATAAAGAAAGTATAGCTCATCAGTAAAAGAGCTCAAAAACGACACACGCGAAGACCTGATTTGCAATTCACCTTTGTTCTTCCTCGTATAGCTTTTCCACTTGCCTATATAAAGCACTCAAATCATCTTTGCTAAAGATTTCTATTCCAACACTGTTCTCCTTACTACTGCTACTACTACTGTGTTCTTCTATAAATTTCTTCCTCTTTCCTTCCAGTAAAGAGAGCTCTTGACCAGATCCTAGTCCGATCTTTTCAAGAGATCGTAGATAGCTACGAACGCTCTGCCAGAGTTGTTGTTCTATAACAAAAGAATTTGAGCCTGTCTTCCCAGCAAGAATCTTTTTTTAATACAATCAACACTTACCATCTGAACCAGCTGGATGGCCTCGATCCTTGCGGGTTCGCGAAGACATGCTTATTCTTTAACAAGCAAGAAGTAGGATCTCCCAAACATGTGTATATTCTGCCATTTCTCAGGCTGCGCGTTCAAGGCACGCTTATGTAAGGTGTTATCAATACATGTGGGGGAGAGTGTATTAAGTAGGTAGCCAGAACTAACGAGCGAAAGTGCAGTGTGCCTTGCGAGAGAGGTGATCAACACCGCTTCATTGAAAGGTGCTGCTTGAATGCACACTCGGTCTCCACGGCAAGTCACATCGACAATGCATAAATTACAAAGCTGTAAGAAAAGGTATTGTGTTAGCCAAGTCTTTGCCTCTTCATGAAGCTTGACCAACTCACAGGCTAAGTGAATAGCTTCAAAATAAATGGAATAGATGAGAAGATTGAAAAGCATATCAAAGACATTATTCTCGCTGATAGGTCTGAAGGTTGAGCAGAGTGAGGATCTCCCATTGAATAGGGCGCCCAAGACCTATTGATGGTGACAAAGGTACGCCTGCGTAAACTCTGGTATCTTGCTTCTTTGTCCTTGATTGTAGTCTAAGAACACAATCAACATTGAATAGTAGAATGTAATTTACAATGCATCACTCACTCATCTCTGCCAAGAGGGGAAGGGAGAGAAGGACCAGCCGGGGGAATGAAGGAAAGATAGGAGGGGGTGAGTCAAAACTCAGATTTTATGTGCTGGAAATTACACGTGACTTGAAAAACGCTCTATCATTCCTCCTGTCTTCAGACAACAACAAAAGCAGCCTCTGTAGTAGACAGAAAGTTGACAAATCCTATCTGAGTCTCTGTGAATTGCTGTTTGGTGTCGAGGGGCAGATGGAGGCCGATTAAAGTCTACCGGTACAAGGATTGCAATCTGATTCTCAAAATGTGGAGCGATCTCCTTCACGTGGCTTCGGACTTTAACGTTTTGACGCTACCGGTAAGTAGAGAGTTATGTCGCCTTCTTGCCCATTTTTTTTTGTTTTTTTAATAAGTAGCGAAAATGCAATTTTAAAGTTGTCCACGTTGATTGGGCGCATCATCTTCTCGACTGACCGACCACAGAGCTGAAAAATTGGCAAGCATGTACACTCCCAATGCAGCGACGACAGATTTCTCCAAAGGCCCATCTTGGACTGGCCCTACTATTCATGTGGGCGTCATTGGTGGTAGTGGGCTATACAAACTGGAAGGAATGGAAGTCGTAGCAGAAATTAATCCTATTACAGTGAGTTTCCTTCATGGGTAGAGTATTTGCCCTGAGATTCACTTTCGACTAAAAATAAGAATTTCATCATAAGCCTTGGGGTCCACCATCGTCTCCCATCACAGTTGCCAAGACGGGTAATGGCATTCATGTCGCCTTTCTTGCCAGACATGGCCTAAATCATTCGATTCCTCCATCATTTGTTCCATCACTTGCAAATATTTCTGCTCTCAAGCATATTGGAGTTCGTTGCATTATTGCCTTTACGGCAGTTGGATCACTAAGAGAAGAAATCGCTCCAAAAGATTTTGTTGTTCCTAGTCAAATCATTGATCGTACAAAAGGTATTAGAAGGGCTACTTTCTTTGGAGAAGGTAATCAATCAGGTGTAGTCGCACATGCAACATTTGGAGACCCTTTTGATGAGAATGTAAGGCCTACAGTAGAGAGCATGTGAGTGATTGGCTGTAATTTGTCTAGTCAGAAAGATTCTTTGCGCTAAATATTTTCCTTTCGTAGTGTAAAGGAGACCTTGGCAAATTTAGCTCCCGATGCCAAAGTACATGGTAACAAGACATTGGTAGCCATGGAAGGACCTCAATTCTCCACACGAGCAGAGAGTCTCATGTACAGAGGGTTTGGAGGTAAGAGAGATTGTCGGTGTGGTGTATGCCGGTACATCTTTGCTTATAAAGGAAATGAACTCTCTGTCTACTTTTACAGGCGATATTATCAATATGTCTGCCTTACCAGAAGCAAAACTAGCACGAGAAGCAGAATTATCCTATGTCATCATTGCTACCTCTACTGATTACGATGCTTGGAGGCCAAGTGAAAAGGGAGTCGATGTTGCTGAAGTGATGAAATCTTTGCAAGCCAATGTTTCTAATTCTCACAAGGTTCTCGCTGCTCTGTTGGAACCGGTACATGAATTGGTAAAAGATGGATCAAAGGCATTCACAGAAATTCAAGGTAGTATGAAGTTCTCTGTCATGACAAAAACTGAACTTATTCCAACGATGGCAAAGGAAAGCCTACGATTCATTCTCCCATGGTTTGCTCAATAATTGTAAGATAGACTCACACTATATAACCACCTTAAATTTTATAGAGAGTCAGTCCCCTTTCCAAAAAAATAAAAAATAAAAAGGGAAAATTGAGAAAAGAATAAAATTTAAAGGTTTAGAAACTTCTCGGGGCCACACCCTCAGTCCAAATTGTCAACGCGCTATTGCGTCATTTCTGAGAAGCGCTTTAAACGAACACTGTCCTATTCTAGGCAGGGCAATATTAAAATGTAGAAGCATTCAACACGACAAGAATTTCTCTTCTTTACGTCCATCTACCATACTCATACAAAAAGCTTTTCAAATTTGTTGAGCATCTTCTACATTTCATAACAATCATGTCTAACCAAAATGTTGATCAACATGTCGCAGACGCACAAAAGATTGCTTCCAATGCTGCCACTGAAGCACAACAGACAGGACAGGTGAGTTTAAAATGGAAACGTGTCTTGCTGGCATTTTACACAATTCAAATGATTTATCTTACACATTTTCTCTTTCCCTCTTTCTTTTTCTTTTTCTCTTTTCATAGTCACTTTACGAGCAAGGAACCAAGCTAGCTTCAGACACACTCGCTTATGCTCAACAGCAAGCTCAAGGTATTCTTGGCAGTGCCCAAAACAAAAGCGCAGACGCATCAAAGGCTGTAGATGATGCTAGCAAGGATGCTAGTAAAATTGCCGATTCTGCCAGCAAAGAAGGTCAAGCTAATGTTCAACAAGCTCAACATACCTTGGGAGATTTGACTGAGCAAGCAAGACACCTCGTTGGTCAAGCCATGAATTCTGCTAACGAATACATTAAGCCTCATGAAAAGGGTGAACAAGCTCAAGGTATTGTCAATGACCTCCGAGCTACTGCTAGTAGCGTTGTTGAACAAGCAGCAGGTATCATTAGCGGAGTTCAAAAGGATCTTGAAAAGTCTGATGTTCAAGGACAAGCCAGCAATATTGCTGCTGATGTGCAAAAGACTGCTTCAAATGCTGCAGCTCAAGCTCAAGGTGCTGTACAGGGAGCAACACAGAAATAAACTTCTAATTTATTTTTCTGCTACGCTTCCTTTTCCCCTTTCTTTCGACTATTCTCTTCACTGAACGAATTTTGATGAATACTCTTTTTGACCTCCCCTTTTTCCATCTTTATTTCTTCGTCTCATCCTAATGTAAATTGTTATGGCTCGTACTGTCGATGTCTATCCCTTGGAATTAAAGCATATGCTATGATAGTATCCAACCTTTTTGTTTTGTTTGTTCAATTCCGAACAAAAGTATTAGACCCTTCCTTGCCAGAGAGTAATTCTATTGTTACATTGCTAACAAATTTCCATCTTGTGTTACTTTGTAAAATGAGAATTTCAATACTACATAAAGCAAGGTGAAGCAATGTAGTACTGCAGTTTCATCTCTCTTAAGAAATTATTTAATATCACCAGTTTTCACGATGACTTTATCGATACTGTCTCATATTGATAAGGTCTTCCGAAATTTCAATTGAATCTGTCACTTGATTTCGCGTGGCAAATTTGCTCTCGAAATCCGATTTGTACTCCTTTTTTTTTATTTTTTTTTTTTTTTTCTTGCTCTTCCTTTTTTTCGAGATGCACCGTGCACTCAAAGGGCCGTGCGTTTTCCTCTCACCAAACACACTCCCTAACCCATCCCTCCTTCCTGCTCAAAATATACCATCTACATAGGTGGTAAGAGAGTAATCTTCAATCCTTTGTAGGCATCAACGACACATTATAAACATCCACGACAGGCGGAAATCATTATATCACTGTGATCTTTGGTCTATCTGGTGTAAGGCACTCACTGGCTGACCATCTCACGCTCACAAGGCGCGACTCTCTCTCAACCTTGCGTCTAACCACACTTTCCGTTGACGTTTCTTCTTTTCCTTTCATCAATCATCATACTCGAGAGAAGGCTAAAATTGTAAGCTGACGATCGTTTAGCACAAAATCCAAAGAGCAACTACTTAAAATTATCTCGTTCAGAGGGAGTCAATCACTCAAACGTAACCTTCGCGCCGTCGCGTCCCATCATTGTAGCACACCACCTTGCCTCTCGGTACTTCACGCACAGTCCACACACACACACACACACACTAACTTTTCGCCAACGTTACTCTGTTTGGAAGCATGAGTAGTAGACTTCCCCCTATATTACCGCCTCCACCAAATAGTGGATCAGGTCAATATTCATCACCTAAACTTAACACATCAGGAAATTCATTTGGTCCCAATTCCCCCCTAGGATCTCCTCGAACCAGTCTTAGTGCAAGTCATCTTCCAGGTCACCTCTCTCCCTACCGAGATTCTGCTACAAGGTTTTCTTCCAGTCATGGAGGTACAAATCTAGCTATTGGTAGTCCTAGAAGCAGTGCTTTGGCTCGAGATGCTGCTTCTTCATTGCATTACCCAACTAGCGCTTCTCGTCCTACATCACCTTTTCCGGATCAAGATCAATTCTCGTCGTTGGACAAATCCAAACAAGAAGGTAATGAGCACAATGACGAGGGAATTTCTAGCAGGACACGAAAAAAGACGAAGAAAGAGTTGGATTCTGATCAAATAACAGGAGAAAATGATCTAGACCTTGGAGACGTTTCTAATCCAATTAGAGGAGGTGAGTTGTTTTCTAAATTTGCGTGAGGATAGTGTGGGTCTGTGTGTGTGTGTGTGTATGGGTGCGCGCGCGCAGGCGACTTAGAAGACTTCATAATAAGGATAGAGTACCAGACTGATTCTTTTTCGCTTTCTTAATTTTTGTTAGTCTTGGCTGCTGGCCGTCTTGCAACGGATGATCATCGACCCCTCTCGCCTTCTCGTTTGGGAGAAATATATGCACCATCGCCAAGAAGAGGAGAAGTTCGTGATCAACAATTCCGTGCATCTCCTGCTCCAAACAATTGGAAGGTATCTCTAAATCAAAGTGGTAATCAGCCACACCGCGAAAGCTCTCCTTGGTATCACGAACAGCGTTCTTCTCCATTTGCATCCAGCGCTGCTCGTGATTTTCCAGTAGATCAAGACGCAACTAATACAGGCGATCAAGCCAACGGTTTAGCCGCTATGCTGGCAGCAGCAGAGCATGAGACGAGAAGGGATAGTCCCAGTCGAAGTGGTAGAGAAACTCCAAGAGGATCTCATACCTTGGCGCCACCCGAACGCTTTCCATCTCCTGGAACGTTTTACCAGGCTCATCACGCAACGTACAATTTAGGTGGAAATGGTACATCATCAAATTCCAGAGCAGAACATCGAATGGCAGAAGGATTTTCTGGTGGTTCACCTTATCGAGCAGCTGGTCAACTACCATACACTACCCACAATAGCCTTTTGAGAAGCACCAATCTGGCTGATCCAGCTGTATCAGCCTCATATGGACTTTCTTACCCTAGTCCTACTACTGTCGGAACTGGTGGGCGTGGTAGCGGTAGTGGAGCAAGTGGTTGGCCTCAAACTCATCCATTCTCAGAAATGACTGGTATCCATAACGGTGATCTTTCTACAAGTACTTTCAATGACACAACATCTGGTCCAAGTGCTCCTGCACCCTTTGGAGGGTATGGGAATTATCAAGATTATAGTCAGCTGCAGGTAAGTGATATGCCACAAGGCAATTCAACAACAGAAAGTACATCTCAAACAACAATCACCACCACGGGACGTAAATCAGCTGGCACAACGAATAAGTCAAAGAAATTGCCAGGGTCAAGGGCAGCGCAAGAGGCTGCCGCACAAAAAGCAGCCATGGGCGAATATACCGAAAGTGACGCTGGTGGACCAAAATTACACAAGTGTGAAAGCTGTGATAAGACTTTTAGCAGGCGTTCTGATTTGGCTAGACACAAACGCATTCATACCGGGGAAAGACCGTATCCTTGTGACTTTCCAGGATGTGGTAAAAGTTTCATTCAACGGTCTGCTCTGACAGTACACTCTAGAGTTCATTCAGGAGAAAGACCACATCAATGTGAATTTGCAGGATGTGGTAAATGTTTTAGCGACTCTTCTTCTTTGGCTCGACACCGTAGAACTCATTCAGGAAAACGACCATATGTTTGCAATCATCCTCGATGTGGAAAGATGTTCACAAGACGAACTACGCTTAATCGACATGCTAGATGTCATCAACCTGGCTATGTAAAACCAAAGGGCAAAGGCAAAAGAATTCGAAGGGATGGCGGGGTAGGAAGCGGTGGTAGTCGAAGTGATGGTGACGAAGACGAAGATGAATATAGTGAAGAGGACGAAGAAGAAGAAGAAGGACAGAGTCAATGGTCTGATGAGGAAGATCAAATGAATGCAAGTACCACCAGCATTCATGAACCACCCCCACCACCACCTGCTCCCAACACTGGTCGCACATCTGGTACCACTAATAAGCGAACAAGAGGTGGAGGAAGAAAGCAAATGGCACAACAAGGTAATGATGATATTGCTACTCGCAATCGTAGCAAATCTGACGCTGAAGCAGCTCTGACATTGGCACAAGCCGCTCTGATGGCTCAAAGTGGGGGAGGGGGAGGATCTAGTCAGCAACACGAGGAAATCAAGCCAGTGGTTGATCCTTCATTGGAAGGAATGACTTTCCAACATCATCACTATTCAGCTTCTGATATGACCTCACCTGCAAAGGTTCTTGCAGGTCTGAGTACATTACCACCTTCATCAGGAGCAGCGGAAGCGGCAGCTGTTATGGGATTATCCGGGATGGCAAATAGCGGTGTAAATGTAGCTCGAGATGACATGGGAGGATTAGATGGTTTAAGTAGTGCAGCCATGTTGGCAGATAGCAACGCAGCCGCTCAACAACATCATCAAGCTTCCTCTGCTATCTTTCCTTCCGTTGCTGCTCAAGTACAAGGTTCTAAATTAACTAGTCAAGCTGGGACAGCGGCAAGTAGTGCTGGTATGAATGGAGATACTCATCTTACTGATGTAGGTGATGCAAGTAATTTAAGCCTCGATCAAGCTCAATTACTACTTGACGCTGCTAGTGGGATTTCTTCTGGATGAGCACTTTTTTTTTGTTTCTCTAATTAAAATTTATACGTTTTTATGATTTTATTTACCCCGTCACAGTCCATTCCATCTTCTTATTTCTTGCATGCTCTGTAGTAATCTCAAATAGTCAATGTGATGTATATAAAGAGACTGTACAAGTGTTGATCGCTTTAGAGTGAGTGACAATAGCGGAGAATAGGTAATACAGGATAAAAGGTGATATAGTGGAAAATTGAAAAAAAAAAAGGAGAGGGTACCACAATCCAAGAGGTTTGCAACATCCGCTTGTCTATCTACTTTGCCTCTTGGTATTCAAGCATTTTTACGCTTGCTAATTGACACATATGCTGTTGAAATGGAAAATTAATGTTTGGGCGAGTGAATTCATTCACCATGGCCAAGCTCTTTGTACATTGGAGATGTTCCAATCAGAAAGAATATATTATGAAAAGTGTATAGTGGATAACATTGCAATGCAATCTATGTTAATACAACTAGTAGCTGTAGTCTGCTACAAGACCCTCTCAGTGAGATCGATGCTTACAAATTGATAAGATTTACCAAACTTACAAAAAATAAAAAAATAAAAAAAAAAAAGCACATAATGCGTGCCAAAATATTTTTTAAATCATCACGTTTCTCTCATCCCTCATCATATCATCGTGCTCTTCTCGTAACATGTCATCAAAAGCTGCACTAGGATTTGGTAATTCATCTCCTGGCAAACCCAAAGGTCTGGCGGTAGGTAATCTTGAATTTGATGATCTATTTCTAGCATCAATTAAACTTCCACCTTGTGCTTCAGTAATAGATCTTCTTTGTGCTTCTGCTACATCCTCTGCTTCTCGACTTGCTTCTGGATCATTTGTAACACCACCATTTGCTGTACCATCTCTTCTCCTTCTCCTTCTTCTTCTTGGTAAAGTGATGAATTTTGGCATTGCTCTACTTTCAAGATCCAAGGCAACATTAGTAGCAGCTTGAAAAGCTTCAATCCAATCAACAACATGACGATCATTTCGAGTTTGAAGTAAAAATTGTTCTCCTCCTACTCTAACTCGAACAACATGTCTTCTTTTCAAATAATCTGCTGCAAGACCAGATTCAGCACCTTGTAAAGAATAAGTTTTGACAAGTGAACCTTTGTTTCCAGAGTAAATTGTTCCTGTCAAGGCAGAAACTGCATCTTTTGCAGCACCCAAACTTGAACTACCACTTGCACCAATACCTCCATGACCATTGACAATTTGACTTGCTACATCCTTACCCATGGAAGAATTGGTATTAGGTGCGATTGGTCCATCTTCATTCATTGGTTCTTTATGTACGTGAATACCATTCAATTCACCCCAAACTCCCTTTCCAACCATATTCTCTCCACTAAGATCACTCTTATATACGTTTAAACAAGTTCCATGTAGAACAAAGTATTGTCTTCTCCAACTACGATCTTTTGCTTGAATCCCAGGTGAGCTAAATTCCATTTTTCTTGGAAGATAACCTTCAATATGAACAGAGCAAGAATATAGTGGTAATGATTCTTTTCCTTCTTCTTCCCTAGGAAAGATCATTTGAGGTCCTTCTGGTCGTTTATGAATAATAGCATAAGGAGGAGGTTGGGCACCTACTTCAAACATGGATCTTCTCCTTCTTAATCCACCAGGCGTACTATTACCAGACGCACTTTGTAACCCAGAATCAATACTAACTTCGCCAGTATCTTTTCCATGTGGTTGCTCTGAGGGTGGTAATAGTGGTAAAGGTGTATGTATTGACTCTTTCAAATTTCTGGTAGATGTGGAAGGCAAATCAATCAAAGACCTAGATTGTTGCTGGTATAGACTTGGCCTTGCTTTGGTCGTTAAAGTATTTGGTAGAGTTAAAGTAGATTGATTAGCTTTTCCACTTGTAGTAGATTCTTCAACTACAGTTCTAGAACTTGTAGGTCTATTCTTGACATAGGGTGGAAAGTTTTGCAGTGAAAAGGATGGTGAAGGTGAAGCTGGCACATCCTGATTAGTAGTCAAAATGGTAGGAGCCTTTCCAGGAATTTTTGAATTGATTGGTGGGCTAATAATAGACTTACTTGAAGATCTACTTGTATCCAATCCTCGAAGTTGTAGAGGAGTAATAGGTGGCAAAGGAGGCAACTCTCGAATAGGCGACCTCATTGATCGCATGCTAGCAGAGGAAGGAGCTCTTGAACGTGTAATAATGGAAGGTGAAGGTGGTGGCATATCTGAAGATGGCTTTGCTTCCGTGGCGACACGAGCAGGAGTAGGTAGAATAGTAAAATAAGAATTATCTGCAATCGAATCAGTTAAAGTAGCCTTTGGCGTTTGGCTTGAATTGTTGGTTGGATTGATTCGCTGTAAATGACCTCCAGAAGGTGTAGGTCCTCCCATTGTTGCTCTCGGTGTGGCAAAAAGTCGGGGAGTATCGGAAGGCGTAGAAGTGTGAAATTGAGTCCAAGATTCTTTGCCTACAATTAGCAAGGAATTTCTATTGTTGGCATCAAGAGAAGAGGGAGTAGGATCAGCTGGGGATGATTCACCAAACGAAGGAGCAGGGGGAAGTTGAATACCTCCTGGCCTCGGACGTTGTATACCGCCACTGTCACGACGAATTTGCAAATCATTTGGATCTACAAATGTTGATATGGGTATAGAACCTGGCATAGTGCTAGTGTCTGCTTCTGAGTCAATGCTACCATCTGATTCTGTATCAGTTCCAGTTTCACTATCTTCTCCTGGATGTAGGGGGCTATCTTCATGATCATCATCTCCAGTATCTGTATCACTTTGTTCCTCATCTTCTTGCCTTCCTGCCCCGTCACTACCTCTTCTTCCATCATTTTCATCTTCATCATTCCCATCTGATCCGCCAGATGCACTAGCTCCTATTCTCATTGAATTGAATCTTGGCAGGTGGGAAAGACGAGAAGAATGACCAGATCTTCGATTCTCCCCATTTCCATTGCCTGCATTTGATTGACCACCATTCTGTTCGGTATTGGATTCGCCAGCATCTTGATTGACCTCTTGCTGGTCTTTCAATCTCTCTAATGCATCTTGTTCCTCATCAATACCCATAGACTGCCTCCTCTGAGTAGCCGTTTCCTCACTACCTCTGCCTTTACCTTTTGCCGTTGAGCACTCTTCCTCTTCTCTCGGTTTACTTTCTAGATGGTTAGTAATATTTGTCGTCAATTCAAAAGGCTGTGTCCAGGAGGAAGCTGCAGTTGATCTTGTTTGATCAGTCATGTAAGAATCATGTTCAGATGGTGAAGTATAAGGTGATTCTCGAAGAGTAGACGAATTCGCAGCATCAGTGAATCCTGTTCGATCAGTATTGAGCATCTTTAAGTGAATACTGATGCCAGGCTTAAACGAAGGAGGTAATCGTTGTTCGCCCAAAGGACCTTCATCATCTAAAGGCGTAATAGTCCGACTATTGGCTGAATTGGAACGTGATCCTTGACCTACAGCAGATCTTGTAAAGCTACGAGATTGTGAAAATGGTGAAGAATCTGAAGAATGATATCCTGGGAACTGAGAAGATGGTCGAGAAAGAGATCCGTGCTGAGATGCACTATCTGTGATGGAAAAGAATGATGTAGATGAAGAATCTTGACTGCTTCGAATTGTAGAGGCAATCTTATCTTTTTTTTTTGGAGCGGAAGCTGCTAATTCGACACTTACTTCTCCTTTTCTTGCTCTACCTTCCTCAAAATTCTGCATTGAATGTATGTTACTAGTCTTTGGAGCTCCAAATACACTTGCAAATGCTATATTAGCAGATTCATCAGTATTTAAATCGGAAGATGCAATCTCATCACCCATCGTCGTTGTACTTCTGGAGGACAATTCTGGAGATGCTTCAAGGGTGCTGTCATTTGATTTTGGTAAAGAAGATCGACTAGAGCGACGCAAAGCCTTTGAAATGAATTGCCGCGCAGCCAATCCAACGTCTGATTTCCTTCTCCTTGCAGTCACAACGCCATCTTCTTCATCTTCAGCATCCAGAGTAGTCACTTGTATTTGATCTCTAGACTTGTTTAACTTTGTTAAAAGAGCAAAGGGAGATGGTCTTGTCCTATCCTGCGAAGAACGTCGACGAGTCATTGAAAATGACAATCGAGATCGAGGTGATGCATCGACGCTAGAAACTACTGAATTCAACCTCTCAACATCTTCAACATTTTCACTTTCCAATGATTGATGCTGTCTTTCGAGATGTGACGTTCGACGTTGACCTAGATGTGGTTCTAGACTATTAATTTCAACTGTAGACCCACTCAATTTGAGCATATCAAGTCGAAAATTGCCCTTTTTATTTCCCATGTGCTCTGTAGGAGCTGATCCTCGTCGCTGCTGTTGAATCATACTGTTTGTGGCTGGTGTATTGGGCTGCTGTACAAATTTAAATTGGATGCAAGACGGGAATTGCTCAGCGTCGGTCACTGCTGCAGTAGTAATAGTAGTAGTGCTGGTGGTGATGGTAGAAGACGAAGCTGGATTTGGTAAATTGTATAAATTACTGTGAGATGAATTAGATGAAGACTTGGCGTCTAGATGACTACTGTACTTTGATGGCTTCACTGCAACTCTTGTATTGAAGGCGCAGTAGATGTCCGTTGTTGGTGACAAATCTATATCAGTGCCAAGTGCACGGGGTACCAGGTGGTGAAGGTCGTGATTTACTATAATCGATGAATTCTTTTCAATTGACAATGATTGATGATCTTGGCTCTTCAACAATTCATACCCATCAATACAAGACAATCCTTCTGTCCTCTTTTGTGTTTGTGGTTCAAAAAAGGAATTTGCTTGATTCAATGCAGAATCTGTCCGTACCCTTTCGCTTTCTCGAAAATTATTAGACGTCTGACCAACTCTCTCCGCTCGTGTCGCGATTTGGAAATTTGATCTTGGCTCAAGTCGGCTCTTGAAGTCTGAAAATAATAAATCTGTAGGTCACAAGAGTAGGGTAAAAGTGAGAAAAAAGAGGTAAAACGAGAAGAAAAGAATGTAATGGGGAAACAAAATTGGAAAGATGAGGTTGGTAAGCTTAATTAATTTCTGGTTGAAGTAAATCAGAAAAAAAGTAAAAGTGGACTTACTACTACTGCTACTACTACTACTAGATGTGGATGCCGATACGCTTTCAAGGTAAAGTGGTAAATCGCAAGATTTTGCCCTTGTTTTTAAACCGGATCCGCCGCTAACTGATTCATTACTTATTTTTGTCGGATCCAAAAATCCGATTCGAAAACTTGTAACTCCGAAAGGAGATGATGTATTCACTTTTTTTAAATCATCTGTACCTTTTATTTTTCTATCCTCCTCCACTTGTTCTTTTTGTACTTGTAAAAGTTGTATTCCTTTTCCATAATCTTCTTCTTCTTCTTTTACTATTATTACTACTACAGCTTCTTCTTCTTCTTCTTTTCGCTCTCCTTGCTGTTGTTGTCGTTTTTCGGAATACACGTCTAATGCGCTTCGTTCACTGCTAGGTTTGGAAATGATTTTGCTGTCCATTGTAGATATTTGCTCTTGTGGTACATTGTCTGTTGATAAAGTCAAAGATGGTATGGAATCACCTGTATTATAATCGAGTGCTTTACGATTTGGCAAATGAAGAAGCATGCTCGATCTTTTCAATTTATTGGCTGTTGATGTTGCTATCGCCTTTGCTTTTCCTTGTGAAGAAGAATTGGAGGATATTGCTTGTTCGTGAAAAGTACTTGCCATGTTGATAATGTTATTACTATTCTTACTACTACTACTACTACTACTACTGTTCATCTTTCTTTGATCTTCGCTGATGGAAATACCTCGAGATCCGAGTATATCAAAAGACCTTCTTCTTCTTCTTCTTTGAGAGCTGTACTCTGGTGGTGGTGGTGGTGGAATAATAGGAACAACTGGTAAAGAATGTTCTTGATGAGATGCAATCTCTTCATCCCATTCAATCATTTCAACATTCGAATGACATGTCTCCTGATTTTTATTTAAATGTGAAATTGATCTTAATAATTGTAATCTTTCTCGATCTGTCATCGAATTCGTTTCATTATTCAATCTTCTTGCCCATCCACCAGAGATATTGAAAGTGTCTACAACGCTATTTGTGCGTTGAAAAGCAATAGATCGAGTAGGTGAATGCTCCTGTTGTCGAGTAGGAGAGGTATTACTTGATTTTCGATGTAAACCTGCTCCTAATGCAGACATATTTGATAAAGTAGTCGTTTAATATATATATATATATATTTAGTAAAGAGAGAGTTCATTCAAAGGTGTTTCGGGTCACGATGAAATGCTATATTGAACCGAGAGAAGAAGAAGAAAAAATCTTGACGTGGATGAAAAGAAGAAAAAAAAAAAAAAGAATGAGTACCTTACTTGTCAAGATCCCTATTCAAGTAAACAGAAAATGACCTTGGATGTTAGTCAGAATTTTCAACAAGAGATTGAAGGGGACAGAGAGAAAGGGACGAAAAGACGATTTTACAACTTCAATTACAAAGGGGGTACGAATTGAGAAGCCGAGTGTGTGTGTGTGTGTGTGTGTGTGTGTGTGTGTGTTTGACTAAGGGCAATTCACTCGATTACTGTAAATAATATTTACTCTGAACTTTTTTTTCCCACTCAAATTTTAACCTTTCTTTGTTCAATTTTTATTATCGAAGGGGTCCAGTCCCAATCTTACTGCAGTAGTTAGCACTGCCCCAGACCATCTCCCCTCAAGAGAAAAGAATGAGAAAGAAATCAATCAAAGATATCAAATAGACTAAGTGAATTTTTTTTTTCTTTTCTTTTTTTTTTCCGTCTCCACATCATATACTATGCCGATGATTGAGAGTAAATAAAAATTGAGAATTATGGAAAAACGTCACTAGCGGACCTTTTCGCATTTTGGCGCCCATGTCTCTCTCTGTACAGACATTGCTCCCTTTGGCAGGGAAAGTCAATCACATTCGATCGATAAGGATGTCAGGGGAGTATGATGGAGGCCATGAGTCTCATCGAGGCTTTTTCTCTTGCCATCTTTGAGACGATTTGTGTGTACAATCAACGATCAAATGTTTATAAGGCTTGAACGGCCAATCCTGACAATAGGGTCTGGTCCACTCTGGTATTCTAAGAAAAGTATTATACTATTTATTTATTGGGCCACGCGATCCCGTATAAATCTCTGTAAAAACAAGGCAATCTAATTAACATTTGAGGCCACGTGAGATACGCATCTGCCGCCGCAGCTGGGTGAGCGATAGAACAATTCCCCTTGGGCGGCTGAGTGACCAGCCATTATTAGATCGACTGGTTTTAAGAGCCTTGAAATTTGAGATGAGAAATTAGAAGGCTTAAGGATTGCTTGATTGGAAACACTTGCTGAATCTCACCTCCATCGATTCATATCGCAAAAGGTTAGTAGTTACCATGGGAAAAGCGAAGATGGAGATTAGTGAATTCAAGGAGGTCCTTTAGTAGAGTGGGAAAGAGAAGGATGACAAGGCCAAGATGATTTATAAATGTTGGAGTATTAGAGTTAGGAGTGCTGACATAGTTCCCTTCTTTTATGAATGCAGTCACAATGTCCAACAAGGAGTCTTTCAAGCGTTTCGTCGAAGTCGGACGAGTTGTCCTCATCAATCAGGGCGAATTCGCTGGCAAGTTGGCTGTCATTGTGGAGATTATCGATCATAACAAGGTGCGTAACATGTCAAGAATGCTGGCATTTTCTGATATAATTGACGTTGTGCTTTGTTTCTCATTTATAAAAGGCCATCATTGACGGTCCTTCAACCGGTGTTCCCCGTCAATCACTCCGATATCGATACCTCTCTTTGACGCCTCACGTCGTTGCCAAGCTCCCAAGAGCTGCCAACACCTCAGTTGTCAAGAAGTACTTTGAGAAGTCTGGTGTGACAGAAAAATGGGCAGAGTCAGCATGGGCAAAGAAGAGACAAACTGCCAAGCTTCGCAGTGAAATGTCGGACTGTGAGTATGCTCTGTTGAAACAAAAATATCATGGTATTCGCTGATAAGTTTTTCATATTCATAGTTGACCGATTCAATGTCATGTTGCTCAAGAAACAACGTGCACGCATCATTAACAGCCACGCCAAGAAGGTCAAGGCATAAGAAGAGACGACGATATGGCACAGCAGTCAATGTAGTATTTTACCACCTTTTTCTCTTCTATCACACACCGTCCTACCCTTTACGTGGTATGGCACTCGGATTGAGTGCACAAAATCAATCTCTTTCAGATGATATGTACGTTCTTAAAATGTTCACTTTCAGGAAGGGGTGGAAGGTTGCAGTGTATGCGAGTCCAGTGAGAACGGAAGGCAGAATTTGAAGTGAAAGGAGGCTTGCATTTCGGTGGTACATTTGTGTATTGGTGTATTAAATGTTGGACATTTGAGGGGTCTATAGAAGTACTGTTGAGACAGTTTTCAGGAGATAGGGTATCTACGCTTCCTTCATTTAGACTTAGGTTGCATCCACTCTTTCATTTGGCGTTCGCACAATAAGACTGCAAGGGAGAGATGTCAGCCTTGCTTGGAGTTCGACAAAGTTTTTCTTACATGACGCACTTGTTCTGAAGCAAGTTGATACGCAGTACTAAACGTTTTGCTGAGGCAGTTCGTTGCTGACCCATCTTGAGTGCATTATCAAAAAGAGTTTGACGAGCATCTTTTCTTTTGGAGTAGTATATCTGTAGAACAAGATTTAATTTTTTTTATCATTGACGAAGCAACTCTACCTACTTCACATTTCTTACCTTGTCAATGACATCTAATTTGCCTTCAATTTCTCGATTTTGAATCAATTCAATAAGTTGGTCAATGGCCATTTCTTCACCTGCTTTGCCTTGCCATCCCATTGAAGCGGCCAAACGCTCAATTCGAAGTGAATCAAATGGTTGGACAAATTGTCGAAGTGCTCGTCGGGTAATTTGACCGACTAAATTAGAATAGTGAGGCGATAGATGAATGTCGAGGAGATTTCTCGAATTCATTCGATCAAGTAGAGTAAGTGTCTTTTTATATTCACAAGCAGAGAAGCTATCTAGCAATTCTCTGACTTGACTATCCGATTCCAAAACTGCGCTGATATTTGGTCGATCTAGAATACTCTCCTTTACTTCCCTTCGATTAAGGACGGCCAGACTGCAAAGTATGAGATACATTGCTACATCACTCCTCGAAGCCATCTGCAAAGAGAGATGGGGGCTTAATGCATGTCAGCCTCACAGTAATCGGGTAGGAGAATGTATTTTGTATTTTGTAAACGCACATTTGAAAAAGCTTCACTTGCATTGACCTCGACTTCCAGGAATGCGCTTTTCGCCAAGCTGTACTTTGACATACCCAAGTAGGCAATTCCCAAAGCAACATTTAATTTGGCTCGAATCTCTGCTACTTGTCGTTTCCCTTGTAACTCGGCTTCTCGACCAGCGGCAGTAGTAGAAGCAGAGGTAAGTTGAGCAGTAGCTGCAGAAAGAGATGCCGATTGATTATTGCCAGCTGAGCCACCTGCGCGGAACAAAGCTCCAATTGCATCAGCACCTGAAGTACTACCACCCTTGAAAGTTGGCATACCCGAGCCTGTCACTCTTGCTGATGATGCACTCTTTGCGCCAGAAGATGCGGCGGCCAGTGGATTATAAGAGTCTAATAGTCCTTCTGCTTTGGAAACATAGGCGGGAATAGTGTGATATTCCTTTAATTCGAGCGATACTTCGATCACATTAAGACACATTTCAACCACATGCTCGCTAGTGCTGCAGTGATCTCTCGTCTTGATATAATATTTGAGTGCCTCAGTAAGACTGCCCATGTATCGCAGATGATCACCTAGATCTCGATGTGCCATCTACGAGGGAATTCTACTTTAGCCCGAATGCACACCAAGTCTGCATTCGAAATCGACTTTTACTCACTCGTACACTTTCCTTGATCAAATTATTCTGGTAATGACGCAATTCCAAATCAAGCTTTTCTATTTCATTTTGATTGCTCTTCTTAGATTGTTCGCACCATTCTACATCTGCTCCAAGTCTTTGCTCCTTTGCGAGTAGTGGTTCTCCTGCTTCGGCTCTAGTGTTACGAAGTGCAAGCGCGCGATTATACAGGGGGACGTCAGATGTGCTTGACTTAATAAGCTCTATCGCGGCTTTAGAGCAGACGGTTCTCAATTGAGGACAAAGAGATGCCAAAAAAAGCAAACGATCTATTCTTGTCCTTCCGGTGTATGAAGTGCTGCAATTCCAAGGAATATCATGGCATGTTGAGCGACTACTATGCTCTATTTATTGCATATGTTGTAAACTCACATATATGACTCCCAATCAAATTCGTCATCAGATCTTAAATGGATCAAGGTAGTCCCACTATTCGAGTTCTCCCCCGCTGTGACTAAATTGTTGTCATCTGTCAGCTGCGCAAAATCATCGTCGACATCAAGAGAAGCCATCGCCGGCAAGAAAACAAATGGTAGAGAGGCTACTGATGATATTGATGACGATGACTGTAATAAGGTCGAGCCACGATCAAAAAATTGACTTTTGTTCGCACGTCCCTCACTCGACTTCGCTCTAATAGTTCAACGGACGTGACGATAAATAACACAACTCTACCGCACACTTTATTTATACACCTCTCATCGTCCCAGCCCTCTTCACCTATAGGCGAAGGCACTGCACTGTATAATTTCCCAGATCATACCTCACATTCATCGATACTCTCACCTTCTCTTTGGTCAAACGCTTACTTAAAAAAAAGTTTATCATCAGCTAAGTCAGCATCTATTTTAGCTGGCGAAGCACTTGTTTGCTACACGAGTAAGAACAGGCTATCTTGCTCTCGAAAAGGATTAGTCGAAAGCATCTAAATTCAACTCAAAGATTGAAGTTGTACAACATAAACATCATAATCTACTCAGAGATCAGGAAATCTTTTCAGAAAGTGGTAGACAGGTAACATCGGACGTACGATACTTGATAGAGACGTCCCAAGGCTACATCTGGAGGTACGATAGTTTCATCTTTAGCTTAGAGTAAGGACCTCTTTTCGCGGTCGATCATGAGTGCAAGCGGTAAGTGTCTCGTAACAGACTTGTGTTCGGAAGTGTTGGCTCTAGCTTCATGATAGAAAATTGGCTCAGAAGGCCCAACGGCTCGCACAAATCGATAGGCTAGTAAGAAAGGGCCCAGGCGTCACAACGATTTACTTATTCTTTCTCTTCTCTTCAATCCATCCTCTTTCCTTTACGCATTATTACTTCAAATTCTTCTGTTCGCAATGCATTTACTTTCGCATGGCTCTTCTCCTTCTGTCGACAAATTTATCTACAATCACCAATCTCGATCGATGGGCAACGGAAACACCTCAACTGCTGATGATTATTCACTTTCGCTTGGTGTTGCTTCCACCGTCCATCAACTTTCACGCACAACGATGACCGAATATCGCTTCCGATGGAACCGTTTGCGATCATTGCGATCTGTTACTTTCGTCGCCTCCTCTCTTACCCATCATCTAAACGTAAACAACATCTTTTCTTCATTTGTCTCACCGGATGTTCAAACATCCCTTAATGACAACATAACAATATGTGCTTCATGGCAACACGATATACCTCCAAACCAACCTTTTCTACCTTCCACACCTTTTCCTTGTCACCCTTAATATTAAATGCGGCGATGTTGTCTATCTCCTACAACCACACCGATGCAACTCTACCTGGCCTCCTCGTCTTTCACTTCCTACTCTACCAACACCTACGATTTTTTTTAAAAAAATCAAATATGCTTCTGATGATTTGTTTGGTGCCATACACTTCTGCAGAGCAAGTTGCTCATTTCAGTGGCTTCTGTGATGGTGTTCAAGGCGATTATGGAGATACAAAAGTAGGTCGACATGAGACAGAAAAGGAGCAAGACACGAATTTAGACAAACTTGGGACGATCAATGTCCTTGGGATGGGGAGGACCCCTTCAGAAGATAGAGCAGCTGCTTCCGTGGCAGCCCATGTTACCCATAGTGGTCCAAAGTTGTCTTCATCTGCTCTCTTGTCTGATTCTGGTATTTCTCCTGCTTTGCGCTCGATAGAATTGCCTCCAACTTCAGTCTTGGGTAGCTCACCTGGCCACCAACGGAATGCACCTAGCAATTTTAGTGCAGTTACAAACAGAAACATGGGGCTTTTAAAACACAAGGACTCATTTGGACAGCATGGAAGTGCAGCACTGCCGATTCATGAGAACGATAATCCCATTGTATCTCCTTATCGATTGACTGATGAAGGAGTAGCGAGAGAAGAACTTGAAGAGAATGAAAATTCAACTGCTGCCTTTGTCGATTCACTTTGGAGCTCTAATAAAGCAGTTGACAGTACTTCAACATCAACGCAGCGCTCGAGAGCAAGCAGTTCTACCGGTTTGACTATCAGTAATCCTGTAACACTGGGGGGCGCCATCAGTCCTTCTACCAACCCATCTGGTCCTTCACTATCTTCAACTTTGTCTTTCTCTCAACAACAGACAATTTCAAAAAGAATAGAAGATGCATCTGCCAAGGAAGATGAAGATGATACTATCAAACCCGCTGCGAACAATCTTGTCGAAGGAAGTGAAAGGAAAGAAAATCAAAATCGAGAAATTGCATCGACACCAAAAAAGTCTGCTGCTAGACAAATAGTATCGACAAAGACAGCAAATTCTAGTAATACAGCAAATTCTAGCACGACATTACCACCACTTCCTCCTGGAGCTGTCAATTTACATCATACAAATACCACTACGATTCGATCTGCTGGAGCTGGAAGTAATAAACCAAATCGAAGTGCAGCACCTCATCGACTTGGTCCACAACTTCCCTCTGCACCCAATGTAGCTTCTGCTCCTCCTCCTGCCATGTATTGGAGTCGAGTACCAGTACACGGAAGCGTACCAAAAAGAAGTTTTCGAGCACACACTGCTAATCTAGCAGATGAAGTTTTATGGTTATTTGGAGGATGCGATTCCAAAGGTTGTTTTCGAGAATTGTGGTGTTTCGATACCGAAACAATGTGCTGGTCTAAACCAAAAGTGACGGGAGATTTACCACCACCTCGTCGAGCTCATTCTGCTACCATGGTTGATAAACGATTATTTGTCTTTGCAGGTGGAGATGGACCATATTACTTTAATGATCTTTATGTTTTTGATACTATTTCTTTACGTTGGTCAAAGCCAGACGTCTATGGACAATCACCAAGTCCACGAAGAGCACACACAAGCAATTATTACAATGGACAATTGATCATTTTTGGAGGTGGAAACGGTGTAGGAGCTCTAAATGATGTATTTTCCCTTGATATTTCTGATCCAGGTAGATTGGAATGGAAAAAGGTAGATTGTAAAGGTAAGATTCCAATTGGTAGAGGGTATCATACAAGTAATCTCGTCGATGGGAAATTAATAGTCATAGGTGGTTCAGATGGTCATATGAGTTTCAACGATATTCATATTTTACGTTTAGATACAAAGGTTTGGTATCAAGTCAAGACTGATGAAATACACAATCGCTTAGGTCATACGGCTACTCAAGTTGGTTCTTATCTCTTCGTCGTTGGAGGTCATGACAGTCACACATATACTCCAGAGATTTTAACTTTGAATCTTGTCAACTTACAATGGGAACCACGTCGAGTTTGTGGTAAAAAACCACCAGGTAGAGGTTATCATCAAGCATGGTTACGAGATAGCAGATTGTTTGTTCATGGTGGATTTGATGGAAAGGAAATTTACGATGATTTATACTTTATTGATCTAGCCGCATGCGCCTATCTACCTCAAATCACCAGCTTCAGTGTCGAAGTGAGTATCGGATGAGAAATCTTCTATGACAACTTTGTTCTTACTATCACCTTCCCACAGCTTGACGATGAGTAACCCCCAACCACCCCCCCCTCCTCGCATCCAAAAATTTGGCAATGCATCACTTGTAGATTTACATTTCACTTAATCATTTTGTCGTTGTAGGCTTCACATGGCTAATTGTAACACGTGTGCGTTGAAATTTACCCGCAGTCCAGGAATTTTATTGATGCGTATCTAACTAAGGGTGGTCATTATGGCACTTTTCTTAGTTTATACCAAAATCCTGTACTGCTGCTTTGCTGAAGATACCAGTAGGCTTGTCTCGTTTTCTCTCCTCCGACTAATTACCAATATACACAATGGCTGCTACTAAGGTCAAGGCTCCAGCTGGGCAAAAGGCTGGTAAGGCTGGAAACAAGTTTTTCATCGACTTTTCTGGACCTGCCAACGATGGAATTCTCGATGCTTCTGCTTTTGAAAAGTACTTGCACGACCACATTAAGGTCGACAATAAGGCTGGCCAACTTGGAGATGCTATCAAGGTGCAAAAGGAAGGTGAGTTTTTTCCTACCATTTTCCTTTAAGAGTCAAGAGGCACAATCTTATGTTTGAAATCTTTACATTTATCAATAAGGTGAAGGAAAGATCTGGGTCACTAGCTCCATTCCTTTCTCAAAGCGATACCTCAAGTACCTGTCGAAGCGATTCCTAAAGCGATCTCAACTCCGAGACTGGCTCCGAGTTGTTGCCACCAGCAAGCAAGGCTTTGAGATTAAGTGAGTAGAGCAATAATGAGCATACAAGTTTTGATATTAGTGGGCTAATGGTACCTATATTGTTCTGCAGATTCTTCAACGTTAGCGCTGACGTCGACGAAGAGGAAGAGTAGACGTGAGGCTCAAGGCTTGTACTTAGTAGTCATGAAATGTACGACCAATTTCTCTTGTCACCATTAGTGTGAAGAAATGCTGGAAAAAGCGTACTGATGGTTGAATGATCAGGTCTAGGGAAGCTATAATCTGAAATGATTACTGAATGAGAGAGAGTGATCTGGAATCCTATCTATTGAATGATAGCAGAAGAGGCCTACTTTCGATTTTAGTCATTTTTCGAACGACTCTCGCTCTTCCTTTGCGGTATGTTGCTGTCCCGGAAAGCATTGGGCGTATCCCGCGGTCCAGCGTCCTATGTTCTACTGCAACCTCTGCTATTTGTCAGCTATGAGTTCAAATCATTATTTGCACAAGGGGC
Source organism: Exobasidium cylindrosporum (assembly GCA_023273805.1). Lineage (NCBI taxonomy): Eukaryota > Fungi > Basidiomycota > Exobasidiomycetes > Exobasidiales > Exobasidiaceae > Exobasidium > Exobasidium cylindrosporum. The sequence goes on from CP096878.1 coordinate 3,271,323, forward strand.
AATTGTTCGACGACGTCAGTTTACAGTAGAATTTAGATTCATAATATTCAGGGCATCGTGACTACTCACCTCTCCAATTTATTTTTTTATTTACATTTAATTTCTCTAAGACACCACCCCTCACCCTTTTCCTCCTCTTTACTGAGATGACTAGTGAAGAATATGTGAAAGATCGGAGGCCCTTTCGCTTTTCTGACGCTGTTCAAGCAATTCAATCGACTTTTAGAGGAGGACAAGCTGAATCTTTACAAGCTGTCAATCAACAATTTGCCAATGCAATTTCTCCACAATTTGTCATTGAAGCTCAGCATAGTTTTAATCCAGACATTTTTCCAGATCTTTCAGCACAGCATCTACAAAACGTATTATTGTTGGATGGAATTGCTACTCAACAGGTCATGGCAGCCTTTGAGGAGTCAAAATTGAATTGGAATTTGGATCCCAAATTAGTCGGTGGACAGCGATCAGATAGTAATATTGGCATGGCCCGGATATTCAATCTAATACTTCAAATTACTCCGAATAATGGAAAGAACCCAAGCAATGATCTCAACACTACTATTCAAACCCTTGCTGATGCAAATGGAAATGTCGTAGCAGCTCCTAATACTAAAGGTATAGCATGGGAAGGTCAGCGAGGAGGAAATGTCGGAGATAAAGTCGAAGCAAAAGGTACTCAAGAAATATTTCAACGTCAATATGAGACACATGATCTTTTACGAGCCATTGATCGTAAAGACACACAGACAATATTGACAATTAGAGATGCCAATTTTGATTTATTGCTAGATTTGAATCAAGGTGGAGTAGGAGGAAGCATGGCTAGTGGGACGATCAATACACCATTGGGATATTGTATTAGTCTTGGTAGCGGCTGGGAAGGGGTAGCTGTAGTCATGACAGGAGCTCTCAGCAAGTTTGTAAACAATTTGCCAGATGAAGAAGATGACTTTGTAAAATCAAGGACTGGTGAGGAAGATGAACGAAAGACGAAGAGATCAAAGAGGGAATTGGATCCAAGAACACTGAGTCGTTTACGAAAGTTGAGGACTAGCTTGAAGCTTGCAATCGAGTAAGTCATGCTCTCTATTTGAGTTTGCAATTGAATTTCTAAGATCGTCTTTCTCTCCCTCCCCCCCTTCCCTCTTCTTAGCCACTCTATTGCGATTGATCAGACTCGTTTGCTGTCAAGTTACCTACAAGTTTTACTCATGTCGACTGGTCAAACTTTTATCCGAGAGACGACTGATTCTGTACATCAAGCGCTTCTAACATTCTTTTCAGGCTCTCAAATCTCTTCCACTGGCAAGATCATGTCAAATGCTGACCCGTTTCAAGTAGCAAATCAATCTATTACTTCATTCTTTACAGAATCACTAAAGACAAAATCTCAATTGAAAGATATCTCTCAGAGGATTGCTTCAGTAGATGATTTGATCGATAATTGTGTTGGTGACTTTTTATTGATGGCTATATGGCAAGATATTCTACTTCATCATAAAGAATTGGCAAGAATAGAATTGGAAGAGCAAAGAAATCAAATGGAGAAGAAAGCAGAAGATGATGAACTGTCAGTGGAATTGCCAACATGGTCTTTTGCTCGAGATGACCGCATTACTACCATTTTTAGAGAAAGGGTATGGAATCTAAATAAAGTTTTAGACTTGATAGAATGGGAAAGTCAAGGTCGTCGAGCAACAAGCGCTACCAAAAGCTCAAGGAATACTCGCATTTGGCACTGTGCAAAGGCAATCAGTGACCACTTTGCCATGGAGAAGAAGAGGCCAAATTCAAAGGATAGGCTGGGAGTATTACGCTCCGTCATTCACTAAGATTATTCGCATCCATTGTTTTAGTCATGTATTGATAACCCACCCTTCTACTATCACTGTCATTCTCGATTCCTAATGCATGTGCAATTAATTCTTATTTTTTTTTCGATTTTCAAGTGTCGCTTCCAATCTACTTGAAACCGAGGAATGATTTAAGAGGCTCGTAACCAAGGTTGAGCTGTGCAAGCAAGATGATATCAACATTTTAAAGAGCGCGCACACAAAAACCCATATTCTTACTATTCAAACTCACATTGTATATACCAGCAAGAAGGGTAACTCCTCCGGTAAGGAGAAGTCCAATAGGTCGCCCAATTCCAACAGCATTGTCTGCAGTTATTCCCACAGAACCATGTGCGACTCGACCCAAGAAAAGAGCAGTAAAAGCACCATGAACTAAAGACGTAGGAGCGCCATTCAATTCAGCCAAGAAGATAAGGAAAAACGCAAAAGGTGTAGATTCGGAAAAGTTAGAATGAGCTCGAATAGCTCTCTTTAACTTTGCTTCATCAACTGCATCGGAAGCAGATGCCTTGTGCTTGCTCTCTCGAACCGAACCAACTTCACCATCTCCAAGCATGACACCAGTCTTGACTCGAAGAGCTACAACATTACTGGTAAGATACTAATCAAAAAATATTTAGCCACTTCTCTCTCTCTTAATGATGTCGTTCAGGTTCTTCCACTCACAGTGTAGTAACCCGAGAAAAGGGCAGAGTGAGCCAAGGAGGCAGGGCTTAGAACAAAGAGAGGCACTATATAGTAACAGAGGCAATTCCTGTCAGCGCCTGATCACACGTACTGGTTACCCAACACCAGCCTCTGATATCGGCACTTACTGTTTACTAATTGGTCTTAAGCTAAAAAGAAAAAAAATCAAGTGGATGTATGAGGAAGAGGAAGGGGGTGGGTGCGGGGACTTCATTTTCTTTAGTGGAGGATTAGAGGTAGAGCCAGCCAGCAAGTGAACGTGGACTATTTCCTATGCAACGATTATTATTCATGCAAATCAAATCCCTCTCCACGTCAACTTTCCAAAACTAGAAAAGTAATCTATTTAAATAAAGATCGCGGGAGGACGACAAGGACGACAAAGGTCAATTAGCAATGGCGGTAGGTCTGACAGCAGTACGACTTATTGCAGTGCTGGGACTATGCCACTTTGCATTGGGTGAGCGGCTAGCAAAGCCTGGCTCAACACATCCTTCCTTTCCCATGGATGCCTTTGCCAAACCAACATTTAAGCTCATTTATGATGATTCTAACCCAATAAGCAATCGAACAGCACTAGATTTGCTTCAAGCAAAAGCAAGCAAAGGCATCTCAAATCCAAGTGATACAGATATTAGCCAACATTCTGGTAGAGCGGAAAGTGGTAGAGCTTTATTCGAGAATGGCCATATTGAGATGTATTTGCATAGGTCCTCACCCTCGACTTTACATTTATGCTCAATATCTCCACCCAAACAAGATCCAGTGACTGAACTTCATCTTAATGAATCTAATCTAAAGGATCATAGGAATCGGATCGTTCAGAATGCTTTGAAATTATTGGCACCTCTTAAGGATATCTGCCTCTACCATACTCTTGAATGGTTTACGTACTCCCTATGTTACGGAGATACAATAAAGCAATTTAGAGCACTGCCTGGTACAGCAAGTGGATTAGTGACTCCTGCAATTGACAACACTCAAGACAGCTATGTACTAGGGAGGTGGAATGATGGCATTGAATCTATCAAAACAATTGACCAATCTGAGGACCAATTATCGGGAAAAAAGATGGATCAGCAGGGTACAGAATTGATGGAATTAGTCCACTTTTCGTCTCTAGAAGGTACAGAATCCGATCGAGGTAGGATTGAAGAAGAAGGAAGGTTACGATCGCAGACTACTGTAGAAGGTAAAGGTCGCTACATATCCCAATTTTGGACAGATGGAACTCGATGCATCATCAATAATGAGCTTCGAACTGCTGAAGTACAATTTCATTGCTCCAAGGTGCCTGCGGTAGATAGGATAACTCTTATCAAAGAAGTAACAACTTGCACTTATGTGGTTGTCGTTGACACACCAAGAATTTGTGGCGAGCCTGCATTGGCTCATGTAGAAGATGAAGTTCGAGAGGTCCGATGTCAGCCAATTGTTAGCCATGAAGAATTTGAGCGTAGGAAATTTCAAAGTGCCAAAGATGGCGTACCACTCACTACTCAAACACTTTCTGCTGCTGATGGAGACAGAGATCAAACGGAATTGAAAGAAGAATCGGATGCACAGAAGTCTGGTCGAAACAACTTGAAAGCATCAATTGAAAATATCATCAAGAAGATCAATAGTGGATCAAGTGAGAGCACATCAGAGTTGGAGGTAATTGTAGGCTGGGATGAGAATGGTAAATTTATCATTCAACCCAATCCCAAAGGCAAAGACGTCAGCACTGACTCGGAAAAAGTTTCCACTGAAAATGAAGAGCAAAACGAACATGGAGAAGTGGACTCAAAGATGAAGGACAAATGGGACCTCCTAATGGAAAAATTGTTGGAATTGGAAGACGAGATTTTTGATGCTCACGATGCCGAGCATCTTTCAACTGCTTCTAATGAACAGGCGCTTCTACAAAAAGCAGAAGATGGAGGAGCAGGATCGAATGTCGACAAAGCTGCTCTTCAAGATAGAGAAAAAGTAAAAGCTGAAGGCCAAGGCCAAGAAGCTGTGACCTCTAGTACCACTACAATTCATGCTGATCCTCCTGGTCGAACCAATCAAATGGTTCGAGAGACTGAAGGTATAGCCCAACGAATCGAGCGCTTTTACAAGGCTCAAGAAGTAGAAAAGCAAAAGGCGAAAAGGGAGAAACAAGGAAAAGAAGTAGCCAAACAAAGAGACGAGCTCTAATCAATGTATATTATCACATAAACATCCCAATAATATATCGACAATGCCTATATTGAATGATCATGCAGTCCCTCCACGATGCCATCATATGTATGTTTGGGTTGGTGTTCTACAATCGAATTCTGCTGTATCTTCGATGTACTCCAAGCTGACACCCACAGAACAGCACAAATGCACCATAAACCAGTGCGGCAACGTAGCACGTTTGTCCGACAGCCACTCCGTCCTTTGGGTCTTTTGTTGATCCCATAAATGCCTCCCAGTTGTGTGCTGATGAAAGAGGAGTGAAAGTTGATAAGTCACTTGACCTCACTTGCTTCATCAAATCTACTAGTACGCACAGAAACCATATCCAAAGACCGACAGGATCACAATTCCCATGATGCTGAATATCGTACAGCAGCCAGCTGTTGAAATGGTAAAATCTTTAGCATTTTACAAAGCAGAGAATAACTCATATATACCCACCAAGACTTGCTGGTACAAGTGGTCTTGTAGCCATCTTACAAGCTTACTGTGAAGATAGGGGGTGATTAGAAATGTGTCAAGAGCCTGTACATATCTCATAAACTTTGAGACTTCATTTGGCTTGTCGATGCGCTACCTAATAATAATACCATTCACGTGCACTTCCCATTCTGTGTTGGTTGCCCTACTCTATTTCCTTGGCCCAACACTTACTCAAGAAGGACAGTATTTTGAGACTGGAGAAGGAAACTCTCTAAGACCGCACAAAAGCATTCAGCCAACGATGTCGTCTCCAGCACCTTCTGCCTCAGCGGCGGCAAGAGGCGACGAACTCTATGGCGGACAATCGTTGAATATTATACCACCAAAGCCAGCTAGGCGGGCAGGTATGCCAAAGCTACAATTACCATCAGGTTAGTGCTACTGTGACTGTACAATAAGCTTGTTGGAGGTGCTGATATACATGAGTAGCAGCAGCTTCATCATCTTCTTCATCGTCATACTCTCCTCGACCTATCCCACAAAAGCTAAATACGCAAACAAAATCTTCACATACTCATGGACGCTCGCTACAATTATCAATACCTATCAATAATACGTTCAGCGGACTGCATTCAGATGTCGAGGAAGGGTACGAAGGATCAGCAGGTACCACTACAGACGCATTAGAGATAGGAGCAAGTAACAGCGTAGCAGCTCACAAAAGCATATATCCGGACACTGTGCCGTACGGAGGGACTGGTCAGGCAGCCGACCCACTTGCATTGACCAATGATCTAAGAAGGGCGATAGGTGGTCTTAGTATTGAGGACAATAACGGAGCGGGCGAAGAGAGCTTGGGAAGTGCAAGTGGTATGACTTCAAGCGCTAGTTCTGGGAGTCTTCTGCCACCAAGCTCTTCCACTCGAAGTGGAACAACTACCTCCAGTCCTGGCCTGGGTAGTGCTATAGTAGAAAAAACACAATCATCGTCTGGCACATCACCGGGCCAAGAATTTGAAGAAGAATCAGAATTGCAGCTGAAGGGTAATATAGAAGTAATGAACAGGCTTGGGGAAGGTGCCAGTGGGGAAGTAAGAAAAGCAATGTATAGACCCACTGGTATGATTATGGCTATGAAGGTGAGGATATAGCCTGCAGTGTCAATTTGTTACTTCTATCATACTTATGATCTGCTCTACAGACGATAAGCACTTCTCCCAATCCAGCCATCCATCGTCAAATATTGCGAGAATTATCATTCAATCGTACATGTCACTCTGAGTACATCGTGCGGTATTATGGTGCTTTTTTGGAAAGTGAGGATACTAGTATTGTCATATGTATGGAACACTGTGAGGCAGGTAGTTTGGACGGCATTTACAAGCAATGCAAAGCTAGAAATGGAAGAATGGGGGAGAAGATCCTGGCAAAGATTGCCGAAAGTGGTTTGAAAGGCCTTGGTTATCTACATGAACGGAAAATCATCCATAGAGGTGAGTCCTATTTCTTTTATGTGAATTCATCTTTATCAAGTCTGACCTTCTGTCTTGCTATCGTAGATATTAAACCATCAAACATGCTTGTTACTAGGAAAGGCCAAATAAAGCTTTGCGACTTTGGTGTATCGGGAGAATTGATCAATTCAATGGCCGGCACCTTTACAGGAACGAGTTACTATATGGCACCAGAGAGAATTCGTGGATTACCTTACACAATCACTTCAGACGTTTGGTCGTTAGGTTTGACGGTACTGGAGCTGGCCTCGAATCGGTTCCCATTTCCACCTGAAGGAGAACCAGCTTTAGGACCTATCGATTTACTATCTTACATTGTTAGCATGAAAGTTCCAGAATTAAAAGACGATGCTTCCTCTGGCGTAAAATGGACAAAATCTTTCAAGGACTTCCTGGAAAATTGTCTAGAAAAAGATGGCACAAAGCGATATGGACCAGTCAAAATGCTCAATCATCCCTTTATGAAAAAGTCAATAGCTCGTGTTCCTCAACCAAACGTAGCAAAATTCGTAGCCGATGTTTGGGGTTGGGATTACGAAGAGGAAGAGCCAGTTCAACAGAAGGTGGATACTATAGAAGCACCCATCTTGGAAAACGTAGATGTACCTGGTATTGGAAGAGTAGCAAGCATTCGAAAGGCACCATCACCACATACTTCTACCATCGCTGATCCCTCACGAGTTATAGCAAAATTACCTAGTCTAAAGACGACTTCAATCTCATGCACTGCCGAATATCCATCAACGATAGATCAAGAAGGCAGAACAGCTACTCAAAGAGCTCAAGCAAAGCAAAGAGAAGCCGATGTTGGACTCATCGGTAGTCCAGTTGAAGAATTGTGACAATTCTCAATCCTTCTCATCTTGTCTCACATTCACTTCTTATTTTCATTATCAACCTCAGCACTTTTACCCTTGTAAACAATCCGCATCTCGCCCATCTTTCATGTTCATTCTTGCCTTTCAATCTCAATCTGTCCAAATATCACGAGTGGTCGAGAACGTTGTGAAAGAATCATAGATTGAGAAATGATGAAAGAAACACACATTGTACAAGCCTGTCTACTTCTGAGCGGCAATACGAGCTTGCAGCTTGAGGTTGTCTTCTAGAGGACCGTGGTTGTTGATGTATTGAAGGTAGCACTGATAAAGAGAGAAGAGCACATCAGTATACATCCTATTAGACTATATCGCCACAAACAATCACTCACTCCATCACGCAAGATTCTGTTGTCTGCCTTTGCTGAGGCATATTCCTCCTTTTGCATATTTGTGAATCCCCACTTCTTACTAATGATAATCTTTTGTCGGCCTGCAAATTTGTATCGAGATCGTCGGATAGCTTCCAAGACAACGGCTCGGTTATTTTCACGACTTCGGACAGAGAGCAAGATCTGTCCAATGTCGACTCGAGCTACAGTGTCGTAAGGCTTTCCGTAAGCACCTCTCATACCAGTTTGTAATCTATCGGCACCAGCGCAAGACAACATCTTGTTGATTCGGATAACGTGGAAGGGGTGAACACGAATTCTCATGTGGAAAGAGTCCTTTCCGGCAGTCTTGGTAATGTACTTGTTGGCGCAAATACGAGCAGCTTCAAGAGCTTCTGAAGTAATTTGTTGATGCTCATCGCAAACCAAATGAGCACAGAAGGGGAATTCATCTACATTGGCCTTCTTTCGTCCCAAATCAAAGATACGGATCTTAGGGTCGGGTACTGAGGTGGCGCGAGAGACGATAATCAGTCTTTGTTCATGTTATCAATTTCTTGACTGTCTTTATACGGTACTTACCACCTCTGTTGTATCTACTCTTGGGAAACGGCTTGTTCTTGCAGTATCGGTAGCAACGAGCTGGTCTTCTACCCATCTTGACTTGAAAATTCGATGAAGATGGTGGTTACTAAAAATGGCCCAGGTTATGACTACGCTTCCAATCCGCGCCTATATCCAATCTACAGCGACTGAGCCTTTCTCGCTCCTTAGCCGGTATTCAGAAGGATAGCTGCGGCTCTCGACACGTGGCTTACAGAGAAGAAATTTACGGCCGCAAAAAATTCGCGCGTATATCCGTGGACACCAAGTCAAAGTTGTTCACCAATTGCTAACTAATGCCAGCTTGCGTGCGTCTGTACGATTAGTCGATTTGATCATATTGACTGTAGTATCTGTGAAAGGTCAACATTACATTGCTCATGGTGTGTGTGTGTATATATATATATACTGCCTACAGCCTGATATAGAGGGCTTTGTTTGGTCCAATGTTGATGCACGAGATTTGCATCACACTAGCTCAAGATCGAAATGACCACTTTCTTACGTCAACAAAGCATGAGGTCCGCTTCCTAGCTGCTTTTAGAGTAGCATGGCATTAAAGTGTTTTTCAGTGTTTTCAAGACGCCATGAGGGGAAATATGTTGCCTCACTAGTGCCTGATGGGAAGAATAAAGTCTAATTACTTTTCAGAATCAAGCCACTGTAAATTAGAAATTATGAAAATAGGGTTTGCATTTATACAAAAGCTTCGGGATCGGGAAAGGGATGCATTACACCGAGAGAGCAGGTGAGGGATGGTAAGGGAATAGGACATACGGTGGAGGAAGAAGAAGAAGAGGAAGGGATCAGATTGTTTAAAAGGAGGTGGACAGAGCTGGAAAAGAAAGAAAATAATAGTTGTTAATCTCACCTTCTTTTAGGGATCAATCACCACGTTGTAGGGTGCAACAATACTACGATCTATGATGGGCGTTGACAGCAACAACATCTTGACTCCAAAAGTCAAAGTTTTTCTTCCTGACACATATGTGGAGCCCGCTGGACATGGCCAAGATGACAGTAAGATTTATCAATTTTGGAAGGTGGAAGATTTCTTTTCTGGTTTCAACAATAAAAGTCAAGAGCCTAGTCTACAATTAGATGGCATGATGACGGCATGCTCACCTACTGTTGGTTCAATCAAATCAGTACAGATTGCCGCAAATGATTCACTTACTCTAGAAATCATCCTGGCTGATACTAGTCTGTTACTGATCGAAGTGATACGATATGATACCTTTCGTGTACGATGGAATCCAAGCAAACAGTGAGTACAAGGTCCTCACAGGACTTATCAAAGAGATACACTACCAATTGACAAACTTTTTCCTTTCCAAAACATTCTCAAGTTCTTGTTCTGATTATTCTAGTCACCTTTCTCGCTCTATTGTCATGAATACGCTCAATGAACTTCGAGCTCAACTTTCAAAGGATGAACACTATCAACTAAGTGCTGAATTGAATAATCTTAGTAGTGCTACAGATAGTCAAGGTCCAAGGGTAGAATGGAGCATTCAGAGAAATAGACAGGAATGGATGAAGATAATTATAACGTTGAATGACTTTTCAATTCAAGCTTGGAGAAACGTTGGTGAAAACTTGATTCCAGTAACAGACAATTATACTTTGCAACAAAAGTGGTCAATGGTTTGGTCTACCACCTTTGCTTCTGATCTTAACAGTCCTCCACTTTTAAGTCGAAAAGATGCTGAAGGGAACTTTGCTACTTGCCTCTCTTCCGTCAAAAGAGGTAAAATGATGGGATTTGGTGAGCAAGGTGGTTTGAGCCTACTGAAAGACAAGCATCAATTAAATTTATATAATTACGATAATCTTGCTTACTCGAGTGTATATGGTCAACAAGCAGTCAATCCATCCGAACCATTGTATCACTCGGATCCATTCGGAGTTGAATTAAATGGTGTTGCCGGATATCAAAGCTGTATTGGAGTCTTTGTGGATGATGTAAGTCAACTTTTTTTTGATTTAGGTAGTCAAAATGAAAATGTGATGAGGATAGGATCAAGATTTGGTGATCTTGAAGTTCACATTACTTGTGCTACTGATCTTGAACATGCCTGTCAATCTCACTCTAGTTGTGTAGGTAGAGGAAAATTATTTCCTAGATATATGCTTGGATATCATCAAGGTTGTTATGGTTACGATAGTAGGGAGAAAGTATTGGCCTGTGCCACCAATCATCGTAAATACAATATTCCTCTGGATGGCATTCATGTCGATGTTGACCTACAGGCAAGATATAGAACATTCACAATGGATCAAGGACCTAACGGCCATTTTCAAAATCCAAAAGAAATGTTTCAGCAGCTGAATGCTCTTGGTATAAAGTGTAGCACCAACATAACCCCTGTTATAAGTACTGAAGATGATTCTGGAATTAGCTATTGGGATCCAACCAGCAAAGCTCGTCAACTTTATAAAACTTTAGATCAAGGTCTGACCAAAGATTACTTTATCAAAGAAAGGCGTTGGAATAGTTCAAATAATCCTCCCACATACTCTTATTGGGAAGGTGGCAATTTACAGCAATGGGCACCTTCAAAAATCGAGAATATGAACCAATCCGATACAGAATACAGAGGAGGTGTGTCATATGGTACAAATCTTGGTACAACTGGAGTTTATCCTGATCTTGGTAGACTTGAAGTTCGAAATTGGTGGGGAAAACAATATACAGATCTTTTTGATGCTGGCCTGTCAATGGTATGGCAAGATATGACAACTCCCTGTATCAAAGTAGGTGTTGGTGATATGAAGACATTTCCATTTAGACTTCTCCTTTCCGATGATAGTGCATCAGGTCGACAAAAGAAGGGTATCTTGACACCTGCTCTCAAAATTCAAAATCTATATTCATACAATCTTCACAAGGCTACATACAAAGGTTTACAGCAATTACCTAGTCGAAAAGGTTTAAGGAATTTTATTATTGGTAGAGGTAGCTTTACTGGTCAACATCGATTTAGTGGTACTTGGACAGGTGACAATGTAAGTTCTTGGCAATTTCTTCGAATTAATATTCAACAAGTCATCTCTATGGGAATCGGTGGAACCATTATTACTGGTGCTGATATTGGAGGGTTTGAATCATTTCCTTGGGATGCTTCTTGGTGTGATCCTTCGCTTCTCATTAGGTGGACTTTGGCCAACACTTTACTGCCTTGGATGAGGAATCACTATATTGGCAAAGTAGGAAAAAAGTTGTTTCAAGAGCCATATGCTTACTATGAGAATGCTTGGCGTGTCCCTAGTCAAGAAAAGTTATATATTTCTGTTTTGCCAATTTGCCGGTGAGATCGTACAAGAAAAAATGTCATGCCAATTGTTTGATGCTGACTCTTTTCTACTGGATATACAGTTATTACATCACCTTGAGATATACTCTTCTGCAGCTGCTATACGATACCTACTTTGACAGTCTTTATACTGGTAAACCTATTGCCCGCTCCCTACTTCATACTGATCCTTGGGACCTTTCTCTATTGGATACCAATTCAACTTACTTGGCGCAAGAGTACGTTGCTGGTAATGATCTAATAGTAGCGCCGATCGTATCGACAGAGCAAGACTTGGTTTTGAAACCTAATGAAAGTTGGGAAATCTATCTACCCAAAGGTACTTCCTTTTATGACTTTAATCTACACCTCCAACCATCTTCTTCCGATTTCATAGCACCAAACTTGGCGACTGCTTGGTTACCACTGACAGGTGCTCGAGTTGGTGGTACTGCTTTCGAATGGCTCTCTAGTATTGATCGATATGCACAAGGTGATACTGGTCATCTTCCCTACCTTCTACCTTTATTCATTAGAGAAGGTGCAATATTACCGACTATTGCAAGTCAAGACTACGTTTTTCAAACGAAACCTAATCCCATGACCATGCACTTCTATCCAATTTGTCGATCTGATTTTGTGAGTTCAGTTAGTACGGTCAGTATGATTTGAAGCTTTCAAAGATTGTTTACTTGATCCTTGACAGTCTCACCAGTATAATTTGTACCTTGATGATGGTATTTCTGTTGCTTCTGCTCCTGCTCATTTGCCTCAATTCAAGCTAGATGAACTATGTGAAGCAGAATCAGATTACCGACATATTTACTTCACCCAGTCTTGCGCTGACGAGCACGGCAAAAAGGTTAGTGCAAGTATAAAGATGGACAATCGTTCCTGCTCAAGTGATCAACTCTCTCTCTCTCTCCCCACTCTTGACAGGCTCGTACCATTTCAATATCACTCCTTCATGCCAAGTACGACGTTGATCGTGTGAAAGCTGATATCGGTACAATGATGACTTTGCAATTGTGGCATGATGCCAGCGATAAGACCTTGGCTATATCTGCAACTGTCATTATCACAAGAGAAGGTGGTAAAGTAGAATCTCTTGATAGCTCCTATAATGATAAACTCAATGCTACTACTATCCAGGTGCCTATTGATGATGTAATAAAACGGATTGTCAAGCTCGTCTATGCTTAGTAGGCCCATATCTACTTTCTGTTAAGACTGCTTACTTTGCTGTGCTACGTTCCCGCTATGCTACTCAAATAGTAATCTCATGTTTGTGATTGATGCATTTTCTGTCCTGTTCCTGTAACTCAAGGCGTTTGCGGAAAAGGCGTAGACCTTTGCTAAATTCTGTGCTTTGTCTTCTTCCTTCAACATGGCAAGTATGAAGACCGGCGTAAAGGCTGCAAAGATTCTGAACTTTTCCAAGGCGCAAGTACTGATACAACAAGTTGGTACTAAATACTCCATATAGTCCTTTAAATTCGCGCCCTGTTAGTGTGGATGAATGTCGGGCAAAAATCGGGATACTTGATCCAAAAATACGCCTTTCTGGCCTTGGTTGAAAGTCTAGGCTGAATGATGCCATCTAATCTCAGAAAAACCTGTAGAAATTATTTAAGAGCAAAGAGAAGCCAAATAAAGAAGGACTCTTGTTCAGTATCGCACTCCTCCCCCCTTTCTTCTTCTCAAAATAATCTCGGAGCTGGCCTCCCCCTCATTCTTTTTTACTTCATCTATCTCTTGACGAGAAGGTTCTAATTTAACATTTCTTTATCTTCTAGACAACATCTTCAACTTGATAAAGTCCAGCCCCAGCTTGATTCAGCTTCAATCCACAAATCTTTCATCATGCACCACCATCACGCTCTAGCTTTACTTCTTTTTTCTGTCATTTTTGCTGCATTTGCCCTTTTCACTCTTTGCACCTTTGCACCAAAAAGTCACACCAATCTTCCAAATACTGCTGCCGAAAGCGAATCTCTTTCTGCTCTATCTGGCTTGCCCATCCGACGATCTCTGAATTATTATGGCTCTGATAGCCCTCTCATTGTCGGAGATGGCATGATTGTGAATTCAAGAGGCCATGGTGCAACACTTACCAACTTTATGGATAATATACGTGAACGAAAATTACCTGTTTCGACTCTTTTAGATTCTTCAGAAGGAGCTCAGTTACGCTTTCAGGGTCAAGAAGACTGCTTTGATTGCCTAACACAGCCTGCAACCAATGAATGCGCTCAAAAGGTCTCCTTTTCCGACGCTTCTCGCAGTCGAATTTGGTCACCTTTACTTGGTGAACAAAGACAGGAAGGGCTTGGTTTCTGGGATCGACTACTCTTGAGGTTGACTTCCTTGAAGCGAGACCAATTTCCTGAAATGGGGCAGAGTAGCTGTCTGCATTTTGTTCAGGACGTAGATCAAAGTAGGATTATTGAAATAGAAAACGGCAAATCACCTTCACTAGAGAACGATACAGACTTACTCATTGCTCGTTCCATCACCCCTCCCGAAAATCTTGCTACCTCCAAACCTGAAAGAGGGGACGGTTTTACTCGAAATGAAGAAATTGTGCAAAAGAAAAAGCAAGTCATCGCGAGTGGTCACTTGCAAGGAGTCTCGGAAGTTGAATCTGAAGATAAGAATGACCATGAAATGAGGCGTAGACAAGCTGCTAATGACAAGACAGTCAATAAAGTGCCAGCAAGTACAAGAGAATCAGAGCATAAGTCAAAACATCAATCGCATCCGTATGAGCAGAATCTGGATCCAAAAGTAGAATCAGACATGGAGCTAAATGCGGTTCATGCAGAGGATGGATTGATGAAAAGGGATTGGCTGCAAAGTGGTAATCCAAAGACGACCATGGAACGAAGCCTTGTTCAGAATGAAGGAGATATCGATCTACTTGGGCGACGAGAGACTCAGGAAGATCTCAATACCTCGAATAGCAAAAGCAAAAAGATGGTCATTATAGATTTTGTCAAGGCGGAAAGAGATGCTAAGCTAGCTGGTCTTGCTCCAGGATTTTTAATCGAAACTGAATATCCAACTCAGCAGAGAAAGACTGTTCAGCATATACCTGGTATGAGAGTAAGTATTTGGATCTTCTCCAAAAGTGATTTCCACTAATTGTATCCATCTTCATTTCTTGTAGACTGTCAAACTGCATTTCGAAGGTGACAAGCTTGTCCTAGATGATCCTCAAGAATCAGCCAATAACAATTTCGACAACAAAGTCGATTCCATCATGGATCAGGTTTACGCAGCACATGACCAGCAGCAACTAGACGCTTTCACTAGTTCATCGTCACCTTACCATCACATACCTAGCTATCCGTTGCGAGATCTCGTTTAATTTTACTGTATTACTTCTAGTCGACATCCCTTTTGTCTTTCAAAATTGTTATTGTGTTGTTGTCTAGTAGTAGCGCGCTAATTTGTTTTCCCATACTCAATAATCGTATTCAAAAGGTACGGTAATTTGATGATAACTGCAATCTTTTAAGATAAGCTTTCTCATGCCTTTAGCAAGGAGTCTCATTTTTTTAGTTAGCTACGTAGATGTCAATAAAAAAACAAAAAGAAACCCTTCTATCAATACTTAATCTGCACAGCCAATTTCATTTTTAATTATATTTTTTGAGGTGCGTCAGTTGAAAATTTCATGTGCTTCAAACCACTACAATCCACTACAAGGTTCCAGTCCCCCCTCTGAAAGTTCTTCATCCTGACGACCATAGAACAAACATTATTTAGAGGTTTTGTAAAGCCTAGATGGAGTAGGACGAGGATGTCGTTGTTGAATGCTAGTGGAAGCGATGATAGAAATTCGGTCTTCTACCAACCTCTAGCTGACGGCAAAAGTGACAATTTAAAAGGCAATAATGAAGTTATGACTGGCAAAAACAAGAGGCTTGCTAAGGGTCATAGTACTTTGCTAGTAATCTTGGTCACCATTTTCATGCTCATTTCAGCTGGATTTTCAATTATGCCAAGTGATGCAAGTAAGGAAAGTAAATTGGTTTATCCTCCTCGATTCAAGAGTGGCACATTCTCAAAAACATTAATGGCGGAAACTCCAGATAGGGCACTTACTTGGGCAGAAAAGAATGACCGAACTTGGTCAGATGACAAATGTAGAAAAGAGTTTCCCCTACTCTATCCTCAGCTAGAAGGACTTCTGGAGTTTTGGAAAGATAAAGGTGGATTAAACAAGAGTATTGTAGATGATAATGAAAGGCATGTCAAGGATGATTACTTCGGTTATACAAGGGTTAGTATTTGGTATCGTCGACCTCCATATAATCATACATTTCATATTGACCCTCGCTATTGGTAATTCTTCAGGTGGTGATTCGAGGAGGTCAACTATTTGTACGCTCTTTTGTTGAGGGTCGCGAGACACGAAATTCCGCTTTAATTCATCACCTTTCACAAGCCATTGCTTCTTGGCCAACTTCTTCCTCTTCATCACAAAGAATGAAGACAAAGGATGATCGTCTTCCTCCCATTGACCTTGTTCTCAGTCCAGGAGACAAGGATGCTTTTGCTACTGGTGGTGCTTGGACAGTGACAAAGAAGCTTGCAGATGCTAGCCAAAATGGAACTTGGCTTATTGTGAGTGTGTTGAATGCATTGAAGTGATAATCAAGTACTGAACCACTGGTCCGTTTTGCCAACAGCCGGACTTTGGTTTCGTAGCTTGGCCAGAGGCAAATGCAGCCTCCTATGAGGAGTTTCTGGAATTGGCGGAAGAGGTTGAAGAGCAGTATCCTTGGGAGAAGAAATTGACCAGAATGGTGAGGCTTTAGGAGAACAGATGAAAAGGTTCAGAATGATGACCCTACTGTTCTTTCCACATTAGTTTTGGAGAGGTTTCGCAAATTGGTATCCTATTCGCAAGGACCTGATCGATAGGACATCACCAATTATAGATCGGAGTCGCGAAGCTTGGGCTGATATACACGAGACAACTTTTCATCCATCAGTAGATGATCAAGGCCATTTTTACCCACTTGTTACGCTTCCCGATCACTGTAAGCACAAATTTCTCGTGCATACAGAAGGTAATAGTTACAGCGGGTGAGTGATGATTCAGGTTGGTAGGGTATACCAAATATTGGAAACGTTACATTCAAATCTGAACTATTACCTGTCCATTATAGTCGTTCAAAGTACCTCTTCTCTTGTCGATCTGTCACTGTGGCACATCCTTTGGAATGGACTCAACATTTCCATCCAGCTCTCAATTCAAGGCCAGAATCCTCTAACCAGAATTTTGTCGAGCTAATTGGACCAGGCTTTGAAGGTTTGGAGGAAGCAGCACTGGAGCTTAGAAGAAAAGATAGTCAAAGAAGATTTAGCAAGGAGAACCTCCCGAATACCGGCCCAAAGCCACCGAAGCAAATTGCCGACAATGCTGCTCGAACATTAAGAGATCGTAAGAATTTCAGCTCCCCTGTTCCTCTAATTAAAGAGCTGTAATACTGACATGCTCTTTGTCTCCAAACTTTATTAGGGTACCTGTCAACAGCCGCTACAATGTGCTACACAAGAGCTGCCCTGCGTTATTATGCGGAAGCAACTTCTCCTACAAGCTGGGGTCCAAAAGGTCCAGAATTAATACCTGGTCAAGGTATTGCACCAGATATTAGCAAAGGACGACCAATGGCTCACCTGAAGGGTGATATTGAAGCAGGAGTCTGGAGACTATTGGGCGGTCCAAATTGGCCTCCTGGTCCTGATCCTATCATTGGTCCATTGCCTCAAGGAGCTATTAAGTTGGCTCAGGGACAAGACGAATCGGATAAAAAAATTATGAAGAATATTTGATGGAATTGTAATATATGTACACATATGCTTTAAAGAACACTAAAGGACAATTGCAAAGTAGGACTTTTGTGATCTGGAAAATTAGGAAAAGAACAGCCTTTGCAAAATCATGCCGGACCACCTTGCTTGAGCTCGATAAGCTTGATAGTTCTCAAATCGGGGGCAACTCCTTTACTACGAATCCAATTGACCACAGGCCAACGATTATATTTGACAGCTTCCTTTAGCATCTTGCTATCCATGCGAGCTCGATCTAGCAACCTACGCCGCTTTTTTGGTGCTAAACTTGTCGGCTGTTCTACCACTTCTACCTTTCCCTCTTCTACTACTAATTCTTTCACCTTACTTTCTCCTTCCCTGCCATTACAATCTCTCCGCTGCTCATCGCCTGACCGGAACCATGACCTTACTCCCTTCAATCCTTGTTCCCATTCTTGAATCTTTGCTTCATCTCTTTCAACCATTGTCTTCAACCCTTGTAGCCAGCCACTGCGAATGGCTACATAGAGGGCAACATTTTCCTTTCTAGCAGGTTCAGCACCAAGACATAGTAACAAATTTACCATAAATTGGCTTTGAGCAAAGGCCGACTTTGCTAGTGGTAGACCCTCGTACGAATGAATAGGACGAGTGGCACCCAAATTGGTTGGCATAGTAGAAGTGTGAAGTGAGATGACGGCCAGCAAAAGGAGTATTGACGAGGGTTTTGGATATGGGCCCTTCCCGAATATAAGCAAATGCTGGACAAGTTGAGGGTCAAGTGTTGAGAACGGGTGACAAGCTTTCAAATGTTGTAAAGATTCGCTATCACCTTCTTGAGGCTCTTTGGGAACAGCGATGAAATTCTGAAATAATCGTCTTGGTAAGTCGTTGACGATCAAATGGCAAGGTTTTTTGTAGTTTGTTCGCTCCCCCTGTCCATAGTAGGCATCATAGTCACATAAGTGACCATCCTCATCCTCCCATAGCCCTGTGATGAGAATAATATTACCGAATTCAAGACTTGAAATAATTCGATCTTCTACATTACCCAAGATTTCATAAGTGCAAAGTGGATAACGTAAACAATAATCCAATATGAAATGATCGGCACTCCTCTGAAAAGAGTTACTAAGTGGATATGTAAAGTCTCTGATTGGTAATACCGGCAAGAATTTACTTGACCATAGAAGTTCTGGAATCGATCCTCCATCTAATAAATCTTTGGAAGGCGATGATGGCAAAGCTGGTTTGTTAGATCCTTGCTGTAAGAAATGATTATGTACATCTTGAAGAGGGAGGAAGCCATAACAATATGCTTCATGCCACCTTGCTAGTAAGTAGCTCGATTTAAGAGATACTGGACAAGATGAAAATATATCGTGGAAGTGACGATTGAGAATTACAAAGGCAGGATTCTTGGCGTAAAGATGAATAATGTATAAAATTTCCACTGGTAAATTTAAAAGAGATGTACGAGGTGAATCGTTGTCTTGCCTTTGTCGCTTGGTGGACGTAATTGATGCTTGCTCCTCCTCATTCTCTAGTTCCTCTTCTCTCACATTGCGCTTCTTGATCCTGGCCTCATATTTGTCTGCCATCCAGGTCGATATGGATAGAGATGAGATTTTTGACTTTCACCTCCACTGCAACAAAAGTCAAAATAAAAATATCGATAATTTAAATTCACCTAGATTTATCTAGAATATAAATCAAAGTTTGAACCTAGCTAGGTACGATAGTTTGAGGAAGTAAATTTGACGTCGTTCCCACTGTTTCTTTTTTTCCTTTACAGCATGTCAAAGGCCTTCAGGGTCAGCTGCTTGACCGAAAAACTTCTACCAGTAAGGTCAATTACATCACTGTCAAAACAGAGATGTGCAGAGAAAGCAATAAGGTTTCTTTCCTCTTCGACTCCTGCTTCTTCACAGGAGCATATGGATTTGGGCCGACACTTCTATCTCAATAAGATTTTGGAGCAATATGCTGCCAAACCAGCCAGCAGAACGACACTTCGTCAGCTTGTCTTCTTTGGAAAGACAGTAGGTCGCAACAGAGACAAGATTTTGAAGGTGAGAGGAAACTTGACTTACAAACTGTAGATATTAATTGCCCATTTGTACTTATTATTGGCCTTCCTTACACAGAGCGCCAATTATGTGAAGCAGGAGCTAGCAGTCAGAATCGCCCATAGAATAAGAGACTTGCAAGCTCTTCCGTTTGCAGTAATGATGAATCGAAATTTGAGTGAGCACGTATATGAAAAGTACTGGAATGCATTCGAAACGTGAGTGGGAAGGGGATGACTTGGCAAGTAAACAAGCTCAGTGTAGTAATGTGTCTATGCCTACAAAGATTTCGAAAAATACCCACGATAAGGACACTGGAAGATAACGAAGAGTTCTGCAAGACTTTAAAGAAGCTCCTTGACGACCAGTAAGCTTCATAGTTAAATTGACTTACACGGCGAAAATGACTGAAGGCTTAATTTACCAAACAGCCTAACAATTATACCTTCACTCACCATTGGTATCGTCGAGTCATCACATCACCTGCCGCCGGATCAACTTGATGGGTTCATGGAGAGAATGTTGCGTAGTAGAATATGTGAGCTCATCCCTATATCAGAAGACTTTCTGAAATTGCTACAACTAATTCACATATCTCTCTGGTAGCTCGTCGAGTCTTGGCAGAACAGCACATTGCCTTGTCAGAGGCACTCGATGATCCCTTCCACTTTTTCAACGATAACACGTCGTCAAACCAAGAACAAGAGAACGATGGCGAACATGTCGGTATCATTTACACAAGCTTGAAAGTATCAAGTGTAGTGCAAAAGGGCATTGATCTACTCACTAAGATGTTCAAAGACGAAATTAAAGCTGGAATTCGGAATGGTGATGCAGCCGTCCTACCAGAAATCGTTTTAGATGGTGCTTTGGAAGCAAGATTTGCCTATATACCTGAACATTTGGAGTATATCATGTTTGAACTCTTAAAGAACTCGATGATGGCAGTCATGAAGCAGCCAATGTCGATGAGAGATCCAGTATGCATTCGAGTTACAATTGTTGAAGGTCCACCAGATGAAGATCTTATCATTCGTATCTCAGACTGCGGGGGAGGGTTACCGAATATCGCTCTGCCAAGGGCTCATCCCTCCAAAAGAGACGCCAGAAGAAGACATAGCAACCGACTTGCTTCTAGGAAGCGAAGGGAGCATTTGGATGATGAAATAGCTGCTGTCAAGGGGGAAAAGAAAGAGCAGGAAAATAATGTCACTTCGAGCGAAGGAGCTTCCACTTTGCCCAATTCCCCACTAGAAGAGTTTCAAAGGGAAGATGAAATTGCAATGAGTGAAAGTCGACCATTGATGGGAATGAATAGGGAGATATCTAATGCAACAGCAAACAAAGCGGGAATGACTGATCCTCTAATTGCTGCAGTAACATCCTTTTCCAATATTCGAAGGAGACTAGAATTGGAAGAAGCTAGATTAAGGAGGGAAAGTCACACGAAAGGGACTGAAACAGAGGAATCCGCATCAAGTGGAGGAATGAAGGAAAGTCCTGGAGGAGAAAAAGAGGGAATAGTAATGGGCCTTCGAGCTGGTTTGGGTAGTCATGAAGAGAGAGCTTCTGGGATTGATAGTTGGGTTAAAATGGAAGCTCTTCGAAATGTAGGAAGATTTAAAGGAACTGTCGCGGAACAATTGCCAACTATGAGGCGAAAGATCATCAAGGAGGATGGAAACCCACAGCAGAAATCACAAAGAGCTGAGGTAGAAGATGCAGATAGGATCAAGATAGTCCAGTCTTCTCCGCAAGTAGAGACTGGATTAGGATTACCCATGACAAAGATTTATACTGACTTTTTTGGGGGCAGCTTGTCATTGAGAAGCCTAGACGGGCATGGTATGGACGTCTTTGTGAGGTTACCTAAATTAGGAACAAATAAGGAAGCGATTGAAGACATTGTTCTATAAATGCAAATTGATCTAATGTACAAAAAATGTAGCAAGCAAAACAACGTCTACTGTTGGAATATGCAATCACATACATGTTTCACGATTACGAGTGACCCATGGAATGAGATCATCAGGTTGGTATTGCAATCGATCCTCTCTATGGGGAAGAGCAAGAAGTACTTTTCGCCTATCAAGGCAATGACTAGGAAGGTCTTTAATGGGGGGCTGAATGTAAGCATCAATCTGCCGCACTGAAGCTATACAAGATTAGAAGAAGAAGATAAGCAAATGTTTTTTTGTGCCATCCATGGATCTTTTATTATGACTCACCATCATGACCCCTCTCCCTCACTTTGAAAGGTCCTTGTAGTCCCAATTCGTGGGTGAGTATCCAACCAAAGTCATCTGGTACTACTTGTAGTGTATTAAATGTCTTGCGGGCCTGCGAGTCGGCTGGTATTACCTTGAGGGAATTCTTGTATGATTTGTAGCCTTGTATTTCAATGATAAATATTCCTCCAGCAAGTAAGCATGAAGCCACACGAGCAAAAAAGTATCTTAATCCTGCGTCAGATTTATGAATGTGAATCCATTTTACAACGGACAAGGACAAGATCAAATTATAACCTTCTTTATCTTGTCTATCTACCTCTGCCATATCAAGCAATTGCATCTTTGACATGTCCTTAAGGCATTCTTCTTTCCTCTTTTGAGCCAATTGATCATTGAAAACCCATTCAGATTGTAGAAATCGGACGATAAGAGGGGTCGAAGGAGAGCGGTATTGGCGACTGCCCACATCGAGTCTTTGTCGTGGCGAATCACCTCGACCCCTTCCAGCTCGACCAATCCCAAGCACTCTTGGAGTAAGTAGAGTAGTAGAAGTGGTAAGAGAAGCCGTTTCTCCTCCCCTCAAAGTCATCAATCCCATCTTCCTGGCAGCACTTCCAGCAAGTAGGATCAATTCTCTATCCACGTCCACTCCTATTATTGTCTTGATATTCTTTTTCAATGCTTGACAAATCTGTAGGGTAAAATCTCCACTATTACAGCCAATGTCAAGGATGCGTTGCAGGCCACTTCCTGTCGTAGAGTTGCTATCTTCCAAAGCCTTGAGGCAAGAAAGTATGGCAGGCAAGCGAGGGTCTCCATATTGCTGTTCTGAAGTTGATTGCTGGCGGATTGAGTAGTAGTGCCTGTAATTTCCATACTGTGGAAGATTCAATGACGGATCATCCTCTTTTCCTTCATCCCATGGCCTCTTTTTCGTCTTGATGCCTGCATCACCTGCTTCATCTAAAGCCATGGGAGGGTAGGAATGGAGGAAGTATATCAAAAGTCGCGAATATTGAAATTGTTGTGTTCTCTTCGTACGAGAGAAAGAGAACACAAAATAAGTGAGATAAAAACCAAGAAAAAATCCAAAAAAAAAAAGAAAATCAACTTTACGACAATCTTCATCACCACTTTTCTTGCTACCTGCATATCACCGCTTGAGCGCTCTTAGTTTTGGGGCAGAGGGGAGATGCTGGCAAGGCAAAGAAGAGAGTAGTAATGAATAGATCGCTACAATGGCTTAGATTGAAAAGGATAAATTTGCAACCTCAGCGGAACTTGCCTAGATTTAGCAGAGCCTCTTCTTCTCATCAGAAAGATAATATTAACAGTCATGTACAACTAGAACAGTCAGAAAATTCTGTTGAAACAAGGCTCGAAAACTTAAGCGAATCAATTCAGAAGGATGCCTTTTGTGAGTAGAGTTTTGCACTCATCTGTTGTTGATGAAGAAATTTAAATCTTGATTTAGTCTCTATGCTTTCCTCGCCTTTGCGGAGATGTACTGTAACACAAGCTGTACTTCCAAAGGCCCTTATGTTTCAAATGACATCACTTCGACCTTCCAGCAAGAATGAACAGTACAAAGAGTTAATAGCAAGCGAAATTACCAAGCTTCAAAAAGAGCCCAACGCTATCCTTCAGCGACGATCTCGACGATGGCTAAAGAAGGAGGCAAAGAAGTCAAAGCACAAGACACTGTTGCAGTCACGACGTCTTTTATTGCATAAGCAGACAACCTCTCAAACAAAAGAAAGTCGACAGCGCTTTACTAATCAGTTAGTGGAGGTGAATGATCAATTGGCAAGTCTGTTGCAGCTTCCGTCCAGGGGACAGCTTCAACCTTGCGGTCTGACTAAAGAGTCAATACGACTAAGTAACAAAGAAGGCAAAGGAAAGAGTATTTGGTGCACCCTCAATCAGATGATCGTATCAGAGCTTCCTGAGAAAAGACCTTTTGTTTCCTTGCCGACCACTTCTGCAACTCCACCAAACATCATAGATTTGATACAGGAAGGATTGGAGGAACGAGTGTTGGAGGAGATTCGAATTCTCAAACAAAGGTTGCACTTTACACCCGCTTCAACAATTGTCAAAAGCGGATGGATCATTCGGAGATTGAGAGGCTCAGAGGTGCGAAGCGTTCTTGATTATGGTCAAATTAGTCTACTTTGCGGAGGAAAACCATCGTCTGTTGCTTGCATCGTCGTTGCGAGCGGCAACCTTCCAATCAAGGATGAGAGTTTGGAAGTCTATCACTTGGGCAGCCTATTTCGTAGTGATGTTAGGAATGAAGAGGTCAGGCAGTTTATGAAGTCAATAGCAATCCTCCTTCGTAAAAAGGCAGGCAGAAATTACAGGTACCCAAGTAGTCTTGATTTGGCAAGAGACGAAGACACTCCGCAACCTCCAAAAAAGTATGGCAATTCACCGACCGAGGAGTCTACACTGAATACAGGGCAGAAATATCCTCGATTGCACGCTATCCGGCAGAATGAATTGACAGTAGAATTGTGTATTGCTCTATGGAGATTGCACTCGTGGTGTAGCTCTGGGCAAGCGCAAAGTAACGCTGCATCTGTATGAGAGAGGGGTATACATAACATTGTTTTCATTGGATTAATCGCATCTTATCGGTCGAATTTATGAGTTCTGCCAGCGATAGTTAGTCTCGATACCAGTCCACTCCGAGAATCCTGTCCGTCTACTCACCATGCATCATTCCTGGGTCTTTGGAATTGTGACCACTGTCAGGAATTAAATTAAATTCGACTTCGGGCCATTGCTTGAACAAGTCGTAAGCAGTCTTTGCTGGGCAGACTACATCATATCTGCCCTGATTGAGGATAGTAGGAATATGTCGGATCTTGTCTACATTTGCCTTTTCGAGAATTTGGCCATCAGTCATCCATCCACGATTGGCAAAGTAGTGTGCTTCGATTCTCGCAAACGCCAGAGCCCACTGAGATAGATTTCCTGTCAAGTTCAATACCATCACATTTATACCCCTCCCAATTCTCCTTTGCAACTCACTGAATCATCATCCGATTTCGCTAGCATCTCTTCATCAATGTAAAATTTTGCAGTACCATTCTCCCATCGACTCCAGAGCTTTGCAGCCTCTAATTTGACTGCCTCATCGTCTCCCGTTAATCTCTTGTGATATGCAGCCATTAGATCACTGCGCTCTTCTTCCGGAATGAAGCTGCTATAGATTTCGAAGAGATCAGGAAATAGGTGGCTAGCGCCATTTTGATAGAAGAAGAGAAGTTCGCTTCGACGAAGAGTAAAGATACCTCTCAACACCATAGATTTGACTCGTTCAGGATGTGTTTGAGCGTAAATGAGGGCGCTTTATATTGCGACAGAATATAAGTAAGCTGCGTTGATCTCTAATCTTGTCGTCCACTCACAGACAAGAACCCCAACTACCTCCAAAAAGATGCCACTTCTCGATATTAAAGTGTTCTCTCAACTTCTCCATATCCTCGACTAGATCCCATGTAGTGTTGTCTTGTAAATCTGCATGTGGTGTAGATCTTCCAGCAGCTCTTTGATCAAAGAGATAGATGCAATAATGCCGAGGGTCAAACCACCGCTATATTATAGATTCTAAAGTCAGCACTAGATTTACAATCTAACAATCGTATATCCTTACCCTATCATCTCGAGAGCACCCACCACCCGGACCGCCATGGAGAAAAATTACTAGAGAGATCAAGAAAATGATCAATTGACATCATTGCAGTGTATTTGAAAAGTGAACTTTCTCTTACCTGGAGAGCCCTTTTGATTTCCGCAGACTTCCCAATAGATCTCATGTCTGTTGTCTACTTTTAGCATACCACTCTTGAATGGATCAATTGCTGGATACAGCTGTCGAAGTGACTCTTTCGGCACAAAGGTGCGCGCATTAGGGCTATAATCGATACCTTTATGATGTTCTTTAGTAGCGGAAGGATGATTAGCTTGACTTCCTTTACCTAATCCCATTGCATTGAAGCGGGATCGTAATTTGGCAATAGTCGTATGAGCATTTGTATCGGATGGTGCTGTCATGATGACCTAGAAATAAGTAGAACAGCAATAATAGGCGGTAGAGAAGGTCAATCAATCTCTTGATTCGACCAAAATTATTATACTCGCGGGTATTTATTTTCCTCGCCTTTATACAAGCCTTTTCCTTCCAATTCTTGATAATTTTTTCCTCGCACGGGCTAGCCTTTTTAACAAACACCTCTCCTTCTTTTACTTTCTTTATGGATGAAGAAGTCAAGGGCATTGTCAAAGCGGCCATTGAGGTTAGTGTAAACGAATAGGCTATGCTAGCTTGACAAGTCTAACGCACCATACTATGTCCACAGCAATCTGAAGCTGAAATTGCAAAGAAAGCTCAAAAGACGTCTCCTGGCTTGATTCTACAAGGAAATACTATTCAGTATGCTCACCAAGATGGAGAATTATTACAATGTCAAATTTGTAAAGCCAGTAGCATTCCAAAAGATCAGCGTTCTCTGATCATAAACCTTTTAGAAAACAATATGAAGTCAATGTGAGTATTTATGATATAGATTATTCCCCTTCTTCTGTCCTCTTCTCTTCTGACATCTTACATTTTCTCATTGAAAGGTATCAGGAATCTACAATGGGATGGAATCGAAGGGAAAAACGAGTAGAATTATTTAGCAAGTCAAGCTTCTTTCTTCTACTTTGGGGGGATAAGATGAATTATTTAATTGGTTTTCTCAATTGGCGCTTTGATTGTGAAGAGTGTCATCCAGAGGATAGTGTAGCTCGACCAGGAAAAGACATGATTGAAGTAGCTTATTGGTAAGTAGTACGAGCTAATACTCATCTCAACATAACTTTATTTGTTGAAATTTCTTTCTTTCTCCAATCCTTTTCTTTTTTTTTTAGCTATGAATTGCAGCTCAGCAAGATGTATCAAGGACGTCAGCTCGGAAAATTTCTCATGAACATGCTGCTTTGCATTGCCAAAGAGTCAGACATGAGAAAAGTTATGCTGACAGTCTTTCTTGCTAATCGCGGAGCACTTTCATTTTATCAAACTCTAGGATTTAAATCAGACCTAATCAGTCCTAGCCAAGAAGGCAACGGAGAAGAGCATCATCCAATAGCAGACTACGACATTATGAGCAAGGCCTGTGGAGCTTGAAACTTGAAGCTTGGCAACACAAGGCTCTGCAAGGGCACAGCATTCGGACAAAGTGCGATTTCCCTTCCTCGTAGTAAGCTTACATTACCAAGAGAAGAAGTAGGGAATAAAATCAAGAGACTCCGCCTCTTTTCCTTTTTTTTTTTTTATATAAATCTTGGCGTTGGTCTCGAATTACGTCCACGTCTACTCAAATTTCCCTCTTGGACCCGATTATCTTTTGCAACATCTCTGTTAGTTGGTTGATCCTTGGATTTAAATTCGATAGATATAAATTTTCTTATTTTTATTTTAATCTATATTCTATTTTTTTTTTTTTTAAGTTTTAACACCGATGCATATTGATATGCAACTCCGAATTAGGATGAATTGATCATCGAGCAGTGAATTAGACAATAAAAAGAAAAATAAAAAGAAACGCCTCCTCCACTGTAGGTGCTTCTTCATTCCCCTTCCCATTCGCTATTCCTCACTTGTCTTTGTCTTTGTTATCGTCTTGTGCCGGTTTTTCTTTTGAATTTCGTTGTTTCCTTTTCATTCTAGTTTTTCCATCGAAATCTTGTTCGAGAATTGGATTGACAGAGTAGGAATGGCACTTTCACTTATTTTTGATGATACGAGTTTAATTCTAACTCTGACAATTATCTTGTTACTCTCTTTTACAATCTACATTGGAAAAGGATATCAACCTCTAGTTCACCCACTAATACTTTCTCGTCAATCTGATGTTTCACCAATTCGTCATAAAGGTCAATCTGCAATCTATCGAAATTCAAATTCTCCAGTAGGATTAGATTTGGCATCGAAACCTCGTAAAAAGATCAATGGTATTATAGATATTGCACAATTTGGTTCAGAAAGTTCAGACTGGTCTTTAGTAAAGAAAAGGTCTTTTTTTGGATTGCAAAGAAGTAATGCTGATATTATTGAAAAAGCAAGAGGATTTGCAATTGGGCTTGCTGCTGTGCTTGGACTTTCTTCGACTAGAGAATTGGGTGTTGCAGTATGTGTTAAAGCTGACTCAATCAAGAGCTTCGAAGTAATCATTTCCGGAAGTGTTCAAGAAGAGGCAATTTATGCATTTAGCCCCTTGGTAGTTTCCCCAGAGTTAATTAACAAGAATTTGTCACCTTCTATTCTTCCTTCTACATGCCATAGTAAGCGATTACACGCTGTGTATACCTCCTCTACGGCCTATGCGAGTGCAGTACAAATGCCAGGTGTAGACAAGGATACACTGATATTGGTAGAAACAGAAGAAGAAGCGCATACGATTCGATCTGCTATCGCCAATAGAGTTATGCTCTTTGATGAAGTGCTAGACTATGCTTCAAATGAGGAAAGGTCAGAGTGTATTCAGAATGAAGTGACTGCAGCTCAGCCTGATGAAGCTATCACATCAGTTTACTGGACTGGCAAAGGTGGTTGGGTTCAAGTAACAAACGCAGCATTGACTGCAGCTCTCACTGCTCATCTCGCTTTCTACCAAGCAGACTCCCAACCAAACGCTAATGACCATATTTACGTAGCTACGGCACGACAAGCAAATCCTGATGAATCTCTAGAATTTTCATCAATTCCTTTGGTAGCCAGTTGTCATCCTGCTGGCTTGATCTTACCTTTGCTAGCTCTTTACTCTGGTGCTTCTTTCACTTTTACAGATTTCTCGTCTACTGGCTCGACGACGACAACTTTGATGGACAATCAGCCTACACTCCTGTATGCTTCACCCGCTAGCTCTGCAACTTTAGCTTCAGCTTTTCACAACTCGTCTCGCCAACAACTTTTTTTCCGACCTGCTATTCAGAGCAAATTGGCATTCCTACGCCATGGAACATACACATACAATGGGTTTTGGGACAAGATCGTCTTTAGACAAGTTCGAGATTCACTTCAATGTCAGAGGTTACGATCGATTATCATTGTTAGTGAAGGTAGAAGTGTTCCTCAAGATCTTTTAGATATTCTTCGAATTCATCTCAGTTGCCCTGTTCGACAAGTTTACCTACCTAGCGCTCCATGTTCCACTTTTGGAAGCGATCTTACAGCTGGGGTTGGAGCGGATACAAGTCAAGCTACAACAGGCAATTCTACTCTCTTTACTGCACCAATCACCGCTACACATTCTCTCGATTTGCAAGCTTTTTCTGTAGACGGCCAACTCGCTCCTACTCACGTTGGGTCCCCAAATGTAGGAGTTGAAGTTAAATTAGTCGAGTCTATGCTGGCAACACGATTGGGGTACACAGTACGAAGTACTGTTGTAGGAGGGGAAGATCCTTGTGGAGAGGTGAGCCAGAAGGGGAGATACTTGAAGGCGTATTGATACTATATTCAACCTCTTGCCCTTTTCCTATAATAGATCTTTGTTCGAGGATACAGCATTGCTGGTATTCGTGATTCTCAACAATGGTGTGCAACTGGTGATATTGGTTCTTTTCGTCCCAATGGAACTCTGGTTATCGTAAGAGATCATAAGCAGACCCAACCTGTTGCTGTTCCTTCATCTAAGAATTCTGAATTGACAAAAAAAGGCAAAGCAGTAGCAACTCGAAGCAGCTCCATTATAAATTTAATTACGCTCTTTCTTCTCTGTGTTGCCTGCTCATCTAGCGTCGAAGCTGGAATATTGGAAAGTCGAACGGAACGGCCTGTATCCCTCTCTTCCGATTCTTCTACAGCCTTATATAAACGAGCCAGTTCAGCCATTAACTCAACACTAGTAGAAACGGCAATAATGGGCTTTCTAACATCTCCTCGAGCTAGTTGGGAACAAGGTAGTACTCAGAGCTCAATACTAGAATACTATTCTGGTGATTGGTCTGTTTTTACTTCTGCAAACGGTAGAGGTCCACCCTATCTACCTCAATCTTTACGTACAGATGCAAGTGCTATCTCCAATCAATTGCTTAGTATGGCTTACTCTTCTGTTACAACTCAAGATTCGGTTGGAAAACTGTGTACTCAAATAAGTGGTGATGAATCATCAAGGGATGGCAGTGCTCTTGATTCTGCTTCTTGTGGTGAAGCAGTATTAATGGCTGCTTTTAAGATGGGTGATATTCGAAATGGTATAGTAGCTAATGAGAATGGATTTTGGATTGCAGCTGCTCAAAAACAATTAAATTACCTCCTTACTGGTGCACCCAAAGGAACTCAAGGTGCTATCTCAATGAGAAGTACTGGTTTAGCCTACTGGAGTGGTACGTGACTTTGAATACCTTTTTCCCTTTTGCTCTTTTTGTCTCTTAACAATTAAAATTTTCCAATTATCCCTTTTTCTCCCTCTCCCTCCTACCTTCATCATATAACCCCTAACTTTTTTCTTCTCCTCTGTCAGATGGTATATATATGGCACCACCCTTTCTCGCACTGTATGGTCTAATGACGAGAAATCAGAGCTTATTACAAGAGAGCTATAATCAAATCAAGTAGTAAGTTTTGATTCTGATTTCTGACTTTTGCCTTTCTCCATCACTTGCTGACGCTCTAGAAAATAATCTCTGATCATCATCCTGTGGCACTTTGACTTCCTCCCTTTAGCTACATAGAAGCCCTTCAAGTTACTAATGGTCCAACACAAGGCTTATTACGACATATTGTCAACGGTACAATTGCTGGTGGTCAAAGTACTGATACTGGAGTCTGGCTCACTGGTAATGGGTGGGCTAGTGCAGGTATGGTAAAAGTAATTGCTGCCATTGCTCAAAGTCAATATGCAAGTGAAATGCAAGATGAAATAAATGATCTAATTAGATGGACTCAAGCAATCTTAGATGGCTGCTATAAATATGCTAGCCCACTCATGCGAAATTATATAAATGTATCAAGTAAGTTAAAAAAAATTATTACTGTAATAAAGCCAATCAGAGCAATCGACCCAACTAACCCTTTTCTCTGCAGCTACTTTCTTTGATGCAGCCGGTTCTTCTTTGATAGCATATTCTACCTATAGACTTGCAAGTCTATCTCCTAGAAACAATTCGCGATACATAGAGGAAGCCAATGCTATTTATGAAGCTGTTCAGGATAAATTAACTCCACTTGGTATTTTTGCTTCAGATACGAATGTCGTCAATGCCCTCACTTTTACGTCACCTGCTCAAGTATCACCAGAAAGTTTAGCTTTTTTGGTTTTACTTGCTAGTGCTAAGAGAGATCATCAAGCAGGAAATGTAACGGGAATAGATGGTCTAAGGTCAGGCTTTACTGGTGGAGCTAAATCCATAAAATACTTGCAATCATTTTACTCTTCAACTATTTGGACTTTGCTTGGTCTAATTGCAACTGTCGTTTTAGCAACGAATATCGCATAGATTGTATATGTGTAAAACCTCTCCTTTTTCTTTCATGGAGATGCGTACTTGTACTGCTATAGAATTTTTTTTTTTCGTACATTTTCCCCTCTCTTGCCTGTAAATGATAAGGATTGTTACCCTAAATAATACAATAGACCTTAAAACAAATCATCGCTTGCGTCGCTAAAGAAGCCAGAATATGTCAAGACTGTAATGTAGCGAAGCATAATTCCATGTCAGCACAACTATTGTCTACCTACCAGTAAAAGTGTGATATTATTGGCATCCTCTGCTCGAAATGTACTCACTCGTTCCGTAGACCAACGCACCACCTGCGACACTCATGATACCAGCCATCTCTGTAATTACACCAGTGTGAGCCAAAGTGATTGGCATAGCAAAACCCATGACTACAATTCCACTTGTCAACCAATTTCCGAAATCAACGTAAGCAGAGTTGTAATCTGCAGAAAAGTCATCTGCTCCGGCACAACGAGAGCACAGACTGTTGGGTAAAGGTGCAAAAACAAAAGTCAATGCGACTAAGATTGGTAACCAATTGGAGAAGAGGGCGCATGAAAGGATCAAAAGCAAAAATCCGAGTGCCAAGACAAAGGATAGAAGAATGATGGCTGGAAAGAAAAGGTGCCGATGGATCAGTCTTCCGTCTTTTTTACAGCTCAAACCGGTGTACTAACTCTTCAATCCAGCGGCCATATCGCCTCGTTCCTCTGTGCGTAAGAAGGTAGGGTATACGAGGAGGGAAGAAACAAGAGAGAGAAAGAGATAGAAGATGTGCGACACGATTTATTGCGCACGGGCGATTCACCTGACAAGACGCGGAGAAGGTATTCTGGTGCACAATCCAAAACTCCTCCTCCTCCTCCTCCTCCTATCATCATCATTCTTCTCAATATGTCATGTCGGCGTCCACTTCGACAGTAGTGACTCCCAGAAAAGGGAAGCACACCCGTTCTAGGGGTGCAACCCTGTCACAATCGGCCATTTCCAGCTATGATTCACCTTCCCGATATATTACTTCTCAGCCGACTCTACCACCTGGTGTTGATCCACTTACGCTTGATCCCGATGATGCATTTGTCAAGTTAAGCGTTCGAGAGATTCAATCAATTGAGGCCAAATTAAAGTCTTCTCATGAAGTCTTGAGCTCTAAATTAAGGACTCTGGTATCGGAAAGATATAGAGATATGCTTGGCACTGCGAATACATTAATCGAGATGAGCAGTAGTGCTACAAACTTAGTCGAAAGATTAGATGCAGTCAGAGAGAGAATTGATAGAGCTAGTAACGCAAGTGCAGGAAATAGAGGCGAAGAGGTTTCTATGACTCTTTTAGGCGAATTGGAACATGATGAAATGCAGTCAGATGATGATGTGAACAAAAGAACAATTTTCTCCATTACAGCTGCAACAAAGCTACTCGCAGAATCACCAGACGATGTATGGAGAGCGATCGATTCAGCGTCAATAAATAATGCTACCTCTACCAGCGGGAAGAAGATGTTGCGTGGGAGGGAATTGAGCAATCTCAAGGCGGCCACTGCACTAAGAGCAGCTTGGATTTTTGTAATTTGCCAAGAGACATGGCAATGGCTCTCTAAAGATATAAAGATTAGCGATTTAAGTGACAATACGGATATTGCGTCTCTCTTTCCCTACATTTCCAAACAGTGGTCTACCCTACGTCCAATGCGATCAGGGATTGTCAGCATTGCTCAAACAGGACTTGCTGGATGGTATCCCAGTGAAGCAAATAGTGAGAAAGGGTGGGAGGAAGTTTCTTCTAGCTATATGGCTACTGTTACTTTCTTGCTCACTCTTGCTCTACTGGAAAATACTTCAATCACCTCAAGCCGAGATCGAATGCTAAAAATTCGAAAAGAAACGATTGAAGATCAATTACATCGAAGAACCTCTATACCTTCGACGACATTGTCCCGTTTGCTCAAGTGTTTAACAGACACAATGATTCACTGTCTACGAGCATTTGTATTTAATCTGGAAGGGTCTGATCTACCCCACTTAGCCAGCTCCTTCAGAGCTATTATTAAAAGTCAGCAAAAAGGAGAAACCGAAGGTGATTTTCCGCCTCTTGCGTATCAAGCTCTATCGACTCTTCCATCCAGCAGCATCTTCTTGGAGCATTTACCAGCAACTCTCCAAACTTTCGCACCTCAACTTAATGAGGAGGGAGCCATTGATTGTCAAAAATCAACTTTGAATCATCTCAAGACGTGGAGCGAATCCATTCAAGAGGAAGGTAATAAGGGAAGTTTCAAAGATACAATACTTAGGCTGGATACTATTGCGTCAATTGGAGAAGCTCAAAGTCAATTATTGGAAAGTCTAGATCAGTGTCTCGCTATTGCAGAGAAAGCTTGCAGGGGTGAACAAAAGAGGTACAAAGATTTACTAAAACAAGAATTGCAAACACTGGTTGAATCGCTAGATGACTTATTGATGCAACGCTTAGATACTCTCTGCAATGATGGAGCAGCAGAATTGTCCAAGGTTGCGTCACAAAGTACGCTGACGGCTCTTGCTTCGCTGAGACTAGCAGAGGAGGATTGCGGACACGGTAATATATCGATCGTCAATGCCACACTTTACGAGAGAAATCCTCTCAAATTTTTGTTCGAGGCTGACAACGCTTTGTCTGACTTTACTTCCATGCTGCAATTGCAAACTCCTCTGGCACAACAAGTCGTATCCTCTATTGAGAAGAGAGCTACATCCCTCGTCGGCGAGATTGAAGCATACACTACGTATGTACAAAAGGGTGCACTGAAGAGAAAGAGAAGAATGGAGAAGCATAATAGAGATCAAGAAGGGCAAGCTATCTGGAAGAGACAAGAAGAAAAGATGTTAGAAGTATTAAATTCATATCAAAAAGCATTTGAATCTGCTCGGATGGCATTAGTTGACGAAATGAGGCGGCATATAGAACAATTGGACGCTGTTGCAGCCGGTAAAGATGATGCTAGATACCTCTTACTAGCTCGTATTGCTTCAGCATTGCAACATAGCACAATCTTGCGAGGAAAGGGAACAGAAGATTCTCGTGCTAATTTCATTCAAAAGTTATCTTTACTTAGGGATGAAATTATGAATGGCTGGGTAGAACATATCAGTAAGCAAGCGATTCAATCATATTCTACTGCTCTTCAAGACATCATAGAATCACAAAATGAAGAGCAAAAGATTCCAAGCAATGCACTAATTTTATCATTAACAAGACTTATAGATGGCATTCATACTGTCGGTTGCGGGCGTAGATCTGAATTATTGTCATTAGGTCAAGAGCTTATATATTCCTTTGTCAAATCATGGATTGGATTGTCATCAAATTGGCAAAAGATGGATACTGAGGGTAGCTACACTGTACACGATTCTCAATTCCTCCTCATCTTGTTACAAGGATCTAGAATGAGTAACAAAGAAGTCACTTTGACATTAGAGGACATCAGTGGAACCACGCTGGATACCAATCGCAGTCAGATCGAGATAGCTTTACAGCGGCTTAGACTACTTTTATTACCATTACAGCCTAGCCTTGCGCTCGGTGACAAGACAAGAATGACTATAGCAGCAGTATCTTCTCCTAGACCATCTTCAAACAAGGTGTAGTAGGGGAAAAATTAGATTAACTTTTAACTTGTATTCTTATTGCACCATGCATTGCACACAAATCATTAAAAAGTCGCTCGTTAGCTTTTTGATATCCCGAGACAATGATCTCTAGGCTGATATTATTGACTTGCTGTTAAATTGTAGATTAATTGACAGAATTTTGCTTTGCTTGAAAAGAAGGATAGAAGACACCAAGACATACAAGTGGATCCCGATTAATGTGGGGTAATATCACCCAACTTTTGACCCACTCTGACCTTTTGACCAGCTTTACATGTAAAATCGAATTCTTCCGGGGCTTCAAAGACGAGAACGATTGTACTACCTAATAAAAATCCTCCCATTTCTTCACCTGCGATTAAAGGCTGACCTCCTAGTAATTTAGAAGCAAGACTATAAGACGCTTCACTATATGTACCTGCTAATCGCCTTTGTTGTCGTACATTAGTACGTAAAGCCTTGTCAAAATTGATTTTAATGGATCCTACATTAGTGGCTCCTACGGGAATCATTGAGAAAAACCCATGTCTCCATCGGCCCAATAGCGCAACTCGTTCATTGAGTACAAATAGATTGGACAGACGTGAGGCCACATAAGGAGAGACGGAATATAGCTCGCCTGCATCGTAAAAAGGACCACATTAATACAAAAAGTCTTTTGTTAAAGGTGTACAACTCACCTCTGAAATGTCTTCTACGTTCTACAACCCAGCTGGTGGGACTGTGAAAGCGATGATAATCACCTGGTGCTAGATAGACGACACAAAAGAAGAGTTTATTCCCATCCCCTATACCTTCATGACCTGGTGAATGCCTTTGCAAAATTGG
The DNA here is from genome assembly GCA_023273805.1 of Exobasidium cylindrosporum. Taxonomy (NCBI): domain Eukaryota; kingdom Fungi; phylum Basidiomycota; class Exobasidiomycetes; order Exobasidiales; family Exobasidiaceae; genus Exobasidium; species Exobasidium cylindrosporum. The sequence goes on from CP096878.1 coordinate 3,307,204, forward strand.
TGGTAATGCGCCACTTCCCATCTCATAGGCAACATTGGCATACCTTCCAATGATTTCTGGTGAATCTGGTGTCTCTAGACCTGCTTCTTCTTCATCTGTTTCGTGAGAATCTCGAATTGACTTGTCAGGTGATGCTTTACCTCCTAATTTGGCAGGTACGCCAGTCTTATTGCTACCCACTACCCAACTCTTCCAGTAGCTGTAACTTATAAGCTTGGTCCATCCTCTAGCTTTCTTTTCAATGCTCTCATCCCCTATCAGTCGATCCAAACTGTACTGAATACCATTAACATTTGCGAAATCTTTTTCGTCCATGACCTGATGTTCTCCACGTCGATTTGCATCTGGCTTGCCACTGGTTTCTATACCCTGCGGTGATGATGAAAGTCCTAAAAGTGCATCAAGAGAATACGTAATTCCTTTAACCTGCTCTACCCTTCGGCCTTGAATAGATCCAAGATGGAGAACAGTACCATCAGCCGGTGATACCTATTACAAACCATGACACATGACATCAGCAATAGTAGGAAGATTCAATCTCCCTTTTGTACTTACAATAGGGCAATCGTCAATAGGTCTTAGTCCATCCTTGAGTTCACGATAAAAAAATTCACCCAAGCTCTTGTAGTGTGTCAAATCGGGATCTTTCATCTCATCCAAGTTACAACCAAAGATTCGAGAATATAATCTGAAACCAAAAGGTCGGAACCATACTGGTAAAGTGATATTATTTGCCCAACCCCAAGCCCTAGAAATAGCATTTAATGGGAGTGCACCGAGAACATAAACCTGCAGTACTCAAAAGTCAGGCCTCTGCTTATTTCAACAACATCTTAAACACAGTACTTACTGTCCATGGCCCTTGCATAGTGACGATTTTTCCATTTTCATCGACAATCTTTCCGCTACGCTCACTTCGATCTCTGTTATAATTTCTTCGGGCTTGTATACCCACAAGTACCATTGCACCCAGAAGAGCTGGTATGGGATACCATTTGATTGGAGTGGTCTTCCACGCATTTGACAAGCGGGCTGTTTGGGGGAGATTAAAAATCGGGAAGCAGCTTAGAACAAGCCGTATATGTAACATATATGACCAAGGACTCACCACCTAGAGTCTTTCCCTCAAACGTCCTACCCTCCTTTTGCTCTGTTTCACTCGCATCATGTCTGCTTTGATGTCCTTCTAGCCTCGCTCTAGCAGCACGATTTCCTCTGACTGTGGCAGCTTCTTCTTCGGCTAACCTAGGATCTCTGGGTGTGGAGTAACTTCTGTAAAATTGCAACGAAGAATTCCACTGTCCTTGTCGTATCCTCCTTACCATCGGCCTCGCTGAGGCCAGAGGGACTATGGACATTGCCACGAACTTATATCCTCTGAGATCGGATACTTGTCGAGAAGGTAAGTCAAGAAGAAGAGAGGGTCAATTCTGTAATAAAAGCTAAATTAGGTATGTCCCTTTCAATTAACCATGTGTTGAAAAATGACGCGCGAATGACAGGCAAAGAAAGTTAGGCCGAAATTTTAGTATTGATCAGCAAAAAAAGAAAGGAAAGGGTGATTCATTCATCCATCAACTTTTAGAAATCAAAGGTGAAGCTTACTTTTGATTAAAGGGAGCTCACCATGTCCCGACATCGAGCAATACGAAATTTGAATTTAGACGAGGAACTGGCGGATGACGAAGAATTTGCAGAAGAGAATCCTTACGAGGACATTTCAGAAGAAGATCATATCCAGCTAGAAGAATCCCTTGCTGGACTTATATTACTAATTGGAGCACCGGGTAATGAATCTGGATTTACGGAAAGGGAGTTGAAAGATGCACTTTGGGATTCCTACTTTGACGTAGATCAAGCTCTCAATGGTTTGGTTGAGGAAAAGAGCAAGAGAGAAGCAAAGGAGAAGAAAAAAGCAGGTGAGTTATGTGTTTCAATTTGATGAACCTTGTTTCGATGTTCCTTTCTTTTCTGTGTGTTGCTCCTCTCTTGATGTGTTGCTTTCATATACAACAAAGATATATTTTGTGGAAATTAAGTTGGAGAGTCAAAAGGGCTTTATGAGGAAGAGAGATATACAGAGAGGAAAGAAAAGTCTGCCATGATAGCTGGTTTGCCTTTTCATCTCTGTCGTCCCCTTTTCTTTACTGACGTGTGCCTTTCCTTTCCTCTTCATTCACTCTTCCTTTCTGTCTACATGATTGATGGTCTTTTTTAAGAAGAAGGTGATGTTAAGGAAGATGATGTCACGTTGAGTGCTCTACAACGTTTGTCTTTGCAACGAAAGAGAGAATATGGTGCTCGTCTCGATGGCAATACAAATGTGGCAAAGGGAATCCGAGGATTGCACTTTAGAGGTAGAGCAGGATTGGCGAAAAAGAACCTTGCTAGCCTTGCACCAGACTTTTTGCCAGGGGCAGAAGCTAGAGATGCTCGCACTGGTTTTGAGGGCCTTGATATGGGCCCAAAGTTGCACTCGCAGAGAGGGAACAAGAGGCCTGCTGAGGCTCAAAATGAAGAGAAAGTAGGTGATGTTGGTGACACAAAGGCAGATGCTAGTGCTGTTGCTCCTCGTCCAAGCAAATTGGCGGCTCTTGCTGCAGCGAGAACCAACGCAAAAGCTTCGACTGCAACTGTAACTTTGGATGGCCCTTTGTCATCGGTACCTTCTGTAACTGGAAAGCCAATGTCGAAGTTGCAACAAAAGATGCAAGCGAATCTACTGGCAAGACAAGAGAAAAAGCAAGCAACTCTCTCAAAAGAGGCTATTGCATTGCAGACTCAAAAGGAAGAAGAAGAGCAGCGAAATAATGCATTACTCCTACCCACTGGTGAAATGATTACCTCTCTCTTTCCGTTGACATCTGCTAAGAGAAAAGATGATGAGACTTGCTCTTTGTTTGGCTCTGTACTGAGATCAGACGATCATAGTGATCTTGATGTGCCAGGAGGTTCCCCTTTCTCAAGATCAGCACATCTTGAAGCTTTTTCCAGACCTAGCCCAGATGACATTGTATTGAAGGCGAGAGAAGGAACGAATTTGGCAAAGACTTAATTTACGACCTTTGCACTCACCCTAGACTTGCTTTTCTACAGAAAATGTGGCAAGAAGGCAAAGTAAGAGGGCATCAGCAAATTCTTCTGCTAATTCCAAACCAAGCTCAGGTACTTCGACTCCAAGAATAAACACCGAACCAGTGTCACAACTTCGAAAAGATATTGAAGGAATGGGATTGTCGAAATTAAAGTCGGCTAGTAGTGTGGTTAATTCTAGTGGGCCTAACAGCGTCAAAGACAAGGACAGTATTCCTGGTACACCCAAAATTAATAGTCTGTCTCATGAAAAGATCATTGAGGAGTATCGAAAGAGGGAAGAGCAAGAGGGTGAAAAGAAGAGTTTAAGTTTGGTCGTTGTTGGTCACGTCGATGCTGGAAAGTCGACATTGATGGGTAAAATTTTACACGAATTAGGTTCCTTGTCGGACAAGGTTCATATAAGTAATGAAAGAGCAAGTGCAAAGATGGGCAAGGGTAGCTTTGCCTATGCATGGGCTTTAGATTCTAGTCAGGAAGAGCGTGAAAGAGGAGTGACAATTGACGTCGCACAAGATTCTTTTGCTACACCTCATCGACAATTTACCCTTTTAGATGCTCCAGGTCATCGAGATTTTATTCCAAACATGATTAGTGGTGCTGCACAAGCGGATGTTGCTATTCTCGTCATCGATGCCATCAAAGGAGCTTTTGAAGCTGGATTCGGTCAAACTGGTCAAACTAGAGAACACGCTATTCTTGTTCGTAGTTTGGGTGTTCAACAGATTGTTGTTGTTGTCAATAAAATTGATGCAATCAATTACGATCAAAACAGATTTCAAGAGGTTGTAGATACTCTTCGACCATTCTTGATTACTAGTGGATTCGATCAAGGTAAAATCACATTTGTTCCTTGCGGTGCTACTGTAGGAGAGAATCTAGTAGCTCGAAAATCAAGTTCGCCATTGTCAAATTGGTATCATGGCCCAACACTTGTTCAAATTTTAGATCAATTAGAGCCACCTCAAAGGCAATTGAATTCACCCTTAAGGATACCCATTACCAACGTTTTTAAAGCAGGTCAAACAGCTATTTCTTCTGGTATTGGTGTTTCTGGTCGATTGTTGACTGGATTAGTTTCAGTTGGAGATCGATTGAGCGTGATACCGGGTGATGAAAGTGGAATGGTAAAAGCAATTGAACAAGATAACGAAAGCGTACCTTGGGCTGTTGCAGGTTCTTCCGTAACTCTATTCCTCGCAAATATTGAAATAAACTTTCTAAGTATTGGAGCTGTTCTCTGCAGTCCTAGTGCCCCTATTCCGACGACTACTTCCATCATAGCTCAAGTTTTAATATTCGAACCATCCTTGCCAATATTAGCTGGTACTACATTGGATTTATATCATCATTCTTCTCATCTTAGCGTCACTGTCACTGAGTTGATTGCCACGCTAGACATTAAAACAGGAGGTGTACTACGTAAAAAACCAAGAATATTAAGTAAAGGTAGTACCGCTAAAATTCAAATTGATTTTCAAACACCAATAGCAATGGAAACTTTTGCTAACAATCGTGATTTAGGTAGAATCTTACTTCGATTGAATGGAGAGACAGTGGGAGGTGGAATAGTCTTGGAGCTGTGAGCTAGACATCACTTTGTATCATTAGCCCCTTTTTGGTCAATAGAATTGCATTACACTATTACTGATTTGCCTTTAAAGGCTTGGGAAGCGGTAGAATTTTGAGACCTAAGGCTCTAGCAGTAATGCAATACTTGTCTACTGCTTCTTCTATCATCTTTTGAACTGATTTACCAGCCCCGTGCCCTGCCTTCAACTCGATTCTCGCCAAGATAGGATTTGGATTGCTAAAAAGGTATTAGAAATAGTAATATTGCTTTAGCAGACCCCGAGCACTCCTCTACTCACTTTGGAAGATTGTGCTGCAGCTCAGCAATCATCTTAAAACTGTGCAATGGACTGACTCGATCATCATGATCTCCAGTTGTCAGTAGTACTGTCGGGTAGATTTTACTTCCATTGACTGCGAGATCGGAATTAATATGTCAACAGGTTTTCATCATCTTTCATTTTCAAGAAAAACTCACCATTGTGCAATGGACTATATTTGTAAATGTAATCGAAGAAGACTGGGTCTTCAGGCTGACCATAATCTGACGTCCAGAATCGGCCGGCAGTAAAATAAGGAAATCTTAAGAGATCATGCACTCCAACGTCGGCAATCACTCCGCCAAGTAGACCCTCTGGTGCCTGATTACCAACTACCATCGCACCCATACCTCCGTTGCTACCTCCGTTAACAATAATTTTGCCTCTTGCTGCTATTCTCTCTTCCACCAAATAATTTGCTACAGATAAGACGTCATCAAAGCTATTTTGCTTATTGAGCAATCGTCCAGCATTATGCCAACTATCACCCATTTCCCCTCCACCCCTTGCATTTACCCAGACTAGAATACCTTTGTACGCTGTAATCCATGTCATAAGTGAGGCCGAAAAGGAAGGATTGAGGGAAATGCCGAATCCAGCATAGAAATATAGGAGCGCTGGAGCAGTTCCGTCTAGCTTTGTGTCTTTGCGATAGGTCAGGAATACTGGCACTTTTGTTCCATCTTTACTCTTCACAAACACTTGCTTGCTTTCATATAGAGAGGGATTAATTCCTTTGATATTGACAGTTCGATGTAAGGCAGAGTGGGGTTCAGCCTTGGAGTCGCTGTCTGGCGACCAAGTAAGACGAGTTACGATACCCGGATTGATAAATGAAGCCGCAGTAATGTATGCTTCATCATCAAGCCATCGTCCGTTGACGCCATTAATGGTTCCCACGACTGCATTAATAAAGTTGCGAGGGGTGAGCATCTCGCATGTCATCCAAGCCTCTCTATGAACTTACAGTCTGGTAATAGCCTTCTTAATTTTATGCCAGTTTGAAGTTCATACTGCCATAACTCGTCTTTGACATCTCGCGAGTACACGATGAGTAGCTTATCGTTGTTGACAATGCTAACATCACGAATGGGAGCAACCTTATCCTCTTCAACGACATCCTCATATACGGCTTCTTCATGTAGTTCAGTAATGTGGTGAACTTCTTTGGCCTGGGAAGGGTCTACCTTCACTCGGACAATCTTGTAATTTGGTGCCTGGTTGTTGGAATTGAAGTAGAAGTCATTACCTTTATTAATAACGTATTCCAATTGATACTCGAATTTGGGGACCAGACAGATCCACTTCATTTTAGGGCCAATTGACTGTTCAAGTGAAGCTAAATAAGTTCTTGACTTGGTATCAGTGTCCACACTGTGTGAGATGATGAGCCACTTTCCATCACTGTAAAAGGATACGTTAGTTTCTTCGCAGACGATGCAATTCTATTTCTCTTACTGCACTTACGCCGAGACTGCTGCCGAAAACATGCTTGTTGCAACCTTTTCATCTTTTGCAATAATCATTACATCGTCAGTCTGATTCGTTCCCATCTTATGATAATACAATGCAGCATGCTGACTAGCATCGGTGGAGGTACCGTGATCTGCTTCAGTGGCATTGCTGCCATCTTCATCTTTCTTCACCTTCTTTAACGAAGGCTCTGGGAATCTCATGTAGAACACTCCTTGATCATCATGCGTCCAGACTGGGTGACTGTACTTGAGAAAATGAAGTTCATCTCTGAGACGATCTAATCCTCCTGTACTGGCACTCTTTTCATCAGCAGGAGCAGTGTCGAAGGGCTTGCTTGTTTCACGAAAGTACACACTGCTCCAATCCGAACCAGATTTGGAGATACCATAAGCGACATACTTGCCAGATTTGGAGAAGGCGAGCGATGAAATGGCAACTGTACCATCATTACTTAGCAACTGCAAGCAAAGGAAGGTCAAATCAAAGTAATGTTCCTTTAAGGCTAATCATATGACTCACGTTCTGATTGAACCAGGGTTTGCCTGGAGGAGAAGAGTAATTTTCTTTTTCAGCTTTGAGGAGATCCTCATTGGAAGCTTGAAAGTACGTGGCTTGGGGGTCAAGTCCACTATTATAGCTATAGTAATAATTTCCTGCCTGCCCCTTCTCTCTTCCAGTTCGACCTGGTGTACTGAATCGAGCATAATTCATATTCGTCTCTAAACGCTTCTTCATCTCTTCGCGATCGGTACACCCTTTGGCATATGCGTCGGTAAAGGCGGCTTGAATTTCTACGAAATCTTTTGTCTCTTTGGATTCAGATGGAGGAATCTCGAGCCATTGGTAGGGGGTTCCAACTTTCACTTCTCCCTCCTTTGCCGACTTATACACTGTCGATTCATCGGAGCGATGCGTCTTGGGAAAAGGATTTGTTACTGGATCCCAGCCTGGAGCAAGTTTGCTCGAGGATAATTCTTCTGCTTTACCAGACATTTGCCGACAAAATTTTAATTGAGTTGGACTATTTATGAGAAAAGGAAGTGCTGTAGTCTGTTGCAAAATGCAAAGTACGTTGTAAGGAGATAGAGATAGAGATGTCAACAGTGGTCTAGCAGTAGCTTGAGTTGAAAAATGGCTTCCAATGGCGAAAGCAGTAGCACTTATAGCCAAAGTCGCAAAGCCTAGTGGTTTTTTACCTTGTCGTACAAGTAAATTTGTTGTTTGAACGGCAGTTTTCGAAAATGTATGAATCAACTTGCTTTGATGTACACCTATTGGCATTGACAGATTGTAAAACTGAGAAGGGCTAATGAGACAAAGGGAAGAAGAGAAATGCAAGCGTACAATTCTAGCAGTCATCCACGTAGGCACAGCGAGTACCTCCTTTTCTTTCTTTGACGGAGTTTGCACTTTTTCCCAAGGCGGACGAACAATGTTCAGCCCGTTTGTCAGCGCCCTATTAGTCGTCAATTGCAGCAGATGCCTTTAGTACCGTCGATTTATATCAATTCAAAGATGTTTTCCGCTGTGTTAACGGTGTCTGCGCTGGGTTGACTATGTGGTGTGTATGTAATTCATACGTCTTTGGCTTTACCCTTCTGTGTCAAGCAAAGTCGCGTGTATACCATCTTCTTCTTTTGGTCCCAACTATCATAAGTAACGCACAATCTGGCTCCTCTCAACTTGGCGATTGGCAGCTGAACATGAGTGGAGCCAATCATGGCCCCATGTTTGGTGCTGCTAGAGGCAGTATTGCTGGTGAGGGATTACCGAGCCACATCAACTCAGACTTCGCATCAACACAAGCTCAGCAGATTCGACGTCACGATGCGTCTCCTCAAGCTCTACTGGCGCCAAGTCAAAAGCAGTCTGCAGTGACTGTACTGCAACAAAGGCATTCATCTCATACACAGAATGGTGTTCGACCTCCAGAGCACGGTGGTCTCTCTCAATTCCAAGCAAAACCCAACGCAGGCTTGCCGCCTGCTCGCACAACACCAACAGAACGACTTCAGCAAGCCCTCCCTTCTTCAAGCTCAAATGGACCTCAACGAGCAGACTCGGCAGGCAGTTCTATACTTCTTGATCAACTAAAACGTATTGATAGTATTGGGACAGCACAATCTGCAAACAGCACGGGTGCCAATCAACAACAAATGAATCCACCAGAAAGACGACCAGGATCTTCTCGCATTCAAATACAAGGTGTTGTCGCTCCCTTCTTTACGTCCACTCCGCAGGACAACAGAGGCGTCCCTATAACAACACCTACTCAATCTCCGACTTCCTATGTAGACCCTGATGATAGCTGTCATGTATTTCGTCGACTTTTGCCCGACCAATTTCAAAATCGACCCCGTTTTGTTCCCAAACATGTCAATCACTTTTCGCAAAGATATGATCAGCTTGGACAAATAGCTTTATTACCTACAAGAACATTCGAAGACAACCCTCCAATCCAGAATTTGAGACTTCCTCTAGAGATCAAGCCTGCACACGAAGTTCTAAGGGAAGCCAGTGCTGGAATTGGCAGGCTCGTAGGACTATTACCCGCAACAGACCTCCTGGATCGTGAAGCATATACATTTCAGACCGCTCTTCACTCACTTGTAAATATGCTTGACTCATCAAATGCTAGACTGACGAAAGCTGAATTGAAGATTAATATGCAAGAAAGGGAGATGGCAGCTTTGCAAGAGCAGGTGGAAATTATGAAGAAGCATTTGATAGAAAGTACTCCAGGATCGTCTACATCTAACAGCTCCACTTTATCTGTAGGCAATGCTATGCAGCATATCCATCGGTACATTGTCGAAGCTAGTAAGCGGGACAAGTGGCTGGATAGTAAATTAATAGATCTCGATCGCAAAATCGCTTCCTTTGATTCTCTACAACGATCAGCGCTCCAACAAGTAGGAAATCTATCACCCAGAGATAATTTCAAGGAAGATCAGCGGAGCACAACTTCGTCAACACTTGATCAGGCCTTCACAGTGAACGCAATACAGACAGCGCAATCAGCAGCTTCAGATTTGGCTCCAATCATTAATGGAGAAAGAAAATTTTCAAACGCTTCACTTGAAGATGGACGTAATGTTATATCAAGAGCCACAGAAATTCAAACTGGCTCCGACCTGTCTGCAAAGAGATCAGCTAATGCAGGTCTTCTAGATAGGATGGCACGAGGCGTTGAACAAGGAGGTGATTCTGATCTACCTAGAGACTCTAACGCAGCAAATGATCACGATGACGAGGGTGGAACGACAGGGCAAGAAAGGATAATTGATAGCAATGAGGAGCAGTTGATAAAAGAAGGAGGTGATCAAGTATCATCAAACGCAAAATCACCCTCAATCAAGCATGAAGAAGAGAGGGATGAGCTGAGATCAGAGGGTGGTACTATAATCGAGGAAAACGAATCTAGAGCAGACAATACGGGAGAACAAGAAGAGCTGCCGATAAAAATCTTGCCTAATACAACCACATCTGCAGCTTCAGACGATGTGGCACTGAACGTTCCGACAGCACCTAAAATCTACTCAACAATGACCAAAGAAGTTGGAAAGAAGCGAAAGAGAGCTTTAGAAACTACAGTGTACTTTCACAAAGGTAGTAGAGTTGAGTCTATAGTTCTTACCGATGGAGAAAGTGACGAGGAGGAGGCTAGATGAATAGTAAACTTACTACCTTGAGAAGATTAGATTATAAGCGAAAGGTGCAACAGCCCTTGCAGAGAGAAAGATATTAGAATGTATCAACAAGTACGATACAGATTCAAAAGATACCCCATTCCGTTCAATCACGCTTTCTGTAATCTAGCATGGGACACTTTACTTACAAATTGTACAAATAAGAATTGAATAAATCCTCCCCCCTCCCCCCCCTCTCTTTCGAGGGTGTGATTGATACACTATCGATTAAAATAGAGAGAAAATAATACAACTTTGTTAAGCAGCTCGTATTGCTACCGCTCTCTTTGCAAGAATCGATGCTTTCAAGCCACTTCGAGCCTGTAATTGGACAGAAAACAGAGAAACGCTTCGGTCTGCGTTGAGGTATACAGTCAAGGGTACAGTCTCATTATTTGATTTTTGTAATGATGGTGTTAAGTCAGTGTTGACAGTCCAAATCAAGCTACTCTTTTCCAAATCAGTTGTACTACCATCATTGAGTTCGAGATGTGAGCCTGTCCAGATAGCACCTTGCAATTTAAGGCCTGTGCGTAAAATAATAATTTGAGAGAGAAGAAAAAAAAATTATAAAAGGAAGGGACAAAAGCAAATAATTAGCGATATTTTAATTATCATGGTTTAGTAGTGCTCACCTTCTACTGCAAAACCATTCAACGATCGACCACCATCATCAACAGACAAATGCAAAGACAAATGCTCTAAACTAATCTTGTTTCGATTGGCAATTGATTGCCTTGTCGCTGTCAAATAGGCACTTGGAACAAATAATAATCCTAAATTGACAGCAAAAACTTCAAATCGAGTAGTGGCATTCTCTCTTGCAATAAAGTCCAATTGTTGTAATCGTAATTGTAAATCACTAATCCACTGCGTTAAAGTCATTGATTTAACAATAATATATTTTCGCCAATTGAAAGGTACAATACCCTTTGCTAAATCATTTAATAGGCTTCGATTGTGATTCGTTTGTCTCTTCTCACCAGTACAAACCAAAGCGACTTCTTCCAAATCTGCACGAATCAACTTCAGTAATTCTATTCCGATACGATATTCTCGAGCCCAAAATCGAAATAGTGGATTGGTAATACTATCCGAAGTACCCTTTAATCTTGTCAAATCTACTGGTAAAGCTTTCAACCAGTCTTGTGCATTCTGATGTAACGCTTTCATCCAATTAGGTACCTGCTGCCAAGACTTTGTTCCATTTGCGTCAGAAGAAGAGGAGGTGGTTGCTATAGATGAATTTATTCCAATTTTTGCTATAACTGGCTCGATATCCCCTTCATCATCCGATAGTTGCCTCATTCGAATGAGCTTGCTGAGCAATGTGGAACCTTGAGCAGTAGCGATGACTCTTTCGGCTGTCGGAGGAAGTGCAAGCCATTGGGGTGGTTGTTGATCAGGTAACTTACTGATCCAACCCAAGAATACGTCCATTCGAGTACCCTCTGGCGCAATCAATGATCGGCTTTCGTCATCTGATCCTTCGACCAATTGAAAAGTACTTTCATATGCTTGAGGTGTAAAGAGGCTATCGACGAAACTGTCAAGTAATAGTTGATCTGCTCCATTATCAATCTTGCCTCCATATACAGTCATCTTTAGCAACGACTTGAGAGCATCCCAAGGAATTGCACTAGGATCAATGTTACTCCTACCTTTTGAAACTCGTTGTACCCATCCTTCAATAGTATCCAAGGCTGTTTCTGCATCGGAATCATTAAATTCAAAGGCTTTGCTCCAACCAAGCGGGGTATAACGTAATCTTTCAATCAGTGTTGCGTGGAAAAAGGCAAGCAAGAAAAAAATTCGAATCGTTTCTACTGGGCTTGACTCTAATCTCTTTGAGCTAATGCCTCGAAGACAATCCATCATATTGGCTTTGAGTCCTGGAGGTGGTTCATTCATCAAGATTCGACTGGCTCGTAAAAAGTTGACTGGAATGATTGGATTTGTTTCGCAAGTTAGGAACAATCGAAAGTTACGATTGGCGTTTAAACTCAACATCTTCTTTTCCAATTGTGAAAGCCATGAAGGTGCAAGGTGAACATTTTTGAGGAGTACCCAAGAGCCAGTTCGTGCACCCGAAGCAATGGCTTGATCAGCTAATTGAAAACCTTCTTGAGATCCCATTGCTACCGAGATACACTTTGCATTACTTGCTCTTACAAGATTATCAACTCGATAGGATGCATCAAAACCTGGAACAGAGCATAGTGCTACAGGAATCTCTGATCCTACTTCCTCACTGACTATACTCTGCAGGTCATAGGCAGTCTCGCTCAGAATATCGGATGCAAATACAAAATTGACTAGGGCTGTAATGGCTTGTATGATTCGATCCGGGCGAAGACATTTGACAACTAGACAAATACGTACCAAGTTGGTCAAATTAGATTCTTGCTCTTCATCCCAAAAAATTGGTACCAAACTTTCTGGATTGCTGGCAGCTAAGAAATTCTTCCACTGATTAGTCTCTGCTTCAAAATGATTATTAAAAGACTTGAAAAAGTCCAGCCTCTTGTATGCAGTAACTTTCTGTTTTTGCTCTACAGACAGAGCCGCCAATGAAGTAGTAGTGTCACTAGCAATTACTCCCACAGCATCACCACCTTCCAAGAGGAAATCAAACTCTTCTCCATCGAGAGCGTGTGGGTCATTACCTTCCTTTGCCCAAATTTGTGCCAAAAGCATGGCAAGCATGATGTGATCTTGATGCATCAAAGCTCTACTGGTTCTTTTGTAAACAAGCAAAAATAAATCTCTCATGAGAATGTCCAGACGAGCCTTTGAATCAGTCACTCCCTTCAAATTGGGATTTCTTCGCAACACAAAGTCGAAAATGTCGAGAAAGAAACGTAGAGAAAACTGATAAAAGTGGTTGATTAGGTGTAATTGATCCAAAGCAAAGAATAGAGAGCTGCAAGCCTTTGATAATGGTAGATATTCGGTTGTCACTTGATCTACTTCGGTCATGATGGCGTCAGTCTCTTCAACTTTTCGAGTTACTTCACCTGCTTCCTTCTTTAACGTTTCCAGCGTATCAATGACCTTGTCATCGTCTAAGATGTTGCCTTTGCTTTCGTTTAGTGCATTTAGTAGACTCTTTTCCAAAAATCGCAGTCGAAGTCGGAATTCTCCTTGCAACTTCATCAGGTCAGTTCTCTTTTTGTCTGTATCTGGTCTCTCACATTTGAGAACTTGATCTAAACTTTGACTTTGCAAGCTGCCTCTAGTCATGGTAAAATTGACAAATGTCACTCGACTGCAGACATCTGGTGAAAACTCTACTGAAGGATCACGAGTGGATAAGAACATGGTAAATGAAGGGGAAAAATCAATTTCTTGATTTCCTAGTCTTATCAGCACTCTTCCTCCAGTCTTGCGTAGTTCTCCATTGAGAACTGGATTGATGATAGGATCCAAATGTTCAACATCCTGTATCAAGAGTGGATTTCCAAATCGTAAGGCGCTCTCCAGATTTTTGAGAAAGGCCTCATCAAGAAAGCTAGTCACTGTCAGTTTGCGATTTTTGTATTCATTTGTAAGAAATGCTGTTGCTTGACCTGAAGGATCAATAATTAGAGGAAATCGTTTGAAGCGCTTGAGCATAATTGCATTTTCAGTGCATAGATTATCTGCTGGTAAAGACATTGATTGCCATCCCAATCGATCGTCAGCACTCGAAAGATAATCTGCAAATGACAATTCTGGCTTAAATTTGACATTGACAGCTTCAAGATGAGCTGTCCAGTTTTGCCACATGGATTCTCTATACTGTTGATCAAAGAAGCCGGCATAACTCAAAAAGGCAGCAGACAAAAGAGCATCACCGACAATGGTGCTCATTTGTGTGTCAAATGTCCTACTTCCTGCTTCCCATCTCTCCTTTTCTGACCCTAAACTATCTAATAATTGTATACTTCTGTCAACCCTTGTTTGAACACGTTCCATCTCTTTCTTAATGGCTTCAGTCTCGCTGATCAAAGCTGCATATTCTTCCTTGTAACGCTCAATACTTGCTTCCAATTCACCAATCATTTCGACAATTGTAGAAGCCTGGTCTTTGGTTTCTTGAGCTTGAATTTCCAGCGAGTCAACTTCATCTCTCAACGGACCAACTCGATCAAGAATCTCAGAGTATTGAACTTGAGCTATTACCCACTTTGCTAATGGTCCACAAGCCTTCGATGCTCTATTAATTGTTTCAAAGTTATATCCAGCTTGACTTAAATAATCTCGCTTCATCTTCTCTCTGACTTGCCTTGTCATCTGTCGATCAGTGTCAAAGTTGACTATTGAAGCAATGAAGTCATCTCTACGAATGATACCTTGAACCGTTTTCCAGGAATCCACTCGATGTCCCAGTGCAATACACACACTTTCCATGGCATTCTTCACTGGAGCTGGTGGGTTGCCCATTGATCGTACCTCTGTCAGATGTTGTTTCTTGATGTTGCTGACAGAGGCCTGAGCTTCTTGAACAGCTGGTTCAGCAGCAGCTAGATCTCCCATGACTACTTCTCTTCTTTCACTAATCTCTTGTTCCTGAATCTCCAGATTGCCTTGAATTTGAATCGAGGCTGCTTTTTGCTCTTCAGCTGCTTTTTGATCAGCCACCATCTGTCTTAATTTTTCATTAGCTTCCTTATTCTTGGCTTCTAGTTGAGTTCTCTTAATAGCTAAACTCTTCTGTAGCTCTGAAACTGCACTGACAGTTTCTTTTAATTTGTCTAAACCTACATTTAAATGTCTTTGCTCCTCCTCTAAACCTTCCCTCTTCTCATTGCTAAGTGCAACATATTGATGTATAAAGTCCAAAAAACTTCGCGGCCCAAGTTTCAAAGTTCTTCCTTGCCTCTTTCTAAGTTTCTCTGCCAGAGTATAAACACTGAAATGTAGATGAACAAGAGAGTCAATTACCTCTGGTCCAGACGGTCCCAAATCTAGCGATGAGGTTAATTCTTGAGCTACCGTCCGATAAGCGCTTGGCGCCCAATCTCCAGGCACTTTTTGCGCCGAAGAAATGGCCGGGACAGGCATTAAGGGGAGTATGAGAGTGTCCTTCTCCCCCCTTGTGTTGGTATAAATAGTGGTGTACAATTGAGAGATATTGATGCTGGAAAGCAACACTTTCAACAACACTTTCTTTTCCAATTTTCCCTTTTGACTGACTGTCTATACACGTGGAGATAGTGACAGAAAGGATTCGTGACGCGTTGAAAATGATTGTCTTTGATGGGGTGTTACTTTGTAGTACAGTACACCTAAATGCAACACGCATAAGAGATTGTAATGTGAGGATGCCGCCACGTAAAGCAGCCAGAAGGAGACAGGATGATTCCATGGAAAGATCAATAGAGGAAAAAGAGAGCAGTGAGGCAATATCTGAGGATGAGCCTACTTTGCAAGAGGAAGAGGAGGAAGAGGAAGAGGCAGTCAACACAGGTAGAACAGGGACACAAAAGAAGTTGAAAAAGTCGGAGATGAAGAAATGGAGAAGGTTAGCTATCGAAGAGAGAGAGGCATTAGTCAACGAAGGTGGAATGGTGTGGAAGACAGCTAAGATATTAATGGAAACTTTACCAAGCAGGACCAGGAACGAAATGAATTCATTACTTTCGACTGCTTTACGAAAGGTCGAAAATAATCTCAACAGCGTTCTTGTACCACCCACAATCAAGATGCCCCATGCTTCAAGGAATGTTGGGATGGGAGTAGGGTTGGCTTCTACTACCTCTGGAATTACTGCTGGTAGCATCATGAGTTGGCAAATGGAACGTGGAGAAAGATTAAATGAAGAAGGGAAAGAGGGAGCAGAAGAACGGGATGAAGTAGCCCTCCTGGAAATGGGAGGATTTAGTAGTGACATAGCTGTACTCGAGTCGCTACTTCTACCGGAAGCAACAGAAACTCTGTCCATGACTCGAGCCATTGAAGAGCAAGAGATACAATTGGAAAAGTCCAAAGAACAATTGATCAAATTGAAGGTAGATCGCGAAAGTCGAAAAAGGAAAGGGTCATCAGCAGGATCAGAGGTGAGTGTACAGATATTGCAAAGTGTACGAGTCCATGAAGCCAAATTTTGACTTTTTCAGTCTTCTACAGCTTCAGGAAAGACTCAAGCGAGCGAAGAAAGTCTTGGATGATGTGGGTCATGTCCCTTTGAACTCGTCAGACGCCATTGCTATTCGAGAAGCGGCTGTTAATTCCGCTTCCACGGCTTGAATAGTGGGGGGAAAAAAAATTTGTAGAATTGAGTGTAATATACAATGCAGAGAATATGTACTTTTAAAGAGTAGTGAGTCTCTATGCTGCCACGCTCTTCATAGCCACCATACTTGTGACGAGATTCTCTATTTGTAAGGGATCTTGGTAAGCATCAAGCTTATAAACCTTTTTAACCAGGTTCCAATCTACAGTACTCCGATTGTCTTTGCTGTTTTTCCAAGAAGTGAGCACTTCCAAGCCATCCTCTTGCAGCCTTCCTTGAATAACACCAGTAATTAGGGAAAGAATATCTTGAGAGCTTGTTGAATCTTTTTCTGCTATATGAACTGCAATAATATCCTTTGACTTTTCTGACACACCAAAAGTTCGAAATGAATCCATAATCTGTACATGGAAGATGGATTTAGTATGATGCCATTTTTTTTTAACAATATCGTCCTATACCTACGTTTGACGAGATGCTTAAATTCCATAGAATCTCTGAATGAATGCTCTTGGTCTTGAGCCCTCTCGCTTGCGGACCTTCGCTTTCTGTCTCCAATTTCTGCCTGCTGTTGCTTAAAAGTGCCTGATGAACGGCAATAAGAAGATGTTCTCTACTGATTATATATGCTGCATCGATAAGAGCAAGCTGAATTGGGAAGGCTTCAGCACCTCTAGTCTTCAAGTCTTGTAGCAATGCCGAAGCATTTGTTGGGGATCGAAAAAGTGCCGCATGTACAGTACAGTATGATGGTGAGTATTGACTAAATTCGTATGTCTCCATGGCAAGCTCGAAGGAAGTGATGGGTAAAAAGGAAGTGGAATAAATAAAAAAGAAGAAAATTTTTTAGAGTTCTTCTAGTTCTTCGGCACTCCACCGCGCGCCGTCCATAGCCTAGCTTAAACGCGAAAAAAAGCTTGACGACGCTCTTTAATCATGCCGTATTCAAAGGTATGCTGGCGTCGCTTATACTATTGTTTACTTGAGAGATTTCGCAGCCCGATAAAGAGTATAGAGCAGTGTTGCAAAAGTCGGAAGCTGATTGCGGTATGATGTAACAATCGCGTGAGAAGGACTAAATCGATTTAAAGGAGGTCAAAGCCAACAACAATGGGTGTGGCGGCCGCGTGAATTACAGGATCAGAGGAGGACCAAGATTTGCTGGCGAGGATGAGTTCTGAGATGGGAAAATTGAATCTTTATCTTTCTTCTTCTTCTTCATCATTGAAGCAGACTTGATCAATAAAAGTACTGCTGTCACAAGATTATCAGTCAGTATGAAAGTGCAAACTCCTTCGATTGCTGCCTTTATACTACTTCAAGCTCTTTTTCAAATTACCTTTGTTGTAGCCTTCCCTACTCCATCTTCCAACACCCTTTCGAACCTACTTTGTAAAGTACAGCAGCAATCTGTACTTTATTGGTTGCTCGTGTTTGGCTCACAAATAAATCTTTGCAAAGCTTCTAGTAGTAATATAGCAAATCTCATCGACAACAACTTCCCTACCGCTCGTCGATCTGATGATATTACTGTGTATAAATCGGCAAAGAAAGGTCAAGTGACAGTAATTGAACCATATCAATGGCTTGAAGAGCCCGAGTCTCAGGAAACGAAAAACTTTATTACATCTCAAGTACAGTATACAGACACCTACCTCAAAGATTGTAAAGATGGTGGAAAAGTAAAGAAGATGTTAGAAGCTAACTTTAATTATGCTCGTTATAGCATACCTAATCGAGTGGGAAAGGGAGACAATACATTTTACTATTATACTTACAACAGTGGTCTTGAAGCACAGCCTACCGTCTATAAAGCAACCCATCAAGACATTTTAAAAGCAGAAAAAGATCATTATAGCAAACCTGCCGGAAAAAAGTTTTTTAATTCCAATGTGAGTGAAATTTGGAAAGAAATTTCAAGTTTTATGCTACCAAACTAATAATCAATGCACTCACCAGCTTTTAAGTAAGAACGGTACTGTAGCTATCGCTTCTTTTGTATATTCACACTCTGGAAAATACTTGGCTTATGGTATCTCTGAGTCAGGATCAGATTGGATTACTTTATACTTTCGTAAAACGTCAAAACCATTCATCAGTCCAGATACCGATGAAGAAAGATCCAAGAGTGGTGGTCCAGATAGATTTCAAGATACTATTGAATACAATAAATATGCACCTCCCACCTGGACTCATGATGACAAAGGTGTCTTTTATCTTCGTTTTCCAGCTATAGCAAAATCAAAATTGGGTAAAGAGGGTAAAATAAATGATGTAAAAGCAAAGGACACAAATACTCGAGCTGAGCTTTACTATCACAAGTTAGGTACTAAACAAGAAGAAGATATCCTTGTTATTGCTCGAGATCAAAAGAACGAAACTAGTATTTGGTATCCCAAAGTATCCGAGTGAGTAGTCAAAAATAAAAAAAAAAACTTTCCAAAATTCTTATTGACATTTTTATCTATTTTTTTGAAACAATTTTTCCCCAGCGACGGAAAGTGGTTACTTGTAGTGCACAAGGTAGATACAAGTTTCAAGGCTAGAACATACATGGCACCATTGAATCAACCTATCAATAAAAAGATGAAGTGGCTTTCACTCTCTTCTGACTTTAATTATCGTCTCAATTATCTGACCAATAAAGGCAACGACTTTTACTTTGTATCGAATCAGAATGCATCAAATGATAAAATTGTCAAAGTCCATGTAGATTCAAGTCAAGCAAAGATTGTGCAGCACGTCACCAAATTGAAGGAAGAAGCGAAATTTACCACTGTGATTAAAGAAGATGCTCCCATTGGTGCTTTGACAATTGTAAATGGTGACAAGCTTCTCATGACGTATTCTCGAGATGTAAAAGACGAATTATGGCAATTTAATCTCAAGACGGGAAAGAAAATTAGAAGATTATTGCCTGATTGTGAGTGAAATTAAATGCGATGATGAATTGTTACCAAGATTAAATTTATATCCTTTATTCTCTTTTCGCAGTTCTAGGTTCCATTAATGACATTCAGGGACAGGTAATTGATGACGAAGCATACGTCTCTGCTGCTGACTTTGTCAATCCTGGAATTGTTGTCCGCCTAAGCTGGACTAGTGGTAGTCCTTCCGAAAAGGAGCCCAATGTTACTCTTCATCGCACTGCATCGATTAAAGGAGTGACATCTTCCTTTTATGAAATTAAGCACATCTTTGTAGAGAGTAAAGATGGAACAAAGGTACCAGTGTTTCTCACCTATCGCAAAGACACAAAGTTAGATGGTACTGCTCCAGCGCTCCTATATTTCTATGGTGGATTTGGGCAATCACTTCGACCAGAATTCAATCCGGCTTTCTTGACGTGGATTATGGCGTACAAAGGAATATTGGTCTGGATATGTGCCAGAGGAGGAGGTGAAATGGGTGAATCATGGCATGACGCTGGTCGACTGCTGAACAAACAGCACACTTTTGACGACGTCTTATCCGTAGCGAATTACGTTGTAGATCAAAGTATTGCAGCTAAAGGAAAAATCATCGTCAACGGAGCTAGCAATGGAGGTCTTGGTGCAATGGCTGTCGGGAACCAGGCGCCCGAAGGATTGATAGGAGCAATTGTGGCCGAGTCAGGGTTGTTTGACATGCTGAAATTCAACAAATTTACAGCAGGAAACTATTGGACTGCAGAATATTCAGATCCATCTAATCCAATTGATTTTGACTACCTGTACACTTATAGTCCTTTACATAATGGTGAGTCTTGCGATGCCCATCACGTTATATATCTATTGACGTTATTACATCCACTTTCGCAGTCAATGCAAGCAAGATCTATCCGACAGTGCTTTTGATGACTTCGGAAATTGATACAAGAGTGGTTCCGTCTCACTCCTACAAGATGATTGCCGAGCTGCAGTACCGTCTTCCAAAGTAAGTGATGATCTGGATTGAGCGCGTAAATGTGTATTGACGTCTTCTTATTCGATCATCGTCTAGCAATCCTAATCCTATCATACTTCGTGTCGAGAAGGACACTGGCCATCAAACAGTCGGTAGAAGTATACAAAAGATTGTCGAAGAGAACGTTGATAAATTCTGCGTCATCGGCAAGTCACTTGGATTAACATTGGTGACAAATTCCTGAGTCTGTCAAAATATAAACTGATGATTTTGACATTGTGCGAATGCTACTTCCAGAGTCGAACTGTAACCAAGAATGCTATGAATGCACATTGAAAATCTATTGTGAGAAGTTGCTGTAAAGTTCAAGTCTGCCGAGTGCTTTAAATGTCTATTAAGATTCATTCTTGACATGCATTGAGCTCTCCTGAGTTATCTATTCGTTGAGCTTTGCTTCAGACTGATTCGGTATTGCTGCTTGTGGCTGCTCGTCACTCGTCTGTACAACTGCCTGCCCACCAGCCCATTGCTTGACAATCTGTTTCGTCATTTCATTTTCCCACCCGTCTCTACCAACCATATCACGGAATTCCGGGCTGTCTACCAAAGCTTTGCAGAATAGTATCGCATTAGGATATCTCAAGTATTTGATGTATTTTGGTTGACTCCATGTCTGATAAAGGTAGGCTAAATAACGAAAAAAGGAAGCTGAATGAAAATGACCTAAAGACTGAAGGTGTGCAAGATAAGCGGGCGAAGAAAGAGAGGAAAGAAATTCTAATTCAATCGTGAATCGTTGTTGATTGACTTGACGATAGTAAGCGGCAGGAGTAGGCACTACTGGAAGTTGTGTGACGGCCTCCATTGTTGTCTGCCTTTAAGGCTAGGAATGGTGGTGAATAAGATGGAAATTGGCCTTTAAAAAATGAAATCGAACTTTAGTCTGTTTAATTGAAAAATTTGGAATTAAGGCTCCTCGCGTGGTTTGCTAACCTGCTAAATAAATTAATTACTGCCTTCTATGAAAAATTCGCTCCGTGACCATAGCATTTCGTCACTATTTCGAATGATATACTTGGTAAAATTACAAATCAATGAAAGAATGTGAGAAATAGACGAAAGTATGAGAATAGAGAAGAAATAATCGAATGGAATGGAAGATAAGGAGTGTGATTTGGAGAGTCGTCTCCGACAATGTCCGTTTAAAAGAAAATATAAAGTAAAAAAAAAATAAAAAAAATAAGAAATAAGGGGGGTTTGGAGAGTTGGTAGCACTAAGGGCAAGTGATCGGACTACCTATAGCTGGAAGTCCCATGGTTCCTAGCAAGTTCTTCACTTGACTTGGAAAGAAACTGGACGCTGCATTAGCAGCAGCACAGAATAAATCTGCTACAGTCGCACTAGTAGTTGCAGGATTAAAAAAAGCCGATAATTCCTTGTAAGCACCATCAGTAGTAGGTAAAGGTATGAATGCACCCTTTTTACCTATACTCCAACCAGGGATTGTAGGTTTCGTTGCAAAAACTACGCTTGCCCACGCTAAAACTTCAGGAATTGACATTGGTACCGCTCTAGGTAACCAACAAGGTGGAAATCTTTCTTCCAAAAACCATGATCGAATCATTGCTTCATCAAATCTTGCAAAACTACCTCTTAAAACCTCTAAAGTGAAGCCGCTTTCGGCATAAGCTACAAGAACTCTCCATGGATTGAAGTCAAAATAAGGATTATTCTCACGACTATTCTCCCAGGCTCGAAAACGAGATTGTCCGAGTGAAAAAACACTAACATCACCGTTTCCATATTTATTTGTTTCGGCGATAAATTGTTCCACTAGATGAGGTTGTACATCCCAAGCATTTCCAGTGTAAAAATCATTTCTCGTCACAGAAGCATCTCCTTCGAGAATTCCATGATGATTAAGACCATCGCCTAGACCCGATTTGCTTCCAATAGACAAAGTCATGGTCGTCAAATCGCCAAGTCCAACCATAGATAATGCAGCTAAGAAAGCAGCTAAATCCGGACTAAGATGAAGTCCTTGATAAGTACCTATCATCAAGGTAAGTGGATCAACTATTCCATTACGAGGAAGATAACCGTGATTAGCCAACACGTTTAAACCGGGGCAAGGACCTCTCTTATCATTAGGACCAGGTTTCTGCCAAGGATGATTAGCATCTTCTCCTCCACTAGTACCAATAATACCACCAACGACACCATTAACTACACTACCCAATACACCCAATACACCTTCTTGCTGTTGATTGTTTGATGGGCATCTATCTTCACCAGTATCGGTACCAGTATCTGTACCAGAGTAAGTAGTATTGCTATAATGGCTATTACCGCTTGAAGTATGTACGGTGGTCGTTTGAGTACGATGTAAATCATAATAGTCATAAATTGATTTCTTTGTTAAACCTTTTAACTTTGCATCTTTACATTTGGCTTCTGGAATATTACCTTTTAATTCCGTTACCTTTTCAAACATTGAAGTAAAGCTAGTTTTGATAGCACCTTGATCAGCTGATTCAAATCTTTTTATAATTTTATCTACATTGGCAGGTTCCATTAATTTTGCAAAGTTGGGAAATGCTTGAGCAAATGTTAAGAATGTCGTGACCGTGAACAATATGAATAAAGAAGGGCGCAGCATGGTGTGAATGAATTTATTGCGGTAAGAGTGGAGATGAAATAATTGAAAGCGGAAAGTAGATTGAAAGTATAAAAAAGAATGTAATAGATGAGGAAAGAAGAGGGGAAGGGGGTGGGGGAGGGAGAGAGGGAAGAAGACAAAAGTAGCGGAATGGGAAAGTGAGGGGAATAAATATAATCGATTCAAGCTTCTCTCCTTATATTTATGGTCGACAAGAATTTCAAGATAATTTCTGGAAAATAACCTTTGCCATACAACAGTCCTACCACTTTCACACTTTTGAAACTAACCCCTGAAGCAAAATTCTCCATTCCTCAAACAGGTCAAATAACAAGTAAGTGATACGAGCTTCGACCGTAATCTCATATGACTCCTAAATGACAACCGTCAGTGGTGTGCGGCTTTGGTCTATTTTAGTTTAATTTGCCTTTTCTCATATAAGATGAAGAAAGAGGTCATAGCTCCGTAACTATCTGAAATTCGACAGAGGAAAAAAGCATAATAATGTATGAATTTGACTGACCATTTAATATTAATGACAGGGAGTCGAGCCCTCTCCTTCACTGTTATTATTTTCTTCCTATCAAGAATCTCGAGTCCCCTTCTGCTACTCTCAGCTTTTGGCAGTAAACGATCGACCATAGATGTGCCCTTACCATTGTACTTAGATGCTCATACATAGTACGTAAACAGGTCTGTGCAGCATGACATGTAATCTCTTCAATCTGCAATTCCTCTACGTAATCATATAGTCGAAATGGACACTCTTTACTTTTATTTACAATCTATTATTATGAAACATGAATATAGTGAAACAACGGTGCATTAACTTTTTTTTTTTTTTGGTAATGAAAGGTACGTGCTTTTTTTTTGTGCGCCTGTCTTCGATAGTAGGATGCAGTAAAGAGGACAATGTCAATTATCTACAAAGATGGGGGAGTGTTTGTGCTACCAGTCGGACTAGGAGTGCTACCACCATCTACTGGACTATCTGGAATTCTTTCACCTTTTTCTTCCAAATTCTGAATATTTTTGGAAGGAATTGTAGTAATATCCAAGCTTTGCCTTCTAAGTACTCTTAAAATACTATGACGACCTTCGATTGGTGGCATAAATGTAATGATGAGAGCAGTAACAAAGATCCAAATAATACTGACAACGATCCAACCTTTAAAGAATGGTAAAGAGAAGATATAATAAGCTCCATACATTCCAAATGGCCAAATGATCCAAAATCCTAAAAAGATGAATAATCCTAAATAACCTGATATTTTACTCATTCTACTCATATAAGCCAATTGATTTGGTGTAAATGTATCCACTTCTCTTGCTTTTTCTTCTTCTTGAATTGTACTATTATCATCATCATCACTGATTAATTTAATTGAATTAAATCTTTCCCATGAAAATGGTTCTCCAGGGAAGACGATGGAAATTAAAGGTGACAAGATGGCAGGAACAGCAAATGATGTAATGTTACCATACATACAACTGATTAAATTACCAGTAGTAGTAACATCAATAACACCATTACCTAAATACCATGATGTTGAGATCCAAACTGATATTCCACATGCTAGACCGACCAAGGGTGAAATAATAGCAGCTGCTTTTGTTTGTCTATCCCATAATACGGTAAGTGAAATTGTCACTAAACCAGGACATGTAATGACACCAAGGAAATAAAGTGTCCAAGTTAAAGATAGACCAGCATAAAAAAGTGCTACACTGACTGCACTTCCAATAAGAGCAAATCCAACACATGAAGCTCGTGAAACATTAATGATGGATCGTTCTGTTGCCTTTGGATTGATATAAGTATGATAAACATCTGAACTAAAAATAGAGGAAACTGCAACAATTTGAGCAGAAGAAGTGGAAGTGACAGCCATGAAAATAACAATGACAACTGCTACAGCTCCAGCATTACCTACGGTAGCTAGTGCGGCATATGGTAAGACGAGACCATTATTATTTTCTGATTGACTTAAAGCTCTACCGTGAACTGGCCAATAGGGTGATTGAGAATAACCAAGACCTACGGCAGCGCAACCCATGACGGTACCAAGAGCCCAAGGAATTCCAAAGTAAAGCATACCACCAAGCATATATCCGGGAGCAGCAGCAGTTATATCTGCACTGAAAGCCTTTTGCCAATATGAAGAATCCAAAAGAACCAATCCAAAATTACCAAGAGTATGAAGAGTACCAAAAGCAATAGCATTTTTACTTGACATTGTAAGGAAAGAACCATTATAATTACCAGAAATTGGTGAAATAATACCGGCTTCTGTAACTAATCGGTAAAGATTATCAACTGAACCAATTGCTTCACTTGTAAGTGCTTTAAGGATAAGATAGATACAAATGATTAATAAACCAACGGTATGTGCCCAATCTGTAATAAAACTGGCTCTCAAACCTCCAGTAATGGTATATAAACAAACTCCTACTGGTAATAAAAAAATGCAAGCCACGGTATTCATTCCTGTTAATGCTGCAATAGATGCTGATGCTCCTAAAGCCATATTAACGTAGGCAATTAAATTTGTAGCCAAGCACAAAACCATATAAACCAAGTGAGCTGTCACTCCATATCTTGCTTTAACAACTTCAAGAACAGTGTGCGCATGAGGAACTCTCCTTTTTGACTGAATTGCAATCAAGGAAAAGAAACAAATTTGAACGATGCATCCAGCTCCAAACCAAAAACTACCACCTATTCCTGTATTGTAAAAGATAGCTGAGCTTGATAGTAGAGCAGTTGACCAAGCCCAAGAGGAAACAACGGCTGTAGCAGTTAAACCAGTTCCCACTTTTCTTCCTGCAACGGCAAACGTTTCAAAATGCTTATTATTTTCTCCCATGGATCTTTTTAAACCTTGAGTGATCAACATCATGACACCTGCAAACGCTAGACCAAATCCAACTACGACTCCATAGCCCCATCCTTGACTTAAAGGTGCTGGAATACTTTGTGAGGGATCCATTGCGGAAATTTTAGAGGAAGAAAAAGTTAGAAGACAAGAAAATGTTTAGAAGATTTATCCCCTTTATCAATCATTTTAGGGGTCTCGGAGTATTGAGACTGTATTAGCCATTGACAAGCTGTCTTACCCTGTTTTCTTCTTTTAGCGAACACCATCAAAAAGGAAGGCGTGATAATAAATTATTTTTTTTTTTTTTTTCAATTAATCATATATTACCTCCACACTTGACATCACTTGAGCTTTCAAAAGCAGCAAAATATATCTCTCTCGCACCTGAGATACTGTCTGTGTCCAATCTTACATAGGGAGAATATATATCTATAGGATGGATCGGCAAGTATAAAATTGCAGAACGTAAGACTGAGAATTAAGATGGAAGAAGAATTACAGATGAGAGGCACTTTACGACAGCTTAAATTTATACTATATTCAAAAAAATTGCGCTAATCAATCGACAAATTAATGGCGCAATTGAAGAATGCTATTGCGTGAAGCCACGCGACGGACAATTCTCAATTTGCTATCTTTTTTTTTTTTTTTTATTATTTGGCGGGGAGGTACTGATAAAATATCAAATTTTTCAAGTGAGTATATGTACTTTGTATTAAGCGCATACAAAGAGCACAACTCACCTTGTATGGATTTAAAATATTATCAGGATCGAATAGATGCTTAATATCCTTCATGATCGCAACAGAAGTAGGTGATTTACTATATCCAATCTTTTCACCCTTCATTCTACCAAGTCCATGTTCAGCTGAAATGGAACCTCGAACTTTGGCAATCCATTCATACACCCAAGGTTCAATGACAGCCTCTACTTCTTCATCAAAATCAGCAGCTATTACGTTGAGATGCAAGTTTCCATCTCCAATATGACCAAATCCAACTACTTCCTTGACTTTTTTCCCTTCTCCTAGCATATCCTTTTCTTTAAATCGTTTTCTCATATCTTCTACGAGTTCATTCATCTTATCTACTGGCATACTAACATCATACTTGTACGTTTTACCCAGCTTGCCTGCTGCTTCCGGTATCGATTCTCGAATAGCCCAAAGCGATTGAAGTTGCGTTTCATCTTGTGCTAATACTCCATCTACTATTAAAGATGACTCCATTAATTCTTCTAGCAGTTCAGACAATTTCTATATAAAAAAAATTTAAAGCTTGATTAGTCCCAGCTGCCCCACATGGAGCCACTCGCACATGACTCACTTCATCATCATGCTCCTTTCGACTACCACTTGTCTCGATGAGTACGTAGAATGGGTATTTTTCTTGAAAAGGGTCTTTAATTCCACTTGTAGCATGAGCTTTTACCATCTGCATACTCTGTGAATCGAAAAATTCAAATGCTGATAAAATTTCCCCACAATGTGCTTTGACTTTGGTAAAAACGTTTTGAACAGATTCAAATGAATCAAGGCCAAAGACTGCCACGTTCATTGCAGTCGGCCTTTTTGGTGTTACGATAGAGACTCCTGTGATAAGTCCAATAGTACCCTCACTACCAATAAAGAGCTGCTTGAGATCAAATCCAGTATTATCCTTTCGTAACGTACTAAGACCATCTAGAACATTCCCATTTGGCAGGACAACTTCCAACCCTAACACATTTCCATGCAAACTACCATATCGTAGAAATCGCAAACCACCTGCATTGGTGGCAACATTTCCTCCAATTTGACAACTTCCCTTGGCTCCAAGATCAAGTGGCATCATGTATCCTTTCTCAGCAATATGATTGTCTAGTGACTCCAATATACATCCCGCATCGCACACAAGAGTTCCACTGACTTCATCAAAGGATCTAATCTTGTTCAAACCTCCCAAATTGATAATGACTTCATCCAATACAGGAACTCCACCACCTACTAATCCAGTATTTCCACCTTGTGGCACAACCGGCAATTTCCGTTCTGAGCAATACTTGAGTATGTCTGCTACTTCCTGTGTCGACTTTGGCTTTAGTACGCAGCTCGACTTGCCATGGTACTTATTCATCCAGTCATTGTTAAACATATCCAATTCAGACGACTCGACTGGTTTAGGTGTGGCACTAGTCTTGATGGTGGTCAGTAGTGAAGTCTCAGGAGTAGATAGGATTGATGCAAACTTTTCAATATCCTTTTCTGTCAACTTGTTATGCGATGAAATGGGAATTGGTGCTTCTGTAGCTAATTGACGAATTTGTGAATGAAGTGATGTTAGACATAGCTTTGAAGTTGAAGCTGCAGGACGCCTCTGTATAGTATTGACAGTATTGGAGAGGTGCCGCCGAGTAGCAAATACGACATCATTTCCCAAATACCGCACAGAAGATCTTCGAAGACTCCTCGCAGCTAGTGACATGATTAATGAAAAGGTCAAAGATGTTAGGTGTGAGAGAACGAGAGATACTAACTAGAAAGTAATAGGACTCTAGTCAATTGAGAATTTGTCTACTTAAATAAGAGAAACAGTTGCCGGCTTTTAAAAAAAAGAAGAATAAGATGACTTCACGTGAAGGATCGCGACTTCCTCACGCACGGCCCTTTTTAAAAAATTGAACTTTAAGCTCTCGAAAAGAAAAGGTTTTTGTTAGCTGAATTTCCAACCCGAAAACGCCTGGCTTTAACAATCATACATATACCAACGTCCGCCGCTGCCGACCATGATGCAAACCTTTGATCGCCCTGCCGGTCGCATCAAGGCGGTATATGGCAGAACAAAGGGTCTGGTGGCTAGAAGGAAAGCTCTTGCTGCACTAGCTTACCACTCGGATGCTTCCTCAGAGAATAGCAATTCAGAAGATGACGACAATGATGACGACAATTATGACGATGACAAGGAAAATGACGAATCAATAACTCAACAAACTTTACCACTAAAGAAAAGTAAAGTATCATCATCAAAAAAGGATCAGATAGTCACAGCTACCAGTAATAGCAGCAGTGAAGAAGAGAAAGAAGAATTAGAAGATGAAGATTTTCCAATTTCGCAAAATTTCAAAGGAAATGCAAAGAAAGTCGAAAAAACAGATAGAAAGCGCATTCAGCATCCAAATGAAATTGAAGAAGACTTGGACGACCTGATTTATCGTATGGGCAAGAAACTCAGTATCAAAAATGTATTGGTAGAGAAGACTCCCTCCATCAATAAGACCGTTAGAATTCAGAAATCCAAAGAGGAATGTTTATTGGCACTATGTGGACAAATTCGACCGCTAGACTTCTCTTCTTTTCTCAATAGCTTGGAAAAGCAAGGTAAGCTGGGAAAGTGGCAAAAAGTGGGAGAAGCAAGCTATTCGGAAGTGTATGGGCTTAGTATGTCCGATAGCGTAGTCAAAGTGATCCCATTGTCGGGATGTACAGCAAAGTCAACATGTTTACTGCCAGAACAGTCTCTGATTAAAGATGTGTATCGTGAAGTAAAATTAACGAAAGCACTCTCAAAGGTATCAAATAACTTTGTCAAGATGCAAAGGTAAGACTTGCGCCTGTTTTACAATATCGAATCTTTTACTGAATCATGTCATCTTGGCAAATTAACAGTGCTCAGGTAGTGCAAGGCAGATATCCATGTAGACTTTTACAGGCGAGATTAGCACGACTTCTTCGAGAGGAAGAAGATACCAATGTTTCTCCTCAAGTCTTTCCATCTAACCAGCGGTATGCCGCTCTCGAACTATGTAATGGAGGAGAAGACTTGGAAAAGATAGAAAATTTGACTTGGAAGCAAGCAGCTAGTACCTTTTGTCAAATCGTTCAAGCGCTTGCCCTTGCAGAAGAGCATCTTCAATTCGAGGTGTGTGTGTGTGTTTGTGTGTGTGTATGAGAGACAGAAAACGCTTCTTGTGCTTAACAAATACTCCCCTTTTTCAGCATCGTGACCTGCACTGGGGTAATATCGTCGTAGCTCCCATTGAAATACAAGGTGATTATATGACTACAATGAAGGCAGTGGATGTTAAACAATTGCAAGATCCACATCAATGTGGTATTAAAGCTACTATTATCGACTACACACTGTCAAGGGCAACGATTGGGAGTAAGTTGATCGCTTACCCCTTTGAAGACAAAAGTTTATTTGAAGGTCAAGGTGAGTGTACGATGACGAGTTGCCCATCTGCGAGGACGTTTGGTTAACAATTGATTGAACCCATCGTATAGGAGACATGCAATTTGACATTTATCGCCAAATGAAGCAGGAGACAAAAGGTGATTGGTCTGGATTCTATCCTCATACAAATATTCTCGTAAGTAATAATTGTGTGTTTCTTCAAATTATATCAACACGTTAATCCTCCCCAATCTTTCTCCCTATAATGAATGATGCAGTGGCTGAACTATCTAGCATCAAAATTGATCGATGAAAAGCATATACCCAATCCAAAAAGGCGTAGTCAACTGGGCAGCAAAAATAGTGAAGAATTGGAATGTCGTAACTTTGTCATGGAAATGAAACAATTACTCACTTTAAAGAGACATGAATCAGCTTCTGACTTTCTCTCCATTTTATCCACCATATCAATCTAAAAATCAAATTTAATTGCATCATCATCGCCGCAACTTTCTATCATGTATCAGCCAATGCTCTCCTCCTCCTACTCTTCCTCGCATACCATGTATTGACTAATCTAACATTGCTACTATCATCGCAACTACAATTTACAACCACACGCCCAAAAAAAAAAAAGGGGGTCTAATGTATACCGCCCAAAATTGGGAAAATGCGAGATATTAACCCAAATTAAGAGTTGTTTGATCTAAAAGCCAATCAAGTCAGCAAAGTGAGCAAGGAAGAAATCAAAGATGTAGTAAAGGCAAGGCACACTCACTTCTCACTGGATCACTCAGACGATGAACACGAACATCACTGTGCAAAGAAAAGAAGAAAAAAAATATAAGTCCTCTTGCAAAAATTTCATCTTCTTAAAAGTCATCTTACCTTCCCAAATTTACGCTTGACATGCTTTGCGGTGTAATGAGAACATACTGAACTCCATTTGCGCCTCTAGCAGCATCGATCTGGGTGGAATTTAAAGAATAATGTCAATAATCACTTTCACCTCAATCTACTTTATTTCTTTTGCAACTCACCATCATGGACATGGCAATTCTTCGATTAACGGCATCCATAAAGACATCAAACTCATCTAAACATCTGATTGGACATCCAATCGATTCCCACAATGCCAAGAGCAAACAAATGGTTGCAAATGACTTTTCACCTCCTGAAAGTGATTTAGGGTCTTTATCATGTCGAATACCAGTTGCTTCATCTGTTTGCACTACCAACTTGAGTGTTTCTGTATTATGATCAAAAAAAATGTTGCCATTATATCCACGATTTCCCAAATAAAGGGCAAATGCACTCTTTGCTCGAACCGAAATCTTTCTTCTAAATAGACGCCATTTTGTCAAACGAATTGCAATAGCTTCTCGAAAATCATCATGAACCTCTTTTAAAAGTTCAATATCCGTTTGTGCCTTTTTCCAAGCATTGGAACATTGTTGTACTAATAAATTGATTGCTTCTGGATCTTGACCATGTTCACGAGTAGCAGCTAAAACTTGTTGTTGTACTGCTTCAATTTCTTTTTCAAGATCTTTGATTGATTTGTCGGTGTCAACTCGCTCGCAATGCTCTGATGCCTTTGCTGTACGAGCTTCTACCTCCTTTTCTAGGCATTTGGCACTTATATGTAAATCTTCCTCTTTTATCTTTGTCTTTTCCAATTCTGATTCCCAATGAATACCATCTCGATGAGCCTTTAATCTAGCTGTTGCTACCTCTTCAAGTTTTGGTTTGAGAAGTCTACTTTGTTCTTGCATAACTTCTACCCTTCGCTTTACACCATCTCTCTCATCAATCACTAGCTTTAAATTTGCTCCATTGACTTCGATACGTGTGTGAACCGCTTGAAATTTATCTGAAATTTTGGCTTGCTCTGCTTCAGAATCCTTTCTTGCTTCAATAAGTGCTGCAATATTGGTTGGTTCATCTTCACGCAATTCTTCCTCTGCTCGCTCCATCTCGGCATGCTTTTCACGAGCTCGTCTTTGTAAGATGGGTATCTTTTGTCGACATTCTCTACGACGTTCCATAGCGGCATCCTTTTGCAAATGAAATGTATTCATTTCATCAAGAATACTTTGCAATCCTTCCTGTGCCTGCAAATGTCTCTCTTGAACTTCAAATAGTTGTGCTTCAATATCAAGTGACAATCTTGGTGGTCCATTGTGAGTTTGTATAGTCTGTGTACTACTTCCATAATTTCCACCTCCTAATCGATACATATCCATAGAAAAGCAGGTCTTGACATTTCTCAATCTTTTTCTCATCAAAACATCTCCGTCTGCTCGTGCTTTTACCAGTGCACTTTGCTCAATATGTGCCGAATTGATTAATTGTCGAGTCAGAAAATCATTGTCGATTTGCAATACTCGAAGAATTGTCAAGACGCCTGCTTCTGGCTCTCCAGATGAGTAATCAAACGCTTCATCTGAACCTGTCAGAATTGGAACATCTCCACAATTGGCCCTTCGCTTTAATTCTTGTAAAAGATTACGATCGTGATGATTGGTAACACAGAATGCATTTAGTGTATTTCCAATTACGCTCTCTAGCACTGGAGCCCATTGTCGATCCTTTAATTTGAGATGAGCTCCAATCGGTCCAACTGGTTTCTGCCTCCATCGAGTTTCTCGATTAATTAATTGAAGTAATTGAGGTATATTGGCGCCAAAGGCAGTCATTCTGTTCGTCTTTGCGTTACGCAATTTTGCCATTTGAGATTCAGCATTGGCTACAGTATTTCGAAGATTATCTCTCTTGATCTCTAATTGATTGATTTCTCTCTCAGCTTGCGCTATCTCTCTATCATATTCTACACTACGATCCCTCTCCTCTGCTTCTTCTCTCTCCAACTTTTTTCTCTCCAACTCAGCTTGCCTCTGCTGATTGAGTAAGGATGTGCGCTTGCCGTGATTACCATCTTTTGACTTTTGAGTCTCTACTTCAATTCGTTCATTGAGCCTATCAACTTGCTGCTTGAGTCGTTTAAATTGTTCATTAAGCGTTCCTTCTTCTTGTTGAGCTTCTCTGACCTCTCGACGGTACTCATTTTCCTTAACCCTTAATTCTCTTAATTGAGCCAAAAGTGGCGTCTCTCGATCAACATTTTCGCCTGCTCTTTTCTCAAAGTCTGTAATCATTGCCTCATGCTTCTTCTCTTCTTCTTTACACTTAGCTAGATTCTCTTCGATTCTCCCTTTCTTATGAGTATGTCTCAATAGTCTTTCAACTACTACTTCCAACTCTTTTTCCTTTTCATGAACATAAGCCCAAACTATCTGTCTTCGAAGTATTTCAATATGACCTCGCTTCTGTCTTGCTTTGACTAGAATTTCAAGACGACTATTTGCCTCTCTTGCCTTTTCAGCAAGCTCTGGAAGACCCTCTTCACCTCGAGAAATAGCACTTCTGATATTTTTTATGTTGGCCTGCACAATATCATATTCATTGGCCAATTGCGCCAATTGGGTACCACGAAGGAAGAACTTTACATAGTAGTGTAAACATTAATACTTTCATCTTTCTCAGAACCCATCTTCTACTCACCTGATATTTTTCGTCTGAATGAGAAGCGCTTAAAAAGTGCCGAGCAGAATCTTGTGTGAGAATATTCATAGGATTGTCTACTTGAATATTGGCGTGATCACAAATAGCATTGAGCTCTTCCCTCTTGACAGAGACTATCTTGTCTACTTCACTCTTTATTTTCCAGCTACCAGATCCATCGGCTCGTATCATTCTTTCAATAATGATCTTGTCGCCATATAAATTGTGCTTGAATGCTTCCGGTCCAGTATTCTTGAGTGTCACCTCTACTAAGGCAGATTGCTTGCCTTCCTTGACAAAGGACTTGAGAGAATTACCTCTTGAAGTTGCTGTTGCTTTACCTCCCAGCGCTATCGTGATACCCGTCAAAATTGCACTTTTACCACCTGAAGAAATCAGGAACAGCGGAAAGTTAAGCGAATACATCCCCACAAATTCATCTTCACACAAAACTCACTTCCATTGTGCCCTATGATAAAGTTGAGCTTTGATCCCAAATTCACTTCAAGACGATCATGACACATGAAATTTGTCAAATTGACCCTTTCAATGACACCCATTTCAGCCTCGACCTGCAGGAGAGAGTTTCCCTTGTTTAAAGACAATCCCTTCACATTTCTTTTTTCATATGCCGTAAATGCTACTCACTCCTCCGACGCTACGCTGAGTATTTTGTAAAACTTCTTGTCCCTCTTCATCATCAAGCTCGTCTTCCTCTTCAGCCAGTTCTATATTCTCTTCATCCTGTGACCCTCCATCGAAATCCTCTTCCACTTCTTCCGCTTTGGATGCTCTTCCGTTGGCAGCACCATTTTGTGCTTCACCTGAGTCAGTCCTCAAACGCTTAAATCGACCTGTATTCACCCTCTTAATAAAAGAGTACAGGTATTAGCTTTTGTTCGTATTTCGTGACGTGTCACACACTATCACTTACTGAGGGAGACCCTTGAGGCCCGTCCTCATCCTCACTATCACTATCACTAGGTGACCTCTTTGTACGGCTAGGCATGTTTACATGAACGCTCTTCCCGATAGCACAACGACGATGATCTAGGAGATGTTGGTTGGAGTAACACTTTTTTTTTTCTTGCCTGTCTAAGAGCTGGGGCGCGTCTAGAAAAAGACACGCGTTGCGTTGATTGCTTCTCGCCTTTTTACTTTTTCTGCACGAAGTGATCGACACGCCAGTATTTCTCGGAGGTAAAAATAAAATATGTATCAAATGCTACTCTTTAACTCCCATCATCCCAGCAAAGCGTACCTTTTTAGATTCGCCAACCTATGCCCAAGATGTCTGCTATTGCAATTAAAGTGAAACACAATGGCAAGATTGTGAGTTTTGTTTATTCTTGACTGTCGCTATGGGAGGCAAGCTAATATCACCAAATCTTTGTCAATATTCAACAGCATGACATTTCTCTAGATCCCTCAGGATCTGCTCTGGCATTTAAACAGTCCATATATGAGAAAACCGGCGTCCCACTCGAACGTCAAAAGGTGATGATCAAAGGTGGCATGCTTAAAGATGAAACGGATTTAAGCAAGATTGGAGCCAGACCAGTAAGTTAAGTGAATGAACTGGTAGGTGAAGTAAAGCTTACAATTTGCTGAACTTTTTTTACTACACAGGGACAAACGTTCATGGTCATTGGAACTGCAGGTGAACTCCCAAAAGCTCCGTCAGGTCCCGTCACATTCTTGGAGGACATGACAGAGTCTCAATTGGCAGAAGCGACAAAGCTCAAGGTTGGACTGACAAATCTTGGAAACACATGTTACCTCAATTCTACGCTACAAGTAATGAGAGCTATACCCGAGCTTCAAGTGGCTCTTAACAAGTGAGTTGAGTCATTGAATAAGTGACATGCTTCCGGAATATACTTAATCGCAATGCTCATCTCCAGCTTCGAAGGCAATATGGGAGGGTTGAGTGGAGAAGGCAATTTAACCTCTTCCTTGCGTGACTTGTACAAATCAATGGGTAAGACAAGCGAACCATTTCCGCCCTTTGCACTCTTGACAGTAAGTTAGATTGCTGCAGATGTATTCAAAACTTCTCACTGACACATTGCAACTTTTACACAGATGCTACGACAGGTGGCACCACAATTTGCTGAAAGAACAAATGGAGAAAATGGGCAATTTGCTCAGCAAGACGCTGAAGAGGCCTGGCTTAGGCTGGTCACAGCTCTTCAGAACACATTAAAGGGTCTCAGTGCACCTTCAGCAGGTACTCAAAGCGCCTCGAATTCAAATTTTGTCGAGCAGTATATGACTGGAAGAATGCAGATTGAGTGAGTATGACTGAAGGAGAAATGACGGGAAAGAGTGATTTTCTTACGTTGGATTCCCCGCTCCCCACCTCTCTTTCAGACGAGACTGTCCGGAAGTCCCAAGCGAAGGAATCAGTACAACATCTGAGAATTTCAGTGTCTTGGAGTGCAACATTTCTAGTACAACAAATGAGATGATGTCTGGTATTCTCGATTCACTAAATCAGCAAATTGAAAAAAAATCAATCACTTTGGATCGAACAGCCATCTACAATGAAAAGAGAAGAATTGATCGACTACCAGCCTATCTGACTGCTCATTTCGTTCGCTTTTACTGGAGAAGAGACATTGGCAAAAAGACAAAAATAATGAGAAAGGTGAAATTCCCATTTGAGTTGGACGTTACACCCTTTTTATCTGAAAACCTTAAAACAAAGATTTTGCCGGCAAAAAATAAGATTGTTTCGATCAGTAAAGAAAGAGAGGAACGGATGAAGATTCGCAGAAAAGTAAAAGCTAAAAAGGATGAAGCTGCTCGAATAGATGCAACGAATGGCTCTACTAGTGGAGGAGTAGATGCTCCTCGTCCTGCTGATGAGATGCCGGTAGATTCGACAACTGAATCAATGGGAGCTACTTCATCATCTGCAGCAAATGCTCAGCCAGGAGGAGCACTGACCGATGAAGAAGAACTACGATTGAGAGAAAAAGAGACTCGCGAGATAGAAGGCGTTATTGATGAAAGCCTTCGAAAAGACATTGGATGTAACGCCAGTGGTCTCTACGAATTAGTTGGCATTGTCACACACAAGGGAGCAGCCGCTGATGCTGGTCATTACATTAGTTGGGTACGCAAGGACGATGATCAGAAATCAGAAGCTGGCGAAAAGGCAAAGCTTTCGAATAAGCCAGTGGAAGAATGGTACAAGGTAAGAAGTCTTTTTAGAGATATTCTTTAAATCTACCTCTTTTACTTAAGCATATACCTTTCTTTCTTTTTGTCCCTCAGTTCGACGACGATATCGTGTCAGTGGTGCCAAAGGAGAAGATTATGACTCTTGATGGAGGTGGAGAAGATTCAGTCGCTTATATCCTACTTTATCGCTCAAAAGTTCTCGACTGATTTCTTTAAGCTATGCTTTTGTCACAAAATGCAATATTGATTGTAACAGACATGATTCAAGCCCGAGACAAACAAAAAAACGCTTGATGGAAAAATGGAATTGAAATTGAAGATCGTCCGTGCTTGCTTTCGATACGTGCTTGCAGCGATGAAATAGTGGAAGGAGAAAGGGAAATTGAGTGTCTTGTGTACTTTCTATGTGTGAGATTGAGTGAGTGTAATACAGCTTAAGGAAAGGTCTAATTTTGATGACTTTAGTCAGCTATGTGACTGGTTTTGATGGGGAGACGACAGATTTTAGATGATGTCTTCGAATTCTTCACCACGAACAGGCTCAGATCGACGATAGGGCAGTTTTTTTGCCATACCACCACTGAGCGAAGGGAAAGAGCGACAGTTGTATGTTCGTGCAGCCTTGTGACCCTTTGGAATTGGCTTGTCACCTTGGTGAAATTCTTTGCCTCGAAAGACGTTTGGAAAATGACCAGAGTCAGAGTGGCAATTGGTGAAAGAACCTGCATCATAATTTCCAGGATGGTTGAAACGGCTGCCCATTTCATCTAGAGTGTGTGGGCAATACTTTGCAGCATTAGGACCATAACAAGCTCGAATGGAGAATTCATTGGCGGCCATGAAATTACTATTGGAATTTACAGAGCGCATCAGGTGCCATCTAATGTTCAATTAAATCTAGCGCTCACCTCCATTCCTTTAGTTGAATCCATTGACCTTCTTGACCTTGAACATTACGGGAGAATACAAGGCCACCTATTTTTGGTCGCGAGGTTTTTTCAAAGTCAGGTTTCTCTTCTCTTATTTCTCTTCTTTCATCGCTATGCTGCTCACCAGGAGGATTACCTGCGCCAGTAGCGCCATGTGGGTCCAATTCACCGCCTTCATCTTCTGGCTGAATGTTTAGTCTAGTGACTATCATTGTACAAAGAAGAGTGACCTAATGTGTAAGCAACTACCCAGCGATACCATCCACTTCTTCCCTTCAAAATTATGCTACTCACGATCTCCTACTCCAGTCACTTGAAGAAAGTCATTGGTCTATGTAAAGTGTCAAGAAATGACGTTTTTATTCTGTCCCCGCTTCGACTACTCACTTTGATGAAGTGGGCACCTGTAATGGTTCCTACAGGGATAGTTCGGGTACCATACCCTCTCTTGGTGCAGTACGATACCATTTCTTCCTCCTGCTCTCCAATTGTTCCACCACTCTTATAAGGTGCCCACAGACAAAAGTCGGTAACGCTGTTAATAAAGACATTCTGACACATTGATTGCTTTTTGGATGGCTTCCATTGACCGCACTGATTTGTACCAACCTGTCCTACTTCCCACTTGTCTGGTAAATTTGTGACTGAAAAGGTGGGCTTCTCTTGAGCTTGTACGCTTGTAACAGCAATGACTGCAAAGATAGCAGCGACTAGGGCGGGAAAGTAAACCATTTTCAAAAGGAGAGAAAAAAAAAAGGAGGATGCTAGCTATGTGCTGATATAGAACTGATTGCTAATGATCAAGAAAAAGAGAGACGAAGGTGGGAGAGAATGGAAAGAGAATGGAAAGGGAATGGGAATGGGGAGTGGGGAGTGGGGAGTGGGGAGTGGGGAGTGGGTAATGGGTAATGGGTGAAGAGGTGAGGAGGTGAGGAAAGCAGAAAAAGGAAGGGAGAAAAAAGTAGAAGTAGAAGCGGCGAGATAGGACCCTCGATCATTCTGCTTTTACACTCAACTTTCACTTCACTATTTTTCTTCGTTCTCTACTCATTTTTCTCATTTAAAATCCGCTTCAGGCAGCGATAGAGGAATGTGCTCAGACGGGTAGGACTTGGCGTAAATTGGCTCTTTGACAATCATCACAAACATTCTACGCTAAAGGGAGAGGAGTCTAAAAAAAGATAGCAACAAATCACATTTTGTGGCTCCTATCCATTCTACACCGCGCTATACGCCCCCTTGGTATACAGCATATACTGTATATGTATGTATGTATATATATATATATATATTATGCATTTTTATATTTTTGATTTCTTCTTCTAGGGTCTAGCTTGATGTTTATTTAGGACAAGCAATGCATCTTAGCGATCATCGTGCATGAGTGTTCTATCTGACTTTGATAGACAAAGATCTCTACTTGAGACCGGACTAGTGACACTGTCCCAGTGGGTTCTTGAGGCTGATGCGCCACAAAGCGGGAGTTTGAAGATGGGCACTCAGCTGTAGAAAGTACAGACTGACTGAATAGCTCACCACCTCCTGAGATGCGCTGATATGCAGGCTGAAAATTTAGACCGCTCTTCTCCGTTATATACTCTTTAAGGCTACTCGTATTCATCTCCAAGGAAGGAAACGTATGCCAGCACTGTGTATGTATATAATACCGAGTAGGATTAAAAGGCAGGTAGGCCCCTCTGATGTCTCTCTTTGTCACCACTGCCAATCTTTACCTCGATTTCCTCCTTCTCACCGAGTAGCAGGTCTACTCTCCACCTATCTTTATTATTTCACTCTTATACTCTTTACCCCCATAAACCTCCTTTGCTTTAGTCATTCTAACTTACGATGAGACTCTCCATTATAATATTGGTAAGCTCAGGTATTGTCTCTATTCATGCATACCCTGGTGCTCAGCAGGCTCGGAGCACCTCTGCCACTCTCACGAGTGAGCAAGACCGTAGTATTGGCAGCAGCAGCAACAACAACAATATAAGTAGCAGTGCTACTCAGTCCACTCCTTTCAGTCGCTCTCCACTGCCCACTCACATTCACAGTAGCATTTCTTCTGCCCCTTTTACAGCCATTCCGATGGCATCAAGTATACAGGAGCCACTCAATCATGTCTCACCAAGAGATTATCGATTGGTCCACTCATCACCTTCTCTCTTGAGTGATTTGCTGGAAAGCAAGGAAGACGAAGACGAAGCTGCTAGTGAAGATGAAGATGATGTTTTTGATGATGAAGGCGAATGCGAAGATGATAAAAAGGAGGATTACGACGAAGTAGAATACCATGATGTACCTTTACGTCGAGGGGAAGGAGACAGCTGCAATGAAGCTCTAGCCTCTATCTCTGCTCAATTGGAAGAGTTGAAAGCAATGCTACAAGGTAATGCATCAAATCTATCTACTCAAATTGGAATGAAGCGTCAACTTGATGACGTACTTGATCAAGAACAGTGTGAGTAGTAGTGTGTAATCGATAAAAAGTATGAGATTACTCAATAATTTCATTCTAGCATACGGTAATCGAGGCAAAGATCTCACTCAAGAGCAAAGAGCATCACTAGATGCTCTCGTCAAGGGTATTAATGGTTATCAAGCATCATTGGATGGAGTAACTAATACAGGTCAAGCTGAAAAGGAGACTTGGCAACAGACTGAACAGATGATAGAATCATCACCCTATCTTTCTTCAGCTACACCTGCCGAAGTAGCAGAATTGCTTTCGTTATTAAATCGAATTCGTCGAGAACAAGAGAGACCAAATAGACCCTCTACAACAGCATTAGGCTCACAAGTCGGCCAAAGTGCTAGTCAGGCAAGTTGGATGATCCCAGGCGAGTCAACGATTAGAGACACAAGCTATTCTACCGCATCCACTAGAGCTTCAGTAAAAGATACAGTGACTTCAACACCTGACGCTCAGACACTTATTTTGCTAGCCCGACTACAAGAGCTTCGTAAACAAGAGCAAGAAGTTCAGTTTCAACTTCAAAAAGGTGAAAATTTTGATCTTCCCCAATCCTATCAAAAGGAGCAAGAGCCTGATTCTGAATTGCACAACATGTCTGAAGAGGATCTCGATGATATTACATCAATGATCTTGGATGAAAAGACGAGGAGTCAAAGTGCGACACCTTCTTCTAGCTTTGCCTCAATACAGTCCCCCTTTCCCACTATGCATGCTGTAGTAAGACGTCAAACCACCAAAAAGAAGATCGAAAACGAGGGCGACAAGTTTTTGAAGCTGCTTGCACTTGGCGGTTTTGATTCTGCCAAATTAGCCGCTGCCCTTTCTAGTCCAGCCATTTCAAATTCGGCACCTCTCTCTACACCTACTTTGGATCGCAAATATCTCTTGTCTCAACTTTTGAAAGATCTGGACCCATCACTTCGAAGATCTGTGATGAAGATTGTTTCTTGAATAGACAAAACATCTCTTTACTTACTAATATATTCCACTTATATCTCTACAAACGTCACCGTTTTGTACAATTCACCTGTCTTATATTGAATGCACATGTGAGTGAATATCATGCGAAGCAGTAGAAGCGAAAAGATGGCAAGTGCCTGTCATTGCCATATGAAAGAAAACAAGGTGAACAAGTGGGGGTAATACTGAAGACAAAGATAAAAAGAAAGTATGATAAAGGACAAAAGAAAAGAAAGGTACGATGCAATAAATCCTTCGATTCAATCGATGAAGCTATTGTCAAAGGGAATTGAAAAGTGGGATAGTCTTGCATAAATGAAAGTTTAAAAGCATGACTACCTCTATATATGTTTGTGACAGACAAAGGGGTGGTGGTTGGGGGGGGGGCACGTTCACATTTGTACCAAAAGCAAAGAGGAAGGGGAAATTTAGACCAGAGTTTGAAGTAAAAGATGATCAAATGTTGCCCATATCCTTTATTGATTTCCAGTATCAAAGTTACTACGCGCGCACACAAAAGAAAGAGTATGTGAGATTGATGACTTTTTTGAATGAATGGATGATTGAGTAGAGAGAGTCGACCTAAGGAGGATGCATTGAAACCGTGACAAGAGTCTATTGCCCGTAGAGAGATGTAACAGAGATGACGAAACTTGATTGGAAAGTAGCAATGGTTTGAAAAACGAATAGAAAGATCAAGATAGTATTTGATTCAAAGGAAGAGATAATAAGAAATAAAAAATTTTCCTATTTTCTCAACTTGAAACTATATTCCGCGATCTATAATTTCTTTATTTCACCATTACATTTGCCTGATGTGAACTCCATTCAACTCTCCTTTGCTCAGAGGAGCCAATCCCTGGAAAACGCCTTGAGAGACATCTACGTGATTACTAGCGCAGCTCTCGCAGTAATCGACTACCTTGGCTGGTACCATCTTTCCTCCATAATGAATGTGAAGGGTATCACCACATTTATATCTGCCTCCTTGTTTGACGGCAGCAACATGATCCCATTTGCTTGGAGTTGCTCCACCACAGGCAGGGTTTGACAATTGTCCACCACCATACCAGGCTAAGTGAGATGAAAAGGTAGAGGAGAGAAAGAGGAAATCAGCTTTACACGCACACTACCACTACCAAGTTTTTTTTTTTTTTTTTTTTTTTTTTTTTTTTTAAATAAAAAAACTTACTTAGTACTCCATTGGTGATGAGTGAACCACGCTTTTCGTGCTTTCGAGGATCTCTGACCTGCATCTTTCTCTCAAAATCACGGGCGGCGGGGGCGTTGTCTGATTCAGGTATGGCTGCAGCACTGGCAAGACCGAGGACAAATAGGGAGAGGGCGACGATTGATAATCTCATGATGACTATTGTATGTTTATCTTTGGTTTTTTTTTTGTTTTAAAGAGGAGTTGGAAAATGGATTGTAATGATCGTCTTGAAAAAGGCGTGAGTCGAGCTAAGCGAAGGTGAAAGACAGAAGATGGTCGTAAGAGGTAAAGAAGGTGGTGATGAAAGAAGAAAAGGCCTTTGCTCTCCCCTCTCTTTGGAATTAGGGAGTGATAATTTTGTAAGAGCAAGTATTGTTCTTTCAGAGATTTCTACCAAAGTAGGCGCCTGGTCTCTCTCTCTTTCTCTCCTTTTGTTCTTTGTATACAAAAATCACCCTTTCGAATTTTAAAGTGAAAAACCTCAGACATTGAAATAGAATACGCGAATTATATATATATATGTATATAGAATTCTGAAAAGTAAAGAAAAGGTGGCTAATCCAAGACAGTCCCCCCTTCTTCCAACTGTCTAATTTATTTGTTTCATGCGGGAGAAAGGGGGACCGTGCTTCCTTCGGTTACCATCAAAAAAAATTTTAAAATTTCTCCTTTTATTTTATGCAGAAATGTTGAGATGGAAAAATTCGCCTTTCTTCCTTTCTTATCCGATTACTAATTCCTAAAGTTTAAGTATAAATTTTTTGGTCTTATATATATGCTGGACAAAGAAAACATAAGAAACCTCGAGAACAACACCTTTCTTTTTCTTTTCTTGGTGGTGTGTAGAGAATAAAGGAAACATTCAAGATTAGGTGTTTATTACATGGATGCCGGCGGACATGAATGGACATTCCAATCGTTAGTTTTAGCAGGTTATTCTGCCAATGGAAGTATAATAATGCGGCAAAATACGAGCCGTCAGACCAGTCAATAAAGTAATGCACTCAAACGCGCTTTGAATTTTAAAAGGAAAAAAAAAAAAAAAAAAAAAAAAATTCAATTCAATTCAAATCTCAAATATGTATCACACTTTATCCTGCCTACATAATTTTTATTCTTTAAAGAACAAAAGAAAAAGAAATGATTGCCGGCTCCTCGAGTGTTCCTCGACCAAAAAAAGAAGGTGAAGAAAGGCTTTGAACATAGGTACTAGACCAATATGCAGGTCATGAAGATAATGGGGTGTACCTGTAACACACGTTCTTGATTATCTATGCAGATTGAGATGCATTCATTTGGGTGGGGGATCGACGTTGATCACAAAGGAAGTAGTAGATCGAAGACGCGTGTGCTTCCAAACAATTCCCGTACCACGCGATATGGACGTCAAGTCGGATTTGATCGGGGTAAAGATAAACGTCGAAGCCGATTAAGAGCGAGGCGCAGTCTGTTTTTATATTTTCTAGGCAATACTTTTGTTGCCATCAATGCTGTGTGGATCCATATACATATATTTTTTTGATGTAAGTCCTTCTCGTCGTATAACACAATCTAACGTCTACGTCCACCAAAAGGCGAATTTCTGTTCATTTCCCCCTCTTTTCTAATCGTTGCCTAGTATCCCCAAATGAATAATTACGATCCTAAAACCACTGCCTTAGTTTTACTCGATTTACAAAATCACAATCTTAATCAGATAGAATTTAAAGAAGAACTTCAAAAAAATGCAAATTTACTCCTTTCTACTTGTCGAATTAGAGGTTTTACAATTGCTCATGTTTGGGTTGCATTTGAAGAAGAAGATTATCAAAAAATTTCACCTAATAATAAAGGTTTTTCCTATTTACGTGAACAAGGTTCTGCAATGAAACAAGGAATTCATACTTCTCTACCTCATATGCAAATTCATTCTTTATTTACACCTTTATCACAAGAAATTATCGTTCGAAAGACTCGAGTTGGTGCTTTTTCTACAACTGATTTACATGCTCAATTACAAGCTCGTAATATTACTACCTTGATTCTTATTGGAATTGCTACTTCAGGTGCTATTTTAAGTACAGTCAAGGATGCAAGTGACAAGGATTATGCAATGGTAGTAGTATCAGATATAGTAGCAGATCGCAACAAAGAAGTACATAAGTTTTGTATAGAGCAAATCTTACCAAAGAATTGTGATATTTTGACTACTAGAGAAGTCATTGCAAGGATATAATGCCAGATTTTATTAAAAAAAAAGAGGACATAATTTGTCAAAGTAATGAATGTACTGTACCGTACAAATGAATAATTTCTCTCCTGAATCTTACTTGTATAACACCTTCCGCTGTAAGATTTGAAATTCTGTACCAATCGCATTTGTCCCTATTTTTTTTAGAACTTTCA
This sequence comes from Exobasidium cylindrosporum, assembly GCA_023273805.1. NCBI lineage: Eukaryota > Fungi > Basidiomycota > Exobasidiomycetes > Exobasidiales > Exobasidiaceae > Exobasidium > Exobasidium cylindrosporum. The sequence continues at coordinate 3,351,866 of CP096878.1, forward strand.
TGTCTCTCTCTCTCTCTCTCTCTCTCTCTCTCTCTCGTCTCGTTGACTGATTAGTTGCATCCATTATTCGCCTTACCCCCCCTTTTTTTTATTATTAAGATATAGATCTAAACTTCATGAAGTATATGACAACCAAGAGGCACGTTGGAAAATAATTAATTAGCAGGTATTCTTGATCGAGATGCAGAGTATTAGAAAATCATTTTTCATATTTGTGTGGGGGGGGGGGGACAAGTAAATAAAGACAATCACTTCAATTATATTTTGTAAACCTTGTGCACTGCGCATAATTTATGCGTGGTTTGGCAAGATAAGAATTTTTATTTTTTTTTTCAAATTCACTAGCTTACTTTCCGTAACAAGAAACAAAAAAAAAAAGAAAAAGAATTAAAAGAAAGGAAAAAGAAATACGAAAGGTTTTATCAATCTTGATACTCGCTCTTGAGCTTAAATGGGTATTTATCACTTTCGTTGGAATTTAATTAATGTTTGTTAATGATTGATTTTCAAAGAGTGCGTGCGGGCTGAAGGAGAACATCACTGGTTTAGCGCCCCATCCAAAACTTTTTAAAAGGCACTTTCGGCACTAAAGGAAGCGTTCCTCTCTCCAAACAAAGGGGGTAATAAAAATGTAAAAAAGAAAAAGAAAAATAGTATGTACTTCAACAGCTAAAGGGGCATGGATTTCCGATTACCGTATGCTTTTTTGATCTTTGACTTAGCTATGACTTTTGCTTCCCTTGGCTTGTATGAATATTTTCCTACGTGCTCAGCCCGATCTTGTTGTATCTGTCCCCCTCTCCTCTCCATTCAATCTCATCTTCCACCCTTTCGATCTTACAACCACGGGCCTCCCTCTTGATATAGTCGATACCTTTACTGCATTTCTAAGCCAACTATCGACGCCACCTTTTGGATTCTTAATATTGCTTGTGGCCTTATTTCAGCACAGCCCCTCAATACTGCGTCACCTTTTGTACTACTATTGGAAGGGCAGCATCGAGTAGTTTTCTTCGACATTACATCTTTGTTGTCATTTGCAATGTGTACAGAATGGGAATTTTGACTCGATTGAAACGTAAAGATCCTTTGAGATCGACTATCAAGTCAAAGAGAGATAGTCACACCGAATCTAGCAAGGATGTAGAGGTAGAAGCTGAGGATGAAAAGGAAGAGGTCATAATCATTACCAATCGACAGGGTTCATCATCGGACGTTCCACTTCACTCTTTTCAAGTACCTGAATCACCTTACAACGGTAGCCTACCTGCTTGGTATTTAAATGGTATCTCTAGAAATGCTTCCATACCTACTTTTGAGCAACAAACCACCAGTGCAAATCTGTCGACGATGAAACCAGATCCCTTGATCAGTTCTTCTTTTGCTCCTTCATCTCGCTCACCAAGTATGGGTATGCGACTAGGGTTGGGAGAGCAAACCAGTCTATTAGATGATGGAGGAATGGAAGAAGAGATTTCTGGAAAAGATTTAAAGTCTGAAAGTAGTACATGCACGAAATCAGGTCGACTAATAAAAAGGACAAATGGGGGACCGATCGAGAGAAAGACTTCAAGATCTATCAGTCGAAGAGAAGGAGGTGCTGGAGCTGATAGTGATTCTGAAGGAGGTTCTGGCATTGGTGGATCAATTTGGACTTTTGCTAATAGTAGTAGCCTCTCAATTGCGAGTATCGCTAGTACAAGATCTATTCGGCATTCAAAGCATCCCAATGATACACTTTTACCTCAAAATCGTACTCACCCTCCTACTTCAGCGACTAGCAGTGCTTTTCGCAGAGTTAGAGCATTTTCATCCTCTGCAGTCGATCTTACGACTACCAATATGACAAATTTATCAAGGGCTTCAAAATCCCTTCGTCGTGGTGGTGTTTCTTCATCGGAAGAATCTTCATCAGCACCAGCTGTGGAGGGGACCTCTTTGAATTTACCGCTCAATCCTCCTTATACTGGCATTGGGCTGATAGACGTGGGTAAATCGTATGTTCAGGATGAAGGAGCAGGTCTTCCATCCTTGACTTCTCGCTGGAAGAATTCAGGCGGAAAGAATTCAAGACCTTCTACTGCCTCTGCTGTTACTACTGCACCATCTTTTCAAACATACTTATTACGCTTATCACCACCTCCTCGTGGAATGCCAATCCATGATGCAGAAGGTAGGAAAACTTTGGTATGCCATTATGTTCATAGGAGGACTCTAGAAGAGATTCGAGGAAAGAACAAAGTGAAGAGTCCCTTGTCGGCATCTCATAAGTTTCCTCCTTCCCCGTCTCTGTTAGTGATGGGAATGGATGCAATGATAGAATTCTTGGAGGACGAACTTGAGAGCTTTATGAAAGAAGACCTTCATCATGGAGCAGATGCACAAGTGAGTAATGCAGATGTCTTTACAAATCACTTTGTTTTGCTGATCTTTTTAATTCTGTTGCCTTTACTCTGCAGCGCTACAAAAACCTCTTCCTGGCTGATGTATTTATTGAAGCTAGAAGAAGTCTTGGATTGGAATCAGCAAGTGCTCGATTACACTCTATGTTTGATTTAAATGATACCCACTCACCCGAAATTTTACAGATTCAGTCATTCGGAAGTGGAATTTCGGAAAAGTTAAAACCTCAAAATACCACCAATGCTTCAAGTCCACCTATCAATCGTTGTGATTCAAAATTTCGCAATCCTACTGATTCATTGACGCCTGCACCTCGAAAGAAGAGAAGACCAAAGACGGCTCCAAATAATGGTAGATTGATGCCAACTTCTCCATTACCGTATGAATCGAAACCTCTCCCGCTCATTCCATCTTCCGACACTGATACAAATTTGAAAGAGCAGGACATTCAGAGTAAACTTTTGACTCCCTCTCTTTTCAGCTCAAAGGCAGCAATAGCTACTTTTACGGAATCAAAGCCAGCTTCATTGCCTCCATCTCCTCCTCGATCAAGTGAAAGTCACCGATCCAATCGCGGAACTGAAGTAAACCATCAACATGGGTCTTTTGCATTTGTACATCAAAGACAAATTTCTGGTACTACTCAAACCTCAAGGTGGGCAAATGAGTCACCAACATTAACCAACAGCAGTTGCGAAGCAAATCCTTCGCAATATCTTCCTACTAGTGAGATTTTGGCAGCATCTAAACCAATTGATGACGTCAATTGGAAGGTGGAAAGTATCACTAGTAGATGAACATTTTCCAAAATCTTTCTCTTTGGCCGCTATAAGTAAGACTGGCAATTTATCTATATTCACGCTTTGTAATGCTAGTGCTCCGACCGTATGTCTTGTGTAATTTTCTGTATGCTTTGTTTCCTCCAATTCACTGTACAATTAGAACGCTTTGCTATCATACCTTAAGCCATATTCACGCAATTTAGATGATTTCAATGCTGTCTCCCTATGGTCTTTGAGTGTGGTTCAGAAGGGAGGTAGGTAGACAACACTTTGTATACTCTCTTTTAAAGCTCCCGTAAAGCCTTGAAAAGTCAGTCTCGCACAGGTAATGCAAGCAAATCCACGTGTTGTTTACAGTACTCCTTAATACGGTAGGTAACGAGGGATAGAGAAAGTTGATAGTTGCACATTTCCCATCCTTGACTTCGTGAGGTGATACAGCTAGTAAGGTGATACAGCAACAAGAACAACATCGCTCGAACATGGTGCAAGAGTAAGTGAAAGAAGGATTGGATAGCATCCATGATCGCTTTGAAAAGCTTAATCTTTTGTTATTTTTTGTCTCGCACAGCCAAGTTTTACTTCTCGATTCGTCGATTCGAGATTGGGTTTTATTCCCAATCTTGATTGTCATGATTTTGGTTGGACTTGTTCGTCACAATATTACTCAATTGATCAATTCAACACCAAAGATGCAACCAGCAGATATGGTTCGACAACAGAGAATACTAGCTAGAAGTTCAACTTTACGAAATAATCGTTTTCTCATTTCTCCTTCTGCTTTTCGAGGTCGCTTGGATTGGTTTACTGATGTCTTGGCAAAAGGCGACTATGTCAAGAAAGAGGAAGAGAAAAAGGTGAGATAAAAAATCTAGAGAAAAAGATAAATAATTTCAGCTAAAGAACGATCTGAAAAAATAAAAAAAAAAATTGAAAAGCCTGGTGAGGAAGACATGCCCAAGAATCCTCTTTCGGATCCCAATCAGATGGAAGCGATGATGGAACAAGCAAAAAAAAGTATGGTACAAATGGTACCTCAGACTCTCATAATGGGCTGGATCAATTACTTTTTCACAGGATTTGTTTTGAGTGAGTGTAGTACAACCTACCTAAACTCTAGCACGTCTGAGGAGCTCACACACTTCGTCTCTCCATCTATAACAGTTCGCTTACCCTTCCCGCTCACACTACGATTCAAGCTGATGCTTCAAAGGGGTATTGAGACTCCAGATATGGATGTAACTTGGGTCAGCAGCATTAGCTGGTACTTTCTCTGCTTATTCGGCCTAAATGCCATTTTCCGCTTGATCCTTGGTGATGATAATGGTGAGTTACAGCAGCAGCAAATCTATTCAAAGTGCTTATCACTAAAATTTCATTCTTCTTCTCTCGGGTAGCGGCTGATGGTACAAGAGATATGGCAGCAATGTCCACAATGGGTGCAGCAGGTGCTTCTCCCATGGGACCATCACAGCCAGACTTCAAAAAGCTGCATGGTCAAGAAAAGGAATCACTTGAATTGGCAGGTAGTGATGCAAAGGCAACATGGATTGGAGATGGCATCGAAGCAAGGATATTATCCATGTATCGAAGAGAAGCACTATAAAAACTTCTAGGAAAAATTCAATTCAGGCATTTGCATCATCATGATTGACCTCCCTTGTTGACGAAAAAGTTTCTTCGGTAGTAGCTGAGCTCAGCTATGCTTCCTCGAATATCATCTAGAGCTCGATGATTTCCTAGACCACCTGACCACCTCGCATCTTCCCCGTACCACCTTGAAACCAACTCTTTTATTGAACTCACATCGACTATGCGATAGTGTAGATGATTAATCAGTTCTGGCATCTCCTTTTTGAGAAAAGTCGCATCAGCATGAACGGTATTGCCGGCGAGACAAGCCACTTTACTTGAGGGAATACGATCTCGAATGTAGGCCAACACAGCTGCTCGCACATCAGCATGATGCCTTGCAATGGTATCATTCATGCAGGCAGCAGTCAAGCCGGACTATCGTATCAAAAGTATTGTTAATACCACCAAAACATCAAGAAGTACGCTTCTTTAATTCACCTTGCCATGTTGAGTTGTCTTTTGATTCGGGGAAATTATGAGCAAAGAATAGAATAAGTCTCTTGCTCATTGCTCAAAGGACTACCTAGTTTGATCTCTCTCACTCACACACCACTCGCCCATTTCATCTAGCACTTTTTTTTCGGTCTTGATAACGTAACTGACTCCTTCATCTAGTGGCTCCAAATTTCCGTCTGTTATAATGCAAGCCACTTCCAGTAATCTTTCCACTTTGATATCTAGACCAGTCATTCTGAGTATCAACCGAGGCATTAGTGATACATCATAGAGATAACCATAAACAATTTGACCTATATCACTCACTCGCAGTCAATCCAGACCAATGGTCCATCCTTTGCTTGTAGTGTCCTTGTAGCCGGCGATGGTGGGATGGGACTGCTTTGGGGAGATTGATTCATCATGGGAGCTCTTTGTACAGGTCCACCCCACAACCAAGTCAGCAGAGATAGTCGTCGATGTCCGAGCTTGCGTGAAGGTACAGCTCGACAAAATGAGATCAAAGTGGGTTTAGTCTGTATCCAGAGTGCCATTCAACTACTAAAGAAAATACTTGGCCACTCAAATTTGCTAGGAGTAAGTCTTTTTACTCTTTTTGTTACTTGGCCTGAGCGCGTCTCTTGCAAATTCTACATCGGCCGAATATAAAATCTTAAAGTCTCTCTTCCCACTCAAATCCCTTTGCGTTCGAGAGGAGTTTGATGCTTAGAACAGGCACCCATAAAGAAGTACAGATATGGAGGAAGACGATGATGCATTTTTGTATGGTAATGAGGAAGCTTCTGCAAGTGGATCTATAGCCAAAGACATTTCGCTTAACGGTCAAGCAGAGGAACCACAAGTCATACAGGAAGATGAAGGCAGTAAAGGGCAAGTTGAGAACGACGATGAAGACGAGGACGATGATGATGATGAAGAAGAAGAAGAAGAAGATAGTGATTCGGTGGGTGTGAAACAATATAGTTGTCATTGTCTTAAGAAAGACGAATTAACGTGATTTTGCCGTGACAGGACCTGGAAATCATCGTAGATGGGAGCGCTGGTCCTCCTGTTGGGTATAACGTTCGACCGACACTGCCCACTATTCGTCCAGTACCAGTGGCCAAACCAGCACCTTCTACAATGACTTCAGAGTATACTCCAAACCTCCGTCCTGGTCAGAATCCTGCCCCCTCTTCTCTAGCAGCAGTGACTGGTCTAGATGCTGCCCCTTCTGAGCAGCCTGGAGCTAGCAAAATAGGTACGACTTTTCAAACAAACAGCAACGACTTTCTCTCAATGAACCAACTACCTGAAGGCCCTCCCCCTCCTGTACCCATTACTGCTCCAAGACTTGATCTTGATCCAACAGAGCAGTCATTACTACTACCACCTGAAACAGTGGATGGCGAGCCTGGTCCCCTCATCTATCATGTCGACCCAAGTGAATTTGAAGAGAAGCCATGGAGAAGACCAGGCGCTGACCTTACCGACTGGTTTAATTACGGCTTCAATGAGGACAGCTGGAAGCTATGGGGTGAAAAGAAGGTCAGCAGAACATCAGATAGAAGGGAAATGGAGGCAAGCGGTGGCCGCTATGATTCAAATTATGAGGAGGAAGATATTCAGCCGGTAGAAGTGAGTGCAAGCATTGAAGAGATCTGTAGTCAAAAAAATGCTAACATCCATGTCCTCACTAAAAAGGAGCAACAACACGATAATAGCTCATCTAATTACATGAATCAGATGCCACCACAGCAGATGCAAGCAATGCAGGCTCTAATGGGTGCTTCTGGACTATCTATGTCACAGGAGCAAATGATGGCCTTTATGGGAATGGGACATGGTGGTGTAATGCCGGGCATGGGCATGACTGGGGGTATGATGGGAATGCCAGGAATGGGGGGAATGGGAGGCATGTTCGGACAGCCAAATTCAAATCCAGGCGTATTTGCAAATGGATTCGGAGGTATGCCAAATCTTCAAATGATGCAACAATCATTTCAGAGAGGCACACCACCCATTAGCAACATAATGAGACTGGTTGAAAGTTACAATGGAAATATACATTCGGGTGATGGTAAGATGACTGGAAATGAAATGGAAGACGGGCCTCGTAATGGCATCAATGGTTAGTGATGCGGTGTTTAAGCCTTGTAATATGGTTCTTCTTTGTGTAAAGGCAATTAGCTAATGGTTTGCATTCTTCTTTCTTTTTATCGTGTCTCTTATATCCGCTTGTGTAGGTGATGGAGTTGGTGGCACGGATGACGCAGACATGGTAGGCCAAGAACAAAGTGGTAGAGAGTTAGTCTCTGCTTCAGCGGTAAGTCACTTGGAATTTATTTTTGACTAGACTATGTATTGACTAAGCTTTAAAACTTGTGTAGGATGCCGGAGATGATGCAGCTCAGTCCAACACTTCTACGATGGGATTACCAATTTCAGAGGGCTTACCAATCGTACCAGGTTTACCTCGACGTCCAGTTTCTGGTCCAGCAATTGAGACGGCACGAGGAGGCATGTCAATTCAAGGTAGAGGAGCTGGTGTTCCAGGTGCACCGACTGGACCTTCAAAGGGTGCAGCACCTCCCAAAGGACCTTCTGCTGATAGAGGTAGTGCATCATCAGCATCAGCAGCAGCAGCAGCAGCAGCAACAGCAACACTTCCAAGTAATGTGCCTACCGGACCCAAGAATCCGGGTCGAAGATACAATGACCGTGACAACGGTATGGGTGTTGCTGACTCACTTGATTATGGTGCTGGTCAGGGAGGTAATCATCGAGAAGGTTCAGCAGGGAGGAGTCCAATTGTACAAAGAGGAGAAGGCAGAAGCTCTTCCCTAAGGAGACAAAGATCAGAAGAGTCAAGAGAGCCTTCTATGGAAAGAGACAGAGATAGGGAAAGAGAAAAAGAAAGAGATCGAGGAGAGAGAGAAAGGGGAAGAGATTGGGAAGAAAATGAAACTCGACCTTCTCGTAGAACAAACGATCGACGTGGACATGCATCATCTGAAGATGAAATGGAAAGATTGTCAAAGAGAGGAGGGCAAACTTTCTCGCGAAGAAGCGGTGAAGAGCGGAAAAGTACTTCTTCCTCACAGCGTTACGGCAAAGATCGAAGATCAGGTGATTACAGAGACGACAGGAGGCCAAGTGAAAGTGCTGATCGAGATGATGAATGGGAAAAGGAATCTGTGACTTCTACTTCAAGTCGGCGTGGTGGTCATTCTACTCGTCATAAAGCAGCAGCAGCGACAGAATCTGCCTCTTCTCGGAGATCTTCCAATCGTAGCGAGAGAAGAAGAGGTGGTGGTGTTGAAGAAGATAGTGGAGAAGAAACAGAAAAGGATCGGAAAAATGATCGAAGTCAACTTCGCTCAGAAAGAAGGGCGGGTAGAAGTGGTGAAGATTCAAGATCGACTTCTACTAGAAAGAGGAGTGCACCCGATGATGATGTCTCTCCTCCTCGGATTACTTCGTCACGCCGTAGAAGGTAGCGATCTACCATTTATCTCACCACTTTCCAACTTATCCCTCCCTGCCCATCTAAAATCATTCTCCCCTAATCCTGCTCTCATCATTCACGTTTCCTCCTCCAAATGAGAACATAAAAGTGTACAATTCATCGATGACATGAATGTGAATCAATTGAATGACAAGATGATGGGAATGGAATGACAGATCATGGATGGCGAAAAGGAGACATGTGCTTGGTAGTTGATTGCTTTAGTCCTCCTTCATCTCGACATCTTCCTTCTTTCCACTCTTTCGGGCAATGATACGGCGACTGAAGTAGGATTCAGATAGAGGCAAATTCAGTTTCTATTAGTTGTAATATTCCAACTTTCTTTAGACATGAATACTCACCGGTCCTTGTCAGTCTTGATCTTTGTAATGACGACGTTGGAAGGGTGGACTGGCATTTGAACAGTAGTTCCGTTGGTCTTCTCGCGGGTTACTCGTTCGACGTGAATGACAAACTTTTTTCGGTAAACCTGAACAACCTTTCCTTCTCTACCCTTGTTGGATCCACGAACAATCAAGACTTCGTCATCTCTTCGAATAGGAAGCGATCGAATCTGTAGGGCACATTTAAAGCCAAGTCAGCATGCCGAGCCTGAACACGTAAGTGCATAGTTTCTAGTCGAATTTCACTCAATGCCATCTTCATCATCTTACACTCTCTACTTCGGACCTCCCCTTTTCCTTCGCAAATCCTACCCTACTTGTACACTGCAACTACCTTCCTACGTAGACTTTCTCCCCATCTTCTTAATCTATCGTTTACTCACTCCGTGCTCTGTTCGAAGTTCCTTGCTAAGAGCTGAGCTCATAATCTTTCGCTTCAATGCACTGGGTGCTGAAAAGTGAAGCTTTCGTGATTCCCTCCTAGATGATGAGACCATGTTGACGAGCTGATTACTTGAAGGATTGGTATGATAAAACAAGAAAAGACTCAACTTGGAATTTCGAGATTGTAACTTCAATAATCACTTGACTCTTTGGCCTAGTCTCCCCTTCTCTCTTAGTGCTGCTAGGCGCGCTTTGGCTGATTCAGGAGGATTCTATTCTACTGCTAAGCTTCAGGCTTAATTAAAAGCTGCGGCTACAAACAAGTCGACACGTGTATGAGAAAATACCCTACACGTGGAGTCTGTCTGCCGAGTGGGCTCCGCGGCATTGAATGGGTGGCGTAAAGACAGGAAGAAATAAGCGTAGATAACGATAGCTATTTAAATGTATGATAGCCAGGAACCCGTCAAGAATAAAGGCAAGGGAGAGCTTTAAATTCACCGAGGACAAGGGATAACGCTGAGTTTTGTGCAGTAAGCAAGGACTTGTACGACTGTGACGAAAGACAAAGAGAGGGAGAGAGAGAGAGAGAGAGAGAGAGAGAGGGAGGGATCACTTTGCATTGACATCAAGCAACTACTATTGGGCTGAAAGTGGGGTCTTGAATGATCTCGCTATAGCTTCAAAGCAAGGTATAGGACTGACAATTCCAAAAAGGGTGGAAAATTTACATAAAACCAGCATTGTAGACAAACTTGATTGACTACATCACCTCGATTCTTCTTATTTCTCATCTTAATACTTTTACTTACATCATGGATATAGAGAGGTACGAGCTGACGAACTTAACGCTATTCTTTCATGTATTGACTAACTCATCTTATCCTCTACATTTCACTTTTCAATGCAGCTTTCGCAAGGCCGGCCACGAAGCCATAGATTCGATATGTGATTACTATCAGACTTTATCTCAACGACCCGTCATGGCACAAGTTGAGCCAGGCTTCCTAGCAAAGGTTATACCAGGTGGGTAGTATTGATTTCTTTCAAAAAATTAAACATCCGCTTTTAAGCTCTTGGCTTACCTATCTCCCCTTTTAATGATGCTTGCATATAGATCATGCTCCTGAACAGGGTCAAGAATGGTCTCAGATTGCTAAAGACTATCAGGATATTATCTTACCTGGAATAACTCACTGGTATGTATTTTCTCTTTTATTAGTGATTGGAAGAAAAAAAAAAAAAGCCCTCTAATAAATCGACTGACTGGAATTTTTCAATTCACAGGCAACATCCCAACTTTTATGCGTATTTCCCTGCCAATGCTACTTTTGAAGGTTTTCTTGCTGATCTGCATTCTGCTGCTATTACGAATCCTGGTATGTGATAGTGACACGAAATCCAATCACATTAAATCAATCATTTAAAACATATTCTATCTTTTTCCTTGGCAGGTTTCAATTGGTCAGTCAGTCCTAGCAATACAGAATTAGAGTTGATTACACTAGATTGGATGGCAAAGATGCTTGGTCTATCACCTAAATTTTTAACTTGTTCAGAGCGAGGTGGTGGAATCATTCTTGGTACTGCGTCTGAAGTTGCCATTACAGTTGCGGTAGCTGCTAGAGAGAGAGCATTAACAAATATTGAAAATCAACAAGATAGTACTCCTACTACCTCAACTTCCAATTTTAATGATCCAAAGGAGAAAGGCAGCGTAGAAGATGTCGCAAATTGGAGAGGTGCTACTACAGCAAAGCTAGTCATGTATGGTACGACTCAAACTCACTCGATTGGAGCAAAGGCAGCAATTGTATTGGGTCTCTCATTCCGAGCTATTGAAGTCTTTGCAAAGGATGACTATGCGCTTAGAGGAGATCAATTAGAAGCAGCACTTAAAGAAGATATAGGAAAAGGTCTCATTCCTTTTATGTTAATCGCTTCTGTTGGTACTACAAGTTCAGGTGCTATTGATAATCTTACAGAAATCAAAAGTGTAGCAAAACAATTTCCCAATTTATGGGTTCATGTCGATGCTGCTTGGGCAGGTGTGGCATATTCTTTACCAGAATTTAAAGAGATTGGTCATTTAAATGCGCTCAATGACTTTGTTGACTCCTTTTCTACCAACATGCACAAGTGGGGACTTGTACAATTTGATTGCGCTCCTTTATGGGTTCGTAATAGAGGTAATGTAAGTAAAGGAGATTACAGTACAAGCAATCAATATACTGATGAAATCCTTTTTCTCTTTTCCACCCCTTTTTTCCCTCTAAATTTTTTACAGCTCAGCAATGCTCTCACCCTTACACCAGAATTTTTGCGTACTAAACATGGTGATGCAGGTTCTGTTTTGGATCTACGAAATATGCAACTCTTTCTTGGTCGTCGATTTCGATCACTAAAAGTTTGGTTTGTACTTAGATCATATGGTCAAGAAGGATTTCGTCAACATTTACGTCAATCCATCTCTCTTTCTAATGAATTTACTAAATTACTAAAGACTGGTTCAACACCTCTAGAAATTGTTGTTCGTCCTAGTTTATCATTATCTGTTTTTCGACTTCATCCTAAAAATAATTCTTCTCTAACTTTAATCGAATTAGATGCTCTCAATCAAGAATTTTGGAATCAAATGCAAGCTAAACAAGATCAATTCATGTTAACTCAAACAATTTTACCAGAAGTAGGATTTTGCTTTCGTCTTGCTGTTGGTAATCCCAGAACTCAAATTGAGAATATTAAAGAGACGTATAATGCTATTTGTGAATGTGCTCAAAAGGTACTGTAACTCTCAATGCAATACAATTATGACTCTTGACGAGTATTACATACACTCTGTCCTTGCTATAAAGAATTATTCAAAAGTTCCATTTGTGAGCGAAGAAAAAAAAAGGTCACACACACACCAGAAAGATAGAGGAGGGAAAAAGTATGAGTGCATTCCAGAGACAATTTAAAACAAAAACACAAAGACAGAAAACGGAGAGACGACGGTGACACAAAGGTGGGACCCCTCAAAAGAGAATGAGAAAAAACTTTTAAACAACTTGAAGTGAAACAAACGCGAATAGTATGAAGAAATTAGAGGTGACCAGATGAAAATATAGGATTTGAATGTATTGGACTCTCTCTCTCTCTCTCTAAAAAGGGTAGAGAGAGCGCTTCAAAGAGATGCAAAATCAATTGCAGCTTGAGCAATTAGAGCTTCAGCAGCAAGAACACCTTTAATAAAAGTTGTATTATAAGTTGCACGATCTGAATTTGAAACTTTACCAGTTGCCAATCTAGCTTTAAATGTATCCATCCTATACTGTTGAGCGAAACCTATTCTTGAAAGATTACCAGTCGAAGCAAAGATTCTAGCCGATTTAAATCCATCACTCCAACCACTTAAAGAAGCAAAAGCAGCTGTAGTTGAATTTTGACGTTTTTCCAATTGAATCATTTCATTTGCTCGACTAGCGAAACTTCCATTACCTCTTTTTTTTAAAGGTAAAATAACTCCAATTCTTTCTTGATCACTAACTTGATTTACTTTTGCAGTTGAAGTAGCTGTTGTCAATGTTGGAAGTGCAATAGCGGCAATGTTTGATTTTAAAGTAGAAAAACCAGATGAAGCAGAATTTTTAACATTAAAAAAGGGTGCCGTAATTGAAGCCATTCCCCAACTATCAAAATTGGATGGTAAATAGGTTCCTACTGCTTTTTGAAAACACCAACCTCCATTATCATCACAATCTTGCATTTTCCAACTCCAAAAGATCCAACTAGAAGTAGCATCTCGATAAGTATACAATTGACTAGTACAGAAATTGGTTTGATCAAGTGTTGCATTTGATGAACTAGATAATGAACTTGGAGCCAAAGCACATGACCATTCTCCAATGACAAGATTACGTCTAGCAAGGATAGATTGTTGTTGATAATATGATTTAATACTTCCTGTAATAGCTTTAGTATGACCTTTTGCTGAAAGACTAGTGTCGGCAGAAGTGTAAACGTAATAAGCATGATTGTCTTGAACAACAAAATCCTTTCTAGCCTTTGCAAAAGCAGCACCTTTTGCTAAATTGAAACCATCATGAAAGTATAGAGGTATAGTATTAGAAACCTGTCTCATGGCATCCATAGTTGAATTGTACCAAGTCCATAAAGCAGGTCTATCAACAGGTTCATTGAGGAGTTGTATACCAACAATGTTTGTAACATTGGCAAGTTGACCAGTGATCCAAACTAATAAATTGGTAGACATGGCCAGATTATCTGAATCAAAAAAGTTGATAGCACCGTCTGATACTCCAGAATGAGATTGACCATTTTGAGAACCATAGGCACCATGTAAATCAACCAAGACTCCAATATTATACTTTGCTGCCCAATTAATAGCTCTGGCAACATACCTCCAAGAATAATAATATACTTGAGCATAATCGCTGAAGGTAGAATTACCAGTAAAGTAAGGACCAGCAGACCAATATCCAATTGGAAGCCGAACAGTATTAATTCCCATACTTGCCATGCTTATGAAATCAGCTTCGGTAATCCAAGTATCCCAATGCTTCTCCATATATGCTGTTGCATTACCAATTCCAGCAGAACTTTTCCCAAATCCAGTGAGAATATCGTACTCTGCCGCCTGATTTCCAGTGGAACATGAAAAGAAATCATATGACATCCAATTCTCTTGCACGAACCTTTTGTATTTGTATATACAAAAATAAAGGCCAGTCAGCGATTAGACGGAAAACTAACTCTATCGTTTAACTCACCAAGCTCCCAAATTGACACCTTGTTGTTGTCTGTATCGATAGATGGTTGCCATGACTGGGTCAAATTCAGCAAATGTTGGTGCCGGTAGCGCATTCCAACCACCAACTGGAGTATATTTTGATTGAATGGGACAATTACCTGGTCCAATGGTTTTGCTCGAAGCAAATTTATTGGCTGAAGATGATGCTGATGTTGAATTACTTTGAGGAATGTAAAGAACTGATGCTTCACCCCACAATGATTCACTCTTTGATGTGGTTGAATTTGAAGTTTTAAAAACTTGTTGAGTTTCTTTACTACCAGTTGAAACCAACTGTTTGGCCGAATTGCTTGAACTAGCAATTGCTGATGAATTACTCGTTGGTAATTGTGGAATGGGCTTATAATTGGCTATCACCAGCGACAGAGTACTGGCAACTGTGTTGAGACTAATATCTCTAGGAAAGAAATGCATCTCTATAGTATATATCTTTTGTTGTTGTTCTTATTGTTGTTGTTATTGTTGTTGTTGCCGTCGTCGTCGTCGTCGTTAAGTGTCTTGAATTATCTTTATTAGAATGCGGTCAAGAAGGATGTGTAAAAGACTGTATCCCGTCAAGAGATCAGTCGTTTGCAAAAGAATGTAGGGTGGCTCCAGGCCGAACAATAGAAAGAGAAGGGAGGGGAAGGGAAGGGGAATCGGAAATTAGAAAAAGGAGAGTGCAGGAGAACGGAAAGGAAACCGTCAAGGTGTTGAAGGAAAAGAAGAAAAGAGAGAAAGTAAAATCAAAAGAAGAGACTAGTTGGTTATCATCTCTCCTTTTTTTTTCCCGTAAAAAAAATCTCTACGATGCGTACGATTCTCTCCTCTCCCTTCTATCTCTTCAACATCCATCTCTACTTCTTGGCGCGTTATTATTGTAATTGTTGTAATTGTACCCTTCTTGCCATTTACATTTTTTCTTGCATTTGTTTGTGTTGTATTGAATGTCTCCTTGTATTGTATCAGCGCTCTTAGCTTAATTCTCTTCCATTGTATATATCTACAAGAGCTTCCTATTTTGGTACAAGTCAAAACCCGGCATGATGGAATTTTTTTTGACACATCCCAACTGATGGTGGATGTTGGTGTGGTGACGTTACGCGTGAAATTATAAGAAAATTTGTGCCTGTGTTGGCTTAGCTTTCACTCTTGAACCTCGGACTCGCGTGGTTTTGTGTTTGATCGAAAAGGCGCAAAGTGACGTCGAAGAATTGTTACTTTATCAGCTGCGCCAAAGTTTACCAAAGACTTAAAGAAGAAATTATATATCAATAGGGTCCCTGATCGTGTGACTACAAGCCATGGGGGAAGATCTTGAAACAGTGATGAAAATTTGAGTTTTAGGTGATCATCAAATATGTACTTAGAGCCAAGGTTGTACAGAATCTGTTCTATTTTCTACCATCTACTACCAAAGGGATAATACACCACAATGACACGATCAGAAGTAGCACCAACATCAATGGCAGAATATGAAAAGGATAAGCATTCAAGATCTTTACCAGGTGGTCAAGCTGGACCGAATAAGGCTGGTGCCACTGCTCCTGATGGTGCATCTGCTTTAGCTAATGAAATTGGCGCTGAAGGTGATGCTCAGAGAGACAGAGCACAAGCTATTCGAGAAGGTGATACATTACCTGCACTTGACTCCATTAATGATGGTACTGCTGGAAGTTTGGGCTTTGGTCAACAGAGTGGATATGAAAAGGGCATGGGCGACAATCCAAGCGATCAAGAAAGACAAAGCATGCAAAGTGAAAAGAATAGCGAGTGGCAACAAAATCAGCGTAAGTAAATTTTTTTTTTTTTTTATTGGTTGCTGATCGAGTAGACCTGGGATTCTTTTTTTTTGCTCACCTTGTATATCTACTTTGCTCAGCTGACCTTGCATCAATTGCTAAAAGTTCAGGAGGAAGTGCTAATCACAATCCCACTTCAGATCCCGACTCTATTGTTTCATCTGCTAACCAAAATCCTAGCGACATGATCAACTCTGTAGGACGCTCAGAGGGTACTGAATCAGGATATGGAGCAGCCTAAAAGTTACATTACACCAAGAGAATTGAAGAGTGAATACTAGGGTATCTTGTTTCAATGCAAAAATTATTATAATACTATTTTAGAGAATGTTTATCGACCGCTATCTCAAGCTGATTTGCCTGCTTGCTACGATTTCCCTCTTTCTCTACCACTACTTTTTTGCCTATATTGGATTCCATTCCGTTGCTACTCTGAACTTGTCTTCTCTTTGGCGATTCTTCTTCTTCTGCTTTTCTTAGCTCTTGACTTGCCCTTCTGACAATGTTGGCGTCAGTTGGCCCTTCTGGCTTTTCACGAATGACGGCTTCCTCCTCCGTTTCTTCAACTTTGCCATCGATTTTACCTGATGCATTATCATCCTTAAACTTTTCATCTACAGCAGCAAACACTGTACTTGCTCCACTCAAATCAAATGCATTGCTTCTCCATTCATTGCGAATGATATTTTTTCTACCAGTTTCATTTACTTGCTTCTTTACCCAACGTACAGCATGACTTTCTTCAATACTCTTACCAATTCCATTTGAATCTATACCATCTCTAGTAAAGTCAATTTCCAAAGTACCTGCTTGTTCATGATACTTTTTTAATAAATCTCGCAATTCTGCCATTTGCTTTCTCATTTCTTCAATTCCAACTTTGCCTTGATCATTATCCTTGTTGAGTCGCATAGCCATCAATTTAACATCCAATTGCTTAAGTCCAAGTGTAATACCCATTCCAATGAAATGTCGTAGAATTCGCTTTGCTAGGTAGCTATTGGTCAAACCACCTGCTAAAGAGTGCAAGATTCGATGATTA
Source organism: Exobasidium cylindrosporum (assembly GCA_023273805.1). Classification (NCBI taxonomy): domain Eukaryota; kingdom Fungi; phylum Basidiomycota; class Exobasidiomycetes; order Exobasidiales; family Exobasidiaceae; genus Exobasidium; species Exobasidium cylindrosporum. The sequence goes on from CP096878.1 coordinate 3,369,053, forward strand.
CTTTCGTATACTTTTAATTGCAGCGTTCCCAACTTGGCCTTGACTTTTTTTACGATGAAATAATGTGGACCTGGATCCTTTGGTACATCAATGTAGATGCTGAGACCAAAATCAGCAATGAGTAGATCAGCAATACCATGATCATGAAATTTGAAACCCAATCTAGAAGTAATTGCAAAAGCTAATTTGTAAACTCGTATTGACATTCCTTTAATTTTAATCTTGAAAGAGTGAGAATGAGTTGAATCTTTAATCTTTCGAAAGTCAAAATGAACATCGTTGAGCATTCTAAAGTCAAAGATATCCGGTAAAAGATATCGAAGTTCAATAGCAATATTTTCAATAATTAGATCAAAATCAGGATGTAAGTACTTGATTCGAGGAACTGGTACCACACCAAATTTGGCAAAAAGGGCTGGTAAAATGTGGTCTCGTAAGTCTTGAAGTAAGGCACGACTAGGAAGTCGAAGATTTCCATCTTTTCCCAGTGTGAGATCTGCAGCTACATTTTTGAGAGACTGAAGCAATGCTCTAATTAAATGATCCTTTGTGATTGCTTCTACGAATGATGTTGTCTCCCGAGCTAGCTTTGCAATATTATGTTTGTAATCGGTCTGAAGCCCTTGAAAGCGCAGTACCAAGTCATAGATGCCCTGTTCTGCATCTTTTGTTAAAACGTAACCTTCCTCAAGAAGGCAGCGACGTAAGTGTTTGTCTGCATCTCTCCAGAATGATTTGATATCTTCATCATCTTTAGCTCCAATTGACAAATTCTTTGCAGTTTTAAGAATGGATCGCAAAGATTGACCTCCTGCGAACTATATGGAGATCCAGTCAGTATCTTATTTTTGTCAAGAGAGTACTCTTTGCACTTACGTTCTCTAAGAATTTTAGTAGAGGCTCGGTAGCTGAGGAAAGGGCGCTATCTAATGAAGTCGAAGGTAATTCAATCTTACTCTGAGCGGTGAGAGTAAAAGTCTCTATACGTTCAATAAACCATTCAACTGCTCCAAGATAATCTTTGCTACTTTGACAATCTACAATTAACTTCTTACTTCGATTTAGTAGTCTTTCTTGTCTCTCCTGTGTCCAAGCTTGTTTCATTGATGTACTAGCATTATCTTTCGTAGTCTGAATTATCTCCTTGACTGTATTAGCTGGGGCCAATTTGAATTTCTGATTTGCTGCTGCAATCATTTGTGCAGCATCCAATAGATCAGTTGGAGAGAGAAATGCACAGTCATTGACGGCTTGGACATCGTGCTCTGCCATTTGAGGTGCCTCTCCATCAGTACCAGAAAGAGCTGCAATTACTTCTGGTGGAATTCTACCCGATGCAATTTCACTTCTCATTCTTTCCAAATCATCCTTTTCCTTTGCTATCTTTCCAGCTTGCATCTGTGCTTGATTTCGCAATTCTTCCAAAGCAGGGACTGTTCTGCCATTACTCAACTCCTCTCTGATGGCATCAATCGAAATATTCCCACTTGCAAACGTTTCTGATAGTTGCTTTCGAAGTTCATTTAGAGCTGGCATCCCTGAAGCGGCACCTCTAGCAACTTGTTTGAGTGCATCCAATCTTGTACCATCTGCATTTCCGTTTGGTAAATTACCATTGCTAATTGCCAGCTTCTGAGCTCTAGCAGAGTTCAGCGCCCTCGTTGCTACATTCTGAAATGTACCTGTTGCACTCTTGACTTGCCCCAATTGTACCCTAGCTTCTTCAATCGAAGTCCCTGTAGCTTCATCTACTACTTCTGCAAACATGTAACCTACATCTGCTACAATATGACGCAGTTCTGGCTGCACGAGTACAAGTCTCAAGAGACTCCGCAAGTGTTGAAAGGCTAGATTTGAGATAAAAGTAAAATCAGAATTTTGTCTCTTCTGTCCACATCATGCGTATCCCTCACCTTGTATGCTGTCTTGCTGGACTGTCTGCCCAGCAGATTTAATCTTTGCTTTTGTAGATACTTTTCCTTTTTGAGCTTTCTCACCATTTTTGTCAACTACCTTTTTACCCCATTTGAATTTGAGTCCATCTTTACCAAGTTGTCCAGCTGCTCCCCTTGTATGCCATAAGAACTGCTGTAGCTCTTCTTCACTATTGCGTTGTTCTACAATTTTTGCCAGAGTTTCAAAAACAGTTCTCAAATCAGATATTAAACCAACTCCCGGTTTTGATAATGCTTTTGATTGAGGAAATGATGTAATGATCTGAGAGAGCAAAGCCAAGGTTTGCTCATTGGTTGGAAGTGCTCCTTCCTGTAGTCCAGCCAACGCATCCACGAGTGTCATTATTGAAAGATTAAAAAAAGTAAAGGAGGGTATATAGTTTGCAGATATGCAGCAGAAAAGGAGTGTACAACAGAAATTAAAAGTCAAAGGAGTCAGGAATGAGGTGGTAAAGAGCGCATAATAGAAAGAATCCGGATGTGAATCAAGTAGGGATCATACAAGACAAGTGGAGATAATTCAATTTGTTGATACCCGGTAAGCGCAGATCTTTGAAACGTGTTAAGTGTTTTCCTTTTTTTAGTTTGGATTCATTGTAAAGAATAAGCTTCTTATTTGTGTAATGAAATAACACTTCCTCTTCATCTCAATCTATATGGCGACAGCACGAGAGTCTCACTCGTCTAGAGCACAAATTAGACTTGGAGATGTATCAAACGACGTAAACGTTAGTGGTTTGACAAAAAGGGGCCCAAAAGTGTATATCATCGACAATGATGAATATCCAGTACAATGGCTCAAAAGAGTATTGACTCGAGCACTTTGGAGTCAACGCTACTTTTGGCTCGTAGCTGGTGTTTGCATTACACTTGACACTATTTTTACGTTAATTATAATGCTTGCTGTTCGCTGTGAGTAGATCAAGCTCAATAAAAACATTGGTAGCCTGTTGAGCTTACTTCATCTCTCTGAATAGATACCGAGATTGACTTTTCAACGTATATGCAGCAAGTTCAGCTTTTTCTAAAAGGCGAAAGAGTATATTACAATATCACTGGTGATACCGGACCATGCGTCTACCCTGCTCTTCATCTGTACATCTTCTCTTTTCTCTCCTATGCGACTGGAGGAGGAGCTAATATTTGGACTGGACAGCTCATCTTCTACGCTTTATACATAGCATGTCAGATTGCTGCTATGGCCACCTATAAAGCAGCCCATATTCCACCCATCTTTCTTCCTCTCTTAATCACATCAAAGCGACTACACTCTATATTTGTCTTGCGTCTCTTCAATGATTGTTGGACAATGACTTTCTTCTATTTGGCCGTTTACTATATGTGCAAAGGAAAGTGGAGATTGGGTTCTACTTTCTATAGTCTAGCATTGGGAGTCAAGATGAATATATTACTCTATGCGCCAGCTATGGTCGCCATATACCTTAGAGCTTTAGGATTACAAAAAAGTATAATAGAAGCACTTCGAGTTGTATTCATTCAAGTACTTTTGGCTCTACCATTCCTACGAGAAGATCCTAAATCTTACTTTGCTGGAGCTTTCGACTTATCTAGATCATTTCTCTATAAGTGGACAGTCAACCTTCGTTTTCTTGACGAAGAAACATTCTTGGACAAGCGACTTGCAAAAAGTCTTCTTACTGCACATGCAATTATTTGTGCGGCTTGGTTCATTTTTCGATGGACTGGTGTATCTGTAGAAGGTATAAGCTGGTTACAAAACAATCTTCAATCCCCACCAAAACATAAAATAAAGAGTCGCAATCCTAGTGGTCGCTTCATCGTTACAGCACTTTTCACTTCTAACCTTATCGGCATTACTTTTTCCAGAAGTTTGCACTATCAATTCTATTCTTGGTACGCTCATCAAGTTCCACTCTTAGTCTACCTTGCTACATTACCACGTATCGCAAAAATTTTTATTCCCTTTTGTATCGAATCGGCATGGAATACTTTCCCTTCTACCTCTTCCTCTTCTATTATTTTACTCGCTTGCCATGCAGTCTTATTATTAGGTTTATGGCGGGCAAAGGAAGATGATACAATGGCAGATGAAGTTCGTCGAGATGAAGATAAAGTAGCAGAAGAAGTAGCACAAAAATGGGATCGACCTACGTAAAGAGCACTTGTACACTACCATCAAATATTCATCGGTAACCTACTAACATATATGAAATGAATTTTATTTCAGGCATTATGTTTCGAATTAATAAAAGTACACATGATGATAGTATGCAACAAAATCTTTAGATGCTCACAGGTGCGATTCCCAAACCTTCCACAGCGATTCGAATATCTCTTTGCCATGCCAATGACCAATCGTAGCCTCCTGCTCGAAGCCGAATCACCTCCTCCTTTGGCAACTCTGTAGTGATCCAAGGGTCATCATACGAGGCAACACCTCTCGCCGCCCACCCACCCAGTGAAGCAGGTGCAGGTCGTAAATCGTACAAGTGGCGTGAATCATCTAAGGCTGCAAGAGGTCCTTCAAAGTCCCACAACATTTCCACCTGATACGCTGGTCTGCCCTCATCTGCCTTGCTTGTAATTGCAGAACCTCCTTTTTCCTTTGATGTTGTAGTAGCTAAACCAAGCAAGGCTTCCCTACGCCTTTCCTCCTCTTCGTCTTCTCTCTCCTCTTTTTCTCTTCTAGCCTCCCTCAACTTCTCATTCTCTTCTCTCTTGTGTATGACACTTTGTACATCTACTCCCATTCGTCCGGCCAATGCTTCCACCAATTCTCTTTCGTCGTCATCTTTCTCTCTACGATCTCTCTCTTGCCTATGCTTTCTTCTATTTGCTCTCTCTGCTCTGAATGCCTTGTCTGCCTTTTCCCTCTCTCGCTGCGATTCACTCTCTGCTTCTTGATTTCGAACATTACTTTGAATAGAGGCTTTATTCGAATTTAGATATGCTGCTATCCTCTTTTCAGTCTCTTCCTTGTATACCTCGTTGATAAGATTAAAAGTGATTGATTCCACTTCCTCTAAGTAGTCATTGTATCGATTCAAGTCATCAAAGTCTTCTTCTCTTTTATTGAACAATTTCCCCACTCTTCGACGAATATCGACTTCTCTTTCCACTTGTAAATCTTGAAATGTTTGAATACCAAATTGATTCTTACGACAAGTTTTATGACATTCTGGACATGGAGCTGGACCTAGTGAAAAGATTCGATCAAGACACGATTCACATAATTTGTGATAACAAGGTGAAACCAATAATCGTAATTTTGGATTTAGATATCGATCCGTTTTGCATTGTGGGCATTTATCATCTGCAGATGAATAATCAACAATTCTTCGACTTGGGTCACTGGGAGGCTGCATTCGGGGTGCAGCTCCAATATTCAGAGCAGAAGTCATGTTGACGCCACCATCTCGATGAGATTGATTCGACTGAGCTCCACCACTCGAAGCAAATCTTTGTGCATTGCCATTATTTGCACTCAGTCGAGCACCCTGGTTCGCACCAATGCTTGTGCTTCCTCCACGCCCTCTAAACGAAGAAGGAGTATGAGCACCCCGCCTCGACATGACCAGTGCGAGGTATTGTGGGGGTACAAAGTGAAGATGTAATAATGATTGGATTTAAATATTTACAGTATGTGAGGTACCGATATATGGATTAGGAAGATGGGGAAGCTTTTGACACGTGAATTACCTTCTTGATAGCAACTGCTACTACTTTTACTCCTCTGCCTTGCATCCTCTCAACCTTATACATCGGCATCATAATGGAGGAAGTCAACCAACAAATGATCGACCCACAGCTTATGGGTGATGATGACTACGTAAATACAGAGGCATCAAATGGAGTAAGAGGAGGCGATGTTTCAGAAGATGAAGCTGTTGTTCCTCGTAAAAGGCCTGGAGGGGAACAAGATCAAGAAAGTGGTGAAGACGATGAAGAGACACCATCACAGATACAACAAAAGAAGAAGAAGAAGCATCGTAGTGAGGAGCGAGACGAAAATGTGGATGAACCAGATGCAAGGGAAGAGACGGAACAGGAAAGAAGACGACGAGAAATGCTGAGAAAGATTGATGCTGCTGCAAAAGGGCAAAAGAAGAGGCCTAGAAAGAAAGCAGATGAGACAGATTTGGAGCAAGCAGCAGATGATGAGGTGGTACGAATGAGAGATATGATGCAGGCAGCAGCTAGTGAAGATCAAGAAGCCAACTTGGAGAAGAGGCCTGCAACCGCAAAGTTGCGATTATTGAAAGAGGCAGTCGAGACATTACAAAAGTGAGTGTAATTTGACAATATATTTACCCTGTCTAGTATTGATGATCTACTTGGTAATAGAACTGGATATCAACAAGCTATCTTGGACAATAATTTGCTGGAAGCAGTCCGTATGTGGCTTGAACCCCTACCAGACCGGTCACTTCCGTCTTTAAATATTCAGAAGGCCATGTTTCCGCTATTGGATCGAATGTATATTGATTCAACCAGTCTGAAAATGAGTGGATTGGGCAAACTAGTACTCTTTTACACTCGGTGCGATCGAGTCGACAAAGGCATTGCAAGAATTGCAGATCGATTAATTGGTGAGTGATGTAGGCCAGCAGGCATAGGAAGATGAAGCTTAATTGCGTATTTTGGCACACAGAGGCATGGTCTAGACCAATTCTCAAGAGATCGTCATCGTATAGAGATAGACAACAGGCTCGTCGAGAGTATCAAGCAGATCCAGAAAGAGCTCTGCAGAGAGCTCTAAAAAATAGTCAAGCGAGCACTCAAAACAATTCTCAAAGAGCTAGAATTCCCGAGAGTGTTACTGGAAATGCTTTCCGATATGCACCCATTACAAGTGTGTCTGATCGTCCAGACGATTCAAAAGTCCATTCACAAAAGATCAACAAATTCAAGAGAAGCATGCAGGCGGCCAAGCAACGATAAAGACTTTCTTTCCTTTTATTCTCTTATCATGTGTAACATTAGTATTACTACGAAGTTGAATCGCACCATCTTCATCCTCATTGCGAGACTTTTAGACAGATTTAAAACACTATGAGTGTCAAGCGAATAAACACGCTAAATGAGAAGCTCCACGTTTGTGTCATTCAAGTGTTTCCATTTAGGTTGATTATCAGCTCATTCCAACACCTACTTCCTAATTTCTACTGAGAGCTGTACCGCTATCATGCCTACAGCTGCTCCAAAGATTGTAGAATTATCTTCTAATCTGCCTGCGGAGGAAATCTCGAAAACAGCAAAGATAAGCAAGAAGCAAACAGCGACGACATCAGTAATTGCAAGTGGAAAGCCTCAAAAGAAGAAATCATCATCATCATCACCAACTACTTGGTCTTACTTTTTGTTTAAATGGACTCTGTTTGCTGTGCTTCTAGCTTTTGGTGCAGCACAATTCATTGCAGGTGACCTCTTGTGGGGATATCGGGGGAAATATGTTAAGAAACAGACCTACTTTCCAGTGAGTGAAATCGAATCAAGTACATTAAGATACAATATAGGCCCAACTAAAGTCGGCCATCCTATTTCTACCCAATCAATTTTAGCCCAAGCAAAGAGTTTTTACACCGGAAGAATTATGGGAATTTAATGGAGAAGACCCAGAGAAGCCAGTATATGTGAGTTGGCGACTTTGGTAAGAGTAGCACATACCAAAATATAGAGCTAAAGCTATTAAGTAATCTGGCAGCTCTCAATTTTGGGAAAGGTATATGATGTGACAAGTGGTAGATGGATATATGGACCAAGGGGAAGCTATCACTTTTTCGCAGGAAGAGATGCAAGTCGTGCCTACGTAACTGGATGCTTTGAAACTCATCTTACCCATGACGTTCGTGGCTTGACTATTGCCGAAATTCAAGTGAGTGGTACAAGTAATAGTCAAGATCTGCATTACTTTCGATTGACCCGACTCTCTCTTTTTTTTTTCCCTCTCCACAGCAAATTGCAATGTGGAAAACCTTTTTCGATGATCACCCTCGATATTTTCAGATTGGAAGTTTAGACTTGCCCACCATTGATCCAAAATCGCCTATCCCAACACCATGTAACGATAATGCAGAGTCAAAAGACCCAAGCGCAATTACCAGCTAAGGGACAATCAATTAGTATTAATATTCAATCATCTATGTCATTCTGGGGAACTCTAAGTCCTTGAATGGTTACAAGCATGAAGGACCACGTTCGAGAGACAAGCGCCTGGGGTATAATACTATGCACAATGCAGGCCCACTTCTTACAATGTGCATAATCAATCAAAGACGACGACATCCCTTCGATTAATTTCCATTCGTCTTCTAATTTGGCCTACGATTCTCTTGCCTCTGCCATCTTCACCTCTCTCTACTGGAAACTCTCGTACAATGTATTCTTGTCCAATCAGATCAGGAGGCAATTGAATGCCACTAAATTTGAGAATTGTTTGTAACAATTTCCTTTCATTCTTTGCAGTCTCCTTTTCTTCTTCTGCAATCAACTGAACAGAGTCTTGACCTTCACCTACAATCTCTACTTCAGGCATTGTATCTTCCTTTCCATTGATGGCTCGATGAATAGCTCGAAAGAATGCTCTTCTTGCTGCATCTTTTCCACGCTGCGTTCTAGTCTTTTCCACCGCTGTCAAACCATCTGCGTCTGTCTCTTCTCCACTCGTATTACTACTATCACCAGATGACCTTCTAGGTAGTGGTTTGGTGCTCATATTGTTTGCTTCCATTTCTGCTTCAAATTGTTGCCTCCATGATTCTGGCGCACTAGCCCATGCCTTTCGAATAGCATCTGCTACCAATCTTCTAGCTCGATCACGGGCTTCTGCAGGCGATCGAATTGCCAAAAAAGGTTCTCGGTCATCAGGTCCAGCTCCCAAGGGACGAACGGCGTTAGAAAAGAATTGCCTATCAGTAGCGGCCGTCAACGCAGTAGGAGCTGCTTTGCTGTCACCTATCGATACATCGCTCGCTTCACTACTTCTCCTTGATCTTCCCAATACCAACTTCATTGGCTCTTCAGCAAAAGCGGCCGCTCTTTGAAAAGCAGCGTGGAGAGACGCTGGTCTCTTGTCTACTGCAGATAAGAGTGGACTTGATCCGGGTGTAGTAGCCGGGGTATTGAGAGCACTGGCTACATTGGGATCTGCAAAACCATTAAAGAGCTGAGCAGCTGAATTGGCAAAGTAGAAAGCTGTACCAGCTTCTGAGATTGATGCACTTCCCAAGATGGCTTCTCTCTGCTTGCGAGCTTCTTGTTTGCGTTTATACATTCTCCTTCGAATTGACATGACACACTTATACCCCCACCATAGATGCATAGGATATGTTGCGATAATACTGATTGCGGGGCCCCAAGATCCATCAATACCTGGAGTATTACGACCATGAGATGTACAGGCGGCAATCAAAAGTCCGAAATGGAAAAAGACTCGAGTCAAGAAAAAGGTGCCAGTAAATAGCATATTAGATCGAAATGGTGGGTGCAATGAGGCAATACCCATGGTAAAAGTTGGCAGCTGCAGACACCGGGACAAGTACAAGATGTCAGAGGCAAGGCTTAAGATTTCGACTTTAATTCGTCACTCACCTCAAAGATACACGCCATAACGGCAATATGACTCCATCCTTTGTGCAACCAATAGGCGAAGAGGATCGTGTATGCAGTGTGATGGATCCAACCACTAGATAAGTTGATCAATTTCCGGTAGTATATTGCCCCTAGACCTAGATCACTCGTCAAGTAAGCAACAAAAAAACAAGACATGGGATGAGCGAGCCATCGTGTTCTTGGTTGAATAGCATGGAAGTCGAAACCGGAACCTAAAAGATCGATTAAATAAGGAATACTGACCAGCGTCATTATACCTCCATTGACGGTTGTCAATATCCAACATCTTTGCTTGAGTTTCTTCGGATCAGCACCTCGATATATCGTATTCGAAAGGACGTGAAAAGTGGTGTGAAGGACAATGATGGAAATTGCATAGTATATGGCGAGAAGAGGATCTCGTAGTGGTGAAGGGTTTGGTATCACGTAATTGATGAGATCTCTAGGAAGCAGATACCACTGCATTTCGGGGAGAGAGGTGACGAAATTGCTATATTTTTCACTGGGAAAGATTCGCTGCCAAGACGTTTATGATAGTGAAGGAGGATGGAAGAGAGGAGGTGAAGCTAAGAGGATGAGAGTTATCGGATAGGACTCCTATCGCGCGATGCGGGCAGGTGAAAGGTGGTCCGGTCCTGTGTTGATGTCGGCTCTTCGCGACGTGTCTCTCAAAAAAAAGTATCGAAAGAGCAGCAAATAAGGTCGTTTACAGTGCTATAATCATCTAAGGCTCTGTTTCAGTTGTCGAGAGGTAAAGGTAGAGTGAACGAGAGTTCATAGAGAAGGGTGAGCGAACGTGATTAAGGTAGAGCAACACATATCAATACACAACTCAAAATAAAAATAAAAAAAGTAAAACAAAACAATTTTCTAAAAGCGCGCTCCACACTCCACGTTTGCATGCCACAGACCGTAGAGCTAAATTAAGAGACGGAGAATTTCACAGTCTCCTCTTCTTATCTATACCATCAACAACAACACCATCTAGCAAATTTTGCAAGTACGATGAATAGATAAAGAACAAGAGAAGTTCCTTTTGACTAGCAAACAACTCTTTTGTGCAATTCTTTCCTCTTGGCAAAGTCAGACACATCGTTTCATTTCAGCACCCAATGCTCTGATAGCAGTGGTATGGTATAGACGCCTTTGCATGCCGGTATAGTAACAATTTCCATCATCAATACTTTTCCTTATCTACATGAATAGCTGCAGCTTTTAGACACACAATCAAGTCATAAATTTGCCTGCTGGTTGTGTAATGCGCATGCCGCTAGTACCAGAGCTTCTTCTAGCCTTGTCCATTCCCATAGGTACTTTTTGATTATTCTTCACCTCAAATTGGAAACCTTTTTGCACGTTCGACTTGTCCTCTTCTGTTTGGTACTTGTCCTTTTTACGCTCTTGGCGTCGACGTTCTTGTCGATTTCCTTGGCTACTTGGTCCTTCCTCTAGTGCAGGTTCTGAATTACCGCCTCCACCCTCAACATTTGTACTTTGAGGTGAGCGAGGACGAGGGTAGTCGGGAATAGGTTGAGGGATGTTGGCAGCATCTTCAGGAGAAGCAGAAGGAGAAGTGCTGAAGAAGATGATGTGAATCAAGGTTTAATATTCAAATAATTTTATTATTACGCCTTAACCTGCAAGCTGAATCATCTCACCTGTTAGCAGCCTTTGAAGGACTACGCATTGGCTGACTTTGACTTAATCTTCGTCCTCCAACTCGAACTAATAGCAAATAGAATAGGAATACGAAGAAGTCATTTGACATGGTGAGATGACTCAGATTCACGCCTATCCCCCCCGCCCCCCCACCACACACACACACACACACACACACACACTCACTCACTCGCAATAGGATGACCAGCTACCTGTTCATGACTACTCATTGTTTTGATAAATTACTTTGTGAGCTCACTGTAAATACTTGTTGTCCTGTTGTCCAGATGTGAAATACTTGCTAAGAAATGGGGAAAATGTTACCTTTCAATTTGGAAAGAGTATAAAATGGGGAGAGTCTTTAATGACCCTTGCAATTCTTGCCTCGCCCCTTTATGCTTTTCCTTTGTGAGACAGTCAAGCTCACCCACCAAGCTTGTGGGAGCTAGAGCAGCTAGCTACTTTGCCGAACGCCTTTACAAAAATGGGGCGGGGGCGAAGTAGGCGGGGTTGAGGCACTCCAACTACGGATGTATCAATATCATAAATTCACAAGATGTGCACAGACCATGTCCGCCATTTCTCCTTTTTATTCTTTGCTTTATTTCTAATTTAAAATTGATAGACCCCCCACCCTACCCCATTAGATGAATAATATATCAGTCAGACGAGCAGGATTCTCTTTCAAAAAGCCACTCTAAATTCAACTGAAATATACACAATTGGCAATTCCATACGTCACACACGCTTTAAAGCGAAAGCGAAAAAAATAAAATAAAATAAAATAAAAAAAAATGAAGTGCATTTTGACATATTTACAGTATATTGTATCTCTGCAAAAAGAAAATGACAAGCTAAGCTTTTCCATTAAGATGTAGTAGTAGCCCCGATAGAATATCCTTCTGTCTTTGCATCTTTCGTAGTACTTGTACTTGTAGTCTTTTGCGCAGCATCAGAAGAAGATGAAGCAGAATCATTTGTGGATGCTAGTTGCCATGCTGGAATAGAAGGTTTAGATGTTGCGATGGAAGGTGAAGAAGTTCCATTACTACCTTCATTGGCATGAATATTTGCACTGTAGGGAGAGTAAGGACGAGGAATAGTTGAAGTTGCACTGCCAGATGCATTTCTTGAAACAAGTAGAGACTTGAGTGATTTAAGTTCATTTTGTAATTCAGTCAGACTAGCTGTTTGTGCTTCCTTTGTCTTTTCAAACATCTGTCAAGGGAGGAAAGAAAGAAGAAAAAAAAAGGGGAAAAGGAAAAAGAAGTTTTATTAAAAAGTGAGGGTCTATGATGTTTGATGTATGGCTAATTAGTAAACTTACCGAAGCCAGAGAGCTCTTCATTGCATCCACTTCACTTTTTACGTTTTCCATCTCTTCTCCTCGCTTCTTATCTGATTGTCGAAGTATAATTATCGTTTCCTCTACATCCTTGATAGCCTTTTCAATACTCTCCTTTTGCTCTTCAATACCTGCCTTGACAGCCTTTGTTTCTGCATCCAATGCACTTAATTGTGCTGCTACTTCATCATATTTTGCTGTCAATGCATCTCGATCTTCTTCCAAAATGGTTTGATTTGGTGGTTGTAGATGTGGAAACAAATATTTTCTTGCTAACGAAATGATTCCATACCCTACAGTACCAGATACTACTGCCATGATAAACCAATCTCGCCAATCTCGATCGTGATGAGCCTGAGCCTGAGCCTGAGCTTGATGAGGGAAAGGTCCATAGGCATTTCCGCCGCCACCATAATATACTGGTTGTTGTGATTGAGTTGTATAAACGCTGTGACTTGGACCTGCTTGAGCAGCTACACCTGCTGTAATGGCACCACTGGCACCAGTTTGTCGAAGTGCTTCATCAATTTCATCTGGACTTAATCCTTTACTTTCTAAAAATGAAACTCTTTGTGATACGCTTGATTGTTGAACTTTAGGATCATTGAGAAATGAGATGGCCGAGGTGACCATATCTGGCCGAACATGCCTTGGTGAAATCTCAGAGGATGACATGCAGCCTATACGCGATGCAGCACTCTAATACAAATGGAGTACAAAAAAAAAAGGTAAGTTGTAAAAATTTGTGAAGGATGGTGGATTTTGCCATCCGTCGCCTATCCGGCTGAAAGCAGGTCGCGAATTAACCGGATACACGTGTTCAAAAGTCTTACCACCATCCTAGGTACATCTTTTGATAAGCGTACAACTTTAACATGCTAAGAATCATGAATCAGATAAAAGGAGTAAAATTGCAAATGAAATTAAATAAAAATAAAAATGAAAGGGAGAAATAGCTGAAGGAGGCAGTGAATTAGTTGAAGGTGATTTGTGAAGGAGGGTAAAGCTAGAGGGAATTAATAGATTTAAGGCGAAATTGGGCATCAATCTAGAAATCACCACCCATGTCACCACCACCGTCATCAAAACCGCCGCCCCCATCATCCTGAGAAGTTGGTAAAAAGCGAGTAGACAAATATTCCATTAGCTATGCAATGACAAAATTAAAACGGCAACTCACATTTTGCTGTCCATCCTGGTAACCGTCTTGATAAGCGTGATCTTCCATATTATCAATACCATTCATTAACATGGCACCACCAAGTACTATATCATAGAAAAAACACAATAAATTAATTTAAATCAGCGCAAATGGTTTGTCTTTTTTTTTTTTTTGGGTGAAAACTTACAACCAGCACCAGCACCTAAAGCCATTCCACCCATACCCATTCCACCTCCACCACCCATTCTTCCACCACCAAATCGACTAGGTTGTTGCTGTGCCATCATTGGCTGTTGACCATATGCTGGCTGTCCGTATCCTCCCATCATTGGTTGTTGACCATAACCACCTCCATACCCTCCACCAACCATCATTGGTTGCCTACCATAGCCCATTTGCTGTTGTTGACCCCACTGACCCCGCTGATCCTGCGGTGGAGGACCTGTAGGTGGTGAAAAGTTTTGAGATTGTCCTCCTCCATTTTCATCATGTGGATGTACCCAAATTGATCTTGGTGGATTTGCTCGTGTATCTACGAAAAAGTGTCGTTTGTAACTGTTTATAGATGATATTATCAGCATCATTTTTTTGCGTTACTACATTTGCAAAGGCAGACTTCACTCACTTGCTATCCCACTGCTTTACCCATCCATCTGGTAAAGGCCGATCATCGCCACTGTTTCCGCTATTTTGCTGAGCTTGAGGTTGTGGTGAACTAGGATAGCCACCACCATATCCACCACCACCTTGCTGATACTGTTGTCCACCATAACCTCCTCCCCCACCTTGTCCATATTGGTTGCCGTACTGACTATTACCACTACCACCTTGTGCTTTTCCAGCCAGCTTGTCCAAGAATCCCATATCAAATTTCAAAAATTGAATGTAAAAGAGAAAAGAGAGAGAGAGAGAGAAAGGTTGAATTGTCTACTTCGCATGGGCCTCGCTCGCTCCACAAGATGCTGGTCCGATTTAATAGATGCAAGCCAATTACAGTGGCTGTACGGACACCACGTGGCTCAAATGCCAAGCATTTATCATACCTATATGATCCTCCATTATTACTTTTAATTCTCAAATTTATGACATACGAGTGGACATTTATTCACTGTCGAGTTCCCATTGGATAGCTGAGAATGAAGCAAGATAGGCAAGGAATGGTACGATTACATTTTGAAATTTAGAATTGTGGATGATTTGATGAGAGAAGATGTAAAGAGAAAGAGAAAAAGGATTAGTAATTAAAACCTAAGAAAAAAAAAAAAGTATTGTGTGGAACGGAAGAGGAGGTTTGATGATAGGTAGTGCAAGCCTTTTATTTATATTTTTTTTTTTCTTATATTGAATAAGCTCCGTACCTTTTATTTTGAGTGCGAAATCTTGGGTTTTCTTTCCAAGACACTACTGAGTGCCATTGCGCCCCTAGTTGCAGGATCACCGACATACTCGACTGCAGCAAAAACTACATCAAGTTTCTTCAATTCTTCCACCAACAAATCTCGATAGCTTTTTTGACTGACCAAACCACCTCCCAGACAGAGAACAGAATGGTGACTAGAAAGATGAGCTTTTGCTTTCCTTGAAGGTTGTAAAATATCTTTGATTTGGAGCGCAATAAAATGAGCCTGAGATTGTAAAATTTGCAAACACAGCTTGTCGTTGTGATTAAAAGCAAGATGAAAGACTAGAGGAGTTAGTGAAGCCAATCGATGCTTTCTCTCTGAGGTCGCTCGAGGTTGAATTGAATCCTGATTTGAAAAAGAAGATGCAACACTTGATACTTCTGTTGCAACAGCAGATTCACTTTGATCATGAGAACTATGAGCAGAGCTACGCGCACGTACAAGACGTGAATTGATGGCATTATTACTACTACTCTCACTTGGACTTGAACTGAGTGATGGAATTGGCGAATGACCACGAAGTCTAGTTTCTTCATCGATCTGGTGTCCAGTTGGTGGAAGTAACTTGATGGAGGCCTCTGCTTGAATAAATGGATTTGCTGGACGACTTTGAATTGTGCTGGTACTGGAACGAAGAGTTCCATCGGAAAGAGTATGGGACTCGGCAGGTGAAGAAGCAGATTGAACTATACTTGGTACACAAGCAAAATTCGATGAATAGCTAGGTGTATCATCAAAATAAACGGCTCGAAGTAAGTCATCTGTTGAAATTAGTCCCCAGTCTTGCAAGATGCGATCTCTCAATAATTGTCCAAAAGAGTATTGCTTCTTTACACCATCATCAATGCCTCTTTCACCTTCGCACTTCTGCTCTTTTACCACTCCCAATTCTTTTGAATCCCTATCATACTGTTCCAACATAATTGTGATGTCACTTGCTGTAAATTCTTTTGACAATCTTCCGTGTATTTCCAAATCTACCTCGGACCTAAAATCTGAATGGTGATCCTGCACCCTTTTTTCTTTCTCTCGATCTTCGACTTCTTCATCGGAAGTTTCATCACTTTCCGAATCTCCTTCATTTCTTTCTCTGGCCAGTCTTTCTCGATCGGCTAGATCCAATACTTGACGCACAGCTGCTCTACCAACGGAATAACCACTTCCTTCATCACCAAGTAACCAACCAAATCCTCCCACACGACCAAGTACTTTTAACATTCCATTCCGACTTCTTTTAAAACTCATGACGATACTTCCAGTTCCAGCTATAGCAACAACACCACTTTTAATCCCTTCCCGGGAAGAATCTGTGATTGGTGACGCCAAAAGTGAGGTATCATTGGCAACTATAAGCTTTTCGCTAGGATAGGGTAGATTGAGAAGATTGGCAAGGTGAGGGCTAAGTGTTGTCACGTCAGCTGGGCTATCCACCCCTGCTATTCCAAACCAGGCAGCTTGTATTTGAGGTTTCGATACTTTACTGGAACTAGTCGGTGATTTGATGGACCTCAAGATTTCTACAATGCTTGTTGGTGAATCATCATCGCAATCGCTTGACTGACTCAATTTAGTGCCATTAGACAAGAATGGTGTGAACTCTTCCTCGGCATAATGTCGACGAACGTTTTTTAAAGCATCTTTGACAGCGCTTTCAACACTATTCAAGAATGGATGAAGACCTTCATCAGTAAAATTGGAAGGACCTCCCCTACCTTTGCCCACCAATCGCCCATCCTCATCGCATACAGCAGCTGCAGCTTTTGTTCCACCACAATCTACAGCCAAGTATAGTCTAGGTGGCCAATTTCGACTCTCTTGAGGTAGTGAAGAGGGACCAGCTTCAGTGTTAGGCTGCATCTTTGTAATCAAAGCGGGTTGGATTGAAGTTGTAGAAAATAGCAGCTATCCGATCAATGTCCTCAGATAAATTTGACCTATCGGATACCTAGCCTCCCCTGCTGGTCGGATTTTTATCTGGTATGGAATGGATCAGATAAGTTGGCCAATACCTATATAGCCACCAACAAAGGCAAGCTATCGACGAAATTTTTTTTGGCCGCAGCGAGTAGAATCGCTAATACGCAAAGTCGATTTAGTCCGATCAGCTGTTTTAAAAACCCCTCCGACTGAGCTTATCTTGGCAGGTTGAGATTGCTCAAGTGACAGTATTGATTAAGGGACGAAGGGGAAGGAATAGATAAATTAACAAAAAATTGATAGTGTCGAGTCGTAAGAATATCAACTAAGGTTTGTGAGATTCATGATGATTGGTAGGTTTGGAGAGGGAGAGGGGAGCCAAGACGATGAACCACCCCGACGATGACAGTTTATTCCGGTGACTCGCCCGCCATCTTCAATTTCAAGGAAGGATACAAGACTTTTTCCCCGGCCAAGGACCAATTATTTAAAATATATTTTCTATTTACTCAATTAAACCAAAACAAATTAAAGAAAACAAATGTGAAAATGAAGGTAATAATACTACACAAATCGAGTCAAATATAATACCATCCGCGACTTAAAAATTATTTAGTTTGGTATGGATTTTGTGTTATTTTTTTCTTTTTGACATTCGACCCTTTTCTACCGATTTAAAGTGGTACCAAAGACTATCGGATACAATCATATTTTACAGTTAAGACCAATTATCAGACTCCGAGTAGTGGCTTTTAATAATTTTTGATGTTTTTTTTTTTTTTTTTTTTGTTTCTACGACAATTGATTCGAAAGCTTCACCTATATAAGCTTTGACATCTGCCTTGTGAATTTAAAGCTTTTCCAATGATCAAAAGCTTGTTAATGTAAGAGATTGTGAAATATCTGCAGAGCCCTGATTCCAGGCTTTATCTTAATAATCCATCTGCACGTTTATAGCGGTCATATTATTTTTCATCCAGACTCGGCCAAATCAGCGTGGAGGGAAGTCAGATGGGTAACAAGTTGGAAAAAAAAAAAGAGCAAAAATTGAGAAAGATGAATGAGGATGCATTTTTCAAAATCCCACACCACTCATTCCGACGCTACCTACTCCCTTTCCATAACCAGCGAAATCATTCACACTTTTTATGCTATCACCGCTGCCACTAGTTCCGAGCGAATTGTCACTGCTACTACCACCACCATCACCTTCGTCGTCTTCATTTACCACTCCTTGCCCTTCGTTGACTATTGCCTTCCTTTTCTTCTGCTCCTTACTTTTTGATCCCACTGCACTGCTTGAACTTTCTTGCGGTAGATGAGCATCAATGTCCCTTTCACCCACTCGAATAGATTCATCCATCAAATCAACTTGTTGCGTTGAACGTCTTTGAAATTTGGATTTGCTTCTTAAAAAGCTGCCTTGACTACCTCGTTTGGCTGCTGGGTGTTCTTCCACGTATAACATGAGCTATGAGAGAGGAGATACTTAATATTTTATAACGGCTCCTTCTTTATCAAAATGAAATATTGACTATCTCACTCACATTTATCACTCCGGTATCCAGGCTCTTTACTGGCAATATAAGGCTGTCATCTACTTCACCTGCTTGAGTACTCTTATCTGACGTACTTTTTTGTACATCAATAAAGGGTACCCAAGGTCCTTGCGATGGTTCCTGATTTAGCGATAGAAGCAATATAAAAATCGCAGTCCTAGATACAATGCTTATGTTCTTCTACTCACATTCCCGCTCTTGTCTTCTGTTTGTGGTTCAAGGCCGTCTTTCATGTCAAGTATAACGGCCCAAGTGACGTCTAGAGAGGAAACTTATATTAGGTACGTCCTTCATGTACTCTTCTATCTTAATTTCGAACTCACCTTCAACATTTCCAATGTCGCCCAAAGCACCATCAAGCGAGATGAGCTTCATCATAAATGATCGTAAATTCAATTCAATTATTTCCATTGTCATATTACCCGGTATACTGCATGATTGTTTCATGAATATTTACAATAAGACTCTACTACAGCATCATCTTACTCACCTCAAATTTCGATCTCGAGGCTGAATGTTGTTGAGTAAAACTATAACGTCGAACCGATATCGCTCAAGTACTTGTAGAGTTGATATACTGGTGAGGACTACATGAACTGAGCGAAGAGCAGACTGGAAAAGGTAAAGTAGTCAATGCTACAGCTATGCAGAATAATCACCCTATTTGGTTGAGACGTACCTTTTCTATTTGAACTTTGGCAGCATCTACAACTTCATCTATATACGATGTGAGGCCTGGATGACGAGAAGCCCAAACTGGAACCCGATATCGCTGACGACGAGTAAAGACATCTACAGACTTTTATGAGTGTCATTTTCGTGACGTGATTACAATTGTACACTCACTGGGAGGATACACTTGGCGATGACACAAAATTGTATGAATGGCGGTTTTGACTGTGTAGAAGTTATGCTACTTCAGTATACCTTTTACTTGGCATTTTAGACCTCTTTCACCTACTGAAGCCACACAAGACGTCGACAGTCTCTAGTAGAAGAGAATTGCAAATCACGTTTTTAAGTAAAGCTGAATTGTTGATTCTACAAATTGCTCATCTCACCATTATATGTCAGCTGACTTCCATCTGCGCCTGTCGAGCTAGAAGTTGTTGCACTTGCCATGGACTCGAGATGAAAGAAAAAGAAGGAAGAAAATATCAAAGAAAGTGTTGGTCTTCGTTACCTAAGTTTAATTGACGCGCCTCAACTTTTTTTTTCTGACATTAATCCGTATAAGCACGGATCCCGGTACTTGAATGTATCTATCTATAAGTGTACTTTAGAGCTCAGGACAAAGTAGAGGCAATTTAAAGACTAAAATTTCCACCTCTCAGCATTCACTTTGTTGCATCAAATTACGTATAGCCCTAAAGTTGTCTGAAGTACACAAAACAGGAGTGGGGTCGCTTCACAGATCAGCAGACGTATACATTCAAAGATGCAACAAGTCGAAGAGGGAGATCTCTCGCTTTCCCTCTCAGAGAAGGACGATCATGCACAGGAAGATCTTCAAGTCAGTCAAGATTATCAAGAAGTAGTCAGTCCAATTGATGGGGGAGGCGATCTAGGTAAAGGCTTTGGGGGCGAAAGACTGCTTTCTGAAAAGCAGCATGTAGTCAATGATAGGCGAGAGGAAGACAAAGAAGTTAGTAGACAAGAAGATGATGATGAAGAAAAAAACTTAGAAGGAATGAAAGAGAGTGAGTACTTTCTGTAGACATTTTGTGCCAAATCTCACAAGCTCGAGTTATTCCGCTCGATTCCTCCTTCGAAGTTGAGAATCCAGCTATAGTTATTTTGAGCCCATCTTTGCAAAGGGCTAATGGAGATGTCGATGCAGCGACAAATAGCGAAAAGAATAGTTCGGAGGTATCAATTTTGATGAGCAAATCACCACATAAACGGGAAGACTCTGTTCCTTTACAAAGATATGATATCGATGGTGATCTAGATAGTACGCAAGAGTTTTTGACTTCAAAAGAATCTGGAAAAGGACAAATTGAGCTTCAGCCCTTTCAGCATCAACGACGTGTATCTTCGTTTAGTGAAACAGAAGATGCTGGATTGGACTTTGTCGACGTCCGCTTGGATCGAGAAGCAAATCCACGATCACCTTATGGATCAGGTGCATTCCAAGCTTCAAGGAGCGCCGTTGAGATTCGTCAAGATTCTATATCGTCGAACAGTAATGAAGCCAAAAGGGTAGCAAGAGAAGTGGAAGAGAGAGAGAGGAAAGAAGGTGAGCTAGATCTACATCGCAGAGGAAGAACAACTAGCGATGATGGTTCGTCCACTTCAAGTCGAAGTTCAAGAGTCACTGGACGATCTGTAGAAGGTCGTTATATGGGAAGAAGAAGTCGACCTGCTTCTAGAGCGACGAGTCCTGAACCAAATGGTACATATAAACCTCAATCTATTAGTAGATCCCCATCAGTAACTCTGGCTGTACCTTATGCGGACGGGTTCGATGATACTTCGATGGAGTCAGAAGGAGGTTCAGGATTAATAATGGCGGTGGCTGGGGAAGATGGAGAGATCAATATTGTACCTACCTCTGAAAGAGTGCTACCGACACCTCCGGAACCGCAAACCCAACCAAAGGAAGAAGTCATACTCACACCTCGAGAAGTCTCCTCACCTGAAGAGCCACCAGTCATTGAAGAAAAAGCAAAGAAGAAAGAAGAGGAAACGGAGGAGCATAAGAATGACGAACAGACTGCTACTACTAAAGGGGCTGATGCAGCAACGACTAGTACACCTCCCTTGCCGACTGCTGAAAGCAACAATAGCCTAAGTGATGCAGCAGATAAAAAGAAAGATAGAAGGCGAAGGGAGTCATCAAACAAACCATCTGCATTAGAACAGCATGTTTCAAGAACTAGAATGACAAATTTACCACCAAAACCAAGGCAAGAAGATGTAAAGCATATGCATGATTTTGAAGCAATGATGAAACAATCTAGAGAAATGGAAGTAAAAAAGCAACAAGAAGCAGAGGACAAGAAGCGACTGAAAGATTTTGAATTACAGGAAAATATCAAGATTTGGGAAAAGGATATTTTACCTAGTTGGACAAGGGCACGGAGGGAGGTAAGACTACGAAAATTATGGTGGAAAGGTATTCCATCTAGTATTAGAGGTAGACTTTGGGCTTTGGCTTGTGGAAATAACCAAATGTTACCAAGGAATCTCTTTAGCAAAGCAAGCGCAGAAGCTAGAAAGAGTAGAGAAGAAAATACATTCCCATTTGGCGATCTGCAAGCTATTGAAGCGGATATTGAAAGGACACTTCCCAGTCTCAAGGTGTTTCAAAAGCAAACAGGCGCTCTATATGAAGATTTATTTTCAGTCTTGTGCGCATTCGTTATAGTAAAGATGGATCAATTAGAGCACAAGACTCGACTTGACAAGGGAAAAGAAAAAGAAATTGATCAAGAAAAAGAATTAGTCCATGTATATCAAGAAGGAACAGCCTCTCTGACAGCGATGCTATTGACCAATCTAAGTCCTTCTGAGACCTTGATTGCTCTTTTAAATCTTATTGCAGAGCGTCCTTGGTTACAAGCCTTGTATGCTCCATTTAGTGAAAAAGGTCAACAAGATCCAGCGGCTGGATTTGATCGTGTATTCGACACTCTATTGGCGGATCAAATGCCCAAAGTGTATGCAAATATGCAATCTAGGGGAGTAAGACCCAGTGCATACGTGGTAAAGTGGGTAAAGACGCTATTTGTACCTTATCTTCCCTTTGATTTGGTAGCTCGACTATGGGATTGCATGTGAGTTGAATTTCGCTTGAGAACGAGAGAGCGAATGATATTGACATTATCAATGAAAAGACTGCTTGATGAAGGTGATGCTCTCATCTTTCGAATTGGTATTGCTCTCGTCTCTCTTCTCTCAGCAAGACTATACGTTCCTGAAAAATTAGAAGTGAGGCTAGCTCTTGAATCGCTTGTCCTGTACATTTTTGCTGATTGCCTTTTTTGCCTACACCTTTTTAGCTCATTTCAATTCTTTGCGGCAACAATCGAGCGGCTCTCAGCGTTTGGTATCGCATTAAAAATGAAAACAGTAATGGACCTCTTTCACCATCAATACAAAGTCCTGGTGGAGGGGAAACAAATCAGGATATAAATAAGCAATTATCAATAGAAGCACCACCTGAATTCGTTCCTCTCGATAACATATATGGAGGTCAATACGACATCAACGAGACCAACTTGTTTGAAGCTTTGGAAGAACAAGGAAAGTGGTGGAAAGACAGTACCTTGGAGCGACTTTTGGATCGAGAATTGGTGTCTTAAAAGATACTACGATTTGGAGCCACCTTGCTCTCGATGATAGACTTTGTATAAGTAAAGTAGTATAGCATTATCATCAATTGATATAGTCTATACTGGTTCAAATCTACACGGGCTGAAATTGTCGAATCTTGACACCTGCATCTTGAAAAATCTTGCGAGAACGATCGTCAACTCTGTATGCTAACTGGTAGACAACTTCTTGGACTCCCGTCTGAACAATCTTGACAGCACAACGCAGACACGGGCAGCTTTACGGCATAGAAAAGAAGCTTTAGTATGAGGGTCTCTCAAGAAGATCGAGACGCTACTCACGTATTACAGTAGAGGACCGTCCCTTCTGCTCCTCCTCTTTCCCTTCCGCACTCCAAAAGAGCATTCTCTTCTGCATGCAAACATAGACATTCATCCAATGCCGTGCCACCCGCAGCTCCACCATTGCAACGATTACAACCACCCTCCGCACAGTTGACTAGACCTCGAGGTGTGCCATTATAGCCAGTTGAAAGGACTCGGTTGTTGCGAATCAAGACTGCACCAACTCTCCTCTTCATGCAATTCGACCGAAGAGAAGCTAGAGTGCAAAGAGATAGAAAGTATGTATCCCAAGATGGTCTTAGTCGGTGTGTAGAAGATAGAGAAAGTGAGGAAAGGTGGGTGTGCAGCGAAGATAGAGTAGAATAAGGGTTTTGTATCGTCATTGTTGCTGATTCCATCAAGGAACGAAGAGAATGTGTTTGTAATCGAGAGGCTAGCATACCAGAAGGTAGCACAACTTGTTGTACAATAGAAGAGACTGCAGCTGGTGAGTTGCAATCGTTTGATATCATAACACTCTGACTGGAAGAGGGAGTCATGGGAGAGTCATTAGGTATTTGACGTTGTCGCTGAGCTTTTAGTCCATAAAGTTGATCATCATCTGCATTGAGAAAGTCTTCTAGCGACATTTGTTGAGCTAATCCTCTTCTGTGAAACGAAGACCATCATTTGAAAATCAGTATACGTACAGCACTCCTACCATTCCACGTCCGGCACCGTCTCACCTCTTGATCTCTCTTTTCCATCGCACTATCACTGGAGCATCGACACCAATCAATAAGAAGAATGGTCGCTTGTCGAATCCAATCTCAATTTCTGCTCTCGATTGAAGATCCAGCGTAACAATATTGTCTCTCCAATGTGCAGTAGAATGATCTAATAATGCTTCCGTTGATAAAAATTCATGTGGCTGTTGAAGTTGGTCAGATCCGCCATGGCAAAGAGGAAGTAATTCTTCACTATGGTTTACTAGTGATGTCGAATGCGCAAGGAAAGCCGGACGAAATTGGTGATGAACGATCAGATACTTTGCAATTTCGAATTTGCCACTGCAAGCTGGTCCAACAATTGCAATTAACATTTCTGTAGATGATTTGCTACAGCTCGAATTGAAAGTGCAAGCAGAAAGAAAAAAAGATTGGGTGTCTAAATAAGAATTTATCTGATGCACATTAATCAGACGCGGCGCGTTTTTTCAGGTGACGAGTTTAATAGGTTGAATGATTACAGTGAGTCTCTCACAGGTTGAGAGATAAATTTGAAAGCTTGAAGACATATTCCAACAAGAGTATGTGTTAGGTACAAGTACATAGAATTCTGTAGAATACTTCATGCCGGTCCCAGTGCTTCCTCTCTATCCATCACTTCTTTGTTTAGCTTGACTAGAATTGTAGTCCGAAGTGGAAAATCTATAGAGGGTACACTATGTGCTGTGACTCGAGCAGGCTGTCATGAGGCAGAGGATATTCAGCAGGTGTTGTGGCTAGACAATGACATTTTGGACGACTCACGAATCCAAGGCCATCCAAGGCAGCTTCCACGATACCAGCAGTAAATGCTTCTACACTCAATTGATTCATCTCTTTTGGTACTGACATGGATTTTGCAAAGAGTGGATTGTTGGTGGATATCATATCTGCAATGTTAGGGTAGACGAGTGAGTGAGCTCTTATGGCTCATACGCCCTTCATTTACAAATTTTCTTTTAAACACACATTCATCGCTCCTCTCCGTACTCCTTTCTAAACTGTCCGCTGCCCGACCAAAGAGAGCTTTCCACAGCTGAGTATGTAGCCATAATAAAACGGGCAAGAGTCGAATCTCTCGCTTCGGAGCTCGATTATACGTTGAAGAGCTCGACGACAGCGAAGGAGCAACAGGAAATTCGATTCGGTGGTATAGCAAGGGCAGCACCCGTTGACCTACTCGATAACCTAAAAGTGACAATCTACAGTATGAATGACCGGTAGTCAGCATAAAACCTCTAGGGCTTACATTGAATTATTAGGATCCCTGTTAAAAGTCTCACTTTTTTTCTAAATCTGATATTCCCGATACACGATTTTGTGTATAGCTGACCATTTCTGCAAATAGAAAAGCCAAAGCACTGGTGCTAACTTCGCTATTTCTACTTCTATCTCTTGGCCTTTCCAATATATCTGGTCCAGCTACTGAAGACACTACCACATTACCAAAGTACTGTCTGCTTGCTTGCGAGTTGCTCCCTGATGGGGTGGTTGGTAATGTGCTATTTCGCATACTGGCTGTCGAGCTTGAAGGAGTCAAGGTAGACACAGCAGCAGAAGATCGACGAATGTAGCCTGGCAGACTAGCCCTAGGTGACATGGGTAGGCTCATACTGGAATTTCCTGTGCGTCCGCTTTGACTGACGTTGGACATCTCGCAGAATATGGGGTTTGTCAATGAATCACTTTGAAATGGTTGATTATCTTCTCTTCTTGTCGTGACAAGTGTTAGTCGCATACATCTAGATATTTTGGATAGATGATGCACTTTCCTTCGCGTGGCCATTTCTTGGCTCCATTTTAGACTTTTTGATGCACTCTGGGTGCCTTTTCGAATTTCCGGCCGGCAAAGGCCAACAGCCACTTTGCCCTCCCCCGTTACTTTTACGCTCATATCCTGTTCATTTCTACTCTTCAAGAAAGCTAATTAAGCCATTGCCTCTTCGAAACTTGGGGAGCTTTGTAGAGGGGAAGGTGCGGATCTACTCTTCATAGGGAGAATTTAGACAAAGATTAGAGTAATTTGAAGGAACGCCGATTAATCAAGCCTTTGCGTCTCATTACATCTTGGCTCATATCAAACGCTCCGCCTTTTCATGTCAGTAGTTCCACAAGCATCCCTTGCTATTCACAGCTAAAAGAACTTTAGAATCCATTCCTGGAGACCTGATTCGGAAAGTCATTTCGACGTAGGTATTAGATCGATATCTCTCACTACCATCTACTTCAGTCAAGATGCGAATTGCTAAAAAAGGAGTAGCATTGGCATCAGTAGCCATCTTTTCAAGTGCCTCATATGCATTTCAGGTAGCAATTAGTGATGCAGATCCACTTAGGCAGACATGCAGTGGAATGTGGAAAGGCAAGGATACCAAGATTGAACGTAAGCGAAAGAGACGAAGGAGTTATGGTATTGGTACTGATAATTATTCTATGCTTCTCTCATTCCAGTTAATTTCGACAGTGGCTCAGCTGGCACAGTTTCATCTTTGTTCTATGAGTTCTCTGACTTTTCATTGGTCGGGAAAGAATCAAAAGAGCACGATGTCTTTGGATATCCTGTGAGTGGATTGAAATAGCTTAAAATTTGTCTCATTGCTACAATACTTAATTTCAATATGCCACTTCAGATCAAAACTTATATCTGCACTTCACAAGCTGTTTTAGATGGTCTGTGTCAGCAAGATGATCTGGGCAACTTCATTGTATCATCGAACTCAACCACCACCTCAATCTATACAAAGAGAATTGATCTGGGCAACAGTGCAAATCTCGATGCAAATAAAGTCATTTATAATGTCACACGGAAAGGATATTACTGCGTCGGTGCGAGTGAGCTCCATTTAGAAGACTGAAGAGGGAGAATACTCTTCCTGTCGTTGATGATTGAGTGTGTTGCTCATTTATTCTTCCTTCTTTCTCAGCGGCGGTACCCATGACTACGCAAGCCAATACTGGGAATGGTGATCTTCATTCTCACTTTTCTGGTCGAATCAATTTTGTTAATGTTTTCAAAGGTCAATTACCTGCTACCGAGTATCCTAAATTGCCCTTTTACTTTTCATTGACTTCAATCTATATGATTATTGGTGCCTTTTGGCTTTACCTTTGCATATCTCATCGAGACGAGTGAGTTTTGCTCTTGATCATTGTTTTGTTGCGATTCACTGATTCAATCGTGTCCTTCAAAGGCTACTCACTGTACAACACTTTGTGTCTGGAACAATCATTCTGCTAATTTTAGGATGCTCAGCTCAATGGGGATACTTTCGCTACCTTAATAATCATACTATGGACTTCTGGAGGATATCTTCACTCGATGGTATCAAATCAGTCACATTTGGCGCTCGAACGTTACTTGTAGCGACAAGTATCCTTGATGCAGCTCGAAATTCCACAAGTCTATTTCTTCTTCTCATTGTTTCAATGGGCTACGGTGTGGTGCGACCTTCGATTGGCGCAGTCATGACAAGGGTAAAGATTTTGACTGGTATCCACTTTATTTGCGGAGTCTTATACTCTGTGAGTTTCAATCAAATCAAAGACCTTTGTTTTTGGACCTTCTCACGCCAATTTGCTCTTTTTTATTTCATGCAGATCGGTATCGTTCTCATTCTCACCGAATCAGGAGGTGGTTGGATCTTCCTTTTCATCTTTCCTCTGGCTTTCACGCTTACTACTTTTATGATGTGGACCTTGCATTCACTCAATTCAACAATTGAATATTTGACGCAACGCAAGCAGAGTAAGTTCTTAATTTGATCTTTTGTTCATTTTGGAAAGTTATTGAAAACCCGGTCTTTTTTTTCTATTGTAAAATAGCTTTCAAGGTACAGATGTTCAGGAAGCTTTATCGAATCCTAGTCTTTGCCGTAGTTGCAATCTTTGCTTTTTTCATTCTCACTTCAGTCGCCTTTTCACAATCAGCTACAGAAGACTTTTCACCAAATGTTTGGGCCTATCGATGGTTCTTACTCGATGGTTGGATGGGAAGTCTATATCTCGCCGTCTTTTGTAGCATTGCTTGGCTATGGAGACCGACTGGTCAGAACTTGAGATTGAGTATGAGTGATGAAATTGGTCAAGATGAAGGGTATGAAGGAGAGCATTATGAGATTGATGAATTCGGTCAGCACGAAGCAAGAGATGGAGATGATGAAGAAGAAGGTGGAGGACTCAAGTCGAAAAATCGTAACGACACTGGACGAAATATCAATTCTGGTGATGTCCCAAATAACAGAGGTGAAGAAGTCGTTTTTGAAATTGGTGAAGATGACGAGGAAACGCCTAGAAAAGCAGATGGAAGTGGTGAAAGAGAGGGATTAATGAATAGAGATGACAATGACAGCAGAGAGACATTGGTTCCTTCCCGACATGGTCAATCGAATCCAAAAAGGGACTAAAGCATTTTGTAGCAGAGACTGAGAGGAAGTGGAGATCCTCTTTTAAATATTAATTGCAATTATTAAAAGGCCCATGATGCAGGGAAAGTGGTGTAAAGTTTGAGAGAGAGAATGATGACTTGGATGACTATAGCACAGAGGGTAAAAAGGAGACAAAACAAGAGAGGGGAAATTTGACTTCGCTCGAATGTGATAGTGGTTGAATGCAATGATTTTTTGGGGGGGGGGGGGGGTTTGTGTCTTGAAATATGTGAAAGCCACTACAAATTACAATTTAGTTGTCCCTGGGATTGATGAAGTGCGATTAGTCTTTAACTGAATCAAATTAATTAAAAGATCATTAGTTGGTGTTGGTATACCTAAGGATTTGCCTAATCTACTAAAGTATCCGTTGATGAATTGAATTTCAGTGGAAGGTGCATTTGCTCGAATGTCTTGAAACATACTACTGATGTTTGGTCCTGTCAATCGAATCACCTTTTCAACTTCTTGATACAGAGCGCCAGCACGTAAACTAGAGTCTAATGCTGGTAAACCAGAAGTATCATTATGGCCGAGCACATTGCTGCTAGCCAATAAGAAATCCGACTTGTTCCATCTTTCCCAATCTACCGATTCATCATTGTTATTATCATCATCATTGTTATTATCAGCAGGAAAAGTTTCTTTTTGTGATCGACGATTTTCCTCTTCATTATAGTGGGAATCGGCTACAAGGGCTTCCAAGATGGCGCTTATTTCTCGACATAATTCTCGAATTGTTGATTCGGCAAATTTGTTTGCAAACAAATCACCATTTCGACATTCTACCAAAGCAGTCACAGGATTAATGCAAGCATTGACGACTAGCTTCCTGAGTGATAAGAGCTGGAATTTACGAATAGGCTGCCAAGTGACAGATAGTGGAAGGTTCAGTAAAATTGATACTGTATTAAGTAATGTTTGCGTGCTGGGGGTGTTGGGTATCGCACCAATATCAAGAGTTGAAAGTATTGGAGGTGAATGTTTACGCTCAAATCGACGTCGTGAACCTGCAAGTATACTCCTATAACCCATCTTATCATCCTGCTCTGCTATCTCATTCTTGATCGTGTCTGCCTTCCGCAATTCATCATCTTCTACAGCTTTTTCTTTCAACAATCTTTCATAGCCTCTTCCCAATGACCGATTGGGAACAATGCCAAAGTCAATCTTTCCATATGCAGCATGAACGCATGACAATTTGTTCTTCATCCATGCTCCATGTGTAGTGCTCGCCAATATAAAGTGAGGTCTTTGCTTTGGATCTGGAAAAAAATTTTCTAAAAGTATATCCAAAACACCTTGACCATTTTGTAATAGCACAATGGTAGTGGCGGAAGTAATGTAGGGTAAAAGTGGTCGAAGAGCAGAAAGTGTATGCTGAGCTTTTGTTGTAACGATTAATGAATCTATACTTCCTTTTGGATAACCAAGTTCTTCAAGTCTAGAAGAGCCAGGTAATTGAACTTTTGAGGTAGAAGCATCTTGTGAAGCTTCGGAATAAATGCCACCAATTTGATCCAATGAAGTTTGTACATTTACACCATATCCACTCTCCCTTTCCTTTACACCATCTCTTTCCATAAAAATACTATTATTCCATTTTTGTTGAACTTTCATAAAACTTGACTTTGTTAATCGTAAAATGACTCCTAATGTATAAGGTGAAGGTAGGTAGCGTATTGATGAAGGATGAGGTAGATTGTGAACTTTTTGTGGGTCCAAGGCCAATTGTCGGCTTGTCTTTCTTATATGAAAAGAAAGCAAAGTACCTATAGAGCCCACCCCTACCACATGAAAGCGCATCCCTTAAACTCTTGGTCGCTACTTGAACATAGAAACCAATGTAATCGGAAAGAAAGCTACTGAAGATGGCGTCACTTCACTTTGGTTTCGTCCTCCCCCTCGATAGAAAATGGTATAAAGAAGAAAGAAAACTAGAAAGGTATCGACGTTGCTGATTAATCTAAGGATATGACAAAAGTGGCAGCTTGAAAGTTGTTTGTGGCCAAGAAGATGAGTAAATTCTCTTTCGATGATGTCAGCCAAAAAGATTAAACAAAACCTAGCAGGAAGATCTCAAATTTTTATCAAAGCGTAAATCAAAACTCAAAACTCTCAAAATAATAAGAAGCCGCCCGGCTGACATACATTCACGTGATGGATCTTCAAACTCTCTCTGTCGAACATCTTTGGTTGCATAGAATGTCATTTGATTATTTTAGAGTGGTGAATGGTTGTGATTATCAAAAGTTTACATAGGGAAAGAAGTAAGTGAAATTTTGTGAATGGTCAGATAGAAGGAGGGTTTGGCAAAGAGAAATTTCAGAGAGAGGTGCAAAGGAAGTATGAAAGTGAGAGGAAATGATTGATTGTGTACACTTGAGAGAAAGGGGGGGGGGGAAAAAAGGTAAAGAAGCCTCGAAGATGATTTCTATACTCCCCCTTTGCCTAGTTATTTTCTTTCTTTTGGTCTGCCAAGACCATGCTCAAATTTTTTTTTAAATTGTATTATTTTTCTTTAGAATTCGTCTTTACTCTTTCTTTTCACCTTCACCTTGAGCGCTGTTTGCACTAGCATCGGCATTGGCTTGACGCTGCTCGTAGACCTTTTTGAAGATTCCTAAACTGGCCTGTTGAGTTTCATCAATCTTTGCTTTTATATCAGCTGCGCTGACACCTGCTTCTCCGCTCTGTCCCTTTGCTGCAAGTTCTTCTAACTCCTTGATCAAAGCCTGAACCTTTTCTGATTCACCCTTGTCGACCTTGTCAGCAAATTCGTTGAGGGCTTTGCTGGTCTCACTTGCCACGGATTGCGCAGAATTTGACTCTTCAATGACTGCTTTTCGCTCTTTGTCTGCTTCGGCATACTCTTCTGCATCGCTCACCATCCTGTCGATTTCACTGTCTGAAAGACCAGATCCAGCAGCAATGGTCATGCTTTGGTCTTTTCCAGTAGCTTTATCTTTGGCAGAGACATTGACGATACCATCAGCGTTGATGTCGAAAGTAACTTCAATTTGAGGCACACCCTTGGGCGCAGGTGGCAAACCAGTCAATTGGAAATTACCCAAGAGCTTGTTGTCTCGAACCAATTCTCTTTCTCCCTGATAAACTTGAATGTCAACGGCAGATTGGTGATCAGCAGCAGTGGAGAAGACTTGGCTCTTCTTGGTGGGAATGGTTGTATTTCGATTAATCAGACGAGTAAAGACACCACCGAGGGTATTAATACCGAGAGAAAGAGGCGTGACATCCAAGAGAAGAATGTCTGTGACTTGGCCAGAGAGTACACCTCCTTGAATGGAAGCACCAATGGCAACAGCCTCATCAGGATTGACACCTTTGGAAGGGTCACGCTTGAAAATACTCTTGACAGTCTCGAGAACTTTGGGCATACGACTCATACCTCCAACCATGATAACATCTTGAATATCAGCTGGCTTGACACCAGCATCTGAGAGAGCCTTCTTGCAAGGCTCAACAGTTCGCTCAATCAACTTTCCAACCAAGCCTTCCAACTGAGACCGACTGAGCTTTGTATTAATGTGTTTTGGTCCAGAAGCATCGGCGGTAATGTAAGGCAAATTAATCTCGGTTTGAGAAGTGCTGGACAATTCAATCTTTGCCTTTTCTGCAGCTTCACGAATTCGTTGAATAGCCATTCGATCTTTGCCAAGATCAATTCCGTTTTCCTTTTGAAATTCCTTTACCAAGTGCTCGACGAGAATAATATCGAAATCTTCACCTCCCAAGTGCGTGTCACCATTGGTAGATTTGACTTCAAAAACACCCTTTTGCATTTCGAGGATTGAGACATCGAATGTACCACCACCCAAATCAAAGACGGCAATGACGGAGCTGTCTGAACGGTCCAAACCATAAGCCAAGGCAGCAGCAGTAGGCTCATTGATGACTCGCAAAACGTCCAAACCAGCAATAGTACCAGCATCCTTTGTTGATTGTCTTTGAGCATCGTTGAAGTATGCAGGAACAGTAACGACGGCGTGCTTAACGGGCTTGCCCAAGTAGGCAGCAGCAGTATCCCTCATTTTTCCAACAACGAAAGCACCAATCTGACTAGGCGAGTACTTTTCGCCTCGCACTTCCAACCATGCATCACCATTTGAATGTGCTGTGATCTTGAAAGGAACGTTGTTCAAATCCTTTTGTACTTCTTTGTCCTGGAATTTTCGTCCAATTAATCTTTTTGTAGCGAATAATGTGTTCTCTGGGTTCACGACAGCTTGTCTCTTGGCGGGAACACCGACCAATCTCTCACCATCCTTTGTGAAAGCTACAACTGACGGAGTCGTCCTTCCACCTTCCGAATTTTCAATGACTCGTGCTTGTTGTCCTTCCATGATAGATACACATGAATTGGTGGCTACAAGAGCAAAGAATAGGGGGTCAGGATAATATATGATCGCTAATATCTTCGCTCTAACATAGCTAGCAGCACTTACTTCCCAAATCAATACCGATTACCGGACCGGTAACCTTTGACGAGTTCCATCGTGCTCCCACAGGGGCAAGCCGCTAAATGAGCAAGCAAATTGATTTGATGTCAGTCGTCAGAGAGTCTTACTTCAAGACCCAATTGAAGATGTATTTACTCACAGAAACACCTGTGGCGTTTGATCGCAGAGGCTGGTTCAGCATGCGAGCAGCTGGTGCTGCAGCTCTAATTCCCCTAGAGATCATAGTGTGGTGATATAATCAAAGTCGGAGAGGAAAAAGAAATGTCTATGAGAGAATTTGTGGCAAGAATCAAAAGATGATGATGACGAATATGCCAATTTGAGCTGCCCTTTTTTTTTTTTCTTTCCACGGCTTCCTAATATTCTCAGTCCAGAGCAAGAGTATTGAAGAAAAAAAAACCTTCTATCAGGTCAGTCTCGTGATTCGAAGGTCTTCCACAAACTTTCTTGCTTACGTATCCTACCATAAGCCACGCGACTTGAAACTCAAAAAAGAATGGACTCCACCTTTTCGAAAATTGGCAAATCGACATTGAATTGTACGAAGAAGACGTGGTAGTACATGACTTCAGATTATACATAGATTTTGTCAAGACAATGGGAGTCAAGTGGTTGACAAGCTATGTCAAAGATGTGAAGCAGATCATCTCCTCACAGGTCACATTTGACGCTAGTGAAGCAGAATCATCAACGAAGCCTAAATCAAATCCTACATTTGTAGTAGATGCATGGGCTTTTCTCTATCATGTCTGGTTGAATCACTTTGGAGATTCTATGCGTGGTCTAGATTATGAAGCATTTCAAATTGCTATACAAGTATTTGTTGGTGCTTGGGAAGCTGTTGGTATCACAACAATCTTCGTCTTCGACGGACCGTGTCTTCCTTCTAAGATTCCAAAGATCGTAGAGAGAAAGGCAGGAATCGCTGCCTCTAATTCAGCCTATATGAAATCATCGCCTTCTTCCAGAACTTCAAAGCGATTTCAGGTCGATTGTGGATTGATTGCACCTCTGCTTTTACAAGCTTTGATTCTAGCTATCGAATCGATGAAAAGTGACAAAGTTGAATTGGTCTTCGCTCCCACAGAAGCTGACAGCCTTGTCGCTGAAATTGCAACAGAGAAGGAGCAAGGTTATGCAATCTCATTGGATTCGGATTTCTTCATTCTGTGTGCCAGAGGAAAAGGCTGTCATTATGTCCCACTGGACTCCTTAGAATATCTTGTCATAATTCCAGTACCAGAAAAGCCAGTCCAAGAGTCATTGCCGACCAATGGGGAAGCTGATGATATGAATGGATTTGAGCAAGTCAGTAAACGTAAACGAGGTGCTCGAAAAAATCCTGCCAGGCCTTCAATCGTTTCATCATCTTCTACGCCAACTCAAGGGACAAGAGTGTTTCCACCTTCTGCAAACGACGACGAAAAGTTGAGCTCGGTGCGGCTTAGAGCATATCGCTCCCAAGATCTGGCTTCTCATCTTCAAATTCCAACTACTATGCTTCCTTTACTAGCTGCTTTAGTAGGTAATGACTATACCACAAGTTTGCAATCCAGCGTCTTATTTCGTAATTACCAAGGTCCTCAGAGAATCACAGAGGTAGCTTCTCTCCTACGCAATGAATGGTTTAGGATCATCAGTGAAGGAAAGACTGGACAACGTGATGCAACAAGACTAGGTAGTAATACACGTAGAGGACCTGCTAGGCTACAAATGACTATGTCGACAGATGAAAGTTATGATGATGGCAAAAGTGATTCATTTAGCTCGCCTTCATCAGCCACAGCCACACCGACTCGCAATACACCCGTCCCTCATAAGTCTCAAACGCTCACTCCACCCAATGCTCAAGATCCAGTCAAGGCCATGGTACAGGCAATTGTAGAGAAGGCTCTCAGTAATGAAGATGCAGGCTATGCCAATTCTCGTTACATTGCAACAGGTGAAAAGGATCTGGTCATTGAATCTATTATTGACAGTGTAGCTACCTATTCACTTCTGACACATAGCGATGCGCCTCATCTAGCCAGTCCATCTGCTCTCTTCTTTGGACATCCATCTTCGCTGATGTCAACCTTGACATCGGATACTATTGCTTCACCTGAAGGAGTGGCGAAGTATCGACAAGCATATGCTCAAGGAAGATTTAAGCCATGTCTTATTGAAGCGATGACT
This sequence comes from Exobasidium cylindrosporum, assembly GCA_023273805.1. Classification (NCBI taxonomy): domain Eukaryota; kingdom Fungi; phylum Basidiomycota; class Exobasidiomycetes; order Exobasidiales; family Exobasidiaceae; genus Exobasidium; species Exobasidium cylindrosporum. The sequence continues at coordinate 3,404,094 of CP096878.1, forward strand.
CAGCGCATATTTTTGACTTCATTATCGGCAGAAGACGCCGAAGTCAAAAGCGTTCAAACTCTGGCAGCAAGAGAGTTACGACATTGGCTTTGGGGTGTCTTATTTGAAGTATGGGGAATGTCTTGGGCTAGGGAGGAGTGGGATGAACCTGCAGCTGTAGCAGAGGAGGAAGATTCACTGGATGGCGATGATCTGAAGAGTAATACATTACTTGTCATGGACAAAGGTTACAAGGAAGGCGAAAGACCAGATGATGTGATTTCAGTGGATACAGAGTCAAGCCAAAGTATGACTTTGGAAGATGGTGACAATGGTGAGGAAATGGATAATTTACCATCAAGACCAGGTTCGGTTGCTGAGTTGCGTAACGGTATTCCTAAGCCGGCACCTGGTGTAGTCGAGTATGTCCGAAAAGGCCAACTTTTAGTGGGAGAACTAGTGCAAATCTTATCGCTATTGAACCTGCTAAATGGCGATTTGATAGTTGAAGAATTGGAAAGCAAAGTAGAATTACCATCCTCCCTTGCTCAATTACGGGGTCAACATGAGGCAAGTCGAACAGATCGACCAAAGAGTAATGCAGATGAACCAAGTTCGGATCCCATTCCACCAGCCGTGATACTCATGTCATTGGGAATTAGATTGGATTTATACCTTTATGCTCATCGTTCATGTATAACTTCTATTCAAGCATTACCTCGATCTCTCTGGTCAATTGCTGCTACTTTGAGATTATCAATTTTACACGAGGCAAATAGGTTAGGACCGACAAAGAAAAAGTTGAATTGGTCTCGTGGTGAATTGATAGCAGCTGTTCAAAGTGCTTGTCATTACACTTATCGAATGGATGGTAAAGCAGAAAAAGAAAAACAACTAATCGAAGCTATACGAGATGTTCTTCCATCTACTCGAGCAATTCACCTTGCTTCGACAGTACAATTACTATTGGAAACATCTTATTTGTTGGCTCAATCATTATTATTACCAGGTGAAGTAAAAGAATGGCCTCTACCTCATACTCTATACAATGGACCAACTTTTCATTTAAAGATGAGTGAAGTAGCAATTGATGCACAATCGGTAGAAAAGACACTCAAAAAGCAGGAGAGGTTAGTTTTGGATGCAATTATCATTGGATTGGAAGATGATTTGGGTATTGACGTTTCAGAGCTTAGAAGGGAAAGAAAACAAAAGAAAAAGGAAATTAAAATGCAGGCAGAGGTAGCGACCAGTAAAGGAGACTCTATAATGGACAATGCAAAGAATCGTGTTAAACAAACAGCTGCTCAAAACAATTTTGCACTACTTGGTGATGTTGTTGAATAGAATTTAAATTTCAAGTGTGTTCTGTAGGATACCTTTTTTTTTTTTTCTCAATTTATATAATCATTCATTTTTTTCATGTGTCAAATTGTAATAATACGAATTAATTTTATCACAAAAGAGAAAAAAAAGGCAGAGACTATCTAAAGATGACATGTATGGAAGTTTAGTCTTGAAGGATTTACAAGACACGATCATGTGGGGGATGTGAAGTATGGGGTCGGCTTTTTAATTTGAATAAAAAAAAAGAGCACTTAATCAATGCTTTCCATTGCGCTCTCGCCAGTAGTTGCCTCTGGTGCCTTTTCTTCCGATGAAATCTCAACAGCGGGCTCATCTTCAATACTCAATCCAAGAGAAATGAGCTTGTACAATCGACCAGCAAAGTCACTTGGGTTTTCAAGAGTGAAACCACCAGTAAGAAGAGAAGTATCAAAGAGCAAATTGACCAAATCCTTGAGAGTAGCATCATTTTTGTCAGCGCTAACCTTTCGAAGTAATTCCTTGACAATAGCATTAGCAGGATTGATTTCAAGTGTCTTCTTGGAAGCCATATATTGACTCATGCTACTATCTCTCAAAGCTTGAGCCTTCATGATTCTTTCCAAGTTGGCAGACCATGAATATTGACCAGTGACAATAACGCAAGGTGATCCAACAATTCGATTTGATACAACGACCTTTTCAACTCGCTCACCAAGAATTTCTTTCATTGACTTGCATAATTCTTCAAAGTTCTTTGACTCTTCTTCTCGAGCTTTCTTTTCCTCATCAGTTTCTTCCAATTCCAATCCTTCCTTGGAAACACAGACGAGTTTCTTTCCTTTGAAATCTTTGAGAGCTTGACAAGCATATTCATCAATAGGGTCAACCATCAACAAAACTTCAAAGTTCTTCTTCTTGAGTTGTTCCAAGAAAGGTGAGTCCCGTACTGATGCCATGCTCTCACCAGTAAGGTAGTAGATATTCTTTTGAACCTCAGGCATTCTTGTAACGTAATCATCCAAGCTGGTCAATTCATCACCACTCTTGGTGGAAGGGAATCTCAAAAACTCAGAGAGCTTAGCTCGATTAGTAGTGTCCTCATGAATACCCAACTTTAAATTCTTTCCAAAGGCTTCCCAGAATTTAGTATAATTTTCCTTGTCCTCAGCAATCTCGCTGATCATATCTAATGATCGCTTGACGACATTCTTTCGAATGACCTTGAGAATCTTGTTCTGTTGCAAAGTTTCACGAGAAATGTTTAGTGGTAAATCTTCAGAATCAACGACACCCTTGATAAAGTTGAGGTATTCTGGAATGATTTCTTCGGCATCGTCTGAGATGAAAACTCTTCGTACGTACAATTTGATGCTATTACGCTTCTTCTTTGTCTCAAACAAGTCAAATGGTGCTCGTTTTGGAATATAAAGGAGAGCCTTGAACTCGAGTTGTCCTTCAACGCTGAAATGCTTGACAGCCATGTGATCTTCCCAGTCATTGGTCAAACTCTTGTAAAAGCTTCCGTATTCTTCAGTGGTAATGTTCTTTGGGTCTCGAGTCCAGATAGGTTTGGTCTTATTGAGCTCCTCGTTACTGGTTTCCATTGACTTGACCTTCTTCTTTTCCTTCTTCTTGTCATCTTCATCTTCTACCTCTTCGATCTTCTTGTCATCATCGTGAGACTCTTCCTCCTCAACTTCCTTTTCCACTTCCTTGGTAACGACAAGTTGGATAGGATAAGAAATAAACTCAGAGTGTTTCTTGACAATTTCCTTAATTCTCTTTTCTTCGAGGTAATCAATCTGGTCTTCCTTCATGTAAAGACGCAATTCAGTTCCTCTACCTAGAGGTGGATTGACAGTGTCTGGTGTAATGGTGAAAGTTCCACCAGCGGCTGACTCCCAAATGTATTGTTCGTCATCATTGTGCTTGGTGATCAATTGAACTCGGTCAGCGACCAAGTAAGCAGAGTAAAAACCGACACCGAATTGTCCAATCATACTGATATCAGCACCAGAAGAAAGGGCTTCCATGAATGCTTTTGTTCCAGATTTGGCAATGGTACCAATGTTGTTGACCAAGTCAGCCTTAGTCATACCAATACCAGTGTCTCGGAGGATCAAGACCTTGTTTTCCTTGTCAGGTGTAATGCGAATGTAGAGATCTTTTTCGGTCTCTAAAATTGAAGGATCGGTCAAGGCACCGTAACGAACTTTGTCGAGTGCATCAGAGGCATTGGAAATCAATTCTCGAAGGAAAATCTCTTTATTGCTGTAAAATGTGTTGATGATCAAGTCAAGAAGTTGACTGATATCAGCGGCCTGTAAAGAAAAATGAAGTTGGAAAACAGTCAATATCTTTCTCTTACGCCGGCCTCAACGACTTGCCACTAGTATGTATGCAAAACTACTCACAAAGCCAAATGTCTCTCCATCAGACGACATTGTTGCAATCTTTTAGAAAGGTGCAAGTGTTGGAAGAAGTAAAGAAAAGACTTTAAGGGCAAATTACTTTTTATGAAAAGAAAAAGTACTGCTAAGTAAAAGTGGGTTGTTTTGAATTGGAGAGAAAAAGAGTCAATGCTTACTTTCTTCGAGCTTTATTTCTTCCGAGACTTTCTCCCAGCCATTCCCCACGAACACTTTGGAAGCTTCTGGGTTTTCGACCCTTTCCGCACGTGCGTGTCAGAAAAGGCTGGAACAAGGGAGAAAAGATTATAAACTTTTTAGACTAATCGATTGTTTATTTAAAAAAAATAAAAAATTTTTATTTTCAGGAGAGGTAGCCAAACATTGATTATGATTGGTGATTGGTAGTACGAACAATGTTCAATATGTAAAAGAGTGTGGTTATGGATAGAGACGTATTACAAAAGAATCGTCTGTCCAAGTTTAGTGTGGTGAAAGTGATAAAGACGGTGAATGATGGTGAACCAGGTTACTGAGCGAAGAAAAGAGTATAAGGTAACTTGAGAGATAATAGCCCGAAAAGGAAATTTGTGTAAGTATAGAAGGGAAAGAGAGTATGAAAAGTGTAGATGATTACCCAGGTAAATGCTGAATTCTAGCTTTAATAATAGTCGGTCATAGAAAGGATGATCTTTTCGTAGGTGAATGCTAAGTTGAAATGAAAAGTCATGTTATGCTGAATGGGGTTAAGTCAGCGATTTGTTTCAAAGAAGCTGATCAAAAAGAAAAATTTAAGAAAGACCATCAGTTTCCCTTAGATAGATATATTCCCCTTTATTCTTTTGGGGAGGAGGGGGGAAGGGAAATGTGTGTGACACAAAACTTACTTTGTGAACCTCTTTATCTTTTTTAGACGCTGTTTATTTTTCTCTTGGAATGCAATGTCTTCTGAACTATCTAGACTTGGTGAACCAGCTTTACCATGACCAAGGGTATCATCACCAGGTGTAGGAGTAGATGCAGAGGGTGGAAGGGGACTAGGATCACCTGATCGAGTTTTCCTTTCCAATTCTTGACTATCTTCTTCTGCCGATATACCTTCATTACCACTTCGACTTCCTAATGAAATCGCGCTACCGTTACCATTTTGATTGGTAGAAGTATCATTGGGTCGAAGGTTACGCTTTGATGGTCGATTCTTTCTTGATAATCTATTGAATGATCGATTCATAGTTCCACTATTATAGCTCGGTGAAGCAGAGATACCTCTATTAGATTCCTGCCTTCTTATCAAACGATATGTGTCAACGACTCCTCTTGCAAATAAATTTTGACCTTTACCTCCATTAATTTCAGATTGAACAACTTCACCAGCGCTAGGAACGTCCACCATGTCCCAATCCTCATCTGCTTCATCATCCTGTTCAGCGATAGCAGCTTGGATGGGTGTATTAGAACTACCTGTAGCACCAGCAATCCGAACCTTTGTAGGTGCAATAGTAAAATTAGTAGAATTTGTCACGATACCACGATTACTGCTGTCTTCACTACCATCTTTAGGGGTATTAATTGTCATGCTGGATGTAGGTCGAGTCGAAATTGAAACGATAGAAGGACTAGACATAAGCTCTTCATTTGCTGCTTCTCTCTCCAAATGGTCCAAAGCAGCTACAGCAGCCAATGCAGCAGATTCATCATCTTCGCTGTCTTCTGCGGCCGCTTGAGCTACTGCTGCTGTCGTTGCTACTGATGAAGGTGTCGACGTTGAAGCAGCTATGGGAGTTGTTACGTTTGGTGGTCCTGACGCAGCAGTAATAGAACCAAGATCTTCACTTTGTTGGTCACTATAAGAAAAGATTGAAGATTTGACAGACTCTGAATCTTTGCGACCTCTAAATGAATATCCATCAAATAAGCTCTTGTTGTCGCTTAGATCCTTTGTTAAAATCTTACCGGCTAGATTTGCTGCTGATGCCTTTCCATCCATCTTGACTACTCTACCGCCCTTGTTGTTAATATTGTTATTATTGTTGTTGTTAATATCGTTATTGGAGGACACAGCCGTTGTATCTGGATCTGCAACTGTAACCTCATCTTCTGGTAATCCATCCTCGGCTCCGTTGACAACAGGTTGCATATCCAAAAAAGCTTCATCAAAGTTTTGAGTATCAGTCTCATCCAATGGATTGATGGGTGGTATATAGGGAGGAATGTATCGCTTGTGAAAGACATGAGCCCATTCAATCATTGAAAAGTAAGGGTGCCTTTTAATTCGAGGTTCCTTCATCCTCAACATAGGGTTTCGTTGTAATAAACCTCTGAGAATACTCTTTGTATCTTGATCTAACACTCGATCATCGGGAAAGATGAGTTCATCATGCAAGACACGCACATACATGTCTGCATGTGTATCTGCCCAAAAGGGTGTAATCCCTGTCAACATTTCATACAACATTGTACCGAAACTCCACCAATCTACTTCATAAGAATAAGCTGCTCCTTGAATCACTTCTGGTGCAAGATATTCTGCTGTACCACAGAAAGTCGTTGTCACATCTCTTTCATCAGTCCATCTACTCCGTCCTCCCTTTGCACTAAGATTGTCAAAGCCTGTACTGTTAGTCGACATACTTCCCGCACTTCTGTTATCCTCGGAAAGAGCGCTGTAATGTGGTGATTGATTTGACACTTCTTTACTACTAGAATGAGACCGAGTCGGAGATGTGGGAGGGGGAGTTGAGCTTCCACGAACTTGAGTGCCATCACGAACAGGAAATTCTTTCGAAAGACCAAAGTCAGATAGAACAATGTGACCGTCGGCACCAATAAGAACGTTCTCGGGCTTCAAATCTCGATAAATGACACCTGCCCTATGTAGACCTTCAACACCCTCGACAATTTCAGCTGCATAGAAACGAGCTCGATCGCGACCCAGTCGACCCCATCGGGAGAGCTGTGTTGCTAAATCACCACCAGGATGAAAATCCATTACGAGGTACAAATTATTTTTATCGTGAAAGCTCCACCACAATTTTACGACAAATGGATCCATGACTTCCTTTGCCATACGTTTTAGAACGGCTTGTTCTGTCAAAGTGTGTTGTAATTCTTGATGAGCGAGAACATGTCGTTTGTGAATTGACTTCATAGCAAATAGACCCTTTGTTGGTAAATGCCTTACTAGTAAAACTTTACCAGCACAACCTTTTCCCAATACTCGGATCATATCAAAGTCATTTACAGTCACCTTTTCAGCTGCCCTTTGAACATGCCTGCGATGCTTTCGTTCTCTTTTTGCTACCGCTGTCATATTCTTTTCATCTTCAAAATCCGCATCGACATCTTCTGATGCCTGTCTCTCCTTTTCCAATTCTTCCGGTATTCCAGCAAAGTTGGGAGATTTACGATCATCTCGTTGCATTCGATCAGGGTCTACCGAAGTTGATCTAGAAGGTACATCAGGTCGATCAAATCTCTTGTATGAATTACTTGTCGATTGACCACTCATTGAGCGATCATCATCAGTTTTTGCACTTTCTTCACCAATATCGCTTTGACTAAGATTCGTCTCAAGTTTGTTGGTGTTGGAAGAGCTGACAGAAGGTTTTACACGTTGAGTAAGATCACTTCGAACCTTTCTCACACGACGTTCCACTCGTGTGTTCTCCAAGTCTTCAGATCCCACTCGTATAAAACGTCGCCATTGGAATCCAGTAATAGTGTTGAATTTCTTTTGAGCTGAAGAAGGATGAGTTGGCATTGAGGTAGATGGAGCAGATGAAGTGATTGCCGGCATATTGAAAGGCAGGATAACAAGCTCGTTCTAGGAGCAAAGAGAATGAAAAAGAAGCTCCGTCAAAACGTCTTGATTGCCTTCTCCTGTTGTTTGATATCTGCAGCTTATATTCTGTTTTACTGCACGTCGTCGGCAAAGGACAAAGGAATGTACAAAATGCTAAGGCGAGACCGATAGCGAGAGGATTATACTTAATCTCTTGAAAGAAATGTTGACAAGAAAAGAAAAACTTTTGTACGTTTAAAGGGTGGCACGGTCGTTGTCGTTTAATGTAGCGGTCCTAGCGGTGATTGATTAAATCAAAAAGCGGACTTGCGACCAAAGTGGATTAAAGGGGTGATTGCTGTTATATTCTTTCAATTATTCTTGAAAGGTTTGCTCTGCTCGTTATCGTAAAGAAAGGATAATGTGTGCAAGAGTACCGGTGAGGGAGGTGCTGAGTCGGTACTTTCTACTAATTCAATCAGATGAAAGGAAAGAGAGAGATGGAGGGGACGAGGAGGAGAAGGGGGAACGTTGTGTATTTGGCCCGTTTCGCGAAAGATTCGAAATACTTCTCAGTTGTAAACTTCCTTGTTCTGGTTACGTGGGAACTTGAGACTCTCAGACCGATCACCAAAGGAGGGGCAAGATCGGAGGCAATGCTGCCAACTTCAGAAGCCGACACCAAAGAGTATAAAGAAAGACGGTTGTACAAGATTGGGAGAGGTTTTTAGGTATTAAGAAGTCTATGTGACTGTGATGAAGTCTCGAAAATCATTACAAGATAGGAGCGCCATATCAATAGATCAAAATGTATTTACTATTACAGAAGGTAATTGAAAACATCGAATAACTAGGGTGAATGTGATTGGGGGTTCAATTTATAAATTTTTCTTTTAACTCCTTTTTTTTTTTAAGACTTTCCGTATTTCTAAATCTTTAATGGAAAAGTGGGCTAAAAGAATTATGTAGGCGATTAATTGCATTAGAGAGAGAGAGGCAAAGAAGAAAAATAAGAAAGAAACGTCTCTAAAACCGGGCTGCCCTACCTTGAATTTATCCACTGCAAATATACGTGAGTTTTGGGAAAGAATAAGAGAATAAGTCACACTTAGGCTAGAAAGATGGGGGGGGGGGGGGGGGGGGGGACCAAATTGTCTGTTTCTTTGGTAAGAAGTAGAGGGCTCGTGATGAAAGTCTTGAAAAGCAACAATGCGTCGATACTCCTTAATCTCACTCGATGGTAGACTTTAAAAGTTATAACACTCGCAACGGCAAAAGTTCAGGGGAACTGGCATATCATGACCTATTAAGAGCCCCCGTGGGACTTGGCAAGTAGATACCAGGAAATGAGTGATGATCATGGTACATGAAGTGTGTGAAGTGTATGTAATATTGGCATCCGAGCATCGAGTGGAGACATGAAATGATGTCTTTTGTTGAGTAGAGTGACTGAATTTAAGCAACGAGCTGCAAACCAAGTCATCCAGAAATCAGTATAGTGAAAGTGGCTTCATTGAAGGTTATTGATTTTACTCACCTGAACAACACCACCTGCTTCCTTAATCTTCTTCTCTGCCAACTCCGACACCCATCGAGCCTTGACAATGCATGGCAATTGAGGCAATCGTCCCTTTCCCAACACTTTACTGTATCCAGCTGCCAAGCAGTCAATGACTGGGACTTCAGTGCTGCTAGCACTTAGACCCTTTCGTTGCTCTGCGGGAACAAGAGTCCATAGCTTGTCCAGATTGACGACGGGGCAAAAGTATGAATTTCGAGTGTGGTGGTAGTGTCTCATACCAACCTTTCCAAAGTAACCTGACCGAGTGAATTTAAAGAAATCAGTACAACCAATCTCGATATCTAAAACTTTCGGCCATCCGTTTACTCACCAGGATGGTACTTGTCGAAGTTAATGCGGTGGTGATGCTGACCACCAGCAAGACCTCTACCTCCTGGATGTTTACGGTGCTTTCCTGTGTAATAGTGAAGAGTGCAGAGTAAGTAAAAGTGCGCTCTTTGTCTATTGAACAAACCCTCCTTTTGCTCCTGCAGCAGTATTCTAATCTCTTTCCTGCTCGCAGCTGCTCCTAATATTAATTTCCTCCCTTTCAAACCGCCAGAGGCTGCACGAATATATTGTCGTGATACATCTACCTCGGTATCCCTGCCCAAACATTTTTCTTTGTTGTCTCCCCACTTGCTACGTCGACCTTGTTCCTTCTCTTCCACCATTTTCCCACCGATACTCACCAATACGACCGTGACCAGCCGAGACGTGACCACGAGCTTTTCTGTTCTTGTGGAATCGAGATGGCATCTTGCTTGAGGATGTAGTAGGAAGAAGGAGAGCGACTCCAGCTGTTGTATCCAATCTCGAATCTTGACACACTTGCTTCACGACTTTCAGCTCTATTCAATTTGCCTCGTTCTCGCGCTCACTTGCGCTGATTCAAAACAATTTCGCTGCGGCTGCGTGACTAAATCGTTTGAACCAAAAACACGCGTGGCGAAGCGTACGTCGATGCCCTCGTGGTTTCTCAAGAGAGGGGCCGATTCTTGTCGCGTGGATTTCTCCTGAGAGAGCCAAGCAACTTAGCGTCGTCACGTATCGTCATAATTTAAGAATTCGAGGCATTAATACTGAAAGTCAAATTTCTACTTCAGTACAAGTGACCCATACACTCTACTTACTTCTTCACTCCTATTGACATATGAAAAAGTGAGTGGACAATTTTTGAGAACGAGCTCCAGTACAGGCGGTGTTTTGATGGAAGGTAGGACGATCGGGATGGTAGCTGGGTTATCACACCAACAAATGATGAAATGTGTAATTATATCAATCTGTCAATCCTCTGAGCGCTTCTTAGCCGTTGCGTCGAAGGAAGAGATTCACACCGCAAAATGCTCTGATAGGATTGCGAAGAAATGAAGAAAGGATGTACTATCGCACCAATTATACTGGGTGGTCACTGAAATTCTCCATGCCTGAACTCTATTCTGACAGCAAAAATTAGATTTCCTATAACGTTCGACTTGTTTGGTGAGTAGGTGTTTTTTGTAGAGCAGATATTTGCAAGATGAGAACCTACAACAGAATATACAATGGGCGACTACACCGACAGGTGCTGGGCCAATATAATGCGTTATTGTCCTGATATTCAGCAGCACGGCGCTTCCCATGAATTTAATTAGAAACATTGAACTAACAATTTTTCTCCCAATTTACTTCAGTGATTGACGTTATTCAAGGATGATATCGGACCCTAGCAAATCAAGCGACAGCTTGCCAAGTCAAGGAAGAGGGCCGGCCTCACCGCCCTATGAACGCACACAAGCTGGCTCTTATCCTCCACATTACAGCGTGACTTCTAGAGATGAGACAAGGCACGGTGATGGAAAGGGAAAGCAAAAATCACCTCCTGATAGCAACGAAGAAGAAGATATTGATGATACATATCAACCAAAAGCAACAATGACTGCTAGAGGACCGCGAATTGCAGTCACTGATCCATTGGATAATATGCGACGTCATAATTTATCAAAGCCAGAAGGATTGAGCGACAGATCAGATTTTTCTTTAAAGCTGAAGATCGATCCCCCAACGCCTAGCAAGACCCCTAATTTGAGTCGAAGAAATAGCGATGTTTCAAGTGTCGACGAAGATGGTGTTTATTTTGATGAATTCGATTGGAGTGAAGACGAAGAAGAACAGAAAGCTGCTTCAGCCGAAGAAAGACAAGCTCAGGCAATTTCTATGAGAAGGAAAAAGCTCAGCCCATTTAGCATCATTAAATTCTTGGCTACGACCTTTCTAGGCAATTTTATAATCAGTGCTGCTCTTGCTGTACCAGTTATTGTCGTTCAATTCGTCTATCGTCGTGAAGGATCTTTAGATAATGCAGATGCAAGTCATCGAGATTATGTTGCAGACAATATTCAAGCTTGGTTTATCTGGGCAGCATTCAATTTACACGTCGAATGGTGGATTCATTTGGCTGTCGAATTATTCCCTCGCGCTGCAGAGGGTATTATCAAGTTATTCTGGGGAGGCATTAGTCAGAAGGAATTGACCTTTGTCGAGTACTACAATGCTATCAAGGGCTACATTAAGCCAGTCTATTACGCTGCCCTTTCCTGGGGTAGTTGGGCCATCATTTTCAATTCAATTTACGGCCTCTATACACGAACCAATCCAGAATCAGAAAGTCGGGCAAAATATCTTTACCGCATTTACCAAGTGATTGAATTCTTCTTCTTCTTCACTTTGACTATCTGTGCCGAAAAGATACTGGTCAAGACTATCTCGATGCGATTTCATCGAACTGCCTTCTCAGAAAGGATTGCGAAAGTGACAAAGGCTCTTCAAGTTTTTGATCATTTAAAGGATTATCGGCCAAAGATAGTAGAAAAGGGGGCAAATACGCCGTTTGGTCTACGTATCGGTGGTAATAGAACTCCGGCCGGTACAAAGACACCAGCATCTGAAGTGCCTATTGGCAGTGACAAGCAAGTCAGCGGTGATACAACCCCTAAAGCCGGCTTTTTCGGCAAAAAGACTCACGCACACAAGAGACCTGTAAATCAATCTTCTCTACCAGCCCAAACTCAAGAGGGCAGTGCAACACCTGGGGGTATGTCGATAAAAAGCAGTAGATCAGCAACGGCAGCACGAGCAGTTCGCAGCAAAGCAACTCAAGCTAGTACTTTGGCAAGAGTCGCCATGATTGATCCCACTAATTTGCTCACTGACAAGACCGTGGGTGTTGGTATTGATGTCAATTCACCTGCTCAAGCGCGAAGATTGGCCAAGAGCATCTTTAGAGCCTTTCGTGGTCGTCATCGTCGAAAGTTCCTGATTCCGTCTGATTTCAATGTTGCTTATTCTGATGTTCACGCCGCAAAGGAAGCATTCGAAGTATTCGATGAAGATCGTAATGGAGATATTTCAGTCACAGAGATGAAAAATACTATTGTGGATATTTACAAGGAAAGAAGATTCATCTCAAAAAGTTTAGAGGACACCAGTCATGCTTTGGGTCAATTGGACCTCATCTTTCTCTGTGTTGCAATGATTATTCTCATTTTTGAAGCATTTGCAATTTTCAAGGTCAATACTGGCAAATCTTTAACAACTATTTATACACTTGCAATCGGAGCAAGCTTCATCTTCAAGGAATCTGCTCAAAATATTTTTGACTCCATCATTTTCATCTTTGTCACTCATCCGTTTGATACTGGTGATCGAATTGTGGTGGATGAAGCAGTCATGGTGGTACAAAAGATGAGTTTACTATCTTGCAAGTTCTTACTCTGGGATAATACACAAATTTTTATAAGTAATTCCATGCTCAGTCAGATGCTCATTACCAATTATCGAAGATCAGGCTATCAATGGGAATGTGTTACCATACAAGTCGCCTTTGATACACCTTTGGAACAATTAGATGCTGTTCAAGCAGATTTGATACATTGGCTTCAGACAGAACCCGAAAGAATGTTTGAACCATCGACAGCAATTGTCCCACAAACGATTGATTTTATGCGATCAATAACTGTCACGATTGGTATGACTCACAGAGCAAATTATCAAGACTGGGGTGCTAGATGGTATAGAAGAAATGCCTTTTTTGCAGCAGTGTGTTACTATATGAGAAAGCATGGCGTCAAGTATATGAATTCAAATCAACCAATCTTATACTGGGACCCTCCTTCTTACAACGAGTCCACCGAAGATGCAACATTTGTCAACAGGCAGGAAGTTGAAGACCAAACAATAAAATTGGATGTTCCTGGACTGATACCTGAAAATGATAATTTTGCTTCGATGCCAAAATCAGCTGGTGGTTTGCCTTCAGCTGGCGGTGCAGAAAGTGCACTACTAAAGCCAAAGTCATTCATGAACTTTACTCCTCCTCCAGACGAATTGCTTGGCTCAGAAATTAGAATCCGTAAAGCTCGTCAAGGCCGTAAGGGAATGACACAGCAAGGAGGAGATAGCTGATGTCCACATCTGTCACTTTTCAAACATTGCCGCTGGCCGGCTCGATTTCACTCTTCTGTCACTGTTTATAATTCATTTTCTTTCCCTCCCTTTTCTTCAGTTCACTACTATTCCCAGCACAACCATACTTACACTCTCAGCACACATTCTTTCCTATCACTCAATCATCATTGCTCCCTCCTTTCATATAGTCTGTCCTCATCATTGGAATGTCATCAAATTCATCTTCAGATCCTTCTTTACGCGTGGACTATTATTTCTTTTGTTTTTTTTTTTTGTGTTGGAACTTTGTCTAAAACAACCTTATCTCGTAACGATGTGAAAGCTTCTTCTGCGCCCTCATCTCCTGTCATTCGCTAACCAAATTCGACTGATACTTACGATGCAATGGCGACAGAGACAAGCGCAAGGCTTGAAGAAGTTCGAAAGAGGTACGCTCATCTATTGAGATCTGACGTACCAAGTAATACAATCCATGTAAACATTAGGGAACACCCCCGATGGAAAGAGTTGATCGATATAAGCAATCTTGAAAATGTTACCAATGAAGGTAGTGATATTGCAAATGATGGGATACAGGCCACTGAAGAATCTCTCACAATCCTGGGTCCAGCATTCATTCCAGCAGAATCAACTGTTCGCAATGACTACTCTCAACATTTTGTAGATACTGGTGCGGGTCAATTACCAGGTAATGCTGTAGGGAATCCAGGAAAGTCAAGTAGATTTGAAGAGTATCCAAAGTTGAAACGATTACTTGAAACCAAGTCAAACATGTTGGCTTCCATATCACATCCACCAGTCTATTTACAAACAGATCTATTACAATCTACATCTACATCAACCTTCCCTAGCATTACCAAACCTTTTCATCTAAGTACACTCCTGCCAATCAAATTCGACGTTGTCATTATTGATCCACCTTTGGAATCTTATGAATGGGAGAGCGTTCCTGAAATATCGGAAGATAGTGGGCAACTATGGAGTTGGGATCAAGTTGCTGCCCTTCCGATTTCTCAAATCATGGCAAAGGAAAGCTTCATCTTTCTTTGGGTTGGTAGTGGGGCCAACGATGGTCTGGAAAGAGGTAGAGAAGTATTGACGAGATGGGGCTATCGAAGGTGTGAGGATATAGTTTGGATTCAAACGAATGCTAATGATGATAGTAGCAATAGCAAAGGAGGTCAATTTGTTCACGCTTCCAGCTCATCTTGCTTTGCCAAGTCTGCTCAACATTGTCTAATGGGAATTCGAGGTACAGTGAGGAGAAGTACAGATACCAGATTCGTGCATTGTAATATCGATACTGATGTCATTCTATGGCCGGGTGAGAAGCTTCAAGAGGGTTATGATACAATCAATACTCGAAGCAAGCCACCTGAAATGATGGATCTGATCGAGAATTTCTGTTTAGGTACTAGAAGATTGGAATTGTTTGGGTGTAATCGCAATTTAAGAAGAGGTTGGTTGACTATCGGCAACAATGTAGGACCGCAAGCAAAAGGTTGGGATGAGGCTCGGCACGGTAGCAATCCTTGCGCTGTTCATGCCAATCAATTCACTCCCTTGGCATACGACAAACAAATTTATGATAGCTTTTTCGGAGTAGATCGAGCAGGCTGTAATTTAGCAGAGAGGATCAATTTGGTCCCCTTTAATCAAGAGATTGAAGATTTAAGACCGAGAAGTCCAACCTCAGCAACTGATCGTCGAATAACGCAGGCCAGTAAAAGTCCAAATCAGATACAGCAATCAATTTACCACCAAAGTAGTGGTCCAGATTCATCATCAGATTTAGGCAATTTACCTCAGCTAATGCAATACAATGCTGGTGTTAGTAGTCCACCTTTCCATGCTGGTGGTGCAGGTATTAGTGGATTAGGGGCAGGAGGTCCCTCAGTTGTGAGCGTACAAAGTGGTAGTGAAATGTTGAGTGGTGCCCAAGCAAGTGTAATTTTAGGACAAGCGACACCGAATCAAAGTCAATTTAATCAACCAAACGGATTGAGTAGACAGAGAAAAGTTTGATTCTAGCAAATTGTATTCTTAGTAAAATCAACAGTGTAAAAAAAAATCCTTCTGTTAGACATTTTTTATTTTCAATCTCATAGTATCATGATTATTGATTGACGAGTACACTACTTATTACTACTACTACTACTTAATTGAAATTTGACCAAAGGTAACGAGAGAAAAAGAATCAAGTGACTGATGATCAGCCCGTCTCTTTGCTTGCTTTGCTGACGCCGAACTGTGTTTTCGGCGCAAGTAAAAAAAAAAAAAAAATGGGAGTGAAATTACAGCCAACAAGTACCTTGTCAACTCCTAGCAAACAGAAGCTAAAATGCTATGGACCTGAAACACAGGCTTAAAATATTTGTAAGCGTTCAAGAGAGTAAATAAAGGTCAAACTCTGTTCTCGTTCTGCTCGCCATCGCCTAAAGTTCGGTTTACTTTTTACTTGTAATCTGATTTGAAGAAAAAAGGGTACTTCACAGCCTGAAAGAAAAAAAAAAAAAGAAGGCAAAAAAGGGCTGATCGAGACGTAGCATTAGTAGAGAGTCTTGGATATTAAATCATTTGATTCTGTAGACAACAAAATTTATAGGGTACAGGAAGATGCAACACAATGATATAAATAGAGGGTGAAGTGAAATTTCCCTCCTGATTTCATTCTTTTTTCCCTCATCACCTTCTACAGATTACTCGCCGCTCCTTCGTCATATATTCTCCTCATTCTCACTGCTGGTCAGTCAACATGAAACAAACTTCTCTATTTCTCCTCGCTTGTGTCCTTTCATTCCAAATGGTTGTAGGTCTGCCCTCAGGAGAGATGCCACGCAGATTCACACAACCTAAAGATATCATGGGAAGTGAATACAAGGGCGTAACGCCTATGAAGCAGTCAAAGGGCAACTCTGGTTTAAAAATAGGTCAAAGTACCAGCGAAGCATTAAATTCACATGAGAAAAGCTCTACGGGATTGGGAAAGAGCAATCCTGCGTGAGTTTAGACTGAACCTACTATAGCATATTCTACATAAGCTGAAGCTTCGAATCTAATTATTATAAAGCCTTGAAAAAAAGATGGAAGAAGCTCGTAAGAAGGAGGCTCAACGTGAATTAGATTTGCAGCGAGCAAAAGAGGGATACAAGGTGAGTCTTTACAAAAATTGAACCTGAATATGATGTGGGACATTTCATTGATGCTTGTGATTGACATCTATAGAACCTTGACAAAGGTAGTGGAAGCAGTGGTCAGTGAAAATATCTAATTAGATTAATGCAAGTGTGCGATGTAGGCCGATAGTATTGAGCAGTCAAGAGATGGCAAATTGGTGAATATACTTTTACTACATCATCAATTTAGCTGTGAGAGAGGTCCCATTGAAGCTCGTTGACAATCTTGATCGTCTATATTACATTCATAGCAAAAATATGAAATTATGATGTTAATTATACTCTTCATTTTGAACCGCGAGACTCTTGAAAGAGAACGTGCTTGCCGACTGAAAAGGGAAACAAACCAGAAGAGTATGGAGAGGTGAGACATTAGACTATAATGCAGGCTTTTATGTTGATACAAGATTTTGAACTCACCTTTAGGATCATATTTCATCATTGAAAGTCGATCATTTACTCGTAATCTTCTCGTTGTATAAATGAAACCAGTACCAGCTGTAGAGACCAAGCGAGCCACAATTACCCTGATGATGATGATGATTTTGAAGGTGAGCTACAATACCTACTACATTCGTTTGCTCTTTCACTTTCTTCATCATCTCACCTTGCCTTGGATTTGGCTGCCATTATTGTTCTTTCTGGCCCTGACAAAGTATCGATAGTGTAGTTAAAAAATGTTAAAAAGAGTACCAAAAAAAAAAGAATAAAAGATTAAAAAGGGTTTATGAGCCAAAGGCACGGCACGTGGGTAGTAGTGGTAGCTCGTTGAAAGGCTGCATGGAAATTGTGCATTGATCAGCTCATCCTCAAGGGAAACCAGACCTTCTAATTTTCACTATATTTATTATCCTATAGAAGAGGTTCACTAATTATACGATGAGGATTGCAGTCGTAGGTGCAGGAGTCAGTGGCATCTCTGCTACATGGTCTTTGAATGAATTTTCAAAGCATGAAGTACACTTGTTTGAAGCAGGCGATTATATTGGAGGTCATACCAATACTGTTCTTTTTCGCAAGCCAGGTGACAAGGGAAAAGAGGTGATGGTGGATACGTGAGTAATCTCAATTCATGATCATGTCGACTTGTAAGGAAACAAAAAAAAAAAACTCACTTCATATACTTTATTGCACCGTTTTTAGTGGTTTCATTGTCTTTAATGAGGTCACCTATCCCAACTTTCTTGCATTTCTTCGACACCTTTCCATTGATATTATCGCCTCGGATATGTCATTTGCAGTCTCAAGAACATCAGAATTGGCAAATCCAAAAACAAAAGCACCGTTTCCTTCGTATTTTCCTTCAAGGACAAAGAATGGCAGTGCTAAGGAGAGGGGAGCTTTTGAGTGGGCTGGTGGTTCGCCGGGTGGCCTATTTTGTCAGTGGAGCAACTTCTTCAATGCCTCTCACTGGAGAATGGTATGGGATATCATCAGATTTAATTATCAAAGTTTAGAGACTTTACGTTCTTACCAAAAAAAAAGTCAAAAAGAGGAAAAAGAGCAGAGCATCGGTCAATGGTTAGGTGAGAGAGGATATGGTGACAACTTCAAGAGAAATTACCTAATCGTAAGTGACCTGTAGACGGCTACACGTTGCTTTGAACGTAAATTTGATAAACCTTCCTTTTCATCAGCCCATGGCATCATCCATCTGGTCCACGCCTCCTTCAAAGACCTTTAGCGATTTTCCAGCTCGTACACTATTACAATTTATGCACAATCATCATCTTCTTCAAATTTTTGATCGGCCACAATGGCTCACCTTGCATGGTGGGTCCAAAAGTTATGTAGAGCGAGTTATCTCAAGGCTACCAAAGGAGCAACTTCATCAAGGTCCTCAAGCTGGGAAAGTGATTGATGCTATTCATAATGAAGCTGAGAAATGGTTACTCAGGACAGGAGATGGAAAGGTACATGAGTTTGATAGAGTCATTTTCGCTACTCACGCTGATACTACTGTTGAAATGCTTGGAGATGAATGGGATGATGAGCAGAGCAAAAAAGTAAAGAAATGTCTAGAGAATTTTCGCTTCAGCAAGAATACAGCTACTTTACATGCAGATGAGCGAGTGAGTTTTACTTTGATGACATCAGACTTATTAGCGCGCGCGCTGACTGTTATCTTCATTTATGCAGTTGATGCCAGTACGACGATCTGCTTGGTCAGCTTGGAATTTTATGGCAGAGTCTCTAGATGGACAACAGCAAGACAAAGATAGTGTCACTCTGACTTATTGGATGAATCTACTTCAATCTTTATCGGAAGAAAAGTATGGCCCTATCCTCGTGACATTGAATGCTCCACCAGGTTTCGCTTCTCCAGGCAAGATTGTAGGTGAATATACATATGATCATCCAATCTATACAGCCAATAGTGTAGCTTCTCAAAAGACTTTGACTTCTTTACAAGGATGGAAAGGAGCTAGGTTTGCGGGTGCTTGGTCTAATTATGGATTTCATGAAGATGGTTTCACTAGTGGTATTCGAGCTGCCTGTGAAATGGGAGCAGTATTACCATTTGAAATTCAATCTGCAGAGAGGTCATTACCTCCTTCTTCCAAGATTGGGACAATCATTCTTAACCTTGTTGAATTCATCCGGAATCAAGTCGCACCATATCTTGCTTTAATTCTTGCTCCCATTTATATTACTCTCTTCTTGGCATTGGAAACTGTCGTCAATGCAATCGTCTTTGTCAAGTCAGGTTCAGGAGTACGTTGCACTGTTCGTAATGAAATTCGTAATATTCGAGCTAGTTGGGAAAGACAATTACCAGGTGAATGGCAAGATCGACTAGATGAAACCAATCTTGTCAAAAAGAACCGGTAATCAAAACCCTCTTATTTATTTATACAAATTGGAATTACTAGATGAAAGGTATATATATATATATATTTATATTGTGTGAAAAGAAACGTAGATATATATTTAGATACCACAAAGAAATTGATATTGAGTGTAAGCTCTTCTAGCAATACCCAAATGATCAAAGTGAACGATGGACAATCGATTAGAGTCAGTGATGTTGCTTTTTTGATCACAATTACCAAAATTACCTTCAAGGGATGGAATTATTTTTTTTCTGCGATAAATTGGTCTAGGTGTACCTTGTAATGAATTTATATCGAATGGTGGATTGGCCCATTCCCACTCTTCTGCATCTTCATCTCCTTGTTCTGCTTCATTTAATTTGGGTTCATCGATTCCTCCAACACCAGTAACAGCCAACTTTAGCAAGCTAGAATCTAACAAATTCGATGCTGCTGCTGCTCCCCATTCTGATACACTAGTCCAAGCAGCATTGACACTTTGAGAAGCTGATTGTACCAGTGTAGTAGGAGAAAGAGCTATTGCTTTCAGAATTGCTGCCAGATCCTCTCCTACAACAGCTACAGGTCCTAGTATACTACCTGTTTTACCATCATCCTTTGCGTTTTGAGGCTCTTTGTGCTCACCATCCAGACCAAAAATCCAAAGGAGATGATTTGGTAAAATTGGAATATAAGCCATTGCACCTGTTTGTGGTATAGTTGCAATCTTGGTTGGTGTAAATACATCTGGACCATGTAGACTGGTAGCTGCTCTCTTTGTAGGTATATATGGTAAAGCGCTTTGAATGACACTAGCACCAATTTGAGATCCAGCTAAAAATTCAATCAAGACTGAATTGCCCTGTAAATGACCGCTCATGGCGCTCTTTTTGGTTCCATATGGACAATTTACTTGACCTTTCATGTTCAATTCAATAGCCTCTTCTTCATCTCCTGCGATGCTTGTTGATCCTTCTCTTGATCGATGGCATAAAATGGCATCTTCTTCTTCTTCTTCTTCTGTCTTTGGTAAATCCTTCATAGCGGTGTCTGCTTTAGATATCATAACCTCGGAAATATCTTTACTATTCTGTTGTACAATACTTCTTTCTATTTCCTTTTGTCTCTTTGCTGCTTTCTTTGCCTTACGTTTTGCTTCACCAGACTTTCCACCTCGTGCCTTTTTCCAGAGCTGTACAGCTGGTCCACCAACTGTTGAGCCACTGACATCACTATCATACTCTTCCTCTCCTTGAATCAGTCTATCCTTTAACAAATCAGGCCGATGTGCTTCGAGGTGAGCAATATGAACTTTTACTTTACCATTAATGACTTCTTCTTCTTCTTCTTCTTCCTCGTCTTTTCTTTCTTTACACTTAGTAGCCTCCACCGATATTGGAACTTCATTTCCTATGCTGTTGATGATACGTAGACGATCTGGCTTTTCAGGTACCGGAGGAGGTGCAAACGTCTCCTCTCCTAGTATGCTTGCTGCTCTACTAGAAGGTCTCACATCTGGATCGTTATACTGATGAGCAGCAGCATAGCTAAGCTGTTCCTTTGGTGTTAAAGCCTCATCTTGTTCGTATTTCTCGCTAGATGATGATACTGCTTCAGTAGAAGAAAGAACAACTCCTTGAGCAAGTACGCCTACTACTTCTCCAGTTTCATTATCTATCGCTACGAGACTGTTCCTCCACTCAGATGGCTGTTTAACTTTCTGTTTTTTGTGTAGGCTACATATATCTGAAGACCAATCTTTGGGCGGTAGAGCAGGTAAGATTGATTGTTTCTTTATTGTCGTTAAATTATTCATCAAAGCAGAACCGCCGACAATATTCACATCACGAGGTGAATTTTCACTAAACACACCAGAATAAGGTTCACTGATCTTCATTTCATCAACTCTATCTTTCGAAAGATTGTCACAATCAGTAGATGTAGAAGTGATAGTTGACAACATGTCAAGTGCGCTTTTAGCCGCTTTATTTGGTGGAAAGACTGGAAATTGAATTTGAGTAATTTGACCTTCTCGTAATAGTAAAGTGATCCTTTGCAGATATTTACTTGATTCCCACTCAAATGTTGGCAAGTCAAGTGCTGATTGTAATTTGAAATTTGAATCACTCAGAAGTGGAAACGGTAATTGAAGTCGATTAGAAACTTCCTTCTGAATAGTGTTAGTTTGAGTACTGAGACCAAAGATGGATAGATTTGGTTCTTTTTTCAAGAGTGTTTCAATTTCGTCTCGAATGCTACAAAGTTCAGGTGTACAACCTCTTGCTCCTGGTATTTGATTCCAAGATTCTTTAATTTGCTCTCCAGGTTCAGCTGTACGCGGATATACAAATAGTAGAATAGGTCGACTGAGGGAAAGTAGGAAGAGATCTACAAAACCTCCTTGTGTTGACTCTAATTCTGTTAAAGGTGGTAAAGGATGACCAGGAAGATGATAAGCTGCCTTAGATGGCGCAGGAACCGGAAGGTCAGAGGGGAGGAGAAAATTGTCAGTCATACCTCTTTCTCCTTTATGCTTCAATCTCAATAGACACCCCTGTCTTCATGCATTCTTGAATACAATAAACAAGCGTAAAGTAGGTATCAGAAATTGAGCTACCGGTATAGGGGCTCAGATTGCTCTCTCACGTGTACATCGTGCAAAGGCCCGTGCGAAATTTTGTTTTGTCGACCATAAGAATAATGAAAAGAAAACAAATAGAGTCGTCTATTGCCTTGAAAAAACATATTAAATTAGAAGATTGAGGGAGGGAGGGTGAAAGGTTTTTTAAGGTTTGTTGTGTTTGGGTTACATCAAGAAGGGCTTGGACTGACTTTGGACCTTTGTGAGACAAAAGCAATTTACCAGATGTCGTGACCACCGCTGACGATGATGTTACTGTAAGGAAAAGGGTAACGGAGGATAGAGAGTAAGGAGTTAGCAAAGTAGCAAAAAGATAATTTATTTCTCTTTCTATCTGTTCTCACCTTCCATTGCTGTAGTGATGAAAGAGAGAGAGAGAGAGAGAGGAGTAATGAAAGGCGTAAATTTAGTCAGATACCTTTTTACTTTCCACAGAAATTCTTTACCACCAAACTCACCAGAAGCTGGAGGCTGGGCTTGCGAGCCAAACGGCGGCACCACGCATCTCAGAAGATCGACCAATACGACCAAGAGGATTAGAAGAACTCCACTTGGCAAGCAAGTGAGGATTTTGATCGAGGTAAACCGAAGTCATTCTAGTTCGAATGTGACCTGGCGAGATACAGTTGACTCGAATCTGATAGTAATGCAATAAAGTAAGTTTACTTGTAAGGCTAATCTCCTTTACTTCCAATATTATACAACTCACATCTTTAGGACCCCATTCAGCAGCCAAATTTCGTCCCATTTGAAGAACGGCAGACTTGGAAGCATTGTATGCAACCCAGTGGTGATCACGATTGACAATAGATCCAGACATGGAAGCAATCAAAATGATGGAACCATGTACATCTTTTTGTAAATGCATTTGACGAGCAGCAGCTCGAGCTGTCAGGAAAACACCAGTAGTGTTAACATCAAAAATCTAAAACAACAAGATAGTATAAGATGAGTTTCTAATTTTTTCATTCTTAGACGTCACTTTTAATACTCACCCGCTTAAAGTCCTCGACAGGGTATTCGAGAGCATCGTAGGTGCCCAAAACACCAGCAGCACAGACGCAGACGTCCATAGAGTCAGTACCAGAGTCCTTGACAATGAACTCCATGACCTTGTTAATTTCTACGTCATCAGTGACAGAAGCAGAAATGTACCTAATGATGATGGTGATGGGAAAGGTGAGATCAAATATTGTTATAGTATTCTCAAAATTTCAATAAACTTACTTTAAATCTCGGTTCATGATTCGACAATGCTCTGCAACAATCTTGAATTCTTCCGAAGGTTGTTGAGGTACATCGATAGCATAGACGTGTGCTCCAGCTTCAACCTAAATGGATAATGGATCAGTATTGTGTTTCTGCTTGCCAAAGCTGATATCACTTACGAAAGCGAGGGCCATTCTAAGCAAAAGGCAAATGAAAAGAAAAAAAAAAAAAAAAAAAAAAAGGTGGTAAGCGAACACGATTTATTAAGTGCATACAGACACTGTTTTGTCAACTTACTCAAGACCTGATGAGGAAAACAAGTCGAAAACTGATAAGTTACTCCACCTGACAACATAGTCAAAAAAGACTCACCAAGACCTCCATTTCCTCCAGTAACACAAGCAGTCTTTCCTGCGAGCGAAAACTCAGAAAAGATGGTAGTGGTGTGCGTGTGTGGATCTGCGGGGTTAGATCGCAAGCTACGAGAAAAGTAAATGTACAATCAGTCAATCTAAAATAAGTCGACTTTGTCATTTAAGGAGATTACCACTCACATGGCATCGACACCGATGTTTTCAACAGGTGGTGGTGGACCTGGATTTTGTTGAAATTCACTGATTACGGGCTCAGAAGTAGGTGCCCAAGTAACAAAGGTGTTCTTTAGGCTTGCTGGGTTAGCAGTGGCGGTACGGGCCATGTTCAAACGAGAAGCTGAACCGATTGCGGCTCGCATAGAAGAGCGAGGTGCTGCCGAACGAGCAAGGGAGAAGAGTGAAGCCATGATGATGATGATGATAACGAGGAAGAAACAAAAGGTAGAGGAAAAAGGTTACTCTAACTATGGAGTTGTGGAAAGTATTACCAAGGAAATGGAAATGCAAAGGGCAATCTGTACAATGATAGAGAGCTGTGAGAAAGAACTGACAAGGTACAGTAAGAGTATGTGGTATAAGTCAAGAAGAAAGAGAAAAAGGAAAAGGATAAAACAAAGTAACTCAAAAAGGGGAGCGCAATGTATGCCGCTGGAGATTTGAAGGAATTGAAAATGGGTGGCGGAAATCGTACAACTGTAATCTTCTTTAAAATTCTGGTTTCTATTTCCATATTTTTCATTTAAAAAAATAAATAAAATAAATAAAAAGCATCACTAAAATCTTAGAACATATATACCGTAGACCAAGACGCGGGGAGGTCAGTGCGTCGAGTGGTAGGATATTGCGGAGAAAGACTTTTGCTGCACTGCCCTGTGTAAACGCTGTTTCTTGGTTCTTTATGAAGTAGTGATCAGCACGACAGCATAAAAAGGTTGTTTGAAGATTTCAACGTCCATTTCACTTGCCGCAAGAATGAGTAAAGAAAAGAGAGATCTCTCATAAACACTTGCAATTTGTAAAGTCCTGTCGTTCCCTTGTGTCCTGTATGTAATCTTTTGGCTTTTTATTATTTTCTTCCTTTTTTATTTCATTTCTAGATAAGAAAGTGAAAATATCAAGTTCAGCCAGGAAAAGCTCAAATTTTAGCGTCTCTTGCCACCTCACCTCCACCTCTCTTTGAATTGTCCTTCGGCGTCTTTATTGGCGCGAAACGTGACATTTTAATTAAAATTTGATTTTTGAGGTGAGATATTTTTAAGTAAAATACAAGTTGCCAAGTTCTTTTCTCCTCTCTCTGTTTTGTAATCGCGGGTAATCTTGATTAGGATTATTATCAACCTGAAATGGCATACCTTCGTTCTACTGTGGTGATAGCTAGACGGCGAGCGTTCACTACATGTTCAAGAGCGCAAGTGGAAGCCAAAAGTATCATCTATGAAAAGAATGGGGAGCCAAGTCAGATTATAAGAGGGCATATATGGGAATTACCAACACCAAAGCCAGGTCAAGTATTAGTCAAATTAGGATTAGCTTCTGTCAATCCTGCTGGTGAGTGATTCCCTCGTTTTAATTTTGATAGTCGTAATCGCAGTAGTGATCTTACCCCGTTTATATTCTTCAACATCATCCTAGACATTAACGTATTGCAAGGTGTATACCCTACCAAGCCAACAAAGAGAAGATTACCCAGTGTAGAGGAAGAGGTGTATATAGGAGGTAATGAAGGGTATGGTATAGTTGAAGAGGTATCAGAAGGTAGTAATACTAGTAGTAGTAGTAGTGATAATATACAAAAGGGAGATTGGGTAGTATTTGGAAAGCCTCAAATGGGTACATGGAGTAGTCATATGGTATGTAATCAAGAGGATATAATCAAGATTGATCGTAAGGACAATGATAGTCTTAGTCCAATCATGGCTTCTACTTTACAAGTTAATCCTGCTACTGCCTATAGAATGTTACATGACTTTCAAACTTTAAATCAAGGTGATATTATTATTCAAAATGCAGCCAATTCAGCAGTAGGTCAAGCTGTTGTTCAAATTGCTTCAAATAAATTAGGAGTTGAAACAATAAATTTAGTTCGTACTAGACCAGATATATCTTCTTTACAAAGTGCTTTCACTTCAATGAGTTCTAAAGGTGCCCCTGCTCATCTATTTACTTATGAAGATCTTGCTAATCGTGATAGTGGAATTAAAGAAAAGATCAAGGAATTAATTGGAAAGAGAAAAATTAAATTAGGTTTAAATGCTATTTGTGGTAATGATAATATGAACATGTCAAAATTAATGGGACCCAAATCAACTTTAGTCACTTATGGAGCAATGTCAAAACAGCCTTTTTCAATACCCGCTGGACTTCTCATCTTTCAAGATTTTACTTTAAAAGGTTTTATGATGAATCAGTGGTATGCCTCTCATAGTAGAAAAGAGCGTCAAGATTTAATGAAAGATTTAGTAACTTGGTATGAAGAAGGTAGTCTATTACCTCCTCCTTCCACGATAATCGAATTTGAAAAAGATTTTAGTCAAGAACAAATCACAAAGAGGGCAAGGGAAACGATTCAAAAGAGCATGGAAGGATTTGGTGGTCAAAAGATGTTTTTTAAGTTTTTGTGAATAGCATCACATTTGTATCAGAATCTTATTTCATCAGATCACTCTCAAAAGTAAAAAAAAAGTAAAAGAAAAAAGATGAGCATTTTCCATTTCATCAACTCTCCTTCACATTTCAAGCATTATGATCCGAGTGGTCAGACTAAAGCTGAGCCTTCTTTTGTGCTTCTTGCAATCGCTTTTCGGCTTCTTGAAAGTTAACGACCGACCAAATAGCTTCAAGGTACTTTGGTCGTAAGTTCTTGTATTGCCTGTCGAAGGTGAGAAGATGAGTATAAGTGCTGAGTCCTTATGGCATTCAAGATGCTCTTAATATGACTTACAAGTAGTATGCGTGCTCCCAAACATCGACACCGATCAAGGGGTGGTGTGTGGTGAGAGGGTCTTGATCCTTGGTTGTGAGTACTTCAATTCTCTGATTAAGAGGGTTGAAACCGACCCAGCCCCAACCGGAGCCTTGAATAGCAGCAGTGGTCTTGTTGAAGTGTTCCTTGAGCTTGTCAAGACCACCAAAGTCCTTGTCGATAGCTTGCTTGAGGGGGCCTGAGAGGGGAGAGTATCATAGTGATTAAGTAATACTCAAGATTTCATCGTATCGTTCCAGACTTACCATCTTTGAGTTGACCGCCACCTTCCTTTGCAGGTGCCAAATTCTTCCAAAAGAGAGAGTGGTTGATGTGACCACCTCCGTTGAATTTAATGGCAGATTGTAATTCAATCTGCTTGCGCACATCAGCAGACGATACAGCTTGAGAATATGCCTTTTCAGCTGCATTCAATCCATTGACGTATGCTTGGTGATGCTTGGAGTGGTGAATCTCCATAATCTCACCGCTAATTGCGGGCTCCAAAGCATTGTACTCGTAGCTGAGTTGAGGTAGAGTATGTTCGTTTGCAGAGGCTATGAAGACAAACGAGACGGTATAGGAACTATCAGTAATCTAGAAGGTCATCCCTTGACTTACAATTCTCTTTACTCACCCATACTGATAATTATGTGTTTTTGTGGTAATGGAGTATAATTTGGTTTTTGATAAGGGGGAGTTAATCTAGTGAAGAAGCATTTGGAACATATATATATATTCAAACGTCTTCCCTGTTAAAGACGTAATTTGCTCCACCTCATGCGCCACGTTGGGTGAGAAATTGAATACATAAATTGACCCACAGTATTTTAGATGTTTGTTGTGATTAAAGCTAATGTGAATGCTTTATTCATAATAATCCTTAATAAGTTTTTTTTCTTAAACCCGTTCAACCGGAAAAGAAGTGACCTATACCAAAATCGCAAAGTAAAAAAAAAAAAAAAAATAAAAATAAGAGTGCAGCAGTCCTGGTGTTTGAATTTATTTTTCTATTGCTGATCAGATGTCACTATTCGCATGGCGACACTACGACTAAGTTCTCTTGCAATTCTTCAAAGTACAAGAAGTCTACCATTATCTAGCAGCGACACAATAAGTCGAAGAATTCATAGAACGATAATGTCAACTAGCATGCAAGTCTTGCCTCCTTTGCAATTGACTACGTTAGAAGGTGTTGAAGCAGCAAAGCGAGCAGCAGCATATGCAGCAGTTGATCATCATGTCAAAGCAGAGCACACCATTATTGGAATAGGTTCAGGTAAGATACATGTACGATTGCGAGAGACGTGAGTTTATATATTGATCTCATTGCTCTTTTGACAGGCTCCACTGTACCATATGTAGTGGAGAGAATCGTGCAACAGGGCAGAACTGCAAATGCTAAAAGATGGTTTGTACCAACTGGATTTCAATCTAAAGAGCTGATAGTCAAGAATGGATTACAATTGGGTGATGTAGACTCATTTCCAGAAATAGATGTTACTATAGATGGAGCAGACGAGTGAGTGTAGAGCATGTTGTATGAAAAAAACAATGATTTCGTATCATTCTGAATTACACCTCCGAACCTGAACAGAGTAGATGACGACTTGAATGCCATAAAAGGAGGAGGGGCTTGTCAATTGCGTGAAAAGGTATTAGCAGAAGCAGCAAAAACTTTCATCATTGTTGCCGACTATCGAAAAAATTCAACTATACTAGGAAAGACATGGACGCAGGGTGTGCCAATCGAAGTAGCTGAATTTGCTTGGTCAAAGGTACAAAGACAGTTGATTAAATTAGGTAGCAGTGCTGCTATATTGAGAATGGGAAAGATGAAAGCGGGTCCTGTAGTGACCGACAATGGGTGAGTAGGTCTGTCTTTTATATGTAGTACTTCTGGAGAGTAGCTGGCTGACTCTCACGTACATGACTTTGCTATGGCAGCAACTTTATTATTGATGCAATTTACTCGCCTACAATCATGAAAGATCCCGGCGATCTACTCAATCGAATAAAGCTTCTTACTGGTGTCATAGAGGTTGGTCTGTTTGTCAATATGTGTGAAGCTGCATACTTTGGAAATCAAGATGGTACAATTACAAGTAAAAGTAAGGATGGTAATGTAAAAGAAGGAATCGTTTTTGATGTCCTTCGTAATCCTCTAATGTCGTAGACACAAACTAGAATCATCAAGCAGAAACATTGTGTAAAATCGTAATTGTGAAAGTGGACTGTTCAATAGCATATCGCACATGGAGATTAGAATTCGAAAATGAGACTGGGATTGGAGATGTATCAGAAGAAGTAGGGGGGGAGGGAGGGAGGGTATGAATCAAGGATGGTGATTTTATCGCCATTCTTGAAGGATACCGTCTTACTTGTGAGAAGTATAGGGGCGTGCAAAGCGTCGATGAGCATTGTAAACAACAGATCGCCTGATCAACTCGACAATGTCTCTCTCCTCTGCAGTAGGTATCAAGCTGCCACAGAATCCTGCATCATTATTGCTACCCTCCTCCTTGACGCAAGGTAATAGCAAAGATATTTGTCTCTTTGGCAATTTGAAGGTACTTTTCAAGGCTGCTATTCCATCAGTTACAAGTGTATCTGGGTGTTTTAATGAGTAGTCAGCTTGTTCTTTGGTTGCTTCATATCCTTTATAAGATCCTTCTAAGCCTTTATAAGCTCCTTCAAAAGCCTTGTTTGTACCGTCTCCTGATCCAGTCAAGGCTGCGTTAGGTACCAGTCTCTTTTTTAGCTTTACACTACTGATCAGTGCAGCATATCCATCAGCAATAAGGGTATCTGGATGTTTCAAAGAGTATTCAGCTTGTTCCTTTGTTGCTTGATAACCCTTGTAAGCACCTTCCAAACCTTTGTATGCTCCTTCAAATGCCTTGACAACTCCATCCTTCGATCCAGCAGTGGCCGCATTAGGTATTATTGCTCCTAAAGGTGAATTACTTGTTGAGATTAATCGTTTACACAGACCAGGATAACCACGAATTTCAACTAAATCTCCATTTACTTCACTTCGAGAGCAGAGATGAACTGTTGAGGTGATTTGACGATTATCATTATCTCTAGGAATAAGTTGATCTAACATGTCCATTGTTGTGCTACGACGAAATGGTGATTTAGTTTCATCATCCACTTGAGCTATTGGTAAATTACTATCGCAGAATCCAGCTTTGGTATTTCCTACACCATAGCAAAGAAAGTCTAGTGTTTCAGCAGGCGTGGCTCTCCTTGTGTTGCTTTTGGGAAGACCATCAGTGGAAGAAGTTAATTTACCATTGCAAATTCCACCATAATCTCCATCTCCATCGGTTTGGCATAAATCACTTGGTTGTATTTTTGGTAAGAGATCGCTTCCAAATGCCTTGAAGCCATGATTGTCAGCGTATTCTTGGGCGGACTTGACTTCGTCTCCCACACTTTGCGCAACGTCGGGTATAATGCCAGCAGCTCCACTTGATGGACTGCCGATAGAAAAGTAAGAATTGCGATCAGTGGAACCTCTACTAAGGCCTATTCTGCTTTCATCACTTACACTGCCTTGACAATCGAAGCAGCTGTAATTGCTACAAGGACGTAGAGAATCTGCATAGTAGATTTGTTTTGTAGTCGCGATAGAAGGGAGGATGAGGTAGATGATGAAGCTTAGAATGAGTAAGGTGTCGAGATGCCTACAGGTTCCACCCTTCGTTGTTGACAGTAGACAGCAATTACAAAGAATTGACCTTTGCATGCTGATTTTGTTGATCTCCCGCAACGAACATTCTTATGCATCTTAGACACTTTCTTCGGAAATCATCAAATTGTGCTAGATTTTTTGTTGTCTGATATCAATGCTACCTCATCAATCACTATTTTGTCGATTTTAAAATAAAAGAAAAGTCGATATGAGTGACATGTCAAAAGTGATCTTTGCAAAATAGAGCTAGTCTCATCATTCCCTAAAAGGGTGGAGAATGCACCAGCGTCTTCTATATTTCTCGCGTGGTCGAGCTTTAAACATGAGAAATCGCGTGGTCTTTAGAAAGCTTATCTCTTTCCGCGCATTATCGACTAGTCAGTCGCTGCTTTTACTTTTTATTATTACCTTGATTAGTCCGATAAGGATTATAGACTTGCAAAGGGAATAAGACTTATGCTTTCTTAAACAGTATGAGGTATCTTGCTTGTCTCGGCGTTCGGAATCTTGCTGTTCTAAATTACAGATGAAGAGGCTTGATTATGATAGCATTTCGTTTTGCTCTCAATTAAGTATGGAAGCCTTAATTCCGAAAAAAAAAAAAGATAGAAGCCATAATATTAGTTTTTCTTAACCTTATCATCAGACAGATACTGGGGGTCACTCCCATCACATTCTCATCATCTTCTTCTTCTCCCCTTTTTTCTCCAAATATCAACCAATTCGACCATCTCAATCTCTTTTTCTTTGTACTCACTCCAACAGTACCGTCTTGAGGTTTGTGGTGGTGGTGGTGGTCATACAATTTCCCTACCTGTACGATCATCCTACAAGAAGATAAATTTCAACAGATGTCGTCATATCCTCATTGCCCGATCAGAAGAAGATACTGTCTTTTGGCACTGTATTAAATACTGTCATAGCCAAATTCATATTTCACTATTCCATCCAATCTTTTAACGATGACGACTCCAAGAGCTACCCCTGCATCATCTTCACCACCACCTGTTTCTTCTAATTATCATCATAATGACAACTTTCCTTTCGATTCTTCAACAGATGCAAATCGACAAGATCGATCTATAAGACCATTGGGTAGTGCCAAGAGACATGCTCGAAGTCGTACACCTACACCATCGAATCCTCATCCTACAGTAGGTAGTATTTATAATAATAATAGTAGTAGTAGTAGTAGTTCAAGGAGTTGGACGACAGGAGAAAATTTGTATAAACTAAATCAAGGAGGTTTAAATGCGAGTTCGAGTAGTAATATAATTAAGAATAATAACAAGAACTTTACTGCTTCAAATTATTCGCCAATTTTATCTTCAACAACTCGATCACGCTCTATTCAAGCACAAGTTGAAAGAAGACCATGGTTTCCTTATCCTTCTCCAGTAGTATCTAATTCAAGACCTCAACGTGCATCTTCATCATCAGCTCGTCGAATTTCAAATATTTCAACTGATTCTATTTCAAATGCTTCAACTTCTTCTGCTTCTTCATACAATTCAGAGGATATTACTACTAGATTAGATAGAAGGGCATCTAGTGCAGATCCAGAACAGTGGAGTCAAGCAGCTTCTCGAGGTAGATTGTTGAGAAATATTTCAGCAGGTAATAGAGCAAAAGCTGGATTAAGAGAATCAGAAATGGAGGGAACAAAGGCGAGTATTGAAGAGGGAGAAAGTATTGGAGGAGGAGGAGGAGGAACTTCGTCTTCTTCAGATGAAGAAAAGGAGAGGGCACACTTTAAAAGTGTATTGAGAGCATTTGACGCCTACCTTTCTCATTCTGTGAGTTCTTAAATGAGTGTCAAGATTTTAAAATTGTCTCGCCTTTCTTCTCATCATCAATTTCACTGGACAGTTAGCGGCAAATAATGCGAGGAGAAGATCTTTCTATTCTTTGCCTCGATCTCATCGACTTCTACTATCTTCTCTTGGTTCTCCTCTTCCAGGTCCAGTGCTGAAGTCAGAGAGAGGAGACGAGGAAGACACTGATGCGTCATTGGTAATTGCAGGAAGAGGTTTCAAAGCTCGATTAGATGAAGTAGATGATCGAATACGAAGGAATGCCGACGTCTTGGCTCAAATTGTGGATGATTCAAGGGGATTTCTTGGAGAAGAAGAGGTACATCATGAAGAAGAATATGATAAGGAAGAGGTCATAAAAGTAGATAGTCAGCGGAGAAATCGAGACAGTCTAGAAATTAAATCAATAGAGCCATCCGACGCTAGCAGGGGTGAAGAAAGGAAAGCAGATTCAATTGCCAGTGTTGGAGTTGGGGCTGGTAGTGGAAATATCAGCAGTAATGGGAGTAGTAATCGTAGAACTAGAGGAGGTAGACGCTCATGTCAAAGGATATCAGATCATGATTTGGATAAAGTCCGAAGTACAGTGAAACAATTTGTACGAGATTGGAGTATTGAAGGTTTAGCAGAAAGAGAAGCAGCTTATGATCCTATCCTAGAAGCATTGGAGAATGCATTCAAGCATGTATCTGCACTTCAGAGGACTCAACTTCGAGTATTGGTGCCTGGAGCAGGTCTAGGAAGGTTAGCATTCGAAATCGCTTGGCTTGGTTTTAGTTGTCAAGGGAATGAATTTAGGTGAGAGGAAATATACATGCGACTATAGATTTATTGAATTTATTGAGCCCTCTTTCCTATCATTGCCCTTTAGTTTCTATATGCTACTCGCTTCGCACTTTATTCTCAATAAGACGACTCGAGTGAATCAACACATCGTTTACCCCTTTATTCATTCTTCTTCCAATTGGAGAACGGCATCGGACATGTTGCGAGCGATTCAAATACCCGATATCAATCCCTCCGATCTACCTTCACATGTTGACTTTTCCATGGTAGCCGGCGAGGTGAGTTGGATAAGTGTAGTATAAAGAGAGAGAGATCGAGAGATATGAACAGTCCTATGACTCTAAAATCGCTTTGCAGTTCATTGAAGTATATTCTAAACAGCAGGAGAAGGGGGCATGGGATGCCGTTACTACTTGTTTTTTTATTGACACTGCTCATAACTTGACTCGATATCTTGAAGTCATCAATCATGTCCTAGTCATGGGTGGAGTTTGGATTAATGTAGGCCCATTGCTATGGCATTATGAAGGTGCTGCCAATGGTGACCTTAGTATTGAATTAACCTTGGATGAGGTGCTCGGTTTGATAGAGTTGATGGGTTTTCATATCGAATCTCAGCGCACTTTACAACCTCAAACTTATACTGGTAATCAGGAATCAATGCTATCGTACCAATATTCACCTGAATTTTGGATTGCTCGAAAAATACGAGAGGTGACTCCGGCAAGTGTTGTTTAAAGTTGAATTGAATTTTTCCTTTTATCCACTAGTACCTTATGTATCAATATAGTGTCAATATAGAAGAAATTTGTTAGTTAATTTCTGCAAAGTTTATCACTTATTGCCTTGATTTCAGCCAATACCTTGTCCTTGTCGAGACGATGTCGTGCGATCTCTTCAATGTGGCGGGAACAAAAAAAAAAAAAAGAGAAAATCGTATTTAGGAAGAGAGGAGATCAAGCGCATTTTTTTTTCCTTACTCACCTTTTCCTTCAAGATGTAGCACTGGAATGTCTGGAGGGGGACAAATAAATTCGCTTTTATCATTTCACTCGATTCTCTATTGTTCCTCTCTACTCACCATATTGGTATGATCTTCTCCATTTCTTGACATCTTTTAGGCTATCATTACGAATATTGTACTCGCTTAATTCAAATTTGACATCTTTGCCAATTGTATTTAGCACCGCTTTTGCAACATCGCAGAGTTGACAATCGGTTCCAGTAAACAATGTCAACTTGGGTACTTCTTTTTGTAAACCGATTCGTAATCGAAAATGACACCTTTGAAAATAATTCGACTTGATCATGTTGCCATTTCTTCTCAAAGGAATCGAGAGCGTCATTTTTACTACTGTATTACACTTTTTCAGCTCTAGTGTGACGGAACTAAAGAAAGAATTTACAATAATAGCGTGTAAATGTTTAATCTTGAGGCGCGCCGCCACAATCCGAGTGGAACAACAAACATTTTTTGTACCAATAGTATCTAAAACTACTATTCTCCTTCCTTTTTTATTTATTTTTTTCCTTCTTGATATTTGATTGAGCATCTGTGCGCCTCTTGATTTGCTTCTTTTGGCACCGCGGGCCATGTGATTGCGTGCAGAGATTCAGCAAATTAATTGTGGTACCAGTAAATGGTAAAGGTATAGCAAGATGTCACTCTTTGGAGAAGAAGAGCGGAAGAGTAATTAATGAGCAAGTAGGTGCAGCTTACCGCATTCTTCCGCCGAGGATCTAATCAAGACAACAAAGTTTCCTTTCGCAACGATCGCTTTCATCAAAAGGAGAGAGAGTGAGAGAGAGATAGAGAAATAGATAGAAAAAAAAAAAAGAGAAAAAAAAAAAAAGGAGATTTTCTTTAATTGCACCGCGGAGCTCTTTTTGATTTAGCACTCGGAGAAGATACCTCCGCGTGTTAATTGAAGATAGCTTACCGTGGAGAAAGCCTGCAAAATTGTTTTTCCTCGTCGACGGCTAATTAAATCTAACTTTTCAAGGCACTTGTCTAGTATCAAACATCACTGGCAAATCAAACAAGAATAGAATAAAATAAAATAAAATAAGCTGTAACAAAGGGAGATAGGTGTTAGTAACTTTAAGATTTGACCCCTTGTTGAATAAAGGAAACGGGAAAAGTCTCATCCTTCTTCCTCCGACATTGTCATTTTTTATTGCTCCGCTTTGAACCTCTTTACTTTTTGTAATCTTTACAAGAACAGCGAGCAGGAGTAGATTAAACCGGGGGCTGAAGGGGCTACTTTCTCGCATCGGCTTCCTGACCTTCCTGACTACTCCGGTACTTTTTGTCCTATTTACTCTCCGCCTGATGGTCTCTCCCCTTCTACCCGACTAAGCTAGTGGTAGATGTAGTAGCAAGATTGGTCTCGAATCTTTTACTCTTCTTATTTGTCTTTTTTATTTTTTTATTTTGGTTTCTTACTTTCACTGTCATCCGGGGAGAGAGAGAGAGAGAGAGAGAAAAAAAGATCATCTACGATTTACTTATTAGTCGACAACTTCTGCTTGCAAATAGATGTAACCTTATTTACCCTCCCTTTTTCTCTTGTGCCATTAAAAGCTCTTTGATTCTTCTCTCTGAAAAATTGATATCAGCTTTCTCACCTTTTTCTGAAACAACTATACCTTCTTTGAGTAGTCATGGTACCGGAACCCAGTAATGTTCCAAGATTACCACCTGCTACTTCTCTACTTTGGCAAAATTCTCAATCACAATACACCAATCATCATAGTATACCGCGCTCAAACATAAGTAATCATGTAGGAGAGACACACAGCTCAGTAAGACCATTCAATAGCTTTTCAACGCCAATGTCAGAGCGAAGGGAATCATTTACTTATGGATCAGGACCTGTATTATCGCCAGTTTCTTCCATTTATTCACAAAGGGGACCACCAGCAACTTCTCTGAGATCTCCAATCGAAGGTGATTATACTTCAAGGCTACCTTACTCTTCTTCTTCTTCTACTTCTTCTTCCTCGTCATCTCGATTTTCTCATCGTGATAATGAAATCACCAGACCCATTGCAGTCTACCAAGCTTCACCACAAGAATTTAGCTCTCAAAGATTTCCTCTTCAAGCACAACAACAAGATCGAAAATTGCCTTATTGCCACCCCTCAACTACTTCTCCTACTGGTCATTATGCACCAAGAATGGAGGAGATTTCCAGTGATGGTCCTTCTACGAGACCGATAATGCATCTGCCAATACTCCCACCGCCATCTGCCTCTATAGGTAATGCTACTAACGCCAATACTAATCCAGGAATCATAGGAACAGTTAGATTTACGGATGAGCAGCGAAGTGACAGAAATACAAAGAGACTTCGAATTTCTCGAGCATGTCAGAATTGTAAATCAAGAAAGACTAGATGTGATGCAGTGGGAGCATTTCCAAAGGAGAACAAGAGAGAATATTTTCCAGAAAGGAAAGAAGGTGTTTCAATAGAAGGAGAGAATGATCGAAGTGAAGGTCAAGA
Source organism: Exobasidium cylindrosporum (assembly GCA_023273805.1). Taxonomy (NCBI): domain Eukaryota; kingdom Fungi; phylum Basidiomycota; class Exobasidiomycetes; order Exobasidiales; family Exobasidiaceae; genus Exobasidium; species Exobasidium cylindrosporum. The sequence goes on from CP096878.1 coordinate 3,440,579, forward strand.
CATGGTCGTCGTTCAACCTTGTACTAATTGTGTTCGTGGAGGATCTGAATGCTTCTACTCGAGGAAACAATTGAAGAGAGGTCCAAGTAAAGGGTATATCAAGGAATTGGAGAGAAGATTAGATTCATTGGAGAGTACACTGGAAGGAAGAACATCTTCTTCTTCTCCCAAGCCAAAAACCCAGTCAGCTACTACTGCAGATGATTTGACATTTGATGATACCAATAATTTAGAAAAACGACTGATGAGTCCAAAAAATCATCAGACAAAGAGCGAGGAAGGTAGTCCATCCATGGAAACAGAAAAGGAAAACGAATCTACAAAGTTTCAATCAGAAAAGTCAATCCATATTGATGAGCTTCCCAGCAACGATCAGGGTAGCCCATCGCTGGAGACTAGTCTTTACGAAAGGGATCGAAAGACTGTCACTTTGTGCGAGAAATTAAAGCCCAAGCGAGTAGAGACTCTAGCTTATGTTAAAGCCTCCTTCTTAGTCTCGCATTTAAATCAATGTATTCCTGTGTTGGATCCAACCAATTACCCAAACACCAACGAGACACTCATCAATGAAGGACTCTTGAAAAAAGCCATCAAGTTACTCACCGAGCCTGTAGAGACTACTAAGGAATCTGTTGAATCTCCACAATCATACTGTTTTTCCTCGATCGGTGACATACCTACTACTTCTATGCATACTGCTAATCACGCTCAAAGATTACAACTCATCATTGGTCAAGCACTTGTTGGAAATCAAGAATCTGCATCAAGAAGTACATTCATTCCCGGTACAGCAAAAGCAAGGTTGAGCTCATTGGCTAGTAGTACCGATGCCATTCGAGCCAAGCAGAAGTTGGCAAAGCTTCAATTAGGTACGGAAGCCGACATACTGATACTTTGTTATTTGGATTCTTTAAGAAGAGGTCAAGCAAATGGTGCACCTTTGGCAGCGGCTGTTTCGAAATTGACAATGATGGGTTCCCAAACGGAAGAAAGTCTTGGACGGAGAGTAGTGGCCATGGTGATTGATAGATGGCATGCCGTAGCGTTCAATGCACCAATTCAAATAGCAATTGGTAGCGTCACACCATTTAATCAAAGTCATGCCAATCTCCTGCGTGCCTTACCCGAGTCAAGTAGCAGTACAGACTCTCCTACCCCAAACATTTTAAAAGGTGCAATGGTATTTGGGTTGCTTCGAGAAGCACTGGAAAATAATCAAGGTGTAGAACAAAAGGTTTCGGTAGCGGATGTAGAAGCAATGCTATACAGTATGGAATTGGATGAAGGTAGTGATGCAGTCGGGAATTTAGATGCATATAGTCCTGAAGCAATGAGACCATGTCTTCGCAATGCATTACGAGCCTATCATGCACTCTTTCAATTGCCACGCATTGATGTAGCAAGTCCAGTGGATGTTGTGACTGTTGAATTTATTGATAAACGCTTGCAAATAATTGAAGGAATAATGTGCGTCGGTACAAGCGGAATAGTTGTTGACAGCAATTTTCATATCATCAAGTCGTATTTGGGCCCCTTTATACTATCCATTGCTACCGTCTTGTTGACTTGGTTGAGCAGAATTATTACTTTTTTGGCTCGAGAAGCTCTCCTTACCTTGTCAAATCCACGATCTCGTCTACAAATTTTGGAGCATCTACGAAGAAAGATTTATGATTGGTTACGACTAATTAGTCCACTTAGCCTTTATATACAACAACCTATTGATAAGTGCAATTTTGCGTTATTAAACTCAAGAGTTTCCATGTTTGCTCATGCAAACGTAAGCTATGTGGCAGAAATTGGTAATCTTGGTAATAATGTATCAAGCATTGAAGATTTGGAACGGGAAAGTCCAGTTCGAGATGATAAAGATACTATTCAAAAGGAAGCTGATGGAATTGCAGATGCTTTCTGCGATTTAGGTCCATTGGGTTTAGCTTTAGCAAGCACTGATGCCTCGGACGCCTTTGCGTTATTCAATGAAGAAAGATAAGCCTCAACGGTATAAGAGCGCAAGGACATCATTACCCTACTTTCTTCTTTATTTTTTTCTATGATCTTGCGTCAAAAAGAATTGTCATGTCATTATTATATCGTACATGGATCGGTAATTTTATGCCAGCTGCTCCCAGCCTGGTAGCGATGGAGGCCAAGAGGCAGTGACTGGTCCGCCAACGTATTCTGCTTCCCATATTGGTCGATATATCCATATTTCACCCTTTGTAAAGCTATTCTGACCAAGGTCATAAGTGCATCTACTTGGCACTTTACCTGCACTTTGCTCAATTGTCGTAATTGAAACCAATTCCCAAGGTGCTATTGCGGGTTGATTATCATCATCATCATCAGCCTCTCCATTGCCATAAGTAGTGTTGTTTCCTGCTCCTTTTTGATCCTCTTGCCACAGAACTCGAATTCTCTCACTACAACCACTGCAAGAGATAAGTTCTTGACCATTCTGTAGCTGAGTATCATCAATATAGAAGCCATTTCCACATCTACATGGATAGTAAAATGTCATACTTTCTGATACTTGCGATTCTATCACTTCAAATGAGTCCAGGTCTATTTGTGCAGTCACTCTATTAGCATTTGAATTCATTCCTTGACCATTCAATTGCTCATCGTATCTTGCTCGAAGTGTCGGATCAGATAATGTTGCATGCGCCTCGTTGAGTCTGGTGATGAAATCGTCTCTCCTACCTTGCTTGTCCGGGTGATGCTTTCGAGCTCCTTGTAGGTAAGCAGCACGAATTTCTGCTTGACTTGCCTTTCTATTTACTCCTAATATCGAGTAATGATCTCTATTCTTTTCCACATATTCTAATCGTTTTGGTAGAGGGGAGTCTTCTACAATAATAGCCGTATGTTCTGGTGCGCCTAAAGTGACGTATGAGCCTGGTGGGCCACCTTGAATTTTACATTTGGCGTTCTTCCATTCCACTATATCACCTCTCCTTATTCCTCCTCCTCGACTTGCAAAGCGATCTCCTCCTCTCCATCGTCCACACTGTCCTTGGACCTCATCTGCCTTCCCAGCAAAGAGTAGGAATCCATGCGTTCTACCGATTGTCTTCATCAAACGATTGGATTGATCTAAATTGGCAGTCTCGTTCGTGTAGTTGATCGCTTCTGCAGCTAATGTCCAGCACTCGCCATCTCCAACAGGTGTTCTATTACTTGCATTCGTCTCTGCAAAGCCTGCTATCCAATCTCCAAAGCCCCTGCTGGCTTTAGTCAATCTCTCTTCGTCATTCCAAGCTTCGGGTGGTTGCTTGTAAGCCACTTGAATATTGACACTCTTTGCCGGACTCATTGCGTCCCAGCTAATTTTCCACCACAAGCAACTCAAGTCAGCAAAGAGGGCACCACCGAGCAGAGAGCGATTGTTCCCTTGGTACATAGATGAGATTGAGTAGGCTACATCCTTTCTGCCTTTGACAGAAGATGGTACTGCATTAGGTGTAATGAACCAGGGTTGTGGACCTTTCCATTCGGAATAAGAATCAGGATAGCACAGGAAAGAGGCACACGTCAAAGCAGTGCACAATTCCGTGGCAGCAAGCGATGAGGCGCTTAAACGAGGGTAGATGTATAATGATTTTACTGGCAGAGAAGAGTCTCTGGGAGTTGTAACGTTGAATGTTTCAAATTTGCTGAATCTTGAACCAGGACTGCTCGGTTGGCTTGGCTCTTTAATAGCCTTTGTCTGAACAAAGAGTGTGTCGTCAGCGGAAAAAATCTTTTTGCCGTTTCGAAGCGATAATTTACCGGTTGAAGAAGAAGCGGCGCCAGACCGGGAAGCAAAGAACTTAGGTAAAACAGAGAAAAGGTATGTCAGTATCCCCTTTTTTTAGTTATAATACTGTTCATCTCACTTCATCTAGGAGTAGGAAAAAGGCTTGCTTGTCTTCTGCGGTGAATTTTGAAAATTCAATGTAATTTGGGGTTGTAGATGCAGACGCACTTTCAGCAGTACCATGGCCATACGCTGGCGGAGGTCGATCAATCCCTCCCTCATTATCCATTCGGCGAGGGAGTGGAGGAGGTGGACCTTTACTTCTTGCTGGAGGAATTGGAGGAGCAACACCGCTACTGCTTCCACTGCTGCTCAGACCTCGCTGTGGAGGAGGTGGAGGTGCTGTCTTGCCGCCAACAAAGCTTGGAGGAGCTTGAGGTAGATGATCAACCCTACTGTTCCTTTGAGGAACGACATTTGTTTCAACTTCCTCTGCCCTTGTTGATTTTGTTTTTTCCCATCGATCGTCCTTCCCTCTTGCCAAATTGAAACGATCTGAGATTGATGCACCAGGTCCAGCATCTCTACTAGAGCTGAATTTTTTGCTTTGTGATGCAGCAAACTCATCCAACTTATCCATGTGCTTCTTCATAGGATTGTAGGGTGCCATTTTGACGAGAGCCTAATGAAGTGTAGGACGATGAATAAGGTGAAGCTGCATATAGGATGTCAAATGCCTAGCATTCGGAAAGGATACAGCCACGATCATCATTATCAAAAGGCCATCCTCATCATAAGTCACACGTGAATCCTTTTATTCTTTGCTTTACTCTCGTGACTGTAAAGACTCTAAATTTGACCTTTGGGTCTGAGGATGATCAAACGACTAGGAAGACAACGTTGATTTAACATACTTTCTTTACTTTTCGTCTATCAATACAAAAGGTGAAGCGTAACAGCAGCAGCTTCAACGACCAATATCACACAATTGATCTGCGCTGTCGCATGATCTGTAGACGTCTATTGGGATTCTCGATTTCATCTTTAAATACTTCTTCGAAGAGCACACGAAAGCTTTCCTTGACTTCGCCTCTGTTCCGCGTACAAGCACCGCATATAGAGCTTTTCAGAATGGCGAGCACAAATGTTGTCCCTGGTACAACTCCAGACGCTCCAGCTCCTTCTTCGATTAGTAATGTCGTAAGGGATACACATCCATTCAGTCGTGCCCAGCTCGAAGGTCTCATGACCAAGCGATTCTTCTACACTCAAGCTTTTGAGATTTATGGAGGTGTATCTGGTCTGTATGATTATGGTCCCACTGGCGCAGCACTACAAGCCAACATCATAGCAGCTTGGAGGCAGCATTTTATCTTGGAGGAAGAAATGTTGGAACTGGAAACTACCATCATGACACCAAGTGAAGTACTGAAGACTTCAGGCCATGTAGACAAATTTGCTGATTGGATGTGCAAAGACTCCAAGACAGGAGAAATTTATCGGGCGGATCACTTAGTAGAGGGAGTACTAGAAGCACGGTTGAAAGGTGATGAAGAAGCTAGAAGAATAGAGAGCGGCAAAGGAAGTGCTTCCCAAGAGGCCATTCCAGCTGAAGGCGGCGAGGGTGATAAGGACGAAAAAAAGTCAAGAAAGAAAAAAATCAAATCTACGGCTACCAAGCTGGATGATACAGTAAAGCAGGAGTATGAGAGTACTTTGGCTCAAATCGACAATTACACTGGCGCAGAACTCGGCAAGCTAATACACAAGTACGATATTCGAGCACCAGAATCAGGCAATGAAGTTTCCGAACCAGTAGAGTTTAATTTAATGTTTGAAACTCAAATTGGACCTACTGGTCAATTGAAAGGCTATCTTCGACCAGAAACTGCACAAGGTCATTTCGTCAACTTTGGTCGATTACTGGACTTTAACAATGGTCGAGTTCCTTTTGCTAGTGCTCATGTGGGCAAGTCTTTCAGGAACGAAATTAGCCCTCGAGCAGGTCTTCTTCGGGTCCGAGAATTCACAATGGCAGAGATTGAACACTTTGTCGATCCTCTAGAAAAGGATCATGACCGTTTCCAAGAAGTCAATAATCTCATCCTATCCTTTTTGCCAAAGGGTACTCAACAAGCAGGCAAAAGTACCATCGATCACATAACTCTAGGAGAAGCTGTCAAGTCAAAGATGGTAGATAATGAGACTTTGGGTTACTTCTTAGGTCGAATTCACCTTTTCCTGCTGAAGATTGGTATTGATGAATCGAAATTGCGATTCCGACAACATATGGCAAACGAAATGGCACATTACGCAAGCGACTGCTGGGATGCCGAAATTTTGACGAGTTATGGTTGGATAGAATGCGTTGGATGTGCAGATCGAAGTGCATATGATCTGACTGTTCACGCAAAGAAGACCAAAAAGGATCTTGTTGTTCAAAAAATGCTCAAAGAACCTAAAATTTACGACAAATTTGTTGCTGTTATCGAAAAGAAAAGTCTAGGTCCCAAATTTAAAAAGGAAGCTCGACAAGTAGAAGATGCCATCAACTCCCTTGACCAACCACAACTGGAAAAGCTTCAATCTGAATTATTGAATGGAAGTGCAAAAGTAGGATCGTATGAAGTAACGCCAGACCTTGTTCGAGTTGAACTTCGAAATATTCGGGAATCTGTTCGAGAATTTACACCAAATGTCATTGAACCGTCATTTGGAATCGGACGTATCTTCTACTCTTTGTTGGAACATTCCTTTTGGAGCAGAGCGGAAGATAAGGATAGGGGTGTTTTGAGTCTACCTGCGCTTGTTGCTCCAATCAAAGCTCTCGTCGTTCCGATTAGTTCAAATGAAAAATTGGCACCACTCGTCAAAGAAGTCAGTCGTAAACTTCGAGCAAAAGGTGTGGCCAGTAGAGTAGATGATTCAAGTGCTACGATTGGTCGACGATATTCGAGAAATGATGAATTGGGAACTCCATTTGCATGCACTCTCGATTTTGCAAGTTTGAGCAAGGGAACTGTAAGTAGGGGAGGGATGAGTGAAGCGCAATCGTTCGAAAAGGGTGCTGATTATTTGACCTCTTGTCTTTCTAGATGACATTACGAGAGCGAGATTCGACTACTCAGCGCATCGGAAGCATTGATGAAGTTATCAATGTCATCAAAGACCTGTGTGATGGTTCCTTGAGCTGGGAAGGAGCTTGCAAGGTTCTACCAGCGTACAGTGGTGAACAATCCCTCGATTGATGATCGCAAGGAGCGCCCAAAATAGTCAAAGCTCTATAGAATTCAAGCAGTAATATTTATAATCCATTATTACGGTAGAGTGTACATTGATTGGGCGGCAAAGTTGATGTGTGAATGGGAAAACACCGAAGAGTAGACTGGCTGAATTGCAATTTGTGCGGGTGCTGTAGTATCAGCACAACGAAAGCTTGCTACTCTTCATCTAAGATTGTCATTGAATTGTTCTTCAGAACTTGTTCTGCCGAGTCGTCGCCTTCATCCTCTTCTGCATTATCCTCCTCTTCCTCCTCATTTTCTTCTCCTCTGTTCCCTTCCCCTTCCCCTTCCCCTTCCCCTTCCTCCTCCTCTTCCTCCTCCTCCTCCTCTTCTGCTTCCTCCTCCTCAGCTCCTTCTTTGCTCAAGTCTACAGCCATACTTTCTTCACCTTCTGGCCGTTGCTGTTCACTATCTGTTACTACACTTTCATCAACGTCCACTTCCATACCTTGTCCTTCAGCTCTTGCAGCATCTGCCTTTGCTGCTTTATTCGCCTTTGCTCGATCTGCCTCTAATTTTGCTTTCTCTGTAGGCATCACAAGACAATAGAATGGCTTAGCTTTTTCTTCTATCTCCTCTATGATTGACAACTTACCACTGTAATCTCTCCGAAGTTGTGAGGTATATTCTTCAGGAAAGCCCATTTCTTTAAAAGCATTGATCACATGTGTAGCACTTAATGTCTTATTTCCTGCTTCATGTGTCTTGTCTAGTGCGGCAGATGATAGGTAATTGATAAAAACGGTACTTGACTTGATTAGACCTTGTATGACTTCCTTTCTTAATTGAATATTTTCGGGTACCTGCTCAGATATAAAAACGTAGGTGTTTTAGGAGAGGTTAATTTAAACCTACTTTGCAAGTGCATATACCAAGGAGAATTAGAGACTTACAGCACTCTTGGCAATTTTAGTCACCTGAGTTCTCGCTAATTCGTACTGATCAATTCCATCGGCTCCACTGGCTGCATCCTTTTGTTGTTTTGTTACAAAGCTCACAGGCTTGGTAGATACAGCTGGCGTATTTACAGCAACACTTTCTTCTTCTTCCATTCCGTCATCTTCAACCAAGACTATCGATGAGCTTTCTGGAGCAGACAAAGCTGCAGTAGGATCTGCTTGTGATTTCCTCCTGGGCGGCATAGCAAAGAGAGCTGATGAAGTTTAGTCAAAAGAAAGAAAAATAAAGTGATAGCACATTTTTCCTACAAGGCCAATCTTCTCAAAAGTGTAGTACAGTACTGTACTATAAAAAGTTAAGTACGCGTCGCGCAACCAACGAGGCAGCGAGCAGAATGATTGATTTATCGACTGACCCATTGTAGTGGTATCATTATCTATATCCTTAGCGAGGAACTGCTAGAAGGGGAGGTGCATAGAAGACAGACATACTTGGAGACAGGGTTGTCTTGGGATACCTGGCAAATTTAGAAGTGCTGCTGTAACCTAAGATCTTTCACAATTCGATAGAGTATTACTTTTTATGTACGTGATCAATAGGTGATAAATTCGACTGGTCTAGTGCCTCTTCCTGTCCGCGGAATTTTGTTTAGTCCAATCACAGTAGTGCTTCCCCCTCTCCAAAATTAAGACTCCCTTTTTTTCTCTCACTGGTAAAAAGTTAGCTGCTTACAGGTTCGAAAAGAACAATTATAAGCCTCACTCTTCCTTTTCTCTCCGTCTATATTACGACATCAAGATACAGTAGAAGATTACTATTATCTCCTCTTCGACCTTTTGATACGCCACGCATATCAAGTGAGGTTCACACCGATTTAGAGTGATCCGGCAAGAGACAGGAAGAGGCACGTCTACACATCAGCAAATTATACATCACGCTCTCTCCCGACAGCCCGGTCGTGTAGGCAGGCTTGGAAGTCAGGCTGACCGAATTGGTGATCTGCTTAGATTTGGACAGTGTCAATTGACCATTTCCGGCTTACAATATACAACACGCTCTGCTAGGACCGCCTCTACTACTGTAAAGCTCTGTCTTGCTTCAGAATCTATACTGACAAAGGGGTTCTCGATAGAGAGAATCATAAGACAGTGTATTGTTTAATATAAAAAGTCAACAGATCAGCCCACTCGTGCTACCATGTCTGTTAGGAATAGAGAATACTCTGTTCTACAACATAAAGAGAGTTTACCAACGATGCAGATAAATGGCAGTAGCAGCAAAGATATAGGCTCTTCAGTTCAAGTTGGTGAGTGAAATTGTATGCATAGATAGACATTTCGTCTTATTTGTCTAATGAACAACGTCATTCCGTACAGCGGTACGAGTTCGACCAGTGACAGGTCATGATCAGTCATCTATTCCTGCTCGATGGCAACGAAGTGTTGTTCAAGCCATCTCTTCCAATGCAGTACAAGTAGATGCAAGTGGGCAACCTCCGCCTGGTGCTACTGCTTTGGCCCCAGGCACTTCTAAGAAGCAAAACTTCACCTTTGATCGAGTTTTGGGTCCGAACGATGGACAAGAGCAAGTATATAATAATTCAGTCATGCCACTCATCAGTCGCTACTTAGAAGGATACAATGTCACCGTTTTGGCTTATGGACAGACTTCAAGTGGGAAAAGTTATACGATGGGGACAGCAGTGTCGGACCTTGACTTTGAATCACTTGTGGCCGGTCAAAGACCTGATTTGCAAACAGGTATCATACCTCGAGCGGTGGCACAGATCTTCTCAGAAATGAAAACCAACCAAGCTGCTAGAAAAGGCGCAATTGAATACACTGCTCGAGCAAGCTTTATCGAAATATATAATGAAGATTTGATTGATTTGCTTGCTGATGGAGAGGGCGATAATCGACCATTGGTACAAATTCGAGAAGACAAAGCAGGTCATATTATCTGGTCTGGGTTGAAGGAAGTTCGAGTACAAAGTGTAGCTGATGTCATGAACAGACTTTTACAAGGCTCAACTATTCGAAGAACAAACGAAACAGATATGAATGCACAGAGTTCTCGATCGCACGCTATCTTTAGTCTGACGTTGACGCAGCGTAAATACGTTGGTAATGGGAACCCATCATCTAATGGAGCGACACCTGGTATTCGTCCACCAAGTTCATTTGGCATTCGATCGCAGACACCAACAGGTCGAACAACCCCGACAGGTGTTCGCTCAGGATTGCCAAGGCCTGCTTCAAGTATTCCAATGGGTGGTTCCAAGATTTCCAGTCCTTCTAGAGCGGGAACACCAGGTGGTGTCACTGCATTTGGATTGAGACCGGCGAGTGTTTTAAGCTCTTCAGGACGTGCTTCACCGATGCCTGAAGAAGGTGCTACAGGGAAAGGCACAGGCGATGCTGGCGAATGGGTCACAATCACTAGTAAATTTCACTTTGTGGATTTGGCAGGATCAGAAAGGGTGAGTAAACTTTGTTTCCTTGATAAGTTCATTGAGTTGTGCTAAGTAATTACATTTTCCAACTCAGCTTAAACGGACTGCTGCTCAAGGTGAACGAGTCAAAGAGGGTATCTCAATCAATTCTGGTCTACATGCTCTCGGCAATGTGATATCTGCTCTTGGAGATCCAGCAAAGTCAAGAAAGACGACTCATATTCCCTATCGAGATTCAAAGTTGACTCGACTGTTACAAGATAGTTTAGGTGGTAATGCTCATACCTTAATGATAGCTTGTGTCTCACCTACAGAGTACAATGTGAGCGAGACGATCAATACATTACAATATGCCAATCGAGCAAGAAATATCAAGAATAAAGCTGAATTGAACGAAGTAGAAGTTGGTTGGGATGACATTGAATATCTCCAAAGTCAAGTCATGAAGCTGCGAAAAGAAATGCAACTTTTAAAGGGATTCAAAGCAGGTACTCCTGGAAGTGATGCGGCATTACGTGCAATGGACCAAAAAGAGGTCTTGGAATGGCAATCAAAGTACGCAAGTCTAAGTCAGAAATTCTCTCAACTTACAGCTGAAGCAACTCGATTGCAGTCACAGAGTACACGAGACAGCGTTTCACAGGACGATTATTATAAGGCTGCTGAGCCTATCATTATTGAATATGAAAAGACGGTAGACGCTCTTGAAGGTCAGATCAATTTACAAAAGGCCGCTCTTGGTCATTGCGAAGATGTTATCTTTGCAGGTGAAACATTGGCAAAGGAGCAAGATGAAAAGCTTTCTAATTTCGAAAAAGAATTGGTAGGAAGAGAACAGATGATTGTAGAACTACAGGCTCGTCTTACAAAGCTAGAAGATCGTGAAGCTACAGCGGATTCGTATGCCAAGGACTTGGAGAATAGGTTAGCCGCTCATGCTGCAAATGGTGATGTGGAAGCAAATGTAGTCTCTGAGCTCAGAAAGGATGTGACGAGATTACGTGAGGCTGAATCAACGACGGAACGATATATCAAGGAGCTTGAAGGACGTTTGGCCAAGTCCGATGAAAGTACAAGTGCACTACAAGATCAGATAATAATATTAGAAAGAGAGGTATCAAGGCGAGATGATGCTTATAAAGATCTACAACAGCGAACGGAATTGTTGGATAATTCAAAAGAGAACAAAGCTTTGTTGGCAGAGCTAAATGAAAGAGATTCCAGTGTTATGGAATTACAAAGCAAAATTGACCAATTACAAGCGGATAGAGATGAAATCGCTCGAGAACGAGGTAGACTGACTGAAGCAGCGGCTAGTAGACAGCTAGAAAGAGGTCAATTGGAAGATCGAATTCGCGAATTGGAATCAAAATTATCATCAGATCACACAGTGGCTGCTAATTTGATGGGAGCTGGTCTTGGCGCTACTTTGGCTTCCAGTGCGGCATCTATTGGACTTGATAATCAGTCTTTTAAATCGGCAAACTCAATTGGACATTGCAATGCAGAAGAAGAATTGTCCTTTCTTCATACTCAAGTGGAAATGTTGTCAGAAGAGCTAAAGTCTAGGGATGAAGCGTCTGCCAAAATGCAATTTGAGATTGATTTTGCAAATTTAAAACACAAGGAAGCTCTTGCTGAAATTGAAGAATTGACAAGCCAATTATCGGAAGCCAAACTTTACCCTAATGCTACAACACCCGACGATCGAGAATTCTTGACACCAGGTGAAAGTCCAACATTGTCACGAAGAGGTTCATACAATTTTGGAGTGGGATCTATTGGGGTAAGGAATCGAGGAAGACCAGAAAGTCTTTTGATGGATAATACACCTGCTCGAAGAAAATCACTTTCGAGAAGATCATCGGGTACTTTTTTAGGCTACAATCCGAAGGAGAGCACGCCTCGGGAAGGAATTCAAATTCCCAATACAGCTCTACCTTTGTCTCGTCGAGGCAGCATAACAGCAACGACTCTTGGAGATGGCTCACCTACCTTATACCGTACGCGATCACTATCGCAGTCTTTGGAGCCGGATGGATTAGTGACAGGTAGAAGAAAGTTAAGTATGTCTGGTAGAGCAGATTTCTCAAAGCTTGGGTTTGCACCACCTGAAAGCAACATTCTCGGGCAACAACCCTTGAGTCCGATAAGTCCATCGCCAGCAGCGTATGAAAGAAAAATTGCAAGTCTAGAAGCCGAAACACAGCGATTACAAGAAGTTCTCAAGGAAAGAGATGAAGAGATTGCATCCTTTGAAGCAGCCAGTAGAAATTCAAAAGGAGCTGAAAGCAGTGAAGTCAGAGAAACAACAGTCGGCTTGGCAGATGAGCATACTTCGGATATGGATCAATTGATGAGAGCCATGGCACGCAAAGAGAGTGAATCAAGGCAACAAATAGAGGAGCTGAATTTGGAAATGCAAAACTACAAGAAAGATAAAGAGTCTTCTCAGGCACTTTTGGAAAATCAGACGAAAAATATGATGATGGAAATTGAGAATCTCAGAAGTCGAGAAGCAGAGTTGAAAACCGAGATGACTCAAGTAAAGGAAGAAGGTTTGAGAAGAGAGCAAATCAATATAGCCGAAAAGGACAGTGTGCTCGAATCAATGAGGCAAAATCACGCAAAGGCATTGGAAGAAATGATTCAACAACATGTTGCATTGCGAGAAGCAATGACGGCAGAACACGAAAAAACGTTAAAGAGTGCTGTCGAAGAAGCCAAAACCGAACAACAAAGTAAGCATGATGAGAGTATCAAGTCGATGCAAGAGGAACATTCAAGCGCTTTAGCCTCTTTAAACTCTGAGCACGCTGCTGCAATGACTAGTGCTGCGGATGCAATTCATGAAAAGTACTTGACCTCTCTGGGTGAAACAGAAACAGAAGCAGCAGAGAGACAAATAGAGGATCAAAAAAAGATACAAGCATCGCATGCCGAGCAAATTGATAATCTAAAAGCTGCTCACCTCAAGGCTTTGGAAGAGGGTCAGCTTTCGACGCAGGCTAGTCATGTTAAGGCACTTGAAATTTTAAAGCAAAGTCATCGTGAGCAACTTGATACCATTCAAAATCAACATGAAAAATCGATGGAAGAAAGCACAAAGATGCAAGCAGAAGCAGTCGCCAGTCATACAGCAGCACTAGCTGTACTAGCTGATCAACAGCAAAGCCAGAGAAATGAACTTCAGCAAGAGCATGTTAGAGTAATGCAGGCCAAAGAGGATGACCACCTATCCACAATGAGCAAATTGCAAGAAGATCACACGTTGACTCTTACTCGGCTTAAGGAGGAACACTCTGCATCCATTGCCAGTATTCGAGAACAATTGGAAACGGCGAAATCCGAGCATGCCAAAGCTTTGGAATCGATTGAAGCGGAAAGAAGTCATGGTAAACGAGACCTTGAAAGACTTCAACAAAATCACCTTCATACCTTGGAGCAATTGGAAGCACTTAAAAATGCACATTCGGAACAATTGCGATCCATGAATGATGAACATTCTAATCGAGTGATAGATCTAGAGTCAAATCTAAAAGATGCCATTAGTACTCGCAATGCAATTGCAGCCACTCATGAGGAATTGAAGGAAAAACATTTAAAATTAATGGAACAGGATCCTCATGATATAGATGCTCTCAAATTAGAATTGGCAGAGACTAGTGATGCTTTAGTAACGCTGGAAAGTGCATTGACGGAAACACAGGAAGAGCGTGATCAATTACTTCGTAATATTGATGGAGCAAAGAGGGCAAGAGAAGGTAGTACTAATAGCGAAGAAAAAACTTTGGCCCAATCTCAAAAGGAAGTAGAATTATTGCAAGCCAATCTCGCCAATCTTCGATCAGAATTACAACGTAGTAAGAGTGATATTCAAGGTATGCTCGAAGACAAGACTCGACAAGAATCAAATTTGAGAGAAATGCAAATCAAATTGACCATTGCAGAGACTCGCTCAGCTAGTAATCGAAGTAATGGTAAAGATGGTCTCATATCACCTTCTAGTTCAGATCATACAGTAAATAGCGTTGAACAAGGAGGTTTACGATCACCTGGATTTAGAAGGGAATCTTCATTTGATCAAGATGCCACTCGTAATAGTGGTCGATCATTGGCAATTGGAGGTAATGCGAAGCCACCACCTCTTACTCCTCCTCCTAATATGCCTCCACCCCCAACACCAACCAGTAATGGTCATACAACTCCCACTCAACAGCAAAGAAATTCAATTGGAATGCGATCTTCAACTTCATCTTCGTCACTTTTACACAATCGTCCTGACTCACCATCTGGTATGTTGACGAGAAGTTCATCTACTACAAGCATGAATAGTCCTAGTCTCAATGGAATTGCTGCATCTGATCCAAAAACTGCAAAATTATTAAGCGATCAAGCTGAAGAATTGAGAAATTTGGCCAAGCAATTAAATCATTGTGAAATGGACTTACAAGCCAACATTGACTTGGTAGCTACATTGGAAGCAGCTCTTAATGATAGTGAGAGAAATTTGAGAAAATCTCGAGTTCAATTATCAGAAGCAACGAGGGAACGAGATCGCTATGCATTGCAAGCTGATGAATTACGATCTCAAGTGACACAAGCACAAAGAGAAGCGGATAATGTTCGAAATAGTGTCATGCTTGAAAAACAAGGTTATGAGAGTAAGCTACAAATGGAAAGAGAAGCCAAAGAGAAAGCTAGAAGAGCCTTGGAAGCAAGATTGGATGAGGTTCAAAAGAAAAAGAATGGAAAGCTATTCTGTATGTGATTGAAAGATACTGTTTTCCCTTTTTTGTTTCTCTCTCTCTCTCTCTCTCTCTCTCTTTTTTGTTTTTAATTGTACTTGACATTGATGTAATTCAATTGGTTTTATAATTGTACTTTTGTTAATTAGTGCCGTTGGGTTCCTCTATAGGTTTTTTTTTTTTAATAAACAGTTGTCTTAAAGATTGGTTGAAATACTGGGAGTGGATGAGCTTCGGTATTGAGTACCCATTGATCTAGTCGCAGTAAATCTTGATCAGAGAAGAGCAAATAAAGGTATTTGAGAGTTTCAGCCAACCAAAATCTATTTAGTAAAGAAGTCAATGAAATAAAAACAAAATGTCAACAATTGTGGCGGTAATTAATAATAATAATAATAAAAACTCACGTTTCCATTTTATCTTCTCTAACAATCTTGTCAGAGTCTGCTTCAACATCTTGAATGCTAGAAAAAGCACCAACTCTACCCTTTTCACCTTCTTTGATCTTTGTCGTTTTCACAAATGCTTGAAATATTTCCCAACCCCAAGATCGATAAATTTCATCACCTGTTAGATGAAAAGCAACAAATAAAGATTCGACTGTTTCTGGTCGAAGTATATTACGAGCATCAATGAGAGGATTTAAAGCACCACTTTTGGTTCGTCTGGAGAAAAAAAGGAATGAAAATAGTGAATATCTGAAAATAATAAAAAGGAAGATTGAAAGAAAGTTAAAAATTCAGAATTTACTCACTTGTTTTTTTTAATATACCAATCTTCTTCTTTTCCTGTATAAGTATCATTTATAATTCTAAACATGGTTATTTCTGCTGATAATCCAGTCTTTGTACCTTGATAGGTATCTACACATGTTTTAATTAATTCATGGCCAATACTCCAATCTTCTTGAGCGAGTAATGATAAAGATGTAGCAGATTGAGGTGGGTAAGACAAAGTTTGAAATTCCTCTCCTCTTCTTCCACCACTAAATCTGTTTTCTTCATTGCATGTATATAGAGCACCTAGCATATAACTTCCACCTAGAAAGCATACGAGATGATCTTGCTTTGGAACAAGAGTAAAAATTGGTCTTTGACTACCTGGAAACATTCTAGGTTCAATTTCAGCGGTATAGAGTAATTTTGCCTTTTCTGATAGCCTCAAGAGATGACGCTTGATGCCAGTAGCAGCTTGACGATACATTTCTCCATAAATAGCTTCACTATGGCTAATCGAGAAGCAATCATTTGTGTAAGTGAAAGCAGCAAAAGAGATTAAATAGGAGTGAATTCCGCGCAAACTCACTTTGTTTGAATATATTGTTTAATCAAATACTCATAGTATGAATCGCCTCGAGAGCCTAGTCGAATACCAGATAGGTACATGTCTCCGGTATATGGACTTTTGACGAGCGATAAAAGCATGAGTAAATTAAATGTGTACAAGTCTTCCATCAATTTGTATCAGTCGGTCCTCACCTGATAAAGATTGGAAGAAGTCCATCTGAATTGCTCTTTAAACTTGCTTTTCTTATTGCTTGCATGGGCCTCTCTGCTAGAGTCCACCATTTTAAATCGCCAGTTGCATGAGCCAGATATTTAAATCTGTCAATACAACAAGTGTTAGTCTTGTAATCTAAATTCAATTACACTCCTACTCACTCTAATTGTATAGTTGTCACTTCAGCTAAGCTGCTCATATTTTGATTATCTATATCTGGAAATGCCTCTCCTGTCCGAAAGTCAACTTCTCGTAGTGGGATGCCTACCTTTGAATCTTTAAATGCTGGTTTTAAGCGTTCTGCTAAACCTACAGCCTTTTCCAAATACATCATAGAGTCTTCCGGCGAGCATAACTTGGAAGTAAGGGGTGAAAGTGTGTCTTGACTCGATTGACAAAGAGCGTGTGCGCTCAATAAACCTCCCAAAGTACGAATAGTCGTCTGCCCACCACTAAGAGTTTAGAACCAAATCCCATTTAGAGTGTGACAAAAAAAGTGGTGACTCACCTCAAAAACACTGAATTTACCACTACGATTGCTCCAATCTATCTTTTGTACCCAATCTCTTGCCCTCCTATATTCTTCTTCTTCTCCCATGATTAATAGCACGTCTAGGGTATCAATGATAAAATAACCTACTCCTCCGTCCACACTAAAGTTACTTCCTGAACGTGAGATTGGATGATACTCATCGGCACCGAAAGCATCTTCTACGTATGCTGCCCAACTATCTCGAAAGGCTCCTTTGATGGCTGCTTGCCTGCTCACATCTGCTGAACGAATTATAGTTGAAGGTGGAGGTCGAGAAGGTAAGGTGAAAGGTAAGGAAGAGGTATATTGCAAAGACTGTGTGGAGCTAGAGGAGGTTGATGTCGTTGATCTTGCCTCTCTTGACTTTGAGTATGAAGAGCTGATCCATAGTCTATTTAGAAAAGGTAAAGCGGCAAGGCTGAAGCAAGCAAGACTAATGCTAGCAAGTATTACTTTGAGAGCAAAGTGATTTGATTTGACTTTAGTGTTTGCGCTTGCCCCTCTTGACCTAGAGATCTTTATCCTATCCTTATTTGGCTCTTTGGATGATTTTGTCCTTTTCCTAGTGGTCGACATAATATCATGTACTACACGGAAAGATCCATGAAATCTCTGATGATGATGACGATGAGAAGAAGAAGAAAAAAAAAATTAAACAATAATTTAAGCGTGTTGTTGTATTCTAGTGGGCCCATACGACATCGCAATACAACACTTGCAGCACGCGACACATCCACTACTTCCCAATTACTATTCTATCATCATCATCTACTTCTACTGCTAGTACTACTACTTCTTCTTCTTCTTCAGTAGGAAAAATATCTAATCTGTCTGGCTGAATCTTCGAGTGATGATGAATATTACAATTAGAATTGCAATGATTGGGAGGGTGTGGAGTCCAAGCGCGCTTTCCGCGGCACCGTCGGATTTTTCTAATCGCTCCCATTTTATTTAAACGCTTATGAAGAATTCCAAGTTCAACTTGGTTTTAACGCTCGGTATTTTGTCCGGTGCCTTTCCCCTCGCCAAAAAATTTCTGTCCTTCTCCATCATCAACTTTGATCATTTGTAATGTTTCGGTCCACGCCTCCTTATAGATCCTCGTTGAAGGTAGTCTTGTCACAGCGAAGGTATCTTGCTACGCATGCCGCAAGTACTTCTCGCTTATTCCCAAATGAACCAACACTTCCTCATGTGGTATCGGAAGCTATACCCGGTCCCATGTCAGTCTCTTCAAGTCAAGAGATAGGCAATTTTCAAGACAACAAGGCACATGGGTTCGTAGTTGATTATGCAAACAGTTTAGGTAATTGGATAGTCGATGTCGGTAAGTAGATAATTGGGTTTGCTATCCTTGTTCCTTTTCTCTTAATTGTGCCTGTTGAATTCGCATTCAGATGGCAATACATTTCTCGATATGTTTGCTCAGATTGCGTGAGTTCAAAAGCAAATCAGTACTTCATCATTGCCAAACTAGCTCTAATGGTTCTTGCTATATAATGATCTTAGGTCGATAGCAGTAGGATACAATCATCCGGAATTGCTTAAATTGGCTCGATCAGATGAGTTTATTACAGCAGCAATGAATAGACCAGCTATTGGATCATTTCCACCAGCAAAGTGGGCAGAATGGATTCAAACTGGTATTGGTTCACCTAAATTTCGACCAAAAGGGCTTGACCAAGTTTACACAACCATGTGTGGTAGTTGTGCCAATGAATCAGCTTTCAAGGCAGCATTTATCGCCTATCAAGCTAGAATTCGAGGTGAAAAAGCTACTTTTACAGAGGAAGAACTTCAGACCTGCATGAAAAATGCTAGTCCTGGTAGCCCTTCATTGAGTATTCTTAGTTTCACGAAAGGTGTAAGTGGGCGGCGGCTTGCGAAGAGGAAGTAGAGCTCACTAGAAATATACTCACTTGACTTTTTCCCTATGCTAGTTCCATGGACGTTTGTTGGGCACTCTGAGTACTACCAGAAGCAAAGCCGTTCACAAGATTGACATACCTGCATTTGATTGGCCTGCTTGTCCTTGGCCAGGTGAGTAGTAGGGTCTATCTTTCATTATATTGACTGCTTACCTTAACCACCTGGATACTTTCGTTTAGATGTCAAGTACCCCCTCTCGGCTCATACATCTGAGAACGCGAAAGCTGAGGAGAAAGCTCTGGCCATGGTCGAAGAGACTATTGAAGCTTGGAAGACCAAAGCACCTGTAGCAGGTGTTGTGATTGAACCTATTGCATCTGAGGGTGGTGATCAACATGCTTCACCTGCTTTCTTTAGAGGTTTACGAGATTTGACCAAAAGGTTAGGTGTATACATGATTGTAGATGAAGTACAAACTGGAGTTGGTGCAACGGGTACATTGTGGGCTCATGAAAAGTGGAATCTTGAAACACCGCCTGATGCAGTCACATTTAGCAAAAAGTGAGTATCCATCTTACTCGTATATAAGTCGAAGAAGCTAATGTCTCCTTTCTGCCTTCTGTGTCTAAGGATGCAAGCAGCTGGCTTCTATCACAATCTCATTTTGCGACCCAATATGCCCTATCGTCAATATGGTACTTGGATGGGTGATCCAATTCGAACGCTACAAGCTCGTGGTATTCTTGACATTATCGCAAAGAATAACTTAGTCGAGAATACAGCTAAAGTAGGAGATTGCATCTATAGGGAATTAGAACAGATTAAATCAGACCAAATCATCAATTTGCGAGGTCAAGGACAAGGAACATTTATTGCCTGGGACGCTCAAAGTCCAGAAAAGAGGGATGAATTGATCAAGCGAATGAAGGTCAAAGGTGTACACTTGGGAGGATGTGGAGAAAGGGTACGTAATACAAGGAGGGAGAAGGGGATGAAAAAAAAAAAAGCTCACAATTGTTTTCTTGTTACAACCCTTTTCAGGCAGTACGACTTCGACCAATGCTTGTCTTTGAAAAACATCACGCTGATCTCTTCTTAAGTCATCTATCGGAAGTCTTGAAAGAAATGTAAGATTATTACTTGTCAATGTATGATATTTATATTGATTATTGGAAACAAATTTCTCTAAGCCCAAATAGGATCAACCACTTCTGGTCCTTGACCAACACTGTGTACCTTGAAGCCAATCTTTCTTAGCTCTCTTGCATCAATTACACTCCTTCCATCGAATAAAAAGGCAGGTTTCTTCATCTTTGAGTAAATAGTAACCCAATCAATCTTTTTAAATTCGTCCCAATCAGTTGCAATGATTACGGCTTCTGCATCATTGCATGCTTCTTGAGCACTCTTGCAAATTGAAATCTGTGATTTGACTGTTGGAGGAGGAGGATAGGGAAAGATTAATTAAACAAAGAAAAAAAAAATAAAAATAAAAAGAAAGGGAAGGAAGATCGGAAGTGCTATTACCCGCACTTACCAGCTGCACTATCATCGACTACTCCTGGTTCAGTGAGATCAAGATAGATTTGATTGCTTGTTACCTTTGGATCATAAATGCAAACCTGTGCTCTTTCTTGCCTAAAATACTTGCAAAGTGTAATGGCAGGTGACTCTCGCTTCAATTTTGTAAAAATGAAATTAAAAAAAAAAGGTCAATATTTCAGCTATAAATGCCAATTCTTTTTGAACTTACTGTGTCACCTGTATTATTCTTGAAAGCAAAGCCTAGAACAGCAATCTTCTTTGTTGTAATTGTATTGAATAGTGTTTGAACAACTTTGCCAGCAAATCTTGACTTTGAATACTCATTCATAGTGATGACTTGCTTCCAGTATTCGGCTACTGCAGGTAAGCCAAGTGATTCGGATAGATAGACGAGATTCAATATATCCTTTTGAAAGCAACTACCACCAAAACCAACACTAGCTTTCAAGAATTTTGGTCCTATTCGACCATCTAGACCGCATGCATGAGCCACTTCATTCACATCAGCACCCGTTGCCTCACAAATAGCAGCCATTGCATTAATACTACTAATACGTTGGGCCAGTAGCGCATTAGCAGCCTATTAAAAAGAAGAGACAATTTCAGCCTTTCCTTCGTGGAAACAACCAATTGAAGCACTCACTAGCTTACTCAATTCACTACTCCAAAGTCCAGTTGTATAAATCTTTGATGGAGCAACCCAATGACTATAGACGTCAGCTAATCGAGCGGCAGCCAGCTTTCCTTCATTAGTTTGTAAACTTCCAATCAGAACTCGATCTGGATTTTGAAGATCTTGTACTGCCGTACCTTCTGCTAAGAATTCTGGATTGCTAAGAATGTCAAATTGTAAACCTGGCTTTGCATTTGCCTCCAAGATTGTCCTCATCGATGCTGCTGTCCGACAAGGTACAGTTGACTTTTCTACAATAATCTTGGAGGTGGTTGATACGCTTGCGATACGACGAGTAGATGATTCTACGTAGCTATTGAATAGGAGAATTGTTTCAATAAAAAGTACTTTTATATTCACCATTTACCTTACACTGCTTCTGTAACTCACTGTAGATCTGCTGCAAAACCTTTTCCAATACCAGACGTCTTTGTAGGAGTATTAACACTAACAAAGATTAAATCTGCCTCTTCAATGCACTTGTCCACTTCAGTAGAAAAGAAAAGATTCTTTCCTCTACACTTTTTAACAATATCGGCTAGACCTGGTTCATAGACGGGTAGACCAGAGAGTTGCCCGGTGACTGGATCAGGATCACTATTCCAAGCGGCGATTCTGACTGGATTGATATCGACAATTGAGACAGTGATTTGAGGACAATTGAGAGCAATGACTGTACATGTTGGTCCACCTACATAACCTGCACCAATGCAGCAGATCTTGCGAACTGGTTGTCTAGACGTTTGGGACATGTTATTATGGCAGGGACAAAAGAAGAGGAAGGGGCAGCATGAATGAACAGAGCAAAGGGAGGGTGGGTTGTACAAAAGATTAGAACTCGCTTCCAAAAAAGAAAGGTAATAATAATAAGATACTACAATTTCTATTTTACCTGCCAAGAAGAATTCAACAAATACAGTATAGAAAGCCACGTACAAAAGGTAAAATCTAAAAGCCTCACTCATACTTTGGATTGATTTTTTTAATTATTTATTTTTTATTGAACCTACGGGAGCCGCCCACTGCACTAGTGTGAACTTGATAACAAACTCTTGTCACAACACCCATTTTTTTTTTTTTGGTCCCTAATCAGCAAGACCCTAACTTAGACCTCTTCAATCTGGAAACTCAACCGGCCCCTTTTTGTCGATTTATGATTGGTCTTTTCTTCAATCTTCCAGTAACGATAACGTTACTCAAAGATCAGAATTCCAAAATTCCCCCTTCCTTTGAACAAAATGTCTGGCTGCATGAATGATGGAAAAATCATCAATCAGAAACGTTGATAGACTACTAGGTAGGACCAAAGAGAGGTCCCAAAAAGGATCCAAAAACAAAAAAAAAAAAAAAGTTAACTAAAAAGGGGATGACCGAAAAACACTCTATTAATTCCTCGTGGCGACGTTATTACGTCTTTGAGGAGGACTGAATTCAATAAATCTCTAGCCGGGCACGATTTTATAATTGAAAAAAACTGTATGTTTTTATTTTTCTCTCGTTCTCGAATTTTAGTCGGGTCGTTGACAACATTCCGTCGCCCTCAATACTCCGTTCGTGTCGTGACCATTGTATACACCGGAAAAAAAATTTCCTAGTTTTCGCTTCCTCGCGCCCCCTTTAATCTGCTCCTTCCAAACCAAAACCTATCAGCTTCTCCTATATTACTGTTTTTAATTGTTCAGCATGTCTAAGGAACATACGGCCCTGCCTATGCAGTCGCATTCAGTAGATGAGAAGCATGATCCAATTGCGGGTCACGCTTCGCCTACTTCTCGATCAGGTGTAGCTACTAATGTTTCAGTAGGTGGGAACCACGTTCTACCTGGAGGAAACAACAAGGCTGGCAATGAGAAAAAGATCCATCCCGCCATCATTATTTCGCTTTGGATTGCATTGAGTTCTAGTGTCATTGGTGAGTGCATCATAAGCTTTTAAAGGTACAGAACAGAGATTTACTTATAGATATATGACCTTCGCTGTCTGCTCTACAATTCAATAGTATACAATGCTGTAGGTGGAGAGATTGAATTTGTTTCTATCCCGAGATTGCCGCTCTAACAAAGATTTTTTCTGCTCCATCTGCAGTACATTCTTAATGAGAAAACCGGTCTCAACTTCCAATACCCAATCTTTCTTACTACCTTTCACATGGCCTTCTCCACTGTCGGTACTCGACTCTTGGCCCGCTACACACATCTGTTGGATGGACTGGCCAATGTTGAAATGACAAGCGAGAGATGGTACAGGAATATTCTACCTATTGGAGCTTTATTTTCGGCTTCATTGGTCTCCTCCAACGCCGCCTATCTTTACCTTAGTATCAGCTTTATCCAGATGCTCAAGGTGAGATGAGAGGAAAAAGTAATCTATTGCATAAACTGGTATTCTAAGCCTTTCATTCAAACTTTTCCTTCTAGGCTTTCATGCCCGTCGCAGTTTTATTGATTTCCTTCGCCTTTGGACTGAAGCAACCTTCAGGTGTGTTGGTTGCCATTGTCATGTCTATTTCACTTGGTGTGGCTACTGCATCATATGGTGAAGTAGAATTTGTCATGACTGGCTTCATTGCACAAGTATTGGCTATTGCTTTTGAATCGTCTAGATTGGTCATGGTACAAGTCTTGTTACAAGGTCTCAAGATGGACCCTCTTGTTAGTCTTCATTACTTTGCGCCTGTCTGTGCAGCTATCAACTTTGTTCTCCTAATCTGCTGGGAAGGATTTGAGCCTTTCCTTGAACTTAGGAGGGTAGGACCTCTCATTCTATTCTCAAATGCTGGTGTTGCCTTTGGTCTTAATATTACTGCTGTCTTTTTGAGTGAGTGCAAATTCGATAGTCTTGCTAAAAGAAAAGGATAAAAAAAAAAAAATTTAGAAGTTTTACTAATCTTTCCAATTTCAGTCGGCGCTGCTTCATCTCTTGTTCTTACTTTGTCAGGAGTCATCAAGGATATCTTGCTCATCTTTGGAAGCGTCTTGTTGTTTGGATCCACTGTCACACGAATTCAGTACATCGGATACTCGATTGCCCTCCTGGGTCTAGTCCTCTTTAAACTCAAGGGCTAATGGAAACGAGAGACAGATTTACAATCTTAATCTATAGAGATTCCATTGCATCAACAGCCCATATTCTACATACGAAATTGCAGAAAATATCATTCTCAAGTATGTCACTAATTACTTTTTTTTTCACCTTTCTTGGTTGCCCTCGACCAAATCTTTCTGTGTTTTTTTTTTTTTTTTTCTTTTTCCTCTCCCTTCCATGTGATTCCATAAATCACTTGCGACGTCCATACGGTAATGCATAAATTAGAATTGAATTGAATTTGGAGGAGAAGGGTGTTCAAAGGGATAGAACAAAAGAGCAAGTATAATACGTCGTACTCTATCTGCCAGCTGGAGATCGCTTGTAGGCGCATGCTGCATTGGCAGTAATGTAAGGTATAGCTGGAAGATCTGATTGAGTTGTGGGCCAATTGGAGCTAAATTCCTTTCGAACTGCCTCTTTGAATTTCTCCTCTTACTGTTCTGTCATATCATTGGTTATAGAATCTTTTCATTCTCCAGGATTCTCGAATAGTCGGTCAAGCTTCAAAGTGGAAAAGAGAAGATGAATAAGCCAGCCAGAGTGTGTATCTTCACTGCTTTGTCTAGGTCAAAATACTTTTAAAGTGGCAGCTTGGCCATATTTTATTCGACTCACCTCAGCATTCATGACGTTTATTTGAACCATGTTTTGCTTTTTAATTGCTTCCACATAAGATCTAGTGGCCTCGACCAAACCTGGAGCAGAATCATTTGCCAAGATACTCATTTGAATCTCACTATACTTGTCGCATAATACTCTGATTTCAGCTCCTGTACCACAAGCCAATACTAATACTTTGAGTGGTTTGCCTTTTGCTCTTTTGAATTGATTCGTCTTAATTTTTGAAACCATTGCCCTTCGATACCAGATTCTACTATTGGTAGAGTCAATGGCTTTCCATGAGAGCCATCGTAGCTGCTGGCTATGCTTTGACCAAGCTGAAGAATCGATAGTGCTCATGATCAAGTAGTAGGAGAAAAGGTCAGGTCAGCTAGTATAAGATGTAAGGAGAGAGAATGGGGAAATGTGAAAAGAAAAGTAAATGACATTGATGCAACTCTAAGTCTTAATTTTTATATGTTTTGTTGAAGTAGTCAATGTCGTAGTAATGTAAGCTTGACGGTAGCAAAAAAAATACACTACGTACAGTATACTACTGCTACAAATTGGAAATACGACTGTTGCGCGAGTCGGATTTGCGACTATGCAATCTCCACTCGACTTTAGAATATAGCAAAGCAGCTTTGAATTTTTTTTTTTTTTTTTTTTTTTCTTAAAACAACCAAGTATCATCATGTCGTGGATGCCAGATGGGGACTCCTTTATGGCCATGTCACCGGCCTTGTTTCCCGGAGAGGCAAGCACAGCTCCTTCTCCATCGCCCGCTCCTGTTCCACCCACCTCCAAAGGCAATACAAAACCAAAAGGAAAATCAAAAGCTAAATCGAAAGAAGGTAGTACAACAACCAGCACAACCAAAAAGAAGAGAACCACCAAAGCTGAAAAGAAAGCAGCTTCAAATAGCACCAATGACAACAATGCTACAGGTGGAGTGGTGGTAGGAGAAGCTACTTTAGTGAATAATGAACGCAATGATGGAACCTCTCGCGCAGGTTCAATTGCACCTAGTCAACCGGTAACAGAATCAAATACTCCTACAAAGAAGAGATCAGGTGGTAAAGGTAGAGGAAGAGGAAGAGCAAGTACTAGGGCAGAGAGTAGAGGAGGTAGTAGAGCTACAAGTGCAAGAGCAAGCATGTCGGTAGCGCCAGGTCAACAAGGTACAAACCCCAATCAAGGAGAAGAAGAAGAGTATGTAGAACAACAAGAAGAGGAAGAGGAGGAAGATGAAGTAGTTGAAGATGAAGAAGAAGGTGAAGAAGAGATACTTGGTCAAGGATTGGAAGAAGATGAATGGCAACGTCAAGAAACTCTTCAAAAAGCAAGGTCCACAGCTATGGGCCCTCTTATGAAAGCTATGGATGATGTACAACAAGATCGATATGCAGTCTATCGTCAATCATTTTTACACAAAAATACTGTTCGAAGGGTAAGCTTGTATGCGCTACTTTTGACAGAATCTCAAAACTGAAATTAGTTTATCTTACTTGACAGCTCGTAAGTCATCTCACAGGTCAAAATCCAACCACTCAAGTAGTCTCTATAACAGCATCAATGGGAAAAATCTTTGTAGGTGAAATTGTAGAAAAAGCTCGGAAAATCCAAAAAGAAAAGGGAATCACTGGACCTATTCAACCAGAATATTTATTGGAAGCTCATAGACTCTATAAAGAGGAACGAGAGGTACCAGGCAGGTATCCACCAGGTGCGCCATCTGCCAGCGCAGGGACAGGAGGCAATGGAAAGAGAAGGAGGCTATTTTAAGCATATCATTTTGTATTATTGAACATTCACTTGTGTACTTGCAATTAGCGGCATTGACTATTTGTCTTTTTTGATAAGAGATGTAACCTTTTCGAGTGCTGTTAATCTCTCAGTGAGAGTGGGGTGACTATAATGGTAGGCGCTGTAAAGAGCATCATGGTGCATTGTGGAAAGGCTGAAAATTCAAGATTTGTCAGAAAGGAGTGTGTGATACTCGTCTGACTAGACCACACTTACTTTTGAATATGTATCTTGATGAGAGACTTGCCCAAGAGCGAGCTATACTCTTCTTGCACGTTGCCCTCGTCATACTTGCTTTCCTTTGAGGATTGAGCTGGTGCTCGAGGTTGATTGGCTGCAAAGTCATCTGCAGCATATTCCATCCTTCTTACCATTGCATTGATGGCAAACTTTACCAGTGAATCGAGCGGATGCAACACCATCTGGAACAGCTCCAAACCTACAACGATAGGAAGGTAACCTACTTGAACGCCAGGATTATTGCTTCCCCTGGTGAACAAATTCTGCAAAGTTGCTTGAACCTTTCCACCTACACTCTGAGGAACGTAGTTGAAACCAAATGCTCGAAAGAGGGAAGCGTTGTGAATAAAGAGAGTAAATAGGCTCATGATGGTGACGATCTGAATTTGACTCAAGACTAAAAGCTTGGCAGGATCCGAATGAGCCCAGTGACCCAATTCATGAGCCAAAATAGCTTCGACCTCGTCAGGAGTTGATTTCTCTAGAAGAGTGTCGTAGATACAAATGTATTTTGTATTGGGCAGAACACCATAGAAGTACTTTTAAAGTAAGAAGATAAGAGTCAGGCTTGTGGTGAGAATCGTGTCAACATACTCTTCCACTCACTGCATTACTGTGTGCCGATCGCTTACTACCATCAATGACATAGATGCTTTTGAGTGGAAAGTCGAGTTGCTTAGCCAAAGCAAATACTCGATTTTTGAGCTCGCCCTCAGGCAAAGGTGTAAGTTTGTTGAAGAGCGGTTGAATAAGAGCTGGATAGACAACCATGGCGAGCATCTGGAAGGCAAACAGAAAGACGGCCACGTATGCTGTTCAATCAAGATAAGTAAAAAATTAGCCTTCCATTCGCCGAGCGGCCGTCCTCCTCCTTCTCCTTCTCTACTGACCTACAAATCCATCACCAGCCCAGCGGATAAGCTTGATGAAAGCAGCCATAAGAGGTCCGACGATCACGACACCAACTACCCATTCCTTGACGCCATCGATGAAGAAAGTTCCTAGAGTCATCTTGTTGAAGCCATGCTTTTCTTCCAGAACAAAGTGGCGATAGAGGGATAGTGGGAGGGCAGGAATGGATGTAATTGGTTGCGATAATAGAAGGAATAACAGGGAATGGATGATTTCGCTGTCATCATTATAACCCAATTTCATCATGACAATACCAGCCGCGTCCCAAATTTTAACGTAAGCACCTAGGTAGATTAGAGTAGCAGACAGCGCCCATTCGAACAACAAGGTAAAGAGGGAGAATTGTAACTTGTCCTTTCCATATCGTCGGCTCTTTTCAAAGGTCTCTTGATCGACATGAGCTTTGAGTTGAGGAGGAGGTGAAGGATAGGAATACGTCTTTAATTGACGAAGAGAGACGAGCACCTCGAATGAAAGTACCGCAACAAGGAGGCCTTGTATGATGGACATCCAAGGAATGGAGTCATCGTCTAAAAGTGTTTCCACTCGCGCTATTTGCGCCTTAAGTGGCGAAAGAAGGGAGGTCATCGTAGAGAGGTAGAAGAAAAGGAGGAAGCAATAAATTCCGAAAATGATAGGAATATTCAACACTTGAGAATCAAAGGGGCCTGTGCACTCTAGAATTATTCAGCCGACCGCGTGGTTCTAGAACGCCAAGTAAGAACACTTGTAGGGCATTCAAAATGATGGGAGGTATTATGAGGGTGTCGCACTAATGAGGTCGGATTACACTCCTAAAACTACTCGGTTTTAGCTTTTCATAATTTCAAACATACTTTGCAACAACAATGATATAGTATCCAATTCAGAATAATTTAACAGGCGAAATTAAACAGTAAAGGTGTACAAACGATAGAAAAGTGGATCTCGATGCTCTACCGACGTCCTACTCAGCAAGGTATATGTGTTGCTTAAGCAGGAGCATTGGCATCCTTTTTGGCAGCTCCAGCTTCATTTCGAACATTTCCTGCGACCTGCTTTGTCTTGTCACCGGTGATACTACCGATCACTGAGTCTTTGTAGCCTCCAACTACGGGAAGGGAAGATTAAAAAACAATTTGTAATGAGAAAATTATTGTTCTTTATTCATGCTGTTCTCCTCCATTTTACGACTTACCTTGGTCGGCCAATCCTTCAGCATAACCCTTTGCTTGCGCTGCTTTGAGTTCTCCTTCTCCTGGTCAAAGATTGAAGAGAAAAATACCCACTATAATCAATAAGAGAAGAAGATATTTGGCATTTACAGACCGTATAACTCACCCTCAGCATGTTGTTGCTTTCCGGATTGGATCCAATCTTGAGAACCAGTAGCATTTCCAATCTATACAGTAAAAGATGTAAAGAATATTTACTTGTGAGCAATCGAAATTAAACTACATCTCTTTCAGAAAAATTAAAAAAAAAAAAAAAAAAAAGACTTACTGCTTCCTGGACTTGTCCAGAGATGGACTTGAGGTTACCGTTTAGTTGAGAAGGTTCGTTGCTAGACATTGTGTAGCTGAATTAAGATGTATAAATTCTAGGGAGGTAATAAGTTGAAGTTACTTACCACTTCCCTTTATATATCTGTCAGTTTCACTCTTCTTTTTTAGAGTTGAACGGTCAAAGGGCCTAGACTGACATCACTTGCTATTCGTATTCACACTCTGTCTGTGCGATGGATGGATACGAAGGCTTAAATACGTCATTGCGCGCAAAATGGCGGTGTCGTTTTAAATTTTTTAAACCAAGGCACCGTGGCAGCCTTAATGCCATTTTTTTTTTTTTTTATTTTATTTTTTTTTTTTAGAAAACATGGAAATTGGAAACGTGGATTAGATTGTATCAATTATTGGAAGATAAACAAACGATTAGATGTAAGAAATGCGTACTGTACCTCAGTATTGTTTATATTATATTAATTAGAATTAAAGAGGGTATTGAAATTCTCCACAAAGAGAGAGATTGTTGTTGGTCATGACATAAATTGTGTTGATCTCTTCATTAATGGCATCACAATACGGAAAAATCACGAATTAGATTCACAATTCTTGCCATCTACATATCTATGATCAGCCTAAAGGAAGATTCTCGAAATGAGTTTTCAAGTAGTTTACGCACGCAAAACAGATTGGTGATATTACTACTAACTACTACCAAATGTACGCATCTTACAAATATATATTCAAGGCTTCTCTCCTAATTAGACAATTTCATGGTTCAGACACTCCATTGACAATCCGAATCACACCGTTTAGATACAACAAGCAATCTGAAAGAGAATTGAAAAAGTCCTATACTACACTTTACAGATGAAAGCAAAATTTCAACTGTCATTTACGATCAAATTGTTACCCTTGTAGCGGGCCAGAGAGGGTTCTATCAGTCAAGTTCTATTAATTTTGTTTTGTCAACCTGGTACTATAATGTATTATTTTTATCAACTTTTTCTTAAAGTACAATGCAGTAAAGCAACAGATTAGCAAGATAAAACAATTTTTTTAGACTACATTAAAGATAGAGAAAAGAAGAGAGCAGACTATTTCTTTTTAGTTCTCTTTGGTTGTTGTCTACTTCCCTTTGTTGGTTCCTTTTTCGTCTTTTGAGCACTTGACTTTGTTTTCTTTGCATTTTCACCATTTTTTTTAGTATTTGATTGTTTTTTCGTTTGTTCCTTTGTTGCTCCTACAGGTGCATCCTTTGGCTTTCTTTCTCCAGATTCTACTGCTTCCTTTTTTGGTTTGGGTGCACCTTTACTTGCTGAATTTGGGTTACTGCCAGTGTCTGTAGAAAAAAAAAAAGGTCAATATCAGAAATATACTTAATCAATTTACAAGAGGGAGAAATATACACGCACCTTCATAAGAACCTCCTTTGGCTTCATACACCTTTGACATTTCTGCAGCTTTATAAGCACTCCAATTTCCCTTTCCACCTCCCTTTTCCATATTCTTTACCTCTGAACAGCACCAACAAAAAAGGGTGGAAGAAGTGTTATGTCAGCGAGTATCCCCCAAGACATACTATTTTGATACTACGTACCATTCTTTGCTTCCTCGCGCAACTTGGGATCAGTAGGCTTTCCTTTAGATGAAGGCATTGTCTAAAAAGTTGTATTAGATGGACGTAAAAAAAAAAAGAAAAAGAAAAGAAAAGAAAAGAAAAGAAAAGAAAAGAAAAGAAAAGAAAAGAAAAGAAAAGAAGTGGTAGAACAAATTATCAATAAGATGAAAGAAGCAAAAACAAATGAAAGCCTTTTATTTGTTGCAGCCCCCCCCCCTCCCCCGCAGCCAAGAATTATTATATCGGGTGCTGTAACTCTCGCGCTTTGTTGCTGGATAATCTAATCAAAATTAATTGTGAACGACAATCGTTAAAAAAAAACAATGGAATGTATATTGGATACATTCATCTTTCCTTATCATTTTAAATTCTCTCTCTCTCTCTCTATCTTTCTTTGTATCTCGTTGGTCAGCAAAATGATATGAACCAACTTTGTTTCCTATTCTCTTACTCTTGCGCATCGGAGTAGCGCGTGGGACAGTTAAAAAAAAAAAAAAAAAAAAAAAAAAACACGAGACGATCTTTGAACCCTGACATTATCTTATTTTATCGTACGTAATAACAATGCTTACTCTCCCTCCACACAGAGAATCAAAAAAAAAAAATTAAAGAACAAGAATAAAAATTAAAAAATCTCAATCAAATTGTTCCGAACGATGTGTGTGTGTGATTTATGACTGTTGATCCTATACCGGCGGTGTTTTCCTCTTTGTTGGATATACTTTCCCCCCCCCCAAACCTTACCTTTTCCTCACGTCATCATATCTACATCTAAACTGAAATGGTTCTTCAATCATTTCTGCAATATAGAGCATTTACTGAGAATCAACATGTCAAGAGATATGCCGATATACATCCTTCTCTATCTCGTCGACAAGAAGAAAAGAGTAAATCTCCAGTAGTGATTACTACACCACCTGAACCAAACTCTAGTCATACTCCATCAAGCAAACATAGTCCAATCAGTGAAGAGACAATACTGGATGATCCGAAAAGTAAAAGTAAATCTGCTGATAAACAACTACCTGGCAATATAGTAGGAGGAGGAGAGGTGAACTCAATACCTAAAGTATCACATGATGATCCTTTTTTAGTTACTTGGGATCAAGGTGAATTAGCCAATCCACAAAATTGGTCTTGGACAAGGAAATGGTTTTTAATTGCTATGGTTACCTCTATCGGTCTATTGGTAGGAGCAGCTGCCTCGATTAATTCAGCAGCATCAGAACAAGCATCAGAATATTTTGGAGTGACTACAGAAGTAATGGAATTACAAACTGCAGTATTTTTAATTGGTTTTGGTTTGGCTGCTCCTTTTCTTGGCTGTGAGTTGGCAATAGTATAAAGAGTAGGGGTGGGGAAAGATAAGAGGAGAGGTTAAAAAATGGGTGGCAAACATATTGACATGAATGATGACTCACTCTTCTTTTTCTCTCTCTATATCTTTTTAATAGCTCTGTCTGAGATTGGTGGGCGTAATCCAGTCTACGCATTAACTTTGCTTTTGTTTGTTCTCTTTGAAATCGGTAGCGCTTTGGCACCAAATATTCAAACGAGAATCATTTTACGATTTTTTGCTGGTCTATTTGGTAGTACGCCTTTGAGTAATGCTGGTGGAAGTATTGCTGATGTTGTCAATTCAAGACAAAGGACGTTTGTATTTCCTCTCTTTGCGAATGCGGGATTTTTGGGACCTGTTATAGGTCCAAGTTTGGGTGGTTATATTGGACAAAACGTTGGACAAGAATGGTGCGATTGGCTTATAGCAATTTGGGGTGCAGTAACCCTACTTGTCGTCGTTCTTTTCATGCCAGAAACATATGGACCAGTTCTTTTAAAAATGAAAGCTTCTCATGTCAGAGAGTCAACTGGCGACAATCGTTACAAGAGTGCGCTGGAAAAAGAGAGAGAAAGAGTACCATTTAAACAGCATTTCAAGCATGTCCTAGCACTACCATTTCTATATCTAATACGTGAGCGCGCGCTGCTTCTCTTCTTATTTTCTAGTGGACTAACTAACACACCCATTCTAATCTTTCTCTTTTTTTCTTAATTACTGATTTCAGATGAGCCAATTGTATTACTCATTTCACTTTACATGACAGTCATTGTGAGTTTTTTTTAGAGCAAGAGTCATATTGTACGTAAACTGACAAATACACCTTGTTCCCAATTAGTATATGTGAGAAATTGAGACCATAAATTCTGAAATTAGAAAGAGCTACTAATTTCCCTTCTTTTATTATTTTTTTTTTTCATGTTCGCACAGCATTTTATTTGGTGACTTTGAAGCGTACCCCCTCATCTTTCAGCCATTTGGATTCAATACTGGTGAACAAGGTCTTGCTTTTCTTCCTATTGCTATTGGATTGTTCTGCGCTACGGCTTTTGTACCCATCATTTATTCTAGATATATGAGGATTACGAGAGAAGTTCAAGAAAAGAAGAAATTGGATGGTGATAAGAATTGGCAAAATGCCATGCCACCACCAGAGGAGAGGTGAGAGGAAAGAAAAAGAAAAAGAAAAAAGAAAAAGAAAGCTTTAAAGTATTTGTAAACACTGACTTATATTCCTTCAATATAAACAAAAAAAAACAAAAAAAAACCCAGGCTTGTATTTGCCATGATTGGTACTTTTCTTGTACCAATCGGTCTTATATACCAAGCTTGGACAAGTTTTCCACATCTACCACCTTGGCCCTGTCTATCAGCTGGGATCATCTTTGGTGCAGGTATATTGACTTGTTTTATCAGTTCTTACCAATACATTATAGATGTTTATCAAGCTGGATCAGCAACAGCACTTGGTTCATTAACTTTTATACGTTATATTGTTTCAGGAGGAGCCGTCATGTTTACTCGTGAGTAGTAGATGATTTTCCAAGAATTTGGAAAATTTGGTTGTAGTAAAATTTAATAATCTCCTTTTCTTCTTCTTCTTCTTCTTCTTCTTCTTCTTCTTCTTCTTCTTCTTCTTCTTCTTCAGCTCCCATGTATAACAGATTAGGAAATCAGTGGGCATTAACCTTTTTATCTTTACTATCACTAGTCTTTTGCTCTGTTCCTTGGATTTTTTACATCTATGGCCGCAGGATTAGAGAATGGAGTCGATATGTACCAGCTATTGATTGATAAAATTGGTACATACACACACTCTCTCTGTACAACAACACACTACCGATAGACTTTTGCTAATTTAATAGTTTGCCGTATCGTTGGGACCGAGTATTAGTCAAAATGAAACTTAAAACCAAAGGGAACGTTCTCGGTCGCAATAGCCTCCTCCTAAGGAACCCCCCCCCCTCTCTTTACGCGACGCTACTAATGCAAGCAAACAAGCTCCGGAAGATAATAATATAAATTAATAAATTTTGGAGAACTTTCTCACTCTCTCTCTTTCCTCAATAAGACTAGATAAAAAAATAAAACAAGTCTGTCTCTCATAGAAAGTAGGTGGATGTCGTAAGGCATTTGAACAGTCTTGAAACTCTGTTCCTGAGCATGAGGTGTAAAGATGATGAACACCTTTTCAACAAAGAAACAGAATCTTTCCTTTCTCCTCAACAATCACCAGGTCAACAGTCCATCAGCCATCCCATGACACGGTTTAGCATCAAGACCTTCTTAATGCTGCTGGTAGCAAGCCTCTTCCTTTCTTGGACAGCTTTAGCTGCTTCCTCATCTAAACCAACTTCATCCGATTCTGTCATCTCGGCATATACAGCACCATTAGGATTTCCACAGTCTGCATTCTCACACTATTACAATAAACCAACGGGTACCGACGCAGAACCTAGACCTGCCATCACAGATCATAATGCAGGAAACTACTTTCCATCTACTCTAGAACAACCTTTCCCGCTTCCTACCGGTCCACCTTCATCAGACGCAGTATATCCTAATCCTACCATCAAAAAGCCAAGCGGCAATTACTCTTCGCAAATTAAATCTGAAATCATCAATATCATCAACAATAGTTCTCTCAGTAAATGTCAAAAGTGCGCTCAATCTCTACAAGCTGGTCAACGTCTTGCCCACGCTGATCCAGAAAGTATACCTAGTATCTTGATTGAACTTTGTACATCCTATAACTTCACTTCGACAAAGTCTGGATTGAGTCAAGCTGAAGCATGCAAAAGAACCTATAGTGCAGCCATCTTGGGTGCCCAATACTCTCAAATACTCAGCTATGCAAATTTTGGAAAAAAAGGAGAGCTGTCTAGTGATGCCCTTTACCTTTGCAGCAACGTTGTAGGTAGTGCAATTAGCAATTGTAGCATTCCTGCACCTATTGATCTCAACGCTGATGGATATCTCGACAAATGGTTTGGAGGAAAAGCAAAACGAGAAAATGCAAAGAAAAGAGAGAATACTTCATTGCATAAAAAGAGTGGACCACCTCACCTGGATGCCAGAGGAAAGAAATCGATACTAAAAGTATTACATGTGAGTTGTGTTAAAAGATGTAAGTATCTCCACCTCTTACTGATATCATGTATTTAATCTCCTCAGTTCTCCGACATTCACGTCGATCCTCGCTACTTTGTAGGTGGAGAAGGCCATTGCACATCTGGTCAATGTTGTCGATCAGATTCATTCAACAGCACTCTTGCTTCCGGTCCACCACTTCCACCGGGCTCCTACTTACCCGCTGCCAATATTAGTCAAGAAGCAGTCTATTGGGGCAGCTACAAGTGTGATAGTCCATGGCCTTTGGCTGTATCTGCCATGCAAAGTGTTACAAAGCTAAATGGTGGTAAACCAGTGGATATGAGTATTTACACTGGAGATATGGTGACTCACGATTCAGCTTGGCACATTAGTAATGACCTTGTCCGATATACACAACAAGCCATCTTTGATACAATGAAAAAGTATCTTGGCTCTGGACCAGTATTTAGTGCCATTGGAAATCATGATACCGCTCCTTCTGACTCTGCGTCTCCTCATTCAATACCCGATGCTGGACCTAGGAATGAATTTTCATACGATTGGAAAAACTTACAACGACTTTTTGAGGCAGAGGGATGGTTTACTCACAAGGAAGCAAAGCAAGTTAGCACTCACTATGGAGGTTACTCTGTCAGTCCAAGAAAGGGTCTTCGAATCATCTGCGTTAATACCGACTTTTGGTACAAGGGAAATATATACAACTATATCAATTCAACTAATCCAGACAATTCTGGCATACTACGTTTCTTGACTGATGAATTGGAATCTGCTCACAATAGAATGGAAAAGGTATGGATTGTTGGTCATGTTCTGACTGGATTTGATGGTACCAATCCACTTGCCAATCCTACCAATCTATTCTATCAAATTGTTGATCATTATTCCCCTTCAACAATTAAACACATCTTTTTTGGTCATACCCATGAAGATCAATTCAACATCTTCTATGCCAACAATGCAACTCAACGTGCAACTCAATATGCAAAAGCAGTCTCCTTCATGTCACCTTCCATTACGCCAGGTTCCAATGTGAATTCGGCAGTACGAATATATCATGTTGATCCAGAAGACTACACAGTGGTAGACTTTGATCAATTTTACACTCAAGTAGGTGATTTCCCTACTCTACCTCAAACAGGACATGGACCAATTTGGCGACATCTCTACAGTGCTAGAGAAGCATATAGCAATTTTTCCTCTTCATATCCAAATGGAACTCTGGCCAATGGTTTCAGATTAGATAAAGGAAGTATGTGGCCAGCCACTTCCCCTCTTAATGCCACCTTTTGGTCAGCTCTTACTGATGAGATGCTGGCTAGACCGGATCTAGTCAAAACTTTCAGTCGTTATCAAGGAAGGAATAGCACAACAGCACATTACTGTGCTTCAGGTCCTTGTCTTGAAGCAGTTCCATGCTATCTTCGTTCAGGAAGCGTACCGATAGGACTTGAATGCCCACAAGGCTATGGGAGTGTACAGAGCTAAAAACATTGTCTATGCAAAATTACAATAGATGAAATAATACAAGTAGCAGTCTATGCTTCTATGACTATGACAGAGCACTAATGTCTGCACTCAAAGGCTCCTCGAGCAGCAATTGCCGAACGATGAGACCAGTACCAAGAGAAAGTGTGATGCCCCAACAACTATGTCCAGCAGCAACGTATAAACCTAATCCCTTGTCGCCTGCAACAGTGGGACCTCTCGATGAAACTGGAAGATAACAAGCTTGTTCCCTAGTCACTTTAGCACCTGATTTGACTGAAAGATGAGAAGGTGAAAGATGCTCCATCTGTTCAATAAGAGTTGAAGTCTGACTAGAGTCGTGTGTAACTTGATCTGCAGAAGGTGGCAAAGGGACACTATCTGAACCTCCGCAGGCATATACCTCTCGCTCTCGACAATAGACTTCAGGTGCACCAGCTTTTCTTCCATAGTGCATATCTGTAAAGAGGCAGTGTGCTGTAGTTGATTTGGTGGGCTCCACGACGATTGAATGAGCTCGTGAGCCAGTAATCCTAGAAGCATTTCTATAAAAGGCTGGCATTTCCGTTCCACGAGGAAGGAGTGACTTGAGTAGCTTACCAGTCCAAGGACCAGCAGCAACTATGACATCATTCACTTCTAGCTTCCTCTCACTACCTTCTATCCCCTTGACGAATAGTGCATTTATATGCCCTGCATCATTGACTTCGACACGTTCTGCTCTAGTCCCTAAAAGAATTTCAACATTGTTCTTTTCCCTTGCCTTGGCTACTAGATGCTCCGAGAGAGCTAATGGTGTAACTTGAGCAGTTGTGCCACTACCGCCCATGTTCGAAGAGCTGATTATATGCTTTCCTGCTACCCAATTAAGCTCAGGAGGACACTTTGACTTACTGGAAGAGTCGTCAAAACCAAGGGAAATTGTTTCAACTGGTCTGTAACCCCATTTCTGACTTCCACCGTCCTTTTCAGCTAGCTCTCTATGTAATCGAAAGCTTAGCTTGGCAAGAGAGGCTGTATCAGCACCATGCCAATCTTCTGCTAAGAAACCACCACTCTTTCCACTAGCTGCTGGTGCAATACTTTGTGATTCTTCAATGAGAGTAAGTCGTAGTGGCAAAGATGATGTTGCTTCTTCTTGAGACAAGTAATAAAGGGAAGAAGCTCCAATTATACCCCCTCCAATAATGGCAATGTGCCTTTCAGGTGAAACACTTGGCATGACGAAGCGAAGGACCGCAGAAGGTAGATTGGCTCGTATAGTAAAGAGGGGAGAAGGCG
Source organism: Exobasidium cylindrosporum (assembly GCA_023273805.1). Taxonomy (NCBI): domain Eukaryota; kingdom Fungi; phylum Basidiomycota; class Exobasidiomycetes; order Exobasidiales; family Exobasidiaceae; genus Exobasidium; species Exobasidium cylindrosporum. The sequence goes on from CP096878.1 coordinate 3,478,787, forward strand.
ATGTATTAGAATAAAAGAAAGCTCCATTCGCCACTGATTGAAATTGACTTGGCCGTACACTTTTTTTTTTCCTCGAGTGGAGGCTTCTAATTTTACCACAGCCACCCCCAAATTGGTCAAGACAGCTCAAAAAGTCCAAGAGGAAGGTGCAGAAATGTACAACACTACGTCTGTCTGCACTATATAAAACAACATGTTTGACAAGGTGCTGCAAAAGCTCAACAAGTCTACTCAAGGTGGAGACGGTAGTGGTGGTGGTAGCAGCCATAACATTGCAGTTTCTATTGAAAGCCCTTGGAATGCAGCGCCTTCCAAGCAACAGATTTTTCGATATCGCAAGCAACGGGGTGTAAATCTCGGAAGCTTCTTCACTCTGGAAGTTTGGTTGACGCCTAGTCTATTTGATGGTGTAAAGGATGCAAAGAGTGAATACGATCTCTGTAAGCAATTGGGAGAAAAGGAGGCTCGAGAAAGATTAGAAATTCACTGGAATTCATTTATTGATGATGGTGATTGGCAGGTAAGTGTTTGATGCAAAGCTTGTACCAGTCACATTTTTTTTGCTGACAGTCCTCACCATTTCGTAGTGGATGAAGGAGCAGGGTATCAACACTGTTCGACTTCCGATATCTTATTATCATTTTCTATCAGGACATCCAGACAATAACATTCGTAGTCTAATGAAAGGTACAGAGTATGAATCATTTGCTTCCATCTATCAATCAGCTTATGCATGCATCGAGCGCACTATAGACAAGGCAGCTCAAAATGATATTGGTGTCTTGATCGATCTTCATGCTGCTCCTGGAGCACAAAATACAGATGGTCATAGTGGTACATCAAAGGGAAAGGTTGAATTTTATAATAAAAGCAACATGCAAAACAGTATTGCTATTCTACAGGCAATGGTGACTGCTTATGGGTCAAAAGCAAATGTTACGGGGATTGAATTGCTCAATGAGCCACAAGATAATGGAAAGTTGGCAGATTGGTATAAAGATGCAATTTTTCAATTACGTTCTGATGCTAGGAATGCCAACTTACCACTCTACCTAGGTGACTGCTGGAATCCTCAAAAGTATGGTCAAGTAATCACATCACATGAGGGTAAAGCAGGCCCTTTGATTCTTGATCATCACTTCTATCGTTGTTTTACTCTTCAAGATTGTCATAAAACTGCTGCACAACATGCTGCAGAGATTCACCCTGGTCAAAATGGTCCTGCTTACCAAACACTGTGTCATGCTTCCTCTGAATTACAAAATGGTATCATTATTGGAGAATGGTCAGCTGCTTTAAATCCTCATAGCCTTCGAAAGTGTGGAGGCGATGAAAAGGGTCATCAGAGGAATTGGGCAAGAGCACAATTAGATGCTTACAACGAGCAATGTGGTGGTTACTTTTATTGGACATTAAAAAAAGAAGGACCAAAGGACATTGGTTGGTGTTTCTACTCTGCTATCGAAGAGGATATTTTGCCAAGAGGATTGGGTCAACCTAGAGGAGGAATGGATCTTGGTCAATTAGAACATAGACTTCAACAAGAAGGTCAAAGCAATTACAATGGTCATGTCAATTACTGGAATCAAAATAGTGGAGGAAAACCGATGCATCACGAAAGGTATAGAGATGGTTTTGTACGAGTGACAAAGGATTGCTTAGACTTTTATCGCAATTCTGGTGAATTGATTGGTTTTGCTGGCCTTTGGGTAGCACAGCGAGCTAGAGCAAATTCTTATGAGCAAGGAAGTGAGGGTGAATGGGAATTTGTCCATGGTGGTCTAAAAGCAATTGAATGTTTCAAGCAAGCAGTGTATTCATAAAAGTAAGAACAGTATCGGTATCATAGCGAATATTATGCCATAATTTTAAAATCGAGTCAAGTCACCGAAAATAGTCGTGGTGGATAATTGTCAATGTTTATTGGTACAGGATGCATAATTGTATGTGTACATTACAAATTTACTCCATCCAGCTGCCCTTTGCCTTTTCTTCGTCTCTTGCTTGCCAAGCCAATGCAAAAAGTTGATCTACCTCTTCTCGTTGCTTCAATTGCTCTTCAGTAAGCTTTTCTTGACCTAAATCGACTTCACTGCCATCATCATCAACTCTTTGTAAATGTCGACTAGAATCTAATATAGTCGAGATTATATCTTGTCCATCCTCTCTTCTACTTTGCATGCTGAGCTCAGCCAATACATCCATATCATCCGAGTCTGCATCTGACACTATTGCTTTGGCTGCATCCTCATCTTCATCTGATAAGACGAGATCTTTATCTTCTTTATTCTTTCCAATGAGTCGCACTCTGCGATTTCGAGGCTTGATAGGTTGCTCGTCATTTGTATGGCTTGAATTACTAATTAGGCTCTTTACTTGACCTGGAGGCCGCTCGACGATAGCCAATGAGTCCAGCATTGTGGAAAAGTCATCAAATTCTTCCTTGATGTGACTGATTGGCGTGATCTCTTGAGCTCTATCTGACCACTGAATAGGAACTTTTTGCGGACGGCTGTTTGCAGTGAGTGGCTCGGCGATAGGAGGAGGCGAGTGCTGCTGACTGCTCTCATCGTCTGAAAGTCTATCTACTTCTCCAGCATCTTCTAAATCTTCCAATAGCTCTATACTTTGCCATTGATCCTCTTCTATTAACCTCTCCCATCTACCTCCCTTGTCAACATGAGTCCCTAGTCCATCTTTATCGTCTATAATGCTACCAAATTCTTTTTTCTCTTCTACTGCTTTCTTTTCTCTCTCGTGTCGACTGGCAGAATTACCTTCAAGTACCCATCTCGATACCCATTCGCCTCTTCTCCAGCAAGCTTTGGTACAGTAACCATTCTCCCCGCCAGGATCATCCCTCTCATCTCGTTGTATCGTACGAGTTGCTAGTGAAATACGATATCTTGGTGCATCCAAAGGGAGAATTGTGTCTCTTGATGATATATGGGCTTTCTTTGATTTTCTAGAGCAAGTAGGGTATGCACAGCGATGGTCTAGATGCCTTTCTTGTAATACTTGAAGCCAGGATGAGAGGGATAGCTGGGTCAGCTGAATAAAAGAGTGAAAGATCAAGGTAAGCAAATCAATGGAGGCTAATAGCTGTCTTCACTTACTGCTCTTTTTAGCTCTTCGCGACTAAGCATTTCATTTGCATCAATCAACCGCTGTTGCCAGGTAAAGACTCTTTCTTCCCTCTCTTTACGTTGTTGAATACTATTTGCTAATAGATGCAAGTCAGAAGTTTGCACTCCCAAACTTTCACCATCTAAAGAAGAATTTCCACCATCTATTCTTGATGCTTGATATTTCTTAAGCTCATCAGGAGGTAATTGAACAAGCAAAGAAGCAGGAGCTTGTGGTAACCTGCTGATCTTTTTGGTGCTATGCGAGGCCACAGGCTGTGTCTTTGCAATGATTGGCATGATTATTAGCAACTACCTCTTTGGCTTGGAATAGAAAGTCCGAAATGGTAGGTACCGGTATTGAGGTTTAAATATGGATATGGATATAATCCGGCACGTGAAGCGTTGAGAGCAACACTTTTGAAAAAAGTCTCGGATCCGAAATGGCAGGTTTATATAGACATTGCAGAGTGGATGGTCCCTGTCTTCTGATTTCGCTACTTTTCACATCAAACTAATTTGCACGGAAATAGTAAGAAAGGAAAATTATCGATGGAAAGCTACCTACTCCTCAAATGATCAAGGCACCCTTTGCTCGATGTCTGCCAGCTGATAGTCAATCAATCTCCGACCATCATTAAAAGAAACACGTCTGTTTCGTTTAAGCACGGATCGCGTTAACGATTTTGGGCGTCTTTACTGAAACCAACAGGTAATTAAATACAAAATTGTGCATGACACCTATTCCACCCGCCGCTTTTTCACCTCCTCTTCTTCTAGTCCGCGCATTATCAATATCTTGTGGTGCTTGTAGGGAAAGTGTGGATTGGTTTGGCTAGTAATCTACTGCCTGTCATGCCGTCTGCACTTGCTACTGAGGCTCCAGATAGTGATATGCATGAGTTGCAACCCCTTCAATCACAGCGAGCTGATTCGACCCATCATCGGCACAATCACTCATCACCTGGTAAAGCAAAATTGGGAGATAGCGACTCTGATGATTACGATGAAGATTTTGCCGATGAAACGTTTCGTTTGAGGGGGCCAGGTGGTACTTCGCTAGAATTGGATCGAGATAGATCAGATGATGATGAGGTTGGCCAAGGGCATGCTATTCGACATGGAGGTCGTCGTAGTAAGATCAAGGCAAAAGATGCGACGATAAGCTCAGATGATCCGAGTGACTTGATTTCTAGAGTAGTACCAGAGACCGATGATCCTACACTTCCAACCCTTACATTTCGAGTATTCTTAATTGGCAGCTTCTTTTGCATTATTGGAGCTGGCATTAGTCAGGTAAGATTTGACCAGGTTCTAAAATTCAACGAGTACTGATGGCGATCTTCCTTTTTCGGTCTGCAGCTATTCTTCTACAAGTCTAACTCGCCTAGGTTCTCATCATACTTTGTCATTCTCGTTTCACTTCCAATGGGTAGATGGATGGCAAGAGCGCTACCTAAGAAACGAATACACTTTTTTCGATGGTCTTTTGATTTAAATCCGGGTCCCTTTAGCATTAAAGAGCATCTTCTTGTCGCTGTTCTGTCCTCTTCAGGTGCATCTAGTGCCTATGCTGCCGACATCATCAACATTCAAGAGCTTTACTATGATCAACATATGGGCATCATTGCTTCAATTACTTTACTGGTCAGCAGTCAAACTATAGGTTTCGGATTTGCAGGGCTGGTACATGATCTTCTCGTCAAGCCAGTATCGATGATCTTCCCAGCTACTCTTGTCACAACGACCATGTTCTATACTTTACACGATCGCAAGTCTAGCGATACGAAAGCTCGACTTCAATTCTTTGCCATGTTCTTCATTGCCATGTTTGTGAGTGAGGCATACGAGATAATCTCTTTTTCACCAATGCTGATTACCCATATTTGTGTGATATTTCTGCCAGCTATATCAATTCTTGCCTGCTCTCTTTATGCCTGCTTTATCTTCAATTGCTATTCTCTGCCTGATCAATAATAAGAGTCAGGCATTTCGAGTGCTCTCCTCAGGCTATAGGGGTTTTGGTCTTCCCAATATTTCTCTTGATTGGAATGTCATCTCCACATCTGGACCACTCTATCAGCCTTGGTGGGCTGCTTTAAATTATTACATTGGTATTGCAGGTGCCATGTATTTGGTAATGCCTCTGATATACTTTAAGAATGTATGGAATGCTACCAAATTTCCTTCACCAATCGATGCCGGTCTTTACGACAACAAGACATTCAGCAAATTTGATATTGCAGCACTTTTAAAATCGGATCATACCTTGGATATGGAGCTCTTCAATGAGAAAAAGCCTGTTCTCTTGACGCCTTGGTGTAAGTGATAAAGTGGAAAAGCAGAAAAATTTCCCATGCTCATCTTCTGATGTCTACCTTTTCTTATAAAAATAAGTCGCAATCAGCTATGGTATTGCCTTTGCAACTTTGACCAGCATGATGAGTCATGTGTTTCTGTGGCATCGAAAAGAAATTTATCAAGCCTTGCGATATCCACATCATGAAGACATTCATAATCGACTTATGCGCGCATATCCCATTGTACCCAAGAGTTGGTATATGGCTACTTTGACAATCTCCCTTTCTTCTGCCGTCATTCTAGTATACTTGTCACCTTTACAGTTACCAATTTGGGGATTGTTATTAGCCGTCATAATCTCGCTCATCTTCTTGGTACCAGCAGGAATTATTAAAGCAGTTTCCGATACAGGAATTGGATTGAATGTCATAACTGAATTTATAGCTGGTATTTTACTTCCAGGAAAGCCAATTGCCAACGTCTGCTTCAAATGTTATGGCTATATGGCTATGTCACAAGCTCTAGATCTAACTACTGATCTAAAATTGGCTCACTATATGAAAATTCCACCAAAAGCAATGTTTTTGACTCAGTTGCTAGGTACAGCAATTGGTTGTGTTGTCAATGTAGCTGTGATACGATTAGTCCTTAACCCTGATGCTGGTTATCGTGGTTTTATTGATGGGACTAAAGTGGATCCAACGGCGCAATGGGATGGTCGAAAGATTAAAATTTTTTACTCTGCTTCCATCATTTGGGGAGCTATCGGACCAATGGAATTCTTTAGTGGACCATATCGAAAGCTCTATTGGGGTTTCTTATTAGGTTTCTTAGCTCCTGTCATTCCTTACTTACTCAACAAAAAATGGCCAAGAAAGTATTGGAGTCTCATTAATTTTCCTATCTTGCTACATGGTGCTGGTGCACCTCCTCAAGTTCCAACAAATATAATCATTAGTGGTTTTGCTGCCGCTTGGCTTTCTCAATATTGGACTCGTCGTAATCATCCGAGGTGGTTTGCTCGACGAATTTATGTCTTGAGTTCTGCTCTTGATAGTGCAACTAGTATCAATGCTCTTAGCATCTTTATTCTTTCTTTGACGATTTTAAAAGTCTGGCCACTTCAACACTGGTTTATGAATCCTGGTATTGATAGTGAACATTGCGATCCTCGCTCATAGTGTATTTTAATCAAAAAAAAAAAATCTTTTTTTTTCTCTACATAGATGTCTACATTATTTTTTCTTGAATGATCTACTACGAGTTTTTGGAGCCATGCATTTGATGGCGCTTATCTTTACATATTCTTGACATTCATGTAGCAAAGTGATCAGGCAGTATAGTCTTGTAGACGTTGTAGTCCTTTTCACTGAAAACGCAAAAGATGACCCGATCAAACTAAAAGAGTGAATCAGTATTCCAAGTTAGGAAGTGATGATACCCAAAGCGCTTTCCTTCTCACCTCTTTGCCTTCCTTTCCTTCGAGGAAATTACCGACAGTCTCAATAGCAATGTTGGTGGCATCCTTCATGGGATAGCCATATACACCCGTAGAGATGGAAGGGAAAGCCTGCACAGAAAACAAAGTGAGCCAGGAGAGCAGTTAGGAAAGTGGATACACTTCAACTTACCACGCTCTTCAAATTTGCTTTACTGGCTTCTAGGAGACTATTCCGATAGGCTGATTCTAATTTCTCCTGACTAGTGGTAGCATTTGATTTAGAGTCTAGTAGTATATATGAGTACTGCAGTAGACCAAATCCTTCATCAAAACAAAAAACTCACAGACAGGGCCCACTGTGTGAATTACATGCTTGGCCGGAAGCTTGTACCCTTTAGTGATCTTTGCTTCACCAGTTTTCGCACCCTATGAAAGTGTAGCATTATTTAGCCCAATAATAGTAATTTGACAATGAGAATGCTACACCTACTCTTAGTGTCCGACACTCTTCAATCAGCTCTTTTCCTGCGGCTCGATGTATAGCACCATCAACTGAGATGATGAAAGGATAGATGTTGATAATTTGATCTCAATTCCCTCTCCTCTTTTTATATAAATGCTTACCACCACCACCTCCCAGCAACGTTTCATTAGCGGCGTTCACAATAGCGTCGACCTCTACTGTTGAGGTGACGAGACATCTATCAGTATAGGAACTTATGCTAATGAGCTTTGATGCTTGATGCTTACGAGAAGTGATGTCACTGATTGCCATGTAAAATTGTTGGGAAGATGCTTACTATAAGCCTTTGCATTATACAAAAGTAAATGCATGCGTCCTGCTCTCTTACCCTTGATATAATGAAATCTTGTCAGTCAAGGAAGAGTAGGAAGGTAGAGACGAAGATGAGCTAGTAGCTTTCAGCTGACCATTACTAAAAAGTTGTGTCAATGTTGGAATCTTGGAAAGAGTCACCCTAGATGACATGATAGTTTGCTAAAGTAGACCAGAGTATAGGTGGGATAGGAAGAAGAATGACCTGCACTTTTTAGGTGGAGGCATGTTTGTTTACTGTAGACCCTACCGCGTTACCATTTCTCTCCTCCTCCTCGTCCATCATTAGTCGTGGCTGGGGTCATGCGAATAGAGCTGTCTCGCAGCTGGAAAGTACAATGGAAAGCACCTAGAGTAACGCAAGATATATGGAGTACAACACATCGCCGACTCTTTTCTGTGACGAATGTATGCAAAAGTAATGAGGATGATACTGCTGATTCCCAAGCAGAAAGATCTCAATGGCTGACTCGATATGAAGCATTTCAGCAAGCTTCTCCCGATGTCCAACTACCAAAGGACTGGATGACGACTAGTTTTAGCAGAAGTAGCGGTCCAGGAGGTCAGAATGTCAATAAAGGTGTGTTTATGGTATAAAGATAGTATAAAGCTGCCTTTTCTTTGCTAAGTTTCTTTTTTTTCATTTTCATCTGCAAAAACAGTCAGTACCAAAGCAGAAGTAAGGTTGAATTTGAACCAGGCTTCAAAAGAGCAAGCAGGGATACCGACAATGTCAAAAGAAGTAATACGATACTTGACACAAAAGTCACCTTACTATGTCGCCTCTACACACTCTCTTCTAATAAGTAGTATGAAGACACGAACTCAATCTGGAAATTTACAAGATGCAATGAATAAGATGCAATCACATTTGCAATCTCTTCTCTCTAAGGATATCGATGGGGAAACATCGACAGAGCAACGAAATCGAGTCAAAAACCTCATTGCAAAGGATAGAGCAAAGACGAGAAAATCAAAGGAAAAGAGAGGTGATGTGAAAAAGGGTAGAAAAATTGGTCGGATTTCTCTCGACTATTGAAAGTCACTCTTCATTATTGTATAGTGAGGTTGGCGAAGTTCGGCAGGACATGACGATGAAATGGAACCATGGTAGCGTGTAGCACCAACTGATTGAGTATCTTTACCACTACTGTTATCTGTTTATCTCTCTTGCCAAATCATGTACGTATGACTCACTCAGCAACACGGGCTGCAAAGTACATGCGGTCTTGATTTTTCTTCCTAGGAAAGACGGCTATAAATCATATTCGTCCCCTTGCCTTAGAAGCGAGAGGTTCAAACCCGTACTGACCGACCGAACCTCATGCAAGTGTGACTCGACTTGACATTTTCCAAGCTACGACTTGAGGCATATTCAAGATAGACGAAATCAAATTAAAGCTTTACTTTTAAAAATCAAAAAAGCACTAGTGTCCCGTGGTTTGGTTTTTAGCGCTCTGCTCTGATGCCTATGTTCCTGTCAATCTAAATTGTAAAAAGAAAAAAAAAGAAATATAATATAATATAGACACGCCGCAGGTTTCATCAATCCATCTCCCATCTTTTTTCTCTCAAATCACTTTCTTCCCTTATCCCATAACATAATTCTCTTCACAACACCAGCAATTAAAGTAACGAAGAGCGCGCGCAATCAGAACATAGTGTAGCCAACCTTTCCATTTCTACCATACCTCCACAGCAAAGACAAGAACATCAGACACATTATCAGTCATGTCCTTCCAACTCGCCTAAACGCTTGCCCTACCAGGCAAATTTAAGACATCATAGAACTTCTCTAGATTTCTTTCATCAACCGTTGACTTCCTCTTTAGAGTCATCTTTGTTGAATTCCTTCACCTTGAATCACCAAACTTATCAATCACAGAACCCCCCGTCGAACTTACCTGTTCGACCTTTATCATTGCCAACATGGCTTCTACCACAATTCGCCCACGCATATTGCTTGCCCCTCTCGACTGCGACGCAGTATCTTCAAACAATGACCGACTCTACTCACTCTCAGCAAGCTGCGGCGGCTACTCCTACTACGGAGAATGTCGCCGCTGCTCCTTCTCCCAAAAGAGAGCATAGTCAAGGTGAGTTCGTAGCATTTGAAAACGATGTTGAAGAGTATAGCAAGGCTTATCCTCTCGTCGCACTATGTACAGCTGCACCTGTATTTTCTTTTGACGATGCCCCACTCTTCGAAGTGGACGGTTCCAATGACGTGCACGACGACTTCTTCTCTAGCCCTGAATGGACGGAGCTTACCGATCCATCACCTGCTCTCACTACTTCCATGTCTTTCAACCTGGAATCATGCGATCCTAGTCCTCTTTTGACGGACAATTATGAGGCTCCAGACTTTTCTGGTGTGCCATTATTTGGTGACTACAACAGTCACGCACTTTATTCTTCTACCGAATTTACCAGTTCGCCAAAGCGATCGCCTCAAAACGCCTTCAACAGAGGCAAGGATGTTACTGGAGAAGAGTCTGCTTTGTTACTCTTGCGTGCTCTTAGTCACCAAAGTAATATCGGTCTCAAGGCAAAGGAAAGTACACCAGACCTACCGGCATTGACTGCCTCGCCTAGTGTCATTTCCAGCCCCTTACCCCAGACAAAGGACTTGGCCCGACCTCAACTTTCTTCTACTTCTTCATTATCTGTTCAAGACAAGCGAACGGATAGACCGCTTTCATCACTTCGTGGAATTAAGCGTCGTCTAGATGCTAGTGAACTCCTTCCCCTCGATGCTCCCATTCAATCTCGGACATACAAAACACCCTCTGCTACCTCTCGAAAAGAGTCTGCAGATTCATCATTTGCCGATGAAGAGGCTGCTATTGCTGCGGAAAAGGACCCTTTGGTTGCCAAACGTCTGAGCAACACGCTTGCTGCTCGTCGTAGTCGTCACCGAAAGGCCGAAGAGCGACGCAGCATGCTCGATCAAATTGAAGATGAGGCTAGTGAAAAAGAAATGTGGAAGCGCAGGTGTCTCCGAGCAGAAGAGGAGCTCGAACGAGCCCGTTCTCAAGGATACATCTGATCTCTTCAAATTTTCTTTCAGTTTTTATTCTCTATTTGTCTCGATATGTCTTGTCGATGTGTTTCACTTCATTGGTTATCTCGCTACTTTCCTCTTTTCCCTATCCCTTTTATTCCTGGTGTCATCGCGAATCTTTGCTCAATCCCCCTAAAATGTGCCTCTGAGGCTCTTATTCCCTTCTATATATTTCGAAATTTTTATTTGGTTTTTCCCTTCAACGAGAGATTTGAGTAATGATTATCTATACAATGACTAGCAGTAAGAAGTAAGCGCACATCGACTTAGACCAGTTAAAAGATGTACACCGGCTTTGGCACCATCAATGATAGCGACTTGATTGGCAGACCTGCTGCCAATCGATTGTACTAAGCATTCTCTAACAAAAGGCTCCATCCCTGCCATACCAGCACAGCCAAGTATGATGGCACCTACACCCTTTTCACCTAGTTCAACCACTTTTCCTTTTATAACTCTTTCTACTTTGTTTCGACTCCTTTCTTCCCTCAATTCTAAAACTCCCAAATTGGTTGCGACACAACCAGCATATCTAATGCTAGAACCTCCCAAGTAAGAAAGAACGCCACGATCAATATCGGGTATCATATCACTTCCGGTTGTTATGATAGAAAAAGGTTTTGACGAACTTGAAAGTGCAAAGTTGATTGAACTTTCTAAAATGTGCATGCTGGGTAAAGCAGGGTATTCTTGTCGAAGTATATTAACCAATGGATGATCAGAAAAACAACAAATCAAAACGGCATCTGTATGCTGGAGAGGTGATGACGAGGAGGAAGATGTTCCTTTACTATCTTTAGTAAGTTGACGATAAGCTCCTATAGCAGATGCAGTTGCTGTTAAAGCTCCATTTATGGAAGGTGGACATCCTTCATCTTTTGAGCCAGTGATATAGTCTAATGTCACTCCCTCTGGTTTGATTAGTTCAAGAGAAGCTTGTAAACCCTCAGTAATGGACTGTATCAAGGTGATGATCCAATGTTAGTATACATTGATTCTCGAAGGAATACTTTCTACCTACAGTGCTTGAATTGGGATTAATAACCAGTATCCTCGTCATCCTTTTTGACCAATTTTTTGTTAGTAGGAAGAAGGAAAAAAATAATTATAGTGTGCGCGTCACGAACATGGACAGAATAGAAGAAGCATGACGGGTCATTTCATTCAAATTTTATAAGTAGTGAGGACTTTGATGATTGTCATTGTATCTATAGACAATTACTTCATCCCCGATTACAATAGATTTTTGACTCAAGAATCTTGACTGGCAAATACTAAATCTTTCTTTCATACCAATGTATACTGATTACGTTACTAGCAGCAGAGCTTTCTTCCCTTAGTACTTATGGGAAATAAAAACAAAAAATCATCAAACCAGCTATAGATATTGACCCCACTACAAGATCATAGTCTTTTAATTTGTAGAAATGCTTGTCACTAACAACTCTCTTCTCATGTAGATTGCTTTTGAGAAGATCGTGACTCTTCAAAAGGAGAACAGTCTTTATTGATCTGTAAAGAGAGATTTATGAATTCAAGTAATTTTAAAAAAGGAAAGCCAATTTCAAAGATCTACCATTCTTTCCTCACCCAATCACCCAATTCCTTTTCAAACATTTCCACTTCCTCGTATTGAATGTCATTTACCCCTCTTCCTTTTTTTGTCATTCTCAAGATTTCTGATGGTGATGTAGGTGTACTATGATGTCTAGCTTCGGTTGTAAATTTGATCGGTGATGATTGTAGGGAAAGTCCTTTCACCCTGCTACCACTTTCTTCATTTGTCACGCAACTTGGACTATCGTGACAAATTGGATTGCTTGTAGAATGGGAAGTAGTCAAAGATGCTAATATTAAATTTTCCTCTCCTTCCTTTTTCGCTATTTGATATTGCTCTTTTGCAAGTAATTGATCCCAATCTTCATCGGTCATCAATGAAGAAGGTAAAGAGTGAGCAGAAGTTGGTTTATCTGAGATGGTAGATTGAGTATTCACCAACTGCTGAACATTCGTTTCATTGCTTGAATCCATCGTCGACGTCGATAGAGCAAAGCCAGTGTACCCCTGTAATTTTTTTTTTTTTTTTTTTTTTTTTTTTTTTTTCGTGTGATGGCTAAATTTACTATGGCCAATTGGTGAGGTCAATGTCAACACCAATTAGCTCGTCGCCTCGTCACCCTTTACCTCTCTTTTCCGGTGCATTACTCGCGGCCCGCAAAACAACTTTACACTATTGAACTGCAACCCCTCGCATCAAAAAGTAGTTGATACACTTCCATCTTTCTCAAATACATGTTTCACAATTATAAACAGGATTTTCACTTTATAGAGGCAGATGGCACTGAAGATTAAAAAGGGAAAAGAGGTATTTCAAGCAAGATAGACTATACTACAAAAGCAAAGATAAAAAGAAAAGAGAGTGAAAATAAATAGTAAATAAGAGGAAAAGGTAATACTTGCTTCACCAACCACCACCAGATCTTTCTGCCGGGATCTTTCTCCTTTCCTCTCTTCTCTGTGAACTTTCTTTTCCAGCTGGTCCAACAGGATCTCTGGAGAATCCTCCATTTTCCACTTCTTTCAAGATATCAGTAAATGCATTTTCCAACTTTACATCTTTGAGAGCAGCGCAAACGTCAAGAAATTCTTCAAAGTGTAAAGCTTTGTGTTTGTGAACATCAACTTCGGACAAGATACCTTCAACTGTATTATCTTGAACATTTTCATAACCCATTCGTTGAAGAACATGCTTGATATCTTTAACATCCAATTTGCCATCAGAATTTGCATCCAATTGATCGAATCGTTTTCTCAATTGAGACATTTCTTCACTGGAAAATTGAGCTCGAGATACAATAGTAGCACTTGCATCATTTCGATCAAGAGAAGCAGATCCAAGATGAGGGAATGATGTACCTGGTTTACCACTTTCCTTGACCATCTTGGTTAAACCAGCAAGGTTAAGAGCTCGTAGTGAATCCAATCGAGCAGGTTGAAGACCCATACTTCCCAAAAATTCAACACTAGTCTTGAATTCGAATTCCTTACGCTTTTGATCCCAATCAAGTTCCTTTGACATGATTTCAATAATTCGAGGTAATGCTTGTACAGTGGCTTCTACATTCAAGAAAGACATTCGAGTTCTTCGAGCAACAAAGTCGGCGACAGTAGCAGCGTATTCAGATCGACAAGCATAACGAACTTCAGCTTCAAGATAAGGGTAGAGAGGATCTAATCGAATACCATGAACTGGCCATCTTTGTCCAGTAGCTTCTGCAATAGAACAAACACTCCAAGCTCGATCTCCATATGTTGCCGATAGGTGTTTGGCTACGTCTGTCTCTAAACCAAATCGTTGCAACAATTTGACGTACATGGTTTTGCTCCAACCATGACTACCTAACAATCTAGTCTCTTTTGTAACGCAATCTCGCAAGGGTTTCAACTGAAAAGTCTCAATAGCCTTGTCTACTGTTTGCTCTGCCATTTCACGATATGTTGTCCACTTTCCACCAGCAATTGTCAATAATCCACTTTCACTAACATTAATCATATGATTTCGGACCAAGCTTTGAGTATCTTTTGCTGCTGGATCTTTGACAAGTGGTCTGAGACCACTCCAAGCACTCAATACATCTGCACGACGAACTTTGATATCTGGACTAAGATAATTGCGTACTTCATCCAAGATCCATTGAATTTCTTCTTCTTTAGGAATAGGATGTGCTTCTACGGGAGCAGCAGTATCAGTAGTACCTGCAATAGTATTTCCCTGCCATGGTAAAAAGAAGATGACTCTACCATCCGACGTTTGAGGGTCAATCAATCCCATATCTCGTGGTGAATAGTAGCCTGGTAATGTAATATGAACTCCAGAGGAGGGAGCCACAATTTCTTGTGCAGTTGGTGCATCCATTTTTCGAATCGAGTCACTAAATGGTCCAGTAGCATTAATTACACCTTTACATCGAACATCCCACTCTTCTCCTGTCAATTCATCCCGAAGTCTTGCGCCACAGATTTGGTCAGGCTTTCCATCAATTTTCTTTTTGTGTAAAGCAAGAACACTGGTGTGATTGGCGACAACTGCACCATGATGAACTGCTGTAAGTGCAAGTGCAACATTCATTCGAGTATCATTGTGTTGTCCATCGTAATATACGACGGCACCAGCCAAACCAGTTGCTTTCAGCATGGGAAAGGCTTCCAATGCCTTTCCTCTACCAAGGACATAGGATGACTCCATATTTTCTGAACCTGCTAGCATATCGTACATCTTTGTTCCTGCCCAGTAATAAGGTACTTGCCACCATCTGTGTAAAGAGAAAGATAAGTAAATTTAAATCTTACACTTGCCCTCTTGTAGGTGAACTCACCGATAGACTGGTAACATGATTGGAAGATGCTCTGAAAGGTAAGGAGCAATGTGCAAAAATGTCTTTCTCTCGTGCAATGCTTCTCGAACCATTTTGTATTGATCGTAATCTAATTCGAAAACTGCCTTTTGAAGATAACGAACACCACCATGAATTAATTTTGTTGATTTAGAAGATGTACCAGCACCAAAGTCATCCTTTTCTACCATGGCAACAGATAAACCTCTAGTAGCCGCATCAACTGCTACACCTGTACCTGTAGCACCACCACCAACAATCAATAGATCAAATCCTTGACCTTCTTCATCACCATCTCTTGACATTGCCTCGCCACCTGAATTTTGACTTGCTGCTGGACTAGGAGTACTACTCTGTGATTCAGTTTCCTTTCTCTGTAAACTTGTATTATCTTGTTTAGCTCTACTTGCTTGTGGTCGTAAACTCTTTCCGCTTGATTCTTTAAGAGCAGCAATCATTTGAGCACGACTAGGTGGTGACCATAGAGGATGAGGACGAACATCACCTGCTACAGCCTTATATTCTGAACGACTTTCTGCAGATAGTGGACTACCAGTAAAAGTGAATACACCAGCTGCGACCAGTACAGCAGCCGTTGATCCAATATACATTGCTCTTCTATTAGAAGGTCCACTTTGTCCTCCTGTACTTGTATTACTTGCCATTCGACGCAATGAAGGACCATTTCGAGTCAATTTAAACAACGACATGGTGGTGGAGGCCGGCGTACGAAGCATTGATGAGTACAAAGGAGAGGAGGAGGTGATGGTGGTGGTGGTTGTAGTAGTAGTAGAAGTGTTAAAGGCAATTCTCCTTCGCAAAAGACAAGAGTCAACGTCAAGATTTGAAATTTACAAAGAGGGACTGAAATGAGATGCAACCTTTACAAACCGAAAGAGAACTTGTACTTTTACAGATTGGGGAGAATGGTATGATGGTAATGGAATTTTTTTTTATTATTTTTTTCTTTTAATCCGAAAAAAAGAATTATCCGATCTCCAACAATCAGAGAAAAATGTAAAAAATTCGCGTGGTTGTATTCTGACGTACTTTTTGTCTTTATCTGCCTTGGCAGCATGTGCTAATTTATCTTAGTGGAGGAAATACAGACAAATTTGTTGGTGCCTTTTGTATATAGTGAGCCAAAGACGAATTCATCGTTCATCAATCGGCAAACTTTAAGCACTCTTTGCTCTCCGTCATACAAAAGGCGGAATGATTCGGACCCTGTCATGCTCGTGAAAATGATCGTTTGTTCGGTACAACGGGCCGATTCCCATTAGAGGGACGCGAGATAAAAAACAAAATATGTATATATATTGTGTCGAGTGTAAGTCGATCATCTGCGGCCATAGAACCGTGAAAATACCGCATCCCGTCCGATCTGCGAAGTCAAGCACGGTATCGCCTAGTCAGTACTGCGGTGGGGGACCACGCGGGAATCCTGGGTGCTGCAGTTTACCATACTTTTTTGTTGTTTGCTTCTTGCTTCTTCGCTTTTTTTTTGCTGACACTGCATTTCAATCTCATTTCAAATATACAGAAAGAAGAAGGGAGGTCCTCGCTCGTGAGTTGAGAGCATGGAACAATAAACAATTTTCACTTTTTTATATTTTTTTTTGGTATTTTTTTTTTACTTTTCTCGAATGACTCTTGCCTCAACTTTTTTTTTTTTTTTATATTTCTTTTTTTTTGCATTGTGTGCGATTCCTTCTCTTCAAATCGCATGAAAGTGCTTTACTTGGTCATTCGAATGTACTCTGCAGCATTAAAGATATCATTGGAATTGTGTCAAGCAGATTGTCTGAGACAGCTTGGTGATTGGAAAGAGCTAGAAATTTAGATTGGCACAATGACTGAACGTGCCCTCGTATTTTGGATTTAATATTAAAAATAAAGCCACTCGTTAAAAAGCTTTAAATGAAATATTTCGTCAGATCTCTTTAGAAATTCAAACTTTTTAAAGTAGAGGTGAATAATAATAAAGTGAGATACACATATAGCCCTTGCTTTCTCTCTACTTTAGACATCTTTGTATCTAATGGTAAATAAAAGTAAATAAGGGTGCTGTAGTGAATACATAAGATTTATATATATAAAATCCAGAAAACTTGTTATTGTCCTCCTTGTGTCTCTTTATCGATAACACCATCAACATCGACGACCTCTTGTCGCAACCATCTAAAGTAACCATCCTCATCCAATGAGAGTGCAACTTGTTGCAGGATGGGTGGTGGCAATGAGCTTGTCAAGCTTCACATCTGCAACTCCACCAACCCCCTTCTATCAACAAAGTCAACATAGGCATGGAAGTGATAAGGATGGATTGCATTCGGCTAGTGACAGCAGCATTCCATCATCCTGGTATGAATCTTCGCTACACCTATCTCAAACTCCTTTCTGGTCACAACATGAAGCCTCGCGGTACGACGAGGTAGAAGATGATGTTGATGACGATAATTATGATATTGGTGCAATGAGGCATGGCAAGGTAAAGAAGGGATGGGTATATGTGAGTATTCACACGAAAGATGACCAATGACTATGATCAGATGGTTTACTAGAATTTTCATCATAACACAGCTAATTAGACATGGTGAAAAGGTCAAGAAGTCAGATAAGACGGGATTGTCAGAGAGAGGCATACAAAGAGCAAAATGTCTAACTGACTTCTTTGGAGGATATGACTACGGCATCCATGAGATTGATTATATTTTTGCTCAAGATTACAAGCCAACTGGTCAAAGAAGACGACCATATGAGACTGTCAAGCCACTAGCCAAAAAACATCATATACCACTTGATCATTCATGTGATCGAGATGATACACATTGCATTGCTCACAAGATCAAGAAAAAAGCTAGAAATGGGGAGAATATTTTAGTAGTTTGGGAGCATGCTAGATTATCTCACATTGCTGATGCACTTGGTGTCAAAGGACTAGTTTATCCAAGTGAACGTTATGATGTTGTTTTCAAATTAAAAGGCAGGAAGGTTCACTCCATCTTTTCAGAAGAATGTGAGGGATTGGATCAAGAATGGGTGCATTGGAAAGCAAAGAGGAAAGGCAAACATGGCAAGAGTCCAGATGGCGGTAGACTCGTAGACGATGAAAGCTGGGCGGATGAGTAGAGCGAGCGACACGTAGAAGATATGTAAAGACTAGATAGTAGACGATCAACACTAATGATCAGCATGGTATACCCTTAATTCATACTTGGCAATCTCATATAGGCCAGACTGGACGCATTCATATACTCGGGCAACAAGTTTTTCTTTTACAACTTTTTCATCTCAATATTGTAGCACTTAGCACCTATAATACGATACAAGTACAATTAGGTTCTCCTGTATCATTTCTATTCTATACTGAAGTAATGGCTCCCAAAATCGCAAAAGCTTCAGTCTGCCTCTGTCTGAAGGAGGGTATCTCAAACATAGCTTGAGAAGGATGGAGCAACTAAGCGTCAAATTTACTCTTTATATACATATTTATGAAATTATGCTCACCTAGTGCTAGACGGTTCACCATGACATTTGCATCCTTGACATACTCTTCACCAATGAAATTTTCTTGATGAGAGTGAGTAGCTACGTCACCCAGAAGCATCCTCTTCAAGCGATAGATGTACAATTCTTCCTCTATCGTTTCCCTTCCTTCGCTTGCATCTTGCATGGCCTTTCTATCATCTGATTCATTCAAACTCTGTACAAACATCCCAATTCGAAAGACAGAGTAAAGCAATTTTGACATTTCCAGAGGACAATTTTCCAGTGAAACTTTATCTTGACCGCTTGCGACGTAGACTGTTCTTACATATGCTTCATTCCAAGGAAATGAACTTCTGCGAATTCCTGTGGAGATATGATTCATATTTGGTAATGTGGGCAAGTGTACTCGGAAAAGGCACACATCGAGAATAGCGAGTGATAGACTAGCAAAATAGCACCTTGAACTCCAAGATTTGTCTCCATTCCGTTGCAGGAGCGATAACAAATTTTGATTGGTTGCCAATGAATCACCCAAGGCAGCAAATAATGTCTCTCGTATGAGCATTAATGTTGTAGTCTCTTCTTGAGGTGGTTCTATTGCAATTGTAGGAAGTGGTGGTGGTGGTAGAGGTCGATATGAATCACGTCTATGATCGGGCTTGCGTGGTAAAGGTGGTGGTAAAGGATGAGTATGTGAGTCTAAGATTGATGCTGATGCTGCTGCTGAGGATGATGGTGATGATGGATAGGAAGGTGAACCGCTTGTTGGTGGTGCAATGTAGTTGTTGCCGCTGGACATTGTCTTGATAGACCAATCAATGGCTGTCTGTACGTCGGTATTAAATCGATTTTGAAAAGTGCTTCTCTATGTAGTCATTTGAAGAAAAAGGGCAAATCAGTACAAGTCCCCAAGTTCTGGTGGTAAATCGTGCGATGACTCACCTGAACAATGTCGACAGCCACAACTTTGAAGTCTCTGGCCAGAGCAACCACTTCCATCCTAATCGGACTACTGGTAGGTTCCTTTTCACAAAGTAGTAATGCAAGATCATGCCTATTTTCTAAGCTCAACCTCTGTACTTTTGGTACACATTCTTGCCATAATATAAAAAAGGAAAGAAATGAATGAGGACAGTTGTCTATCGACAATTGAAATTCTCTACTTTTTGGTGAAGTGATAGATGGTGGTGATCCTTGAGCTTGAAGAGCGGCAAAGTAAAGAGACAAACAAGGTGCAATAATTTGTAATTCACCTACGGCATTAATTTCCCTTTGACTGAGCAATCCTTCTGCCTGTGCTTGTATTATTGCATCTTGAAGGAGAGTGTGAAATGCTTCCTCAACTACTGATTCTGTTAATGGTGGTGTAGTAGCTTGAAAAGAAGAAGAGAAATGCATGTGCAAGAGGTAGAAATTAAAAGAATGATATTATAGTACACAAGTCAAGAAAGCTCTAAATCGGCTGTGCCACACTCTAAATTTTTGGCTTTTTTATCAAGAAAGCTCGGACCCTTTAAAGATTTATTTATTTAATGGCGTCATCTCCTTGTCAATCTAATGATACACTTTAGTAGGGAATAAAAGACGACTACTTTTTCTTTTGCTGCGAAGTGGTTCCCTTTGGAAGTTCCTGAGGTGGGAAAAGGGGGAGAAAAGCTTAAGATAATCTCCTCTCCTCTGCTTTGTATCTATTGTCTTCTTCCAACTCACCTTTGTATATGGCAGGAAATCACGACCTTGCATGTATGGTCGCAATACTTCTGGAATCTTGAGACCTTCAGGTGTTTGATAATTTTCAACCAAGCAACATAAGGCTCTCTCGGTAGCACAGAGGGTACCACTAAGAGAAGATAGCAATCAGCGTCATTCGAGGAATTCTTCTTTTCGAGGAACTTACTTTAGCATATGACAGTAGTGCTTCTTGGTATCACCTTGCTTCTTTAGACCGCATCGAACTTCTAATCGGCGTGATTCTATCAGCGCAAAGAATTAAGTGTAAGCACATCTCTTTTTCTCTTTTTGTTTTGATTCACTCACGATAATCTGTACAATTTGAGCAACTAACCAGCTCCTTGTACTCTCCTTGAAAAGGGAACCAAGCTTCCAAGTCATACTTCATTGCCGCTGCATTATTCAGTGCTCCTGAAACAATAGCAACGACTCGATAAGGTAAACCTAAAGTTTGATAGAAATCTTCCGAATTCGTGAGCATCGTCTCGAGCATATCCCACGACGAAGCAGGATCAGTAATGCAGAACTGAAAAAAAAAAGGTAAAGTCATGAGTAAAAGATTTTGACGAGGCAAGTAATCAGTGCCTACTTACTTGCTCAATCTTTTCAAATTGGTGAACTCTAAAGATACCCCAAGTGTCCTTGCCGTGAGATCCAGCTTCCTTTCGGAAACATGTCGAATATCCCGCATATTTGATAGGTAATTGCTGTTCTGGTCGATCAAACCATTCATCCGAATGAAAAGCAGATATAGGTTGTTCAGAAGTTGCAATAAGGTACTTGTCATCTTCATCTCCAGTTACTTTGTAGAGTTCCTCATCAAATTGATCCAATTGAGCCGTCTTACTCATAACATCTTTTCGCATCATAAAAGGTGTCATGATCTTTTTGTATCCTCGCTTGCGTAAAAAGTCCAAACCATAGTTGATCAGCGCTTGATTCAAATCAACGCCGTCCTCGACGAGGAAGAATCCTCGGTGACCAGAGATCTTTGAGCCTCTTTCCATATCGAATGCCTCGAGTCGCATCATAACTTCATGATGGGATAAAATATCACTGAGAAGAAAGTCTAAGTCATCATGATCTTTTCGGCAAGGCTCTTGATCCACTTACGTCTTCTTTTCCACCTGTGCATTGGGACCATCAGGATGCCATGTACGAATAACAGCATTATCGTCCTGTCAAAATTTCAAATGAGTCACAGATCCTCCTTGAGGGTAACCTCGAATTTATCCCACTTACCTCGGTCTGACTAATAGGAACCTTGTCTCCCACAATATTACCAATCTCAGCCGCTTTTGTCCTCATCTTAGCTTCTGCTTCTGCAACTTTTGGCCTAGTTTCACCAATCTTCTTATCCACTGCTGCCTTTTGTGTCATGAGATCATCAGCATTTTCTTTTGCTCTTTTCCTAGTAGTAATATCCTTCTGAATTCCATTGCTTTCTTTTTGTAATTGATTTAGTGAAAAGTCAAGTTGAGTCCATTCTTTGTACATTCGAAGAACATCTTCAACAATTTCTTCAGAAGCTCCACGCTTCTTTTGAGATTCTCGTACAATGGCGGGATCACCACCCTTTTCGGGTTGGAGCACTGAAAGAAAAATATTTCAGCTAACATGTCTAAAAATAGAATGAGACAACCATGACTCACTTAGAATGTCAATCATCTTCTATCGTCTAATTGAAGATTTTTTTTTTTTTAAAGAGCGTAGTGAGATTCTAGTCAATTACTTTTGAGAAGAACAAGGAGAGTGAAACATATACCAATTATGCCTCCTCGCACAACTTTTCAGAACCTTGAGTCATGGCACGTGACTCATCCTTTGCGGCCTGGATTTTTCTCACTTATCGAATAGAGCAATCCTCTCTCATCAGGCAACCCTCAAGAAGACAGCAGCATAGCGAGATGGTGAGTACAGCTCGTCCTGAGATTTGATGTTGATACACGTTAGTCTTACAAACTTTCATTTTGTAGATTTCACTGCTCTTGCCTGCTTCTACTAGCATCAGTAGGCAAGCAAGATACGCAGCAATTACAATGACAAGAGTAGCAGGACCATCTCGAATACCTGCCTGTCAAAGTGCTAAATCTATAAGCCTTACATCACTATGTCGTAGCTTCAGCAGCACCTCAATTAATGAAGTCACATATCGACAAGTCGCTAGAGGAGCACGTAAACCTCATCGACCTCCTGTCAATCGAGCTCCAGCATTAGAATCTGCACCTTTTGTTAAAGGAGTCTGTTCAAAAATTTTTACTACAAAGCCAAAGAAACCAAATTCAGCTATTCGTAAAGTTGCAAGAGTTAAATTGACAAATGGAAGAATTGTCACTGCTTATATTCCTGGTGAAGGTCATAATTTGCAAGAGCATAGTGTCGTACTGATTCGAGGAGGGAGAGTGCAAGATGTTCCTGGTGTTAGGTGCGCAGTTCTACAGTTATTTTGTCGATGACTCTAGCAACGACACTGACTCTAAATCATCTTAAACAGATATCATCTTGTCAGAGGAGCACTAGATTTCAGTGGAGTAGCTAATCGGACCACATCTCGGTCCAAATATGGAAGTATGTATATTGATACATGATTTCGAGATCCTCAAGTTAAGTTGATGAGACGAGACTTACATTACTTTTTCTTTCATCAGCAAAAAAGCCAAAGGCTGCAGTGTAATCATAGTCATTGAAAGGCATGCGATATCATCAATTTGAGTCAGGTAGGAAGCAATCTATTAAAGTTTGTGGAATAATTGTGTGATGTAGATTTGGGTATAATGATTAAATTTACGTCTTGTTTTGTATTATGTGTGCATGATAAAATGAGTAAAGAATGATATGCGAATGTTTAGTGGTATTATTTAATGATGATGACTTGATGATTTCCAAGGTGTTTCACCAGTTTCTCGAATCTTTTCTTCTCGTTGACTATCTTCTCGATTTAGCCTTTCACATTCAATGTTAATGGCTCGTACCCAAAGATCTCTCTCTAATCTACTCCTAGCACGTAAAACCAAATGATTAAATGTTTTATCTCCCAGAGTAGGAATCGAAGAGGTAGATGCTGGTGTCGTCAGGTGATCTTGAAGTGAATCTCGACCTGTTCCCACAATTACCTTTGGATCGGCAGGTTGATTTACACGTTGAGGTCGATAACGAATAACAAAAGTACAATCTTCATCATCGTCAACACTCAACAATCCATCACCATAAACACGAGGTAAAGTATGTCTATTAGAAGCAGATGATGCACCTCCTGTTCCTCTTCCAAACGTACTAATTGCACCTGCACCTTCGGATCGACCATTGATCAACATATCTTCCGTCAATTTACCACTATAAATATACGCATCTCGAAGGTGAACAACTGTTTCTTGACGTTTGTGAAATATGCCACTATTTTGTCGAGATCTAGCCGTTCTATCCGAAGTCATAAGTTTGTAATGTAATAAACGACCTGCAATTAAAATATAATATCGACTTGTAAATCCAGTAAATGCTTTCTTTTTTTGAAATAGTCGACCTGATTTAAGAATACCACGACAAGAGTGGTAAAGGCACCAATGCCAAATTCCGCCCAATACAGAGGATACACTTTCACCTTCCATCGAATGATTCATTAGTCGAGGTTCACGATTCGATTGAAAACGTTTTCCAATCATTGCAGGATCTAATCCACTGGCAGTCATAAGATTCAGAGCATCCACTTTTTCTCTTCGTTTCCAATAGTGAGACAAGTCTGCCAATTTCTCTATCCATTCTTTAGCTACTGATGTACTATATGCTTCGAATCGAATTGTTCTACCATTAGTGAGAGTAAGTTCAAATTGTCGATTTCTTTTCATAATTGCTCGATCTTTGGCAAGTGATAGTCCTTCCTCCCCTCCAAGATCTTGCTCTTCTCCCACATCATCTTCACGTTCCAATCCTTCATTTACCTTTTGAGTGTAATGTTCCTCCTTGCCTTTGTAACTCTCGTCGCCAGTTGGTCTACGTATTGGTCCTTTTTCACTTAAGCTACTAATCAGAACAATATCGCGAATATCAACATAACCATCTGAATTATTAATCTGTTCAAATTGTCGCCTCTTTTCAAACGCTCTATATGCCTCAATTTGACCATCAATTTCTTCTTCATTTGTTGCAGAAATTGTAATAGTAGCCAAAACTTGTTTTCTTAGATCACTAAAATTTATATCTCCTTTTATTGATAATTTTTTTCTTCCAAGCATTGCATCTCTCTTTCGACGCCTTTCTCGATCAATTTGATCTGTATCCAAATTTGAACCAAATTGACCATCGACTAAATGACTGGCTTCAGGTACTTTTGCTGCTAAATGACGATCAGGAGCAAAAGCCTTGGAAGGTCTATTGACAAAGATTAAACCATCATGAGTTGTAACATACAATCGAGTGAGAGCTCCAGAGACTGCTTTGACTCGCCAAAGAAACCCTTCAATATTAGGTGGTTCATGTAAAACTTTTCCTCTTGGCATTCGAACAATGGTAGGGTAATGAGTTGCAGGTCTGTACTCGAGAACAGATGATTTACGATATTCGGAAAGCATAGTTCCTGCCAAAACAACCCAATCTCTCTTTTCACCTCCAGTAGTGAAATCTTCTTTGATCCAATCCAATGTTGAATCATTCCTCCAAGCTAATTCAAACTTGAAACCAGATATTTCGGTATTTTGACAGAGTTGACGCCATTCAGATTGAGCTTCAACAACAGTACGAACTACCTTTTTTACATAGTCTCTACTAATCAATTTGTACCCTTCTCCCGCATCAAGATATGAACCAGCATCTGACTTTAGTAAGCTACCTCCTCCCCGGACTACCTTGTTGTGACCTGTCGTCGGCATTTCTTCAGGTACAGGAATACGTACTCTAACACTCAAGGCAGGTAGATGAACGTCAATGTATTCAGGAATTTCAATCCCTAATTCTCTTGAAAGTTCCCACATCCAATCAGTACCAACAGTTGAAGATCTAGCATCAAATATCCAGATGCACGTTCCTGATCGGCGAAGATCTAGTAGCCGATGATGATGATCCTCATCTTTAGTAAAGGTAAGACAAAAGATTCTATCAATGGGTGAATACATTGATACAAATGCTCGTCCTCGTCTAAGTTGTGTAGATTCATGAAGCTTTAATTGATCTCCATGACCCAATACCTTTGAAGTCAAAGTAGGATCTTCCCATAACTCAAGTCGTCCCATTCGATAGACGACCATGAATTCCCGAAATGGATCAGAGTAGATTGGATACTTTCTACTCTCTCTCTCAGAGAAATCTTTGGGTAAATCTTCTGATGGTGTCCATGCCAGTCTGACGAGCATACGATCTCGCTTGAGAATAGAAGTACGGGTGACCATTAGATCTGACTTTGATTGGTGTGATGTATTTGCATCGAACAATTGTGGAGAGGTAAGGCCATCTGGTGTAGCATTGCGGGATAAAACTTCTTCAGGTGGAGCAGGAGCCGCATCTCCCGTCGAAATTGTCTTTGCTCTTCCAGCCAATAAAGTCATATTCTCTTTCTCGCTACTTGAACTATTACGAAGAAAGAAGGAAGTGCTGAATCCACGATTCGTTGGCGGTGCAAGGAAGTTGGACCCTTGAAATTGAACAGATTTCTTGTGCTGTTGAGTAGTATCGACATGGGTACCACCTTGCAGAATAGAGTGCATTGCAGCGGTTTTGTTTTCGGACTCATTATTGATCTTGGTCAAAATATTTGATTTCTGTGGTATTAGAAGTGGAGTAGAGCTAGTTAGTGGAGATTTTACGATATCACCATCATGAGAGGCATTACTGATTGTCCAATCTTGATTTGAGCTGCTACTCGGAGGCATATTTTCCCGAGTCAATAGTGGCAAAGTTTTATCTTTGGGAGTGAGTAAAACAGGAGAATCTGTCCTTGGCCGGACAACGACTTGGTGATCACTGGCAGCATCATCACGACTATCTACTGGTCTTATGCCTGGGTCACTTGGTTGTCTAAGGAGTTCGTGCGTCTCTTGTATAAATCGTTCTTCGGCTCCTAGTGGTGCCTCTGGATGACGCAGAGCTTCTTGTGCACTGATGCCAGTAGATCTTTTCCTCTCGTCGTTAGCAAGGGTTTGTGTAGACGCTTCAATGCTACCTGCGCTTGCTTCACTTATCGGAATCCTACTCAAAGCTGACTTGATTTCTGTCTGCTTTACCTTTTTCTCACTCTGTCTGGCTCGTAGACCATCCAAGCCAAAATTTCCATCCAATGCCTTCTTTGCCTTTGAGCCAAGATCATTCAGCGTCCCTTGACGATTTTTTAGGCTACTCTGAGCACTCATAAAGCTAACAACGTCGCTCCATCCATGACGACTTTCAATGTCAAAGGTGGTGGATCTTTGATCATTTTGATGGTCATCATGTGGTATACTGACAAGAGAAGCTTGCGAACTCTCTTTGTTGAGGCGAATCGGATTAGGCTTTGACTTTGTTGACTGAATCAGATTGCTTTCATTGGATGTTTTTGGAGGTGTGCGAGGTTCCTTTTTGCTGTGATCACTATCTGATCCTGTAAATGTAAGAGCGGGTGTCGTGGGTAAATGTCTATTAGATTGTGAGTCAAACGTCTGTCGTCGACTTTGTGGACTGTCATGTTCATCATGTGCTATTTGAGCTTCCTTGGTCATTTCATCCAACACAGCTTCGGTAGTCTTTTCAGCAGAAGATTGAAGAGCATAATTTGAGCTTTCCTTTGTTTTTGAGTTATTCAATTTTGCCCTCTTTTCGGCTTCATCTAGATGTTCTTCTTCAATTGCTTCTTCTTCAATCCTATCATCATCCAATTCCTCTTCTCGACCTTCTACTACCTGCCAAAAACGCTTTCCTATTTCGAAAGTCTGACCGACCCATTTTGTACCTCCTGCACTAGTACCGACAGCTCCTGGTAATACACCACCCTTTCCGCTAAATCGACCACCAAGCCTCTTATGTTCCAATTTTAAGTCGTGAGCCCTCGCTTCCATTGCCTTCGCCCTTGTTCCAAAGGTTCTTGCCAATCTTGATCGAACACCTCCAGTAGCACCAAAGCTACCTTCACTAAATCGAGTACCGATACTAGCAAATGTACCTGCTGTACTAGCTCGACTCATTCGACTTTGCCTTGAAGGATCGCGAATGTGTATCTGTTGAGTAGATGTTCGGGTGAATCCACCTCCACCCTCTTTGCCAATTCGACTTTGTAGATATTTTTTGTGTGCCCTATCCTTCATTCTCTGTACTTTAGCTAATTCGCTTGTATCAAGTCCAATGCTGACATTTGCTTCTTGAGCTGGTATTTGCGTTGATGGATCTGATTGCTTTGCCCGAGCTGGTTCTACAGCATTTATTTTGGCAGGAGATGACGCTACAAAGCCGTTGACACCTTTGTACCGGCCACTGACTGGGCTAGCTCCTACAGAAGATTGTGAGGCTTGACCTAGACTGCAATGAGATGCTGTCGGCCTCAGAGGATGCAAAGAGAAGCTGCCTCTACTTGTTGGGCTTGAAGGTGACATGTCTCTATTTCTTGAAGCTCTTCTCTGCTCTGGCAACTTTAGGAACTGCATAGCAGCTGATGTGTCTGCCTCTTCGGCACTCGACAGCCCTTCTTTTTGAAGTATTGAGCCACCAACAGCGCCTTCCGATCGGCCTCTTCGCTCTCTAGGACTAAGAACTTCAAATGATAGCTTCTTTCTTCCCAATTGATTAGATGTTTCATACGAGCTTTGACTCTCTCGTCTACGCATATCGATTCCACCTTTCGTTCGTATTGTACTTGAAGCAAATGGATTATCTGAATGACGAAGATCTGGCATGGCACTTGCATCTCTTCGCAGTGGCTTTCTCTTTTCTCGTTGATCCTTTCCCTGCCTTGAATGAATGTCCCCTTCGCTAAGGACGCTATCGGGCATACTATTTGCACTGGTAAATGATTCTTCTCTTGAAAGTCGTCTTCGAAAGGTAGGGCTCTCTGTATATCGAGCGAAGCTATTACCTTTGGGTATTTGTAGAGCAAACAAGTCCTTTCTTTGCATCTTTGATATTTTTGGTGATGGTTGATATTTATCAATACTAATCTCTTCAGCTTGATCATTTGAATCTCCATTCTCTCTGTTATAGATAAAACCGTTCTGATCTGTTTTTGCAAAAGAGTCTATTGAAGGTCTTCCAATTATCATTTTCCCATCTTTACCAGCAATGCCGATTGCAATCGGCTTTTCAATCTGTGCATCTTCCGCAATAGCATGAGCAATCGAGGTGGATGCTTGAGCACTGACTGGACTTGGACCAAGGTAGAATCGTCGAAATGGTTCAGTGCTATGCGGATCATTAAATCTCCTTGCCTCCTTTCGCCTCTGAGAGCAGGTCTTGAATTCTCCCGTTGTTGATTGTCGCACTGAACCTGTCATGGTGAAGTGATTGGATGCAGATTAGGAGAGTGACAAGGGCAGTGTCGAGATGCGATTATCGAAGCATTGCCAGTCACTGTCCTACTCTATCCCTTTGCGTGAGAGTGGAAGAGAAGAGTGATGAATTAAAAAGGTATTTCGTCCCTGAGGTATGCCACAGAGCTAAAACTATCTGCTCTCCCACCCTCGGTAGAGAGCTTAAAGAAGGGTAAGCTTTCTTATATATCCCCTGTGTTATGAATTAATTATTTCTGGACTTAACCCTAAGCCACCCTTTTTCGTGTACGCGTGCGTGCCCATTGACGGACGACCCTTGACTCAAAAAAAAAATTTAAATTTAAAAATGTTCATCAATCAAGTGACACAATAGCATTTTTACACTGACTGGCCTTTCGTCCTGCTTTCGTCGATCACTTCGACTTCGAGAAAACAACCACACAATGAAATCAGAATACTCGTGGATAGACAAGAAATAACAGATATATTAATAATTTTCAGTGCAACAATAAGGTCCACAAGATGAAGTGAAGAAGAAATAAGAAAAAAAATCTAAAATGAAAGTGATTTGAGTATTTGCAGTATCTGGGATGATGAATGTGCTGGAACAATGGTAGTGATTGAGGTCCAAGTGATGTGCAAGAACATTGAAATTTTCTCTCGAACTTGTGAATGGGCGTTAAGAAGAAAAAAATAGAAGAAGTGTACAGAGTCATTTCAATTAGATAAGAAAGCGAATGACAGTGAAACTTCTTATAGAAGGACAGCGGCCACAGCCATCGAAGCAACACCAACGAAGGCCAAAATTGGTAGAGTAGACAGAGCTCCGCTGCTAGAACCGCTACCACTACTTGATGAGCCGGTAGATCCAGTGGCAAAGGCAGAAGTTCCGATCGTGGAGCTGCTCATTCTAGTGCTTGAGCTTGTGGATGAGCTTGTGGTTCTGGTAGTAGTAGGGACAATGGAAGCAATTCCATTTGCAATGGTTGAGACAGTTGTACAGCTAGAAGTCGAAGGTGTAGAGTAGGCAGCTTGTGGAGTTGATTGATCAGGAGATGCATTGACAAAAGTGTACATTTGACCATTGGCAGTGTATACAGACGAGTAGTATTGTTGAAAGGTAGAGGTTGTTCCACCTTGTGGGTAAAGACCAGGTGGGTAAGCAGCGTCACCCTCACAAGAGTCAAAGGAGCCATCAGCGTAGTTTCCTGGCATGACAAAGTTACAACCCATTTCGTCAAGAGTGTGTTGACATTCAAGGGGTGTTGGTGCAATGTCTGTTCCAGCAATGCAAACTCGAATACAAACTTGGTTGTAAGAAATGTAATTCATCCACTCTTCGTAAAAGACATCTGCACCAGATACGTTGGAAGTAACGTTTCCTCCAACTGGATTACCCATGTTGGTGGCTCCGTGAGGGTCCAATTCACCACCTTCATCACCGGCTTGCATGCCGATTCTTGTAAAGTCACCAAGAGCCATGACTTGAACGTACAAGGGTGTCTTGACAAAGTGGACGGCTGTAAGAGTTCCATCAGGCTGTCATCCGGTAAAGAGCGTCAGTAAAATTTCTCATCTCGCTCTATTAGTGTCAAGCTTTGCCTAACTCACAATGACACGAGCGTTGTTACGGGCCTTTGTGCAGTAAGCGACAGTCTCTCCCTCTACATCTGCAATCATTTCACCATTTGGTGAAGCAAAGGTACACCAATCATCAACGGAGTTGACCGAAGCGAGTCGAGAAACAGATGTTTGGTTGATGGGAGTTCCCAATGAAGGTGCAGAAGGGTTGGTAGGTCCATTTGAATTTCTACCTTTGACGCCAACGGCATTGGGGTTTGGGGTACCATATGAGAATTTGGTTTGAGCAGAGACAGCAGCAGCTGTACTGACTAAAGCTACGAGGGCAGACTTGGCGAATTGCATCTTGTATGAGGCTTACTATAAGACGTGTGGCGGAGAGTAAGCAACTGTTGTGGCGGAACGGGAAGAAAAAAGTAAAGCTAGAGTGAAGAGGGCAAATGAATTTCTTTTGTTTTTTTTTGATAGGTGATCCCAATGATGACTACTAAAGGTGAAAGATGAATGCGAGCCAAATAAAAAGAGAAAAGAATAAAATAAAAGTTTACGTCTCTTGAGGGAAAGCGGCGGTGGTAGTGGTGGTTAAGTAAGATAGGAGAAGAGAGAAAGAGAGAGAGAGATGGGGTTAAAATTATGTATTCGGAGCTCAATGGAAAGGCCAGGGCATGTTATTATTGGAAAAAAACAGAAAAGGGGTCTGATGCTCTTCTCTCCTCCGAATAATAAAAAAGCCCAGTGTAGCCCGCAAATGAAATGCCAGTTGAGTAAAATGCTAAAATGCTAAAGTGCTAAAATTCTTTAAATTTTTTTATTTTTGTAATCTTTTACTATCTTGTGCCTCTATTGGCAAAGGGAATATCTACACGGAACTTTCCCTGTCTCCAAGATGCGTCTCACTAACGAAAAAATATGTGTAACCGAGTGTTGGGTGTTATTTGAAGAGGGACAGTTAAAAAAAAGATATAATTAGAAATTACTAGAGTTTTACTATTTAAAATTTTTTCTAAGAGTTACTTTTCCCTTTTACATTAAAATATACTCGTCGGACGCCTAATATCGTCGGTTTACCGAAGGTTCGAAAAATTAACAGAGCTCTGAATTTTTAGCGTATCGTAATACCAAAATTTCTATTTTAAAACACACATTGGCTCACGAATCACACAAGACAGAATCAACAAGTAAACACTGTACGGTGGCTCACGTCGATGGTTGCTCTCTTTTGCTCACATTCTGATCATCCTTGCAAAGGGTAAATTGTGATGCAATTCATTGTTCAACCGAACGAGATATTTTACTCGTGAGGAATTGCTAGAAACAATGCTTTATATCTCATCCCTGCTCAAAGGAATTGAATATATTTCACATAAAGTCAAGATCGAGGTACAATCAATCCTTTTCTGAACGGGAGGAGGGGAAACCAAAGGTATGTTCAAAGGCGGACGTTCGGCTTAGTGCAGCGCCCGCCTCGGCACGGTAAGTTAAAATTTATCAAGCCACGATTTTTTATATCCTAAATTGTATTTCTAGTAGAAGCGTAAAATTTCAGGAAATAAAACCAAGATGTGCGTGAACATAATTACAGCTGTGCAGAGCATAACTACATGGTTTACAGGTAAAGTGATTCTACCAGGGGGGGTTTGGAAATTCTTAGATATCTATGACAGGAGGATCGAGATTGCTTTCTTTGCAAATTATGGTGCGCGTTTCTTCATGCACAATGCACAAGAAAAGCCTAGCCTATCATGTCGAATTGAATATTTACATACCGCCGGTGTGAGTGAATTTTTTTCGGGGGAGGGGGAGGGGAGAAATTTTACGCCCGCAAAAGAGAAAGTAACATAGCCGGTGAATACGGGAGGGCCTAGGAAGTATTTCACTGCCGCATTGCCATTCAAATAATGATGTCAATGGTAGAGAACAATCAAATCGATGACAATGTCGGAACATTGCGTACGTGACAGAATGGTTCTTTCAGGACTCGATGATTGCAATTGTTAACATGTAGGATTGGGTTAGAGTGTACTGTTTATGAATGCATGGTGGTGCATGTTCGTGTATTTGGTGAAATAATTGAGCCTCGTGTGAATTATTATTTGCGGTGCACATAATAGTTACTCTCTAAGATTCTGTAACTTCAACAAATGGGGATTTGGCGCAGTGGCAGCGCGTCTCCTTCGCACTAAATGACTTGTCAATAGGGCTTTCCTCTTCTGGATAATAGGAGAAGGTCGTGGGTTCGAGTCCCACAGTTTCCATTACTTTTTTTCTTTTTGGGTTATCCGATATTTTTGTTCTTATAGCAACAACTGTATTATTAATAATTGGAGTGGGGTAAGGCTAAAATCCCCCCACCTTGATCCTTCCCTTTTTTTTTCATTTTCTTTTCCTGACTTTTAAATCCACTATATAATCGGTCTGCCCTTCCTTACTCTTGGTCTTGTATCATCTCCCCCCAATTTCTCGATTCTCCTCAATAAAGTCTCTCTGCATCTGCTGAACAGCATTGCTGCATTTAAATAAAAGTTTTAATCATGTCAAACATTGTTGCGCCTGAAGTGGCCCTATATGGTACTAGTAGTAAAGCTAATACTATTCAATCCAAAAATGGTTCCACTCCTATCCTCAATAAATTTTCAAGTGAAGTGACTCAATCAGCTTCAAGAGGAGGTGCTCAAGCAATGCTTCATGGTGCTGGACTTACTATAGAAGATTTAGACAAACCTCAAGTTGGCATATCAAGTGTATGGTGGGAAGGTGAGTAAAAGTTTAAGAAAATTGTCATGAATGAGGCGGGACATGGGGCTAACAACAACTCTAAATGCTTCTTTTTTATTTTATTTTTTTTTGTCTTGATTCTGGTTTTGTGACTAAGGAAATCCTTGCAACATGTGAGTTTGTGTAATCAAACACTTTAAATTATCCTTTCAGACTTACATTATATCACTCCAATACTCTTTTAGGCACCTACTTGAATTTGGAAAGATGGTCAAAGAAGGATGTCAAAATGCTGGCCTTGTTGGTTTACAATTTAATACGATTGGTATTTCGGATGCAATCACAATGGGTGGTCAAGGAATGAGATATTCTTTACCCTCTCGTGATATAATAGCTGATTCAATCGAGTCTGTCACTACTGCACAGTGTCATGATGCAAATGTATCGGTGAGGAGTAGTAGTTTTTTTTATTTTTATTTTTACTTCTTATTTATTTAATTGTGCATGTGATCTGACTTGGTATATGTCTTCTACTAGATTGTTGGATGCGACAAGAACCCACCAGGTGCTTTGATTGCTTCAATGAGACACAATAGACCCACCATTATCGTTTGGGGAGGCACCATTTTACCTGGATTCTTATCAAGAGATGTTGCACACATGAACGCGAAAAAAGGTGACAAGGTGTAAGTACTACTCCCCCCCCCTCTTCTTTTTTACCTCTCTCTCTCTCTCTCTCTCTCTCTCTCTCTCCTCCCCACTTTCTGTCACATTTCCTTATACGCGTGTTACTTGGAGATGCTTTAAACTAATTAAAATTTTCTCTTCTACAGTCAAATTAGTGATAATTTCGAAGCAGCAGGTGCTTACTTGGCTGGTAAAATTACAAATGAAGAAAGACTTGATATTGTTCGAAATGCATGTCCAGGACCAGGTGAGTTGCTTTTCTACCTTTTTTATGATTTTCATGAATGTTGTGCAATTATTTGACTTTATTTGTACAATCTTTGCAGGAGCATGCGGAGGAATGTACACTGCCAATACTATGGCTTCTTTTTTAGAAGTAACTGGAATGTGTTTACCAGGTACTGCCTCTACTCCTGCCGTTCATGCTGGTAAGAAACAAGAATGTCTTCGAGTGGGAGTGGCAATGAAAAGATTATTGGAATTAGATGTCAAACCTAGAGATATCTTAACAAAAAAAGCTTTTGAAAATGGCATTACTCTACTAACAGTTTTGGGAGGTAGTACCAATGCTGTACTTCATCTTATTGCAATTGCTAGAAGTGGAGATGTTGATTTAACTATTGATGATTGTGAGTGTTTCTCTCTCCCCCCTTCCTTCCTTTTTCTTTATAAAGAGAGTCTTATGCTGCTATGCTTTTAAAATCTTGAATCTTTCTATATCACAGTTCAGCGAATTGGAGACAAGGTGCGTCTTACACTGTTTAATGGGGTTTTTTTTTTTTTTTGGTTTCCCACTTAATTACCTATCTAATCATCCTTTATATATAATTTAGACTCCTTTTCTTGCCAATATGAAACCATCGGGAAAGTATCTAATGGAAGATCTTTTCAATATTGGAGGAATGCTACCACTCATCAAGTATTTAGCAAATAATAATATGTTGCATTTAGATGTTCTCACTTGCACAGGTAAAACATTAGGTGAAAATTTAATTGGAGTTGAATCTTTACGATTTGATAATCAAGATATTATTGCACCACTTGAAAAACCATTGAAAAAAACTGGTCATATTACAATTATGAGAGGTAATTTATGTCCAGGCGGTGCTGTTAGTAAATTAACTGGAAAGGAAGGTCTTTATTTTGATGGAAAGGCAGTTTGCTTTGATCAAGAAGAAGGAGTTTTGGAAGCAATTGGTGATGGTAAAGTGACTCATGGTTGTGTTTTAATCATTCGTTATGTCGGTCCAAGAGGAGCACCTGGTGAGTAACTTATAATAATAATAATAATAACAACAATATATATTATAATGAATATATTGTTGATGAGCTTGTATTTCTCTATTTCTTTAGGAATGCCTGAGATGCTCGGGCCTACAGGTGCAGTGATGGGAGCAGGACTTGGTGATTCAGTTGCACTCATCACTGATGGACGTTTCTCTGGGGCTAGTCACGGCTTTGTAACGGTGAGTGTTTTAGATTCTTTTTTTTTTTCTTTGGAAATTTGCCTTTGCTTAAATTTAACTGTATATTTGTAGGGTCATGTTGTACCGGAAGCTATTGATGGTGGAACAATTGCACTGGTCAAAGATGGTGATAGAATAACAATTAGTGCAGAAACAAGAGAAATCACTTTACATGTCAATGATGAAATACTTGCAGAGAGAAAAAAACAGTGGGAATCGAGTGTAAAAAATCAAATTAAAGTTAAAAGAGGAGCACTTGCAAAGTATGCAAAATTGGTATCCAATGCTTCCGAAGGTGCAGTAACAGATTTCTTCTAGCCATGTACCTTACTGCCTACTTCTTTTAGTGAAAATAGCAATTAAAAAAAAAAAAAAGATAGTATGATGAGAATGTTGTGAAAGAAAAGGATGCACATCTTAAAAAAAGACGGGCAATCTTTATATTGTGATTGATATCCGGCACAAAGAAGGTAAAGAGAGGTGAAAATATTATTGATTGAAACTGATGGTATGTGTACAATTGCTATACTATGACGAGTCTGAATTTTTGCAATCTTGTGCAGGAGGCGATTTTGAATGTGACACCTGGGAAAGGGTAAGACTCTTGTTAATTGCTGGTTTCTCCTTTTCTTGATCTGTCCCATCGAGTATTGATTGCAAATGCAGACCTTCCTCGCCTTGAATCCAGCCAGAACGAAGTGCTAGTCGTAGTAATACATTGACAGCATGCTGTAACCTATCCCTTTCTCCCTCAATTTGTTCTCTAGCTTTGCGTAGATGTGTTGCCTCTTGTGCATGTAAAGAAGGTGGCTCCATCTCCATTCCTTTCTCTTTCTCTTTCCCAACCTTGTCACTCTCTCGAACTGCTTCTTGTACATCTTGCATCTCCTTTACCCTTCTTTCAATAACTTCATAATCTAGACCAATCTTTTCTGCAATTGCCTTTGTCACCATTGTCAATTCTTCTAACCCATCCTCTGTTCGATCACGCTGTTTTGCACGACTTCGACTACCTCGATAGCTTTCACCCATGATCAAAGCAGCCGCTAAAGCAAAAAGAAACCCCTCCGCCAATGCATTGCTTCCATTTGTTACTGCTTTAGCTTCATTGAGAGGCCGTACTTTGGCCTTTTCACCAGAAGAGCCGGCAGGTGCTAGTAAATTGGAACGCAATGCCATTTCAGTTCGATGCATGAATTGTGCCAAAGAAATGCATATTGCTCGGAATCTTTCGTGTGATTGAGCTTGATGTTTTATTTGTGATGCAATGGGTTTAGCAAGAGTTCTGATTGCCAGTGTAGCAATTTTGGCAGTTGCCATGACTCGCACCACTTCTTCCTTTGGTATCTTATAATTACTTAGAATGGTAGAATGGCTCAGCTAGATCCTTTGATGAAGCCGTTCGCGACTGGTCCAAGCGCGCCTTTGCCAATAACAATTTTACTCCATGTGGCATTTTAGAGCTCTTTCCTTTCTTCCCTCCTCCACGTCGACTGCTGCTCCTTTCATTCTTTTCATTACTACAAACCATCAAAATTTTGGTGCCATGCACGTCTCTACTACGTTTTTGGCGACAATTGTACTCCTGTCAAGCTCTATATTAGCCAAAGAGAAGCCAAAGACGCTACAGGTGGGTATCAAGGCAAGAGTACCAGAGTCAGATTGCACCATTAAATCACAAAATGGAGATCGTTTGAGCATGTGAGGGACAATAGTTGAGAAAAAAGTAAATTTTTACTTATGATTGCTAATTAATTACCTTTTTTTTTTTTGTTGAAACAGGCACTATACTGGAAAACTTTGGGAAGGGGCTAAATTTGATTCTTCGCTGGATCGAGGTGATCCATTTGAATTTACGATTGGTTCAGGACAAGTCATCAAGGGATGGGATCAAGGTTTACTAGACATGTGCATTGGAGAAAAGAGAAAATTGCAAATTCCACCTGAACTTGGCTATGGTGCACGAGGTGCTGGTGGTTCAATTCCACCTGATTCGACTTTGGTCTTTGATGGTGAGTTTTGGTTTTATTTCTCTCACTTGACTTGATCTTTTTAAAACTCTCTTCCCTTTTTAGTTGAACTCCTTGGCATCGATGGACCAAGAGCTAGTGCTTTAAAGGCGTCAAAGCCGCAGAGAGACGAACTCTAGTCGCACACTCTCTCACAAAAAATTGTCAAAATTGCAATGCAGAATTACATTTTGTTTGTGGGTTTTTTTCAAGTGTAGTTCAATCTTCATCGACAATCAATGTCTTTACAGAGAATTTGGTACGATCAGCAGCGTGTTCAACAGCCTCTTTGGCCTTTTCAAGCGGGAATTGGGCAGTGACAATCTGCTTGACGTCAATCTTGCCCGCTGAAACGAGACGAATGGCTCCTATTTTTGAGGATTAAGAAAGAAGTAAGAATTTGGAGCTTCTTCTACTACTGCATCGAAAAGCTACTTACGAGGCCAGGTATCTCTATATCGAAAGAGGAACTTGAGAGCAATTTCATTGGTGGAAAGATGCATAAAGGGGAGATTGATATGTGATTTGCCTACTCCAATGACAAAGACCAGACCTGAAGGTTGAGTGGCGTCTATGTTGAAAAAGAGAGGGGGAAGGAGGCAAGTCCGTAAGCTAAAGGGGATAAATTGTCTTTTTTGGTTTTTTTTTCTAAAAAATGACTCACATGCTGCTGTAGCAATGCTACTCTCTTGACCAGTACATTCCATTGTGACTGCTGGCATCACTTCACCATTCTTGCCAGTACCACCAACACCAGAGCACGCCTCTGTAAATCGTTCTACAATTTCCTTAGCAGTTTCCACAGGTTCTTTGGTTAAATCAATCATAAAAGGAATGACATCAGGAACCACCTTTTTAGCAAAATCTAGCCTTTCTTTGGAGAGATCTGTAATAACGATAGGTGAACAACCAGAAGCATTTGCACAGAGTAATTGAACAATTCCAATAGGTCCTGCTCCAGTAATTAAAACTGGTTGACCCAATCTAAGCTCTGCCTTTGCTGTTGCATGTAAGCATACACTCAGTGGTTCCAATAGTGCAGTTTCAGCGTATGACATTGAATCAGGAACTTTGTGTAGCCAGCCAGCAGGATGAAGATGGTAGCGAGTCAAAGTGCCATGAGCAGGTGGTACGCTGTAAAAATCTACTGAGGGGCAGAGGTTGTACTGCGAATTAGTGAGGAATTGGATTGTTAGTATGGGCGCGAAGCAGATGTAATAAAAAGGGTACAACTCGCACCTGTCCAGTCAAGCAGAAATTACAAGTAGCCTTTCCACAAGGTACACCAGGTTCAATGGCCACTCTATCTCCAGCCTTTACATTAGTAACTCCTTCCCCTACAGCTAATACGATTCCACCAGATTCATGACCTAAAGCAGTCTTGTCTGTGATCTTCCAAGGCCCAAGACCGGCTTGTTGTAGCGAAAAAGGTAGGTTCAGTAAGTACTATTGTCATCTTTTTTCTTTTTTCTTTTTCTTTTTCTTTTTCTCTCCCCACTATTCATCCTCACCATGTTGCCAAAAGTGTACATCTGTATAGAGAGGAAAAGGCGCATTTAGACCCCAAGCATTACTTTATAATATTCAAGTCAACTCACCTGAACCACAAACGCTGAAAATTAATAAGCGACAAGAGGAAGCGAGGGTGGTCAATTTACTTTTACTTTCTTAACCTCTAAATCAGCTAATGATACTCACCCAGTCGCCTTGACATGCACAAGAGCTTGACCTGGTCCTGGTTTCTGAGCTTGACTTTTAACCAATTCAAGTTTACTTTCATGTGTTGCCATCAACGTCAGGTTCTCCTTTAGAGGAGTCGAATTGACTGAAGTAGCAGAGGGAGTCATTGTGGTAAAGTAAATGTTTAGGAAGGGGGAAGGATGAAAGAAGAAAAAAAAAAAAAAAAGGTCTTTATGACTTTCTTCTAAACAACCCCCTTATAATAAATAGGTGGGGGTTATTGGGGGAAGTGGGTCCAAGCAACGTCGGTTTTCCCCCGCTCTCGCGTTCTTACTCCTAGCTAGCTTCGGGAAACTCAAAAGAGATCTCCGCGATATATCAAGTCAAAAAAAATAAAAAATCAAAAAGAAAAGTAATTATCCATTGATATTGTAGTTTTATCAAAAATGAAAAGAATATATATCTACAGACAAAAGGCACAGGAGATCTTTCTTTTACAATGTGTACACACACACATAAGCTTTTTTCTTTTTTTTACATGACAATAATGAATGCCAAGGTAGCAGAAAAACCAAGCAAAATTGACAAAGACGTTGTAGAAGAAATCGGACCAGCTGAACTTGTAGTAGACGATGTAGAAGATGATTTACTTGATGATTTTGAATTTGCCGCAGAAGAGGAAGATGAAGAAGAAGAAGTAGCCGTTTCAGAAGCAGCAGCTAATGGATCATATGTAGCTGATGAAGCTACAATTTGAGATCCACTAGGTAATCCTGATGGTGTAATATTACCAGAAATATAAGAAGCAAAATTAGGAAAAGTAATTTCTTCTGGATATGGTTGAGTAATGTTCATACAAGCTGTTAGAGGAACAATATGTTTAAAATGTGATTTGATGGTAGGATACATTTGAATCATTTGATTCATTGTACCAGCATTAATTTCATGAGTTAAAACAATATTTCCATGTTTACTATAATCTGCTGAAATGATTGATTCATAATTGGCAGTAATGGAAGCGGCAGGTAAAGTTCCAAAAGGTTCTGCTTCCCAATCATCAGTATCTGCATCCCAAATATTAGTAGACATTCCTAAACCTGTTGCAATAGCTCGAACTCGATCATCAACATCACCATAAGGTGGACGCCAACATCTAGGTGTAACTCCAGTAATTTCTTTAATTGCTTTTCCAGTATAATATAATTCTGCAAATACTTGTTCACTTGTTAATTGAGTCATATATTGATGTGACCATGTATGAACACAAATATGATGACCGTCAACAATACCTCTTTGAGCTTGAAGAGGCCAATCCATTACGTTGCTACCAATATAAAACATTGTTGCCTTTTGATTTTGTTCTTGTAAATAATCATAAAAGGCATTATGAGAACAGTTAGGACCATCGTCGAAAGTCAAACCCCACGTTTCTGGTTCTGCACATTGCCAAATATCATCTGGAATACCTTTATGCTTTGGTGTTACACAATTTTTAAATGTCCACCAACAATCGGGATCAGAAGAACTATAGGAAGGTGTAACAGAAGTAAAATCACCTTTTCCACCAGTTCCCTTTTGTTTTACATCGGATGGAATTATTCCACTATTTTGAATAGAATTCCAAACATTGGTAGCAGCAGTATCTCCATTCACAATCGATGCTGTTGTCCAAACGGTTGGGAATTGAGAAGAGATTGCAGCGACTGAATTAACAGAATAAGCAGAACATTCTACAGAAGCTATAGTAGCAGTAGCTGCTGAAACTTCATTTGTAACGGCAGGACTAGGTGCACGCTTAATGACAGGGGTCATTTGACCGTGACCAGGGTGAAGTACTTCACGAACCTTGAAATTGTGAGGAACTCCTCTTCCAATATGAGCCATTACATTGTTGATTATGGAGAGGATTATAAGAGCAAGCAGTGCAATTGTAATTGTAAAGTGCATGGCTGAGAGATAGAGCGATAAAAAAGGATGTTATTGAAAAATTGGTCGGTCGTGTGATGGAAAAGAAAAAATTAAAAATTAAAAATAAAAAAAGCAGTGATTATTTTGGTCGTCCCACAAAGTTATTTCCTTTTCTTTGTGGTGTTGTGATAGCTAGCAATAATGGTAGTGGATGAATGGAAAAGAAACAAAAAAATAAGAAGACAAGAAGACAAGAAGACAAGAGGAGCAAAGGGGAAAGAGTCAGATCTGATCTGAATTTTTAACGGTGTCTTTTTCCTTTACTTTTTCTCAATACTGAAAAATAATAGGGTCATTGATACTGCTATCGTGTCTAAAATTATCGACCCCCCTTATAAAATTTTGGGCTAGAAAAAGGATTTTGCATATGCAATTGAGCCGAAGTATGTATGTGCATCAGAAAAAGTAGCTAGAGTAAATCACAGTAAAAAGAGGGGGGCTTTCTCCTTCTCTCTTTCTCTCCCTCTCTTTCTTCCGTAGGCGTGGAGACAGAGGTTTTCATTCAAATTTATTTTCATTTTTAATTTTTTATTTTTCATTGCCGAACTTTAAAATAGAAAACAACGGTACAAGTTTGTTTATCTATTAAAAATCAAAATAGCTAAAAATGGCAACATCTCTACTCTAAACGATAAAACCGGCGGACGTGTCGGAGGATTTTTTTTTACATGCCCTGCCCTGGCAACCGATTCCCCCCCCCCCC
Source organism: Exobasidium cylindrosporum (assembly GCA_023273805.1). Classification (NCBI taxonomy): domain Eukaryota; kingdom Fungi; phylum Basidiomycota; class Exobasidiomycetes; order Exobasidiales; family Exobasidiaceae; genus Exobasidium; species Exobasidium cylindrosporum. The sequence goes on from CP096878.1 coordinate 3,520,417, forward strand.
CCCTTTTTTTTTTTTGCTTTTTTTTCTGCTTTTCTTTTTCTTTCCTAGTCTCGAGGCTATCTCTTCCTCGCGTATAGTAAAGTAATCAAATTACAAAAAATTAATAAAGAGAAGAAGGGTGAATATGATCAATCACATCGACAGATGCTGTTTGAATGAACTTGTTATGTGGAGAGACCAATGATTGCTGATAGGGCAATCTTTTGTCTCGGACTCAAAAGTCCGATTGCATATAACGTGACAATCACAAAGGAGAGGGAGAGGATTTCCATTTGGTGGTGAGTAATAAATCAGTATGACCTCAAGTATCACTACGTCTACGATTCGATTCTCGGTTCTATCTTCAAAACTCACCAATTCAATCTCACCAAATGATTAGGTTCTAGCCCCAATACAAAGTGAGACCATATCTCATATGCGCATATGAAGTTGAGATGAAGATGAGATGAGAGGGGCTTGAGCATAATCAAATAAAACAAAGGGTATCCCTACTCCGCTCCGTCTTTTGATGTTGCAAATGTATTTGAACAGGTATAAAGCTCTCCCATTTCACCCTTTTTTTTTTCTAATTCCCTCTTTACTGTCATCACATCGTGTAAAGCTCAAGATGTTCTTCGTATCGTTTATCTCGACTATTTCAGTACTTCTTTTCATTATTCAAACTCCTTCTTCGTATGCTGTGACGTCTACTACTAGTTCAGCCCCTGGAATTGATATTACATCCGTTTCAGAGTGTTTTATGAATTGTTCGTCGGTTGCTGCCATTGAAGTAGCTTGCAAAAGTGTTACTGATCTGTCATGTGTATGCACAAAGCAGTCTTTTGTCAACGAAGTGAGTTTTAACTTTTTTAATTAAAAAGAGCACATTTTGACATAGAATAAATTGACTGATTCATCCACCCTATTTCAAGACTGGCAAGTGTGTTTATGAAAAGTGTTCAAAATTAGCGGCAAATGCAACGGCACTGCAATCCGGATTTGCTCTCTTTGAAGTGAGTTTCTCATCTACAGAAAAATAAAGAGGCTTGGAAGATGGTGTAACTAATTTTATATTCCCTTTTCCAGTCGACTTGTAAAGACGCAATCTCTGCTTATAATCTCACTATGCCTACTGCTACTCAACTGGGAGAGTCAAACGTTACCCTAGTCAATAATACTCACATTGCCAATACTACGAGTTCCAGTAAGAATAGCACTTCAACTCATACCAGTAGTGCTCCTCTCTCAGTTTCACCTCCTCTGGCACACATTCTGTCGGCTACAATTATCCTTTCTGTCTTCTTGGGTGGTTGCTCTGTAATGATGCTCTGATATTAATGCTTTTACAATCGAATCCTTAATATAAATTCACTGCTTTTCATTTTGTTGGCACCTGCTGACTAAGAGTACAATGAATGCTAAGAACCAGAGTGCGATACTTTGAATTGGTTTGGAGACATAAAGGGTCCCTTTTGCAATTGTTCCACATTCATAGTGTAAAAGTCTTGAGATTGATGAAAATTTTCTTCTCTTTTGATTGGTCCTTCATTCTCATAAAGAACATGTTTGTAATTATATAGTAATTTGCCTTCCGATGATGATGGACTAGAGAATGTAGTCTTGACGTAAACTGGTCGAGGATTAATTTCTGTAAGGGTAGATTGACCAAAGCTAGGTTCACGTTCCTCCAAGTTGAAAGGTGAGGAGATTAATGGAGTTATTAGGGAGCGCTCTTGAAGCAAGGAGTTTTCGCTAGGCTTAAGTGATACAGAATAATGTTCAGTTCTTTTTGCCACTCGTTTATTGAGACACTTTGCACTCACTGATATGGGTACTGATTTGGAATACACGACCAGCGTGCTTATAGTAATCACCTGAACAAATTTCATTCAGACCAGCTGTTGACGGGGGGATGATGTGGGTATTGTGAAAGGTATTCAAGTATTTAATGAGTAGGGATAAGAAAAAAAAAAGGGGGCAGAGGATGCAAATGCAACGCCCGTCCGCCTGAAAATTTTGTAGGGAGGAAAGCACAAAATATTTGGGCGCAGGAATTTGGTCGGTTATTCGTCGGTGTGATTTCTCCATACGAAGAGCAAAGGAGAACGGTGTAGAGTAAGAAAAAGAGGGTGAATATAGCCTTCAAGAAAGAAGATTAAGGCACAGCTTGGTGAGAGGTGTAATCAGCCGATTGTTTGAAAATTTTTTACTCCGATTTTGAGGGACCGTCACTCAGAAAGCCAAACGAGTAAGAATATAGCCAATTAAAAAAAAAAAAGGAGGAGAGAAATAAGAGGAAAGTGACCCGGTACGAGAGATCAGGCATTACTTACTACGAGAAAAAAAGACCGATTAGAGGAGCTTGAATTGCTTGTCATGAACTCACACATCGACAAATCTGACACATTCTCCCCCTTTTCTTTTTCTTTTTCTTTTCCTTTTTCCCTTTAAATCGCTTAAATACATTATAAATACGCTTGCCGTCCTGGGAGAAACGATCCACGTAGTACACCAACACTACTATGCGATTTGTAACATTGTTGTCCGCTTTGCTGGCTACTCTGTTCTACAGCAGAGCACAAAATCTAACATCAGCTCAAGGAACACCTGACACTGACCCCAATTCGATTCCAGCTTGCTTTATCAAATGTGGCAGTATGGCAGCATCTCAAAGCGTTTGTCAAAATGTGAAAAATTTGCGCTGTATCTGCATCAATAGTGTGAGTAAAGGAATGCTTGATTTCCTTTTGATACTACGAAAAATTGACCTGCCCTTCTCATCTCTATTCAGTCGTTTTTAAAAGCGGTGCGTCTTCAGATTGCTGCTTGCTATCAGTACATCATTGCTCAATACTGACAGCATAGTCTATTTCAGAACGAGGTATGCGCTCAAGCCTGCCCGGAATCAGCAGACAAAGCAATCTCTAGGGCCAGCTTTGACTATTTTACAGTGAGTAAAAATAGAGTACCTTTCAATTGTCAATTTTCACTCAATAATTGTATAAATTTCACCAGGCCTTGTGCAAGGATATTATTGGAGATAGCTTTGATCTCAAATTGCCTCTCGAAGCGCCTGAACAGAGTAAAGTATTACAAGCGGAAGAAACAAATAAAACAACAACTCTTTCTACTGCCAAGATCGACGGTGCTGCAGCTCTCCTTCCTCCTAGCATACAGTACCTACTCTCTGCTACCCTTATCTTTTCCGTTTTTTTAAGTGGTGCTTCCCTCTTACTCTTTTAGCTATTATACTCCTCAACAACACTCTATATACCTTTTACTTCTTTGTCATACGTTTTCTTCAACTACCCATCTCCCACACTCTTTTAAAATTCCCAAGCATCAACCTATCAAAAAAAAAAAAAAACCATTTCTCTACTATTATTCCTTTATAGAGGGGATTTTGACTAGTATACATTGGATGAACTTTTTCTTTCATACTTGCTTGCACAATTGACGACCTCGTTTTACTTGAATGCTGCACAGACTCAATTCTAGTGGGATGGAAATAATGGCCGCCAACAAGATTCCCATGGTATCGCCCACCTGAAGAGTAAAGAAAGAGCCAATTGAGCTTATTGACCTTACCTTTACTTTAGAATCATCTACTTACCCCAACGCAGCCTATCCTAAACTCGTGCTCTTGAGCTCTTCTGGCAACCAATACGGCTTCATCTATCTCTGCTCCCTCCTCTCTGTCCTCATCATTGTCCTCCTCTGTTCCTATCTGATAAAAGACGCTCACACTAAAATGCGAATGTTAGATTGAAAAAAAAAAAGAAAACGTGTCAATGGGTAGGACTACGACCGGCACTTACTATGCACCCCCTCCAGCAAGACCTTCTACGCAAATAAAAACAATGACGAGTGGACTTGCAATACTCTCTCGAAACCAGCTGTAAATACTCTCACTAATGAGAAGCAGTAGCAAAGACCCCTGAAGAATAGCAGGAATCCAAAGATATTGCTTGGGAATGGCCGGTAATCGAAAAATGGAAATCGAAGATCGTGATAAAAAGACAAATGTCTGATAGGTGAGTTGATAAAGAGGATAGTAATCCTTTAATTGTTTTATAATTAGTGCTAGCAGTGGATGATTAGATGACGTTGGAAGTGGATATAATAGCGTAGGTGCAACACCTTGGTTGATAGTGTACCTATTCAAGAAGAAAAAAAAAATGGGAACATGAGCAAGTGATCCTGCAAATATGAAATTTGTCTACTCACTCGAAAAAATAAACCAAAACGAGTGGAAATATATAAACCATGAGCATAGGTTTAATGAGCTGGATCTTATCTTGCAACGATAGCTTGACATCATCTTTCGCAACATCGTCAACCTGCCTTTCCTCAAATAGAGAAGTACGAGGAGAGACGGCTAGGACGTTTGCATTCTCATCGAGTAAAGGACCTTGATCCAATCTTTGCCTTTGTTCTTCTTCACTATTCCTCACATCGAATGCTTCTGCTCTCACTGCTTCGTACTCTCCCTTTGCCATATCATCATCATCATTCTCTACTGCTTCTACAGTTGGAAGAATAATCGCATAGGCAAGTCCCATTAGGATTGGTAGAAAGCTCAAGGTGATCAAACCCTCCTTTACACCTAAAGGACGTACTATCCACCAAGCCAGTGACCCGACCAGACCAGCAGCTCCTGTTCCACTAGAGAACCACCCAACTCCTCTCCCTGCACCCGATCGGCCATAGCGAGTGGAAAGTTGCAAGTAAGTCAATTCACCCAAACCAGAAGAAAAAGAAGCGAGCGCAATCCCGCACAATCGAGTCCAAAGGGTTGGAAAGAGCGCAATCATCTGCCAAAACGGAAGTCTTTGAGTATATGTCGACTCTTTATTCTCACTGCAATGTACTCACCATGATACCGATCAGACTGAGAATTACACAACTCCAGACCCTTTTAGCATATCGTACCTTTCCCTTTAACACATAAGGCCATACTGCCTTTGCTATAAGGGCGGGAGCAATATTGGCAAAGGCAACAACTCCGGTCGGAACTCCCTTTGGTATCAATTCCAACGCAGCAGTGAGAATGACAACATAGAGAGCATTATTAGTCGTACCTAAAGTCAAGAAACCAGCAGCAAGTCGTACATTTGAAGCTGGGTGCCTGATTGCTTGTAAAACTCTCTTTGGTAGTGAGTTTGTCGTTGTTCGGCTTCGCAATGTCTCTGTCGGCGTTCTATGGAGCGATTGCATAGGAATGTCGTCCGATCTTTCACTCATCCAATGACGACTAAGGTACAGTGAGAGCTCGTCTAATCAGAAAAAAAATAACATAACAACAGACTAATTGGTTGAAAATTAAAGCTCAATTTTTGGACGCATTACAGTCGCGTGGGGGGGATTGGAGAAGAATCTTTTGTATAACCGAGGTCAATCTATTCTTTATTTATTCTCACAAATTTGGTGCACAGGCCGCCAAAAACAACTTTAGGCAAACTGAACAAGAGCCAGTTAAGCCACCCAATGTTACACACGTTTGCCAACTAGCGCAATGAGAGAGAAAGAGAGGTGGTACTCCGTTTCCCAACGGAAGGAAAAAAAAAAAATTGTCCTATCAGAACATAGAATTCTCCTTTCAAAACTGATTGGGGAAGGAAGTGAAGCTAAAAATAAAAGAATCCATGCTTGGATCAAATTTTAATTTATTTGAACCCCTCTTTTTTGATCAAGTTGGACATGTTTCGAGAATGTCAAAGGGCCAGAGGAACGAGAGATTGGGCAAATTTGAAATTTATGCTATACAAAATTAAGAAGCGAGGATATAAAGGAAACAAAACGAAACAAAAAGAAATTATTTGAGAAGGCGGAGTCAACGAGTACGGAGAGCCGCCGTTCTTGGGTTGGGTAAGAGGACGCATCTGATAGCAAATGCTGCTGCTAACCGAGCTAGTGCCGAAAGTTGTGGACAGGCGAAAAGGAAGACGAGTAAGTGATTTACGTTTGTATGGCTGGCACTAGAGAGCTGTATAAAGGGAGGGTCTTTCAAGCAAAAAAGGTGAGAACTTTTTCCGACCACCCACATCCTCCTTTTATTTTTTTTCTTTGTTTTTCTTACCTCTGAAATAGTACAATGACACCTCCCACTGCTTCCTTTGTCTCTACCCCTCGAGTAGCACAATCCCCTCTTGACCTCAAAGCCAACAAGACACAAGGTGCAAATACTTTCAACTTTCCCCGTCAATCTTATGCTATCAAAGCAGGTCAAGAGCCAAAGGAAGATTTCAATGGAAATTATGTCTTTGCTGATATCAAGGAGAGTATTACCGCTCGCGCCATGATAAGCCGGTGAGTGGAGTGGTGAGTAGAAGATCAAAGGAATGGGTAAAGTACTAATATACCTCTACTTTCCCACCCATCAGATACTACGAAGATATGATGAATGCTGCTGTGAGCGATGTAGTCATTATTGGTGCTGGTTCTGCTGGTCTATCTTGCGCCTATACACTTGCAAAGGCTCGACCTGATTTACGTATAACCATCTTGGAAGCAAGTGTTGCTCCTGGCGGTGGATGTTGGTTAGGTGGTCAATTGATGTCATCAATGGTGGTACGAAAGCCAGCTCATTCCCTTTTGGATGAAATTGAATGCCCTTATGAAGATGAAGGTACTCATGTAGTTGTCAAACATGCCGCTCTTTTTACTTCTACTATCTTGAGTAAAATTCTCGCTTTACCCAATGTCAAACTCTTTAATGCTACTTGCGCCGAAGATCTCATCATCAAAAAAGATGAACAAGGAGTACAACGAGTAAATGGAGTTGTAACAAATTGGACATTGGTAACAATGGCTCATGGTTTACAAAGTTGCATGGATCCAGCCACGATTACTGCTCCTGTAGTCTGTTCCTTCTGCGGGTGAGTGGCGACTACTTTCTAAGAAAATTGACCAGAAGATTTAAGAGAGAGCTAACATCATGTTCATGACAAGACACGACGGTCCTTTTGGGGCATTTGCTGTAAAACGTCTCGAAAGTGCTGGCATGGTGAAGCTTGGTGATGTGAGTAGATCGACTGATTGAATAAGATAACTTCTGTAAGCTAATACTTTCAAAACCCACCTCCTATAGATGCAACCACTAAACATGAACGAGAGTGAAGGTCTTATCGTCAATCGAACAAGAGAATTAGTACCTGGTCTCATTACAGGAGGTATGGAATTGTCCGAGAGTGATGGTCTTCCTCGTATGGGTGCTTCCTTCGGTGGAATGCTCGCATCTGGAGTCAAGGCTGCAAAGGAAGCTGCAAAGCTCTTTGATTCTCTTGATCATGAAGATGGTGAGGTAAAAGGATTGAAAGTCTAATGAAACGCTGTGTATGAATGTGACAGATATAGAAAAGAGAGACAAAAATGTTATTTTTTACAATTTATGATAAATCGTAAATTCACAGAAACAATAAAGGTCCATTGTAGTATTCCTTTTTTTCCCTAAGGAACTTTGTAAGTGACAGAGCAAGGTGATATTTACATACAGAACGAGAATGAGTTGAAGAATTGTATAGAGAATGAAATTGATGAGTCCATTACTTGAAAATTTGAAGAAAGCCATAACAAATTGCAGGTGCTACAAGTGCGACCAAACTAGGCAATTGAGTTGAGAGCATGGCACTACTTGGTGTAAAGCCTCCTGTTGCTTTAAAGGTTGGTGCCGCACTTGAAGCAGTAGTTCCAGCACTATTTGTATCACCACCTTCAGCTTGTGTACTTAAAATTTGACAAGCTGTAGCATTGACGCTAGTATTTGATCCTAATTTAGAACCTACTGCTGCTACGACTGCTTGAGAATCTCGTACTGGAATAGAAACTGTTCCATCTGAACCTACAGTAACGGTATGATCTGTCGAATCAATCACAGTAGGTTTACCAGTACCACTTCTTTCATAACTGATACCATTCCAAGTGACATTAGAGGTAGCATCTGCACCACTAGCAGTCAAAGTAGAAAGATAAAGAGTTTGACCTGCCATGGAAGGAATAGTCAAGATGAAATTAACGCTTCCCATTGAATTACCAGTATAGGCCGTCTTTGTATTGATCATAGAAATTGTTGCCAATTCAGTTCCTTGATAACTAGCATAAGCTACCAATCGATTGGTATATCCTGATGGAATACTATTTAATGAAACTGGACTAATTGTAGTTTGACAACTTGGTCCAATGATTTGATCAATAGCTGCCCAAGCGTAATAAGGTGGTCGAACACCAGCTGTTAAACCTGTACTACTAGATACTGGAATCCAAGGAGCAGCGTATGAAGTTTGTGTCATATGCATTTGAACCGATGAAATTTGTTGAGTAGCAGCATAAAGGAAAAAATTAAATGTCCATAAAGTATTACCAAATACATTGGTAATACCTTGAAGTCCTTCTGGTCCTACACTTCCCATTTCTCTCAAATAATATGGTTTCCCAGTAACTTGTGCTTGACTAGCTTGACCACTCCATTCTGTAAATTGATTTACAGTTGCAGATAGATCCAAAAGTATATCCAGTGTAAGTGTATAAGTACTAACATCAACATAGTAATAGTAATCATGTTGATTCCAACCAGCAACATAAACACCATTGTCTGTAGCTACATCAGTCGTTACCAAATTGGAAATTCGATAAGGTTTTCCTGCAGTCGTTGCAGTCGTAGCTGTGCATGCTGGTTCAAAGAAATTAGAAGCAAGATTCTTAGGTTGAAGTAGCGTTGCGTAAATTGTCTGTACTCGATTCGCCCATTCAGTACCATAATTATTTACTGACCAGCCAGATGATCGATAACCATTTTGAACATACAAGTCAGGTTCGTTTCCTACCTCGAAACCAACAACAGTGACGTTTTTAAGACCATTAAGAGCAGCATTGGCTTGATTTACAATCTGTTGAAGGTAATCACTTCCACTATATGCCATATTCAGACCATACGTGATAGGTGTGCCCTTTGGTAACATATCTAAAGCAGCAAAATAACCAGGTCCAATGACATATGTATCAGTTTGAGTTCCTGTTGAACCTCGACCAGACGGACTTGGATTTGTATATACTTGATATCCACTGTATTGTGAAAGGGTACTGTACAATATATTATCTGCAGAGTTACCACCAATTCTTAGATGGGGTGGTACACCAGTATAACTTGCTAAATTGTTTAACAAATTAACTGTCAATTGATTGGCTGTATTGGATCCAGTAAATGCATATAAATTGGTAGGTTCAATTCCCATTCCAGCGTATGATGGACTAAGGATAGGCGATAGTGTACCTGCTGTAGTTGAATTGCCAGCAATATTTCCACGCACACTCTGTGCATTGACTTGTTGAGTAAAGAGGGCAAGAATTGAGAAAAAGTAAAGACTGAAAGATGAGGCCATAAAGGCCGATGTGTTGCGAGTATTTAATTGCATAGTTGGAAGAAAGCGTACGCTTGTATTAGTTACGGGTATTGGTGTGGGTGACTATTACTATCCTTGTTGTTATTGTTGTTATTGCTGCTGCACGTTTTTACTAAGAAAAGGGATAAGGTAGTGGGAGACGATGATGGTGATGATGATGATGATGATGCAGAGTGCAGCTATGAAAATATTATTGCTGCAACCGACATAAGTATTACCAAATCGAGTATAGAGTAAACACAATCAAACTTGAACAAAAGGCAGAGACGTAATTGCAAAAGGAGAAAAAGGAAATGATGGGTTAGTAGTGCGAAAGTAATGAGGGGGTCGTACAAGGCTGATGTAATCTAAGAGCAAACACAAGTCATGTACGGCCTATTTTGCTCTCAAGGTGTGTGGGCTTGGCTGAACAAGTAAAGAAATTTAGAGAGAGAGAGAGCGAGCGTTGAAAAAGTTTCAATTATCACTCCAATCCAATGCAATCCAATCAACTGCTACTCCTCGAGTGGAAAAGTATCAACAAAAATAAATAAATAAAAACACAGTAAAAAGCTATTAAAACCGCACAGGCCCATCAACTGCTCTCTCTCTCTCTCTTCCCCTGCAAAAACTCGTTCAATTATTTCCTTCTGAAGAGAAATGTTAGGAAATAATGAAAGAAAAAAAAAAAAAGGCCGTGCAGGGTCTGATCTTTTAATAAAAGTCGGCAGGAAAGATTATTATTCCCGCAACGATTAAACAACATACCAAATGACAAACTATAATTTTGAATTATAAAAAAAATAATGAATTTATGTGGAGCGTACATATTGTCGATCTTTCCACACATGTTTATAATAATATTGATTTTGATCTTAAACCCCCCCTAAAAGATTTGCCATCCATTGTACCTGTGTTTTGGCCTATTATATACAATCAAAGCTTCCACGAGATGAAGAGATATTGACAGGAGATGCTTGCCTTTTTTTTTATCTATTTTGTCAATTTAATCAAGCTCAACGTGATCAATAAAGAGGATATGAGAAGCTGTCAGATCCGAATATCGACAAGTCTCCGAAAAAAGTTCTTTTTTTTTTCTTTTTATCTGCCAAGACCCCAAGACTTTTTGGGTTGGCTTAGTAGCAGGTTGAGTGAGAGCCCCCAAAGATATCGAAACACAAAGCGTGATGCGCGTGATGCAGAGAAACACGCCACGGGTACCTATATGAATAAAATTCAGAGTAAGAGAGAGTAATGACAATCGCGCTTACTTTAATCCCTTAGGAGCGGAGAAATGCATATATATTGTGATGTACACACACTTATGTCAAAATGTTGCCGATGAGAAGAAAAAAAGGGACTGATGACAAAATAATGACTACTCTAAAAAGAGAAAATAGATAGACAGACAGGATACGATCACATTCAAACCTTACAGCTCGATGCAATTATTGATATATTTAAAAACGTCTAATACATACAATCAAAAAGAAAAAAGGGATAGAAGATGATTCCGCAACAATCAGTCTACTTATATGATTGTGCAACTACAACAGCCTGCATCCTCTGCAGTATTCTGTTTCGCAGGGACAATTCTGTCAGACCTTTTGATTTGCTCCTTTAGGGTTACAAGACCAACAAGAGGAGGAGTAGTCGATTGTCGATTTTCAAATTCCTGAGAGGGGTCAACAATCTCCGGTGACCTTTCACTATTTAGTGATTTTTTACTTTTCACCACCTGCATCTCTACGTCTTCTTTATTGTAATTCTGCTGCTGATCATCGTACTGCTGTGTGGAAGTAATACTCATATCCAATTGTTCTTGTAATCTCTTCAATCTTTGAGCACTCTCATCGTCTCTTGAAATATTGCCACTATCTTCCCATTCAGGAAATGATTTTGGCTGCTGAGATTCTGACTGGAATGGTAAACTTCGTTCTTCTTTGGCTCTCTGCTTCATCTGTATTGGACTTATACTAAGAGGCATTCCATTCTTATCCCAGGTATCGACAAAGACATCATCTCTACTTAATTGATCCAACATTTTTTGTTGTTCTAGCCTTCTTTTGACAGTTGGCAACATTTCTTCATCCCAAGGATTAGAAATCGTCCTTGAATCGCTAACAGCTCTCCTTCCTTCCTCGTTCAGTCCCCATCCTGGACCTCTCTTATGCTTTGGAGTTCCTCCAAGAGGTCCAAATTCATCTAGAATATCCTGCATTGGCGGGTTATAATCTATTTTTTGCCGTACTGAGTTGGAAACTGAATTGCTCTCAATTGATGTCGCATCCAATTGCTTTGTCTTGGCCATACGAGGCGAAGATTTGTGTATATTTTTAGCAGACGATATGCTGCCAGAAGTCGAGAGGAAAGCCTTGTCAAACGATGTTTCCTCATTTGGTAAAGGTCTTTCATTTACACCTTGCATAATTGGAGATGCTTTATTTCGACTTGGTGAATAAGGCAGCTTTGACTTTATCATGTCTTCTTCTGATCGATTTGAATTAGGGCTTGATCGCGTTCGCATTCTCTCTCTGTCTGCTATATCGATGCTATTTATCTCCGTTGCTTCATATTTGCCTTGCCAGTCAGCACTTAGACTATTCTCAATTCCTGCTACCGTTGGCCGTTCCAAGGTCATCGTCTCCCTTTCTCTAGCTAGCTTTCTAGCTTTCTCCCTTGCCCGAACAACAGCCTGAGAATTGTCTCCTGCCACCGGAGAAGGAGGTAGCTCATGGCTCAATGATGCTAAGGATGAGCCAGAGCGAGACACAGGAGATTGGGCACCAATATCCGCTGGCCGTTGAAGTAATGGAGGTGAGTAGTTTGACTCCTGAAAATACTGATTTACGCTAACAGATCTTCCTCCCTCATCGATACGATTCCTTCCTCCTCTTGGTGGTCCCCTTTTTGTAAAAGTAGCAGAAGATCCAGTCGCCCACTCAGACGGAATCAGATCATCACTTCCAAGCCCATCTTGAATTATTTCAGTATTACGATCTAATCGAGGTGTTGGGCGAATTTGATATCGATTCTCTCCTTGATTGAGCATATCCATTCGATTGATTCGACTTTCTAAGCGTGAACTTTCTTCTTCTAATCCCTTGCGTAGTGCAGGTATCACGTCGCTGTCCCAATTCTTGCCGTCAGAGTCATTAGGGGAAACGCTGTGTGCTCCAAATTCATCGTATCGTGGTTGAGTTGATCTATTGAAATGCTTTGAAAGTGACAATGGAAGTGTAGTTGCCGCCATGTCTCGTTTGAGTCTATGATAGCTTGTGCAAGTGTCTATGATGCAATTGGAAAAACAAATTGAGGGAGAGGAGGTGAGGTGGTCACTTGTCGGATGAATAAGGAGTCGTTAAAAATAATGGTCGTTAATAATTTCAATGGTAAAATACTTCGTTATAGGGCCAATAGGCGAGGTGTGTTTGGCTGAAATTCACCAATCACCTTTCATACCTTTGACGATGACTTAATGTGTATACTACACTGAATCAAATGAAGGCAAATAAGATATCGTAGTAGATACAGAGTAGTTCCGAATATTTAAGAAAAAAAAAGGACTACATGCTATAATCAATGTAATTCTATATAATCACACCACGTGTAACTTAGAATAAAAAGCCAGATACCTAATTTCATCTTGCATGCTCCAATCTCATTCTTTTGTTTTCTAAATTCAAGAGGTGACGCTCGAAGTATAGACAACTTTAGAAGAATTCAAAGAAGATAGAATATATTCATTCATAGAACGTATGGCGATTGCATTGTTTTGTATGTAAACTTTTATCACTTCTACCCTCCAATTATTCCTCTACGTTTCCTCGTTCTGATTTCAATCAATAGAGTAAATGTAGCGTGTTTCCATGATTAGAAGGAGATTTTCCATTAAGGTAGATGACTCAAAGCAGAATATGGTACTATAGACAATTATACTTCCTCAGCTTCCAATCTACGACTTTTCAGGTCATCATCAACTTATTTTTCTCTCCTTTTCTTTTCTTCGCGATTTGAAGAGGATGGCGTAAAAATCGCGCACAGACCAGGAACTTTCGCAAATCCGACGCCCTGGACCCCCCAACCCCTCTTTGACATGCACGATTGTATATTTCAGGTCAAGATGCCGAAACCTGACGGACCTATATGATAGGCTTGGCAACTACTCCCAGAACAAAGATATTTGTTGAACTAAATGACTTTCTGACCATTATTTACACGCTAAATAGTCTTTCTCTCTTCCTCCAACACTCATTCTCATTTTTTTTTACGAGTAGATCAGAGCAAGGTCTGAAAGGTACAACGACATCTGTCCCCGAATTATAATTTCATCACAATTAATCACGACTTAAAATACCGGAGGCGCTGAAGAATTACAAAATAAAAATAAGTTTTTAAAATTCAAGTTTACAATTTTTACCAAAAAAAAAATAGTTTATAAAATCATAGCCCCCTTGTGACACATATTCCATCACCACCATCCTTCCTTATTACGGCATCTTTTCCTCCCAAACTAAGTCGTCTGGTGACATGAAGTGTTGAAAGACCAAGATCATATCTCATAGTATCCCCTTTTTCAGAGTTTGGGAGGTCAGATATGAGCAGGACAGTGAAACGAAACGGTCCTTCTTCATGCGCTAGCTTGTCGCGGTCACTCCTTCTCATCTTGCTATTTGTTATCGGACAATTTGTATCTATTGCAGCACAAGGAAATTCTACAAGTGCTTCCTTGAACGATCCTTCGTCTGCTACCAACACGCCTTCAAAAGGTACCACGTCTACCAACAGCTCCTCTTCGCCTCCTAGCTCGACCAGTGTTGTGCCAGTTCCTTTGTCAGCTCAGCAAGTCCCCTTCCTGCTCAGTACTCCAAAAAGCTCAAATGACAATTCAATACAGAGAGGTCCATACTTTACAGGGTGCTCTGATCCATCTTCGGTGGGCTATGTCGAAGGTCAAAGTAGGATCAACATTTCGTCCATATATACTCAAATCGATGGCAATCTAGCAGACAGTTCATTAAGTGATGATTTTCCTTACTCTGTAGCAACTCTCCGAATGGTGGGTATTGGAAAAGTTGGCAATGAGAGCTATGCATTCAACAGCTATACTGATTCATCTGGTGTAACTAAAGGCCTACTAAGTAAGTCATATACTAAAGTTGTCTCTCGTAGCCTGTTTTTTTTTACAAACATCTTTCCTTTCAGGCGCCATTCAAGTCTCAACTCGATTTTCCACCTTTCAAGTCTTTAACAACTATACCTACTTGTGCGACCGACTCTACCCAGTTTCCAATGATTCTCAACATCCCAACGTCAATCCAGCTAGCTGCCAATATGGACCTGGCACCATCTCATTTGGAATATCTATCCCATTAAATTCAACCTATGAAGCAGGTGCTCTCTTGACTGAGATTCGTCTTACTGACTCTTCCAATCCAGCTCTTACGATTGCATGCGTTGAAGTATTTTCAACACCTTATTATCCCAAACGTTGGTATTGGAAGCTTATAATGTGGTTGCCTGTTGGTCTTGCTGCAACTCTCTTTGTTCTCACACTTTCTGCTACTCTAATTACTGCGGAGACAGCACAGCGAAGTATATTCAAGAATCGAGCTCGAGAAGGACAAGGACCCCAATTCATCCGTGATAAATTAAGTCCTATGATTATTTCTGCTCTGAGTGGAAAAGGTCTCATTATGAGTCCCGCTCTTTTAAGATTCGTAACTCCTGGATGTTGGGACATCTTTTTTCAACTTCAATTTATGGTAGCTATTGCAATGTGTCATGTTCAATGGCCTGACTTTGCATATCCATTCTTTCGACAAATGGCATGGTCATCTTTACTGGGGAATGTCACCTTTACACAACCGGAAGATACTCTATACGACCCACTTTCTACCAATGCTACACTTCCTTCGGGCAATCTTGGATTTGAAATGACTAATCCAGATTCTCCACTTTACATGAATAGTAATCAGCAGAATGCTTTGCTAAACTTAAAAAGTTTAGGAAATGGCATTCAAATTTATGCTAGTATGATTGGCTTACAATCTGAAAACCTATTTGGAACAAGTCTTGGGATTTGGTTGGCTATTGTCGCCGTTATACTAGTCGTATCTTTCATTATATGGATCATCGACTTGATAATACAGGCTCATGATAAAAAAGCAGAGCGAAAGGAAGAAGGTGTAGTGCGATTACCCTCGAGTCCTGGACTAGGTCTTGTTGACATTGACGAAGGAAAAGTAGGCAACAAGTCAAGAGTCACTTCCACTTCCAGTACAACAACTGCTTTACGATGCAGTCCATCGATTCGTGGAGATTGGACATCCAAGTTAGGGTTGCATGGAAAGGCCCTACATGGCAATTTGCTTCGAGCTTTGATGTTGTTTCACCTACCAATCACAATAACGAGTACCTACCAAATTTCACTTCCAGAACAGCACTCTACTGTTTCCATTGCATTGGCAGCACTTGCCATTGCAGTCTTTTCGACTTCACTACCAATTTATGTCATCATCCGAATTGCAAAGACACCACCACAAAAATTGTTTGAGCATGTAGGAACTCTGCTGTCATTAGGACCAGCATATAACAATTATTCGCCTGGAAGTCAGCTCTTTTGTGTAGTTTCTTTTGCTCATTCTCTAATCATAGGCTTGGTGGTAGGAGCGGGACAAAGTAGTGGAGCAGCTCAAGCTATCATCATTCTTGTAGTTGAAATATTGGCCGCCTTAGCTTCAAGTTTGTGGCTACCTTGGGGTGAAGGTGCAATGATGGGACCTCTTTCCTTCATGACCAACGTATTACGTATAATTACAGCAGTTTTACTCTTACTCTTAACGACTCTAGTCGGTCTAAGCTATTCTGCTCGTAGTTGGATAACTTACGTAGTTTTACTAATTCAGGGTATCTATCTGTTGGGTGCAGTGTTAGTAATTAGTGTCAAATTGATTGAGACCTTTATTCGATTGATTTGGAGAGTACGATTTGATGAAAGAACTTCAGGAAGGACTGCAGGCCTGGGTGGAGCGATTAGAAAAATAAAAAGGAGAAAGTTGAAAGGTCGACATCGAGCCAACTCTTCTTCTGTTCAATTGAAACGTATGAAGATGGAACATCGAATTTCTGGTGGTAGTACAACAACAACGTCTAACATGTTGAGTAATTCACAACAAATTCCCATGAGCGATGCTAGGAAGGGTAGCTACAATGATTATTTAGGTAATGGTATGCAAAGACCAACAAGTGCACACATGAGTCTTTATGGCTATAATGAGGATAGTGGTCATATCATGGCAGCTTTACCTCCTGTTTCACCTGGTCATGGGGGTATAGATGGCCAAGGTCAGGGTCAAGCTTTTATTCGTGTAGGAGGAGGAAGAGCGAGTGAGGTAAATCCATATGCTACACTATCTAATCAAGAACCAACTTTGCATCAACCAAGGCAAGCAAGTCAATCTGGAATAGTAGGAATTTGGGATTCCTCAGAGAATGGTCCAATAATGACAAAGAGGGCCTCTGATCAACAAAATTCATATCAGGCTTTAGCGAAAACACCTTCTCATGAGTTAAGCAGTACACAAGCAGCAGCCCTCGCAGCCAGTAGATCGATGAAACTGCAGCAACATCAAGAAAGTAATAAGATTGCAAAGGAAAGAAGATTTTGGGTGAAATCAAAGAAGGAATTAAATGAAAAGGAAGAAGAAGATGAATGGAGTGATGATGAAGGCATGACTTGGGATAGTAATGCAGCTTCTAGAAATAAAGGTGCTTGGAGTGGTGTGGTAAAGATGAGTGCCGCTCTTACAAGCTTCAAAAAGAATTTTCTTGGTGGCAATGTCAAGAATGAGAATGGTGATACGGAAGCTGGGATGGAAAACTTACCACCTTCAGGTTCAGGAGGCTTTGAAGTGGTAAGGTCAGCTAGATCACAAGCCCTTGCACCTCAACAAAAGCAACGTCAGATAAAATCTACGTCCAAATCTTCACCACATTTGTCGGGACAACAAATGAAAGCAATTACTAGGAGTGATGACTCCACTCTACTTCGACAAGATTACACCAGAGGGCCTCTAGGTATGCTGGGAGCAGATTTGCAAAGAGCACCTAGTAGTGCTGATCATACCGAAGTAGAAGTAAATGAAGATCGATTCTGGCTTCCACCTTTAGATATTGACACAGAAGGAGCCGAAGGAGATGGTTTATTAGGTGACTTGAACAAGTCATCGAACAATTGAAAATGACAATACAGCAAAGTTTTCATTGGGATCTCTAAAAACATCAACTCTTGTACACTTTAGCATGACAAGCAACGAAACTTCTTTATAAATCCATTATCAAGATTAAATCTTACTTCTTTACCACACAACTGTCAAAGAACGCTTAGAAATCTATCTACACACATAAATACATACATATAAAAGGTTACGATAACTCTGTATTCCTATTTAAATTGGCAAATTACATTATTCTTTTGTCATGTGCTCTAGGCCATTGTAATGTCATGCTGTTCATCTTGACGCTCTTGATACCGCCTCTGACGTCTTTGATCTTCTTCTCTTTCTCTCCTTGATTGAGATTCTACCTTTATAAGATGTTCTTTGTGTGTCTCTATTGCCTCTCGCACTTGTTTTGCCAATTTGCGCACTTCTATTGAAGATGTCTGTTGCTGTGCTACTAGAAGAGGAGGATCCTCTGATCTTTTTAGCAATTCATCTAATAACAAGTATGGTAAATAAATTTCGGATGATAGACCTTGACGTTTTCTCTTACGTGGAAATGTGATGTTGCTTGTCGATGTTGTTATCATTGTTAAAGCTTCACGTAAAGCGACTTCGATCAGATCGTGAGTCAAGAGTGACTTGACGAAAAATTCCACCTCTTTTGTACGCAACCATTCAATGAGCCAAGGAGGTGTCAAGGTGTATAGTTGCCAGTGCAATATTCGATTGAATACTGCAACGTGATACTTTGCAATGCTTTCAATTTCTCCGTCTGTTCCTTCTTCCTCCATGCTCAACCAAAGTCGCAGATATCTCCATGCCCGTTGAGTGGCTGAACCTGTCCAAGTATTGCATCTATCAATTCGACTTAGAAAACCACCTTTACGATCAATGCCCTCACTGAATCCCATTGGCGATTCCTGATCATCCATTAAAGCTTGAATAAGTGGATGTTCCGTCATCAATTTCCCACTTTCGACAATTCTACCTTGATTCCATTTTGCCAAATCCAAACAACGATCCGTAAGAGTTATATAGATCTGCTTCCGATCCACATTTAGCATTCTTGCCAACGTAAATGCCTTTTCAAAGTCGTCATTACTAGTGAAAAGAGTGATTACGCTATTAGCATCATTACGATCCGTTGTTAAAATCGAGGCAGAGTATTGTGGATGAGTGGAAAAGAGTTCAAGTTGAGCAAGACGCACTTGGTAACGTCTTCGAATATCATTCAAATCTACTATTCGAAGATTGTTCCTCGCCTTTCCATAAAAGGATGAAGTGGGAACAAAAGTAGTCAATTTATACTCTAATTCTTCCTCTTCTTCAGCTCCTCCAGTTTCATGAGCAAACCAAGCATCTCGAGCATCGAGTTGAGAGAGAACATTAATACTCGCCAAATAACAACGTGCTTCCAATATTGACAAATGCCTCACTTCTTCCTCTACTGCCGCTTCAAGTTGTTGACCACTACTTTGTAAGCTTCTTCTTGTTGCCTGCGCTGTCTGACGTAGTCGAGTTCCCATTTGCCACTTTGTCGCTCCTGCATTTTTCAAATCTCCTCTTTTGACAAAGAAGGAGTACAGCAACTCAAAATAGAATTCAATCTCATCTACTGTATTAGAATTCCTCGCTTTGAAACTAAGAGTAGACACTACTTCTAATTGTAAAGGTGCAAAGTTTAGTGAAAGGAGCAACTCTACGTGTCCCTGCTCGCACATTCTTGAGATGAGATCTGGTAATAATCTTCTCTGCTCATCGAGGTAAGGAATAGCTAACAAGTGCGTATATGCGTCTTCATACCACTCCAATGCCAAAAGACTATTAAATCGAACTTCTTGCAAAGCACGGGTGTCGCAATCGATCAAGGTACTACTGACATCGATGGCTTGTTTTGCGAAGTGGGCGATGAAGTAGTGAGATTGTGACGACGCTTGTTCAAAATAAGAGGTGACGCGCCTATAGTAGCAAAAAATTGCTTGCTCGGTCGTTGTTGATCTCCGAATAGATATCGAGACCATGTCCATTAATCCTGAAGCAAATCCAGAATGTTCCTCTATCAATCTGTAGAAAGCAGGAATTACTTGTTCGAACGAGGAAGCAGCAAGTTCCAATTCATTGTTTAAGATATGACTTCGTGCGAGTAGATAATGCGAAGCAGCAGTACGAGGAAAGAGCTGAACGAAAGAAGCAGCAGCAGATGGATACCCCATCTTAAATACTTCATTAGCAAATAAAGCTAACGGAAGAGAAAGTTCAATTGGTTGCAGTGCTTGATTGCTCGAGAAAAGTAAATCTTGTAGCGTAGTAATCGAAAAGTGATAAACACGGCTCGCTATCGAAGCAAACGAGGGAGTATCACCTAAACCCAGACGTCGTCGAAGGATACAAGCATGAATGAGATTATTAGCCATCGTAATTCTATTTGAGTATTCACCCTCTTCCCTCGTCTCGTCTGCAAATTGAAGCTTCTCCATATCCTGGGCCACGGTACTTGCGTCAATAATTCCCCCATCGTCAACACTCGGCTCCACGCTCATCGTCTCGATCGTACCATCTCTCCTTGCCAATACATCAAAGCAATATAGGCGGTGAAACGTTGCTATCACATCTCCGACAAGCTCTTCAATCGTTGTAGTGCCATCCATGCTTTCTTCGTGAGGAAGAAATCCGACGAATAGCGCGAAAATAAAGATATTCAGCATCCTCGTCAGAGAAAGTCGGTCCAGGGAAACCTGTGTGATGGCATCCGAGTAGAGTGCAGCCTCCAATTCTGTCAGGACTGCTGAAGTGGAATTTGGATCTTCCGGTATCGTTGATGGGCTTGCATTTTGAAGGAGCTCTAGAGCCTGCATTATAGCTTCTTTCAAATCACTGTTTAACAGTGCAAATTCTTCCTCGAGAATCTCTTCATCTTCTATCATGCCTTGCAAGTGAGAGTTCCATAGAAGCTCAGCGATGTTGCCGATTGGAACTGATGACTGTGTCTCAAGACTCTTTAGTAATTCCGTCTCGAAATTGTAAAGGGCAGCAGGGTGAATAGATCGTAAGAGTTTGTCGGCAAAAGACAGTATCTCTACTACCTCGGACCTTTTACTTCTTCGTGCTTTATCTTTATGTCGAATGACATATAAGACTTCCGAGGATGAATCGCTCTTGATTGGCAGCGTCAGTCGGCCGCGCGACACTATGAAGGGCTCATCTGAATTTTCCCTGCTCTTGACAAAATTAATGGGCCATCTCTCCATTGCTTCTTGGTGTTCAACCAAGTTGACAAAAGTTGTCCACTCCTTACGAAGAGATGCCCAATAAGCATCATGAAGTAGAATACCACTTTTCGTATCTTCTTCTAGTTCAACAGTGCTCCCGACCAAGTTGCAAATCTGCTCTCGAATGCTATCGGAGGTGGAAGTCGCAACCGATTTTGGCAATATACCACCATGCTCTAATAGCAGTAGTTCGTATTCGTTCAAAGCCTTTTGCAAACTCAAGTTGCTGAACCTACCCGGCTCTACGATTCGCTTCATAAAGAAAGTTGCCAAATCCTCGACTTTTGATAGAGCCTTTAAATCTTCATCGAGAGTTAATCCATGCAATGCTGAGTAAGACTGAGATCCAATAACATCTATCCATTCTGCTTCGGAGTTCAGTGCATCGGTTTTTTTGACAAGTGTCTTTCCCGCAGCATCCCACACTCCCCAAATGCTCCACTTCTGATCTTTTTCAATGCTCACTGCTAAATCTCTCAATTCTGCGTTCCAGCCCATGGTTTCTTTGTCGCACCTCTTCTCGCAAACAAGCGCAATGTGACCGAGATTGGCAGCACCAGCACCACTAGCATGAAATGACGGCCCTTCAAGGTGTATCTGATAGCAAACAATAAAGTTTCCTGATGGAAGAGGGGCGGGTATATAGACTATAATGAAGAGACTATCCGAGTCTGCATAGGTTCGTATCAGAGGTGAAGTGCTGAATAATGCTGTGCTGCTATTTCCTGCTTCCTCCTTGATTGTATACTCAGTCACAAGACTTCTCTGCTGCTCAACCTCTGATGTTTCGAGCAAAGAAGGTAGCTCAATAACTCGAATACATGCATCGCTTCCAAGATCCCATATTCTCAGCTTACGATCTCGACTGGCAGTGAAACCTAAAGTTTGCTTCCACTGAACTGACCAGCCAAACGTCGTCATCGACAGCACTTGAGTTGGTGAGGCAGTAGATGCAGATCTACTAAAAAGCCGGCTGAAAAAGGTATCTGGTCGAAGAATCGACTCTTGCCAAGATCCTATTGCGTACGTGGATTTCTTCAGCAATCGCTCTGTGAACATTGCCGATTTATTCAACTCACCAGATATATTTTCTGACTGATCACCATCTCCTTCCCATAGTATCTTGACGACCCGACCGTCTTTGCAAGCTATAAGGCAAAGACTTCCCTCTTGGGATGTATAAAAGCTTGTAAGCTGACCTTGTTCGAATATGTCTCGAGGATTACTCCCAAGAGAGCTGATGCGATACTCGCTGACCCATCGCGTTGGTATCTCATCGAGTGATTCTAATAGATCGAGATGTAGAATAATGCGGTAAATGATTCCAGATGTTGTACATAGTTGTAAGATAGTAGTATTATTTTGACCTGCGGTGATAAATACGGTGTCTAGTATAGGGGCAGGGAATAGAAATTGATGTGCTGGAGCATTACTTCGGGAAGATGACAAGTGAAACGTCCGCAGCTCTAGTATAAATTGATCTGTAAATGGGCTCAAGACTAAGACCAGTGAGTCTTTGGTGTAACAGCTAGCTGAAAATGCAGGTTGAGAAGAGGATGTAACGCTTGATTGATCTGAACCGATGTTATGAAGAATAATAGCATCACTCTCTCTCGACCCCGAAAACACCTCCAACGGTGTCGAGATGAGTCGCAATGGCATTGCTGCCATGCAAAAGCGATTACTAAAGATGAAGTTCAGAAAGACAGTCTCAAGAAGGAATCGCTACTCTACTCTTTTTGTTGGTCTACTGGGCAGATGATGAGGTCGCGCTCTGGAGTGTCTCACGTGTCGCGAAAGTCTCCACCTTCTTAGATTTCGTCAAAGTGGCCTTGGGACCATCTTAGGTTGAGGTTGGTCAAGACTTGAGGACAGAAGCATCGCTCATTTCCATAGGCGGCGGAGCAGCTTTCCAATATATTCTGAAGGTCACCAAAGCTACATGTAAGAGAGAAGCAGGCTTCTCGACTACTCGTGCAGGAGTTGTAGGCAAGATAATTCCCTCATAGTCTGCATCCGCTTCCAATATGGAACAAATTGCGATTCCAGATTTGGACGAAGATACAATCTATAACTACAACAATGAAAGTACTTCCAATACCATTTCACAGGAACAGCTGCCGCGCCCAAGACCTTTTCGAGGGGCTGAGCTGCACAATCATTCAAGGACTGGCTCTGGAGTGAGCTTTGATAGCAGTAATGGTTCTAGAAATGGAGGTGGTACCCTCATGACGGCAGGAAATAGCTCAAACTCAGGAAATCGCTTTGCAAATGCTACTAGCTACAATACGGGAGCTTCGACCTCATTTTCAGCATTTCCCAGAAAAACCTCGTTTGCCTCTCTCAAGGCGGCAATCAAGGGTCAACCTCATGGACAGCATCAGTTGCCTTATGCTTCAGGTGCACATGATGCCTACCCATCTCAATTGCGAAATCCATTCAATTCCTCTAGCACGTCTTCGGAACAGAAGTCAATATCTCCAAGTGATTTGGCCTCACGAATTCACTCACGTAATGATAGCCTTGTTTCGTCAAATTCAAGGAGTAGACCAATTGGGAATCCCAATATCAGTCAAGCAGCCAATTATCCTCGACATAATCACCAAAATTCGCTTTATTCTGACCATTCATTGGGCCCTAGTGGAGGTGCTACATCGACGTATAGCGAATCACCGGGAGTGTCAGCTTCTGGTCCTAGTATGCCTCCTCTGCCGCCATTTCCTGAGGCATACATGGGTCATAGTGCGCCTCCAGCTCGGACAGCTTACGCTAGGTCTCTTTCTAATCGAGCCTTTCCTTTCAGTTCGAGTATAGATGATGGACCAATGACGGCACCACTTCCACCATTCTCTCAGCATGATCGCAGTGAAAGCTATCAGTCGTCCACTGATCAGCATGCTCCCTCTCGAGGGTGGATTCCAGATATGATGGGTAGCTATATTGATTCAGATGAACCTTTTGTTGCACCTCAACCACTCTTTGCTGATTCATGGCAAAATGCTCGTGGTTCATCAGGGGATAGTATTATTCATTCAGAAGAAGGGGGACGAGCTTCATTTGATCATGTGCAAAAGGGTTCACAGACACCTGTAGCACCTAGTAGTTCTCGTTGGAAACAACAGCAAGGTGGCCAGCCACTAGTGCCTAAGCGATTCTTTCATGCTGCGGACAACTCATCGCATTCGACATTACCTTCAGGAGTTGGTCTTGATGAACCAGTGACGCCATCAGAATACGCTATTAATGTTCTATGTACTCGATTTGTCACTTTGGCAGGTGTGCGTATTAGAAGGGCAATGGGTGGAGTAGATGAGTCTGATCCATCACTGGAACGAATTATGGGTCCCAAGGCAGATCCTTCTTTGGATGCATTATTAGATTCGCTTGCTCACATTTCTAGAAAAAATGCAAAACCAGTAATTGATAGTCTTTTTCGATGGAGAGCTACTTTGTTGGAAGAAAGGGTAGACGTGGGTGAAGTGCGAGGGGCTTTGGCTGGAAGTCAAGCTGGACTCAGCCTTGGCGTTAAGGATATCGTCAATGTCTTGACAAGGAGAAAAATACTTGCAACAGCTTTTTTACTTTCAAGAGCACTCGCTCAGATTGCGTCCTACTTTGTCGCAAGCGGTACATCCGATGGCCGGACTGGGGGATTGAGCGATGGACACACCAATGAATTACAGTCGGGAGCTTTCGAAATGATGAAAGACTGTAGTCGGGAACGAACGATCCCTTCCAAAATGCAATCTGAGGCCTTTGAAGCAACCACACAGCTACTTGGAGTGTTGTCCAAGTCTGGCTTCATGGCAGTAGGTGATCGTTTCAATGCCTTTTTAGATCAATGTCAACGAGCAGCACCATCATCGAAAGAAGGGGATCCTGCTGTAGAGACGGCAATCCTATCCATGCGACATCTTAAAATCACTCCTTATCCTATGGAATTATTTGAAGAAGGAGCCGAATTCCTTGAGGTGATTGCCAAGAACTTTGTGGGAGCACATGGGCAAAGAATTAAGAGTGCTTATGCAGAAGCACTGACACATTTGCTTTTACCGGTAGCCAAGGTAAGAAGATTTGCAGAATGAATAGCGTTGTAGCCTATATTAATTCAGTCTAATCTATGTCTAGTCTGCCACTGCTGAACTTCATCATCCTACCTGGATCAAAGCACTAGATCTTATTGCCCCTCGTGGATTTGCCATGATTTCCAAACCCAGGTATTGGTCTGTTGCTTACCCTTTATATGTGGCAGTTCTCTGTGTGTCACCAGAAGACAAATTTTTACAATCAGGCGCAATGACTTCCTCCACCCAGCAAGCTCAAAGTAGTCAAGGATGGTCTTGGTTTACCTGCCTTGAAGCAGGCGTAGCCAGATTGAATAAAGATCGAGCAATTCGAACCATCGTTTTAGATTCTTCCGTTCGTCTTCTATGGACTTATATCTTTCGATGTCGCGAGAGTTCCTCTACTACTACAAAGAGGTTAGAATCCTTCTTTCGAATATGGTTTCCTCCTCATCGTTCTACTATTGTGCCATCTGATGTTACTAATCTCAACGCTCATATCGTCTTGGTCCATCTAGTACTTTATCGCCATTTCGATTTTGGAAGAGATTTGGTATTAGATTGTATGCGACATCATTCTTTGAGCGGGAATACTCTCTCTTTGCAACCAGAATTGTTGTCAAAACAAAGAATGACAATTGCCATTCGTGCCATACTTCTAACTTTAGAATCTTACGTAGAAGAAATCTCGCCAACTTTCCCACTCGATTCACAATTCGACATTGAAAAGAGTTGCTTAGGGGATGAATTACCGGAGAGCTTTACATATATTCGACCCGAAATTGAGACGGCTCAAAATCAGTTCAACGATCTTATTGGTAAGATTGCCCTTCTCTGTGATCATCAAGTAGGTTTAATAACCATCTTTGATGAACAAGTGACGATCAATAAAGGGGTCTCAATACCTTCAGCTATAGCAGCACAGAAAAGTTCTGGTGATGAAGATCGATTGAGCTGGAAAGTACACAACGATGGCCGCTTTGTAGTTGGTTACAACAAGGAGCATCAACCTACGATGGATCTTTTGCGTGCTTGTTTTGATTCTTGGCCGAGATGTTTGAGTTCAAGTATCCCATTTTCCAGTGTGCTTTCGGCTCTTTTCAAAGCTCACTTTAGTAGTGATCCTTTACTGGCTGAGTCAGCATCTCAATGCCTTCAAAGGATTGCAAGTCAACACAAGGGAGGAGCAACAGCGGTAGTCTCTGGCTATATGCGCTCAATTTTTCGCCAAGAGATTCTATGCTGGGAGCGACATCCTGATCAATTGCTAATCTTACCAAAAGTAGAACTATCAGTAAAGCTCTGGATAAACTTCCTTGAAACTTGGTTCAATGAATTAAAGAAGAGTCAGAGTCTGAATGCTGGTCAAAAAGGATGGGAGATGGAAAGGACAAGTGCTTGGGCGCTTATTGACGAAGTAGAGGCAATAGGATTGTTCTTACTTTGCTCAGCTTGGAGACCTCTTCGTAGACAGGCAATTGGTGTATTGCAAATTGTAGCCAAGCTAGATGATACCTTTGTCAACCCTTCAAGCAACAGAAAACGAAATCTGAGTGGGTCAGCAATAGTGGTGACTACTGCAGAAGAGGAAGAACCTACTAGAATAATTCATTTACTTAATATGTCATGCAGCCGATTCGTCGAGGACACCAATGGAAATAAGGAAGATTATAATGAAATGACAGCATGGGAAAAGGCAAGGACAAAGAAGTGGAAACGTACTCGGCACGCCAAAGAGACTTTGGGAGATCTTGCTGCTAGTGACAAGACCAATGAATTGATGACGTGGTTCTTGGTCATTCCTCGATTCCTTCGCATGTGCTTGGAACATTTCCCCACGACTGTTGCAGTATTTCGATCATTTATAACTACCAGGGTTCTCTGGATGGATGGATCAGTATCAATGGCATCAGGTACCAGCAATAGATTCAATACGGCAAATTCGACCGGAACACTAAAAGGACAGAGTGGAAGTGGTTATTCAATGTCATTAAATCCAAATGGCACGCTAAGTGCAGAACAGTGTCTAATGGCAGAGCATTGGAAGATGTATATTCTGGCACTTTGCACTACTACAACATCAATCGAGGGTCAGAATCGTAGCAAAATATCTTCTACTGAGGGATCCTCTGGAGATAGAGTGATCGCCGCAAAGGATCTGTTTCAAAAGCTAATACCTTTCATGGCCTCTGATCACGCTCGATTCCGTGATGCCGTTGTTTCATCGCTTGGAAATATCAACATCAATTTGTACAAGACACTTCTTGAAACTATGCAAACTGTGAGCGCACAACTAAGTGAAGATTTTAAAATCACTCGATCAGGAGCACGACGAAGTAGAAGGCATGAAAGACTTCGTACAGCTGTTGCTCATGTGATTCAATTAACTTCACCACACATGACAAAAGTAATGTCGGAACAAAGTGTGATATTCCTTATCTTGCAATGGGTCAAAGAAACATTCAACTTTCTCACCGATCGAGAGATCAGAAGTGATTGGGAATTTCATCGTCTTCGAAGATTCTTTGCTGGTGTAGTAGAGGAATTTTTCAATTCTTTACACAAAAATCTCAGCGTTGATGCTAGTGAACGGTATTTAACTTTTGAAACAAAGCTTCGAATGTTTCGACTTTTTCGTGAATGGCACTCGTACAGTCAGGCAGCCAAAGATGGACCTTCCAAATTGGCTAACCTTTTAGCTACAGTAGCTGAACAGTATCGGGATGATCGACTGAGAGAAAGTGTGTTGACTTTACTTCGAAATGAAACTCAATTACTATCATTTCATGCAAGTAGTGCAATGGCAGCTTTATGTCAAGGTGTAATTACATTAGTAGGAAGCGCTGTACCTGCTCCAATGAGTGGTTCACATTTGGATACCGAATCATTACTTGAGTGGCTACGTCATCTTTTCCTCAGTCCTTCACCACAAAATCATGCGGTAGCACGTCGAGCACTCAAGGCACTTTTGATTCATAATATTAATCATGAAGATCTTGTGAAAAAGTCAACAGATTATGCATTTGCAGAATCAGAACAAACGACTGCAAGTCGTTCTTTCTTCGCCGTATTGAGTCAAGTACTAATTGAGAAACAGCAAAATGAAAAGATACTTCCACTTCAAGAAATTCTTTGCTTAGGTTTGATTAAGCTAGGCCATCCAGATTCAATTATGAGAAAGGAAGCATTCACATTACTTAGCAGTATTGTCAAGAATAAAGATCACTTACCCTCGCTATTAGCTATCGAAGGGGGAGTATCAAGCCCACTTCCTGCAACATATCTAAGAGCTCAACGCGATGTTTCAACTCACCTTGCTGATATGTTTCCTGAGTACAAGGTGGCTATGTTGTGCGAATATACACTTCGACTTCCATCGATCGACTTGATAAGGAGGGCGACTACTCTTGGACTTTTACCTGAATGGTTACATCAAATTGAATTAGTGGAACAAGGCTATGATAGCTCTAGTGTAGTGTTGCCAAGAAGTGCTACTTTGGTCCTTTGCAATCTACTTTCACTCACGATCAAATATGGAGATGAACATAATTTTGAAATTCAAGATATGTGGGCCAGTCTAGCAGAAGGCCCTCAATATATTTTCAATGCTTCAATTATTGTCAAATTTCTTATTCAACAAGCACTTTATCTTCGAAGCTCTCTTTTCATCACTCACGCTAAGCGAGCGGTATCTTGCTTGTCTCATACAGTCTTGGCACCATCATTATTTTCAGAGTTATGTTCGTACATTGAACCTTCTTCTATGATCCCAGTACCATTGGAATTGGAAAGTATGTCACTACCAGATCCTGCCTTGGATCACCTACATCTAGCTAATATTGAATCACTTTTACCTCCACCATCTCGAAAGCAAACATTTTCTCCGGGTCAAGTGGCAATACTCTATGTAGGAGAATTGACCTATGAAAAGTCATATTTACTCATCGACAAATTACCCCTACTATTACATGCTATCTATATGAATGTTGACAGTCTTAGCCCTTTCACTCAAGAACAAGTCATGGCAATGTTTGAACAACTATTACGATCTCTCACTGCAGAGCACGGGAGCCCTGAAGTCAACAAACAGGTAGATCAATTTTTTAATAAGGGAACAAGCATCTTTTGGACTCATGAGGACATTGATATGGATCTAGACGTATCTCATACTCCTAGAACAATGCGATCTACGGTTTTGGAAACGCTGTTTGTACTCAAGGGCATATTTCCTGATCTCAATGAACAATGGGGAAATGTGGCTCTTTTTTGGGCTACCTCAAATCCTGTTCGACATATGGCATGTCGATCTTTTCAAGCATTTCGAATTTTGCTACCAAGAATCAATTATTCTATGTTGGCAGACATGCTTGGTAGATTGAGCAACACAATTTCTGATTCGACTCGAATTGATAATCAAACTTTTGCTTTAGAAATTTTATACACTCTCAAAGAAGTGGTAAAGAGTCTCAGCGTCGAAATAGTAGGTCCAACAGAAAAAGATTCAAATTTGCAATTACTTTGCCACGTATTTTGGATGAATGTTGCTTGTCTAAGCACCGTCAATGAAGCTGAATTTTGTCAATCGATTGGTCTTTTTCATGTTTTACTAGATTGGATCGATTTAGATTCAGAGCAAGTAGTAATCCTACTAAGAGCAAAGTGCCCTGATGGTTGGGAAGGTGAAATGGGAGGTATACAAAATTTAGTCATGAGAGGCTTAAAATCATCCATCACTTCTCAAGAGAGTGTTCGACTTTTAACTCGATTAGCAAAAATAAGTAATGATCAATTGATAGATCAACATGATTCTAGACTTGGCTACCTTCTCGTTGGCTTATTACCTTGGTTTTTACAAATGACTTATGACACGGATGGCAATGTCGAATATGACGAAATGATCATTGGTGTAGCTGAAGATATAGCCAAACTTGCAGCAAAAAAGAATAAGGTTGATATGCAAAGAGTGGCTACCAGTATTGCAAAGAAACGATTTCGAACAAAGGATGATTTAATTCGTCAAGCTATTAATTGTTGTATTCGAGGTGGATTCTTACCCAATCATGCAAAAGGAACAATTCTGCTTTTACTTGGTTTAACATTTAATTCCCAAGAATGGCTACAAAAACAAACTCTTCAGATTCTTAAATTATTTTTTCAATCTGTTGATACAAAGAGTGAAGAATTTTACTCTCTTGGTTCTGAATTATTGATGCCACTACTACGACTTTTAAGTACCAATTTGAGTCTACAAGCTCTTGAAGTTTTAGAAGAGAATATAGTCTTGATGGGTAGTACAAGTGGAGGCAATGTTGAAAATGGTGATGCTCGATCTGGACCAAGTGCTCAA
Organism: Exobasidium cylindrosporum; assembly: GCA_023273805.1. Classification (NCBI taxonomy): domain Eukaryota; kingdom Fungi; phylum Basidiomycota; class Exobasidiomycetes; order Exobasidiales; family Exobasidiaceae; genus Exobasidium; species Exobasidium cylindrosporum. The sequence continues at coordinate 3,550,678 of CP096878.1, forward strand.
CAAATACTACGAATGAGTATGCAATGGGCTCAACCTAGCTCGAATTATAGTACTCAACAACATCGGAACGCTTATAGAAAAGCAAAGCAAAGGTTTCATTCGAATGCTACCAATCATACAATGAATGAAATTAATTCTCTCTTTGGACAACCAGAAGAATCAGGATGGTCCATTTCAAACATTCAAGATTTTACTACACGAACTAGAATTAACATTCTGAGTGTTTTTAAGAGTGTTGAATTATTACTTGATACACCACCAGTAGGAGAAGTAAACTTTGTGGATGACTATGATGGTGATGAAAATGTATTTGAAACGACAATGACAGTCAGTCGAAATGAAGTTGAAGAAGAAGCCGAAGATAGTCGAAGTGGGCAAGCGCTAAATGATGGTAGAAGTCAACAAGAGCGTGGAGAACAACTACAGGAACCAAATAAAGAGCAACGACAACAAGCAAATGAACCAGGACAACAGGGAAATAACATTCAACAAGAGCCACAACAAATGGTTGATCTTGGAGAAATTGTAAATCAATTACACGACTTGAGCAGTTTCTTCGTTGATGAGGATTTCAACAATAGTAATATAAGGAATCATACACCTCTCTTGATGCAACCTTCTAATACACTTATCAGCAGCAATCATGAACAAGTTGCTAAGATCTTGAGTCGAAGTGCCATGCAATTCTATGAAGGTCGGAACGGTTCTTCTGAAATGAGTGATTCCATCCATAGTGGCAGCAATAATCATGAAAGTAACCGAAGTGTTCGACAGGAGGATGACGAAATAAGTGTATCACCGACAAATAAGCGAGGCGGGGTATGGAGTCGAAAGAGCATCTTTGGAGTGAAAAAGGGTAGTAGTAGTAGTATATCCCAATTTTCTAGGAAGGAATCCAGTAGCAACAACAATGATTCAAGTAGTCTGAGCCGAAAGAATGACGATTACGCCTTGTAAGGCTAGCCTTGAAGTTGAAGGCTACAAAATTCCAACCCCACATTACATGGTTTAAATACGATTGCTCACTTCCTGCTCCTATCCTTTTACGCCTTTGCTGCTCATCTTTTCTACAATTGTACAAGTACCAAACAATTCATTCCTTTATATCCTTGCAATCTACATTTGCAATTCTTCTTTGATTTCTTGTTTGATTTCTGATCTCTGATCTGGCATTTGAGCTGATTGTAAATCTTCTTCTTCCTTTATACCATATGCATCCTGACTACTCTGACCATGTTCTTTATCACCATCCACTTGCGTATGCACCTGGTCTCCATACTTTTCTTCATTTTCAAGGCAAGATACGATGAGAGCAGCTGCACGTAGTCCCAAGTGGTAGTATGAATACGATGAAGTGTAAAACATGGTGGTATGGGCGTCTACTTCGTCTGGTGCGGAGCGATTGTCTATTGCTTCAAAGGAATGTAGTGCAGTACTTGCTTGTGGTGGCAATATAATGAATGTCCTAGGATGGCTGGTCCGAATCGAGTTGCCTGGTAATGGTGGTAAACGATTATACAAAGCATGAAAGAAGATCTGTGGTGTCTCGATTAGATCATCAAGGCGCTTCTTTAGACCTTTGTCATCCCACAAGTTGCTGACAAAAAGGAAATGATCACTAACATAGTCCCATCCACCTCCCATATACGTTCCAGCAGCAGCACCACCCGCTAGAGCAACGGCACCCGTAGCAATGAGAGCACTTGTCCAAGATGAACCCTTTTTCTTTTCTTTGTTTTCTCTGCTGCTACCTTCTATTAATTTAGTATCTTTTGTATTTTTCGATGATGATGATGCCCAATAGGAAGCGATTGCAGTTCCTACGGGTGCAAGATGAGTTGATAGAGACATTGCAGTTTGGTAGTAACCATGATACTTGTTTGCTGTATTCTTAAATACGTTTGGATTTACACCATAGTACTTTTTGGATAGAGGGAAACATGGTCAGTCGTGCTATTAAATTGTGATTTACCTTCCACAGGAATGACTTACAGGAGTATCGTATGCAATAACACCACAAACTCGAGGCCACAACTTCCCCTTTTGTATTCCTCCACTCTTCGCGATTTCTAAAGAAGCATCGACAGCAACCAGACCTCCCATACTGTGACCACATAGTACCACTTTTACAGTTCCAGCTCCTTTTCCTCTTCCAGATGTTGCTTCTTGTCCTGTCTCAGGAGGTTTACATTCCAAATCGACACAAGTTGTAGTTAACCAATCGACAAATGCCTCGACTGCTTTCGAAAGTGACCCTCTTGTATCATATGTTGGATATATCACCGGTTTAACTTCTAGGAAGGTGAGTGTCTGTGCTACTATGTGCCCTAATCTACTGGGGAAGTCACCAAAAGTTGTCTCTTCACTACCTTTGAAGCTGAATGAGAGAAATTTAAACATTGTGAGAAGATGATATATAGTGGTATGCATGGCCGTTGCAGTATTAAAAGTAACTCACCCATGAATGAACACCAATAGTAGCATGCCCTGTACTGGCGGTAACTCGGATTGCTCAACTTCGCAATCGTTGTCCCTCAGCATCATCTTTCAATGATGCCTTGCCAAATGCTCGTCAAACCCAAATTGAAGAGCAAATTTTGGTCTTTCTCTCAAGGCTGGTCAGTGCGTCGTCTGAAGTTGACTGAGCGAGTCATGAACACGTGTTTCTGTAAGAGATTTAAGAAGACCATTTGTTTAATACAGTAGTCAATAAATTGGTTTTCCAGTTTGTTACTTGTTGCCTACCCGATTTCTTTCCTCATTCAATCTCGACGTCTTTGGTCTTCCTACATACGATGGCATCGTCTTCCTCTCCAGCATTGCCATCGCAGGAGCAATTACTTAAGCTAATAGCCACTTATGGAGGAAGCATAGAGGACACTAGAATTTTATGGGCAGATCATGGTGTTGTAAAGCCGTCTTGGGAGGATGCCGCTGCATCTGAAGAGTATTTTCAAAGGAGAGCAGCATGGCAAGTGAGCTTGCTTGGCGTACTCAACAGTCTGAAAAGCAGAGATGTCAGTAAGCCTGTTTCCTTTGCTTGTGAATGCAACAATACTGATCCAACCTGGTTATTCCTGCTATGCTTTTAGATGATTGACTTTAAGGTTTTCGACGAACTTTCATACACTCCTTCCAAGGAGGGGCAAGCAGTAGCTAAGAAAGGATCACCGGAGGCTAGAGTGTGGGCTGCTCTCCCCGAAGGTGGATTTGAAGGAAAGAGTATGACAGATCTAAAGGTATGTTCTTTTGTAAGATAAATTGAAAAAGAGCGATCAAAATATTGACCACATCTAATCTGTAGTCCATACTAGGAGCAGACGTCTTAAAGCTCGGTCAAGGAAAGGGTTTTGCCAAAAAGTGGATCAAGAAAGATCCTTCGGATCCCAGCAAGCTTATTAGGGAAGCAAATGTCGACAGCGTCAAAGATGAGACTAGTGAAGATCTACGGCAGATACAAGAAAAGGGAGAGATTGATGGAGGAGGTCAGGAAGTAGAGAAGAAGCTCAAAGAACTTAGAAGCAGAAAGCTTGTCGTACCAAGGTGTGATTGTCTTAGATCGATAGGAACTGGGACGTAACTGACTTTATTTGACTTCTCAAATCGCAGAAAACTGGTCTACTTCAACGTGACCAAAGGTCCTAAGTTTGCATTGACGGTGCAGAAGTTTGAGACTGATCTGACTGCGGAAATGATTGCCAATGGTGGCTGGAAAACTGCCCACTTCAAAGAGTACAACTTCGATGCCGAAGGTTCAGTTCCAGCATCTGGAGCTCTTCATCCTCTACTCAAAGTCCGAGAGGAGTTTCGCAATATTTTCTTTGAAATGGGCTTTGCAGAAATGCCAACAAATCGATTCGTGGAGAGCTCCTTCTGGTGTTTTGACAGTCTCTTTGTTCCTCAACAACATGCTGCTCGAGATGTTCAGGACACGTTTTTTGTCAAAGATCCAGTTGCAGCAAAAGAAATTCCAGAAGATTACCTTCGCAAAGTAGCGGAAGTGCATGAAAAAGGTGGTTATGGTTCGACTGGTTATCGATACAAATTCTCAAGACCAGTAACAGAAAAATTAGTTCTAAGGACACACACTACAGCTGTTTCTTCAGCTATGCTCTATGCAATTGCCAATCAACCTGGCGGATTCAAGCCTGCAAAGCTGTTTTCTATTGATCGAGTATTTAGGAATGAAGCAGTAGATGCAACTCATTTGGCTGAATTTCATCAAGTCGAAGGAGTAGTCGCAGATCACAACATAACTTTAGGCGATTTGATAGGATTCATGCAAATTTTCTTTTCAAAAATGGGAGTAACCGACCTTCGATTCAAGCCGGCGTATAACCCATACACAGAACCCAGTCTAGAAATTTTTAGTTATCACAAGGGGTTAAAAAAGTGGGTAGAGATCGGTAATTCGGGAATGTTCAGACCAGAGATGCTATTACCAATGGGACTACCTGAAGGCGTCAACGTTCTGGGTTGGGGTCTGAGTTTAGAAAGGCCGACAATGATCAGATACGGTATCAATAATATTCGTGAGCTGGTCGGTCACAAGATCTCAATTGATAGTAGGTCACAAATGCTAGTAAAAGAGTGAAAGAAGTACTAAAGCTGACCATCATCGCCTCTTTCTACTTCTCTCTCTCTCTCTCAGATGTTCAACGAGCAGCAGCTGTACGATTCCCTTGATTAATGATGACATTATAATTACACGTATTACATTTTACAGATTCTTGATATCTTTTCAAGTATCACTATAATTGTAGGTACTTCTCCATGACTTGATTAGCCAACATCGCATTGCCAGAGATGAGATAAATCTGGATAAGATTATAGGCTGCTTCAGGCCAAGCCATAAATCCAGTCTCCTTTTTTGTTTTTGACTGCTGTTTGACTTTCGCTTCTTGATCATGAAGATCAAGAACATGATGATAATGTGGTACAGCAAGTTGATAGAGGCCCAGCGAATGAAATGCCCTACCAAAGTTGTAAGACACCTCACTAGCATTGTGATTTTGAATTTTACGAAGTTGCCGATATCGATCTAGGAAAGCAAAACCCTGAATAATGACTTGATGACGATTGTCTACTTGGCGATTCTGAGCTCTTCCAAAAGAAGCGATGGCAGATGCTAAGCAAACTAGAGGATCATTCTGCTGTCTTGCATATGCTCGGATAAAGTAAGCTACAGAAAAGAGAGAAGAAGTGTCGAAATTTAGTCACATTTCTTTTGAGCAACTTTCTCGCTATTCTCACCCATCGAAGGAATTCCACTGGTGGAAGGCAATAGTAAACTGCCATAAAAGGCGTCATTAGCTGGATTATACTTTGTTGGCGGTGTCAACTTGATTGGATCGACCCCAGCTTGATCCTTTATTCCTTGCCAAGTATCTTGAGCCTTTCTGGTAGAGGCATAGTATTCATTTTTGTGATTATCAATACATTTTCCTTCTTTTGTTTTTTCAATTTCCTCATCCTCATCTTCTTCGTCGTCTTCACCTTCTTCGTCATCATCATCATCATCATCATCGTTCTCGCCATCTTCATTGTCATTCCTCTCCCTTTCATCCTCTTCCAAGACAATCTGAGAATCTCTTCTACGCCCTCTACTACCTGCGATCTTTTGCGCAACTGTCCAGCGTTTACTTGATATATTATATGAACATTTACCACCCTTGGCCAAAATGTCATGAAGTCTACTTCTGCGTTGAAATTTTTTCTGATTTGGTTGAGAGCCCAAAATCAGTGAAGAAGAAAGACCGATGCTATTTGCCAATGTGAAGAGAATCCTTAGAGGTTCATTGTGAAATTGATATTCTTTTGCAAGAAATGCAATTTGATCAAATACACCCTTATAATCTTGGGCATACAGTGCACAGCCTGATTGAAAAAATCTGAATGAGATAAATCTTATCGCTCCTCTACTCCTTTGTAATGTCTACTCACTGGCATAGCACAATTGCATTGATCGTTTCCTCTCATCGTCAGTCCAGGTAACATTGGACTTTATGACAGTATCGAGAACTTCAGAAGCTGTATCAAACTCGCCTACTTTTGTCAATACAAATGCATACTGTGAAACAGCGAATTAAAGGAAAGATTTGATTGAGTGGTTACGTCTCACAACAGACTAATCAAAAAAACACACTCACCTGCATTACCAGTGTTACCCAATCATCCAATTTGATTCCTCGAAAGGTAGAATACTCAATGTCATTAATACTCTGCCCTTCCTCGAATATTTCATCTCCCAATCTTGCCAAGATAGCAGTAGCTTGACTATCAATTAGGTCTGCTTTTCTTCTCTTAGTTCTAAAGATTCCTCCAAACTTCTTTAAACGATTACGAGGATAAAGTTGTGTAGTATTTTGAAACATGTTGATTAATTGTTCCGCTTCGCTCAGCCACTCTGAAACGTTACTGATTCGATCTCCCTTTGTGCTAGTAGACTCTCGAATACCATAATTCGCTTCACCACGACCAAAACCACCAAAATCAACGTCAGAACTCCACCAATTACCAGCAAAAATGGAGGCCTCTTTCTCTTTTAATCTTTCCCAAGCATCTCTTGTCTCAATTTCTCGCATCTTCTCCAATTCTTTCTTCCTTTCTCTTATTATCTGTTTACTAGCTCCATCTCCTCCTTCTCTAGATGCTTTTTTCTGGATCTCTGCATAGAAGGATAATGATCGTATATTTAGATTGTCTTCACCAGCACTGGGAACAATTCCGGCGTTTTCTTGCTCCATCTGAAGTTCTCTTCTGGTATGTATAACTCGATTTGCAAGCTCGAGTGCAGTTATCTGATCTCCTGTGTCTTCATATGCTTCAGCAAGTCGTAACATACTTTCTAAATCGCTAGAATCGTAATTGACTACTTCCCTAAGCCATTCAATGGCTTTCTTACTATTACCAAGGCCCATAAAACAAGATGCTAATCGTTTATAGTCGCAAATGATGCCTTCTACATCAACATTCTCATCCTCATTCGACCTTTGTCGTACGATCAGTAATTCTGAAGTGATATTCATTGCTTCATTGTAATAGTCTGAAAGTTCTTCTTTATCCTTTTCTATACTTCCTAATCGAATATATTCATCAGCCAATTCGGTGTAATGATCCATTTGATCTTCTACAACAGCATTTCTCTTCCAGATTGTAAAGTGATGTTTTGCTTCTGTGCTATCTCCCAATCGTGCTCTTGCTACTGCTAATTGAAATCGAAACTCTGGCTCGATGTAATGAATGGGTGCTAATTCTACTCTCCTCCCATGATCACCCTCTCTCCCATCTTCATCTCTACTTTCATCAAATTCTCGATCATCGGTCACAACATCATCCCAAAAAGTCTCGGAACCTCTTCCATCAAGCCATCGAGCACCTCTTCTAACCGTATGTAGCGCTTCTTGTGGTCGGCCCGCTCGCAGAAGTAGATCTGCCAATGTTACAACTTCATTCGAATCATATGTATTTCGTACTTCAGGTCCCACATTCTCATCCATCATAGTTGGGTCTAGTAGAGGATCTGGAAATGCCTCCATATTCCATTCCTCGCATCGTTGTAATACTTCAATGGCTTTCTCAAGCATATTGAGCTGAAAAAGTAGGGGAATCAATTGCCTGATTATACTCTGATTTTGTGGTCGATATTGTAGCATGCGCATGTAGCTTCTTGCTGCTCTTCGAGGTTCATTCATTTCTTGTAGCAATTGTGATCGTTCCCACATGACATCAATTACATCTACTCTATCCTTTTCGCGACTTGAAGTTATTGCTTTTGATAAGCAATAACATGCTTGCTCATAGTAACCTAAAGTTCTACTTGCTGAAGCTAGCTCTACCCAAAGTCCAATAGGTTTAGAAGTCAAGTGAGCTTCCATGATTCGACATTGCAAAGCTCTTTCTGTCTCTCCAAGTTCATTGAAGCAAAGAGCAAGAGTTGCCCAAGCTGAACGGACTGCAGGTTCTAATTTGATCACTTCTTCCAACTTTGTAATTGTCAGAGGTAAATTTTGATCGACGTAGGCAAAATTAGCATCGGAAAGTAGAGCCGCCACCGGCGCTGAAAGAGTTTGTTCTTTAGGTGCTCTACGGACTGCTCCAGTCTTGTCACGTATTGTCTTTCTTTTGAAGCCTGCTGCACCTCTCAAGTCTTGCTCAAATGCCAATTCATCGATTTCTTCCTCTTCTCCTTCTTCTGGATCTCCTTGTCGAGAATGAAGCGCTAGTTGCCACCTTTCCACCTGAGCAGACGTAGCATTTGTTCCACGTCCAGAGAAAGCATCTGCTAGATTTTGAATTTCGTCCCCTTCTACCTCTACTTCTTCATTGGCAAAAGATCCTGCTCTAGCTTCCTGATGAAGTTGTCTTTTGCGCTGACCTGCCTCCCTCCAATCTTCTGGGTTTTCGAGACCTCCATGACCTAATGGAGGTATCCACATTCTCTTTTGAGCTCTGTTGAGTCGCTCCGTTGTAGTAATTTGCTGATGACGGTGCATGTCATTTGCCATGAGTCGAGGATCCATTACAAAGTCTCTTCCTTCCTCTCCTTCCTCCTCCTCCTCCTCCTCCTCCTCCTCCCCTTCCTCGCTATGGTTTGAACTGCCGAATTCCTCTCCACTATCACTACCGAATTCATCTTCTTGTGCACTCTTCTTTTGTCGATCTGATCGACTTTCATCGGGTACAAATTCATCACTCGTATTACCGCTAAAGTCATCCAAGCTTAAGCTCTGTTCAGAGATTAATTCTTCTTCTTCTTCTTCTTCGCCTTCTTCCATCTCTACGTCTTCATCTGGTGCTTGCTCGTCTGTCGCCTCGGTCCCATCAAAACCATTACTACGAATCTGACTTTTCCTCTCCAATGTTTCAGCTTCTCTCCAAGAGAGAGCACCTTCATATTGCCTTGGCGGTCGTCGATTACGCTGAGACCTAACTCGAGAGTTCGAAGTCTCATCTCCATCCATATTAGACTAGACGTAAACGCAAAATGAGTAGTAAATTCATACAATACTAATTCCCTCTGATGAGAGTTTTGAACCAAAAATTTCGACAGGTCCGTGCTGATGTCGCTCGCGTCCAAATTCGCGTCTCGAAGAGGGATTAAAAAGTGAAGCTTGTCTTTTAAGTCATTCATCCATTTCAAAAAGCAAAAAGTATCGAAAAAGTGTGGGAACATAAAGGTATTTGGGCAGAGGTCCTTACATAACTTTAAAAACACAAAAGGAAGTATATGGTATATATGTATAAAGTAGGTATATGATTTTTGGTTTCGACCTCGTTCATCTCGTCACTCTCCTGGCGTTCGGAATTGCACAGCTGGAGGTGCCTTTCCTGCTCCTCTTCTTGGGTTCGTAACTCTTATAAGCTTTCTTGGTCCAGCAGTAGAACGAGGAGACTCTCCAACTTGCTCAGCTTGACTAGAAATCGAAGTTGTATCCTTAACTTTCCAGAAAGTGTCTAGTTTACCATCATTTGTTGCCATTAAGGGAGTCGAATCAATGCCAATCTCTCTTTCTTTGCCTTTTCCTTTAATTGCAGCATCTGCCTCTAAATGGATTGTTGTGTCAGCAGCGCTACCATCTTTTGCTGGAGACATGTCCTGCTTTGAGGTTCGAATTACTTCAAATTTCTTTCCATCAGCCCTTTTCCTCGCTTCTTCTTTTAGACTACTATTTTCTTCTTCGTCAATTAACTTTGTGTGGAAGAGACCCATGATACTATTTGTGCCAACGCTAGTCTTTTCAATTTGCTTTGTTTCCGCTTTTTCCTCTTGCTTGTTTTTCACAAGTTGTTGCTGCTTCTTTGGCGAACCAAAGAGGGAGAAGCGATTTGACTTTGCTTTACCATCGTCTTGCTTATCATTCTCTTCCTCTATAAATTTGCTTCCTTTGCTAGCTGATGCTATCGCTCCGACAAAGGGTGAAGCCTCCGCTGCCTTGACTCTCTCTTCTTTCTGCCTTTCTTCATTGGAATTCGCGACAGATGAAAAATCTTGATCGTTCTTTCTTTCTTCGGTAGCTTTGACTGAATCTTTGCTCATCCTTTGCGTCGTTTCTGCTTTCGTATCTATTATCTTTTCAGTCTCTACAATCGGCTTTTCCTCTCTCTTTGCGCTACTAGTCTCCTTCTCTCCTTCACTCTTATCTCTTGAAAATAGACTCTTGGTAAGTGAGCCAATTAAAAGACCACCGCCAGATGTTTTAAGGACATTCTCACGTTGTCGAGATTCTTGATTTTTGATTGTACCTTTGCTCAATGCCTTTGTTAAATCTTCCAAATAATGCTTAGTAGCATCCAATCCAGCAAGATATCCAACATCGGCTCCTTTTTCTTTTCCAAAGGTAACATGTGCAAAATCGATTAATCGAACGTCTACAAGTCGTTTAGAAGTGCGACCATGAATTTTGACTGATTCAAGATTTTGAGTATCGATTAATTGATCACTTTCGAATAAGCTACGACCCGTCGTTAAGTCACTCTTTCCATCCACCTTTTCCAAAGTTTCCAAATCACCTTCATATACAATCAAGAGACTGCTGCCCCTCACTCTCCACTCCAACTTCTTGACAATGTCTATGATTTCTTTAATTGATGGAAGTATACCATTTTGCAATATATTTTCGACTATCTTTTCTGGCAAACTAGTAACAAACAACTTTTCACCAGATATTTCTGATACTTTTTCTACATCTTCAGTTGAAGCAACACCGAAGAATGATTTTAATCCAATTGAAATTTGATCAGACTTGATTGACTTGCCAAATCTTTTGCCTACCTTGATATATTCTCCCCTTTCATTGTCCCAAACCTGCCAGCCAGTCAATCGTAGACCTGTCTCTGCACTCGTACTACTCATGGCTGCTGCTTCCATTCTTCTTTTCTTCTCTTCTGTTGCATCATCTCCCCATAGTTGCTTTCCAAGTTTAATATCGATTACATTGGCATGTTTGTAAGGCTTACTAAGGTTCTCCAATATGACTGCCAAATTCGATTCTTCCTCTTCATTGGTGGAAGGAGCGCTTTCAGAAATGAGTTCAATAGTGCCATGATAAGTAGGAAGATACTTTTTGATTCGAGATAAGAGAGCTGCTTGGTTTTTGCGCACATCAGCAGTCTGGTGTATCAAGACATTTTGGTAAAAGGTTGATTCAGCAGGAGTGCAAGATTTGACAACAAGTGATTCATGAGCAATTGTGTAAACTCCAGCTTCATGTCCAGCTACTTGACCACTAAGAGCTGACAGGGATGACTTGGGCACTTTTGCTGGTGCAAGATACAATCTAGAAGCTTTAGCTTTTGCTTCCAATTCTACTATTTCACGTTCTAAAGCCTTCTTTCTTTCTTCCTTTTCGATTAAATCTCTTTTAACACTTTTCTTTTCAATAATTTCTCTTTCTGCTGACTTTTGACTTGCCAACAAAGCTGCAAGCGCGACTTCTTCTTCCTTTCTTTTCTTTTCATTTTCTCTTTCTAATGCAGCCTTTTGTTCTTTTAATTGAGAAACTTCTTTTTCTTTGGCTTTCCTCTCTTCTTCAATTTTGGCAATTTCTTTTTCTTTATTGTCCTGCAGCTTTGCTACTTCCTTTTCAGTGGCTTCCTTGCTTGCAACTGCAGCAGCCAATGCAGCTAGCTCTACTTCCTCTTTCTTTTTCGACTCAGAATGCTCTCTTGCCAACTCATCCTTTTTCTCTTGTAATTCAGAAATCTCCTTTACTTTGCTTTCATTTGCCTTCTCCAATTTGTCAGCCTCCTTCTCCTTACTTTTCTTCAGATCTGTAATTTCTCTTTGTGCTGCTTCATTCTCAGCTGCTAATGCTGCCAATTCATGTTCTTCCCTTTCTCTCAATTCCGTGTGTTCCTTGACCTTTGCCATTTCCGTTGTTTCTAATTCTTCTAATTTATCCAATTCCTTTACTTTGATTGTTTTTATCATGGCTACTTCATGCTCCAAATCGACCTTTTGTTGTGATATTTTTACCATTTCTTCCTCTTCTGCCTTCTTCTTGGCCGCATGTTTTTCTTCCATAGCTCTTGTTTCTTCATCCAAGACATATTGCTCGTGCCCCATCTTTTCTCTCACTATATCAGCTTCCTTCTTTGCAATAGCTGTGCTGGCCACTAACGCTGCTAAAAGTTCTTCCTTGTGCTTAATGTCTGCTACTTCCTTTGCTTCTTGTGCTTGCTTAGCCTCCTTTGCTTGTTTAGCCTGTGCTTCCATCTTCTTACTCTCTGCATCTTCAATCTCCTCCTTGTGCTTCTTCTCAGCTGCTTCCTTTTCTGCCTTTCTCTTGTTCTCCTTTTCTGCCTTCTTCTTCTTTTCGCCATCTTCCTTTTCTCGTTTTTTGAGTAGCATTACTTCCTCCTCCTTCTTCTTAGCTTCCTCCTTTCTCTTCTTGGCTTCCTCCTTTTCTTTCTTTTTAGCATCTTCTTTGTCTTGCTTTGCCTTTCGCTTTTCTTCCTCTTTCTTCTTCTTTTCCAACTCTTTGACTTCCTTTTCCTTCTTCTTGTCATCTTCTGCCTTACGTTTGCGTTCATCAGCAATCTTCAGAGTCTCTGCAGCAGCAGCGGCAGCTTCCAATCTTCTGCGGCGAAGATTATCATCAGTGGTCGTATTGTTATCACCTACTCCCTTTTCTCCTTCGGTTTCATTTTTAAAAACTTGCTTCGCCTTATCAATTTCTGCCGGATCTTCTTCCTTCCCTTTCTTATTGTCTTTTGACGCACCTACCACTGCTGCATCTTTACTTTTGAAAGGGGAATCTGCTTCATTCATAGATGGTTCAGCAGCTGGTGTACTCTGATCACTAGGTCCTGCCACCATAGACATTTGTGGCTCTTTATCGTCTACAGCATCGAAATGAGAATTTAGGTGCTCACTGACTGCAGCTGTCTGATCATCTTTATTAGTATCCTTAGATTTGTACTGATCCGGTAAGTCCGAAAGAGTGGAGACAGCTTCTTTGACCCTTGAATCGCTACTTGTTTCCTTTTCATTTCTGTCATTGCTAGTACCAAGCAACTTCTTCAAAAGACCACCTGACTCTTCTCCTTTATGGTCTTCTCCTTCTCCTTCTTCTTTCTCCTTTCCCTTTGAAAGCGAGTAAGTCGGAGCGCCTGCAGTAATTGCTGGGTTTTGGTGCGCATGATGAGCCTTTTCACCTGTCTTGCTTCCTCCCATACCCCACCAACTTTTTGTTGCGCTCTTATTTCGCTTACCGGATTTTTGTGGCAAGGCATTTTGAATATTGGTAGCCATGACAGCACCAACACTTTTTGGAGCTTCAACTGTAGAGCTAAAAGGTGCTACCATTCCAGTACCATCACCTCTACTTGGACCACCTCCAAAGTCTGCCATGTGAGCAATCTTGTCAGTCGGACGTACAAAGACTTGTTCTTCCTCCTGATCATGTTGTTCATCATTGGCAACCTCATCATCATCTCCTATACTGTAACCTCTCACTTCCTCGCGCTCCCTTTCAGGTTCAAAGGAATTGTTGTGTTTGTCATTATCGTCGTCTTCCTCGTCATCATCAGTCCACTCCGTACCTGCAATACCTGTATCGCGAGCTACCTTCTGACCTTGACCAGTGACTGCTTCGGTTTCTTGTCCAATGGAAGCCAAGACAACATCTGCATTTGCTGTGGGTGCATCGAGAATTCGTAATTCACCGGGTGTAAAACACATTGGCACAAGATAGTACCTAAATGGAATTAACAGAGTAATTATGACAGGGAACCCTATTGCTGCAATAGTTTGACTAATAGCGATAGTCATAGCAAAGAAAGCCCATTGAATTCCAACAAAAAGTACAATTTTCCTTCTCTTTAGCTTGAGTAGATCATCATCTTTTCCTGCAAGATTTCGATCTTTAAAAATAGCCAAAGTGCGAATCGTAATTACATTACCCTCTATGCTGCTCCATCCAACTAGAAGAAAAATACCTGCAAAGATAGCACGAGGCATAGTACCCAACACAACTAGCAAAGGCCTCGTCATAGTACCTAAAGTCAAAAGTCCTACAATCAAATGACCAAGTCGATTTTCAACTACTCGAGAATTGACAATATGATGTCTGGCGTATGTTTTACCTTTTGCCCCCATCAAAGGACTTCTTTCTTCATCTTTTTTGGGAATCTCCTCTTGTTTATATATTGAAAGAGATTCTGTACTCCAAGGACACTGCGGGACGAGACCATTGGGAGCAGGTAGACCTAAGAAACCGCTAACGAGAGTAGTGATACCGAGAAGAAAGAAATCCCAGTGAAAGCCTGCAGGTCGTTTGACAGGGAATTGACGTGCTTGAGCCATAACTGAGCTGACATTGTGATCAAAGTAAAAAAGGAGCATGATTAGAAATCCGAGTGGTGCACCAACAAAAGCCCATTTGGTCTCAATATTCCAAAAATCAATAAACCAACTTCTTTCAATTGTCGGAAAGAAGCTCTTGGTGAGTGGAAGTCTTTCGATAGGTATTTTTCTTAAGCTGTTTTCAGGAAAGTGACTGAAGCCGGTCCAAAAGATGCACCCAGCAGCGAAAGCAAAAGAGGAGATGAAGTATCGAATCTTGAAAGGCAAGAAGGAAGTCCTTCCAATGGCTGTGATTAGGTAAACAGATACTGTAAAGAGTATAGCAATCGTCACACTAAGCCAGCCAGTTGCATTATCAAGAGGTGAAGGTTCAAATTCCAATATTAGAAGTTCAATGCCCTTTTGTATGTATACGATACCGACGTAGAAGCCAAATGTTTGACTCGTCATATCAGTAATGAACCGAGTAAAGTCACAGATATTTAAAATTGAGACAATAAAATGAAATCCAGCGCTGCAAGAGTGAAAATTTAGAAGGGAACAATCATTTATGACATCAAGTCTTGAACTCACGCCCAAATTAAAGCCCACGCTTGAACTCGCAGATAATCCATCCGATCCAAGCCATAATATCCTACAACTAGGTCGTATTGAGTATAATTAACCAAATTAATTAAACCAGTAACACCCACAAACGTAAGCGGTTGAATAGAAAATACAGGAAAGACGATGGCAGCCAATGCAGAAGCAAGAATGACTTCATTTAGACCGTATGCTCCACCGGTGCGATGATTCATGTCGATAATATATGAGATGGCAGGCATAAGATTGATAAAGTACATTCTAGGGATATATTGAGTGACTGTCCACCAGTTCGTTGGAAGAAATGCTGTTGTCCAATCTGTTACCAAAAATGGTAGTCTTCTTCGAAAGTCGTAGTAAATGCCACGAAATGGTGATAATTCATATGACCACGATCGTTGGCTCCAAGGCAAATCTCCATCAAATTTGGGAAAAGCAGTGTATGTAGGTTCTTCTCTACGCTTCTCGTCTATTTTTCCAGTATTTTCATCTTTACTTGCTTTTGATGACTGTCTAATAGCAGCGGTGGATGATTGCTTCATGTTGTGTACTTCCTCGGTGGAGTGAGCGTGGGTAGTGTCAGACATGTTCAAGAGCAGAAGAGAAAATTGGCCTTTTTTTTTCCTTTTGCACCTGTTCAACAGGATCACCCACTATTTGCGTGCTCTCCTCTCTCTCTCTCTCTTTTATAGAGATGCAAGAAGGCAAGGAGAAAAATAAAAGAGTAAGGATAAGGGGAGGGAAGCAGAGAGAGGTAAAGGGTATATAATTTGGCATAAGCGCGATTCTCTCCGTCCGACACTAAGAAGTGACAATGAAATATTCATTATGTATGCACGCGATCGAAGGCTTGCGTCAGAATATCAGATTTAGGTATTTATAAAGAAGAACAATTTTTGGTTTAAACTCTGTGATGTGCCTAGCAAGCTAGGATATGTGGGGAAATGAAAATTTCAAATAAATGGAAAAATGAAAAGGCAGGGCAATAGCCCCGACTGTCTATATTTTTAAACGTCATCCGCGTCAGAAACAAAAGATCATCTAGATTGGAATGATAGCAATTGCTTTACTTTTCAATACATGGTATGCCGTTGCATGCGAGACTGTAGCTCTTTTATTTTGTCTCGATCAAGGCTCAAAATTTGAGATTCTCTTGCTAATAGACTTTCTATTTGGTGCAGTTGCTTTGCTCCCATGACATCCGAAGCAACTTTGGCCATCTTTTCCAACTTCATCTCCTTCAAATCTGGTTCAAGTAGCTCTAATTGATACTGTAGCTTCTTCACTCGTGCATTCAAGCCAGCGTCTTCATCTGATTCTTTATCACCAATGTCATCCTTTAATCGCTGTAATTCTTTGAACCATCGAATTTCATATATGCTTACTTCTGGACTATGATTCTCTACCAACTTTTGCAATAGCTTATCACTTTTTTTGACCAGCCCAGTTTGTTTCTCCATTATTTTCTTCACTCGTAAATTAAGTTTTTCCTCACGTCGTCTTCCTTCTTCTAATCGATTTCTCACTTCTGTCAATTTTGTTAATTGTCGATTTAGCTCCTTGATTTGTAATTCTAGTCGAGACTGAACAACATTACCTCCTTGCACGATCTTCCTCATTTCACCTCGCAAAGTCGATACAACGGTGGCTAATTCTCTTAAAGTTTCACTTGAGATTCTGAGCTCACTTGAAGATTGTTTATCTTTGATGGCTTTTCTCGGGTGATAAGGGAGTCCATTTAGAGACTGAAAAGGTTCTGGTGGAGTAAAGGGAGGACCATCACCCAGCAAAGAGGTGTAGGCTGCTGCTAGTGGAGTGAGCTCTGATTGAATATTAGAAGGCTGTCGCAACCAATCTTGTTCTTCATACTGGCTGTAATTCTCGACTCGCAAGCCTAGCTCTAATGCGACCAAAGCGCCGGAATATGTCAATGCCAAGAAGGAGTAGGACAAATATATATCGCTGACAATACTTAAGCCAATCACACCATTAGTTGGACCCTCTTCCATCGAAGTTGTTTCCAGAACTTGTACTAGGCTTGAAGGTATACCTTTGTGTAGAGCTCTCTCCAATGAAAGCATTCGATTCTCTTCAGGAACATTCAAAGCAACCAACAATTCTTTACTCCACCTTGCCAAGCTTAGGGCATGAGCACCCTTGGCATGTTGGATATAAATCGAATCGGAGTAAAGTGGATCCAAAATAAAGCGTGGAACTTGATTCGAAGAGATGAGCCCGATTCCAAGATCGATTGTTTCATATACAAAGAGTTTTGGTAATGCTACATTTTGATTTGTTATTTGAAAACTTTCCTTTTCTTCTTCAGAATCTGAGTCAGAGAGGGCATATCTTCCACTGCTGGACCTCTTCTGCCGATTTGTTATACCCTTTGGTCCATCATTCCACATAGGCCACATTGCTTCTAAAGAAAGACACAAATCTACTCGACCGTCATCACCTGCAATACCAAGTACCTGTAGACTGGCCTGATTTGTCCTGATGCAGGTAAAAAATAGGTCCGTCGAAGAATTCTCTCGATCTTCGCTCAATTCGATAGGTGCAGGTGCAAGGAGAAAGGGGCCTTGTGGTCGAGCTTGCTGAGGTATCAACGTCGCTGATGGAGCATGTACTGTAACGACTTCATCAAGTAGCGTCTCGTCTGGTTCTGTCGGTGCTTCTGAAGCTTGAGGATCGAGACTCATTGGCGTAGCAGAAGCACTCTTTCTAGAGCGAGAGGGTGAAACAGATTGGCGATCCTCCTTCCTAAGCAATCTAGCTTGCTTCAAAAGAGAAGTAACGTATCGTGTCTGCATATCTCTATCTCCATGCATAGGATTTGACGAAATTTGTGAGGAGTGTAGCGAGGTAAGTGATGAAAGTGCTTGAACAAACGAGAGAGAAATAGAACTAGTTTCGCAAATCACTGTTAGCATTCGCTTTTCAAATACAAATTTTTACAATATACTCACGTATTCTTGGGCATAAACGGGCAAAGTGCATATAGGTCACCATTTCCACAAAGTGAATAGATGGTCAAAGCACTCCAGTCTGCAATATACGTGCTCTTTTCTCGGTGCTCATCTTCGGATGCTCTTGAATCGATGCCGATTGTGAAAGTAACCGCAACAGTACCGCTACTCGTCCGAGCCTTTAGCAGATCTTCTCGATGAATCCATTCTTCCCCGCTATTCTCCTCGTCGTCATCGTCAAGTGCAAATCTTGAAGAACTTCGACTCATTCGGCTCATTATTGGCGTCTGCGAGCGAGATCGAGGTCGTGACGACTTTCCGCGAGAAATTCTTTTTGATAATCGTGATGAAGACAAATCGACTTGCTGCTGTAGTGTCGAGGGTAACAAAGCAACAGTCTGAGCCGGTTCCTCTACATCTGTGGACACATCAAATTCTCTGCGGAGCGGTATCAGAAACGTGTTAGTAAGTAATTTGAGTAGAACGGAATAGTATCTCAACCCACCTCAGCAGGCCCTCTTTTGACATAATCAAAAGTGAACTACCCAGATGACCCCAGGGATGCCATTTGACGCTTGCAATCTTTGATTTTCCTCCAATTCTCTCATGATAATAATAGCTCCCCACAGCAGTAGCTTTGACTGACACTTGAGCACCAACGCTTTTGCTTGAATATACACCTGGCCTAGGCAAGACTAGAACGACTACCTTGTAAATGCCCACTACGGCTAGCAATTTTCCAGTTGGATTCAAGATGAGTTCTGCTATATCAAAATCCAGCGCATCAGACACCAGCTCTTTAAATGAGCTTGTTGTTGATGACGACGACGATGATGATGGTGGTGGTGGTGATGATGATGAGATACTATTGGCATGCTTTGCTTCGAGTAGACTGGTAATTTTTAATACTTTGCCATTGGCAAACAGTAAATCCGAATTTCGAACTACCATACACTTTCGACCTTGTTCACCTACCTGTGGAGCAAATATGGCATGCTGTGGAATGGAATCGAGCCAACTTGACTCATTGAATGCTGTGTCAGAGTCCATCGTCACCATTGTGACTTTGTTTATCAAGAAGGAATGTGAGTGATACAAAGAGGGGTAAAACAGGTTGAATTTAATTTACTACCGTACTCTCAACGCCGTCATTCTGACTAGTAGAGCATAGAGACACGTGATATGGTTTACATTATAAGAAGTGAGAACGTCTTTCATTAAACGGAAATTTAATTTATTAGAGAGGGATTTATATTGCGACACCTTCATCGTAATCTTCATTTTCCCATTTCTATCGTAAGTATTGTTTGCCTTCACTTTTGGATTTCGCCTGCAAATAATCTCCAATTGCAACTAAATCATTTCCATTTGCTCTTCGTAAATATTCAAGTAATGTACTTCTTTCTGCATCTGGTAAAACGTCACTTAATTTGTCCAATGCTTCGTTCTCGGCAGCTGTGATCTGAGCACTTTGGTGACTACCTCTTCGACTTCTGGAACTGTTGCTATCACTTGATGAATTTCGTTTTGGTACTGTAGGAGGTGGAAATAAAGAATTTTTGGGTTGGGGGCTCTTATCTCGTACAGAGGCGTAAGAAAGGCTACTCTTTACTGTGCCAAGAGGAGGTGACAAGGGTAAATTGCTTTCACCATCGCCATAGTCAGTTGCCGAATTCAATGAGAGCTGTGTTGAAAAATTGCTGTCCGCTGGAACATTATAAATCCCTCCAGTCGTCGACAACCCATATGGACTCGATTTTTCCTGTTCTGTACTTTTCATACTCTGTCGTCGAGTACTTGAAGTACTTTGAAAAGGTAGACCTGTACTGGCAGGTGCTCGGGGCCCCATCGGCATTCTTGCCTGTTGTTGAGCTTTGTGCGATGGTGAAGCTGGTGCTTGTTGCCTACCTTGAGTTGTTTGAGGTGATGGACTTGACGTAAGTCCGTCATGATACGTACTTTGGTCATTTGCTGATTTGACATGATTTACAGAAGGAGAAGAACCAAGTGACATTGGATTTGAAATTGATGCTTTGGCCTTGTTTTTTATTGCTGCTGCTCGAATTGTACCGCTATTGCTCGTAGAAATTGATGAGAATCCCGTCATGGATCCAGTACCAGGTGTACGACGAGTACTATTCTTTCTACCTAGACTGCTAAAGAAATTTCCTGATCGACCCATTCCAGTGGATCGATCGGCTATGATGGAAGGAGATGAAGACATGATTTCTTCTTGTGAACATGATGATGAGCCTCGAATTGGTTGTTGTACAAGCATCGGATAAGGTATATTGTTTGGAAGTGTATTTGGCGGTGACTCATCAATAGTTGCAGGTATAGTAGACATCAATTCTTTTGCTTTTCCTCCATCTCCTCTCATTGGAAAGGTAGCATCTGATCGAACACTTGCTGCATAATCTGAATGATCAGTACCATCTCCACGTCCATGCCTCTTCACTGGCGTTGCATGTTCAGGAGCAAGCCTCTGAGCTGGCCTCTGCACCATTTCTAACCAAATCGTTAAACCAGATTGCGTAGAGATTAGATCATTGCAATAGTGAGCATAACTTCGTGCCCTTTCCCAAGGTGCCAGCCTACGTTGATCAATGATAGCTGCAGGATTAAAAGCAGCAGGCCATGGAACAGTCTTGCCAAAAACATCTAAACGAGCAATCTTATTGGGTGCTGTAGATCTCTGTTGCGCTTGCATAGTATGCGGAACAAATTTACTCGTTGCTATGACTTCTACAGGCTCGATAAAAATATCTGCTTCTTCAATAGAAGGAATCTGTTCAGTCTGACCGCGGCTACCAGCTGCAACGGAATCATCCGATACTTTAGATGATTGGATCGTTGCGATAGTATTTGGTACTTCAGGAGCTGTCCAGCTGGGTATAGTGGTAGATGGCATGGACGCAGATTTTGTACTTGA
Source organism: Exobasidium cylindrosporum (assembly GCA_023273805.1). Taxonomy (NCBI): domain Eukaryota; kingdom Fungi; phylum Basidiomycota; class Exobasidiomycetes; order Exobasidiales; family Exobasidiaceae; genus Exobasidium; species Exobasidium cylindrosporum. Next base: position 3,571,469 of record CP096878.1, read on the forward strand.
TATTCCTGGTGATTCTCTAGCTGAATCGAAAGAGGAGACCGAATGATTGCTAGATTCAATATCACCATCACCCCTCAACGGTAATTCCAAATTCGTAGTTGCAGCTAAATTTCGTCCTTCACCTTTAGGATCGTTAGGCACCATAGCAGTGCTGTCTGTAGCAGTCGACGCAAAACTGACATCCTGTAAAGCTTCACCGACAGCAGTTTGTAAATCTTCCATATTAAGAAATCCAGGAGTACTTGGGCTTGACAATTTCATTGTATAGTCGGGATCAATATTGACAGATGAATCCCTCGTTTCCTCCTCTTCTCCAGGTGTTGCAGGCGTTGCTCTTTGACGACTGTGACCTTTCCAATCCGCTGAGCTTGTAGACGATATATTGACTAGTTTTTTGTCTCTACTCTCTCCGCTCTGATTAGAGTAATCTGATACGCTCTTATCGCTCAAAAAGGATTCGCTTGGCAAAGAGATAGAGGGCCTATCATTTGATGGTATAACAGAAGGTGAAACGATGGCAGGAAAGGTAGAAGCAATTGGAGTTGCTGTCTCCCCCGTTTCCTTAGCTTGCAAACGTAGCCTAGCTCTTTCCTTTGCCAATGCTCGTGCTTCTTTTAATGTCTTTGGGCGATTGGGGTCATCGGCTTCAGCTGCTAATTCTAATGACTTTTCTAAATCCTTCACATTCGATGGCGATAGAGCATTAGTAGAGTCAGTAGGAGTGGACTCCATTCTTGAATTGACTTCCAGGTGTTTCGTTTTAGGATTGCTGTCATCTTCCTCTCTCGATTCTTTCTGCGATTGCAATTTTGGAGACATAGCAAGAGATTGGGGCGATAAATCAACAGAATTTCTTCTGCCACTACCTATTTCTCCACTTTCACTCAAGCCGACCAATGTATCTTTACGTTTTTGACCTAGCCCTTGAGGTGGGCTACTCTGGGTTTTAGGACTTCTGGAGGCTATCGAATGCTCTGCGCTGTTTACACTGCTAATCCTCCTGGGTACATATGGTGAATCGGGTGCATTACTGTAAATTTCTTCGTTGTCGAGACCACCAGGAGATTGTTGATGTGAAACCGATCTTGACATTGATTCTGCTTTTGCTCCGAAAAGACCACTATTATCTACAAAAGCAAAATCTTGCTCTTCGTCATCGTAATGACTGGCATCACTATCGGAGTCTAACCTGGCTCTTCTTCTTTCTTGTAGACCAGGTGGGAAGACGCCACTCTTGAGCATAGCTACAGTTTGACGCAAACTGTTGCTAGATGTGCTCCTAATGCTAGCAGCCACACGAGGTGAAGCAGTGCCTAAGACTGTATCTTGATTAATTTGAAGTGATCGGACATGATCTTGATTGCTTGAATTAGCGCTACTTAAATTACTGAATTCACTTTCCCTTCGAAGATGAGTAAAAACTGGCCGAAGTGTAGGCGAATTGGTAGCTGCGTCAAATCCAGAATAATGCTCAAGTATACTGGTAGAATGAGGCGGATCCGGCATTGTTGCTGCAAGTGCAAAGAGGAAAGGAAAACCTTCTTCCCTCACAAATCTAGATTTTGTTTGTCGTATTCCCCAGTAAATACCCTAAACAAGAAAGTATTAGTATATGTAAGAAGGTGTATGGAGATAGAAATAATTATTGTATATATATTAGAGTATATGATAGGAGTAGATCAGGGCGGGGAAGGTGAAATGAACTTGGAAACTAGTCCTACACTCAAGTCGCGTGGAAAGAAAAGGCATTTTATATTACTCTTTTTGAAGAAATTTATATCAAGTCAACAGTCCTTCTTTCTCACAACCAAGGCAGGCTGCGCATGAGTGTATTGCTGGAGACATCATTGGGAGACTTGGTGGTAGACTTGGAAGTTGAACAGTGTCCTAGAACATGTGAAAACTTTCTCAAGTTGTGCAAATCGTACAAGTACAATTACCTCACATTCTTTTCTGTTCAAAAGGATTTCTTAACTCAAACTGGTGATCCGAGTAATACTGGTAAAGGCGGCTCATCAATATGGTCTCAATTAGACACTTCTTCATCTTCATATACCAATCATGCTTACTTTAAACCAGAAAGACATAGGTCCCTAAAACATACTACTAAAGGGACCGTTAGTATGGCCTGTACAGCTGTGGGAGATGAAGAAGATGACGAGGTGGTTGCTGGAAGTCAATTCTTTATCACTTTGGCTGATAATATCGAGTACCTTGATGGAAGGCATGCACCATTTGGGAGAGTAGTGGAAGGTGATGAAGAAGGAGGAACTTTAGAAAAGATCAATAATGCATATGTGGATAAGGATATGAGACCAATGCAGGATATTCGAATTCAACATTTAGTGGTACTAGATGACCCTTTTGACGATCCAGAAGGACTCGTTCTACCATCTCGTACTCCATCGCCGACACCACAACAACTAATTGCCATTGGTCTGGATGCTTCAGCCTCTCTGGAAAATGCCGATATTGAGCGGCCAGCTGAAGAAGTAGAAGAAGAGAAAAGAAAGGCAGACACTTCAGCAGCTGCCTTGACCCTAGAGATGGTCGGAGATTTACCATTTGCAGAAGTAAGACCACCAGAAAATATTCTATTTGTTTGCAAATTGAATCCAATTACAAGAAGCGAAGATCTCGAACTTATATTTTCACGCTTTGGTAGGATCCTAAGCTGCGAAGTAATAAAAGACAAGAAAACTGGTGATAGCCTACAATATGCATTCATAGAATTTGACAAACAAGAGTCAGCAGAACAAGCTTACTTTAAGATGCAAAATGTCTTGATAGATGACCGACGTATTTGGGTTGACTTCTCACAAAGTGTCAGCAAATTGTCAACAAGCTGGAATACAAGTCGATCAGGTGGAAAGCCATTGCGAATAATGAGTGGCGCTACAGGATCGTATAGAGAGAGTCCAAAGGTGGACAACAAAAGTCTGATATTTGATTTTGACAATGCTAGTCGGGGATCTCCGGGACGCAATCCACAAAACAGGAAGCGAGACGATATTAATGCTTCAAGTCGATATAGAGACGAGTCAAACCGAGATGCACGTCCATCAGATCCACGTAGGGATCAACGAGATCGAGATGATAATTACTCGGTCAGTAGGAGTAATAATGATAAAGAATGGCATCCATATGACCGAGATCGACATTTTCGACGAGATAAAGGTCATGACCGTAGATTTGATCGTTCGCACGGAAGCGAATATAGAAAAGTTGACAAGCATCATGATCGTAACGGACATAGCAATGAATATAGCCGATACCGCCATCGAGAAGAAAGTCCGCCCAAGCGCAGACATGTATACTAGAATGTATAATTCATACTCAATTTAGCTCCTCTTTTTTAACGTTTGATGCTGTAAAATTATCGTTTGTCTCAATTGCAACGTTGCTCTCCTTTTTTACCAAAGTTTGCAATTCTTGCTCGAACGCCTGAATATCAGATTGCTGACCTTTTTCTCCATCTTCTTGCTTATCCCAGTACAGCATTTCTTCCTCTTTTCCTTTTCTTAAAGCTAGTGCCTTTCCACAGTAGAAAGCACTTCTCTTGCCCCACTCTCCAGCAGTTGAAGGTCTGAATTTTGTATAGAGCTCATAAGCATTAGCGTGGAGAAAATCTGCACCAGCATTTGGTTCATAAAATTCTACTTCACCTGGCTTCAAGTCTGATGATGAAGCTGAATTATAAGAATCGGCTAGTAAAATCAAGGAACCCATTATAGCAGGAAGAGTTTGTTGCATACTCTTTCTAAGGTATTTGAACGCATTATCTGGCCCTACCACTTGACCTTGACTTATTCCTCTCCATTCTTGCAGTTTCCCTACTTTCATAAGAGGTATTTTGACACCCATCAATTCGAAATGAGGCTGATTTGATCCAATAAAATTTACAGATCTTTGACGTTCGGATGCAGGTATTATACCTAGTGATATACCTCTAGCAGTCGAGGTGGTATGAACGTAACAGTGTGCTAAACTCAGGGCTTCTCGGCGAAGAAATCCCAGCTTTTCTAGAACAATTGTTGCCCAAGCTGTCATAATTGGTGCTCTATTAATGATTGCACTCCTTCCCTTGATTACATCTTCTTCAAGTATTTCATTGAACATGTATTCGACCAATTCCCCTTCACCAGGTTCATTCTTTGATGCATTTATATTCCCATACTCTCTTGAAAGCGCGTCATCATCCAGAAGCCTTCGTTTCTTGTTATTTGCTGACTGCATAAGGGATAAACTGCATAAGTGTGTGTAACTCATCAGAAACAATCCAAATAGCTCTCACTTTTGTAGACAATGCATCTAGGGCACCTTTTGCTTTACTTTTCTTAACTTCTTTACCACTTCCCACTTTTCTAACACCAAATGCAACCAAGATCTTATGCTTCTCTCCTTCGCTTGTAATCCCTGCTTCCTCTAGCAAAAGCGAATTGAGGAAAGAGAGCTTTTCGTGTGTATTGAGCTTGCCCCTAGTAAGCTTTCCTGCTATCGGAATAGCTTCTTTGATTGTCATTGCATCTTTGCCTAATTGAGCATTTACCAATGATTTAATTAGCGTAGGTATAGGTATTACATTTTTTGATACTGTCAAACTAGCGACTGGCTTGATGGAAGAAGCTCGAGCCTTTTCTAATAGATGTGCAGCTCTTTCAGCGTGTGACACTGCATCATTACTGAATCCTTCCTCTCTAGCTTTACCTTTACCATGGTAAGCTTTGCGATCTGGAGGCATGATCTGCGGACGGTTTGACAGTGAAGTTTGAAAGTAGAGTCGCGCATAAATTCAGTTTTAAGCTCCACTTTAGATATGAATCTATAAGTTAAGCCGAAGAGGGTCTTCTCCAAAATTACATATACATATACCGGTATATATATAAAATAATTTCTTCTTCCTCACTATTCTCCTCATTTGTCGCGGTCGTCATGCCAATATCTTCAGCAGGACATCTGCCCAATGTCACTTCCACCTCTTATCCGGCATTGGTGTCCTACCTGGCGTCCAATTACAATGCACACAGGATTTCCAATTGGTCAGTTTCAATTCGAATAATGAGAAGCAGCTTTGATACTGGCAAAGACAAGTCTACTCGACCCAAATTAATGTATGTTGTCAATCTGAGCGAGTATCCCTCTGAAACATTTGTCTTGGTAGAAGATGGAGAAAAGGATACAAGAGCAAGCATAAAGGCTAGACTTGCGATTCAAAAACAGCAAGATATTCTAATGAAAAGTAACGATTCCAACGAATTTACATCTGCTCTACCAGGAACTGATCAACTCGCTCAAGTAAAAGCTTCACTACAGACAACTTCCACAAGATTCACCCTTTTTACTTCATCATTTCAATTTCCTCTCTTACTATCGCGTTTAAACCTCCCGCCTCCATTAGGAGCACCTTCTATGGGCGACGGCGTCACTAATTCGCAAGCGTCTGCAGGACCAGGGGCGTGGTTACCGCGAGGAGCACCCATCGTTATCGAGGGAGCAACTTACGAGCTTCCCTCTGCCACAAGATACGGTGTAGAAGAAATAGTACAGGGAAGTAATTGCGAATGGAAGATTCGACTGGGAATGATACAAGCAGGAGGGACTAGAAGTTCAGGTGCAATGGTCGAGAATGAGTACCTACCACTACTACGTCTTTCCGATCCAGGCATATTATTGTCAAATCTTCAAAACCTCTTTCCGCCATACTTAATAAATCCTACACAAGATTCGTCAGTAGATGCATTGAGTGGCGTTTCGATACACTATCCTACCTCTGAAAGATGGGAAGAAGTCATTCCAGCATCAAATGATGCTTGGTGTGAGTATTTGGAAAAACCATATGTACAAGACAAGTCAGGATGGAAGGGCAAAGAGCGAGGTAGAAGGTTGACATATCTGTACATCATGTTGTTGCGTTCTCAAGGTATTTTGTGAGGTAAAGTCAAGCTCTTTGCGGCTTATTATTATTTTCTTGCAAGCTTCAAGGTCAGCTACTTTCAATATATCTCCCAAAGACAGAGAAGCATATTGGTACTCAAAAGATGCTGAGGCTCCGTCAGGCCGTCGCTATTCGGATCAAATCCGAGGTCCAAATGCTACCAATTTTCGCCATCACGACGCTTTTGAATTAAAGATTTTTCAATTGTACCAATAGGTAAAGATATAAGGGACACGCCTTGTCGAAGACCGAAAAGAAAAAGGTAGGAAACAAGTGTCCTGTGTCTCGTCTCCACCCAAGCAGAAACCCGCCTACTTTCGGTAGAATTGACGCTGAAATTGAAAGTACAGCTGCAATACACCTCTTTCGAAGACTGCCTTGAACCCTCGGTTATGACTCATATTCCAAGGCTTGTTGACAATTCGGAATCCAATAGTCTCATAGGGTGGTCCTGCTTCAAATAGAATGATGCAAGTCTCATCATTTCCTCTTTCTTTGACAATCTTGTATTGGGGTGATTTGCTTTTGTCAAGCAGATCAGGATAGAAAATATTGAATTTGTAACCAAAGACGACTTTAGGAGGAGGATTATCAGTGTCATAATGTGATTGATTGTATTTGTTCCAAATGTAACCAGTATTGACCTTATTGAAGTAGCGTGGCTTTCGAGGTCGATATTTGTCTTCCCAGTCGTAAGAACCTATGTTTCGAAGACTATGAATATTTCCTAAATCTTCATCTAGATTAAAGAGATCTTCATCTTCATCCAAATCTTTGCCAGCTTCTCGAGCATACAAATCTACTGCACTCTCATCTAGTTGAGCCCTGTCATTTTCCCTTTCTTGCTTACGTTTAGCTGCTTCTGCTGCCTTTACCGCGCGTTCCTCCTCTACGGTGGGAAGTCCTAATCGTAATCTCCTTTCGGCTTCCAATGTCTGCTTTCTCTTCAAGTATTCTAACCTATTCCTGATAATGACTTCATGCATGTCGCTCAATTTTGCCTTTGCTCTCCAAACCAGAATTGTTTTTAAAAGTCCCTCCCAATATTCGACATCTACGGGTTCCCCACTTTGTAGCTTGCGTCGGATTTGGTCTTGTAAAGCCATTAGGTCCTTATATGTCTTCTTTGAAAGCATCGCATTCATATCTGCCTTGACACTCGCATCTAAACGAGATCGAATTCCAGCCTCTTGTGAAACTTCACCAGCTTCTGCTCTTAACTCTTCTAGCTTATCATCACAGACAACTATCATCGACCTCCAGAATTCCAAATTATACTCTCTTTTCTCGAGACTGAGATACATTTGGATGTCTTGATGTAGCTCTTCCGTCTCATCCAGATCCAAGTTGTCAAAAAGTAAAAATGGCTCCTCTAAGTCAATCTCCAATTCTGCTTCATCTTCTTCTTCAGATTCTTCAATAGGATGCCCTTCGTGCCCATCCGCCTTGTCGACCTCACCCTTCATTGAAGGGTCCACCCACTTTAAGTTGATGGCTAGTAAATCGATAGGTTTGGCTCGATTTTCTCGTACTCGAATCACTGCTCTTTTTCTTGACTGTTCCAGATAAAAGTCATCTTCTTTGGCTACCCATTCCGACATAGCTGCACTTTCTGCTAGACGTGCCATCCGAGATTCTTCCTCTTCTCGCAATGCTTGCTCCTTTTCTCTCTCAGCTCGCTTTTGATTCAGACGAGCAATTTCCTCCTTTGCTTCTATTCTCCTTTCTTCATCTCTTCTTTGCGCTTCAGCCGGTGTCATTCCCATCTTTTTCTCTTTTTCTGCCTTTTTACCCCACCTAAATTGTGTTCCAATACTACTATCATTAAATGGATTGGCTTCCGAGCTATATAGAAGGGTCTCGGCAGCTTTTGCTCGTCTTTCAGCTTCCACTTCTCCAATTCCACTTCTACTTTCCTTTTTCCGCTTTCGAGCTGATCGCTCATCTGATGTTTCCCTAGTCTTTCTCTCTTTTCTTCTTCTTCGCCGTCGTTCTTCTTCGTCCTCATCACTAGAGTAACTGCTGTGGCGCCTTCGATGTTTTCGTTCTAATACGTCTCTCTCTTCATCTTCTTTACGATTTCGAGAGCTGTGGAATTGATCATCTCGAGTTGAGGTTTTTTCGTAATCTCGATTTCTATCAACATTTCGATGTCGAGAGGATGATGCGTACCTCTGTTCTGGTGAAGCTGAGCGGGGCATTCTTAATTGATCACAATAAAGTCAGAAGAAGTCAAGACAAAATAAAAACAGAGTATATAAGTAAAGATTACTGGAGTGGAGTTAGGAATGACACGTGGTTCATATTTTAGCTACTCTACCATGATGGATATTTGTATATTTAGAAAGAGTAATGTATACCCTCCTTGCTTTACTTTGTGCGCCTCGCTCTTCATATGTCGAGGTCTACACCAGGTAGTCACTCGCCTGCTCCAGCTCGAGGGGCCGGTGTGATGCACCCCAAAGGGGCTCAGTCGCAGCAGAACCAGCAAAGTCAAGCAGCGGCAGTTTCAGCATCAATACCTGGCCCCTCGGCATTAGTCAAAGAGCTTCGATCTTTACTTTCGCAGCCAGTCAAAGTGGGTCTAGAGGATGGTAGGCAACATGTTGGTCTACTTTGGGCTTTCGATGCAGTCTTGGGAGCCCTAGTTCTCGAGATACCTAAATCGGTGACACCTGGTATCTCTCTCCCCGCAACCGAAGACTTCCCCACTACAGCGGCTGCCTTTCCAACTTCGACCTTATCCTCTCTTAAAGTAGCTGCTCAAGGGGGTGACGCCAGTGGTTCAAAAACCAATTTTCACATAATAAAGTTAGGAATTGTATCAAAAGTGGAGAAATTGCAGGGATCAAATGCCACAGCTTTAGAAAAAGCAAAATTGACTGAGATTAGTCGTGATATCAATGTGGCAGCCGCTGAAGCTAGAGAAAAAGCAGCTACCAGCGAAGCCTTAAAAAGAGCAGCTAGGATAGGTGTTGATGTTAGTCCTCTGGGCCAAGAGGTCTTTGATGCACTCAACAAAACGTGAGTATATGATCTTTTCGGTTAGTCAAATAGGAATATCTTTGATTGACCTGTTTTTCCTACTGTAGATTGCCATGTCGCTGGTCTGATCGTCATATAATAGTCATGGATGAAATTGTTATTGTAAGTTTCAAGAGGATCAGGTGTATACGGATATTACTGACAGTCCTTTCAATGAAACCTTTAGTCTCCTGACAAGTACGACACAGCAGCTGTTCCGAATTACCAACTATCTACATTACAAGCCTTGGCTGAGGGCAAAGAAGTTCCAGGTGTGCCAGAAGATGGCAAAGCAAAAGCAACGAGATGGCAGAGGGTCAGCAAGGTCTTGGACGGAGAAAGAAAAAAGATCATGGCGAGGAATGCAGGCGGGGGAAGCTAAAAATTAAAAGCTTACCAAAAATCGAAGGAATGGAGAAGAGGGGAAGATCATTACTTGTATTTGTAGCCTTCCTCCTCTTCTATGTTTATGTGCTTTACAAAAGGTGCCAATTTAAAAAAGGAAGCCTGGCTTGCACCAATCTGTCTCAAGTCTACGCATTAATTGATCTGATAGCAAGTATAACGAAATATTTCGATTAGTAGTATTCGTCTTCGCTCTCTTCTGCTTCCACATCGGCTGCGAAGGGACGAAATTCGGCACTATCTTGCGCTCGTCGTAATCTTCGACTGACTTCAGCTTCATCATCACCACTCGAGTAACCACTTCCTCCAAAGTGGCTCAGACCGACAGGTAGAAATGCTAGACCATGAATGACGCCGATGAGGATCAGCGCAAACCAAAGAGAGGCGTAATACAATTTGAGTCTGCAAAGGGAAGATTAGGGGAGGAGTAAATCAGTATTGTCACTTTGTACTAATTCTTTCTAACCTAGAACTTACATTTCCGACTGTGCCCAAAAAAGAACAGAAATTCCAACTAGTTTGGTACCAGTAATTCCGCTGACTACAGCAGGTCCTACGTCAACGAGAGCAGCCCATATTCGGTCATCCCTTTCCTTTTGAGCCATTGGATGACGCCTACTTAGAGATCCAGGTGCCCTCATGAATGCACGAGCCACATGAGCACAAAACTCTACGCAGATCGCACTACAAACTGCCAGATTTACCAGAGTAAGAGCATTTAATCCAATGCCGAGAGTTGCCATTACAGCAGCCACGCAAAAGACTGCATTGGAAATACAAATTCCTACAATAATCGAAGTGCGTATGGAGCCCAATAATAGCCAAGTCACTACCAAGATAGCTGCAAGGGAACCACCCAAAAGTTGAAGGGCCAACCTGTCGAGGTACAAATATTGATCGAAAAAGGGTGAAAAGAGAGAGTAAGCAAAAACACTCAAATGTTGATTATCATTTGTTTCTCGATTGCGTGCTATTATGTCCGAGGATATCCTCTCTGTAGAAGAAAGCGCATCGATAAAATCGGCTTGAGATCGCAGTGGGGTGTGAAAGGTACGGAAATGAGAAGCAATGACCTTGTTAGTCTCTTCATCGATGGATAAGGCACTGGAGTAGGCTGCTTGACCACCTAGAGGACATTCGGCATCAGTTGGACTCTTAAGCCACTGTCGTAGATAATTCATAAATTCATTCCCTTCTGGCATGCCATCCAATGTAATATTCCAAGCTTTTGAACGACCTTTGAAGCAAGGTTGACAGTCATATTCACTGTCTGAAGAAGTACAGAAGACTTCTGGGTTCTTTATTTTCACTCGACAGCATGATTCTAAAACTGGATTGAGCCATTGAAAAAAGTCATCAATCCAAGCACTGGCAGGTTCAGCCAGGAAGCTAACTTCTGGTCTAATACGCTCTCCTTCCAAAGTATTGGCTAGGGAAAGGGATTCACAGGTAGTAAATCGTCCGCAAAGGGCTTGTTGTCCTGCTCTAGTAGTCACGTCCACATCTTTAGCTACAAAGTAAAGTGGTGGTCCGACGTCTAAATACGTATCAATAGCATCGAAATAATTGCGCAAATACGATCCAGCCGGAAGTGCCAAACGTTGGTCTAGACCCATGTGTATGTGTCGAATGCCTATGCAGCTAAGTGCAAAGGTAGTACCAAATAGAATCATGACTGCACGCTTTACTCTTGGCTTGATAAGAGTAGGAGCATAGTACCGCCTAAAGAAGCGACCGAGAGGTCCTTCGCTGGAGATTCCATGAGTAGAGCCTAGAGCTAGATTGTCGAAATTGGAGGCGCCATTGGGATTCGAAAGAGAAGGAGCAAGCTTGATACAAGGTAGACAATCAAGTCTTTGTGACTCAACTCGATCTGCATCCAAAGCCATAGCAGCTACAAAAACGGTACATTGCAGTGTAGCTACAAAAGCCATACTAGCTGCTGCATAAAGTGCAAAGTGTCGAACAGCTGGCATAGGAATTGTAGAACCAAGTAAAAAAGCGCAAACTTGTACAGAGGCACTAAGTAAAATACTAGGTCCCACTCTAGATAGACTACGAGCTGCCCTTTCCACTGCATCAACGTGGTACATGGCACCACTATTACTTCTAGATAATCTAGTTCCATAAGTTGCACCTTCCTCAAGACTACCCTCATCATCTTCATCTTCATCTTGTACTCCTTGAGTCATTCGAGATGAAGCATAAGGATTTGCTGTGCTAGCTAAACCATTTTGGCGGTCCATTTCACCGGCCAAAAGGAATATGTTGTCTACTCCGACGGCCAAAAGGAGAAAAGGTAGAACTTCTGCAATCACTAAAGTGACTTTCACTCCCAAAGCACTGAACAAACCGACTGCCGATGAAACTGAAGCAAGTACGACCAGAATACCAAACAGACCTAAGCTGAACTTGCTATGAATAAATAGTCGACGAACAAGACTACCACTTTTTGACCCTGATTGACCTCCTCCTCGATTGGTACTTCTTGAAGGCATGAACGACATGATACGACCTGCTAGACCACTACGATGAGGCATTCCATGAGGTCGAGAGCTGGTATGATTTTGTATGCTAGTATCGGAAGACCCGCCGAGGGTTAAGGAAGCGTATAAGAACATGACTAGGTAAGACAAGACTACAATTACCACGTCTGTATTCCCTGCTCTACCTAGCTCCTGTTCTAAACTGCTCTCGGTACTGAGAAACAATGTTAGCCCCAACTCTCGCCTTTTGACACCCAATGGATGTTCTTCCACGTTGCCGATTCCTGCTATAGAGAACAACAAAGCTTCCAATGCCACTTCCCATTCTTGAGCTTTCTCCACTTCCTGAACTTCCAGGCTATTAGACACCACCCATGTCGTCACCAAGGATCTAGCATCTGTCGCTGCACTCTTCTCTGGAACACCACCGAGAATAATATTTCTCTTTAGAGGCTGACCAAACGCAGGAAGGCATTCAGCAGGCGTTTTCGCGCATTCATTCAATTTTGATTTCCAATTGTCAGCATTGACGTCTGCACCAGCCAAATCATCGCCAAAGTAGCCCATAATTGATTGTACCACACATGGACCTCCACTCCCTGATGGTGCGAAACAGACATCCTGAAATGTGGTACCATTTGGTGAAATCAGCTTTCGGACTTCTTCCTCCACTTGAGCCCACCATTGTAACCTCGGCCAAGTCAAGACTGGCTCCACGGAACCTAAGAATTCTTGCCATACTTGGCCTTGATGATTTTTACCAGCTTTTGACTGTTGCGCAGCGCTATTATCCATGACGAATACTTGCTGAGTTCGATAGAAAGGTCCGAAATGCTCATCAAAGTAGGCCTTGCGATGCCTCGCTTCAGATCCTGGACTAACCCAGAGCCGAACTGGGTCAGTTTCTACCTCAAATGACTTCCATCCTAAATTTGCTATCCCGACCACAAGTAAAGCAAAGGCAAATGTAATAAGTGGATATGAAGCACACTTGTGCCCCAATTTGTAGAAGAATTTACTTAACCACACACTAGGAGCATAAGTTCGTGGTTGAGAAGAAGAAAGAGCATTCATATCACCACCACCCACTGCACCTCTTGATCCAAGGCCCATACCAGCAAGTATGCCTCTACCACGAGCTGGTCCAGCTGACGAAGCTGAGTCTTCATCCACGTCTTCAGCAGAAGCACCTAATAGACGTCCCTCTGTACCTGAGCTGGTGGATGTTCTAACGCCTTCTCCAGGTTCATCTGAATTCAAGCGGACTCTTTCATACCCACTGCTCTCGCTTGTTACACTGATACCACTGGTACGATGGTGCAAAGCTGCCCTCTTACGATTACTGCGTCGGCCGAACCCAAAGCCCATCACAAAAGCACTCACAGCTAGTGAGTAGAGAATGACAATGAAAATCGAGTAGCAGGATAAGTGTGAACCACCTGGTAAAGTCAAATTGCAAGTCTCTTGGTGATTTGGTGCTGGAAGGAATGGTAGTGGTTCGCAAACGGAAGGACAATCAGTACAAGCGCACCGTGAAAGTAAATTGTCATCGTCACATCTTCTGGCTTTGGAATTCATCGGTATAGGGGGTGAAGAACCGTTGTAGACTCTGACTTCGCCACCTTTGCCGTCAACATGAGGAAAATTAATCTGAAAAGGACTGCCAACAAGGGGTCGCTCATCACCCATGTATTTGAGAAATGCATCAGCATTCTTTGCCGCACCTCCTAAAAGATCCATAGCAAAGGCGTTTCCTGGTCCAAACTTGACATTCTTACAGCTTTCGTAAAAGGTGTCACGCCATTCCTCTCCGACATAATAGTCAATCTCCTTCACTGCTATATCACCATCAACTCCACCGGAAGTCTTCTGAGTTTGACGAATTTCCAGGTAAGTCGACTGATTAGGACCACAAGTCATTGAACAAAAAAGTTGCCGAAAATTATTCCGACACGCGGGACACCCAGAGACAAGAGGTTCTGCCTGTTCCAAGTTTGATTGCAAAGCATCTACTTGATCTTGAGTACAGCAAAGTGGGCCATTTGCAAAGTCTTGTCCACAAACAGAGATTACAGACTGTCGAAGTGATTCGGGAGGATCTAGGGCCTTTACCTCCTCTAAAGCGCAAGGCAGGTCTGGAGAGAAGATGGACTTCTTGCCGCATTGACCCCTCATATTGCATCTTCCCTCTCTCCTCATAAGAGAATCCCTACTCTGCGAGGTGCTAACCGTCATATTGATGGAATGTAGGGAGGAAAGATGGTGGAAGTGATGCAAGCTTCGATGCTAGATCCTCACTGTCATTGGACACTCCCACGAAAGTTGGCGCGTGCGAGGCAAAAGACAACCATTCACGTGGTTCTGAGCTAAGAGTAGTTCATGACTCCATTAAAGTATTCTGTTCCATCTTCTTCTCAAACCCCATTTGAAAGGTCACTCTTTACGCACAGTACTCGATCATGGCAAACGCTTCCCTTTCGGAAGAAGAGATTGCCAACAGACTTCAAAGATGGTCTGGCAGGCTTCAGAGTCTGCCAAGTATTGCTTTACCAACAGATTATCCTCGACCTACAACTTCTCAACTAGTACAAGCCGTTTCCTCTCTTCACCTCTCTGGTAAAGCAAGAACAGCACTTGTACGACTAGCAGTTCATCATGACCTTGAGAATGGCAATCTAGAAGCAGATGAAGATGCAGAGGAAGAGGACGATAACGAAGATAAAGTCTTGAAGGGAGATGCAGGAACACCTTCCCCTTTCCACTTACTCCTTGCCGCTTTTGTTACAGTCATGCACCGATATACTGGAGATACTGATATCGTCATTGGTTCTTCTAGTCCTCTAACGGGAGAACCTATAATCTTGCGGATCCCTTTGGAACCAGTGGATCCATTTTGGCAGGTTGTCCGAAAAATTCAGCAAGTAGAGAAAGAAGCAGCAGAAGATTATGTGCCATATGATGATATAGTTGAGCAGATGGAATCAAAGAAGGATAGCAATGCTTCTTCGGGCCCAATCTCCCCCATCTTTCGAGTTCGATTCTTTGATGAAAGTGGAGCGAGACAACGAAAATTTATGCAAAGTACTAGTCTCACCACTGACTTGACTGTCTTTATCACTCGACCTGGCGTTGAAATTGGAGCGGCCAAGGAAGGAGATTTATCGACAAGTTCGGAAACGATCAGAAAAAATAATCAAGTCTCCTCACCAACGGCACCTTCTAGAGGCTCAGTTGTCCCAGACCTTTCATTGCAAGTATCATACAATGCTTTAATTTTCTCATCGGCTAGGACGAAGCTACTGCTTTCACATCTATCTCATATCATCATTGCTGCAGCCAACAATCCTGCAGTTCTCGTTGGTACAGTCGGTCTTAGGACTTTGGCTGAAAATTCAGTGTTGCCTGACCCTCGTAAAGATCTCGACTTTTGCGGATTTCAAGGAAGTATTACCAGTATTTTTGAAAGAAATGCAAAGAGTCACCCTGACAGAAGATGTTTGGTCGAATCGCTACCTATGCAAGAATCAACTGCGATATCAATGCCACCACCTGCTAGCAATATTCGAGAAATTTCTTACAGACAACTAGATGAAGCAAGTAACATCTTAGCCCATCATTTGGTGGTATCAGGTTTGAAAAGAGAAGAAGTTGTCACTGTATATGCACATCGTGGAGCCGATCTAGTAGTAGCAGTGCTGGGAACTCTTAAAGCTGGTGGTACTTTTAGCGTCATTGATCCAGCATATCCCCCCAGTCGCCAGAATATCTACCTTCAAGTCGCTAAACCTCGTGCTATAGTGGTTCTTGCAAAGGCCGGAAAATTGCACAATTCGGTGCGAAAGTGTATTGAAGAAGAATTGGACATTCGAACCGAAGTTCCTGCGTTAGAGCTGCTGGAGGAGGGCCACTTGGTAGGTGGAAAGGTCGGGACTCAAGATATCCTTGATACAGTTCAAAACAAAGCGAAAGAAAGTACTAACTTGCTGTTGGGACCGGATAGTGTAGCAACTCTTTCTTTTACCTCAGGCTCCACTGGTATTCCTAAAGGAGTAAGAGGTCGGCATCATAGCTTGACTCACTTTTTTCCATGGATGGGACAGCGTTTCGAGCTTAATTCTCAATCTCGCTTTACTATGCTTAGTGGAATCGCACATGACCCTATACAGAGAGACATCTTTACACCTTTATTCTTTGGAGCAGAACTACATATACCTACAGCAGATGATATCGGAACTCCTGGAAGGTTGGCTGAATGGATGGCAGCAACCAAAGCTACAGTCACACATCTAACACCTGCTATGGGACAATTGCTATCAGCTCAAGCAGTAGCACAGATACCAACATTGAAGAATTCCTTCTTCGTAGGAGATGTATTAACAAAACGAGATTGTACCCGTTTGCAAGCTTTGGCCTCAAATGTTCGAATCATCAACATGTATGGTACTACAGAAACTCAGCGAGCAGTAAGCTACTTTGAAATTCCAGCCGTTTCAGAAAAGCCTACCTTTTTAGCAACTCAAAAAGATATTATGCCGGCCGGTCAAGGAATGATTGATGTTCAATTGTTGGTAGTAAATCGAAACGAAAGGACAGCAACTTGTGCTGTAGGTGAAGTGGGAGAAATTTACGTACGATCAGGAGGTTTAGCAGAGGGCTATTTAGGCCCAACAGAGGTTACTGCCGAAAAATTCATTTCGAATTTTTTGGCAAAAGACTCTATTTTTGAAGACATACTCAAGGACAAACCAGAAGGCCAATACTGGAAAGGTGTGCGAGATCGAATGTATCGAACAGGTGATCTAGGACGATATTTGCCAGATGGTACAGTAGAATGTACAGGAAGAGCAGATGATCAAGTCAAGATCCGTGGATTCCGAATTGAATTAGGTGAAATTGATACACATCTCAGTCGACATGCTCATGTGCGGGAAAATGTAACCTTGGTTCGAAGAGATAAAGATGAAGAAAAAGTATTAGTCAGTTACTTTGTTCCTGGAGCAGGAGCAAATTCCTTTGAAGAAGCAAGTGCAAGTGAAAATGAACAACCAAGTTCTACTTCCAAAGATCTAGTACGAGGTATGAAACGTCATCGAAAACTGATCAAAGATATTCGAGAACATCTTAAAAAGAAGTTACCAGCCTACTCTATTCCTACTCTCTTTGTACCTTTGGGTAAGATGCCATTGAATCCAAATGGAAAGATTGATAAACCAGCTTTACCTTTTCCTGATACTGCTTTGGCTAGTGCAGCAATGACAGAGACTAGCAACAATCAAAAGACAAAGGACGGTGTCAAGGATGGAGGTAAAGAGTTAAGTCAGACAGAACAATCAATTTCTCAAATATTTAGTCAATTACTACCATCTTGTCCTCAACCTGTTCCGATTGATGAATCCTTTTTCGATTTGGGTGGTCACTCTATTCTCGCTACTAGATTGATTTTTTCAATGCGCAAAACTTTTGTGGTCAATATTCCACTGGGAGTGGTATTTGATTGTCCTACAATTGAAGGATTAGCACTTCAAGTAGATGAACTCAAGCATGCAGATTTGAATATTGGTGCCGATCCAAGTGCATCCAATGGGCTCGTTCAGACTGCCAACAAGGCTCCGAACGGACCACAAGAGGTAGAGCAAGCTATCGTAGGGGAAGATAATTATGACGAAGACGTTGGAATATTGGCTGCTAGTCTACCAGAATCTTTTGTTACAAGTGGTGCACTTTCTAATCTGTCTTCTTCCTCTTCTCCTTCCATTTCTACACCTCAGACTGTGCTTCTAACGGGAGCAAGTGGATTCCTAGGAGCTTTCCTACTTCGAGATCTCTTGGCATTGCGAACAAAACAAATTAATAGAGTTATTGCTCACGTTCGAGCAAAAGATACCGAGACTGCAATGAATCGACTTCGTGAAAGTGGTTTAGCAAGGAATTGTTGGCAAGAAAGTTGGGTGAAAGAAGGTCGTTTAAAGGTGGTTGTTGGCGATTTAATTATGGATCGACTTGGATTGAGCTTATCGGATTGGAATAATCTGGCTCAAGAAGTAGATGCAGTCATTCATAATGGTGCTTTGGTACATTGGGTATACCCCTACAGCAAACTTCGATCGGCAAATGTAGTCTCTACTGCCATTGCTATTAATTTTTGCGCAATTGGAAAGCCAAAGACGTTCACCTTTATCTCGTCAACGGCAGCTCTAGATACAGACTACTATGTTCGACTATCTGATAGTATCATTCATGCAACCGATAGTGGCGAATCCACAGCAACGTCTTTACATGGCGTTCCAGAGACTGATGAACTCATGGGAAGCTCAAGAGGTTTAAAAGCTGGTTATGGTCAATCTAAATATGTCGGAGAGAGATTGACCATGCTTGCTGCTCAAAAAGGATTACGAGCAAGTATTATCAGACCAGGTTACGTTGTGGGCGATAGCCAAACTGCGGTTACAAATACAGATGATTTCCTTTGGAGATTAGTCAAAGGTAGTATCCAGCTTGGTTTGGTTCCCGATATGCATAACACGGTAAATATGACACCAGTCGATCATGTAGCACGTATCGTATCTCTTGCTTGCATAGATACCATCTATCAGGATAAAAGTAGTAAGGGAACCTTTGCTAAAGTTTATCACGTTACAGGTCACCCAGAGATTCGATATAATGACATGCTTGGTGCCCTTCGTATCTATGGTTGGCCCGTAGACAAGATTGAATATGTTTTGTGGAGGGCAAAACTTGAAGAGCATGTCTTGAGTGCCAAGACTCAAGAGGAAGAAACCAATGCATTATTCCCATTACTCCATTTTGTTCTTGATGATTTACCTACGTCGACAAAATCAGCCGAATTAGATGATCAGAACACTCAAAATTTACTTCAAAAGTATAAAGAAAACAATGTAATTATGGGAGTGGAAGAGAAGCTAATCGGAATCTATCTGGCTTGGCTAGTGGCAGTAGGCTACTTGAGCAAACCTACCTTAAAGGAAGGAGAAGTACTTGGTCAAGGCGCTAATCATAAAATGGTCAAAGGCTTGCCAATGTTGGAAGGTGACATTTTCAAGGCTATGGGTAGAGGGTCAGCCAATTAGACATGTTACATTTATTGCTTCTTCTTGTACGCTAGCACACTACAAATAATAGATGCTTTCTCTTCATTTACTGACACTAATCTGTCTATGGTCGATGGTAGTGTGATCATGACAAATATTTCATGAAAGATGTATTACTACAAAGTTTTCTTCTTGTGGCTTGAATGTTGGAGAGGTAATTGCACAGAGATTCCAAGCAATAAATAAATCAAGGTATCCCATGTAAATGCACCCAATCGGACTTTTCTCTCGCAGTCATGATAGAGGTGAAAGGGATGGAGAATTTTGAATGACCTTGCACCTACAATAAAGACTGCTAATGAGTAAAGAAGAAAATTAAAAGATTTGAAGCGGCAAAAATTGAGAACAAAAATGGGCAAGAAGAAAAAAAAAAAAAATCAGTCCTCGATTTTCCACGTGTGAGATTAAGAGGCAAATGCATTTTTAGCCTACAGTTACAAGTTTACTTTCTTGAGTTAGAGCTTGCTACCCACAGATCTCACATCACATCCGCCTATAGAGGAATACTCCAGAGAATAAATGGCTTCAAGTTCCATCATATCGGGTCCTATCCCGCCTCCTAGGTCATTACCAGTGACAGAACCTCAACCGGCATCCAATTCCTTAGCGCTCAAATACCGTGGAGCAACAGTAGAAGATTTACAACTATCACCAGCTGTTTGCGTACCTACGACGGCCAGTATTGGAGCAGCATTACAAGTTGCTTTTGATCATGACTATGAACAATTACCCGTTCTTTCAAGCTCAAATGGAAATAGAAAGCTACTTGGATACCTGGATGTAAAGAAGTTGAGAGCAGAAGTAGAGGCCGGCAGGCTGGAGGAGAGTAAGGGTGTTTTGGAGAATATGGTTAAATTTGGAGCGAGTAAAGCAGGTGTGAAAGAGAATAATACATATACCCTTATAAGTCCAGAAACAGGATTAGGTGAACTTGAAGGTGAGTGGTTTCTATATTACATTGTCATGAGAGTGGCTTAAGATCTTCTTCACTCGGAATTACAGCTTTTTTGAGCACATATCCCTTTGCTCTAGTAACGGATGCATCACGATCTTTTGTTTTGGCAGTGGCAACAAGAGAAGATCTCTCAAAGTATGCACAGAGACGAGGATTAGAAGAGTCTAATGGTATGGTTGGTAATACTACGCCTAGGAAATCAAGTCGAGATACAGATATGCCAGACGCAACCATGAGACCAACAGAGCAAGTACCACTAAATCGAAGAGAAGAGGAAGAAAAGAGAAAAGATCGAACATTGGCCGAATTTCTCTCTATGCTTGATGGCTATAAACCTTTGATTCCAGATGAAGTAACAGATCATTATTTAGAAAAAGTTGGTTTCGAATGTGAAGATATTCGCCTGTGAGTGCAAGAGGGGTGTCTTGGTGGAGCTTGGCGAATTCTGATTCCTACTCTCTCCTTTTGATTGCAGGAAACGACTTCTGTCACTGGCTGCCGAAAAATTCGTGGCTGATATTGCTGCAGATGCTTTTCAATACGCCCGGATCCGAACGACTGGCGCTGCTAGGCCAAAGGGAACAGCTGGAGGCTCATCTGCTACTGCTGCAGCTGCAGCTGCCGCCGCCGCCGCCGCTGCGAGTTCAAATGCTACCGGTAAAGACCGATCAAGGACGGTTCTTACTATGGACGACTTGAGCGTTGCACTGGCAGAGTACGGTATCAATTGTCGTCAAAGTCCCTTCTATCGTTGATATGGAGAATTCCCCATTCTGTGATTATTCGATGTGAAGTAAGGACTTGGGCAATTGTAATAAATCATAAAATAGTCAATTATAGACTTCCTTAGTTTTGCTGTCTAGTTGTACAGGTAATAATAGAGAAACCCATCAATCCATCCCTAAAGTGAAAAGTGGAAAATGATTAAGTTTATTTCAATAAGTAAGTTCTTTAGAAAGGACTCACAATGCAAGAACAGTAGGCCTAGTCCGCTCCCTATCAGAAAGATGCACAAAAATTTGCTAGCCTGGCGATTGTTGTCTTTTGCTTTCTGTAGCTGCTCGTTTCCTTTTCCCACTTCTAGTGTATGACCGATTGCTTCTTGATTGAGATGATCTGCCACTTCTGCTTGACTGCCCAGATGCTGTATTAATTGTGTTTGTAATTCCGAGATCTCAGTCAAATTTCTTTCTGCTGCTTCAACGGCAGCAAGATCTTCATTTAGTGATTTGATTAAAGCTGAAGATTCTTGCTCAAATTGCTGTACTTGTTGTGGTGTCAATTGTGAAGATGAGAAATTTATTTGCAATGTTATCGTATTATCTTCATCGCTTGGATTAAATATTGTTTTCGCCTTGCTACTACTGACACTACCAGCTACAGATGTTTGTTGTTCAATACTTCCATTACCTCGACTACCAGTTGCTGCAGCTGCAGATCCTGCCATGTTTATTCTCCGCCTTTGTTGCGATCGTAACCGAGCTTCTTGCATCTCTCCTAATCTACCATTTGTTTGTGCTAGCGCTTTGCTGAGGTATTGCATGATTGAAGCTCTGTGTTGACTCAGCTGCTCGCCGTATAAAGGGTGCGTTCGGCCTAGAATTGACGACGTAGAAGCACTTCCAAGAAGTCTTGAGAAAGGATTAGCCGAGAGAGAAGGTGTTGTTCGCTTCCGAACTGCAAGAAAAGTTGAATCATTTTACAATTTCTTACCCTCAAATCCCAGCACACTTTTCGATCTCACCTTCTTCCCCCTTCTCCAACTCTTTGATCCGCGCCAGACATCTCTTGATCATCACCTTGACTTGAAATTCAATTTCGTCCCTCTCCTTGTCGGTTAGACTCGTCACTCCCTTCCACAATTCTAGCGCATTCTTTTCTTCTTTTCCGATATTTACATCACGTCTCACTGACCCTGAGTCTATTGATAAGTAAGGTCTTCGGATGGACTGAAGGAACTCAGCTACGCTTTGAATGCTCCGATGCTTCATGTGAGTGGTATAAGTACCAAGAAGGACAGACAAAAGCAACATGACTTCAATACTCACCACCTTTCTAGCCTCGCCTATCCACTCTTCATCTGCTTTTTTCAGACGGAGGCAATCTTTTTCTTTTTGAGACAAGCCCTGCCCGCTCTTTTCTTTGAGCCTTGAAGCGTTCACCCACTCTTGGCTAAGTATAGGTCCTAATAAATCATCTCTTTGCTTTTCCCATCTGCGCCGCCTTTGATCATATTCTTCATTACGAGTAGTCAAATCTCTAAAGATTTGTGTATAGTCATT
Source organism: Exobasidium cylindrosporum (assembly GCA_023273805.1). Lineage (NCBI taxonomy): Eukaryota > Fungi > Basidiomycota > Exobasidiomycetes > Exobasidiales > Exobasidiaceae > Exobasidium > Exobasidium cylindrosporum. The sequence goes on from CP096878.1 coordinate 3,593,665, forward strand.
GCTTCGATTTGAACCTACAGAAAATAATTGCTCGCCTGCCGCTGCATTTCCTTTCACCGGGCTCATCATGGCAGCTTAGGAAGGTGTTGATGGATTTCGTAAAAGAGGGAACAGACTTTCATTTTACTTTCTGGAGGCGCGTGCGAGAAAATCAGAGGTGTGTCTGCGATCTGTATAGCTACACAGATACACATCAGAATAGAGATGTCGGTGTGACTAGGTGCTATAGTGCTCGTATACTGAATGGAATCTCGATAAGAGCATGTAGGTAACGCAATAGTAGAGCATATATGACTATATTACAGTGTGAGTGCTTTTGCAGCGAATGCTAGATAGGAGTCGCAAAGGGATGCGATTGCTTTCAGAGTATTCCACCTTTACATTTTCCTCTGTTAAGCTGTAGGCTCATCAAAAATGTCACCGATTTCTTCATCATATAGGAAAAAGGTAAAAGAATTTTAGCCTTTCCCGAAAGAAGAAAAAAAAAATACCACTCGTTTGTCTCATCTATCTACCCACCTTTTTGATATCTCTCTCGAATGCGCTCATCTAGTAGCTGATAGACAATTACATCCTTGTCAGCTAAGCTCTTATTCTTCAAGCAAAGTCTACGTTCTTACTTTTTCTTCTCCTCGACGTTCCATCTCGCCAGCGAATGGCATTGAATTCGAAGCTCCATTTATTGCTCTTTTACCATTCCCTTCGTGATAATCTTCCTCTACTCTCTCTGATTTGCCTTGAATTCGTTTCTTTGCCATGCTTGACAATGTTCGTGAGTCTGCAAACTCAAATGGGGGAGTTCCAGACATGACGAGTGTGGGCGTGTAGTTATGCTCGGATTGAGTTCTCCCATTATCAAGGGTATTTTGGTTTGAGGAGTAAATTACTGGTAGAGTGTGTATCACGTGATGCTTACTTGTTTGAGATAGGAAAGCATTTCTTCTGCGCGTAAAAAAAATGTGATGAAGTGATGACAGACGTCGCCACTTTTTCACCTTTACTAACTCAATCCTTTGTCAAGTAATACTTGTCATGGCTGCACCACCGCCAGGGTTCAATGGGCCACCGCCCACTGGTCCATCAGCAATGCGAGCAACTATGAATGGTGTTGCTTCTTCTTCACAAGAGCCTATTCGACTGACGCAGGAACAATTAATGCAAAAGTCAAGAAAATGGCAACAAAGTCAAAGTAGACGATTTGGTGATAGAAGGGGAAAGACTGGATTTATTGATACTGGAAAACAAGAATTACCACCAGAACATGTTCGAAAGATTGTCAAAGATCATGGAGATATGAGCAATAGAAAATTTCGTAATGACAAGAGAGTTCATTTGGGTGCTCTCAAGTATGTACCCCATGCTATGATGAAATTGATGGAAAATATTCCAATGCCATGGGAGGTGAGCATGTTTCTTAAACAATAGCACTACTGGTCTTCGAAATAATAACACTTTTCACCGTTTGCCTTTCTTGCAGCAAATCCGTGAAGTACCAGTAGTATATCATGTTTCAGGTGCCATCACCTTCGTTAACGAAATTCCGCGGGTAATTGAGCCAATTTATCATGCACAATGGGCAGCAATGTGGTTGGCCATGAGAAGGGAGAAAAGAGACCGTCGACACTTTAAGAGAATGCGCTTTCCTCCATTTGATGACGAAGAGCCACCACTGGATTACGGTGACAATGTTCTGGATGTCGAGCCATTGGAAGCTATTCAACTTGAATTGGATGAAGAGGAAGACGAATCAATTATAGACTGGTTTTACGATCATAAACCACTCGTTGATAACCAGAGACATGTCAATGGGCCTTCCTACAAATTTTGGTCTTTGGATCTTCCTCAGATGGCCGCCCTTCATCGTCTAGGAAAGACTTTGCTATCTGACTTTGCCAGTGGAGATCGAAATTACTTTTACCTTTTCGATGACAAGAGTTTTTTCACTGCAAAAGCTCTAAATGTAGCTATTCCGGGAGGACCCAAATTCGAACCCCTCTTCCGAGATGTGGAAAATTACGATGAAGATTGGACCGAATTTAATGACTTGAGAAAGATTATCATCAGACAACAAATCCGAACCGAATACAAAGTTGCTTTCCCTCATCTTTACAACAGTCGACCTCGATCGGTACACATTGGTGTCTACCACGAACCGAAGAATGTCTATATTCGCACGGAAGATCCAGACTTGCCTTGCTTCTATTTTGATCCTGTCATTAATCCAATCTCCTCTCGAGGGCTGGCTAACGTTGACACTTTCCGACCTAATTACGATAATGGGGAAGTAGTGCTGAGTCATGAAGATGACGTATTTGGTCAAGATGTTGAAGGCGATGATGAATTGCCTGATGGAGTTGCTTTCTCACTTCCTGACAATGTGGCACCATTTTTAGAGGATGAAGAGCTGAGTAATCATTTGACAGCAGATGCTATAGCACTTTGGTGGGCTGCACCACCCTACAATCGACGTAGCGGTCCAACTCGAAGAGTTTTGGATGTTCCATTGATCAAATCTTGGTATTTGGAGCACTGCCCACCTGGTCAACCAGTGAAAACAAGAGTGTCCTATCAAAAGCTACTTAAACGTTACGTTGCCAATTGTCTAACAAGTCGACCACCTAAATCAGGAACGAAAAAGTATCTTCTTCGTCAACTGAAAGGAACCAAGTTCTTCCAGACCACGACACTTGATTGGGTGGAAGCAGGTTTGCAAGTAGTTCGTCAAACTTTTAATATGCTAAATCTTCTCATCCACCGTAAAGGTCTTCACTATCTCCATCTTGATTACAATCTCAACCTAAAACCGGTCAAGACTTTGACGACAAAGGAGAGAAAGAAGAGCAGATTTGGCAATGCATTTCACTTAGTTCGAGAGCTTGGTCGTTTGGTCAAGATAGTCGTTGACTCGTTTGTCATGTATCGATTGGGTAATGTTGACGCTTTTCAACTTGCTGATGGACTCCAATATACCTTCAATCATATCGGTACTCTAACAGGAATGTATCGATACAAGTACAAGTTGATGCATCAAATTCGTGCTTGTAAGGATCTCAAACACGTCATTTACCATCGATTTAATTCCGGTCCAGTTGGAAAGGGACCAGGTGTAGGATTCTGGGCTCCATCTTGGCGAGTTTGGATGTTTTTCTTTCGAGGTATCGTGCCCCTTTTGGAACGTTGGTTGGGCAATTTGTTGGCTCGTCAATTTGAGGGAAGAAATACAAAACAAGCAAGTACGATTACAAAGCAAAGAGTCGAATCACACTTTGACTTGGAGTTGCGAGCTGCTGTCATGTCTGATCTATTAGATATGTTACCCGAGTCAATGAAAAATAACAAGGCAAAGACATGTCTATCTCACTTGACGGAAGCTTGGCGATGCTGGAAAGCAAATGTACCTTGGAAAGTACCAGGAATGCCAACACCAATCGAAAATCTTATCTTGAGATATGTCAAGAGCAAAAGTGATTGGTGGACTTCGGTAGCACACTACAACCGTGAAAGAATTCGTAGAGGTGCTACTGTAGATAAGACGGTAGCAAAGAAGAATTTGGGACGATTGACTAGGTTATACCTTAAAGCTGAGCAAGAACGACAAAATTCTTACCTCAAAGATGGACCTTATATTACGTCAGAAGCAGCTGTGGCCATCTATACTTCCACAGTACACTGGCTTGAATCTAGACGATTTCAGCCAATTCCGTTCCCTTCGCTCAACTTTAAGCATGATACCAAGTTACTGGTCTTGGCTCTAGAAAAATTGAAGGAAGCTTACAGCGTCAAAGGTCGACTTAATCAAAGTCAGCGAGAAGAATTGGCACTTGTCGAGCAAGCATTTGACAATCCTCACGAGACACTGGCTAGAATCAAGCGTTTAATGTTGACACAACGTGCTTTCAAAGAAGCAAGTCTCGAATTCTTCGACACATATAAGCAAATCATTCCCTGCTATGATATTGAGCCTTTGGAAAAGATCACGGATGCATACCTTGACCAGTACCTCTGTTATGAAGCAGATAAAAGACAGCTCTTCCCTCCTTGGATCAAGCCGGGTGATACAGAACCAGCGCCATTACTGGTATACAAGTGGTGTAATGCTATTAACAATTTGGACTCTGTTTGGGAGACCAAAGAAGGTGAAACGAACGTCTTAATGGAGACTTCACTCAGTCGAGTGTATGAAAAGATTGATTTGACCCTTCTCAATCGATTGCTTCGACTAATCATGGATGCAAACATTGCAGACTACATTACCTCCAAGAACAATATTTCGATTGTTTGGAAGGACATGGCTCATGTCAATACATTTGGACTCATTCGTGGTTTACAATTTAGTGGTTTCGTCTTTCAATACTATGGTCTAGTTTTGGATCTACTCATCCTTGGTTTGGAAAGAGCTAGTGAGATAGCTGGAGTTCCTCAAATGCCAAATGGTTTTCTTCAATTTAAAGACACAGCTACCGAAAGTAAGCATCCTATCCGGCTTTACACTCGATTCATCGATCGAATCCACGTCATGTTCCGCTTTACGGCAGAAGAATCACGTGATTTAATTCAGCGCTATCTCAGTGCTAATCCTGACCCTACCAATTCAAATTACATTGGATACAATAACAAAAAGTGTTGGCCAAGAGATTGCAGAATGAGATTGGTCAAACATGATGTCAACTTGGGTAGAGCTGTATTTTGGTCTGTCAAGAATCGATTACCGCGAGCTTTAACCACCATCGATTGGGAGGATACTTTTGTTAGTGTTTACAGCAAAGATAATCCTAATCTTCTCTTTAGTATGCAAAACTTTGAGATTAGAATATTACCAAAGATCCGAAGTGGTGATGTTAATGAGCAAAGGGAGGGCGTTTGGAGTTTGGTCGAGGCCGAGAGTGGGGAGCGAACTTCTCAAGCTTTTGTCAGGGTATCTGATGAAGGTATTGAAGCTTTCCATAATCGTACAAGGCAACTTCTCATGGCTGCTGGTGCAACAACGTTCACAAAGATTGTCAATAAATGGAATACTTGCATCATTGGACTCATGACATACTATCGAGAAGCTGTCATTCACACAACAGAGCTCCTTGATCTCATCGTCAAAGCAGAGAATAAAGTTCAGACCCGGGTCAAGCTTGGTCTCAACTCAAAAATGCCTTCAAGATATCCACCCACTCTTTTTTATTGTCCAAAGGAATTAGGCGGCTTGGGAATGCTCTCAATGAGTCATATGCTCATTCCAGCAAGCGATCTAAGATGGTCGAAGCAGGTCGATACTGGTATTACACATTTCCGAAGCGGTCTATCCAATGGAGAAGAGCAACTCATTCCCAATTTATACCGATACATTATTTCATGGGAAGCCGAGTTTCTTGACTCAGCTCGTGTTTGGCAAGAGTATGCTCAAAAAAGAAAGGAAGCAGCCGCTCAATCTCGAAGAATTACTTTAGAAGATGTCGAGGACGTGTATGATCGCGGTATTCCAAGAATTAATACTCTTTTCCAAAAGGATCGAACTATTCTCTCTTACGATAAGATGTGGCGTCTAAGGACTCACTTTAAGCAGTATCAATTACTCAAATTTGATCCATTTGCTTGGACAAATCAGCGTCATGATGGAAAGCTTTGGAATTTAAATTCATATCGAGTGGACGTGATTGCTGCATTGGGAGGTATTGAGACTATTTTAGAACACACGCTATTTGCAGGTACCGGACATCGAACTTGGGAAGGTCTGTTTTGGGAAAAATCAAGTTCATTCGAAGACTCCATGAGAGCAAAACGTTTGACAAATGCTCAAAGATCTGGTCTTAATCAGATACCCAACAGGAGATTTGTTGCAGTGAGTTTGGAGATTGTAATTCTTTTGTTGTAAGGGAGTCATCTTACTGACATCAATTTTTTTTCTTAAACTTGGCAGTGGTGGTCACCGACTCTGAATCGGGCTAATATTTACGTCGGTTTTCAGGTACAGCTTGATTTGACTGGTATCTTTATGCATGGAAAGTTACCAGTATTAAAGATCTCGTACATTCAAATCTTCCGAGCTCATCTGTGGCAAAAGATTCACGAATCTGTTGTCATGGATCTTTGTCAAGTCTTTGATCAAGAATTGGAAGCTCTTCAGATTGAAACTGTTCAAAAGGAGACTATTCATCCAAGAAAGTCATATCGAATGAATGCAAGTTGTGCCGATGTAGTCTTATTTGCTAGTTACAAGTGGCCTCAGAGTAGACCTTCCTTGTTGACTGACTCAAGGGATGTCTTGGACGGATCAAGTTCGAACAAGTGGTGGTTGGACGTTCAATTGAGGTGGGGTGATTACGATCAGTCAGATGTAGAGCGATATTCTCGAGCAAAATTCCTCGATTACACCAGCGATTCGACTAGTATCTATCCTTCAGCTACTGGTGCACTGATCGCTATCGATTTGGCATACAATCGATACTCTGGATATGGAAATTGGTTCCCTGGTAGTAAGCCTCTGGTTCAACAAGCCATGGCTAAGATCATGCAAGCCAATCCAGCTTTGTACGTCTTGAGGGAAAGAATTCGTAAAGGTCTGCAACTCTATAGTTCAGAGCCTACAGAACCATATTTGAGTTCGGGTAATTACGCAGAATTGTTCTCTAATCAAGTCATTTGGATGGTAGATGATACCAACGTTTATAGAGTCACTATTCATCGAACTTTTGAAGGAAATTTGGTCACCAAGCCCATCAATGGTTGTATCTTTATTCTCAATCCACGTACAGGTCAACTTTTCCTCAAAATCATTCATACCTCAGTCTGGGCTGGTCAGAAGCGTTTAGGGCAATTGGCAAAGTGGAAGACGGCAGAAGAAGTGGCTGCATTAGTTCGATCTTTACCAGTCGAAGAACAACCAAAGCAAGTCATCGTCACTCGTAAGGGAATGTTGGATCCTTTGGAGGTTCACTTGCTCGATTTCCCCAACATAGTCATTAAGGGATCAGAGCTTCAACTTCCATTTCAAGCATGTCTCAAATTGGAAAAGTTTGGAGATTTAATTTTGCGAGCTACTCAACCTCAGATGGTACTATATAGCATTTACGATGATTGGCTTAAGAGTATCTCATCCTACACTGCCTTTTCCAGATGCATCTTATTACTACGTGCTTTACATGTGAATCAAGAAAAGGCAAAAATAATTCTTCGACCTAACGTTTCTACTATTACTGAACCACATCACATTTGGCCAACTTTAAGTGATGAAGAATGGATCAAGGTAGAGATTGCACTTCGAGATCTCATCTTGCAAGATTATGGAAAGAGAAATAGCGTTAATGTGGCTTCCTTGACCTCATCTGAAATTCGTGACATTATCCTTGGAGCAGAAATTACAGCTCCATCATTGCAAAGACAACAAATGGCTGAAGTTGAAAAGAGTGCAGAAGCAGCTCAACAAATAACTGCTACACAAACAAAGACGGTCAACGTACATGGTGACGAATTGCAAACTGTCACCACAACGCAATACGAGAATCAAGTTTTCAATTCCAAGAGCGATTGGAGAATTCGAGCCTTGAGTGCCACTAATCTACCACTCAGATGTCAGCACCTCTACGTCTCCAATGAAGATGTTAGAGAAGATTCTGGTGCATTGACGTATGTCATGCCAAAAAATATTCTCAAGACATTCATTGTCAATGCGGATCTTAGAAGTCAAGTAGCTGGTTTACTCTATGGTGTATCTCCTACTGACGCTCCCTCTGTCAAAGAGATCAAAGCGATTGTTTGGATACCACAGAGGGGAACCAATAATGGAGTTGATGTACCATCCGATTTACCAAAGCACGACTACATCTTGGCCGGTTTGGAGCCACTTGGAATGATCAAAACTCAATCAATGGATCTTCCTCATTTATCCCCTCAAGATGTGGTTAGCCATGCAAAACTCATGGCACAACATCAATCTTGGGGTGCAAGTAGTATCACTTTAACTTGTGCTTTCACACCTGGAAGTGTATCCATGTCAGCCTATTCACTCAGTGTAGCTGGATTTGAATGGGGTAGAAAGGCTAATGCGATTGATGCTGCCGGTAATCCTCAAGGTTTCAACGCAAATACAAGTGCAGATCGAGTTCAGTTACTCTTGTCGGATCGAATTTTGGGTACAACTTTGGTTCCAATTGATAAAGTCTGGAATTATGGTTTGAGTTTAAGTGCTGCTTGGAGTCCCAACATCAAGACTCAATATACTGTAGATCGACCTATTGGCTTCTGGGATGAAGCACATCATAGCCACGTCTTCTTGAGCTTCACTGATGGCAATTTGGTTGATGGCACTGACGGAGCAGACATTGACAACTTTTTAGCTTAATTTTATTCTTACTTTTCTTTGTTTCAACACCAATGTATGTATCATCCACATCCTCTTTACTGAATTTTTGATAACATAAAAAAATGTTTAAAGTGCCTTAGTGAATCGAAATTGTTGGAGAAAAGGGATACTATCATACATGGCAAGTAGAAGGGAAAGTGGAACAGTAGAATCAGGCTTCCGAGTGTCTCTTTTTCTTCTTTTTCTTGGAGGGCTCATCTCCATTTATACCTGCTACAGATGACTCTGCTTCGCTCTCTGCCTCCTTCCTCTTCTTTTCCTTCTTTTCTTTCTTCTTGAGATCCTTTTCAGACATGACACTCTCATCTCCAGCAGTCATTGTGCTCACATCGCCATTTTCTGATGCCTTCTTTGCTTTCTTAAGCGCCTTTCTTTCTTCCTTGGTAAGCTTTGCGCTTTCATCTTCACCTTTTGCCGCCTTTTTGAGTGCCTTTCTCTCTTCCTTGCTCAACTTCTTGCTAGAGTCAGCTTCCGTGGCAATAGAGGTATCGACCTCCATGGGTTGAATGGGGGCAACATCGGCCGAATGATTATATGCCCTCGATTGTCCACTTTGGAATTCAAAAGGCTTCTGCTTATAACCAGCATCTGGTCCTTTTGCTGATCGAAGTCCGCTTACGTCTGATCGGTGTTCCAATCCTCTCAACCTCGACTCTAATTTTGCTCGTGCTTCAAGTCCAATAGTAGGTGCGCTCAAGTCTGACTTGCTATCAGCATCAGAGAGTGCGTCCAATCGAATTGAAAGAGCTGCCTTTGTGGCTACCATTCTTGCCATCTTTCCCTTTAATTTAGCTGGTGCTTGTCCGACTAAACTGCTGTGATAGATGAGACCATACTTTGGTGTATCGTGCTTAGTCTTGAGTGCTCGGAATAGAGCCTTTTCGGCACCCAAAATTTGCACTGTTGAAGCAGGATGCTTGGCCAAATTCATGATGCTACCAGCGTGACTAATCAATCGAGCTCCAACCAATTCACCAACCAAAGCAGTTAAATTTGGTGCAATGGCAGCCATTCTATTTTGAAGGTAGGAATAAAGTTGAGCACGGTAGGCTGTGATGCTAATGACTTGATCGCAAAGGCTCCAAATGTGGGTAATGTCACTTTCACTAATTTCTGTCCCCATTGAAATTTCCGCTGCTGCCTTTAGTGTCTCTTCGATTTCTTCTGGAAGAATTTCGCTAAAGTCACTTGTTTGAGCGTTTGTTCGGAAACCCATGACCTTGATGACTTTGGCGTAGGCTAGATTGTCATTGATGATCTTGCCCATCTCGGGAAAGTGCCATCCATACCATTCCTAGAAAGCAAAAAAAGAAAAGGAAGAGGAAGTTTGATCAGCACAAGATTAAAGTCCGAAAGAAGTGAAAACATCCAACTCACTTTGACTCGCATAGCATAAATATTAATTTCTTTGTCGAGATCATCGAGCAATCCAATAGCTTGTACTACCATTGTATCTACCTTATCAGGACTGAATTTGAGTTTATATCTACTGAGACTGTGACTTAAACCAAGACTCATTGTGTTTAAATCTCTAGGATCCAAGCTTCCGTCGTTGGAGCTATCCTTTGATCCTGCAGACAATAGAGAAGCAAGATGTTGTCGAATACCACGATACAAGTCAAGTACCGAGGTATCACTAACAACCTGAATTCCTAGCTTCTTTGAGATAGATCCTGCCAATTTAGGGTCGACGACTACCAATTCTTCGTTCTTTGCCGACTTTTTACCTGAAATCTCATCGGTCAAAAACTTTTTCAAATTTTTGCTCATCTTTCCTTCGGTGAGTGAAGTGGCATCTTCGACAGCCTCTGCAGTACTGGAGAATCTGTGGATAGCTGACAATTTCAAGAGATTATTGGCTGATTCTGGACTATCAAACTCCTTCCAAAGCGAAGGTGATTGCACCTTTGCCTTGTCAGACATTTTGAAGAGGCAAAAGCCCACTACATATTACCAACAAAAGAGCATTCAGTGATTTAAGCTTTTCAAAGGTGCTCAAAGGTGTACTCACCGGCTGTCTCGAAGAGGACTAAGACCATGCTGAACTTTTGACAAAAGGAGGAGGGGAAGGGCGCAACGAGGTGGAAGAAGCAATAACCGGTAGACTAGACTTCCTTTCGATTTTATAAAAAAAAAAAAAAAATTCCTTAACGGTTGGCGGCGTCGAGCAAATGGAAGAAGAAAAAATCAAATTGCAAAATCCATGAGCTGAAGACTGTCACGTGGGAAGGCCAAAAGCCCTCAAAGTGCAAACAAAACGCGAATAGGTACCATGCAACAAATTTGTGGGAATTTAAAATATATCAATTGCTGGTGTCAGTGCCACCATGATTGACGATTTAGGTGAAGTTGCTCAACTGGCTACCGAATTTATCTCGACGCTTGACAACCTGCCGCAAGAGGTACAACATGTCATCAAGGAAATTGAGCATAAAGATGTTAAAATTCAAGGTGAGATTAGTGTCCTATCATGGTTGAAAGATTGCTATTGAAATTTTACTATCTTTTATTCAGAAATGCTACCGAAGTTGGCATCTAGAGAAGGGCAACTTAGAGAACTCTTATCTAGAAAAGAAATCTTGACTGATTTCGACAAGGCAAAGATGGAGAAATTGAGTGAAAAGATCAAGCTTGACTATGCTCGAGCTGATGAATGGAGTGGTCAGAAAGAGATGCTGAGTAAAAGTCTATGGAGAACTCTTTATGCTCATCAACGCCGTCTGAATGTAGAGGTCGACAAGATTTCACCGGTTTTAATTAAACAAGTTGAGAGTACATTGCCTGCTCAGTCATCACTTTTATCATCAGCATCTCTTGGTAATATTGCTTCTGCTGCTTCTTTATCTGGTTTACCAAGTATTTTGGCCAACCTCAAAAGTCCATCGGTGGAGAGAGATATGCATGGAAGCAACAATCTAAAGAGGAAGCATGGCTCCTCATCGCAATTAGCCAGAGAATCACCAACACTTACTACTAAACAAGCCCGACACTCTTCATCAGATCGAATGGCTTCCCCTCTGCATTCAACATCCTCCAGTGCAGCTATTAATGCGTTTGTACCATCGAGTGGTCCTTCATTAGTCTCAAAGAAAGCTCTCAAGAGTGGTGGTCTCTCTAGCATGCTTGCCAAGGTTGAATCTGCGGCAGACCTTGAGGCGGATGCGGATGCTGACGCTGATGCCGATGGTGATGGTACTGGAGATGGTGAAAAGGATAATAAGATTTACTGCCACTGTCAAAGGGTATCATTTGGAGAGGTGAGTATTTGCGGTTGTTTACCTTGGAAGTAATTTGCTGACTATATATTTCTTTGTCCAAATTCTGAAGATGATTGGTTGTGATTCAGATGATTGTCAATACGAGTGGTTTCATCTCTCTTGCGTTGGCTTGTCGAAGCCTCTACCTCAGACCTGGTATTGCGAAGATTGCAAAGAGAGAATGGAGAGAGAAAAAAGCGAAAAACCCGCAAAGAAAAGAAAACGATAAACAATTTTATTGTAAAAATAGGGAAAAGCGGTTTAGGTATCTCTTGTTGTAAAACTTTTCGTAACAGGACTAGTGTCACTATTGTAATCATATAGCATCTATGAAGTTTAGTTTGCCCAACTCTACTCTCCCCGATTGGCAAACGCCTTTTCAATTGTAATAAAGAATGAAAGAAACAGTAAAGATGACCTTTAAGCAATTGAGGAATAGGAAAGGCGGCAATAGAGATGATCCACTGTTGTTGAGGGTGTCGACCTGACCAGTAGGATTGATGGTGATCTTTGAAGTGACAGACTTGAGAGGCACTGTACTTGTAGCTCCTTCTGCTGAAGTGGAGCTTACGGGAGGAGTATACTGGATTGTAATGGTACCATTGGGTTTGATGTCAAATGCCATACTGGTAAAGTATACCTGAGGATCTTAAGTGTTGTTTGGTGGTATTAGTCGTCAATTCTTCTCTTAACTTTATTTTTTTGGCCTTTTTCAAGTGTCTACTTACTATCCAAAGCGTAATTGCTACTATTGACAAATAGCAAAGTATACGAACCAGATGGAATCATATCAAGTACTATTTTTGCTGTACCATTCTAGGTAGATGACGAGAGCAAAAGCAAGGTAATGAAAACCTTGTACTAGGCCTCCTTGTATCTTTCACTTACAATTGTCGTCAAGGCATTTCCCACTTCTTTGTGAAATAATAGATTTAAATTAGAAAAAAGATTAGGAAAATTGAACATTATTGCACAGAAGGAATACATGCCAACAAAGAAATTCTACTCACGAAAGTTACCTGCTAGACTTGAACTATTCGAGTTGAGTAGTTCGACTGAAAAGTACTCGGGGTCTAGGTGAAGAAAAAATGGTATGAGGTGAGATAAATAAAAAAAAAAATGGTAGAAAATAATTTTACAAACCATCGAAAGTGTAGGACCAAACCTGTGGCAAAAATCAAGATGATAAATTAAACCCAAGCTGCGTTATTACTTGAGATAGGATAAGAAGAGTCTACTTACCAAGGAATTTGTTGAATTAGTCTGATGGATGGTTCATCTATGTCAGTATGTAATAAAGTATCAATTGAAGTTTGTTCTTACGTACTACCCAGTATTCATTGTTTACTATCGAGAAGGAAAAAATTAGTAACCATTAAAAGGGCCCTAGAATAATGTATACAAATATTTTACCTACCACTCGAAGGAAAGAGTAATTCAAATGCATAACTGGTAGTGGCTGTCAATTGCAGTAAAGTCACAGCGAGTAATAAAAAAAGATAGATGACAGGTAGTCGTTGGTGACATTTCTACTAGAATTCTTTGTGTCAAGTACGTCGTTAGTGGTGAAAGGATGAGAGAGAGAGAGAGGCAATACAAACGAGTGTAAAGTAAAAACAAACAGAAAAAAGAGGAACGAGTGAATGTAAAGAAGGAAGAAAATTTAGATAGATGGTCAAAGACTTTGCCATTGAAATAAATTAATTGTAGTAAAATGTACACGGATTTGATTGTTTTTTGGAACATGTAATATCTCTCTTCCCCCCTCCTTCTCCCCCCCCCCCCCATTTTTCATCTCTCTTTCTTTTTCACAAGTTTGATTTGCTCTTTGGTGGAAAGAGAGGATCAGGGCGAACTCGAATTACAACTTTTCCCCATGTATCACGATCTTGTAATGATTTTAGCGCTCCTGGTAAAGTGTCTAAACCATCGTATACTCGATCGTAAACAGTTGGTTTACACTTTTTTGATTCTAACAAATCAAAGATGCCATCCCATGCCTCGGGGATCCGGTCCGGCTGTTTTTTTGTTAAAAAAAATATTTTCAAAAAGGGAAAAGGCGAGTAACTCTTTTAGACACTGTTTTTCTTTTCTTTTTTCCTTTCTACACTTTTATTATATTGTTACTCACCTCATTTGCAATATGAGCACCCCAAAATAATCCCATAATAGTACATTGTTTGAGCAAGATTAAATTTGCTGGAATCTTTTCAATTGTACCAGCAGCAAATCCTACCACTATAATACGACCATTCCAATTGATAAACTAGGTTTACAACAACAAAATGAAAAACAAGTAAGAGATAAAAAGGTAGTAATGGCGCATTTGTACGCACGCACGCACACACACACAAACTCACCTTTAAACTTGGAATAATCATACCAACTGGATCATATACTACATCAACACCACCTCCAGTCAAGTCTATTTTGGGAAAAAAAGGTAATGATTCAGCATTCACTCTTCTGATTAAATATTAATAGAAAAAAAAGGACTTTACGAAAATGCAATCATCATCATCATAAACTCACCCTTGACTTGTTGTTGCCAATCCTTGTCTCGATAATTGACTGCAGCATCAGCACCTCCAACTTGTTTACAGACTCGAAGTCTGCAAAAGAAATAAGGATAAATGCCATCATGAGTGCCGAGTAAATACAAAAAAATCTTAAACAATAGTGGATTGTAGTGATAGTAGTGATATAATGAAGAGTACTACTACTACTACTACTACTAATATCACCCTCCAACTATGTAAACACATACTCACTTGTCTGGACTACCTGCAGTTGCAATTACTTTGGCACCTAATGCTTTTGCAATTTGAATAGCACATAATCCAACTCCACCTGCACCAGCATGAACTAAAACCCATTCATTTGGTTGAACTTTTGCTCTAAATTTAAGAGCAGCAAAACTAGTTGGCCAAGTAACAAATAATCCACTAGCTTCTTCTAATGAAATACCTTCTGGTACTTTTCTTAAATTATTCCAATCTGCACTTGCTTTTTCAGCATAAGAACCATTTGCCATTCCAAATACTCTCGTCTTTCCAGCTATCCAATCACATCCTTCTGGTATCGGACTATCTTTTGAAAGAATTCCTGCAACTTCTGTACCTAAAATATAATTAAAAGGTTTCTTTATTTGATATTTACCTTGAATTTGTAAAATATCAAAGAAATTAAGAGCACTAGAATAAACATCTACTAATACTTCTCCATGATCACCATTTGCTTCCGGTTCATTTGTTTCAATCAATTTGCTTTGTAATTCAGGTAAATCAATATCCTTGTCGATAACGTATGCCTTCATGATCACAAGTATAAACAAAAAAGGGACAAGAGAAGCGGGGAAAGGGAGAGAGTGAATTACAAAAGAAAAAAAAAGTATGGAGTTGCCTTTTTACTTTTACTTTTCCGGCTTTTCCGGCTGCTATCAATAACGCCGGACTGTAATACCACGTGGCAAAATCACTCCACATTTTTACTTTAAAATCAATCTCTTCCTGTCTTTTGAGAAGGATTCGCATTCAAGAAGCATCTAAATGATATTCAAGAGAGATGAAAGTAGCTTGGTTGCTAAAACTTTATTGAAAACAACCCACAAAGAGGGACGATAAATTAAGGAAAAAAAAAAGAACGGTAGATGAAGGTAGATGAAACTGCAGCACCCAGGATTCCCGCGTGGTCCCCCACCGCAGTACTGAATAGGCGATAATATACCATGCCTGACTTAGCAGATCAGACGGGATGCGGTATTTTTATGGTTCTATGGCCACAGATGGCTCTTCAAAGTATTTAGATATTCAATTTCAAGTTCAATATAGCAAGACTTGGTTGCCTTTATTCGCTTAAAATGGCTCACACAGTACTCTGCTATCCTAGCAATTACTCGCAAATAATTTGGCAGCGCTTCCTGAAATAACGGTGTTTGGCCAAAGGTAAGAAGTGTCAGGACTTTTCTTTATCCGGGGTAAGCAAAATACAGTAAGATTGGATGTGACAAGTACCCATTTGCCGAAATGTTTGTATCATAATTGTGTGTCTAAGAGGGAAAAAAAAAAAAAAAAGGAATAGAAGAAACTTGCCAATCTTGTCCCGGATTGAGCGCTTCTTGAAATAAAAGATTTTGTGTAATGAATAATGAGTCGAGAGCGAGCGACAGCGCGCGTGTTTACTGATCAGCTTAAAGATAATCCTTAAAAGGTAGCAATTAAAATTATACGCTGTAATCCAAGACTGGAGGACGAATAAAAGATTAAATAAATAAAAATTGAATTGCTAAAGAAAGCCTCGACCCTTTAATAATTTCTTTCTAATCATTTTCTATTCTTTTCTCCTACCTTTTTTTTCATTTTTTGCTTTTTTTTTAAAATAATTAAACTACCGGGCGTTTGGAAAAAGGGTTTCGGTTCTAGACTTGCGTTGAGATTTAGAGACAAGATTACACTCAAACGCTGAACTGTGAAGAGGGGGCGGCGCACTCTTCTGCGCTACAAACTTCTGAAATTTCCCCTCCCTCTCTCCCTCTCTCCCTCTAATCTCCTTTTGCACATCGATCAACTTAACAACAAATTTACTCTTGCATAAACTTCATTGCATACCACACTTTTATTCCTAGTTCTTGGTTCCAGGCTCACACTAAAAATTCTCCGAATCAGATTTTAATTTACACAACTTCGGTAGTCTGGACTCATAGACTTATCATTCCTCTATTTCACATCTTTTCACCTTCTTCCTTCTTTTACGTCGCTTTTGTGTGTCATTCTAGTCTTAATCCTCTACCAAATCAGTAGACAACCGCCGTCACGAGTACTACTCACAGTTCTTAAAGCGCCGGGCATTGAAGAACCTTGCCCCAAGTACAATTTATCCTCCAGTACGCACAAATAGGACAGCTTGCGGCATTTGCAGTACTCAGAAATTTGATCCACTATAGATGGACAATGGAGCATGCTTAAGAACTTCTTGCCTATATTAACAAATGTCTATCCTTGTCATCATGGCAGAACCTGTTCAAGTCTCCAGTCGATCCCCTTCACCATCTCCCTCAACATTGAATCGACGTCGTCGACCCACACTAATGAATGTTTTACCACCCGTATTTTCACCAGACAATTCACCACCAACCGGTGTAGCATTTCGAAAACAATATCTTCCTCTCATTTCACCTGCAATTACAGACGACGATCGACCATTTATTTTTGAACGTCGAAGAGAAAGCACACCAAATTTACAGAGAAGCAGCGCATCACACTACTTTCAAGAACTTCGAAGGAGGAGAAGAACATCAGAAAGTTCTCCAGTTTCCACTTCATCAAGTGATCCTCGATCGGTATTTGTACTTCAAAATGATAAATCAGATCCCAGTAAAGTGGCAGAATTACCAACTTCCATTGCGCAGCCAATATTACAAGCCCTTGAAACACAAGCAAAATCCTCTATCCTCTCCCCTTCTTCACTCAGTTCACTAAAAAAGAGAACAATGAGTATGCCCAGCACTCAGCGAATCTCTTTCGCAGAAGTATTTACAGGGGAAGATTCCGCAACAAAATTAGCTGCAGCAGCCAATACAAGGGCTAATGCGAGATCTCATCAGCTAGCGCTTTTAGCAAGTCAAGCTAGACTTGCTAGGACAGGAGCTTCTAGCGTAGATACAGCTTTGAGAGCAGAGCGAGCAGTCAAGGGTGCAGTGAAAAAGGTAGTAGAGGATGCTCAAGCTAGTAGAAGGAACAGTCGTGCTATCAAAGATGGTGAAGAATTTTCACTAGAAGCTGAAGGAAAGAATGAAGAAGGATCATCTACTTCTATTCCCGTTATCAACACGAGTAAAGTAGAAAGAGAAGGGGATGAAGAAAAGAACAAAACCCCAATCAGCGACTTACAAAGTAGCTCCCAAATGTGGTCAAAAGCTCTCTCCTCACCTCATGTTGCCAGCGCCTTCTTACATAGTGCCAGCGAAGTAGCACATGATTGGGCAAATGGGTTCTATGCCTTTGAAAGAGAATGGGCTGGAGATGCTTTACAAAAGGAGAGAAGAAGATTGAGCGAGCATGAACTTAATCGTAAAAGAGCTCGTGAAGAAGAAGAAGATGATGATGGAAGAGATGAAGATGAGAAATCTAATTCCTTAAAAGTGCCACGACCATCTTCACCTAAGATTACAGTATCAGAACCTTCAACTCGAGAAGGATCTCCTCTTACTACTACAGTCAATAATGTGACAACTGGAATTTCTTCCTCTTCTGTGCGTTCATCACTTGTCGCTGCTCAACATCGACTTTCAGTCTCTCTACCTACCATTCCTACACTTCACTCTTTACCCGAAAAGGGCGGCGGGCGAGAAGGAGAAGGAGGAAAATTAGTCGACGTTCTTAGTAACTTTGTCGATTTGATCGAACAAAGAAAAGAAGGTTGTCATGGATTGGAGAGATTGGCTCAAAATGCTAGAAAACTTTCCTCAGTCACACTACCCACTCTAGCAGAAATTACTTCATCATCAAAATTGAGCAATATGGAGGAGCAACAACAGAGTCCAAAAGCTTAATCATCGTCGTCTCTTCCCCCCCCCTCCTTTGTATTGTGACAGTATGCCAGTGTCCTCAACTCCAATATGTAGATTTAGTGCATTAACAGGTTGAAGTACTTGCTCTCTCTCTTCCACATATCTTCTCCTCCTCGAACAAAACCTGTTGTACTATAATCATTTCTTACTGCTTACTGTTACATTACTTAATGACAATTCTTGACTTGCTCTCCTTTCTATATTTTCATTCTTGTATCCTGTGTGCCCTTTCTTGCAAGCTTTGAGATGAATTTGTAAACCCCCACCATCTCTTCCTATGAATGGCAGTCAAAGTTTATCCATCTATTTGCGCTCGCCGCCCTTCAACCTTCTCCACTCGCGTCCTACTATAAAATGGAATGAAAAGCAAATATGTTTGATACTCAATTTTACACCAATTCAAACGTCTACCTCACAATCTCTTGTAAAGCCAAAGCCAAGTTGATTCAAAACCTCTGACTTGCTCTTTCATGCAAGGAAATCGACTACTTTTGCCTTCTGGCAATTTGCCACATCTTAGAGGTGATTTAAAGGACGAAAGTCATCAAATTCAAGCTACCTCTTCCATCCCAGCTACTACTGGAGCAATCCCATTGGATGGCATTCTACCCCCTTCTCCCTCTTCAAGCACTGAACTAGTCAAGCATGATGAGCACATTGCTAAAGTAACCATTCAGGCTTATGCGGAATTGTCTCAACTTTCAAGAATAGCGGCCATAGCAGCAGAGTCATCAAAGTCCTCATCTCATAGATTTAATAGATCTGCTGGCAATTCTAGTACCGCTATTCCCAAAAATACTACTTCTTCAATGTTCATTAAAGCAACAGGCAAGGCAAAAAAATCAATGAAAGGATCAGAATTGCAAGCCTCTTTAGATAGAAATCGAAATCTTTTAAAGAGTAGAGAAGTATGTCGATTATTGAGTGCGAGTCAGCTAGACAAATTAAAACAAGATACATTGGAATTAGAAAAAGCTATTCAAGCTGATAATGAGAGACTGAAAAGTCAAGAGTTGAATGAAGTCATGAAAGAGTTACAGGTAGCAGAAAGAGAAGAATGGCTTCAAGAAACGCCTAGACGTATCGGTTTGGTATGTATAAAAAGCAGACTTGACTGAGAAGATAGTGACTGATGCTGCTCGATATTCTTCTGAATTGCAGAATTACGCTCAGCGAGGCAAGTCAAGAATGATATCCGCCGAAGAGAACGCAAAGCTTCAACGAGCCAATTTCGAAGCAGAGCGAGAAATGGAACGAACAAGAGAATATGAAATGATGGGTAGACAAATGGGCAAATTAGAATTGACAGGTGAAAATAAAGTGAATCGACATCAAACACGAAATACAAGTGAATTAAGAGAATATGTTGAGAACGTCGATGTATTGGGATTAGGCCGAGGACAACAGAATGCCGATGATCTCGATAATGTCACACAAGAGATCATTGAGGAATGGTGAACGTCATCTTTGGCTGCATTTAAACATGGACCCGGTACCGGTAGTAAGTCGAAATTATGTGCACGTGCTTTTATTTTTTTGGATTTTCTCTTGACAACTAAAGCAAGCAAGGAAATTTATACTTGCTGCTGCTGCTGCTCCTACTTTACCTCACCATGTCGGCCCCGTTGAGCCGTCAGATTGTGTATCTTCTTGATCGACCAAATTTTCAAGAGAATTTTCGACTTTCATCTCTGTTATCTGAAATTGGGCAGGAAGGGTCAAGTAGTTCATCGGAATGGCACAAACTTAGTCTACGAATCAATTCTCTTTTACATCCTAATCAAGATGTAGCCAAAGGTCTTCAGCTAGCTTCTGAAATGGTTCGAGAAGTTCCTTGGGAATTTGTTGTCCCATACGTGTCACATTGGATCTCCTCGGCGCTTATACACTTTTCTTTGGCCATCAAGGATGCAAGTGCCTTATTGAATAGCTTATTAGGTCAAGAAGCGAAGGAAAAGTCAGAGTATTGGCGAAATGTAGCTAGTGTGAATGTGCCAAAGTACGCTTTAGCACTGTTGAGGGTAGTTGAACTTAGTGATGACTGCGAGAATGGTATCCTGGTCAGTGTTCTTGATAATCATTTGAATCTTCTTCCTAAAACTTTAATTTGACGATGATCTTGCTTTCTCCTTCAGTCCTCAACGCTACATTCACTCTGTGAGCAGACACGATTGCATCCCTCCATCTATAGATCACATGCGGCAACGATTCAGAAGCTGTGTACTAGGTTGATTTTGGATAGGCCTGAGATCATAGTGGATGTGAGCAGACTATTGGCAGCCCTTCCATTGACTGGTAAAGGTCAAGCAAGCCAAAT
Source organism: Exobasidium cylindrosporum (assembly GCA_023273805.1). Taxonomy (NCBI): domain Eukaryota; kingdom Fungi; phylum Basidiomycota; class Exobasidiomycetes; order Exobasidiales; family Exobasidiaceae; genus Exobasidium; species Exobasidium cylindrosporum. The sequence continues at coordinate 3,614,157 of CP096878.1, forward strand.
ACAGCTCTGGAGTACAACATTGGATCTGCTTTTAGAGGATGCTAATATGGCTTGGAAAGCTTGCTCTTCCACATATGAGACAGATGTTTCAGACAAGGCCAACGCAGGTTTTATGGTAGAGCTTCCTTGCGATGATATGGAAGCACTCTCTGAAGCTCACTACCGATTGGGTCTATTGTTAGGTAGGCCTCCCGTTGCTGGAATAATCGGCATTTTTCTCTCGGAACTCACCACTCAGCCTGTCCCTCTTCCCTTGGAGCGATTGTTGTCTCTTGTACTATCCATTCTATCAATTTCGCCAATTTCACCACCCCGACGACAACCACCCCCAGAAGCAAATCTATACGCTGCTCAAACTGCACTTCTCCCTGCTGCACACATTTCTGCACTGACCTTGCTGGCCTCGCTCCCGATTCCCGTCTACTACTCTAGGAAAAATAGGATATTGTCAAGGATACTGAGAATCATTGAAAAATCGTCACCAGCTGTCCGGTGTGTTGCATTCAAGGTTTTGCAAGAGTTGAATTTGCCGATGAATCCAGAAAGTCAAACACTCATTCACAGCACTCGGACATGCCTTGCCCAAGTCAGTAGACTATTAAAGGCAAAAGACTCAATTTCGACAACTTCTCATGTAGACAACAAGCAGAGTGTGGAGAAGGTCAATAAGCGAAGAAAAATTTATGAATCTGATCAGGTTCAATTTTTGCAAAAGAAGGGATTTGTGGATGTAGATGATGATGAATATTTTGCGTGTCAAACAGCCATATCATATCTATCTTCTTTGTATGAAAGTTTGGCAACATATATGAGTGCAGAACATTACGATTTGGCTCATACAACAGTTTTGGTACTGTTGGGGCTCTCCGAAATCTCTCTACAGCATCCCGATGATATGACTGCTGTAGCACTAGAATCACTAGCTCAAATTGTACGACTAAGCAGAGGGTCCATCTTGGCTCTTTTGACCACCAGAGCGTCTTCCTTGGCATCTCAGGGACTTACCTGTCGACATTACAGGGTTGCTATTGCAGCGAAAAGCTTATCGCAATCGTTGGAATTTACTTTCCATCCTAGACTTCCTCCCAAGCTTTCCTTGAGACTTCATATAGAGGAAGACAAATGGCAAGCAAGTGAGCAAGATGTTATGCTTGGACAAGTAGTTTTGAATGAAGATAGAGGAGCAAAAGAAGTAGAAGCAATGCGAGAAATACTCGAGATTCGATCAGTTCATGAAACAGAAATAAAGCCAGATCAACAATCATCGCCCAAGATAGAAAGTCCCCTTCGCAAACAAATTAATACTGCTACTCAACACCTCTCTCCTGATCCGGTTAAACCTCTTCAACGACCAAATACGCCTCGAATTGGTTCACCATCTTCTACGAGTACCAATATTAAGTCAACCAATACTCCTAGACTTCGATCAAGTAGAAGTCCGGAAAGGCAGGCGAGCGTCAAATTATTTGGAGGTCCCAACCATGCGGCTCCATCGGCACAAACAAGCGCAGCCATGACGTTGGCTGCAACTACTGCTACAGTGATACCCGCTGATTCATTCTCACCCTTGGCTCACCGCCATGGCATGACTCTTGACGAAGATAGCGATGACGAAGCAATTCCTGAACTTGATCTGCGGTCTTCAGATGAGGAAAGTGAAAATTGAAGTGTAAGAACTTCGAATCGATCAAACATAACGAGAGAGATAGCAAAGAAAAATGATGCACATTAATATTATTGTGTATGATGAGCGACAATGAAATGTAATTTAAGCTAACAAGAAGCGGATGGGAGAGGAAAGGCTAGACTTTTAGCAATGTTTAATGTTTGCAAAAGAAAGAAAAATAAAAGGAAAAGATGGGAAAAAGAATATTATGCATGACATGCAAATGAATGAGTAAATATGACTAGGAGTGCAAAGAAATAATAGTAACACACAGGTTAAAGAAATTTAAAAAAGAGAAGAAGATGGAGAAATCAGTCCACCTTCATTGGACTACCTGGCACCAGACCATGCGCACCGGCATCACCGATAGCTGAATGACCTGCATCTAGAAATTGGCCAATACTAGCTTGATTTCCACCTCCTTTGTTCCTTCGACCTAATAATGTTGCATTGCCCATATTGAGTTCAAAGCCTCGCTTGCCATTTCGGCCACTACCACGGTCTCTTGTTCCAGCTCTACCATCGTACAAGGCTGCTTCTGCTAATTTACGATCTGCTCCACCTCTACCTTGGTATTGCTGTTGTTGTTGGGGTTGTTGAGTTGCAGCTTGACTGGTATTGTTTTTAACGGCATGCTTTTCAATTGCAATCGCTGCAGCAGTACCATGCTTCTTTGCTGCTTCTCGTACTTGTTGACCTTGATCATCTTCTTCATCTTCTTCATTTAATGCCAAACCTTGCAATCCTTTTTGACCTCCTGCACCTCTCCTTCTAGCACCTTCTTCTTCCATACGATGAACAGCATAGGTAACGTCAAACGCTTCCTTGAGTTGATTGAATCCTGGACTCATCATTGCCGCTCTTGCGTTACTCTTTTTCATACTTGCAAGCATAGGACTATCCAATGGCATTTCACTTGCCTTTGCCAATGCAATATCTGCAGAATCCAAATTGGGAATAGGATCCTTTACATTACACCAAGGATGAGCCAAGAATTCGTCAATGGTGAAACGCTTGGTTGAATCGACACAGAGTAAATGAGTGATTAGATCTTTTGCAGAAGAGCTTATATCATCCCACCAAGGACTTAAAAAGGTATAATAACCTTTTGCAACCTTTTCAGTCAATACTGAAATACTTTCATCGTAAAAAGGTGGAAATCCACAAAGTAGAGTGTAAAGAACACAACCGAGGGCCCACATATCTACCGATTTCGAATATCTTTCATCCTTGACAATTTCTGGTGCTGTATAACCAACAGTACCACAAGGCGTCATTGTACTTTCCTCCCAAACAACTTTACTCAAACCAAAATCAGCAATCTTTACCAAACCAATCCCTCCACCACCAATTCCAGGCATGAATTCGCCTTCATCTTCCTTTTCTTCGTCATATGGCCTTGCTTTATTAACTTTTGAAGGAATAATCTTTATGGATTCAAACAGTAGATTTTCTGGTTTAATGTCGCGATGAACAACTCCTCTCTCTTCGTGAAGATATCGTATTCCATTGGCTACTTGTAGAATGACGTGCCTTGCCAATGCTTCACTAAAGTATGTCAGCTTGACAATCTGATGAAATAATTCACCTCCTTCAAGTAATTCTAGGATGAGGTAGTAATGTTCCCTTGATTCCGAAAATTCGAGTAATTTGACAATCCCATCATGTTTCAAATTCCGCATAATTTGAACTTCCTTGAGGATGTTGGCTCTCTGTATGGGTGAAAATGAAGGAAGAAGAAGGAGTAGAAGGGAAAGATTTCCAGATGCACCGTTGTCAAGGGTATAGAAGAAGGATAGTGGAAAAAGAATCGGTGATGATCAAGAGAAAAAGAAATAGGGAGAAGAGAGTGGTGTCAGAGACATGATTTTCAAGACTACAAGGAAAAGAAGGATGGAGGTATTTGGAAAACCTGGGCTAAATGATCAAGAAGAAGATCAAAGAGGAAAAGTGACTTTGCAAGCAATGCAAGGCCATCTTTTTTTTTTCCTTTTTAAACCTCTTTGCAATCATCATCTAGATGATGCCAAGGAAAGGGGGAAATCACGACGACAATAAAACGACTACTAACCTCGGTGACTCGATTCTTCTTTCGGAATTGCGGGTCCAATCGTCCGTCCGCCTAAATAGGAGGAATGACGAAAAGCAAACGAATAGAGGCGATGTAAAAAAAGAAAAAAGAGAAGGACAACGGTGCAATAGGAAAGAAGAAAAAGAAAAAGAAAGGGAAAGAAGAAGAGCTCCGACAATGTCAGTCGATGATGTCGATAAAAGAAAGGGGGTGGGGAGAAAAGTCGAGACCATATCAAAACGCAAACTGTTGCACGTAAAGCCCTCTTCTGCTGCATCATCCTATCAACCAATGCCCACAGAAATCGATGAAGGAAGATGCGAGCCAAAAAAGAAGAGGGAGAGAAAGGAAAAGGGGGAAATTTCTATCATTAACAAACAACTCACCTGATTACTATTTAATTCATACTTTCGTACGACTTTGATGGCAACCTTTTGCCCAGTCTTTCGATCTCTTGCCTTGTAAACGTTTGAAAACGCTCCACTGCGAAGAAGACGAGGATGAATACTGGGATACTTTTCCTAAGAATCAACTTCCAAAGTCACTCACTCTCCCATTTTACAAATCAATTGAAATCTCTCGCTCAATTCCGGATAGTGTGGCATTTTTTCTGAGGCTGCTCTTTCTTCTTCGACGATTCGTTCCGACTCTCGACTATAACTACTAGCATCGCCTGGAGAATAAGCAGAGGCTGTATTTCCAGTATTAATGTTACTAGAAGCTACATGTGCTGGAATAGCTGATGCCGCTGTTGCTGCCGTTACACCTTGAGAGGCGGCAGATGGACCTGCAGAGTGACCCTTTGCCGTTGCAGATGGTTCTGTACTAATATATGCAGATGCTGGTGCACCTTTGCTTTCCAGATACAGTCCCTCCGCATTACGATTACGTTCATAAATCCCATCCTGCCTGGTCGAGCCACTTGCAGCTGGCATTGTCTTTAAACCATCAGTCTATCAATCAAGAGACAAAAAATAAGAGGGTAGATGAAGTAAGTGTCAGCAAAGTAGTAAAAGCTTAATTAAAAAAAGAAAATAAAATAAAAAATTCCATTCCGAAAGTAAGCCTCCTCCCATTTTTACGGGGATGAGTAGGCGGACTTTGGGTATAATTCTACCTCCTCCTTGCGCCCTTTGTTGACACACACTCTCGATGAAGCCCGATTTCCCTCTAGACTCACCGGAGAGACATCATTACCGAATGATCGATTCCCTTCCTTTGCTGCTTTACCATGTCGTATAAGATTCTTGAATTGGTCCAACACTGCCATTGTTGAAAGTGTCGTTCAAGATATGGTTATAGAGGAAAGGAGTAAGAGAATGAAGAGAGAGGAGAAAGTCGAAAGAGTTTAGGCGCGTTTGTGGAGTATCACAAATACGGGAAATTTGGGTTTTATTATTTTTGATTACTTTATTTAACTTCAAGCATATAGACTATTGTGGTTGTAGTAGTCGTTTTGCCGGCCAATTAAATTTTATACGTGTCGAAAAAGGAAATCCCAAAACAAAATAAATAATGCAATGCTTTGACAATGCAAAAGTGAAGAGAGTGAGAGTGAGAGTGAGAGAGAGAGGATATGCAATATAGGTTTTAATGCTGGTACCGCTTTTGTTCCTTTTGATTTTGTTTGACTTTGGTCTCAGCTTCTAAAAGGAAAAGAGAGGGTGAGGGAAAGAAAAGATGAGGCAATGACTACTACTACTACTACTACTACACAATTAGGATAACAGATTCTATAAGGATCGAATGCTGTGAAGAGTAAAAGGAAATAAAGCTTTGCATAAATTTCACCACCGGGACTAATCTTATTTCTTAAACTAACCCTACGTAGAAGTATAGATACTGATGACTTGGGTATAATCCCAAGAGATTTGTAGCGGAGCGCCAATTAGGCACAGCTAAAAGTTAAGTTCCATGACGAGTTAATATGCATCAATGTAGGTCATAGTGCACCAGATCGTATGACGTTTTCGATCACGTCATGCATAGAGCTCCTCTTCATTTTTTGCTTTCTTGCAAAAATAAATCTTCGTCCATGCAACCACTACAATCACGTGGATATACTCTTAAATTGATATACGACAATCGCGTAAAGGGTTATATTTGTAAAAGCGCGTTGTAAGCATTGCAAGCAACACTTGTTCTGCATTTTAATCTGCAGTAACGATGGACCAGTCATATTGGGATCTATCTTCTATTCTTGCTGATTCGGCTCGTCTTCCATGTCACTTTGCTATAGATGTTCCAGGTTTAAGTCATATTGTCGGTACCAATCAACAAGTCAGTGCAGCAGCGGCAAGTAGCAACAAAGGAGTAATATCACTTGATCCCAATACAGTTCTTAAAAAGTCAAGGGTAGATTTACCATTTTGGATGGCTGAATTATTGGCATTACACAATATAGTTGATCTTAGCTTTCCTCGACAGTATAGTGCAAGAGTTAGAAGTGCGTTAGATGCTCAAGCAAAAAGTGTTCGATTGAGAGATTTAAACGCATGGTGGTATGCAGTAGGAATTCGTTTGAGTGCACTGTTAGTATGGAATGTGGTCGAAGTATGAGTTTAATAAACTTACTCTGTTCTACTAAAATTGGTATTGACAGGATTGAAGCAAACGAGCTGATAGAGGTCCTAGCGAAAGTAAGTTGTTTTAATTTTGTAAAGAATAGAAAGTGTCTGCGACTAATTTTAGTAATTTATAGACCTATCAAGCTCGAATTACACAAATCTATTCATCATCTCAGAACCTCGCAGCATCGTCAAAGAGTACCAATGGAGAAGAAAGCTATGGAAATGATGCTTTGATCATGGTAAATGATGATGTAGACAGCTTTGGAGCTGATCTGAGCATTTCAATGTCGTCGGAAATGCAAGACTTCATTCGCGGTTTGGAAGAAAGCGAAAGTCTTCGTAAGTACCAATGCCCTTAAATTACATGAGTTTTGAGTAAGATGGACTCGCAGACTGACACCTCCTTTCTTTTACTAGTCTTGACTACAGGCCAACATGCTACTGCTCGTATGCTGATCTATCTCAATAATGGCACTTAGAGGTTTGACAGTAAAAAAAAAGATACCAAAATTTCCTCTCGATTGGTATATATCGGCCATCTTCGCACTACAAAGGACAGACGCTCGGAATTATAGCCGAGAGACTTCAAGAGCAAAATCTCACCCCATAATCCGTCAGACATGCAAAGTGAAGATGCAATTACGAATGTGAGCAGGTGTGTGTGAAGAGAAAAAACAAGGTATGGGTTACGAGAGAAGCAAATGCTAATTGCGATTGTTTGGAGATGGATGTGAAAAGAGAAACGCGATGGATGCGAGCAGTACTTGGAGAGAGATGCGCATAGAGGATACATGAAGAAGCAAAGTGACAGTAAAAAAAAAAAAAGTATCTTTTCTAAATAGAATGTCTATAAAGGATTCGGAATGCAATTTTCGCAATAATGCGAGGGTATGAAATGCAGAATTCTGCCAATTTATTTCGTAATTAACCCACTACCGTTATCATGAGTCATCCATAAGTCGTTGATTGTCATCCCTCATCCTCCTTACCCGCTGTGCCAGATCTTCAAGAGCAGCAATTCTTTCGGCTTCCACACCTTGCCCCATCATTTCTTGACCCTGTAAAAGGGAAGGACTGTGGCTGTGAGAGGTATGAACTGAACCTCTGGGCGGTAATGGTCCTGGATGTGGATGACGAAGGGTTCGATGAGGTAAATTCGATTGTTGTTGAGGGGAATAAGTCGATGTAGCAAGCATACTGGTCAATTGATTTCCTAATGAATTATTTTCTTCAATGTCCCTTCCAGCAAAAGAAGTTGGTCTAGATCCACCTGATTGTTGACCTAGACCTCTTTCCCTTTGACGTAAAAATCTTCTTAGTGTATCAAGAGCATTAGAAACTTGATCGTACTGACTTTGTTCTTCTTGATGCCTTTGAAGGGCTTCGTAATCACTTGTGTAAGAAGCGCTCATCCTCTTCCATCGCCTTTGTTCGATTGCCTCTGGACTTAATTTGCTGGATCTAGAAGGTCCAATATCGGATCGTAAACTATCATTTGATCTTTTACTATTGTTACCACTAGTCATTACACCAGTAGTCTTTTCTAATGTAGTTCCTCCTCCCATTAAATTTCGTGAATTACGTTTTAGTCTACGCTCTTGCAATGATTGAGTGGATGAAGCAGAATTCGGACGACGGGAGCGGGTATCAAGTGGTGGAGATAGATTTGGAAGGCCTACAATATCGCTACGAGTGTGATGCATCGGTGAGCTTTTATTACTACTACTTGAACTTGGATCATTTTGACTCATACTTCTAGGCCAAGTTCTTGAATAATCTATTACAGCAGAATTCCTTTTTTTCTTGACGCCGAATTCATCTGGTCGAAAGAAGTATGGTGAATTGGAAGTCGATTGCATTGCGGTAGGTAGCCCTCCAATTCGTTGATCAAATAAAGGTGAAGGTCTCAATCTAGATCCTAAACTGGGAGCAGGTGATGAAGGTGGAGTGTCTTTCCCGTGTATCCAACGAGTACTGCTTTGATTATTACTTCCACTAGATAGTAAAGAATCATCTAAACCTGATGAGTCTATTGAAGAAGTTGCTTGCGAAAGAAAACTATTGTCACTATGGTCATTGTTTTTTTTGGTTCGATTGGTAGACGATGATGAAGAAGATGTTGTTCGCTTCATATCTGTACTCATATCTCCCATGGTCACATCTTGAGAAGATATGGCCGTAGATGGATAAAGATCGGATACATCTAAACCCAATCCAGCCAATTCTGCAGAAAGAGAGGCTGAGATTCCTTGAATAGATGAATATTCCATCGGTGAAGTTTCGTGTATCTTTCCCATTGGAACTGAAGAAGAGGAAGACGGTACCAAATCTAGCCCTCGAGAGTAAGAGGGTGAAGAAGCCATAGTTCCTGCTCTCGGACGCATCGAAATAGAAGAAAGAGAAGCACGAGAAGCAGTCGCTGATGGTGCCCCGCCTCCGATACTACCACTCCGGGTACTCGAAATGGAAGATGTTGAAGAGTTGGTATATGTCCTCTGAATACTTCGTTGCCTAAATCCGGCAGGCGGCGGTGAGATATGCTGAAATCCACCTTGCTGCTGATATTCTTGTGATGACTGCGATCGAATAGGGTTGATAGTGTATGGATTTTGTAAATACTGCTGTTGTAAAGGTCGAGAAAAGTTTTCTTCTGGTGAGGAATAAAGCTCGATTCCAGAATGAGGTGATGCAAGTGTGCTTGCATTGGCATTACTGTTGCTACCACTACTCAAAACAGAAACTTCTTCTGATAGACTCAAGTTTCTAGAAGCTGGTGTGCCAACATTTTCTCCCTGATTTCGAAAGAATTCTAGATCAGTGACACCAGGTGGGAATGCCGCAGAGTATGAAGAAGGTGATAATGATGGCTCCGACAAAATTGGACTTCTAGATTCCATTACGTTCCAATCCATATCACCAGCATCAAGAGTAGCATTTGTTGCTGAAAGTGATGACCGATCCCGAAAGCCTGTCCAGAGTGATCCTTGCTGCGATGTAGAGGCGATTGGAGTAGGTTGCCAACTGGAACTTGGAAGGGATGAGGATAGCATTTCTTCTAACGATTCGTCTAATTCAAGACTATCAGACTGTAGGAGACACTCCGAGAGGATGAAGGTCAGAAGGAGTGCAATGTCATCTCGTGTGTACTTTAATACTCACCTTCCATTGATTTCTGGTCATTAGAGCATCTAACTCCTCAACTGAGAGTGGTTGCTGCGATGACGACAACCAGACATCACCTTGGTCCCTAGTAATACTGTCTTGAGAGGCCTCTGCTACTTGTTTCATAGTGTCTGGCACATAGGTAATGAAATCCTTCTCGGTCGAAAGATCGAGATTGGATTTTCGAGTATGTTGCATGTCCAAAGCATGATGAATAGAAGAGGAAGAGGCTGCAATAGTAGAGTATAGTGAACCAGAAATTGAAGATCTGGATGTGGCTGTAGATGCAGACTGCTGTTGTTGTTGTTGTTGTCGTTGTTGCTGTTGCTGCTGTTGCTGCTGTTGCTGTTGCTGTTGCTGCTGAGGGTAAGTGCGACTTTGTGATGAAGGATCATTGGCAGCATTATATTGACTACTGCTGCCAGACTGTTGAAGACTTTCGCGTAATGGCATTACCGGAGAGAAAGCTCAAGTGAAGAACCCCTCGAGTTCGACACTTGTCACCCGTTCTCTCTCTATTTCACTTATGCTGAGTTGCCTCTGATACAAGAATCGATCATAACTTGGAGTGCTTTCGTGATGTTTCGTGAAAAGATCGATAGGTTGACTTTGAAAGAAAGTTGAGTCAAGAAGTGCCGATTGCAATGACTAGGGATGAGCCAAGATTTACAACCAGAATACTGGAACGAAGCTGAGAAGATTCGTGGGTGTAACAGCCGAGGTATAAAAGCTTCTTGATTCTTGTAGGCCGGCCAAATAGTAGTTGGAGAGATATTTTAGAATTTGAAAAAGGACTAAGCTATCCCGAGAGAAGAGAATAGTGCGTTTTTTTTTGGTAAAGGACACTCTATTCTCGTGCCTGAAAGGGGACTGTTTCTGTTTATCAAGATGAAGAGCAGAATTGCTTGCCTCTCGTTCTTCTCCTTTTTCCCCTTTTTTTTCTAAATAAAAAAAAAAAGAAAGAAGAAAAGACTACCGCGAGCCAGACGGGAGAAAAAGAGAGAGGAAAATGATCGACAGCCGGGGAAGGAGGTAGATAAAAGAAAATAATCTATCCAAAAGGTATATTCAATCAAGATTTGATTCAATAGACGAAATTACAGCCACTATCATTACATGCTAATTGAAATTGAAAATTACCCTTCTTACATCTAATTTAAGAGGATCACAAGGTCCGAGCAACTGTTACACCCTACTCTGCCCTGCACAGCTTTCTTCTTATTTTTAGGGAGAAGTAGGTTTCAAGTATAGACACTGATTTTTGATTTTTGATTTTTGATTTTTGATTTTTTCTTTTTTTGTGGCAGCTATATTTTTTGAAACAAGCAAATCCTGTGCCATTAACGTCCGTACGTCCTTTTATTCCCTTTTAATATTTAATTTACTTTTGTTTTGTTTTGTTTGTGTTTCCGTTTACATTGCAGCGGGAAAAGGACGCAAACAAGACGGTACCTCTCTATTTGATCAGGAATAGAAGGGCTGGCCCATCATAAGTAGTAGACCTCCCCTTCTATAAAAGAGAAAAAAATAAAAAAAGTACAAATTGTACAAATTGTACAAATTGCAAAGATTCTAAGAAGAAAAGAACAACATATTACACCAACAGAATTATAATTTATATTTACAAAATTATATGTATCTATCTACTCTTATTGTTATTTCTTTTTAAAGTGCAAGTAGTAGTATATCAAATACAAGTCAAAAATAAAGACTACAGTATATCGCGCGCCTCACCGCGACCATAATACAAATTTCTTCAAGGCATTTGCAGGGGTTTTGTACCACCAACACGATGAAAGCACAGTGTACATATAACCGCACGTATGGTGCATAGATAGATATCCGCGCTGCCGGTGAAGAAAAAAAAAAAAAAAAAAAAAAAAAAAAAAAAAAATTTAAGAAAACAAATAGTACAATAGCCATTTTGAAAAATTTTTGACGAAGCCTATCCTTTCTCCCATTCAAAGCCAAAAAAAAAAAAATACTCGCGATTACATCGGAAGTTCAAATCCCATATGTGACAAGAGAAAACGTACACACTTTTTTAGACAGTATTGTCCGCTGATTAATTGCTGAATTTCTACAATCATAGAAAATGAAAGCAAATAACAGACCGACAATCATGACATCCGCGGTGCTATCGACGGCAACAAAGTGATTTTGATGAAACAGATCTCATGTGCACTATATGTCGTCTTGAGTTTGATGGAAAAGGTGTCAACACAATACATGGTACACAATTGTATGCATAAAACTCGGCCAAGCATGAACCCTCCCTTTTCAAAAGTAAGGTCCAAGTCTTACAGAGTGAAGTCGTGTCCCCGTGTTCGTGATTATTGATCTATCTACCCACACCTACAAAAGGAACAAGATGGTGCAATTCTTGCTTTCGTACAAAAGGCCCTAGCCAATATATCGGGCTCCCGCGTATAGGCACACACAGCATTTATTTCGTTGACAATTTTGCCATCTTGCGGTGAACCCGGTTGGTCAATACATAAAAGGAGATCACAAAATAAATAAAGACAAAGGAAGATCGACCAAATAATATTAATAGGCTTGATTTGCGCTAACATCGGTGTGATCGGCTTTTTTAAGCACGACTTCCTGAGCTAGGCTTGATTAATCACTTTTATATTGTCAGTAATTACTGCTCACGACCTTTTAATATAAAAAGAAAAATCCTTTGTCCCGGTTTTCCTTTTTTATGAATTAAAAAATGACTGATTTCATTGCATGCTTATGCTGTCAACCCAAAATTTTGGTTGAAGGAGGAGGGGCGGGCAAAAGAGCTTCGAAGCCTACCTATTGATTTTTTTTCTTGGCTTATAATAATAATTTACTCTATAACAGTCAGATAAAGTCCTACTTTCTTTCTTTTTTTTTCTCTCCCAAGCTCAATATGAGGAATGTCTATCACTTTCTTCTTTATTGCAGATTTAGGACTTAATGACAGTGATACATTGATTTTAAACACCTTTATGCACACAGTGTCTCATATGTCGCATCGTACTCGAAAACTTAGAAAGAAAATTCAATCGTCATTTACTTATTTATCGTCATGTATTTGCTTCAAATCCGCGCTTTTGTTTGCAAGCGTCTTTTATACTACCTGCATATATTGCAGAATTGCTCAAATAGTAAAAAAATAAAAATAAAAAATTAAAAGTCAATCTCTTTAGTTTTGCGGTGAAGAGAAAACAGAAAAAGTCCCATTACTGCAGAGGAGAGAGACAATGTAAAGTGTATGGAAACATGCTGAGGGGAGATAAAAGGGAAGAACAGATAGAAAAACAGATGGCAAAATATACATACAAAAAGACATGAATGATAGGGTAAAGTGGAATTTTTATTTATTTATGCCATCTCCTCTTCTCTTCTTGTCACGGCCCAACTTGTGCTTTGATCTCGTGAGTCGTAGTAGTCATTTGAATTGGAAATCATACGTGCATTATTTGTTGCAGGTCCTGGAGAAGTTCCAATGAGATATCCCCCTAAACCACTGAATGCGCTTGTGAGAGAAGCTACACGACTAAACATACCACCAACAGCGGGGATCGGGGCGTTCATAAATTCAATCTGATTCGTTTGCTGATTGTTGGAAGAATGACGACTGGATGTACTACTAGATCGGTCCGATGATCCGTTACTTCCTTGGCCATACATGGAAGATCCTCGAGGTACAGGTGGTCGAATTTGTGAGGGATAGCGAGGTTGTTGTCCTTGCCCATACTGTAAAGAGCTCATTTGACCAGAATGAGATTCAATGAATAATGGTGGCATCTCCAATGCTTCCTCTGGTGTTGGCAAGGGTGGTAAAGATTGGCTTTCATCTAAACTCATGATACCGAAAAAGTCTTCAATTGATACTTTACGATTTCTTATATTCGAGTTTGGTTTTCTTGCTAATACACTTGGTTTTGAATAAGTTGATTTTTTGTTCATGTTCAATTTAGTCGCCGCTATTGCTCTTTCAAAAGACCATTCCCGTATGAATTCAGGTCTAGATTCTTGGTAAGCTGATACTTTGTCATTGTCGTAAGATGAAGAATAGTAATCATCCAAATTTGCGCTCATTGAATTAGTGATCGTATCTTGAGTTGAAATGGCAGTAGCTCCAAATGGTGAGATTGGTTCGTTACTTTCAATCGATGATGTCGTACTACCTCCAAGGCTATGATCCTTTGCTGGTGTAGGAATCAAGGGGATAGAAGTATGTTTGGTTTCACTGTAGGGATAATTATGCTCAAGAGCAGGGGTAGAGGGAGCAATCGAATCTACATCCGATGCTCTTCTTCCTGATTCAATGTCAAAAGATTCTCTCATGGGCACTGCTGTACTCTCAACTTGTACATCCATCTGTGGCAGTGGGGTAGAGTGACTTGCAGCTGATTCTTCTCCCATTTCAGACACTGCTTCCTCTTCTTCAGCAAGTGTTCCCAAATTTCCCATTCCCAAACCTACCAAGTCTGCTTGAACTTGAGTAATAAATTCTTCATCGTCGAATTTTTCTTGTGAAAAGGGCTCTTCATCATCATCATCATCATCGTGATGGATTTCAGAGGTTTGATTTGTTGTAATGCTACCACCGCATAGACTGTTACTTTCACAACCGCTTTCCATACTACTGTCGTAAGCGAAAACGTGATGACGTTTTTTCTTTGAGCTCTTTCCGATGCTATTAAAACTCTGTCGATCACCACTCGCCATTTGAGACTGAGGAGGAGTCGATGAAGTAGGTTGCGAATCTGAATTATTTTCTTCTTTTTGAGGACTAAAGAGATGAGAGTCTACCGTTGTCATGGTTGTATCATCTATCATGCTATGATCATGAGGTCTAAACCTAGTTAAATCAGATTTGAGGTCTTCTACTTCCCTTTTAGCAAGAGCATGTTGCTTACGTTCATAATCAAGACTTCCAGCAAGATTAAAAATTTGTTGTCTCATTTCTTTGAGCAGTTGAACAGCTTGTGGTGGTGGCAATTGGTTGGTCTCACCCTGACTTGGTGAAGCACTTCTTTCCCGTTGAGCACCAAGTAATGGACTAGTAGAAGGTCCTAAAGCTGGACTGCGAAGAACAGCTATCAATTCTACTGAAAGCTCTTCTTCATCCAAGCTGCTTCTCTCTACAAAAATATCATTATCTTGTAACCTCTGAAGTAAATCCTTTATTCGATCTTTACCTGCTGCCTTTGCTCGCTTCAACTCTTCTGAAGCTTGCCTTTCAAATCGCAAATTCTTTTCTAGATCGTTGCATCGCATTCTCCATCCTTCCACATCATCTCGTAGCATATCCCTCTCTGCTTCAACATCTTCCAATTCACTCTTGATTTTGGTAAGCTCTACTTCTGCTCTCTGCCTTTCTTCAGTGTAATTTTGTTCCTTTGCTTCTCGAATGCCAACAACTTCAACAATGCTTGCCTCTAGATGTTCGATTCGCTGTCCCAACGTTCTCTTCTCTTCAGCACTCCAACGCTCCAACTCAGCGTACTTTCGACTTGTCCTTTCTGCTTCCATACTTGATTCCTCTTCTAAGCGTGCAATTTTTGTTCTTGCTTCATCTAAGAGAGCTACTTCTCGCTGATGCTTGGACTTGAGCTCTTCGAACATGCCGAAAGGTACACCACCAGTGGTAATCGAAGTGGTGGAAGCTGGCGCAGAAGCTGGTACATGAGAAAAGGATCCAATTGGTCCAGCGGAAAGCTCAGTGGCAATATTATTGGTATTGAAATTTCCTTCTAGTGGGGAAGCCTTGTAGATGAAACTACTCCGTTTCTTTGCCAATGGTGATTGCTCTTCTCTTATAGCAGCGGCTGAAGCAGGAGTGGTATTGTACAATATTGAACCTCTTTTTGATACAGTAGCACTCGAATTAGAAGTATTGCTTGCGAAGGAGCTCATTGAATCTGTTCGACTCTTGTGTTGATTATAGGGTGATGGTGTACTTGAAGTAGATGCATTGCTCAAATTGCCAGTACCCAAACGAAGGACTCTCATTCCTGAACGAGGTGCAGACCCAGAAGATGTAGTAGCTGATGGTGAGATTGTTGGTGGTGACAGAGCGGGTGAAGCTGCTAGTGCAACAGGCATCGATGAACGCCATGATCTCTTGGTTTCTCTTGAAGGTGTTACGGTAGGAAAAGGACGAGAGGTAGATGTATTGGTCTGTGGCGTCTCTTGTTTCTCTTGATCAGCAATAAATGTGCATGAAGTAGGAGTTCGAGGGTCAACCTGAAGAGATTCTGGGACCGAATCATCGATCTCTTCACTTTGTTCCAAGACTGGAAGAGATGTGCTACTAGGGAGACCCAATGGTGGTCTAGGAGCGACAAAGAGACTTGCTGGTCGGCTCTTCAATTTTAGTGGCTTTGGTGTTAAACTACTTCTTCGAGTGCGCTTAATAACCT
Organism: Exobasidium cylindrosporum; assembly: GCA_023273805.1. Lineage (NCBI taxonomy): Eukaryota > Fungi > Basidiomycota > Exobasidiomycetes > Exobasidiales > Exobasidiaceae > Exobasidium > Exobasidium cylindrosporum. The sequence continues at coordinate 3,630,033 of CP096878.1, forward strand.
CTTGTTCAATTTCCCTCTGCTTTCTATTCTCTAGTTCTGCGACAAAGTCTATAGCCCCGCGCTCCTTCAATGGAGAAAAAACTGAACTTTCCTCTTCTTCCTCTTCTTCCTCCATTAGAGTACCCAAAACTTCATCATTGTTCGCTTCAATCATAGTCTGAGGACGAGAGGTAGTACTGGAAGGCGGCCTCTCATTGCTAGTAGTTTGTAAATTAGCTTCCAGCAAGTTTAGACTAGCTCGCTTGTCCATGCCCTCTTCTCCGTGAACTTCATCAAAGGAAGGCAATTGAACGCTACTTTGCTTGACGTGATCTCTCCTATTTTTACCCTCAAGTTTTTCTAGAGCCGTCAGTCGATCTCCTCCTTTATCTTCCGAAATCTCCGTATCCGCAGTTCTGGCCTTGTCAAAGCTGATATAATCGGGCATTCCACCAAAGAGAACACTAGCAGTTTGTAGTCCACTCCAGCGATGTGAGCTATTCCTTCGACTATGTCTATTGGAACCAATTGCCTCATAGGTGGAATTATTATTTAGACTGTTCAAGCCACCCATCAACTCCATACTTTCTCTACGAGTGCTAACGCTTCCCTTGCGAGAATGTCGAGATAGTCTGCGAGAATGAGTGGATGGCGCAGTGGGTGTCGCCATGGTGATGGTGGTAGTCGGTGCAGTGATGACTTGGTGGATGTCCCTTTGCTGAGGTGTAGCATCGATATCTTCAAACATTGCACTGTTGTCATACATTGTGGGTGTCTTTAGCATGTCTTCATGAACTACTGCAGTATCCTCATCTTTCCATGAACCTTTGCTGGTATCTGGCTGTTTGGCGGTGAAGCTGTTTGGTCTAGATTTCGCTGCCAGGCTCTTTGAACCAGATCGAGAATGACCTCTAGTATGACTGTGGGCTGTGTTTGCAATGTGGGAAGATAATGGTCGGGTATTTGAACTGCTGCTCTTTTGTGCAAAATGGCTAAATGCTGCCGCTGCAACTCCTCCTGCTAAAGCGGCCTGGGAGAGTGAAATGGAACCAGTCCTAGAGTGACCTCGTCCGTGACCAGCACCAGAACGAGATATCGATCTCGAATGCCTCTTCTCAAAAGAGGTGGATAATCTCAAGCTGGCACGCTTGCTTCCACTAGCCATGGATACTTGACTTTCGTATGAAGCATCATTCAATACGGTGCCTACCAATTTTGAGGGTGAACAAGAAATGGAAGATGAACTGACGTTACTGCCGCTATTGCTGATCAATGAAGTCCTTTTTGCCTTTTCCATCTGGGCCTGCTTTGCTCTATAACTTTTGAGCTGTAATAAGGATATCAGTCTCACAGCTACAAAGCGCAATACTAGCTCATAGAAACACACCTTTTTTTTCGCAGATTGTAAGCGCTGATCACGGTCCTTTGACCCAGTCGGAAAGCTATCGTCCACCATGATGATGATTAGGGATGAAAAAGGAAGTGAGGTTGTTTTCTTCTACGTCTAAGAGGTAGAAGACGAAGAGCGGCGAATGATAGAGGACAAGAAGAGAAAACGAGGGTGACCCCCGATCGTTGCGAAACACGTAAAGTCGCGGTACAACGGAGCTGGGCGTTGTCCAAGAAAGGGTAGTGTTTACAGGAGGCGAGATCGGCTGTCAAAGCGGAGCGCCCCTGAATATGACGGAATTACGGCTCTTTCCTTTTCTATATGTGAGTTGAGCAGGCCCTTTGATGCTGAAATCGAAAAGGGGGGGAAAGTCTGTAAGTGAATGTATTTATTGGAACTGCCGAAACAGTTAAGAGAAAAGAGAGAGAGAGAGAGAGAAAGAAAAGTCGGAAGGAGAGTGCGCGGAATGATGGACACCGAGCAAAAGGGGTGAGGATGGAAGGAAACAAACGAGAGTAGTGATGATGAATGAATGGGTATGAGAGATGGGAGCGGCTTCGATTTCAAGGCAGGAGAAAAGGAGGTTCCGACAAGGAGTAAAAAGAAAATTGGGACTGCTAAAGTGCCGCCTAGAGATTTGTTTCGACGCGTCCTAGTCGACGGCAAATACTAATTTATACATTTTATTCGTTTAAATAAAAAGCAAGGAGATTATCATAAAGAATTAAGTTGAAATTCATCTTTTCTACCAAAGAGAAAAAAAGAAAGTGTTAGTGTGAATTCATGTTAATAAGCCTGCTTTTATAATAAATTTGAAGGACTAAGTTATGATGGGGCATCACTGGCGTGCATAAACTCGGTGCCTTTTTATCACAATCTTTTTTGTTGACTCAACATTTTAATATCAGCATTAGGCTGGCTACGTATTTTCATCAATTTTTGAAAGAGAGAAATTAAAGATGAGGCAGTCATCTTAAATTCTACCTGCTTGGCGCAAAGTGAGGTTGAATTATACTAGTAAGAAGGACCTCTCCAAGCGCATTAACAATGAAAGGAAATACAGTAAAGCTTTCTCTACTGCACCACAATTGCGCTTTTGGAAAATAAGATTGATCAAAACAGACTCACTGGGTCCACCAATCGTATATATATCATGATTTGTGTGTGGTCTATCACTCTCTTTATTTCTGGAAAGGGTCCCCTTTCATTATTGAATTCGCCTAGGGGATTTTTTTTTTTTTTTTTTTTTTTTTTCCTTTAGCATGTGTCACTTTTTTGCAGACTCGCGTGGCAATACTGTGCTTTCGCGTACAGTTTTGGATCGCCTACATTTCAACTTTCTTTCAGGAAGGAATTATGTTCACAACGAAAAAAAAAAAAAAAAAAAAAAAAAAAAAAAAAAAACGTTTTGACTTTGAAATTTTGACGCTAGAGCACGACCCCACAGGTGCCATTTTAAATTTCCTCATTGGGCGAAATAGGTTGCCGGTCTTTGCCCCTTCTCACTTTAATTGCACTGATCCACCTTTTCGTTCCCATCCCTTTTTTGGTTTTTCATAGTAATCACCTACACCAAATCAATTGTGACAATCACACCGTTGGGAACAATCCAGCGATGTCGAGTGGTGATGTGGCAGTAGCCAATCCTTCCGATGTTTTAAATCGTAAAAATAGCAATACAGCAGCACCTTCTAGACGATCCATCATTTCTAAAATTACAGGTGGAGATGAAATTGATAATCCAGTTAGTAATACTGATGCACTTTTACGGTCTAGAAGATCTTCTACTCCAGGTAGTCCAGAAACAGGTTCATCAAAAGTAAAATCAAATAAAACAAATGTAAATGGGCAAATTAATGGAAATGGAAGTAAAAAAAATAATGGGATTGAAGGAGATGAAAAGGGTAAAAGCGTAACAGCTCCACAACTCAATCTACCTGATGGAGAGGGAGGTAATACTATACGGTGAGTGCGAGAGAGGAAAAAAAAATTGAAACCCGAGAAAATGAAAAGAATTGGAGATAAAATGTTTTATCATGACAACCACTAAAACCCCCCCTTTTTTTGCTTTATACAGTCGACGTTTGTCTAATTTATCTTATAGATCAGAATCTGATAATCGTAGCATTTCATCCCGTAAATCAGCTCGAGGAGTTATTTCCAGCTTTATTCAGAAGAGTCGAAGTCGTCAAAGTAGTCTTGAACCAGAAAGTGTTGGTGGAAATGGTTTGGAAAGTACAGAAGAAAATGGTACAAATGGTCGAAGTAGTCGTAGATTAGGTTCTTTAGGATCTCGTCGAATGAGTTTAAAAATGCCAAATTTTAATAAAAAAAGTTCATCTTCACTTCAAGCTGATCGAAATAGAGAACAAAGTGAAGAATTTGAAAGGGAAAGTCCAACATTACCAATTATTTCATCACAAAGCAAGGTTGTTACTGCTACTACTAATAATCTTACTACTTCAAGTGCCTCTGAACAAGATATTCCTCAACACCCTCAATCTAAACAGAGTGTTGGTAGTAGTAGCAATAATAATAATAATAGTAGTAGTCCAGCAAAAGAAGAAATTAATGGACAGCAAACTTATCTGGGAGGTGCATTGGCTGCTGTAGTAGGTGTTGGTACGGCTGCAGGAGGAGCTGCTGCTGCTGTAGCTGGAAAAGTTACTAGTATTGGTAATACTCAAGATGATGATGATGATGATGATGATGATGATGATAGTAATGATGAATTTCATGATGCTGAATATGAATTGGACGCAATTGAAGAAGGTGATGAAGATGATGATGATAATAATCACCACCATAATGAAACTCATCGATTAGGACGACATCGTGGTCTTAGTGAAGGTGAAGGTGTTGCTTTAGGTTCATTACAGTATGGAGGTAATAATAATAATAGATCAACTTCACCTGAATCAACGGCACCTGGTAACATTCAAAATGGTAATACTTCTTCTACTATGAAAGGTACTTCTGCTGCAAAACGTCGTTCTGGAAGTACACCTATAGGAGGAGAGAGTACAGGAACTCCAGTAGATCAAAAAGCAAAAAAAGAAACTCCTTTACACGTTCGTGAAAAAGCGGTTAGAGTTCAAAAATTAACTTTTGATGATGTTATAATGAATGAAGATGAAATGAGAAAAGATATAAAGGTAGCAAGAGGTGCACTTCATCTTTTTCTTAATTCAAGAATGTTTGAAGCAGAAGAAATTATTGCAAAATATTCGGATCGTAAATTATATTATGCTTTAGGTGATGCTTTAATTGCAGTTATTAAAGGTTTTATGACTTTTGAACCAGTTGATTTAGCAAAAGCAATTTCTTATTGTAAAGATTCTCTTTATATTTCTAGTTTACTTCGAAAACCAACTAGTAGTGTAGCCAATTTTGGAAGATTTGTTCGTGGTACTGGTCAATCACCTAATGGAATGGCTTCAATGAATATTGTTCAAAGGCATGCTGAATTAATTTATGCTGAAAGTTTACTTTTAAAAGCTGTCATGGGAATTCTTTATTCTGGTGATTTTTTCGCTTTTGTTTCTGAAGCTCTTAATATGAGGAATGCCTATGGTATTTATAGATCATTAGCAAAATATGTCGAATGGGCAGATAAAAAAAGTAATGATGATAAAAATAATAGTGGATCAAGGGATGAAACAATTGATGAAGATTTTCGATCTGGTGTTTATCTTGGAAATGGTTTAATTAGTTTAATTTTAGGTTTATTACCTGGTAAAGTTCTTAAAATTATGGAAGTGATTGGTTATACTGGAGATACTCAAATTGGTTTAGAAACGTTAGCTATTGCAGGTGGTTGGTTTAAAGATAAAGAAAATCCAACTATGAAAATGGAAGAGGAAGGTATTCGACGTCAAGTTTGTGATATGGGTATTTTATTATATCATTTAGTAATTTCAACATTTATTCCAGTTACAGGTGTTGATATTGATTATGCAGACAAGATACTTCATTATAATTTAAAACGTTATCCTGAAGGAGTATTTTATCTTTACTTTTCAGGAAGATTATATTCAACTCAAGCTTTAGCAGAAAAGGCAATTGTTCAATTTATTAAAGCTAGAGATATTCAAAAAGAATACATTCAATTGAAACATGTTTCAGTTTGGGATGCAGCACTTTGTCATATGTCTTTAACTCAATGGAAACAAGCTTCTGAATGCTTTAAAGTACTTTATAATGAATCAAATTGGTCAAAATGCGTTTATAGTTATGGTAGAGCGGTAAATTTATACATGAGTGATAAAATTGTTAATAATGATCAAGCTATTAACTTATTTAGTGAAGTACCAGGCAAGATGCAAAGAATTGCAGGAAAATCAATTCCAATGGAAAAATATTGTGCAAAAAAAGCAAAGAAATTCAATGAACAAAAAAGGTTAATTTTACCTGCTATTGAATTTTCTTACATTTATCATTGTTTAACAAATGCTCCAAGGTATAGTTTATGCGATAGTCAATTGGTAGATATTAGTGAAGCATTAAAGGAATTGGAACAAGTTGAAGATCCAAGCCAATATCATAGTGGTGCAGATGAATATTGGGATGATTTATGCCTTGTACACTTTTTGAGAGGTGTATGTCTTCGTTATATAGCTTTTCCTGAAAAACATGCCAAAGTTGAAGATGGTGAAAATCCAATTCCAAAAAGAAGAAGCTGAAGAGCAGGCTGAACATAGTCTACAATTTGTTATTGATCATCAAGATAGAATTGCAAATGATGCATATCTATGTTACTTTGGTCATTATGAAATGGGTCGACTTCGTGCTAATCAAGGTCGTAAAGATGAAGCAAGAGAAGAATTTAAATTAATTCTTTCTGGAAAGAAAATCGTTCAACATAAAGGAAAGTACTCAATGGCTAACATGTGTGCTCTTAGAAGGTTAGTGGTGTAAATCTTATTAATTATTAAGTTTTTAAAAAGGCCCGGGGGGGGGGGTTCTCCTTTTGACATATGAAGCTAACATAATAATTTCCCTCTCTTTTTTTCAGTAATGGAGCAATGGCAGTTTTATGATAGCGTTCTGGTAATATGTTTAAAACGTTAATTACTCTAAAGATGTCTCATGATATTTCTCATAATCAAAAAATTAAAAGTCCAAAAATACCCTACTAATTTATAATATTTCTTTTTCTTTGAACCTCTTGAGTGGGTTCTTGAGAAAACATTTCACTCTTTCCCCCCCCCCCCTCCTCTCGCACTCTTCTGCTTGTAAATACTCGCTTCTCTGTTGCTGCAATGCATACTGCTGTTTAGATTTTCGTCAAGTGATAGATCGTCGTAATGGATTGGGGCTCATGCATTAAAATGGGTTAAGGCCGAATTTCGCGGTTTTCTCTTATATACTTTGGAGACCCTTAATCTTGGTCTGTGCGCAATACTCTAATTTAGAACAATAATGTATAGATACTTGTCTTTCCCATTGTTCTTCTCTGTCAAAGATTTGGTGAGCAAATACTTCTCTTTAATTACTTCCATCTTGATCCTCTTTTTTTTGACCGCATGTCATCTTCACAATTAAAGGGCAAAAATGTTTCTACTCCTGCCGATGAGCCTTCTCCAGTGGCTAAAGGTGCTACTTCTTTATTAGCTCCTGGTGCTACTACGCCTATTCCACCTTACCTCGCAACAGCATCTCTTAGAATCGCACTTACAGCCTTTTGTCTAGGTTCACTAGCAGGTCTCGTTCTTCCTCAAGCAATAACTTTGTTTAATTCGTCGGCATGGCACGACTACGACAGCGGTGCAACTAAACTCACATGGAAAATTTGGCAAAGAGTCACTAAAAGTAGTACTGTCGAAGCTCCATGGCAAAGATCGCAATTACACTTCTATCTATTGGCCTGGTCAGTATTTCACCTGTTGGAATTTGTTATTACAGCTCGATACAATAATACTAGACTGTATTCAGATTGTGAGCTGCCTTCTAGAAAAAAAACATTGTATGGCTGTGACATGCTGACGATTTACTCTGACCCTCCCCCTTATACAATTTTAGCATTCTTGATACAAAATGGTATCAGCTACCATCTTGCACATCTTTTTGGTATTTTTGAATTCTTATTGGAAGCCTACATCTGGCCAGAGCGAAAGGGACTTAGTATTTGGACATATATCGGTGAGCAGAGGAGACCGATAACATACTTATAATCGCGACTATCACTCAGGACTACCTCTATATTTCTCTCAGGAACTGTAATGCTTCTTGCTGGACAATTGGTTCGATCACTTGCAATGATACATGCAGCAGGCAATTTCTCTCATGAAGTAGCTGCTTATAAGCGTTCCGATCATGAACTCGTCACAGATGGCATTTATTCGTGAGAAATTGCCAAAGAGAGCTATATTAATCTTCTACTCAAACTTTCCTTTCGCTCTACAGCTTCACTCGGCACCCTTCATACTTTGGATTCTACTATTGGGCGCTAGGTACACAAGTGACTCTAGGCAATCCAATCAGCGCAATCTTGTTTGCCTTTGTTCTATGGCGCTTCTTCAGTCGTCGTATTAGAGGTGTGTATGCATCTCATCATGTCTTGCTTGTTCAAAAATTGACCAATTTTGTTTCATATAGGCGAGGAAAAATATCTAGTCTCTTTCTTTGGCGAGCAGTACGTCGAGTATCGCAAGCAAACAAAAACATTTATACCATTCATTCGGTAGTTGATTTAGCATGCACAGTAGGGAACACCAACACTTTTGTAAATCTCACCAAAGACACTATTACAATTACATTCCATGAATTACTAGATAAAATGTTATTACTGTACACTAGTTTAATATAACTTCCCTTTTTTTTGCTGCGGTGGAGCCACGTGAAGCGCGCTATACTTTCTTAAATTTCCCAGTCAGAAGGCCCATATACTGTTAGGTCCATCTTCTGATATCAAGGCTATCGTTCATTACCAGCTCAGTAATTAATAGACAAGATGGCCAAGTCAAAGAACCACACAAATCACAACCAGACCAAGAAGGCTCACAGAAACGGTATCAAGAAGCCATCTACAAACAAGTACCCCAACCAACGTGGAGTTAGTGAGTATCAATGTTTGATCGGATGGGAAAGCGAAGGGAAAATGGAGAGAGATGAGGAAGGAAGTCCGTCTACAGCTGCAATGGGAGGCAGGAACCCAGGATGAGCGATACTATTGGCATGATTTTGAGGGCCAGTTGTTGTTGATGGTGCAGGAAGACCAAGACGCTGCTAAAAAAATTTAGATCAAGCGGCTGATAGAACCTACCTTTTCCTCTCTTTCTTTAGACCCTAAGTTCTTGCGAAACCAGCGATACGCAAAGCATGGTTCCGAGAAGGCTCGTAAGTCTCATTATATTTGCACTCTGAAGCAGTATCTTCGTTTGCTCATCATTATTTAATCATCTACAGTCCGAGAATCACGAGCGGCTGCAAAGGTGTCGGCTTAGGATAATAGTTTCACCAATTTCATCATGAACCGACTGCATCTCTCCATCTCTACCCCAACTTGTCAACGGACTGGGATGGCTGTATTTCCTCTCACATGAATCATATATGCGATGCGCAAAACAGAAATTAGTACGATGGTAGAAGCATCGTCAAAGTAGAAATAACATTGGTGGAAGCAAAGTGAGCGGTTATAAAATTACATTGAGTTTCATTTTTTGCGATCGTGAATGGAATAGCTGTGGGAAGGAGATTAAGGGAGAAGGAGGTAGAGTAAAGTTCAGTAGGAGACAAGATGGCAGCAGGTAGGACTTTCGGTGAAACGTACTTTCCAAAGTCTTTTCCAGGCTCGTAGAGTTCCCATCCTGTTAGAGGGTGAAGGGGTAATTTCGGGTTAGTCAATTGGATTCTAATCAAAAGAATCATTAGATGACGCACTGCTGGCGGGGAAGATGTGCTTGTTACGATTGTACCAACTACGTTCGACAACTTTACCAGCATGAGATTCGTCCTTTTCTATAGTTGCATCGGCCAACAATCGTACGTCATCATGTACGTCGAAGTTGAAAAGTGGCCCTGACTTTCCTCTTGCCTTGTTGACTATGAAATCGTAGAAGCTATAGTGATGTGGTATAATCAAGTCCTCCTGAAATGGCAAAGAAAATAAGCTACTATGACGATTTCCAATCTTGCTTTATGGCTTACCTTGATGTACATCATACTGTCTACGCTCACCCCTCTTAAATCTGTGACTTGCTGACGGCATTTCTCTAAAAAAGCTGCGATGGTATCTCCTTTTTTGCACTAAACACAGTAGTGTAAGACATCTCCTCTAGCATGTATGGTTTCCTAAAAATGACTCACTGTGACTGATTTACGATGACCACTTCCATCCCAATACGAATATATTATTTCGATATTCTCTGCTTTCATCACTTCTTGTTTCCTTAGCCAATCTTGTCTAAGTTCTTCTCTTGCCAATCTATCTTTTTCTTCCCGTTCTCTATCTGGCAGGAAGCTCGTATCTACTGCAGGATTCTTTAAATTTACTTTCTTGACTATTTCCACCTCCTTCTTTGCTTTCTTTTTTGATTTGAGAATTTCTTCCCCATCTTCTTCCTCATCATCCACAGCAAAAGACAACTTCGACTTTCCCTCCTTTTTGTTCTTCTTTTTCTGTGCTTTCTCTTTAGCTCTACTCAAGAATGATGAACCAAAGTAAGGTCAATCTTGGATGAGTATAACTTCCATCATTCTACTATCATTAGATATTACTCACTTGAGTTCATCTGTTTGTGCTGCTTCCCTTCTTTTGAGCTCTTCAAGTTCCTCCCTCCTCTTCTTGAAATCTTCTGCACTGACTAATCCTACAGTACTTTTTTTTAAGCTTTCCTCTATACTATCCGTTTTACTTGTAAATCGATCTGAAGGTGCTTTACTATTCTTTTCTGTGATTGCTTGTAATTCTGCTTTTTGACGATCAAATTCTTCCATCATCTTTTGTCTAGCTTTGGTGTGCTTGTCGGCACGCCTAGCTTCCGACATGGTGATCAATTACTTGGTTCCGACTTTCCACCCTACTAGATATGAGGTTGTCGAGTAGCGTATTACACACACACACTCTCTCTCTCTCCTTCTTTCATAAACCTTGAAATGAGAGGCTAAATTGAGGGGGAGCGGTGTGGTGACGATCGGCACTTTGGTGTGGTGACGATCGCAGCTTAGTAGCACGCAGCAGGGTGCATGAGACACAGACTAGGGAGGTGATGATTAATAGAATGAAATTTCAAAAATTACAAAATTAAACTAAGTACAAGTAAAAATTTTTGACACAGCCAAAGTGCCGTGCGCACCACAGGCACGTGTTTTATATATACCACGCAAGAATCAAGGTATCAGCTACCGGTATCAGCAATGATGGCGGCAGCGTTGTAGTAGGCAAGCTGTATCAATTCGTTGGAGCCGCCCAGACTGGCGGCTAATTTGGCAGCTTGTTCACCCGACTTCTTGGCTAAAATGGAGAAATCATTATAAGAGTAAATTCTTTTAGTTTTCCTTACAACACGTGAATTAAAAAGTAAGCCGGCTATCAAACGACATCCTTTCCCCGGCTTTTTCATGGCAATACCACTACCATCCATTAGGCAGGCCTCAAGTAGTAATTGGCTTGTTTACAGTCATGGGCGGTCATGAAGATCCCAGTAGTGTGGCTGGGCCAAGCTCACCACTGATCATGGCACCTCCAATTACGAGCACTACTTTACAAACACCAGACTATGAATCATATTGGCAATCTGCAAATAGAATTGCTGAACCGATCCAAGCTTCTATACGCAGAAGATTGCCTCACTTTCCATCGCCGCCATTACGTGTTCAAAGAGTGTCTCAATTGGATGCAGAAATACTAGATACAGAATTGACATCGATGCTACTTGAACCAGTCAAGATGGCACTTCGTAATATAAAATCAACTTTACCACTTACTTTAGAACCAGAAATGCTACTAGTTTTACGACTGATATTGTACAAATTTAGCATATACGAAAGGGGAGCGACATACGGAGCAATGCTACAAAATCTTCGATATCGTAATGAGTGGGCTCATGCTGGCGGATTACAGTCAACCTCGAGAGATGCTAGGCTATCAAAAATTCAATTGACATTATTTCCTGCATTTACCATTTTCCTACCTTATATTCACAATAAATTGGAGAGAAAAATGAGTCACCTTAGCTATTCAGATATGCCATCAAATGATCCCAGGAGGCTGCTGTGGAAAGGGATGGACCAGCTTCAGAGAGCTTATGCTGCTCTAAGTTTAGCTAATTTCTTAGCTTTCCTAAGCGACGGGAGGTGGGTTTTACATCTTATCTCTTCAGCTTTGTTGAAAAGACTGACTCGATCTTCTCTCCCCAGATATCGAACTCTGACTGACAGAGTCCTAGGTATGAGGCTGACTTATGCTCAAAGGACAATGAGTCGCAATGTTTCATTTGAATTTCTCAATCGACAGCTTGTTTGGCATGCATTTACAGTGCGTAAAGCTTGTGTGAAGGCTAGTCTCGATACTTACATCTTTTCATAATTGCAGGAATTTTTGCTGTTCCTTCTTCCACTGATACGACCAAGGAGATTACTACGGCGGCTTTTACGACTACCTCAGCATCCTCTACTCTTGTCATTTTGGTTGACAGTTCTACCAAAGTTTATCAGCTCTAGAATAGGACTCTATCGAGATGAAAAGGGCAAAGCAAAAATCAAGCTACCTTTCACAACTACAAAGGCTTTGTCTGCTGATACTGCTGATGCTGCCAAATACCCAAATTTACCAGAGAGTGTATGTGCGATTTGTTGGCAAAGGTTAGAAGATGAAGCTGGAATAAAATCATCTGGTCAGTCTATGATTCGAAGTGGAATACCCTCTAGCGACCCTCTAGATCCTAGTTCATCTGCATTAGCACCATCTACAAGAACTGTCGACCAACATCAATCAACGACATCTTCCTCTGGTCTTGTCTATGCCGATGCTCAGATTCATACACCATATCAAGCAAATCCTTGTGGGCATGTCTATTGTTATATTTGCATTGCAGGAAAATTACTCTCAGAGGAAGCAGCAGAAGAAATTGCAGAAATGTCTGAAGATGGTGAGATTGGGGCAGCTTGGAGATGTCTACGATGTGCCAAAGGTGTAAGATCAGCGCAAAGAGAGCAAAATGAAATCGCTCTCGACCCGAAGATGGAGGAGAAGAGTCAAAATAAATAAATTGAAGAAATAGAAAGGTAGCAGCAGAATTTGATTAATTTAATGAATTTTGTACAAAGTATGTTGTTGAGTATTGAAATGCGTGAGAGGGAATGGGAGGTCCTTGAATGAAATTATTTCTAGGCTGCTCGACCAGCAGCGGCAGCGGCAGCAGCAGCAGCAATAGCACGTTTAGTCGATCCTCTAGTAGACAATTTGGTGGCGATTCTTGGACTACTAGCTACCTTTGCATTCTCGCCTTCAATCACTACGACTGGCAAAGGTGATGAATTGAAAACTTGTACTTTCTTGGCTTGCCTCTCATTTTTGGGACTACTTGCAGCTGATCGTTTGAGAGTCTGACCTGCCTTGTTGAGTAATCTAGAGGGGCTATTTGAATTTGCAGGCAGACCAGACTTTGCCATAAGACTAGCAAAGTAAGCTGCTTGTTGTAATTTGGGTGTACTATCTTGACTTGGCTTGCCATTGTGCTTTTCTATACGAGACATTGGCGTACAAAAAGAACGAATATTAGCTGTCATGGGTCGACTTTTGATAGACTTTACACTTGAGCTATTACGATTCCATTCTTCCAACAAAATATCGCTAAATGTATCTAGTAAGTTGGCACAGTGTGTCTTCTCACTTTGAGGTCCGTACATGGCGCGAGTATTATTCCACATTTGAGTAAGATCACTTCGAAAGCCCTTTAGGGGATTTTCAACACCATAAGATCCTAATGTAATTGCATTGGAAATTGTGAAAAAGTCAATGATAGGTCGATTACGTTCTTGACAGAATCGTTGCAATTCTTCCTCGCATGGCTGTCGAAAGAAGCGATTGGATGGATGGCTTCTCAATTGATTTACGACAGTTTTCATCGTTTGATATGCTGGTAATTCGCGAACATTAATTTCTTGTGATGCTTGAGGTGATGTAGCTTGCTCTACTGCTTCTTCTTCGAGCTCGTCATTATCTACTTCCTCTGTCTCTCTTTCAACTGATTGGGCATTAGCCTTTGGAGGTGTGTCTTGCTGACTGATGATTGTCTCTGAAGCAGCACCCACTTGGTCTTGGTTTTGAGAGACTTCGGGTTGCCTTTCTACTTCTACCTCCATCGTCTGTTCCTGTTCCCGTGTCTGCTCTTGTTCTTTTTCTTGGATTTTTTCGGAGCACAAGCCCATCATCCACATCTTACCGTGGTCACTTCTGCGAGCTCCTCTGATATCTCGAGTGGGAGAGGCCAAAGGAGAAGAAGTTTGTTGCTCTTCAACTGATTGATTTGATGATGATTTTGGAATACTTGAGGTGTATGAAGGAGGTGAGCTACCGCTGACTAGTAAATCTTCATTAGTCATGGTGGATTCCGACTTGTTTACAGCCTTTTTGCTGGTATCCTCACTGCACACACTTTCAAATGGATCTTCTACAGCATTAGTTGGTGTTTCTTGCGTTTGACCATTCTCTTCTTGTAGCCTTAAATTCTCTTGCTCTTGAATCTTTTGCTTTACATATTCTGCTCGATATCTACTGGTTGCTGACTGTATGCCATCTTTGAGACCACGATTTCTAATTGAGGGACGCTTGCTCTTATCCTCATTAGAAATTACGCTCTCATCCCACCTTACACCTCGTGCAGGCTTGCCAAACAGTCCACCTTCACATGAGCTCTCTGCTTCTCCACTACTACTCGATCGTCCAGCATCATTATCAAAAGGAGCTTCACATTCTTCAACATTTTGCCCAATCGATCGTCGAAGACTGCTCCTTGGGGTATCGGGTGACCATCGAAAGACGAGCACTTCTCGCTCTCGAATGAGAGGTAGAAAGTCTGGTAGAACAATGACACTTGCATCATCCGCTAGAGTAAAGTGAGGTGTATGATTAGGAGGGACGCTGAAAAGTTCCATAGCTTTTTTCAGTAGAGTCTGATGAGATACAAGGATCAGACATTAGCAATCATGAAAACCTTTTAAAAAGAAAAAAAAAAAGCCATCCGTTTACCCTTTTAAAGGTTTTACATACCTCCATGTCATCAGGCAAGACTGTGATATAGCTCCTTGAGCTGGAATTTGGTCCCTTTATGATGACTGCACGACCCGTCATGATACTGCGTAATGGAGAGGAAGTTGAGAAAGTGAATGAGGAGAGATAGAAAGGTGCAAAAGAGAGGCTCCCCCCTTCTTTATCTCGTCAATTTAACATCTCTGTATTCCTTCTCGCGCTTCGCGTCTTTTTCGCGTCTTTTACTGGTGGTATCAATAAGCTTCATAGCGCGTTTAGCTGTGTTGCTCGGATCAAGCTTTTAATTTACTTTATTTTCTTTCTCCTTTGGTGGGAAAAAATTAAAGACTTTTCACTCTCCCATGATCTTTTAGGACGATGACTTCGCTTCATGAAGCGCCTGCGACAAATGTTTCAGCGGCAGGGGACAATGTTCGGCTGAAACGATTCGACGAAGCTCTTGAAAAGTTTCTCGATCTTATTGACGATAGACGAGCAGATAAAGCTACGTAAGTGATACGAGGGGGGGGGCATTGAGGAATGATAATGGAATTCAAACGTATTCTTCTCACTTCACACCACAGCACAAAGAACTTTCAGACTGCATTGCCTCATCTAAATCCAGAGGTACTCGAAAGCGCTAGAGAGCAATTTGTTCAAAATTTAAAAGAATCGATCAAGGTGAGTACACCAATGTCAACCTTTATCCGTACTCTTCTAATTATCCTGCTTGCGCCAAACTTGTCAATTTTCTATAGATCGAAAAAGGTCGACTGATGGAAACGTATGGCCTGGAAGGCAAGCTAGCCTCGTTAGAGCACCTCACGCAAGAGGCTGCCGAAAGAAGTACTAGTAAAGAAGAGCTGATAGATGTCTGGAGGTTAGTCATTTCGCTCAGAATACTTTTCACATGAAATTCCTGATAAAAAAAAAACTTTTCTCCTGATACAGGCCAAATCTCGACTTGTCTACTGCTCTGTACTCTAAGTCAATACCTGTACAAAAGCAAAGAATCTCTGTCCTAGAGCAAGAGCTAGTCGATCTTGAAGCCGAAAACAATGATCTATATACTCGACTAGATAGCACAATGGCCTCAGAGGAGGAATTGAGATCGGAAGCAGCCACCACCTTGGCCTGTCTAGATGAGGTGAGTCTCACTTTCAGTGAATTTGTCATCTTATTTCACTCACACAGAGCTTACCATTTCCTTGGAAGACTATCGATGGCCTCGAAACATCACCGAAACTTGCCAAGGATATTAGGGAGATTATCGACTTATTGCTGCAAAAATTGGGTCCTCGGGGTGTACTATCAGGGCCACTTGGAAATAATCAAGCTTGAGCAACGAAGCACTTCTTGTAACATTATACTCATCTTGTATTCTAGACATAATATGCGCATCATGATTTTATACACAACCAAAAAGCATCACCTCTTGTTTGTGCCCCACGCGCTTCTAAAATAATAATACGATGTTCCTTTTGACGCCGATTGAATTTTAGACGTTAGTCAACACGAACATTATCGGCATTCAACTTTCACTTGTTTCAACACATTGCCACTCCTCAGCCCGCCTAAGACAAAAAGGAGGCTGGCGCTGTGTGTGTGTGTGTGTGTGTGTGTGTGTGTAAGCTGTTGACGTTTTCTTTTAGTCAGTATATCTGTTGTATAGCAAAGAGACAAGAGAACAATCAACGATAATGGCTTTACCTTCCATTCCTCTTCTCACTCCACTACTATCTTGGTTTTACTCAATATTCTTTCAAAAGCATCTTGAAATATGTGTGTTGGGCTTACAATCAGCTGGAAAGACTTCTCTAGTCAATCTTCTTGCTATCGGTCAATTTTCGGATGAAATGGTTCCAACTGTTGGTTTCAATATGCGCAAAGTAAAGAGTGGTAATGTTGCAATCAAAGTTTGGGATATTGGGTGAGTTAAAGTATTCGGAATCAACAGTAGATATGATAGTCTTGGTCGTACCAGAATTAAAACTAATTATAATCGTGGTCTTTGCAGTGGACAACCTCGATTTCGAAGCATGTGGGAAAGGTATTGTCGAGGTGTTTCTGCCATACTCTTTGTCGTTGATTCGGCTGTACCTCTTCCTGCTACATCAGGCAAGGGTAGCCAACAGACTGCTTCTGGAGACGCTTTAAATGCTCCTAATCCTTGGGCAATCGCTACAGAAGAGCTTCATAGTCTAATGAGTCGACCTCAATTGGCAGGTATTCCTTTACTAGTACTAGCAACCAAGAATGATGTCAAGGGCTCTGTCAGCGCAGAAGATGTTATTCGAGAAATGTGAGTAGCTATACTTCTCTGACGACTGATCCAAATGAGAAAATAGACTAATATGGAGACACATTCACAGGAAACTAGAAACTATATCAAATCGAGAAGTATCATGCTACTCGATCAGCAGTAAAAGGCAAGTCAACATTGATGTGACTTTGCGATGGCTGTGTGCTAGGAGTCCATCAACCGCTAGGTGATTCTTTAATCAAAGAGGTATAACGAATAAGTAGCAGTTTGGAGGTAATCATGGTGACAATTCTTCATATACCAACCGGAAAGAGTTCATGCAAACAATCTATTAATTATTCCATACTTTTGGTTTTGAATCATCTCTATTCTACAATGGTATATGTTAGTTTTCGTCCAGCCCAAAAGGGAACAATCTGAATCTTTCCAAAGCTACCATCTTGCATCGACTTGTGTGATTCTAGTGTGAAGGTTTCACTAATGGTACTTTCTTGACGCTTGAGTCTGATAATTTGCTCTTCTCCTTTGGTGATAGGAAGTTGGTAAAATCGTCTTGCATTGCTACTAGTGTACGATTGAAGCTTATCTAGTGCACCAAACGAATCTAGCAATGTGGCACACAAGGGCAAAAGGATAGGTGAGGTGTAAATACCAGCCGCGCATCCACAACATGCTGCTTTAAAAGTTGTGTCATGAGTGGTCGAAGAGGGCATTTTGCTAGAAAAGGGATGAGGTGCTGAATCGGAACCCAAAAAGAATCTAGGGTGACCTGACTTGATAATCTCTCGAAGTGCCTTTCGATCTTCCCAAGTCTTTGCAACTGGTTTACAGTAATTGATCGGCTTCCCAGCCCAATCATCAATGATCAAGTCGAGGTGATGCGGAGTGATTGTGCAACCTACTGTATCACCACATGCCTTGACTGCTTCCACTGAAGCCTTTGTTGTCGCATGCTCCAATACAATTCGAAGCTTGGGGAATTGTTTGTGAATAGACTGAAGATGTTGTAAAAAGGCTGCTTCTGCTGTCATGACTGTGATGTTCTATTAAAATTCGCAATGTCAGCATTCAGAAAAGTATATTATTTATGTTACCATACACACCTGCTCCTCATTACTTGGCACTTCTCCATGTAGATTGAGTACCATTTCCTGTCTCTCCATCTCTTTAAATATGGGATAATACATTTCATAACTCTCGATTCCACCCTCACTATTTGTTGTCACACCTCTAGGATAACTCTTTACACCCATAATTCTCCTCTTTCCTCTCTTGCTTTTTGTTTGTGATGCCTTGATGATCTCCTCCGGAGTGATTGATGGATGTAGGTATAGTGTTCCTAATAGTTCAATTGAAGGATCGTGAGCCTCAAGTGTATCTAGATAAGCAACGCATTGATCCACTGAAGTTAGCGGTGGAACGGTATTTGGCATCACATATCCAGTAGTAATTCCGCCTTGTCTCACATGAGGAACAACAAGCGTTGACATGGCATCCTGTCGTAAATGCACATGCATATCTGCCGGCGATTCAACGCTGATAATGTCTGTCATGGCACAGCAATTGTAGGAAGGAATTAAGAAGAAATGAGGAAGAAGAAGAAGAAGAAGAAAATAATCTCATGAGAAGGGAAACAATTAAGCTTCTCCCCTGTTAATCTAAAGAAAATTTGGTATCAACGCGAGAAGAATTTAAGTGGCTAAGGATTTATTGGTAAGAGAGGTTTTTTTTTTCGCTTTCCATAGAGGAGAAGAGAGCAAGACAGTGTCTGAAAAGTACATTTACGTATTGCAGAACACTGAAATAGTAAGGAGAGAAAGAAAAAGCGAAAGATTAGAATGGAAAAATGAGGGATATCATTGGTTTAATTATTCTTGGTCTTCTTTGTGGGTCTCTTTTCCTCTTCTTCCAAATCTATTTCTCGATCATCGTCTTCATCATCTTCTTCATCGAAGTCATCCTCTTCTTCATCATAGTCAATGCCACCACTGTGAATGATGACTCGAGGTTAGCAAAATTAAAACTCGACAATAAAGATCTGAACTCACTCGTCGGAAAATTCTTCTGAGACGGTATCAGTGTAGTAGTCGATGGCTCGAGGGTAGAAGTCATTGATCAGTACATCGCCAATGGCAGCCTTTAAAAGAGAATGCGTGTGTTAATACAAGAATTAACTCTCTTTATCACATAGCTGTTTAAAAACTCACTGCAAAGTCATGGTCGTCTTGCTCAAAGAAACTACTGAAGAAGCTACCAGGTTCAAAATCTTCCTTTTCCATTTTTGTAGGTCGGAGCAATGATTGATTGACTTCTTCACTCTTCCAATTGATTTTTACTCTACTACTTTCTACATTTTGAGAAAAGTCTAATTCGCCGCTCAATGGCTCAGCTTCCTTCTTGACTGTAAAAATCTTTGTGAGTGTCTTGTCACTAAAGTACTTGTTTTCTTCAAAATCGAGATGAATAGTAGCTTCGCGAGGATCGTTAAGACTTCGATCAACTCGAATACCAGTCAAATGATCGAAAACTGACTTATCCTCATCGTCAATATAGATCATAATGAGCATACAATTGCCAAGCTAAGAAGGTAGTGTAATTTCTCATTAGCTATTATCCACTAACTACTTACACATCAATTTCGTTTACTTACTGCCTTTATCCAGAATTTATCAACTGTATTTAACACCTCATCTCTCTCCTTGAACAGAGGTTCATGTAATTTGTTTGAGTATTTGACTGAAAAGATATTCAGATGATTAGAAGATGTGGATCAGATTAATAACGTACGATTGATCATATTCACTCACTAATTTCAGCCTGAGCATTGTCAAATTTCTTTTCGATACCTTTGACTTTAGATTCGGCATCCTTTGGGAATTGATGAGCTTTGTTCATAATGTCTAAATACAAGTACTACTTCGGTATCAATGGGTAGCGAGTAAATGTTTATGGTAGAATCTAAGAAGCACCAAAAGACTTTGAGAAGAATAGCATCCACACAAAAGTTTGACGCCCACGTGCGAAGACAAACCTCCACGTCTTTTTTTTAGTTTTAAGCGCGTTAAATCGCGCTTCTAGGTAAGCCTGAGCTCGCGTTTATGAGAAGGATTTTTAACAACTCTTTAATAGTAGATTATGATTAGATACATGATATGTTTTAGCTCTAGTAGAGAATTTAAATCACTTTTTGATTTCTTTCTTGATCAGATCAGCAGCTGCAGTGAGGATATGAGGATTCGTCAGTCTTAATCGGCATCCATCACTCTATCTTTCTTGCTTTGTGCTCTCACCTTTGACACCAGTAACATAGCAAGAGCTCAAAATGTGACCAGAGGGCATAATGGGAAGGATACTGGCATCTGCCACTCGAATGTTCGAAGTACCATATACTTTGAGACTGCTATCAACTACTCCACCCTTTTCCTTGCTCATCATTGAACAAGTACCAACGGGATGATATGTTGTTCCAGAAAAGTTTCTAATATATTCTTCATAGTCCTTTAAAGTCTTGTACTTGTCATGGGCCGGAGTATGCAGACCAAGGACAATTTCCTTCAATGGACCCTTCTCAACACTTTCCACTACGTGCTTAAGAGAGAGTGCCATAAGCTGCAGGTCGGCATTGTTGCTAAAATATTTCGGATCGATGACAGGAGGTGCCTCTACGTCGCTGCTGGTAATATGAACTGTACCACGAGAAAAGGGATACTGCAAGGCAACGACAGAAGTAAAGTATGCAGCGTCATCCTTGGGTGCTCCATCCGTGGTAAAGAAGCCTATACAAGAAAAGGGAATAGGGAGATGAGTACGACATACAGTGTACAGAGCATGTGATACCCACCTGGAATGAGAATTTGTTCCATTGCCGGGGCTTTGTTGGATAGCCACTTCTCCATTTGAATTTGGTTGGTCTCTTTCATACCCGAGCTCCACTCAGTGGTGTCACCTTGATCAACCTGTCTGTAAATTTCATTGATTTCTTCTTTGCTCAAGTATGATTCAAGCGAGTGGAATGCAAATCCTGTAACAGTAGATCCAACAATACCACGATCAGCAACGTCTTCTTCTTTATTCAAGCTAATTTGAAAAAATGATTCGAGCTATGAGCGAGTTTTGTCTTCTTTAAGACACATACATCCTCACTATACTTACAACATTTCCATTGCTTTTTGTGCGAATTCTGGCTTATTCATGCTGTCCCAAGTGATTGCTTTTTCAGCATTGACTTCAAAGACTGCACCGGTAAAGATGTGTTCCTGCATTAGAGGACGATGTCAGCATTACTTTCTTCATCCTCTCTCTCTTCAACAACTGACCTGTAGATTTTCTCCAACTCCACTGTTTTCTACTTTGACTTCAATGCCGGCCTTCTTGAGAATGTCCGCATTTCCAATACCAGATAATTCGAGCTGTGTAAATAAATGGTCAGTAAATTCCTTCTGCTTTGCACTCATTCATGACGCTGTCGAGTTCTACTCACCACTTGTGGACTCTTCAATGATCCAGCTGAGACAATGACCTCTCTACTGACTTTGACCACATGTTCCTTGCCATCTTTGAGGAAGCGAACACCAGTGGCCTTTTGCAGGCCATTTTCACTTTCCAAATCAATGCGAGCAACATTGGCTCCGGTCAAGACCTTGAAATTTGGTCGCTCGGCATTGGGCTCGTAGAATGCCTTAGACACAGGAACGTCATGGTATACTTAGTATAGCAAGACACCCATAAAAGATAAAGAGAAGTAGCTAACTCACATTGGCAGCATAACTACGCTGATGCGTCTTTGGATTCATCGTAGCAGGGCAATTCCAGATTCCCATATTAACACCAGATGCTGCACCATCTTCTGCATCTTCGTGTCCTTGCTCTTTAAGCATCTTATTCCAAAGCAATTGAGCCTCTGTATACCAAGTAGAAAATGTGATTTGCAGGGGACCTCCATCTCCATGATGAGTCTTATTCATTCTAGCCAAATTACTCTGTTGAAGTGGTGATTTAACCTCTGAAGTTGTAGCTAGACTCTTAAAATAAGGTGTGAGTGAGGACCAACCCCAACCAGGATTACCTAATTTTTCAATCGAGTCAAAATCGGAAGAATGACCTCGTTGCCAACAGCTAAAAAGACGACTTTGTCAATATCTTCTCATGACTACCTTGAGAAATTAAGATTTCTTATTGTAAACTCACAGAAAGTTGAGAGCAGAACTTCCTCCCAGTACTTTTCCTCTTGGTAAGACCCATTCACGATCGTTGCTGTTCTTCTGAGGTACAGTCTTGAGACACCAATCATATGCAGGATCCATAAGACTCTTACCAATCATGACTGGCCAATCAATCTGTAGCAAGACAAAGGAAATGGTGAACATACAGCATATAAAATAATTAAGACTTTCACCAAACATACCTTTGGATCATTTGGTCGCCATTCTCCTGCTTCAAGAACTCCCACTGTAATGCTGGAGTCTTCTGATAACTTAGCAGCACATGCTAGACCAGCCGTACCTCCCCCCTAAGAGTGACAAGTTTTCTGCATTTAGTCTTTACTTGAAATGTCTCTTATTTTTTTTTCTCGTCTCACTCACAATGACGACACTACAAGATTTAATGAAGAAAGAGAGCGCAATAAAAAGTCAAAATTATGACGTATTAGCTAGTATGATGATGTCTTTTCAACTCACTAATCAAATGACTTGAAATCATCAAGTGTAGCATTGGTAGGCTTTGGTTTAGGTTCTGCTGCCATTTTGAGAATGTAAAGATGAAGATGTAGACACTTCAGAGAAAAAACGGGGGTACGTTTTAAGACCAGATAGAAAGGCTTGCGGGTGGTATGGAAGATAGTTGCAAAAGGAAAGAGATCGGCTTTAATAGTCGTCAAATAAGAGCAAGAATTGGAAGCCTCCTTGCCTTTTGCTCACTTTACAATCTTTAAAAATAAAAATAAAGTAGGTCTGTGCATGTGTGCAAATCAAGGCTTACATTTTTAGATCCTAAAAAAAAAGGGAAACAACACTAAAATGTATTGTACCGTGTGTGTTCTTCTTTGCTTCACCCCAATTTGAGGCTCTACAAATTCGATTCTTTTTTTTGGGCGCGTCTTTACGCTATTGAATCAGCGGAAACAACGGATGACCCCGCATCGTGGGCGGAAAAGGACAGACTGCTGACAATCAAGAGGTAGCGTGATATTTAAAGAAAAGAAAAAAATTCCAAGGGCAAACGATATGGCACCTAATTGAAAAGGTTAAAAAAGAATGGTTGCAACAACACCAGTAAATGTGATGATGAGCAGTGGTATGAAAGTAGGAAGAGAAAGAAGACAAATATAGTGTATAAGATCAGAAAAGAGAAATCTTAATTTTCAAGGTTGTTTGTATGCCGTTGCGAAGCTACAGTAAGCATCTCTTTGTAAAATTCCCCCCCCCCCTGAAGGTGTGTGAAAAGTGAATGGCATAAGCAGTGTCTTTCTGACTACAGGTGTAGCTATACGTGTATTTGGAGTAGCAGCTTCATGTGCTAAAGAAGTATTCACGTTGTATGGTTGAATATATGCAAGGATGAAATCGTGTAAAATAGTAAAGACTTGAGCAGGTCCAGTCAGTCCTCTCGTTGTGAAAACTAGCGAACCCTGTACTGATAGTAGTTCTGTTGCTACTAAATACAAAATAGAGGAGAAATAAAAGCAGGAATAGAAAGTAGAATTATGGTTTCAGTTCCATTGGACTACTTCAAGACATTGTAGTAAAGGGATGAATTTCCAGAAATAAAACCAAATCAATCAGGAAAGATGGTACTAGCTTGAGTGTACACGGGTAGAAATCGAAATAGAATAGTGCATCAATTGATTTAAGACCACTATCGATTATTGTAAATGGAAGAAGGAACCTTTTGAAAAATGTTCTTTACCATCTGCAAGTGCAATCAGTAAAGTTTTGCTCCATTTCTTGACTCCAATCTTGAGTAATTTTTTTTTTGAACAAATTTGCAAATAGAAGCAATACTTTTACATTTCAGTAGCATTTTGCAAGAATAAAAGAATAAATACCATTCAGAGTCAATTGAAAAGGCATCAAGTCTTGATCGCGCAATTATTTATGCCTTTCCCAGCAGCAGCAGTATAATCATATAATCTACAACAGGTGAATTAATCACCATAATCGATTCAGAATGAGCTTTCGAATTCAGTACCCGAGAACTGACAGGTGAATGAATAAGTCATGAACAAATGGCATTTATTAGGTGAAAAAACCTGTTTCCTCTATTTGTAAATTGTAAATTTTTTTTTGGGTTTCCTTGCCAGTAGAGTAAATAGACATGAAAGCAGTCTTGTATGTAAGTGACTTCCAAAAGTTAGGATACTACTATCAATCATGATAAAAAAACAATTTGTGGTAGTAGTAATTTTACCCGAATCAAATTGTGTTTGATAAGCGACAAATTCCACCATTTCTCTCACAATTAGAATAGAGAATAAAATCGTACCTAGAAAGAAACACACGCAATCAAACAATAATAATGGGTGGTGGAGGGACTGATTAATTAATTAATATTAGAAAAATAAAGAAAAAAATAGGGGAGCCGGATTTCCAACTCTTTCGCCTTCAAGGTTCCTATATGTACGCACATCTGACTTGAGATTGGAGATTAATTGTCAATTGAAGTATAACTTGCCCTAATTCAAGATGGATGACGACGACGACACCCAAATTCTGATAGTTTATAGCTGGACCCTTGACACAGCTCATAAAGATATGCTAGTATCTTATACAAAGGTCAACAAAGACCATACACCCTCCAATTATTGGTGGAGAAAGTCATCCATGCTTCTAGATGTAAGCCAATACACCTACTCTATAGTATTTTTTAAGTTGTACATTTATGATGGAGATTTTAAAGGACAAGAGCTTTTCTTCATCGCATCTAAAAGCAACCTTTTAAACTTTACCGTGTTTGTAATATACAATTGTAGTGAAATGCTGCTAAATATTACAATGCCTTCTTCTTCTCCTTCTTCTTCTTCTTCTTTAACCAGAAAGAAGGTATGGGTAATTTCATCTCTTCTCCTCCACTAATCCTTCGAGTTCTCTTTGGCTCTGGCTCATTAAGCTCAATGTCCAATGACGTCTTGATGATCGTTTGATTATTTCCCTGCCCTCCTTTTACAAAAAAGTATTGATCAATTCGTGGGTGTTTTAAATTGGTTTCTGTTACCTTGAACTTTTTATCCACTGATAATTTACTATTTTCTGCACTACCTATGGCTCTTAATGATTTGTTCTTCTTTTCATTCATTGTGACTACCTGAGTTAATTGTTGATCAGCTTCATCCAAAGTTACAAGAGCTTCCTTGTCTTTAGTAGGCGTCTTCTTCTTTGCTTTCTCTTGCTCCATTGATTGTAGATTCAAATTAACAGTGCTAATCATTTCTGAAGATAGCTGCAATGTGCGAGTGTCTACTATTCCTTGCATTTCTTTTTCTCTCTTGGCCTTTTGAGCACCGAGCTTTGTATAGAATAGCTTTGCAATCTCCTCCTCCGGCTTGCATATCATCGAAGAGGCCTTCTCACTTTCATCGATGAGATCTGATGAAATTCCATCCGGCTTGCTGGAAACAATTTCTATTGAATAATTCTCTTCTTTTGGTATGCTGTCAACATTTACTCCATCTTGCAAGCCGAGGGAGGCTGGAGCGTCTTCTGAAATAGATATTGGTGTAAGAGTAGTCGTGCTGTCATCCTGTTGTGAAAATAGCACAGGAAAGAGCTGTTGCATGCCATTAAATATTGCTTCGGATTGAGCAAGCATCTTATTACGAGCTACCAAAGCTACTTTACCTTTTGCTCTTGCAGATCGAGTAGGATCTATGACATCAAAAGTTGAAGTATTGATATTACTTGCATCAGCAAGAAGTTTTGTCACATATGCTAGGTTGCATATGGGCATTGTTTTGGTTTGAATTGACTCTTTTGCTTCTTCCTGAATAATTTTTTGATGGGAGGGAATGTTGTCAAATCCGAGCATATCACATTTATTGTAAGTTAATTGTGCCAAGATCCAATCAAAGTGTCGCTTGGGTAATAAATTTGAACAAAGCGTTCTTAGTACTTCTTTTGCTTCTTCATTCTCCTTTGTACTTATCCCAGCAGCTCCTTTTGCAAGATTATAAATTCTCTTTCCTGTCTCTTCGTTGATTCTCCTCCCCTTGATTCTTGGGTCACGACCTTCTTCATCATCCTTTATCACTTTGACTGCGAGCATTCTTTGCCTTTCTTCTTGAATTTCTTGAGCAGAGGGAGGTATAAACTTTGATAACCTCAATGCTCTCTCCAAGGAGCGTGCTTCTATGGGTGTCAAGGGATCATATTTGTATTGGCCAGAATCAAGCACTTTTCTGTCCTCGATCTCTTTGTTCTCGGGCCTGTTCTCTTCTTGGTTGAAAAAAAGATCATTTAGATCGACTGTATCGATTCCATTTCGAGTAGCCTGAGAAGTAAATTTCTCATTGGCAGGTACATCCTCTTCACCTTCGTACTTGTACCATTTCGTTTTTCGAAGGTCATCATTATTGGTGAAAAGTATTACACCTCCACTCCTTCCCTCAGATGCTGGCTTTCCCTTTAAAATCTCATTGTGAGAATCTTTTTCTTGTTGCTCTCCTCGGCCTATAAGAGACCACGTCGCCCAATCCGGCGGAGAGTTCATGTGAACATGCGTGCAGGAAATAAGAGATAGAAAAATTGTCCCTGATGCTAAAGAATTACTTCTGACGACTTTTTGAATTCCCTAGCACTTTGGCGTTTTGATTAGTGAGTGTACAAGATGCAAAGAAGTAAAATGATAGGAAAAGGATTAAGATTAAGAGGAAGAGGGTGTGTGTTGCTCTTGTCACGTGTCGAGTCGCGCTTGTTGACGCGCCAAAAGTTGTACAGTACGTTGATGTACCTTTTTTTTTAGGTTTGGTACTCATACTCTGATCTCCAATTTATATATTTGCCATCCATACACCACTCAGCTAAAAGTTCCTTTAAGAAGACTAAACCGGTAGCGATGGACCTCAATGTCCTATTTGGGGAGCAGATCAATCAATTGCAACAACACTATACCGAATTAGGCCATGCTCCAGAACGACTTCAGCTAGCTCTTCAGAATGCAATTGACAGCGAAGTTGAAAGGAGTGTAACGGAAATTAAAGAGGCCAAGGAGAAGATTAGCACATTATCGAACAGTTGTAATGTATATCGATCAGTTCTTGATGAAATCAAGAGTAATGCTCCATCAAATACAGCCAGTGGACATACAAGTACTCTGCTAGAAACCATTAAAGATTTACAAGTCGAATTGGACAGATTACAATCAATATATTCTTCTCGAAAAGCTCAACTTGAAAAGCTAGTCGTTCGAATTGAAGAGTACAGACCTATATTGGGTGATCAAGTTCCAGTAGTCAATCTCAATGCATCTGGTTCGGAACCTGATAAAGTCATGACACTACCTCGACCATCAGAATTACATGCAATTTTATCATCTTGTGGAGAGGAAGTACGAAGGAGGAACGCTAATTTAGAAGAGGATTTGAACTCCATTGTCCAACTCTGGTCTGATCTGTGGATCTTACCAGAAGTTGACAATTCATTTGATGCTATGGTGCTCCACCACTGCAAAATTCAACCTCTCCGAGTAGAGCTAGATCAAGGGAGAATCGAATTTGCTGGCATCTTTGAGCAAACTGGGGAAGGAAGTGGATGTAATCTGGATGCTACACCAACGCGAAAGTCTGGATCAGAGAGGGAGCTGACAACACATGTGAGCAGCGTGCAGAAGCAAAATTCAATGTCACCTACCTTGGAGAATTTGGCACTAGCCTCTGCAAAAGTAAAGGAGCTAGAAGCAGAGAAGGAGAAGCGATTTGATCAGATTCAAGGAGTCTATGACGAGCTTACATCTCTTTGGAAGAGGTTTGATGTAGCTGATGATGCAGTAGATGATTTTGTACAAGAGAATACAGGATGTACAATCGCAGTGATTCAAGCCTACGAACGAGAATTAAGGCAAATGAAAGAATTAAAGGCCGAACACATGACAATGTTTATTTCCAAAGTTCGAGAAGATATTGCAGCACTATGGGATCAACTTCTAATGACTGAAGAAGAAAGGAGAGACAGCTTGATGGAATTCTTTGAAGATTTGGGTGATGATGAAAATGCAGGAGTAGAACCTTCGGATGAGCTACTGGCTTTACATGAACAAAAGGTCAAGGAACTTACAGCAGAATTGGCAGTAAAGGCAAGACCTCTAGAATTGGTAAGACAGTACAATAAATTGCAAGAAGAAGCGCAAGAATTAGAGGCAAGTGCAAAAGATACAAGTCGATTGATGGGCAGAGGGAATAATGGTCAAAAGCGCGATCCTGGTAGACTACTTCGAGAAGAAAAGATGCGCAAAAGAATCAAGGCTTTGAAGCCAAAGGTAAGTTAAACTTGATATATTTATGGAAGTGGAAAAGAAGGCTGATACTTTGATTTACTCATACGCTCAGATTGAAGCTGAATTACTACGATCAATACCTGCATGGGAGGAAGAGTCTGGTAGAATTTTTTGTATCAACGGGAAGAGGTTTTTGGACACTGTTGACATTCCACCTCAATCACCCAAGAAGCGAATGCGATCAGTGTCTTCTAGCATCTCAATAGCAGCCACACCTCAAGTATCAGCAAAGCAAAATAAAACAGAGAATATGCAGTCAGTATCAGCGTCTGTCAGACGAGTCATAGCAACACCTCATACTGCCGAAGTCAATCAAATGCCACCTCCTCAATCATCGTTGATAAAATCTACGAATATACCACGACCTGGTGACCAGAGACTTACCGCCAGACTACCTCTAAGACCCAACAATGGAAGTCAGCTTAAAAGTCTCGATGTGAATCGCATGGCTAGCATCTGTTCCAATAGTAGTCAAGCTACAGATCGAACGGTCATTGTTCATAAAGCATCTTCTAAAATAAAAAGAAGGGGACCTTCTTTACTGGTAGAAGAATCACTTCGCAGCTCAAATTTCACAAAGAGCGACTTTGCAAAATCGCTGTCTACTGGAGTAGGCGTCAGTGTGCGTCCAATTTCGTGCTATGCTACAACCATCAAAGAGAAGCTCGCAATTGCCAATGAGAGCGGACCTAATTGGGCAGTGCTGGACGAAGATGAAGAATCCAATCTTTTATCATGAGTCTCAGCAACTTTACTATCCCTCTATTAGCATTCCACTTATAATTTCTCTCTCTGTATAATTATCTCCTCTGGACTGAGTATGCCCATACTGTACTTTTACCTTGCTACTGCGCTCGACTCTGCGACCTCGAGATTTCGACAATGCCATATACTGTCCTCCGACTTCCATCTTTTTGAATTTTTACTTTTACATTGTATTGCAAAGAGCAACAATTCTGTAGGTCAAATCACCCTCCGAACCTCAAATTGCCTTTTGACAAAGTAGACTTGAAAAGAGCATGCACCAATGAGCAGAAAGCCCTGTATGATGGACCACCATTTGACTCGCGAATAAGTTGATTCGGCAGCTAGAACGATTTAGGGTGTGAAATTTCATGTCTCCTTTCTATATAGACTTTCATTACTCACTATTTCGGTGAACCCGTTCTCTAATAACCAGATATTCTTGCTCATCTTTGACTGCCTGCAGTCCTGCTGCTAGATCCCGAATCTCTCTTTCAATTGGCAACATCTCTCCGTCGTCAGGTACGTAAATAATTCCATGTACATTGAAGCTTTAAGTGTATTGAGAGTAAAGTCAGCTTTTTAATAGTAAAGAGAAAGGGGGCTAACAGGATGAATCCTCACCTTACTGTTTTGTCTGATACTGTACTAAATTCATTGCTAAAGCAGTATGTGTATCGTCCAGAATGTTGAGATGTTAGACTATACGTTCCGGTATCCTTTTTCAATAATTCAAATAATTTTTCATTATTCGGATCAGTCACTGATGCATCAATGTCTAGATGTCCACCTCCACCAACTTGATATGTCAGCGTCATCTGCCAAGAAGAAGAAAATGTTTACTTTAGTATATATGGTCCTCTGTCTATGCCTTTGTATAATTGTATGCACAAACCTGATCACCGGGGTTGAGGTCTTCAAAGAAGCACTCCTTTGAGCTTGGCTCAAGTTCTATCATGTGCCCTTTACATAATGTCAAAAGACCACATAAGAAGCAAGCGACAACCAGCAAGATACTGATACTCCTTGCACCACTGAGCCGAACACTCATTGTCTAAAGAGGTGGTGACAGGGGCAAAAGAGAGGAGTTATCGCCAGAAGGAATTTAGTATGGATCAGTTTAATACTTTGCTGCAATTCAAGAAAAGCTTTTTATTGTAATTAGTCTGGAAGGCTTTGAATTTGGCTGGCGTGGAGACTTTACACGTGGCGCGATCAAGACGCTTCACGATTCAAAATTTCAGACTTAGACCTCCTAATCCTTTACAGTTTAACGAGAGCCTACAATCTATTTCTTTACTTCTATACAATGACACATAGCATTCACTGGGATTGAGACTGGGAGTGGGAAAAGGAAATAGATGACGAAGATTGAGAATACACCTTTTGATACGCACCAAGTCGAGGAAGGGGTGGAAAAGGCTCTCGCGTGGTATCGACAAATTGACTTGGTAGTGTTCTCTTCTCTTTTTGAGGACAAGTCATTATCAATGGCTGAAAGTGCTCATCAATGAATTGATCGCTTCTAGAAGTGATGCAGGTATTGTTTGTTGTGCTTGCTGATGGATGAGGACAGGTGGAAAGCAAATTAGGATCGGATAGTTGTTCAGGTGGAGTGGGAACAATTCTAAATGTCTTGCCGCCGCCGCTAATTGTACAAGTCGTCGTAACTTTCTTTCTTGGCAAAAGGTCACTAATTCTTCGAGTCACTCCCAGCCGTTTTCTACTTTGGGTATCGCTGCCGATGATTGTCAATTTCGAATCCTTGATTTGCTTGTTTCGACGATTTTTGTGTGTGCTTCTGTCACCATGTGGATCAATGGTCCAATATCCAGCTCTGGCACCTCCAACACGAACGAAAAGGGTACTGGCGCTCAGTGTATGCCTCACAGTTCCCTGAAAGAAGAAGACGTAAATGGTAAGCACTCGCTGTAAAACTGACTCCATATTATTACCCCTTTACCTGCCAATCTGTCCTTCTTTCTCTTAAAGTAGGATTCAACTCCAGTAGTCGGTCATAAAGGTTTGATAATGTCAGTCTTTGCAACGGACTTGTGTTGATGGCTTGTATTATGAGAGATGTCAATCTCAAGTCAGCAGTCTCGCTAACTGAATTTGATGAAGTTTCAGAGATATCCATTTGCTCCATTGTCATACGGGAAGAAGTGGAGGAGATGTGGTCCGGGGAAGAGAGATGTTCATGCAGTCGCTTTGGTCAATTCAGATCATTACGAACCAAAAGTTGGAAGTTGAAACATTCTTGGGCAGAATCGAGTTGTGACTGAATTACTCGCAACGCCCTTGCCCCGAACGCGGCCCTTCGAAAGTACGAGGAAGTAGAGGGAGTTAATTCGAGCTTGAATTGATTGATCGCGTTCAAATTAGAAGAAAATTACATGCACGGACTACAGATATTTCTTGCTGAGCTGATCCATCAATCCAATCTCGCAAATTTCGAAAGCTTTATTTCAATTGCTTAACTTCGAATCCTTGTAGTGAGACACGTACTTTCTTATTCTGTAGTATTACATCGTTTCAAGAGAGCGGACATGACAAAGATATACTTTTTATGCTCATGGTAATGTCTCGTGGTGGATATACAGCACTTTCACCCTTTCGTACATCGGTGGGAGTAGCAATACGCGAGAAAACGCTAACGGGAGAATGCCAAATTGGTCACACTCAAAAGAGCTGCAAACCTCATCGAAGACTGTCATCTACTCAAGCTCATTCAAATTCACCAGATCACAGTACTGTCTTTCCCATGCCAATATCGCAACAAGCATCACCTTATGAGATATTTCACCTAGATCGGAATTCGACATCAAAAGAAATTAAAGAACGATATTACCAATTGGTTAAGATTTACCATCCTGACAGAGTATTAGCTCAGAATCGAGACGAGCCATCTTCCTCCAAATTACAAAGCAGATCAAATTTCCTGACACCTGAGAAGGCCAACGAGGATTTCAAACGTATTCGAGAAGCATACAGCGTTCTTAGTAATGAAGGGAAGCGACGCATATACGATCGTAGTGGGATTGGTTGGGATCCAGCCGATGAATTTCAGGGGCCTGGCTTTGGAGCGCCAATTTGGAAGGGTGGTTTTCCTGTGACGGCAGAAGAGAAGGCAGCATACGAAGCCTGGAGTTCATCCTTTCGAAGAGGAGCTCCCGGTTCTATGAATAGGAAGGGTTGGGAATTTCGAGGTCAAGGTCGTGGTCATGATAGATTTGGATGGCAGTCATATGCTGGCAATTCAGACAATGCAGGATCAGATTGGTTTTATGGATTTGGACATTCTAGAGATCATGCCAATGTCAATCGACAACCAATGTATACTACCAACTCTAGATTCTTTCTTACTCTTTCCTTTCTCACCACTGTTTTAGGAATTGGTCAATATGTTCGCTTAAGAGAGGAAAGTAAAGTGGTAGTTGGCTTGGCAGATCGTCGTCATCAAGATGCGGCAAAGAGTCTGGACGAAGCTAGAAAATTTGCAAGGAGTGAAGCGGGTAGAGCTAGGTACAGCGAGATGAAGAAGAGGGCAAGGGAGCAAATTGAAAGTGAAGAAGAAGAAGCAATGATGTGGAATGCTATCGGTAGAGGTGGTCCGAGTGGTCGAGAAGCATACGAGGATAGGATGAAGAGCATAGGTCGATCTATAGATGGAGAATGAATGACTTTAGCATTTTCAAGTGCATATTTATACTAATTCAGCCACAACTTGAATCATAATAATAATACAAAATGTGATGGAACCATTTTTTTTTTTTTTATCTTTCTCTATGTGTCGCCGCTAAATTTCACACTCTCATTTTGACAGATTGACTAGTACGCGTTTTCTTCCTTTGTTATATTGACGCAATCTATGCACTCAAACTTGCGGTCCGGCGCCAAACGGCTCGTTGAATGACTATCTTGGTCCGCGTAGGATTACTCGCAGTAATGATGTATTCTGAGTTTTCCTTTGTTCTCGAGTGTTTCTCTTCCTCCTTTCTTCACCATTACATCGCAGTATGCCCTTGCCTCTTCCAACTCCTACGCCTGTGCTCTTTAGGCGCGATGAAGTAGCGCAACCTTTTCCTACTATGATGCCTAGGCGACAAGGATTACCTGCCGTAAAATTTGCACCGCGGTGTGAAGGTTGCCTTACAACTACAATCACACAGACTTATTTTGTTGATCAACTTGGTCAAAGTACGACGTGCACCACTACACAATATCAGACAACTTACCAAACAAATACTATAGCACCGCAACCTACTCCAACTTCATCAATACAGTACGAGACAGTTTATCATACTAAGACGAGTACAATTCTGACATCACCAACATCAATTCCCATAATATCTGGACCAAGTCAAACGTCAAATTCGTCGTCAACACCACAAATCGCGCAGGGCATGTCATGTAACTGCGTTCAAGACTGGCTCTCTACTTTCTATGGTGGCTTACCGCAAGGGGCAAAAGAAGTAATGGCGTGAGTACTCGAATTTTTTTTTTTTTTTTTGGAAGATTGTGTCTTTGTGTCAATTTTTCACAGGCTTGAATCTCATCTTTTTAGTTCTCTGGCTTTTTTTTTTGCTTTTCTCGTCTACCTGATTGTTTCGCTTATAAGGCTCAAGTCGTATGCTGGTATCAAAGAAATGTTCTTTTATTTAATTCCATTGACTTTGTTTCTTGCAATTATGGTTGGTGCTACTGCTACGAGAGCTTATGCAGCAAACAACGATTCGACATCTCATTTTTTGGCTCAACATGCTATGCAAGCTGTAGCTGTCCCTCTTTTGGTCGATGTCGCTTTACAATTATATGGCTTATTGAGCAGGAGAGTCAGCCCAAGCGGTTGGATCGATGCCACTTGCCTATTTTTGAGAACGCTCAATGTCATTGCTTTGACCTTATACGCAGTTGCAGCCGGAGCATTTGTATCTTGTGAGTTTTATAAAGTATGACTTGGTTTCCATTGTCAAGATGATAATATTAAATTACCTTCATAAATTTAGTTGTCAATGGGTGGATAGGGGAACAACTTGATTGTACTTCCTCAGGCATCGATAAAGTTGGAATTCTTAACATAGTGGCTGATTTCATAGAAATTTTACTCCTGATAATAGGCTGCTTCTGGTGTGTACTCTTGGTGGATAGGATCCATAAGCAATTAGTTACTAATAATTTGTATAATTTTTCTTCTCCTTTAGTCTTTTCGCTGCTCGTTGGAGGCTTCGAATGGAGACCGGAGTCATTATTATACAATTTATTCTTTATACTTGCTTTGGCTTTCATTTCTTCTGGAGAGTTATCCATGATCTGCATGCCACCAATGCTTGGAAAAATCGAACAAATTATTCATGCGCACCAATAGATCACTCGACAGCTAGCAACTCATATTCCACGCATTCAAGCTTGATAATGGATTGGAAACGTCTATCAGGATCAGCAAATAATGGTATGAATTCCACTGCTGTCTATTGGTTGATTGGCATTTTACCTATTTTGTAAGTGGCTAGAGAAGGAGAAATCATTTTTACCGCTTACAAATTAAATTAAATTAAATTAATTCTATTATCTGTTCTGTTGATCCTAATTTTCTATTATAGCATTGCAACAACTTTGCTCATGGCAGCTAATCTGCCGCGCTACATATCGGCAGTACCTCATCCAGTTCCCGAAACAGATAATGTTCGCTACAAGGTACGTCTGTAGATGGATTCCTTACATATCAAGGCTTACTTCATACCCGTCTCTCTCAGCTCTGCTACAATGAAAATAATAAAAAGATGGAATTTCAAAGGCGTAAGTTGGAACAATCGAGGAGACCGATCTTACAATTGCTAATATTCATCACCGCTTCTTCAGTCGACTATCCGGGTGGTCCAATCATGCCAAACGGTGAACAACTTTATGAACTTGTCAGGGATCGCGATGGCGATGGCTGGGCTATTCGAGAGGCTCGCATTCCTTCAATTCCGCCTGCTTGGCAAAACGTCACCTTTACTCCATGGTACCGGTGAATGATACAGACTCTATCAAAATGCATATTTCCCTAACTTTCACCTTTAGAAGCTCATGATTGTAGTATACCAGTATCTCTTTCAATCAAATTCAAGCATATAGAGCAAAATCAAAAAAAAAAAATAATTGTTTTGATTGCATTGTTTGTTTTAAATTCACCGACTGACTACATTTACAGATTCCAGACATGCTCCACCTCGTCAATACCTCCAGCTTTTGGTTTGGGTAGCAATTCTTCTTCCTCTTCTTCATCATTTGCTAATTCGTCCTCCAAGATAGCATTATTACCCAACAATGTTTCTTCAGCTTCATTATCATCATTTAGTAATTCCGGTCCAAAGCTCAATACTGGCCGAAGAGGACTAGATTCGCTTCCTGTTCTACGTGAGTGGTGAGATAAAATATCTGGGGAAAGTGTGTCTGATCCTGATTGCCTCCTTGAATGACGCTCTACATGAGGGGAACCAGGAGTAGATGGCCTTGAAGATGTAAGGTATTTCATAGCTTGAGGAGATAATGATTCCCATGTTTGAGCACCTTCTATTGACTCTCCTTCTTCATTACTTTCCAATGATTGATCAGGATGTTGACCTTCTGAAGTAACTCCCAAACCAAGATCCCCAATGGTAGCAATACTTTCAGAATCAGAAATGGATTCACCTTGACCTAAAATTTCTCCTAATCGAGCCCATGCAACAGCTTGACTTTCTTCTCCATTTACACCATCAACATTTTCACCAAACACCTCCCCTAAAACATCTTCGTAATCATCGAGATAGCCATCCAACAAGTCATCAGGAATATATCGAAGTGTACCTGCTGTACTCTCTGTATTTCTTCGTAACGGTGGTAAAGTATCACTTTCAAAAAAGTTTATATTGGCTCGATTCAAATTTGTTGGTGACAGTAATGGAGCATTTCCTTGTTGTGCCAAACCACCATTAGTAGATCCATTCTCTCCCTCACCTGCTAGACCTTCAGGTAATTGATTAGCAGTCAGCCCAGTACTTAATGATCTTCTGTGAGAGTGAGAAGCGGAAGTGCTACCATTACTCTGTTGAGCATTACTGGTAGAACCAATTCGAGTTGAATTGTAATACTTGATTAAACCTCGTAACGCCTGCTCTTGTGGTAAACTCTCTTCAACATCACCATCTACATCAGCTCCACTAAGCCATTCATCTCGTAAATCTGGTCTGCAATTGAGATAAATTGCAGTAATGACCTTCATATTTGACTGTCTCCACTTTCGACCACAAAATGGAACTTGACTCTTAATAATCTTGAGAGCATACAATTGTAAATCAGGGTGAGGAACTTTTAAAGTTCTCTTTAAAATAGCACTACTCTTGTATTGTACCAATAAAAGAATCCGATGCACCTTTTTCTTTGTCAACTTTTGTAGAATTCTTGTAAAATTGAGACCAGAAAAAAAATTTCTAAAACTATATTGATCCAAATATTCAATTTTATCTTTTTCTACCGAAGAATTAAGATGTGCCAACCCAACAGGAGGGCTCTCCATTCCTTCAAAAGGTTGTTTGGCCAAAATCGTATCTTCTGGTTTTGGTTTACGAGGTTCCTTTCCACAATTCATTTCACAAAATTTGAAAAAATTAAAATTTGGAATCTCATTGATGACCTTTACTTGTGTGGATAATTCCGTCAAGCCAAACATCTTTAGAATCAACAAAAGACAATTGCTATCTACCAGTAATTGTGATAAGAAGTTGAATTTCATAATGTGACTGTTTTTAAACCATTTTAGAAGCAAGAAGATGATACCACTTATTGATTTTGAAGTGATTTCACGATGTCGAACGATGTCAATATCTTCCAAAGTAGGTGGTGGAGCATCTTCAATGGGAACACCTTCAGCCAATGCTTGAAAGTGAGGACTATTTGAGCTAATATTTTGCTGTGTGACGGTAGCTAATAAAAGTTTCAACAAGACAATGATACTATTTTGAAGATGAGGAAGAATTGCTCGGTATAAAATATCAACTCGCTGTAACCTTTTCGCATCTTCCCGCTTTTGATTTAATGAAGCCAAGAGTGAAATATACTTTGCATTATCCAATACTGCCAACATATGATCACTTTCTGTCCGAATCATCTCAGCTTCCAATTCTTTTTCGAGCATCTGTAATCTGTCCAAAGTAGGTTCTCCACGAAGTTTTGTTTGTTGAAAAGCGGTTCTACCACTTGTTGAACTAGGACCATCGGTGTTGGTAGGACTACGACTACCTTGAGAGGAACCTTCAGCAATCAATTGACTATTATGGAGCTCAAGTCTCTTCATTTCTCGATCCAAAGCACCTAATTCCACTCTTGTACCATCAGCAGCACTAGCTACTCCACTCTCTTCATGAATACATTCCTCTCTTAATCTCCACAGCTGCCACATTTCAAGACTGACGTGCATATTGTCTCTATACAATCGATTGGCCTCGTCGATACTAAAGGGTACTGTACGAGAGCCTTGAACAGATCGACTGTAAGGAAAAACAAAAGGCCTTGTCTGATCAGTCTGATACTTTTGTTTATTTTGTTTGGGTGTGGGAGGAGGAGAAGGAGCGGGTGTTGCCGGAAAAGCCATATTACCCCCCATACCAGCTCCTCCATCATTTTGCCCAAGAGGTTTTCTTATTGGAATGGGAGAAATCGCAGAAGCAATCTTTTCCACGGGTAAATCTCCTATATGTTTCTTTGGCGCCATGTAAGTTGGATACTTTACTACGACTTCTTCTTGGTAACTTTGCAAATCTAAAGGTGATGTCTTTGTCACTACCGATTTAGTATTTAATCCTTCCTTGATTTCTTCCGAGAGAGGAAGACCTTCAAGCTCTCTTGCCAATTCTTTGCACCTTGCCGCATCCTTTACGCCACCGAAACATGCGAGGATACTCTTCCATAGCAAGAGAAGTAATTTCTTGACTGGGTAACCTTTTGCATTCTTTTCCCTAAGCGCTGCCACTAAGCCAAATAAATAAATCGGTAAGGGTGGATCCAAACTCATCAACTCATCCCCCCATTCGTCCTCTCCTCTTTGAGTTTCAACAATAATATAGAGTTGAGCAAAATGCAAAGCTAGCTCCAAATTTATCTCATCCAAATATTCCAGTTTGGCTTGCCATGTCAAAAGCGGTTCTGGAGGTGGAGCACCTTCTTTGACTGGTTCACTGGAGGGAATATGGTCTGGCAGAGAGCTAAAGAGATGTGTAGAATAAGATTAGGACTCTTGGGTTACCGTTTCGAAGAAGATGAATACCATACCGACTTACCTTAACCAATCGTGCTTCCAGCTGGCAATCTTGAATGCGCTATAAATTTCTCCCAAACCTCCTGCTGCTCTAACCATCCGAGCATTTTCCATTACCCATGATAATTGATGTTCTGCACCTTTTGTGTCAGCAAAACTTCCTTGAAGTAAATAAAGAAGTGCTCTAGAGGCACGTTGTCTAGCTGTAGGATCTTTAACTTCCAGGAGAGTCAAGAGAGCTTGAATTCGCTTTCTCCTTGCTGAAGTTGGTAAATTGGTCCATTCCCCAACATTCTGATCTTCATTTGTTTGCCCATGACTAATACCAAACGATTCTTCTAGTCCCAAACCCAAAGCACTACCACCACCAAACGAGGTTCCTCCATCATCCGATCTTGCCTTTTCTTCCTTCAATGAAAGAGGTAAAGCCTCCCCCTTTGCGGCCAACATACACCACTCCTCCCAGGCTGCCCTATTCTCGGAGACTTGTGGTGCTTCCACATAGCTATAAAATTCATCTATTTCTTTAGGTAGTGTATCGGAATCAGCGTTAGAGGGATAGGAGTATTGTCGAGATTTGGGTTTATGAGTATTTACCAAATTTCTTAGTTGTCCCAGCGTGATTGAATCTAATTGACCTTGATTAGCCTGTTGCTGTGATCGCTGATTGGTATTTACATTATTTGTACCACCCTCGACAGTGGACGCATTAGCGATATTCGAATCACTCGCTGCATTGGAGCCTGATTGCATATCACTCTACTTTTCTATAGTGTCAAGATGTGACCTTCCTGCCTTACGCCTGCTTTCAATATCAGATCTCCAGATTGGTGATGGGGCTCTTACTTGATAATCTTAATGTTAATAAAAGAAAATTCTTTTCTACTTTTCGTCATGCAAAATCGTGCGTCGGCGTAGAATAAGTGTGCACCAGTAATCGTAGTAGTAGTAGTCGTCGAAAGAGAAGAAGACTGAAGAGTAACGAGATCTTCGTACAGACCGAATTGATTAATGTCTGATTCGACTACGACGATACTAGGTGAAGTCTGATCGAATTGCCTTTATGTGATGTCTTCTTCTTTCTTTGAAGCAATGGCCGTATAATGTAGGTGACACCTTTACCTTTCTTTTACTACAATCCCCTTTCTTCAAAACATGAAGCTGTCTATCTCTTAGAAACAAAGTGCTTGACTAAAAGGTTTCAAGCATTAATAGTGAAGTCTGAATGGAAGTCAAAAAGACCCGTGACGCGAACCTATCAACTTTCTCCACTTGTCCACTTGAGGAAAGAATTACCGATACTTCAGTTATATTTTTTTTTCGTAATTACCTACTCAGCAAGTATGCTTCATATAAGTCTAATTTAAGAGCAGACCTCAGAGTCCTAGAGATGCCCTTTTCTCAGCGCAACATCTTCTATCTGCGTACTTCAGCGCATGTAGTGTTGCAGACTATACTCTATTTGGATCCAAGAGATCTAAAGTGGATGAATAGCAGTCCCAATATGGAAGATCAATGGGATGGTGGTGGTGACGATGATTTTGAATCTTACGAATCAGATAGATCTACAGGCAATTTTATTTGGGCAAGAGCTTTATCAAAATTAAAATTTAAAATTATGCCGAAACTTGTTGAAGAAAGTATTGCAGGAGAAACTCTTTCAAGTACGAATAAAAAGGAAAAAGTTGACGTTCACATTGAACCTGATTTTCAAATGGCTTACTTCTTTAGAAAAGTCAGTGGAAAACATGCTGTGTTACTCAAAGAAAAAGAACTCAAGTTTCCACAATCTGTCTTGGCAGAAGGAACGATAAATGCAACTTCTACTACAATGCCTCCTCCCACTTTACCTGCTTCAGCAATGAATAGGAGCAATGCAAAAGATTCAATGCCAGTATCTAGATTAGCAGCTAGGCGGTCTAATCAAACGGATGATGTAGTCTCAAAGGGTACTAGAATAGAAAATGATTATACTTTAGATACAGATGAGGATGTCAAACCTAATAGAAAAAAAAGGATTCGAGATGAGATCGAAGAACATGCTGATGGTTTCGCAATGTCAAGTTTTACACAGCCAATAAGGATAAAGGAAGAAGAAGAAGATATACAATTACTTGACAGCAGCATGGAGACAGGACAGGAAGAAGTGGTAAATGCTATTGATGTAGATGCTTTGCAAGATGATAAGAAGCCTCATCTTCATGTAAATTATTCAGGTTTCAAAATTTTTGGAAAATGTTTAATCATAGTCATTGAACCTACCAAGCGAACTAAGCGACTTCGTCCATCACTGTTTCAAATACAAGCACCAAAGGAAAGACATCAACTGTCTGCTACTCCAGTGCCTAGGCAATCAAGAGAAACGCCGATTCCATCCAATTTATCAAAAAGACGCAGCATTTCATTAGCTCAATCTGACGAAGAGGATAATCTAGATGCAGAGAGACAAGACAGTCGCACATTTAGAGCCAAAAATACTGGTCTTTTCAGAGAAACATCGAGTGATTGGACTCCCACGCCTACACCTGAGCCGGAGAGGGGAAATGATGCAATCAGACAAGAGTCAATAAGCTCAAGAGCAGACTTAGACGACATGAATGACATTGGTGATGAGGGAGGGGATCCACAAGAATCTACCAGTGTCATGTTAGCAACTCAAATGCTCGAAGGTGGGATAGCTGGTCAAGGTAATGACATTGATGATGATTGAAACAAATTGTAAAGTAGTTATATGCCTATCTTTTGCCACAAATTGTGTGATAGCCCCCTTTTTAGATTTACTTGTGACGAAGATTCCACTAAAAATTGTGTATATGTGTGCTGTGTTGTAATGCATAAAGAAGAGTCAGAGGTCGATGTCTATCGTGCTAGATCCTTTTGAAGGATATCGAGAACAACAGCATCCATTTTGGAGAGGACACTAGTAAAAGTATTTGAACCTCTTTGCTGTGCTGAATTGAGACTGGCCGATACAAAGGCTGATAGTTTGACATTGTTTACGGGATCAAGATGATTCAAATCTGCCATTCTTGCCTTTCCAGGTGAAGTATCTTCCAACCAATCACCATCATCTAAGCCTTCTAAACCTGGAATGGAAAGTGCTGGAGAAGGAGATCGACGAGTCAATTCACTTTGACTAAATGTCCTATTGAGCATTTGTGGTGAAGAAGGTGGAGCATTTGGTAGCGGTGGTAATTCTCCATTTGCATCTTCTCGCAAGTCTCCCAACATATCCATCCAAACTCCAATCATATCAGGAAGACTTTCGTAGACTCCTTCCTCACCATTAGGCTCTGAAGCTGCCAAAAGACTTGCCAAGCCTAGGCAAGTAATCTTTCTCTTTCTTGAAGAAGCCATACTTTCAAATCTTTTACACCAATGACCTATCATTGGCTTGGTAACCAGATTTGTGATATCACAATTAGCTCCCTCTAATTTGTATGCTGCTGATTGAACTAGATCAAAGAACAATCTAGTGCCATTTGTCATATAGCAAATTCTTGCGAGAAGTGCTACAAAATAACCTGAAACTATTGTCGAATCTTGAACTCTGAGTAAAGTTGCTAAAAGCGCAAAGAAGAGACCGCTTTCGTCTAATAACCTTGCCCAATCCATTGGTGGTACGGACTGAGATTGCATTGCTTGCATGATCACATCTATTGCTGTAATTGGATGCAAAATTAATGCACTCATTGGATCTCCGACAATTTTGGCAAATTCTTGCATCAATGGAAGACCGTATTGGACCATAACTTGCTGTGGTGCCATGAGAGCTGATTCTTGAGCTACTCTGCAAGCTTCTGGACAGAAATCAGGTTGACCCAACAAAGGTCCTAAAAGATCCAACAATCGAAAGAGTGGTTCAGACATATGTGAAGATGATCTTAAAGCACGTATCCAGAGTTCAAGAGCATCTTTTCCTAACAGTGGCGAATTACTTGGTTGAAGACTGTCTCGAACAATCACTTCTACTATTCCATGAAGCGAATCACCTGATCCTTTGCTACCTTCTGGAATCAATTCGACACTTCGAACCAATTTCCCAACAAAAACAATAACGCTGGGTTTTGCTTTGAATTCTACATCTTCATTCATCCATAATGATGGTACCAGGCTTGCAAGAGATTGCAAATGTGGTGATATCCTTGGACCCAATCTGTCAATTAAGATACTCATTGTATTTGTGCACGTCTTGATGCTATCCATCTCATGCAATTCAGATGCTGCTGCCAATTTTGCCAATCTAGTGAGCGCTACGTCCAAATATGGTTGAAAAGCATCAGAGTCAAACTCCAAAGCATCAGCAAGAGCTGCCAAGGATCGAGCAGCGGCCATACGAACGGCGGCATCCGTTTTGCCTTCAACATCTTCTAGAAGGGAGACGAGCAGATGATAAATCGCGGGTCGATCTTGAGGCATGATGTGCTCTGACCATTCCCAAATAAGCCAAGCGATTCTCCTCCTTAAGATGACTAATGATGGACCTGTGCCGGCATCTAGTGCTGCTTCTTTGACGAGTCTCTGCGTTGTAATCTGAGACAAAATCTCCCTCGAATATGGTAATTGATCCCTACATCGACCTAAAGCGGCATAGATTGCGTCTCGTTCTAACACATTCTCTAAATTGTCGTCTACTGGTCTACGTCCAACTTCCTCAAATTTGGCCCATATTATTTCTCCTACAAATTTCTCTGGTTTGCATGTGCAGGCCAAAATCATCAATGTCCTCTCTGCTGCAGGTCTCACGTCGACGTCGTATACATCAGCCTCTTCTGCCACACTCCAATCTTCCGGATCGCTTTCCCAAAGTTCTAAATCATCTCGAGTAAGGAGCATAAATTTGCCAATTATCATATCGACTGCTTCTTTGATGACGAGTTTTTCAGTGAATACGCTGGGTGTACTTAAAGTCGTCTTCCAATCTTGTAAAGATTGACGCAGTAATATCAATGACTGAACTATAAATTTGGATGGATGACGTTGCAAACTTCCTGCGTCTGCACCAGTCGAAGATTTGCTTGTCATGGAGAGCTCTTCTATAGTAGCTTCCTTTGATTGTTGCCAAAACCACCAAACCACTTCATCCCAACCAGGCCATGCCACAGCTTTGCTCTTGTCTCTCAGTAGTAGGGCTAGATACATCTTACCAAACGCCAAATAATGTTTTTGCAATGCCAAGAGTGTCGATTGTTGTGCTTCGGTTGGTTTCTGTCCTGTCACCTGGACCGAATGAATGTAGGCCAATCTAGCATCTCGAATCGTTTGCAGCATGGCTGGCGTAGTACGAAAAAATTCCTGAGCTAAATTAGATGACAGTCCACCAGCTGCTGTAGAATTACGTGTCAAAGTTCCCATATCTGCTACTGCCAAGTAAGTGACTGATTTTAGCAGCAAGTGACTGGTTCTGATTCTTTGCGCAAGAAAAGGTAAAGTAGACCATTGCTGCCAGTCAATGCTGCTATTTGAAAATGTCTCGGCAAAGTACTGTTGAAGCATAGGAACGAGTGTTGGCAAAAGTAGTCGTGACAATTCTGTCATACGTATTTTCCCAGCAAGAATACGAACTGTAGCTAGCTCTTTGAGTGTCTTTTGGCATACATCGGACGCTCTTAATAAAATAAGTCGATTTTGATCAAGGTTTGGGCTATTCTGTCGTATCTCATTCCGAGTCAGTCTAGCATGTGCCTCTACCATTGCTTCCTGCAAACTCGTGAAGAGATTCGGCCAAGAATTGGGAAAGTCATGCCGTGCGATCCTTGCAAATGTGACACTGGACTGCAGAGCAATAGTACGATCTGGCTCATCCAAACACCTAAAGAGACCTTGTCTTATTTGATCCTTTGTCTCTTGGGGAATTGTGATTGTTACTCGATTTACCACTCGACTTCTCCAATACTTGTCAACTCCATTTTTGAATCGGATGATTGCAATTGTTCGTATTGCTAACCACCTCTTATATGTGTCTTCT
Source organism: Exobasidium cylindrosporum (assembly GCA_023273805.1). NCBI lineage: Eukaryota > Fungi > Basidiomycota > Exobasidiomycetes > Exobasidiales > Exobasidiaceae > Exobasidium > Exobasidium cylindrosporum. The sequence goes on from CP096878.1 coordinate 3,674,333, forward strand.
TCGCTGACTTGTCCAGCTATTCTTGAGGCCGCCCGCTCCTGTACTACTCGCTGATGCTCTATCCGAATACTTCTTTCGAATGCTACATCTAAAAGTAATAACCAGAATGTAGGGTGAGCTTCCAAATCACTGAGGTAGGAAGTTGCATGACTCATGACGTTGGGATCTGGTGAAGTGGCCTGAAAAAGAATATTGACAAGCGTTTCAAAGGTGGGACTTGGAAGAGACTCCGTTGTGGATCTCAAAGCTGAGGCATTCGGTATATAAGTTGGATCCGACGCCATGCTGGGTAGATCACACCTCCAAATCTCTGATGACAATGTCACAAGACAGAGCCAGGAGTAGTCAGTACATGGCTTACTTCTTCTGTAGAGCCTTGCTGGCGATATCAGGGGAAGGATGAAATTAAAAAGTAGATTTTTGACAAAGTTGCTTAAAGTTGGTACTTTCAATTTTCCGATTTCAATAAAATAGGACCAGCTACCGGTTAAAGGAAGCTAGCTGCTATGAGGCCCTTTCAAGACATTAGAGTAAAGGAACGAGAGGACCGTGTCGTCTCACGTGGTGTAAGCAACAGCGCTAAACAGTTGAGTTGGACTACTTTGCGATTGTCTTTTCTTCAGCAATAAAAATTTCCAAAGAACACCACAACATACTGACATCGCCATGGCCGACATAGAAAAGAAAGAACCTCTCACCTTGACAGTAAGTCTTGAAGGTAAATTTGCATATATGAAAGGCAGAGGTTGACCTAATCTTATCAGGGAAATAACGGCGAGGCTGAAGCTGAAAATGATCCTCATTTTGAACCAGTCATCAAGCTAGAGCAGCAAGTAGAGACTAAAACGCATGAAGAGGACGAAGATGTACTCTTTAAGATGTGAGTTACTTCTGCGTTGGAATTCTAGCTCAGTCATTGAACCAACACTAACTCTATAACAGGCGAGCTAAACTCTTTCGATTCGACAAGGAAGCAAAGGAATGGAAGGAGAGGGGAACTGGTGATGTTCGTTTATTGCAACACAAGTCCCACCAAAAGGTTCGTCTTGTCATGAGAAGGGACAAGACTCTTAAAGTGTGCGCAAATCACTACAGTAAGTCGATGTGGAGTTTACGTTGAAACGTATCTTCTTTGTAAGCTGATATTTCCTGTTATGACATTCATTCAGTTACATCGGACATGAAGTTGGCTCCTAATGTTGGATCAGATCGTTCTTGGGTGTACAATGTTGCTGCTGATGTTGCAGAAGGTGAAGCAACAGCTGAGACTCTTGCCATCAGATTTGCAAACAGCGAGAGTGAGTAGTCTATCATACTTATCAAGGTCGGAGATGAATGGGAAAATTGACAGCAGCATTTTTGTGTCTATTTTCCTTATTCTCTTAGACGCCAACGAATTCAAGAAGTCATTCGAAGACGCTCAAAAGAAGAATGAAACAGCAAAGGGAGGCGCAGTCAGCGAGACCGAAGCACCACCTGCCGCTGGAGGCGTGACCGAAGACGCTACTCCTGCTGCTTCTGCCACAGAAGAGAGAACGGAAGAGGCAAAGACAGAGGAGAGTAGCACCGTAAAGAAGGATGATGGAGCAGCTCCAGACAAGGAGTAAAGGAAAAGAAAATGCATTTATTCATTCGATATTTGTTCACTCCCAAACATATGCACCTTTATTATCCCCCCGCCCTCTGTACGCTCTTTGACGTTGTTGCAGCAATAAAAGTAAGGAGATAGTGGACAGCATTACGTTTGAAAGATATGAAATGCTTGGCAATGGAGTAGTAGAGTACATGTTGTATAGATAGTATAGGTGAAGCCTATCAGATTCGGAGTACATCGACGCGAGCTCGGTCAAAGATCTGGTGTGATAAGGTGATAGCTTCATTTTTTGCCCGCGATTGTAAATGACCTCTTTCTAATGGCTGGACTTGCAAAGAAGCAAAGCTTCCCTTTCCTGGACCAGAACCTCTTGCTAAAAAACCTGGATTGATAACCACTGTTCCATCCACAATACGTGCAAAAGGCGTCAAAACACTTGGCAATAGGAGAACGTCTGGTGTGACAGAAGGAAAGCAAGCTAATTTACTATGAGTAACGTCCAAGGGTAAATCAGATGGTGTAGGAAATAGAGGGTAAAAGTGCCTTTGATGAGATAGATTACGAATCGTTCTTGCCATATTATCCCGATCATTTTCACCTTCTCTAGATTTGATTTCAACATCGGTACCAACGTCGATGATTAATTCTTGACCTCGTAGATCCCGTAGTACATCAGCAGTCGTGGCACCCAAAACGATTTCATTGATACTGAAAATGCAAGGATTTGGCAAACACTTGACTCTTTTGTGAATACCTAGAGTTGCTTTGTCAAACATTGGTTGAGGCCAAGCGGCATGAGGGCTAACGATATCCTTTGTACTGGGTAAAAGGATGGCGGTCGTTCTATTCGTTAGCTCACAGAGTCGATTTAAACGACTAGAGATATGCCGCTTGAAAATGTCTTGTGGTAGCTCGTCCAAGTTTGGATCGGAAAGCAGAGAGTGATTTAAAGAAAGGAAAGGGCCTAGCAATAAAATTACGTCAGGTTTCTGTCTTTCTACTTGATCCATCAGTCGATGCCATGGTACAAAGTCTAGATCACCGTCATTTGTAAAGGGACCAGAAGCAACTTGGAATTGTAGAGCTTCACCATCAAGTCGAGATGGCGAATATTGACCTTTGTACATTTCCTCTGCAGAAGTGACAGCATGAGGTAGAGCAGGTGGCATCAAAATTTCTTCTACAACAAATGCGTCTCCTCCTCCATTCCTACCCTTGAAACCAGCTATTATACCAGGGAATAATCCAACTTGCTTTCCATTACTACTTGTATGCATGACCTTTTCGTTAGAAGGAGTAGAAAGACCTCTCATAGTGACATTTTTGGCAAATTGTAGAGGTGTTCTACTTCCAGAACCAAACGCTCGAGATGCTTCAATGACCATTCCGTCGCTTAATTTTGGTACCTTTTCATCTCGACTGAGTATGGGTGCAATTCTTCCAACGACGTAAACACTTTCTTGTGATGTGACTGATGGATCTGCAATATCATCTCTGGTAAGCTTGTATGTTTCTAGGATAGCCGTTGTCATTTCCTCTAGCCCATCGTCTAATGCTTGACCCTTGATACCTGGCCTCTCAAACATGTAACGATAATTCCACGTCCTAGGATCCATCCCGATAGCCAATGCAACTCGACTGTTCAGAGCAGCAACATTTTGCTTGATATCTTCGTCCATGTCAGGTAAAGCTTCCACCTTCACTGCTTCCTTGGAGGGAATATGTGGGTTGAGTGTTTCAATGACATGTGTTTGCAGAGCGATAGGTGTTATGGGGCTAGAAGTGCTCGATGTGTTACGCAAAGATCGTGCAGAATTCTCTTTGGGGGTTTGAGGAGTGATGCCGAATCTAGGAGGTTTGGGAATCGTTATTTAGACAATCAAATACAATGTAATTCCTATCTCGTTATTGACTTACAAGGTTCCCAGACCTGCCCGAACTTTTGGGGCAGGAGTTGCAAATGACTTGGCTTGGTGATTTGCGATTTTAGCTTTAGCTTCCCATTCTCTTTGAATATTTGCTTTGAGTTGATCAATGATATCTTGAGTCAATGATTGAGACTTTTCCTGCATCAAGATTGCTTCTGTTTTGTAGTACAAATCTTCAGCAGTCAAACTTGGAGCATAGACGCGAAGAATGGAAACCAATGAAGGCAAGCAAGGATGATTTGAATCTAATATGTGAGCAGGAAATACTTTTACCAGAGCTGTCTTGAAAGATGCTTCACTCGTGGAAGCCAAGGGCGTCATTGGAGTTGGCATGATGATATTTTGATCAAGGAATATTGGATAGGTAGTAGCTAAACAATAATAATCTTTGAACTCTAAGCCAATTTCCTTCCAACGTAACACGGTCCTAAGCGCGCGCGTCGCGTCGAGTGAGAGAGAGTTCCTACCCAACACCTTTTTTTTTTTTTTAAAAACATATTTAGCAGTACAAATGTGAAGGTAAGAGGAGTTTACCTTTCTTTCTATTATACCATCTTTATATCTTTCCCACCTGCTCTTCATCTTCTCTCGTTTTGAACATCTTAATCTATGCTTACGAAAAGTATACACTGATGGAAGCAACACCTTTTCAGGCCAAAAGACAGGCTCTTGTAGCAACAAATGGTAATATCGTTAACCTTGGCTTCTCACCATCCAAACCTATTGTAGAAAAATTGTCATCTTTATCACATCCAGAATTGCAAATTATCAATCAAGACATAGAAAGGGAAAATGTTGGTATACATCCTGTTCAAGGTGATGATTTGTCAACACATTCATATACTATATTATCACATAGATCTATTGCCATCTTACTAGGACGAGCTAGAAATCCACACGAAGAAAAACAATTACAACCAATTACGACTGAAAGTCAGGGTATGGGAAGCACACCAATCACTCGAATCGCTTTACCTAGTAATGCTAAACATGTTTCTCGAGATCATGCTGTCATTTTTCATTCTCCATTCGGATCAGCTTGGGCTGTCAAAGTCCTTGGTCAAAATGGACTCATTGTAAATGGGAAACGCAAGAGAGCTGGTCAAATTTTGAAATTGATCCCGGGACAGAGCGTCATTGATTTTTTTGGAGTAAAGTGTCTATTTCTTGGAGGAGGAAGGGTAGAAGAGGAGCGACTGCAGCGTGAGAAGAAAACGCCAGTACAAACACCGACTGGAAATGGATTGAGTCCAAAGAAGAGATCTGTTGAATCAAGATCGACGTCCAATCTTGATTCAGAGTCATCTTTGTCTGCTGCTTCGCAGTTATCTTCACAGCTACAAAGCATCGCAGTTCCTTCAAAAAGGCTGGTAGGCAATCCTTTCAAGAGACCATTGGGAGCACCACCCAGCCCTCCCACCTCGTCACCTGTCCGACTTGAGCGATCTTCACCTATGAAAGTTTGGTCGATGCCAATTAGGCATACTTTGGCATCCTCCTCTCCAGCTCATATTCAAAGCAATGTTGAAGAAGAAGAAGAAAGAGAAGAAGAGGACAATGAATCTTCTGATGAAGACTTTGAAGACCCGGATCGATCCATTTCACCTTCTTTATCTAGACGTCATGCAAATTATGACGATAGTGGAGTCATGTTAACAATTGATCGTCAAGATAGTGAAGATGAAGCAAGTCAAGCTATCCGAACAGAAGTTACTAAGCAAGAAAAGGTAGTTCCGCAAGAATTGGACGATCAAAATGGGTCTGGTGAAGAAAGTGAAAATGACACCCCAACGCCCACTCCAGCAAACAGGAGAAAGAGTAAGAGGGTCAAATTCACACAATCTCGTGAAAGTCCAAATGTCGAGCCCAGGGATAGACACTTAAGCAACAGTGGGTCTTCTCGTTTGATTTCTACGTCTACTTCTTTGCCATCTTTTCAAAAGATCCAAAGCCATCTTCGTGCACAGGTTGCTCAATTGGCCGAAACATACGACTTGCAAGGCCTTCTAGCAGGAGCCATTGTATTTCATCGAACTGCAACTATCAGTGCAACGGAAGCAGTACGATCTGTATTGACATCTAATCCTGGATTGTTGCGAGGTGAAATTGGTCCTGAGGATGTAGTCCCCTCTGCCATAGCTAGAGGAACAACTTTGGCAGGTTGGGCTTTTGAAGATATTGTTCAAAGTGACTGGATTAATGGTGAAGATATAGACAAGGAAAAGGTAGAGATGTGGCAAAAGAAGGCTTGGAGAGAAAAGTTAGAAGAGTGTCTTTTGGAAGGAGAATGTTTTGGAATTATCTCTCGAGCTGGTAAGGATGCAAGTGGTAATCCTTTGGAATGCTGGTATTACTACGATAAGGAAGGTGATCCTGGTGAGTTTGCAAAAGTGTTACGAAAAGTACTGCATTGATCCACTTATAGCGTCTCTTGATCCTTTATATTTTAGATGCTGAAAGAGCTGCAAATTTGGGTGCTCTAGCCAAACCCATGAGAGCTGCATTAAAGACTCACAAACCAATCTTTTGGAAAAAGTCAGCATATGGTCACTCTAGTGAAAATCACCCCGAAAAATCAGATGTTGGAGCAGCCATGGCAAGTGAATCTCAATGGGGCTCTTCTGGTAATGCTCTCGATTCTATGTTGTTCTCTCGGTCGTCTACTGCTACTAAAGCTGAAGAAGACGAAAAGACTAGTCTAGTTCCTTTATCTTCATCTTTTTGGGAAGAAACTCAATATGAAGAGCGAGAAAAGACTTGGGATCGAGTAGGAGACAATGACTTTGAAATGAAGGCTAAGAAGATTAGGAGAAGAAAGTGAAATAGAGTGTAGAGCTTATGTACATATCGTAAATTATTTAGTATCTCTATTGAAATGGTTTATTTGAAAAAAAATTTGCTTTACACTTAGTCGCGTTGGAGTGAGGACCGTTGTATATTTCGACCCTTGAGAACAATCTCAAAGAAATCTTTTTCCACTTTACTTCTCCACACTCCTTCCTGCACATCTACTAGGATGGCGTCGATAGACATCGCCCAATTGCGCTCTTTGCGCAATTCTGTCATTGGCAGTCGAACAAAGAAGTCAGAATTAGTCTCGCAAGGAAAAATACCGAGGTGAGAAGATGAGAATGTAGACTTGAGACCATTTACAGAGATGAAAATACTCACTATCGCTTCCATTTTACAGTTTTGTCGCACTTCTTGCCAATCCAGAGAGTGGTCATGAGCTTCAAAGTTTAGCTGCTACTATCATTGGATCCTTAGCTCATGGTGCACCATCCCCGACACTTCTATCGTTATGTCGAGCGCATGCAATCGAAGCTCTCCTTACATCCTTGCAGCAAGTTTCACAAACGTTTGCAGTGGAATTTCCGACCGATATGACTAGTTTACGATTGGTGGAATCTCTTCTTAGAGCTCTGCGTTCCTTGTTGATAGCTTTGGCAGATGAAGTTTCACCAGGCACAAAGTGGGAAAGGGGCCTAGGCTTAAGTTCTCGATTAGATGTAGCAACTGATTCTCATCTCAAGGGTAGATCACTAGCTGCTATGAGCAAAAGCGCTCGGGAAATAGTAGGATGGCACATTGCAGATGCAGGTTTTGAAGCAGATGGAGATACAGAGATGAACTCAACATCCATTATTGAAACAGCGATGAGGAATTTTACTGCAAGACCTCAATCTCCAAAGGAAGAATTGATGGTGCTGGCAAGAAGAGCGATCGGCTTTGCTTTCAGGGAAGAAAATTTGCCTTTTTGGTTGGGAACGCTTTTTATTGCCAAGTTACCGATGATGAAAAATATAAAGTCAGCAAAGTCATCTCAGCAAACATCACTTGCCAATAGTCGATCTTCCACTAGACCAGCCAGTCCAAATCTATCTTCTTCAATGACAGTAGCAGCAGGATCAATACCTTCACGCAGTTCGAGTCGTATGTCTACATCTTCAACACAAAAAGAAGGTACTCCTGGTTCAAGTGGACCAGGTACGCCCATCATGTCAAACCAAGTACGACTACTTGCCATTACAGAAATGGTGCTTGGCATTCTATCTTCTTGCTTTGCTGTATCTAGTTGGGAAGAGAAATCACCAGGAGATAGCCTATCAAGGAGAAGGACAGCTGTCCTGAACTTTGTAGCTTCGGATAGCCCCTTTTGGTTACCTTCAGCAATTAATGAGAATAAAAGAGGTAGATCAGTCGAAGCCAACGCTGTGGATGAACCCATGCAGGCTTCCTTTGTCAAACGTGGAAAAAGTACAGACGCACGAGATGAGGAGAATGTAACGATGGATGTCGATGAAACTAGTATAAGGCCTGAGAAGGGGGTCCTTGATCTCTTGTTGGAGGCATCGGAATGCGGTTACACTAAGGTGCGTTGTAAGAATTTCCTCATGAGTACAGGGCAGATCGCCGATCGCCGATCGACTTTTCTTTTTTTTTTCTTTTCTAATTTCAGACTCAAGAGGCTGCCCTTTGGGCTCTGACAGACCTCTCAAGGGAGAATACAGAGACAAGTGGTAGATTATTTTCATGTTTGAGTGAGTACAAATGCCATGGCTGTCGACACTGAATCGCACTGATTTCTAATATCAAAACACAATTCAAGCTCCTTCGGGACTTATTCCTACTTCGATGCTATTGAATTTGCGCAAAGACTCGTCAGCACCTATTCGATTAGCAGCATTCTGTTGTCTTGCTCACATTATCAAAGTTCACCCTTTCACAACGAGGACAAATGAATGTGTTCTTTCAGTTTTGGCAGAATTGATCGATTTTCCTGGCGACGTTCAAGTGGCCGCCATATTTGCATTGGCAAGACTTTTGGCAGATGATCCCGAATTGCAGATGTTGGCCTGTGAACAGTATGATTGCATTGATAAGCTGGCTAATTTATTGGGAAAGAGCAAACAATCTACTATTCGAATGGGTGGTGATACTACTATTGATGAACATTCTATTCGATTAAGAGAAGCAAGTCTTACCGCTTTGGCTTCTCTCTGTTTTCAAAGGGATGAAATACGTCGAAAATTGGTGGATTATACTACGCCGACTCTCTTACCTCTTATCGTCACCTCACTATCCGCTTCACAAGTAGGAATTCGAATTGCAGCTTGTCGATTAGTTCGAGCATTAAGTAGAAGTATCAGCATTCTTCGAACTTCCCTTGTGGATGCTGGTGTTGCTGCTAAATTATTAGCAATTCTTAACAATTCAAACGAAGAAGAACAAGTCAAAGTAGAAGCTACTGCTTCAGTATGTAATTTGGTTCTCAATTTTAGTCCAATGAAGCAAATTTTAGTAGAAGGAGGTGGAATAGACAAACTTGTAGAGATGGCAAAGTCTTCATTTGGACCAGGCAAATTGAATGCTTTGTGGGCCCTGAAAAATGTTTTATATTCAAGTGATGCCACTATCAAAGCACAAGTAATGGGAAGTCTAAAATGGGATTACATCTATGAATTGGCCCTTACATCCAAGGAAGGTGGAGAAGAATTTCAAGAGCAAGCATTGAATATTATTAGAAATCTTTGTAGTTCTCAAGAAGTTGATATCGATATAGCTCTCAAAGGCTTTGGCGGTGGTGGTAAATTACTGGAAATGGTTGAAGAAGTAATTTGGCAACAAAAGAATGACAATATTTTGGAACAAGCAGCTTTCATCATTGTTAATATTGCTACTGGTAATGAAGAGCATCGAAGGCTAATTATTAATCGACCAAATCTATTGGATGCCTTGGTCTTTTTTTCTTGTAAGTGTAGGTTAGATGAAATTCTTATAATCTTGGCATTCATATACCTTATCTTTCCTCCCAATAGAATCACCCTAGACCAGAAATTCGTGAAGCAGGAGTATGGACAGTTACAAACTTGACACAACCGCTTCCTCGAGGTACTAGTGAGTGTGCCAATTGATTCAAATTTTACACAGTCTACTGGAGGCACTAACGATGCGCCCGCCCGCCCCCCCTTTCCTACTTTCTCTCCTTCACAATATGTCTACTAGATGTAGCAATTGAAGCAGTGGAAAGATTAAAGAGCTTTCAATTCGACAAGCGACTCAAAGAACTTGTAGATGACCCAGAAAGAGATGTTTCTGATCGTGCAAAAGGTCTATTGAGTCGATTCGTGGAGCGATCATAGGAGATTTACCAATATATAATAATAATGTAAACTGTTTGTGTGTACTAAAAATGATATATCCACCCAACTTGTCTATTAAGAATTAAATTGGGCGTAAAAACAAAAAAAAAAAAAAAAGAAATGAATCAGACGGCGTTAATATAAGTACAAAAACCAAAATTGGCTGACTATCTTTGCCCTCCGATCCATTGTCGAGATAGACGAATCATTTCACTTGTACGTTTTAATATCCTTTGCAGGATGGATTGCAAAGACATCAAGCGCCCCAAGCAAAGATAGTACAAAAGTTGACCCTTCTCCTTCTTGAATCTTTCTTTCTCATCTCCTTACTGTGAGTTGATTATCATCTTGTTCAATTGTCTTCTTCCAATAGACAACACATGAATCATGTACCACAACTTTAATTGACCCCCCATTTATCTCCCCCCTCCGCTTTTTTAACTTTAATGCGCTCCTGGGCGTTGTAAATCCGAAAATAGATTGTAGCCGCGCGCACATTATTTTATTAGTCATGTATGTGTAAGAATGTGCCTGATTTATACTTCTGTCGAAAGAAAAATTTGCCGAAAGTTTTGTATTAGAATAAAGAGTAATTTGAAATTACATTCTTCAATATCTAATTTTTTATTACTTGTTTTTTTTTTAATTATTTTCTCTTTTCTATTCAAGTTCAACCAACGTATTGAGAGACTTTCCTATTCGAGTTACTACTTGTTAAGCCAGGCTTGATCCATTATTCACATAATACCTAAAGTCGACATTTCGGACCACTTTCTCTTTATCCGCAAGTATATCGATCCATCCCCACATCGTCAAATCTCTCAAAGGCTTCATCCTCAACTGTTACATCGTTTCCTCTTCTCTCTGCTGGGTCAAAGGCCTAACAAATAGAGACTTAAGAGTGTTACACTTTCACTTAGATTTATTAAACATAAAGTCATATCATTCTCTCTCCTTTTCGATCAATAGATTAGACTGGTGGCGGTATGCCTTCCACTCAACGAGGCTCAATTTCTGATACTGCATCGCTTTTGGATCCGCCACGTCGCTCAACCCGATCAGGGGGTCATTCTTCTTCGGCTCACAATCGTCGTGCTGAGTTGGCAGCTGCTTTTGGAAGTGACGAAGAAGAAGAAGATGATGACGAAGAGGATTCAAGCGCAGCAGCTGATAATGGTAGACGATTGGAAACACGACTATCAATACCCCTTTCATCACCAACCATGCCATCTAGAGATATTTTTTTCGACGCAGGCGATTCATTGCAGTCAGATCCATTGAGATCGCATCAAAGGGATAATGGTGATGCTCCACCTTACTCACACGTAGTCGCCTTTGCTACAACGCCAGGTGCCAGCGTAGGACCGTCACAGGGAGATGCTTATGATTTTGAGGGCGCTTCCTACTTCACACCTACAAGACCTGTTCCTTCTCGAACAAACAGTGTCAACGTCTCTCGAGCTGCTTCTCCTGGTGCACACGACCGAGCGGATGGAAACAATGGGGGTAGTGCGAATATGATACGGACCAACGATGTGAATCAAACGTCAATTTCAAGAATGAGAATCGCTTTGGGTCGATTTGGTCGATTTGTAGGTATGAGAGTACCTGGCGCAACATATAGCAGTCTCAGTACAGAAGAAGAGAATAATGGCAGATTACCTCGATCGTCAACGAGAAGAGTCATGGGAGGTGGTATGGGTCAGGATGGTGTCTTTGCTAATATGAACGCAAAGCCAGAGAGGAGACGAAGGCGTGGTGAAAATGGAGAAGATCGAGGAGATGATGACGATTTGGTAAGTTTCAGCAAACCATGCTGCTCCTCATTTCTCAGCACTTATTATATGCCCCCTACCTATATTTGATCAGGTCGATGATATCCTCCCTCCAACTTACGAGACTGCAGCTGCAGATGTTGCACCCCCATACTGGGAGACTACCATCATTGGTGGACCAGGTGGATTACACCCACTTGCGCCAGGTGGTATGGGCTGGACGCCTGGCGGTGCACATGTTGGCGCCATCGAAGATCTTATCGTAGAGGGGCTTCCAGTCGGCAACTTCTTTGGTTTCGCCTGGAATTTATTAGTCTCAATGAGTTTCCAATTTGTTGGTGAGTGAAAGTACTTTAGCTAAAAAAGACTTGGAGAAGAATTTTTACTAAAACCTTCATTACTTGTCGCAGGCTTTTTGTTGACCTACCTGTTGCACACTACTCATGCTGCCCGCTGTGGTTCCCGAGCTGGTCTTGGTATAACGTTGGTACAATACGGGTTCTATTTGCGAACAAGAGCAATGCAAATTGGAGAAGGAAAGTTGCCAGATGATGGATTATCGCCTTCAACTGGTTCGGAAGATCTAAGTACACCTTCAGCTCATTCTTTGTGGTGGTCTAGTATTGGAAAACCTACCGTAACAGTAGACGAAGAAGGCAGACGAGATTGGATTCAACGAGGAATTTCTTTCGCTATCCGACAAACAGCACAAGCCACAGGTACCAGTGGAAATTCAACATTAGCTGACACTTTGGCAGAAGACAAGAATGGATTAATGATTCCCAGTGCGGAAAGTATGAGTGCAAGTACTGAATGGTTGGCTTATATCCTTATGGGTATTGGATGGTTTATATTACTCAGTTCAGTGTTGAGCTATTGGAGAGTTCATCGTTGGGGTCGTCAATTGGTTGATGCTGCCAGAAGAGATTCTGATGGAGATGAAAGCGCAAACAATAATACCAATGGAAATAATGAAGACGGAACACCAGTTGGATTTCTTAGTAGCCTCACGTCTGCTTTTCGAGCTGGTAGATCAGGTAGAAGCACAAGACCTCGCGGTCATTCAGCAGAAGATTGGGTGATTTTTCCAGGAAGACATCGAACAGAAGCAAATCAAGATCCAGACGCCAGCGTGGCGAGTAGTGATGAAAGATTGCTAAATAGCATGAGAAATGTCGGACTTCTGGCTTGATAGAAGCCTCATCGTATAGAGAATGTGATTGAATTCTGTATTATTGTCTTGCTATTTTTATAATTCCTCTCATTTGAGTACCAGCTAGCAGCGCTATACAAAGAAAAGACCTCACGATGCACCGCAAAAGTAGCTGACCACAAAGAAAAATTTTTTGAAGAATAGAAAAATAAAAGGTAAAACTAATTAAAAAAAAGAAGGGTCGCACAGGGAGTCGAACCCTGGATCTCTCCCAATTGAGCGCGTTAATACGCAGAGTCCCAAAGGGAACATCATACCACTAGACCATACAACCTCAGATGTGGAGGAAGCTACACCTAGTAAATCTATAGTTATATCGATTTTATTCTCTCGCGACGCGCCTCTTCGTGTTGGTGTTTACCTAGTGGTGTGCCTGCACCGCTCAAAGGTTTGCAGCGAATATTGTTACTACCACCACCATTAGACATTACTTACCCTTTTGCTTCATCTCTCGCCAATGCGCCAATGGCAACCGAAGCCGATCACTGGCGAAATGCGTCCCTATTCAATAGTTTAGATGAGAGTTGGAACGAGGAAGCAGCAGCAACACGTATCACCACAACGATCGCAGAAGCAGCAGCAACAGCAACAGCAACAACAAAAACATCATCATCATCATCATCAACTTCACCACCACCACCACCAGTATCATCATTAGCAGAAGAAAAAGTGGCAGTCAGCATAAACAAAGATGGTGCTATAGTATCAGAAGCACCTCACGATAAAGACTCCGGGATTTCAAGCGGTGCCAGTAGTCAAAGTAGCACATCCTCAACTACGACAGCCAAAGTTGACCCTCTAGAAGAGACTCGACTATCTGACATCCAAATTAGAAAGAAAAGTAGAAAAATCAAAGGCAAGCGAGAAGGATCAGGGGGTCTGACAGACTCTGAATTGCTTCAACCAGGACCTAGTAGTCCAACATTTCGTTTGGCTAGTCATAAGAGAAGCGCAAGTGATGAGCCATATCCGGCTCGAGGATCTAGTGAAGGGAAAGGCAAGGACTTGAACGAGGGACAAGAAGCTGCAAAAGAGGATCCAGGATCGCCTGTACAGCCTTCAGAGAGCAAATTTAGTACAAGTTCGGAGGAGAAACGGGGATCGCATACTGCATTTAGTGCTACAGATGATGATGGCGAAGAAGAAGGTGAAGGAAAAGTAGATGATGTGGGAGAAGAAACGAGTCAATTTGGCTCAGCAAGAGAAGAGCAGAGTATGAGTCAAGCGATGAATACAGCAGAAGAGGCTACTTTTATAGAACACCTGGACGTGGGATCACTCTCTCACATCTTTAGAAAACCTTGGAAGAGGAAAGATAAGGCTCAGCCAGAGGACCTTTTCAGAAAGAAAGAGCTGCCACTACAGGCCATGTGGAATAATGCGCCACCTAGTCAAAAGCTAATGGAAGAGATGCTGGTTCACAAGAGTGGTGAGGTAGAAGAACCGCTCGAACAGATACGAGAATCTCGTAGAGTAAGCTTTTCCGATGAATTAAAAGGGGAAAGAGATATAGCGACTGCAGCAGAGAGGGAGGCAAAATCGGCACGTAGTAGCGAAATTGTAATTGAAACTCTTGAAGTGGATAACAGAGATGAACATGAACTACCTACAGAGGTACCTCAGTGCATATTTACGTTTGCTTCTCCAGTCCTCAAGGTATCACGTATGACTGTACCATCTACGCCTGCAGGGCCTCATGGTTTGATGCAATTACTTCCACGAGGGGCAGCAAATGCTGAGATTGAGCAGATTCTCAATACGCCGCGATCTGAAAGAAAGATGGGCAACGCTCGCAAATTAGTTTCTAGGTTGGTAGAGCAAGACCGCAGTGAAAGAGAGAGGAAACGATTAAGAGTAGATGCGAGACCAACAGAGGAAGAAAATAACGATCTCGCATCAGTACCAGATTGGTCACCGCCGGTGAAGCAAGGCAAGACACCATTAGAAGTAGCAATTGATGGAGAAGATGAATCCTTATTAGTTGTGCCTGAGGTTCGTCAACGAGATTACGTTAGAGATGCACCAGCATTTATGGAGAGGTTAAGAAATGTTCGATTTCCAAGCGATGCAACTACGAGGTCATCCATTTCATCTCTCATCAGCAGTCGAAGAGGAGCAAAGGCTCCCACGCCAGAATCATCGCTATTGCGAGGAAAACCTTTTCGATCACCAGCCAAGAGTCAGAGCCCAAGAAAGATTTTACGAATGTGGAGTGCTGCCAACCAAGTCGATGAAGAGATCGAAGAAGAGGAAAGAAAAGCAGCATTTTCTGGAGAGGAAGAGGAAGAAGGGGATTGGCTAGATATTCTTGAGCCTGAAGTTATTGGTGCAGCACATCCTGCTAAAATTCCCATAGTATCAGTCGACCCACCTACCCAGAAAGGGATAGAAGAAATATATTCTGGTGCCAAAGAAACGTGGCAATCTGGTATGCTTCATATCAGGCCAGAAGATGTTGATCCAGCAGACATTGAGCAAATAGCTAATGGGAGGATGACCTTTGATCGAACTTTGGGTAAATGGATACGCGCAAAGTCAAAATCTGAGGATCGAAAAGGATCAAGTGATGAATCAAGTGATCCTTTTCGAGACATTGAAAGCTTTGTGTCACAGTCTTTGGTCAGCAAAGGTAATAATCTTCATGCACCCAAATCCAAATCAGCTCTTCGAAATGAGGTACAATTGGCTGATACGACGGCAAGCACCATTCAACTACTAAGCGAATCAACCATGGAAGCCATTGAACAACCTAAACGACAATTTCTGAGCGCTCCTAAAACTCCCAAGCCTCCCTCTCTTAGTCATCGTAGTCCTACGCCTAGATCAATTCTCAAAACTGGACGATCTCTTCTAACTCCAGAAGGTCGCTCTCCAACAGTAATGAGACAAGAGCAAAGATCAATTAGCTTTGCTGATAGTAATGTATATCAGTATCACTCCCAGCAGAGGGTTGAAAAAGTAGAGGATTTGCTACGTCAGTTGGCACAGCTCGCTCTTGGTCCAGATGATAGCATTGTAGATGTAGAAAGTCGTCAAGAAACACCAACTCGAAAATTAAACTTTACCTCAGATGAAAGTATAGGAGGAGCTCGTTCACCTTGGAATTTCTCCATGATGAGAGCTCAACGTGGTGATGGGGTGGGTAATGCAAGCTTTCTTACCAATGCTAGCTTCAATGTTGCTCATGATCGTATTCTCGAGTTAATTACCGATGTCGCCCCTTGGGAACCAGGCTGGCAAGAATTAAAGCATATCAATCTTAGCAAGAGGAGGGTGGAAAGTGTGGTTCGATTGAAAGATTTTCTACCTTGCCTAGAGGAAGCCATACTAGATGATAATGAGATTAGCTATTTAACAGGTCTACCAAGTTCAATTCGATTTCTCTCTATTTCATCTAATCGCTTACCTCCTACCGTTTCATTTGGGCACCTGATGAATTTAGAGTCATTGGATATTAGTAATAATCATATTGATGAATCGCTAATGTCATTGAAACAGCTTGTACATCTTCGACACATTCGAGCAGAGAATAGTTGTATTCATTCGATGGAAGGTATTCAGCAACTTTCAAAATTGGAGTCGATCAATCTAAGGGGAAATAAGCTACAAATTCTCAACATTGAACTTTATCAATGGCCACGACTTAAAGATCTCATTCTTTCTCATAATGAGGTCATTACTATTCGAGGTTTGTCTCATCTAAAAAACCTTCGATGTCTCAATTTAGATCACAATAAACTTTCTCGCATCGACTTGGGAACAAGAATGTCACGTTTGAAACAATTACGTTTGAGTGGTAATACTTCTCTTACTATTCTAGATGTAGGTCAAGCAACTAATTTACGTACACTGTATGCAGATGACTGTTCGCTACAAGAGGTGATCAACATTAATCTACTTCAGAAATTGGATAATTTAAGTCTTAGACAGCAGAATGGTGACAGTTATGGGATCAACTGGCCAGCCAACAAAATTCGAGATATCAAGAGATTATTCTTGTCTGGAAATGCTTTTCGTACAATTGATCTTGCCGATCGTGCAACTCTTTCGGTTCCAACAATGACTAAATTTTATAGTATGGTCTACCTAGAATTATCAGCTTGCCAACTTACATCGCTTCCATTAGATCTTTCTGAATTGGTGCCAAATTTACGACACTTGAATGCAGACTATAATCTTTTTGAAACACTACCAATGCTTAGCAACTTACACCGATTAAAACGTTTCAGTGTCATTGGTTGTAGGATAAACAAGAGTCGTAAAGTGGTAGAAAGCTTGAGTGGATGTAACGAATTAACTGTTCTAGACATTCGCATGAACCCTTGTACAATGGGTTTATATCCTCCCATTTTACTAGCTACAAATATGACAAAATTATCGCCTGGAATACAAGTCAATAAAGCCTTTCTACCGCCTATTCCCAATCCAATTGTTGCTCAACCCGACATTGAGTATAGGAAATTACAGGAGCAAGAAAAAGAATTATCCGATGGACCAATGGAAAAGTCATTCTTTCACAAGAGAATGCCAGCACCAGATGTAACAAATCTTTCCTTCAACAAAGAAGAAGAGAAAATTGATCAAAAACTCAATACTCTTTTCGTCGCTTCCGATAATCGTTTCTTTAGAACTTTACCCTCTCAATATCGCTTGCAAAGATTACTTCATCGAGGTGCTCTAGCTATGGCTTGCCCTAATTTAACTTGGTTAGATGGACTTTTAATCGATGAAGAAGAAGTAAGACAAGCCGACGATTACTTCAAAGGTAGATTGCGATCAACAGATACAAAAGAGCAGCCTCATAGCAGTAGTGAGAGTACCACTGCCAGTATTACCAGTAGCAACAGCAATATTGATTTTTTTTGACAAATGGACTCTTTCTTTTATTTTTGCCCAAGCTTGTTTACGTCGACTGTAACATTACATTTCATCATTTCTTGGTTTGCCTTTGTACTTTTACTACAACTTTTGCATACATACATATGCTTTGCCATGATGCACAGCATGAATTCATGACTGGTCTAGCATATAATATCCTCGTGCTTTTTTTTTTTCTCTCTCTCTCTCTCTCTTTGACTTTCACATTCCCTTTTTGGCAGGATCTTTTTTTCTATCAGTTGACCTTTGTCTGCTCTGCTAATATTTTGCGAACAGTTCTCTCAATCATAGAGGTGAGTGTGTCATTTGCTGTGGCTGACTGGCCAGCTAGAGCAGATGGACCAGCATCAACAGGATTTCGTTCCTTTCCCTCTGCAAGACCACCCAAGACCGCTCGGTGTACATACTTTCCGACCATCTGTAGATGAAATAAAACAGATTAGTGAAGCTTTACCCTTATTGAGATACTAATACCTTTGACTCACATCCAATTCAACATTAACCAAATCACCTGGCTTCTTTGCGCTAAGCCCAATCATCTCTTGAGTATGCTTGATCAGCATTACACTAAATTCAACCACTTCACTTGTATCTGATACCCCTCCTGCCTCTTCTCTCGTCTCACCAGCACTTGCAGATAACTTGCCTCCAGTGGCGGGCGAAACATCAATCAGAGTAAGTGAAGCTCCATCCAAGGTCACATAACCTTTTGCAATCAAGTATGGTGATAATGAGGAAGGTAGTGGTAGATTATTAGGTTCATGATTGAGTCTTAGTGTTAAAGTGAGCGCATTTCCAGTAGGAATTACGCTTCGAATCATTGCAGTAGTATCAACATGTCCTTGAACAAAATGACCTCCAAATCGGGTGTGTGCTTGCATTGCCCTTTCACAATTGACCTTGTGACCTACTTGTAGCTTTCCTAAATTTGTCTTTTTTAGCGTCTCGGGTGCCACTCCAATTTTAAAGTAACCGCCATTCTTGGTAACATCAAATTCAGTAACTGTCAAACATGTTCCTGTAGAAACGAAGAAGAGAAAAAGAAACAACAGGGAAAGTTGTTCAGATTTGCAAATGGGGGACTTATAGGATCTTTATGGTCTTTATCGGACTCACCGTTGACGCAGATACTATCACCAATCGTGCAATCCTTCAGTATCTCACCACATTGTCCAATAGTGATACTATACCCTCCACCTCCTGATTTGGTACTATCTTGCTCTTTAATATCAATGATGGGAGCCAGAAGCTCCACTGCAACAAAAAGAAGATA
Source organism: Exobasidium cylindrosporum (assembly GCA_023273805.1). NCBI lineage: Eukaryota > Fungi > Basidiomycota > Exobasidiomycetes > Exobasidiales > Exobasidiaceae > Exobasidium > Exobasidium cylindrosporum. The sequence continues at coordinate 3,693,137 of CP096878.1, forward strand.
ATTGTTCAGTTCAAACATAACTTTCAATCGCTTGTCTTGCTGTGGAATCGCACGCACCTATTCCTGTGAACATGGTAAATTTATGATTGTAGGAAGAAGAAAAAAACTCTAATCTCATCTTTTAAAGATGACATTATTTCTTGATGTTTAAAATATCCGACGACCCACGCTAGTCTTTTATTTAGTCAGCATCATCATAGGCACAGACTTTAATTAATAAGCTTCACTACATCCTTCCTTAATACTAGTATGAAAAGCTATTCATCTTCCTTCCACTACATACTAGTCTTCTGAAGAGGGAGGACAATGTTGGTCACTGATTCTAATAGGAGAATGGCGAAAGCTGTTGGGAGGATGATTTTGATCAGATCGAGATTTATTCACTCTGCATCAAGTTGTTGGTCAATGAGAAAAGCTAGTGTGAAATCATTAGACCTTCAAGTGACTGATCCATTACTAGCGTATCAAGCCATGGTCTCAAAGGGACTGCTGCAGCAAGACAGTGAACAAATCAGAGTACTAATAGAATTAAGAAAACTGAGCAGGACTTTACAAGATTATACTCCCCCAGCTCATTTACTTGGCGTACTTCAAGATGCAGAGGGTCAAGATGTCGCTGTTCTTGGTCAAGGACCTGGAGAAAAATTACCTCCTGCATCAGATAATAACGTAACTGCCTTAGTACGCTACTTGACCGAAGAGCAACAACTTGAAACCCTAGGAACACCCAAAGGTTTGCTGTTGACGGGTAAGCCAGGTACTGGCAAATCATTTCTAGTTGATCTTTGGTTTGAATGCCTTCCTATTCGAGGTAAATTTAGGCGGCACTACCATCATCTATTGCTCAGTATCTATCGATTGATATGGATTGAAGCAGAAAGGCGTAGGATAACGCTAGGTACATCACAGTATTTCATGAGGGATAATATAACTCCAGAGCGAGGAGTTGGTGCTATTTGGTCTAGAATAGAACGACCAGACAGCAATAGTCGAGGAAGCAAATCAATAGGTGATTGGGCTCGATCCCTCAAAGGTATGCCCTTTTTAAGACCAGATAGTAACTCACCTTCTCCTGTGTCCTCACTGGATGGCACTACTTTGGATGATGAAGCTAATAAAGGTATGGATGTAGTTAAATTGGCTCAAATGGAAAGAGAAGAAGACAAATCGGCTGGTTTAGGTACAACACTACCAATGCACGTAGCCTCACAACTCTTTTTAACGTATGGTTATGTCATGGTATTTGATGAATTACAACTTCTCGACATTGCTTCTGCTACTTTACTTAGACGGATTCTTACTAGCTATTGGAGATTAGGAGGTGTGGTAGTAGCAACGAGCAATAGAGTTCCGGAAGATCTATACGAAAATAATGTACAGAGAAGGAGTCTGGTTGCCTTTTTGGGAGCACTTAAAGAAAGGTGTCCAGTGGTCGAGGTAGGTGGTAGGGATTGGCGAGTAGAGAGATGGAAGCAAGGTTGGGATAAATTTGCTTCTATGGGAGATAAGGAAGAGGATGAAAAAAGCACATTTTTCATCAAGGGCAAGCCAGATGAAGATAAAGAGTTCAAAAGAATAGTGGCAGATGTGACAGCTGGGAGGGAAGGAACACCAAATATTATCAAGGTCTACAACCGAAGTGTACCTGTTCCAGATTCATATCCTGCTACCGAAGAACATCCCTCGGTAGCCCGTTATACATTTTCTCAATTATGCGATACACCTTTGGGTCCGGCAGATTACCTCACACTCGCTTCGACTTATTCTGTTGTAATTCTTGATGATATTCCCGCTTTGGATTTGGTACATCGAAATCAAGCCAGAAGGATGATTACTCTGATAGATGCCCTTTATGAAGCAAAGTGCAGAATTATACTACGATCTCATGTACCACTGACCAAGATATTTTTTGCTAGAGAAGGTGCAGAGATAGCAAGAGAAAATGAGAAAAGAATGGCAAGATCAATGAAAGGAGATAATATTGAAGATGAAGAAGTTCAAGATCTTTTGCAAAGTAGTGGCTTGATTCAAAGTGAGACTATCAGTGAAGCAATGCAAGATACTGAAGAGGGCTTTCGACCGAACATATCTGCTTACGGACCAATCTTGGAGAGGCATGATGGTGTTGAACCAGGGAGGGAAAGCAAGAGACAAGAAGAGGAACGTAAAGGAGGAAAGAAATCATTGAGTAATTTATCAATCTTTTCTGGTCAAGAAGAACAATTTGCATATCAACGAGCAGTATCTAGATTATGGGAAATGAGTCATTCATCTTGGGCAGATACAAGCTGGAAACCATTATTGGAAGGTGATATGGATGCCTGGTCTTCAATGAATGATCAAGAATTACAAGCAAAATCAGGCATTACTCCACTTTCCACTTCCACTTCAAATTTAGGAAAAGGCGGAGCTGTAGTACAGGAAAATGAAGGTGATTTTGCTGATGAGGCTTCCTATACAAATGTAGCAGAGGATGATAAAAAGAGAAGAGACAGGAGAAGTAAGGGACCACCTGTACTCTCAGAAGCTCACGTTTGGGGTGTAAGAGAGGATTGGGGACCTAAAGCTGGTAAATGGGGACGAGGTGTTAGCGGTTTGAAAGAGGAAGAAATAGGCGAGGCCCCTAGAGATAGAAGGGCTAGACTAAAGGAGAAAAGAAAGTCAGACATGTTTTCTCTCAGTGAGAGAGGATAAATGTAATAAAAGATTTTAGACTGCTTGGCAACCTATTAATTTCTGATTGTAGGAAAGAGAAGCAAAAAGCAAGGAGTGATGAATTCTGCTTCCAATAGCGTAAATTGAGGAATGTTTTCAACTTGCCAATTCTTGCTTGACTGTGGATAATTCGAGTGATAACCAAAATTGAATTGGTCAGGCCTGACAAGATGGCCTATAAAAGAATAGGCAGGTCCAAATTCAGTCCTTTCCTTCCCTTTACCTAACTATTTCGTTGACGCTCTGCGAGTGTGATATTTTTCTTTTCTCTTTTCTCTTTTCTTCATCTCCTTGTACTCCCCCCCTTCCCCTCTTTTTATTTTCTAACATTATCACCCCTCCTCTTTTTTTTTGAGCTGGTCTCATCACCTCTTTGCTACCTCAGCTCACCTTCTTTACACTCACCAACATGGTTCAATTCACACCAGCATTCACTATCCTCTTTTGTATTGTCTTTCTTGCTGTAGATATCTCTCCTGTCGATGCAGTGCCTATTCCCGCAAAGCAAAGAACATTTAGGATTCAAAGTAGAGATGTATCTACAAAGGAAGCATTTCAAGGCTATCGAATGGAACCTCAACAGTCCAATAGATCTTTTACTGCAATCAAAACTGTACGTGGCTCGTCAATGGCTTCCAGGCAGGTAGCTGAAGCCAAGAGAAGCCTTCGAGTCCAGTCCTTTGCCACTAATGATGCAACTGAAGAGGAGAAGAGTACATCATCTGTCTTTACTGCTTCTGATCCTCCTTCTTCCGGCTGGGTAAGTTGATAGTGAATGAAGTGGTGCCCTTGCTCAATACAACTGAGTTTAATAAATTCTACTTTGTAGATCATTGATGATGGTACAAACAACGACGATGCCAACAAGATCAAGTCGACGATAGCCGATGAGCAAACAAAGGAGGGTAACGGCATAGAAGATGGGGCCGAAGATGATGTCGACCGACAACCTGCTTTGCAGTATCAAATTATCTCACCACCTTCCTCGCTCGCCACCACTAACACTCCCTGCAGTACCTCTGCCAAGTCTACACTACGCTTGCAATTATATGATGAAGCGAATAAGGTGAAAGCCTTCGACGATGGCAAGTACCACCCTCCACGACAAGTTGGGTCGATGCAATCGGAAGAATCGCAGCCCGGCACAATTTTTCGTGCCTCTCAAGGAGATCCTACCCTTCGAGCAGATGGAGAAGCCGATTTTTTTCGGCGTTCAATTCACCGCCCGCATCATCACCCAGAGAAGGCTCAAGGCAAAGAGAAACATCGAGCGGGAATTAGAAAGACAGCAACGACGAGAAAGCCTACGCAAGAGAATTCACCGCGTACGAAAGGAGAGGTGAGCGTGACAAGTAAAAGTGTGATAAGCTTTCCTTAATCCAACCCAGCCTCTTCTTTATGTTTCTTTACAGACTCATCGAAAGACGACGACTGCTAATAAAAGGCGCAGTTTGATTATAACCGGTGATGGTATTGATATTAGACTGCAAGGTGGTGACGAACAATATATCCAGACTTTCAATAAAGGTGGTGACTACGATTCTCTTTTTGATCTGAGGCCTCGAGATCACCAAGATATTTACCGTCATTCTCTTCTTGGACACAATAATAGGCAAGAGCACGATCATGATCATTATCACGAACATGTAAGAACACACAGTCACAGTCCAGCGGTAAGATTGGCTCACTTTCTCTTACATTTATCCTTTATTTTGCAGATTCATGAGCACCTACACCGTCGTTTGAGTCCGGCCCTTGCACAATCAGCCGTGATAGGTCAACTTGGTATCTTGCAACCTCTAACGGGTACTTTGGGTAATGCAGGAGTATCGCAGCTTGTTGCAAATCTAATACTTGCACCAATGGAAGGTGGACCATTAAGTACTTCAATGCAATTTAAACCCTCTCCTGCAACAACAATGGCCCAATACGATAGCAAGAATCTTATGGCAGCACCAACGATGAACGCTACCAGCAATGCAACATCCACTTCGGATCCTGTCCATAACTCGTTCCTACTTGCACCAAGTACTTCAGCAGATGGCATCAAATTGCAGATGGTAGAGTTGCCAGCCTCTAAATTTCGTACCAATGAAAGCAGTTGGAAGCATGTTGAATTTCAAGCTACACTGACCAATGCTCTCAATAAACCTCACTTGTATTGTGCCACGGTTCGACCACCTTCAAGCCTTCGAATGGAATTGTGCGATGATGCTCAAGAGATTGACTCGACGATGGAGAAGCAACGACAATTCAACGATATTGGAGCTTCGAGATTGTTTCTCTATGACTCTTCCACTGGTGAAGTAGTTCCTTTTAAGCCTAATGCAAATATACCTAGCGATCAAGGAGCCAGCAACGCAACTAGTCTTTCAAATGAAAACAAGAAAAGGGGGTCTATCGGTGCTGCGAAGCTGTCAGTGGAGTCAAATGGACCAGAAGCAGTCAAGCTTGTGTTTTTTACTACTCAGAGTAAGACCGTCCAGGAAGACATTATTCCGCTTGCTCCTTCAGTATCATCAACCGACGAAGATGGACCTCCTTTACTAGACGACAATCAAAATTTCCCAGCTCCTTCATAAGAGGGTAAAAATGAAGGTAGTAATCAAAATGTAGCATTATTAATATAGTCACTGTCATCAATTTATACATACTCTCGCTTCTATATGTCTAAGCATTTAAATCTAAAGATCATCATCCATCGAGGTAGGAATCTCGACCTTTTCACCTGGTTTGAATGCGGGTAGACCTGTTAGAAAGAACATATCAGTCAATTTTACTCTAGCATTTACTTCTTCTCGATAAAGTGTACACACCAAGGTAGGGACAACTGCTGCACCGGAAAGCATCTCCTAGAAAACAACTACCACAGCTGCTCGTTGCACCACTAGTGTCCACCTTGATCCTCTTGATGACTCTAGTTATTCCATTCTCATCCACCATGGTCTCTGTCACTTCAGTCTTCTCCACTCCATTGCTACCAGCAGGCATATCCATATCTGAAGCGTCTAATTGTACAATACCTTGACGTAGAGCTGCCTGTCTTGATTGCTCTTCTTCCTCTTCCAACTCCCTAAGTCCACATGTACACCCTTTGCAAGCCTTCTTCTTCTTTCCTCCTGTCAAAGCACTTTCTAAATCGCAATCTTCTCTTCTAGCCGCTGACGGTACCTTTTTCTCTGCGTCACTGAGTAGAGAGTCTTGATCAATAAGAGGAACATCTTGAGCTGCTGTGATGTTCCAAAGAGCCTTCTTTTTGCTAGATGAAGATGATGAGCTATTACCTCCCAACTTTCTTCGCAACGGCAATCCACTCTTGGAGAATGGTGGAGCATTCTTTCTTGTCGTAATAATACTTCCAGAAATTTGAATATTGACAAACCCTAACAGCCCTAGATGCCCTCTAATAGACTCCACTAGATCGTCATCTGGTGAAGATGGTGACTCAATAGTAAGCGTTGCATCCGGTGCTAAAGCTTCATGTAATTGATTAAAGATTGCTGGTGCTTTAAGATAGGTGAATGGTAATATGAGATATATTAAAGGAAATGTTGATTTTTCTAGAGTAGAAGCTCCATCCGTCAAACGATCTATCATATACATCTCTACTTGTCGAATACCACCCAAACCTAGCGTTTCTACACGCTGCTGATATTGACCACTTTGAGCAGATTCCATCGATCCAATTACAAGAACCCGGCTGGAATTTGCGGTGCCAGTTGCTGTGCTAGAAGTCAAAGCAGTTTGATTATGAGGGTCGACATATTTTGTTGAAGCCGAGGCCATTTCGATATCAGGTCTAGTGTCAAACACGACTGACATGATTATAAAGAGGAAAAATGTAAAGTGGTAGTAGTGGTTGAACAAACTAATTTTTCCTCGAATTGATGTTTGGTTTGATGATGAGTCGAACAATTAATAATTAGTAAAATATGATTTCGAATAAATAACGGCGGAGAAAAAGAAAAATTACTGCCATATGCAACAAGTGGCAATAAAATTCAAATCCTCGCCCTTTCTTTATGTCCGGTGCAAGCTTTGAAAACCACGCGATAAATTAGGACAGAGGGAATCCAATCATATCGCTTGGTGAGGTATAGATAGAAATGTTTTGAGTGTACTCATCAATACTGTCACTTTGTACTGAAGAAAGCACGAGAGATTTGTAAAAGCTGAAGTGATCGCTCAAGGAACCCTTTGAACTCAAGGTGCAGTCAGCGCTCTGCAGATAGCAGGACCCTTTTAATGGTCTTTTTTCTTTTTCTTAGCGAAGTCAGGTTATCCTTCCATTGAAATTTCCTCTAGGATGCAATCACAAACAAACATTATGAAAGGTAAATAATCAACTGGTGGAGATAGCTCATCGGTCGCGCTTATAACGTCAACGGAATACAAACGCGTCAAAGCATTACAAATTTGCGATTTTTGATTACAAAATAGTTAGAACGATAAAAATCGTCAAGACAGCAAAATTCGCTGCTTTTTGCCCTGCGGGGCTAGGGTTAGAGTTAGGGTTCGGGTTAGGGTTAGTGCTAGGGTTAGGATTAGGGCTAGAGTTAGGGTTAGCAGAACATCCTTCATGTTTTACAATGAGTTTTCTCCTTCTTTCCTTCAGAAAATGAACGAGACAAAAAAAGGCGCGTCAAGTCCTCGGCCGATATTTATGATTACAAGAATCCATTTCGAATACAATTATTTGTATTCCGTTGACGTTATAAGCGCGACCTAGCTCATCTACCTACCACGCGACTGAATTGACTGTCTCTGTCGCGTTCGGGCCAATTTTCCCCACCCATACATGATACTTTAAATTGTTACATTTTGTTCTTTTGATTCATTATTCCGTCTCATCACAATTTTATTGTCCCAGATCTGAAGCTGACATGGACGTCATTCGTCCATCATCTCCTCGTGGAGCTCGGCACAGGCCTGCTCCACAGCTACCTAGTAGCCCAGATGTGGGCAATCGAGGTCATAAAAGAACAGGCAGCCGTGGAATATATCATGACCCTGCTGTCGAAGACCTTTGTAGGATTGAGACATTTCAAGTGAGAGCACAGGTTCGATATAATCATTATACGGATGCTGACAATTCCGAACTATACCCGAGCAGCAAGGATACAATTCCAAAGACTTTCTGGCCGGCTTGTCAGAGAAGCTGATATCAAGATCTCGTGCTGATCCCAGTCCTTTTAATCCTCGACCTTTTATACGAACTTTTGAAGCCAGCGTCGACTCACTACTCGCACTTCGAAGTAATTTAACAACTCAGACTACTGCTTTATCTTCTAGTGTTAGGGTAGCTGAATCAGCATATACTAGCAAGTTACATGATCTTTCCTCACACTTTACAAGCGCATCCACCTCTTTTACTTCGCTCGAGAGTCGATTCTCGGAAGTGGGTAGAACTGCAATGCATATTGGAGATCAGTTGCAGACAATTGATAAGATGAGGACAAGGGCAGCTGAAGCACATGATCTAATCGAGTACTACTATCAATTCGCTAGAGGTGATACAAGTCGATTGGAGAGATTGAGAAAGGAGGGAGGTAGAGAGGGAAGATTGAAGACGGCAGTGATAGCTAGGAGGCTAGGTGCTATTGCCAGAGAAGTGGATATCAAAGGCGCAGACCAGACAAGAGATACGATTGATCAATTTGCCGAACGTTTCGAGAGGGATATGCTCAAATTATTTGATCGATTTTATCGAAAGTCTGACCCAAAGATGATGTCTCATATAGCCAAAGTCCTTCAAAATTTTAATGGAGGACAGAGTTGCGTACAGATCTATGTCAATCAACACGATTTTTTCATTTCAAAAGATAGAATTATACAAAGAAAAGAAGTAGAAGAGAGTGCCATTTGGAATACTCTTTCAGATCCGGATGCACTTCCTCCTAAAGGTGAACCATCTCTACAAGCATTATTTAGCGAGATACGATCTACTGTTGAAGTGGAAGCTCAAATTATTTCGGCAGTATTCCCAAATCCCTTGATCGTTATGAGTACATTTTTGCAGCGAGTCTTTGCTCAGAGTGTACAAGGGTACGTCGAAGTATTAATGGGTAAAGCAGCTGAAGTGGGGGCTGCAGCCACTACACCAGGAACTAGCTCATCTGCAGAAAGTCACTTAGCCTTTCTACGAACATTGCAACTTGCACGGAATATGAGCTTGCACTTGGTCAATGATCTCAAAGTATATGATTTCAAGGGTGCAGGTATTATTTCTACTACTCATGGTACTGATGGAGGAGCCAAGCATGACTCAAATGGTACAATTTTACATTCTGGAGCTGGATCAGCAGCAGCTGCAGCAGCAGCTGGAACGAGTGCACTTGGAGTTATGTTAGACCAAGCTGTAGATGAGCTGTTTGTGCCATACATGGAAGGAGTCAAGTACTTAGAAAGGGAATCTCGTTCATTGACCGAGCTTTACGCCGCCTACCTATTACGATTCTCCAATTACCATCGATTGACGCACCAAATCAAGACATCAACTATTTTTGATCGTGTGAGGACACAAATCGCAACCAATACTACTGCCACAGCAGCAACTACAGCAGCGAGCACAGCTACAATAAAGAGCACCGCCTTTGGATTCTCTAAATTGAGTAATTTAGTCGATCGAGCAAGGGTAGCGGCAGGTGCAGCAGCAAGCAGTACAACTTCATCCGAAGTCACTCTAATTGACAATAGTAATTCAGCCGAAAATGATGCTTTGATTGACAATGTCGAAGAGAGGGATGGTGAATTAAATTTGCAAGTAGCAGAGAGAATGCTTCGATGGCATGCCGAAGCGATTGGACGATGCGTTGATCTAAGTAATTCTTCTGAAGTTGCCAAGAATACCTTTTCATTACTCAAAGTACTTTCGGAAGCTTATATTAAATCATATGTTGAAATTGCTTTGGACTCTGCCTTGGCTCATGCAAATGCTCAAGAGGCAAGAGGTATTGCACTTCCTGATCTGAAAGAATTGAGTGTAGTTCGTCAAGTAGATTTGATTTTACAATTGTGGCAGCACTATGTAGGTATAGCACTACTACCACTAGCCAATTCAAGTGTGACAGTACGACGAGAGATGTCGATTTATAATAATCATCTCCTTCTTCGAGTGGAAAAAAAGTGCGATAAAGTGGTTCAGAAGATTGCAGACAGTGAGTAAATTGGAATGAAACTATATTCCACCTCGTTTTTACTGATAATTTTGTATACTTTACTACATCCCTGTATCAAGATGTAGTGGCATTCTTCTCTGGTCGATTGTCTACCCAAAAGAAGAATGATTTCACTCCCAAGAATGATGAATTGGCCTTTTCAAGAATTAATACGGATCCTTGCCTCAGCTGTGTCGAAGCTTTAGAAAAGGTGGAACAGATGGCTAGATCTGGATTAGGAAATGGTAAAAATTCAGACAGCTTCTTGACTGAGATTGGTGTTGCATTACATAGTTTATTATTGGAGCATTTAAGAAAGTTTACCATTAGTGCAGCTGGTGGAATCATGTTGACCAAGTAAGTTTTTTTTTTTTTTCCTTAAAAATGATTAGGTATGCGATTGTGCTGAATAGCAATTTCTTCTTGATTAAAATAAAAATTTAGGGATTTGGCCATGTATCAAGATGCTATTTCGTCTTTTGGCATCCCAGCTCTATCAGATCGATTTGAGATGTTACGACAACTTGGTAATCTCTTGTAAGTAATGAGAATTGGTTTTGTCGTGCGATGATTCGATCACGCTGACCATTTCCTGTCCCCTTTTTTTCTCCTTATATATATATATATATCTCCTCTTCAGTATTGTGCAACCTGCAGTTCTCAAGTCGTACATGCGTGAATCTCATTTATCAAAGATTGAAGAGAGGCTTCTTCGACCATATCTTTTACGACGAGCTGATTACTCTACTCATGTTAGAGATCTTAATGACTTTGATAATGGCAGTACAAATATTTCCAATGGTAGTGCTTCTATTGTACCCTCAAGTAATATTGAAGTGAGCTTGACTGGAGTAGCTCAGGTTGCTGCATTCAGTGGAGCAGGTATAAGTGAAGCAGAAAAAGGTGTTCGATTGAAAAATTTACTTTCAGAATTGGAAAAGTGGAGTAAAGAAGAGGATGATCAAATTAATACTCGTAATATTGAAACAATGAATGAAGCCGAGTAAAGGTGAATGTGATGACGATTACATCTTGTACAATACAACCTCAAGTATTAACGATATTAGTAAAAATTGTGTTAAAATGACATGGGCAGACTTTACCTCAAAAGAAATGATGCCTCGCACGGACACTGGCGCATGACCTGTTCTCTTTTTTGTTTTTTATTTCTCTCTTTTTTTTCTCCTCTCAGTGATATTTTGAGAGGATTATGTTCCCCGCTGATTCATGGGGTCCTATCAAGTCATGAGAAGGTATTTATTTCGTTTGACTTGGCCTCTTTCCTTCTACTTTACTTTTCCAGATTCACAACATGTCAGTACCTAAATCTTTTCGTCAGATGGCCGGCATTCCTGCTTCGAGTGTATCAGCATCTTCTGGTACCAGTGCTCTAATTGTAATTGACTTACAAAAGAGTTATGCCAAAGGAGCACCTTTAGAAATTAGTGAAGTAGAAAGTAAGCAAAATGTGATTTCCAGTTTGGTAGACAAGTACAGAGAAGCCAAAGCACCCATTGTGTGGGTTCAGGTGAGTAGTACCGGTGGTCGAAAGAAAAAAAAAAAAAAAGGGAAAAGGATAGATTATATTCATGTCCTCTATATCGGTATGGATCAGCACAACGCCGGCAGTGGAGCTCCAGTGTTCAACCCAGATAATGAAAGCTTTGATTGGATGAACTTGAAGCCTGGAAAAGGAGAAAAAGTTGTTGTCAAGGAAGCACCAAGTTGGTAAGTGGACGTAAATTAGACTTGCTCATTTCCCTTTATAATTGCTCAAATTTGACATCTCTTCCTTTGACAGCTTCACCAAGACTGATTTTCATGACTATCTTCAAGAGAAAGGTATCAAGCAAGTCGTCTTAACTGGTTACATGGCCCATGGTGAGATTAGTAAACGACGACTGACTAAAATTTCGTGCATTTAATGATACTCCATTTTGTCTTTTTCACTCTTATCTTCAGTCTGCATTACTGGAACAGCGCGATCTGCTATGGAGCATGGTTATGATGTTGTCGTCGTCAAAGATGCTATTGGCGATCGAGACATTCCTTCCTTAGATGGGAAGAGTACAACAAATGCTGCTACACTAGTCGATGTGGTTTGCACAGAATTGTCAGATTTCTTTTCTACTATTTTGGTCTCTTCTGAAATCAAGGTGTAATACCTCTCCCCTTTTTTTTTCTATCTTTCTCTCTCTCTCTCTCTCTCTCTCTCCCCTTCATCTTGTAGCATCACTACTACTGTTTTTGTGCCACAAACTTGAGTTTCTGCCAGACATTTAGGACAGGGTCATATTCGGAACGCATATCCGTTGCAATCAGTTAAAAAACAATAATAATAATAATAATATAGAATAAAAATAAGGTGTTTCTTCTTGACCCTTTCCGTCATTTCCGGTGCAGTTGACGCGAGATTGTTAAAGTCCACCTCTTCTTTTACGTATCTTTTATACTACTCCACTAAGCAGCACTACTAAATCCGAAGTCCCTTAACTTTTTTAAATTTCATTTTTTAGATACGCCTGCTCATTACGGCAACTCTTGACAAAATATTTAATACCTAGACACATCTTCCTGGATAACAAGGAGTAAGTCAGTTGACTTTTGAACGGAATCAATAGATCCGAAAATTCTCTCTCACTCTCTCACTCTCTTTTTGCATATAAGAGCTCTACTTTGTCTACCCTTTCTTTACTCTCTTTTCTCTTCCGCAATCAATTCACTTTCTTCCCTTCCCTTTACTCCTTCCTACTCCAATTTTTTCGAACATCTTATACTCTGCTATTATAAAATACTCTTAATTGAGAAAGAGTAGAGATGCAGAGTAAGATAAGTTCAGACACAGTAGAAGAAACCAAAATTGGTGGAAAGCAAGCATATGGAACTCACAACTATCCCGATCATTTAACTCATATTGACAAGCTAAAATGGGATGTTCTCGTAGTTGGAGCAGGACCAGCTGGTCTAATGCTAACAGTGCGTGAACCTTCTTGATGATTTGAAGATAAATCAGGTGCTGATTCCTTCTCTCCATCCCCCTCCCCCAACCCCCCGGCCCTTTATAGACATCTTTGGCTCGTTTTGGAGGACATGATATTCTTGTCATTGATGAGAGATCAGAACCCACCACTGCCGGTCGAGCAGATGGTATTCAACCTAGAGTGAGTAGTGAGCAAAGTCTAGAATTGATTAGCCAGATGGACAACCAATTTTTAAAAAAAAAAAAATAAAAATCTTTTTTTATTCCTTTATTGTAAATTTTGTCTCGATTAGACCATTGAAGTATTCCGTAATATGGAACCTTTGGGAACAGAATTTATTAATCGAAGTGCACCTTCATATGAGAAGGACATTTTGGGATCCTAGATCAGATGGCAAGAGAGGAATTGAAAGATCAAGAAGGGTTCAATCATTCCCTACTTCTATGGAAATTCAAGACAATTGCACTTTAGGTTTACAACAAGGATTGATTGAAGGTGGTTTTTTGAGAGATATGGAAAGGCATGGGCAAAGAGTAACTCGACCTTGGAGATTTCGTGATTTTGTCATGACTAATGATCCCTACTATCCAGTAACTGTCACATTGGAAAAGATGCAACCAGTACAAGAAAGTGTTAATGAAGGAGGCGCTCCTACCTATGTCATAAAGCCAACTGGTGAATTGAAGCAAGTAAAGACAAAATACCTAGTAGGTTGTGATGGAGGTAGAAGTCCAGTTCGTAGTGTAATGGAAAGGAAACACAATGTGGAAATGAAAGGAGATTGGGTTGACACTCTATGGGCAGCATTAGATTGTATTGTTGAAACAGATTTTCCAGATGTTCGAAAAATTGCAGCTATTCATTCTAAAAATCATGGAGCACTTTACATTTTTCCAAGGGAAAATAATGAAAAGGGGGAACCAATCATTCGATGTTATACTCAAGTCAACAAGTTGGAAGGTGAAAAGAGTAAAGTTTCAGCTTTAGAAGCAAAGGATAAGGTTACCAGTGCAATGGTTATGAAAGCAATTCAAGAAATTGCTCATCCTTACCATTTTGAATTTAAAGGTGTTGAATGGTTTACTTGTTATCCTATTGGACAAAGATTAGTTTCACGTTATTCATTACCAGCAGGAAAAGAGAATAATATTACTTTCGAAGGTGAACATGTCTTTTTGGCTGGTGATGCTTGTCATACTCACTCTCCAAAAGCAGGTCAAGGTATGAATACTGCCATTATTGATGCACAAGCCCTTTCATGGAGAATTAATCTGGTCGAAAAAGGTTTAGCTAATAGAGCAGCATTACTTCCTACCTATCATCTCGAGAGACATGCTACAGGAAAGCAATTGATCGATTTTGATGCGGAATATGCAGCTTTATTTTCTGGTGAAATTCCTAAATTGCAACCTGAATTGGCAAAGATGAGCGAAGAAGAGAGAAAGACTCACTTTATCGAAGTTCAAAGAAGGAATGCTGGCTTCACTACAGGAGCAGGTGTGTTTTATAAAGATAATATTCTTAATTTTAGAAATTCCAGCAAGTTGGGATCAAAGTTTTCTTCAAGTAAGCTTGAAGCTGGTGTTAGATTACAGCCTGCTTGGGCAACTCGATGGGTTAATTCTAGTCCTGTTCGAATAATTCATGAAATTCAATTTTCAGCACCTGGTGGATTCCGACTCTATGTTTGCACTGGTAAATTCAAAGAAAATTCTGTCAAGTTACATAAATTAGCAAACTATCTCGAATCATCAAACAGTTTTATCAACAAGTATCGACCCAATGAAAGAGCTCATCGTTTAAGGATGGGTCCTTATCATCAAAAGCCAGACATTCTAAATTCAGGTTTGACAAAGCCATACTCTACTGAAGTTAATCCATTCTTTCACTTGCTTCTCATTGTTAAATCAAATCGATTTAATCTTGAATTGAAAGATATTAAGGATCTAGGAGCAATGAGAGCTATGTTATATTGTGATGATGTAGAAGTTGGTGGTGAACGACTTGGTGATCAAGATGGTGATGAAAGTGTTGGTGGACTTCATCGAAAATGGGATATGGAACAAGGTGGAATTGTAGTATGTAGACCAGATGGGTATGTTGGTTGTGTGGTAGGATTAGAAGATTTTGCTGCTTTAGAAAATTACTTTCAAGGTTTCTTGACACCTAATTCTACTCCTACTACTCATGCCATCTTTAGGGCACAATTGTAATTTTCAGGATTTCCTTAACGCATAGATGTACACACACACACACACAAAAGTAGTCAATCATGACTGCTCTGTTCACTTGAAGAGGTCTGAAATTTTGTATCGATCTTAATTGATCATTTGAGAAAACAGGGCTCATTCTCATAGAAAAAAATTAGACGTGATCATCATCTAGGAAATATAAAAAATTTACTAAAAAAAAGTGTTACTTTTATTGAATATTAATTAACTTATAACTGTTGACTTTGAACTCTCTCTCCTTTTTTTACACTTCTTCTTCTTCTTCTATCATCACATCAAGAATAAGGACGATTGGTAGGCTGGCTCTGTAGACAGCATGGCAGAGTAAGTCGAGCTATTGGACAGCTTGATAGTAGTAAAACATTTTATACTCATGCTCTTTTTACTATATTGGGTGCAGGTCCGAGGATCCCTGGGCCAATCATATCCGAGGTATGATGCCAACACCAATTGATGAAGGTAGTGACCCGCTTTCACTAGCTTCGCCGCCAAATGCTTTGCCAGAGTCCACTTCAAATAAAATTTTGGAGAGCAGAAAACCTCTACAGCGTTTGGCTAGCGAATCATTAGAGGCACAATGGGGTAGTCAAGAAGCAAGCGATATAGTGACTAGTTCACCAGCAGTGAGTAATGTTCCCATCGGGGCAGCAGCAGAGCACAATTTGGAGGAAGATGGAAGTATTCCTGAGTCTAAACAAGCATTAGAAGGGAGTGATAATACCAACAATGCTAGTGAAAATCTTGAAGATAAGGACGACAATGACACTGAGGACGAGGACGAAGAGGCATTTGTATACCCTGGTGGCCCATCAGAAGTGCCAGTTCAAGAGCAAGATTTTCCTTCAATTCAGTCACTCCAAACCGAAGAAAGAGAAATACCAGAAGTACAAGATTCAGGGATAGCATTGTCTGAAACAAGTCTAAGTGAAACACCTCAGCAAAGCATACCACCTCTGCCAGCAAAGCCGATCGACTATGTCAGACTGAGCCAATTTTGTTCTCAAGGCCCTTTATCATCCTTGCAAGCCTTCTTTCAAACGACTACTTCTCCTGCTCCTGCCGGCTCAAATGTAAGCTCTTTTGCTCTTGCAAATGAGCCAAATCCTGCAAGTGGACTTGTACCAATTCACTTCGCTGCTAGGGAAGGTAAGGTAGAGATACTCAAGTGGCTAGTCAAGGAAGCAGGTGCGCTTGTCGAAATGGAAGATCGAGAGGGGGAAACTGCTCTACATAAGGCTTCTCTGGCAGGAAAGTTGCCAGCATTGACCTTTCTGCTATCTTCTGGCGCAGGAGCTAATTGTGTAGATGGAGATGGTTGGACTCCTTTGCACAATGCCTGCTCTAGAGGATATTTGGACATAGTCAAAGTACTTGTGGAGAATGATGGAGCTCTTGTGGACGTCAAAGGAGGGAGAGGCGCCTGGACACCACTAATGAATGCTTCTTCTCATGGACATCTACCAGTTGTTAGGTATCTCACAGGCAAGCAACATGCAGACCCCTTCATCAGGAATGCAGCTGGAGAGACAGCCTATGACGTAGCAGCAGCTACTTTCGAAATTTACATTTGCGAAGTCTTGGAGCGGTATGAAAATGAGAGATGGGCAGCTTTGAAATTTGCCTTGGGTTCTATAGATACAAATACATCAAGCAGGAGTACAAAGCTCCGATTGATTCCAGGTCAAGGACCTTATAATCCACTGGTCCTTCACACAACTGTGCCCATCGTCTTGCATGAGAACCAACGACTGGATACTCGCTTGTCTACCTTGGCAATTCGAGGTGGTAAACCTCGATGGAGTGGAACGCAAGCAGGTCGACCAGACAAGTCAGATCGAAGAGCGCCAGGGACTATGCCACCAGGACCACTGAGTTTAAGTCGAACAAAAAACATTCCAATGAAGAGAGACGATGTCAAATTACCGACGAGAAAGGAACCCTATAAGGCTAAACTCGCCAACAGAAGTGCTCAAATTGCAGCCGCTCGAAGGTCAAGAGGAGAGAACGCACATGATGAGATGGGTACTACTCCTACACCTGACTCTGTTTTACATTCAATAGGCAACACCACTGTGGCTGAGTCTGCAGGTCGACAAGATGAGGTTGCACACTTCTGGCTTTCAGAATGGCAAATTGATCTTACTCACCCTCAAGTTGATGCTGAACAAGGTTGGCAATACAGTCAATCTTTTGACGCGCCCGAAGAAAAGTGGCTTGCCAGTCCTCCTCCTCCTCTCCTTCGTCTTCTTGAAGGTAGAGGATTAGGCCAAAGTGTGCAAAGAGCTGTGACAGGTGTGGTCCTAGCTACAAGCGCACCTGTGGCCGAGGTAGAGGCAGTCAGCTCTGGTTGGGTTCGAAGGAGGCGATGGGTCAGAGTGATGAGAAGAAGATTGGATATTGAATTTGGCGATGAATTAGAAGCAGCAGAATTAGCTTCACTAAGCTTGGATTCGGCCCAATTATCTAGCGGCCGAAGTGGGGTACTGGCTTCAGCTTCCATAATTGAAGCACAGCAAGCAGCTAGAGCAGATGCAGAGAAATTAGGCCCAGGAGCAGATTATCTAGCTAGAAGTAAGGCAATGGCTGGCACTTTGACTGGTTTCACACCTGCTGATTACGTCAATCAATGCGAGGAAGAAACAAAGAGGCAAATTACTCGATTGGAAGTGGCGGTTGGCGAATTACGGAGCTTTGCATTTACCGACAACAATATTGAAAGGCAAAGTCAAGCTGAAGAAATGTTGAAAGAATTCACATTGCAATTAGGTCAATTGAAGCAAGCAGTTGGTCTAGAAGAGGGTAGTGAAGATGAAGATGATGAAGATGACGAAGAGTTCATCTACCCCAATTCTTACAAGGATGATGGACAATCTGTAATTACTCGTATTGGAGCTCCTTCAGTGACAAATAGTGGAATTGTACCACCTCGACAAAGGAGCACACCAAGTGAGGCAGGAACAAGTGTTGGCGCTACAAGAAGTGCAGATTTAGCCAATGCAAGAGAATTTCGAGTTCCTACCAATGAAGTTCCAAACCGATCAGTCTACACTGCTCATCAAGGTCTTCGAGAGCAAAACTTGTTACCAACCTGGGAAGTGGATAGTGATGTGATTCAGTGTCGAGGTTGTAATCGCACATTCACCTTCTTTCTTCGAAAACATCATTGTCGGAGGTGTGGACGTATTTACTGTGATTCGTGTTCTAGCCATCGAGCTCTTCTTTCGCATAATGAAATTGTCATCGATCCGAGTATCCCTGAAATGATGCTGTTGGAATCTAGTGGACCTACAAGAATTTGTAATTCTTGCGATGCAGAGAGACGACTACCTCCTTCACTTCGCAACGCAAGAGGGGTAGAGGCACTTTCTGGAGCGGTTGATCGTTTAGAAATGGAGAGGGATGACAGTGGAATAAGCGATGTTAGTAGTCGAGCCAGTGAACTTAATGAGTGTCCTGTATGTTCAGCCGTGTTGGCGGACTTGGGCGAGAGTGCCATGCAAGAGGAGCATGTTCGCATGTGCTTGGAGAATGGTGGTGGTGGAAGCGTTCAAGGTAGTCGTTATCTTATTTACAAGCTAGCTGAAGGTCCTATTGTAGGCAAAGAATGTCAAATTTGCTTGGAAGATCTTTGCGTTGGTATGACGATTGCCCGTTTGCCTTGCTTGTGCTATTACCATCGACACTGGTGAGTGTAGATTAAGATCGATCAAATGAATATGTCTAATTTTTTGAAAACCTCTTTATTGTAGCATTGACTCTTGGTTCAGTCGAGGTCGAACCTGTCCCGTACATGCACGCAGCTGGTAAAACTTCATCACATGTTTCATCAAAAGGAATTGACTTGCTGTTGGAGTATATAATGTACATGAATGAAGGATAACAAGAAGAAAAATGGACGACTAAAAGACGTCTCTCCTCTTTCGTGCGGTATACTTTGAATCGCTTGGAACATCCTCCTTTCCTCTTTTTCGATAGAGTTCTTTTTTCTTTAAAATCCATTCTTTACTACCC
This sequence comes from Exobasidium cylindrosporum, assembly GCA_023273805.1. NCBI lineage: Eukaryota > Fungi > Basidiomycota > Exobasidiomycetes > Exobasidiales > Exobasidiaceae > Exobasidium > Exobasidium cylindrosporum. The sequence continues at coordinate 3,712,232 of CP096878.1, forward strand.
TTTTCCATTGCTCGAGCTTTCTTGGATGCCTTTTTACCCTTTTTAGATGAAGTACGACCTTCAAATTTGACTTGACCAATATTGTCATGACTTTCGTGCTCAGCTAATAATCCTCTAGGTAATTCTTGTTTTGATTGTTCTCGCTCTGCCAAAGCCATCTCTTCATCACCAAGTAAACCAGCTGGTACCCTCATCATTCCACCGACCCAAAGCACTAGGAAACATTTTCTTGCCTTTCTACTATTCGGGAAATCAACTACAAGACCACCTCCAAAACCAGACTTGGTAGCTGCTTTCATACATAGTTCTACTTGTGCATCATTCTCGGGGTAGAATTGTAAAGCAGCCCTAGATCCATGTGAGAGGCAGGCATGTAACATAGTGAAGAAGCGCGAAAGCCTTGCAATAGGAGATGCTGTATTAGTATCCGCATTTAGTAGCCATTGAAGGGCAGAAATACTGAAACATTTTTATCAAATATATTAGTTTACTGTCTACTCTCACCATCGACAATAGCGTCTGAAGATTGTTTAACTCACCTGATTGCACCATCAAAAGAGCCTGGTCGAAAGGGACAACCATGACCAGCATCGGCAAGTATAAGATCTCCTTCTACATCTCGTTCCAATGCAACTTCTAGCATACTTGGTGCAATATCGTAACCAACCCAATGATGACCTTCCTCTGTTATAATTTCTCCACTAAGCCCACTTCCACACCCAATATCCAATAACAATGCTCCTGATTCTTGCTTCCAGGTGGGTAAGCTAAGTAGGTCCAATGCACGAGCTGTCATTTCAGCTTGAATATGCTGTACTCGCGTACTGACCATTTGCAAGCATAAAGCAAAGTGTATGAGGGAAAGTTTCAATTGAGGATTCCATAAGCTTCTTCAACTCACTTGGAGGAATATTTCCTTGCTTCATCGTCTCCATAATAGATTTCTGGAGGAGCGATATGCTCTGGCCGACTCATGTTGCAGTATTATATATAGATTTAAAAGGAGTCTTGGTGTTGGAGAGTGTATATTAATTTTACATGTCTAAAAAAAAATTCTCTTGAAAAACGATTCACGTGTATGAATTATCAAGTTGACCGTGCGAACGATTTCGAAGGTCATATATGAGGGATGGGACGGAGCTTACCCCAAGTAGATGTCATCAAATTATCTGGAGGGCTAGGCAAAGATGGCATCAGCAAGAGCTACCACCTCTAAGACAGCTTTGTCTGATAAATCACCTACACCTGAAGAGCTCACGTCTTTAACATCTCTTCTAGTCGAGCATTACTCAAATCAAGCTGCAAAGACCAGTGTGACTAATTTATACCTAGACAATAAACAATCCCAACTTCTATCACGAAGAGAATTGGAAACAAGTCTACTGTCTCATGCTCCTTCATTTATCAAACTTCATCAAAATCTAAATACTTCAAAAGCTTTACTTGGTGAATTGGAGTCATTTCTAAAAGTTTTCTATACTGACTTGAATACGCTAAGTAATCAGATGAAGACTTTACAAAGCAGAAGTCTCCAGCTAGGAAGTCGGTTACAGAATCGGAGACAATTGGAAGAGAAATTGCGGATTTTAGTAAGCGGTATGGTCTTGGATCCTAGATTTGTCGAAATGATTTTTGCTGATGAAGCTACAATGGGCAAAGTGAGCCTAGATACATGGAAAGAGTGCGCTGAGAAATTGAGTGCATGCATACGAGCTTGCGAAGGACTGGAAGGCACATTCAGAGAAGATTTGAGTTTAGCAGGAATCAAAAATATAAGAGCATTGCAGGAAGCAAAGGAAGTAGTTGAAGCCTGTCGTATTATGGCTGTGACTAAGATAAGGCCGATTTTGATTTCAACTTTTGCTCCTCTTCGATCTTCGCTTTCAACCAACTTACCAATCTTACAATCAATACTTCTCAAATCATTTCGGCCACTATATTCTTTCCTATCTCATCATGCACCTAGAGTCGCAATAGATGTTCAAAGATCCTACGTCGCTGCAGCTCGTCTTTACTTTGAGACTGGATTTCGACGCTACGAGAGAAGTCTCGCCAAACTTCGTGATCGAGAAAAGAGTCGGGCTGGTCTACTGAACTCCACAGACGGCACTTCTTCTTTCTCATTTATTGAAGTAGGAAAAGCTGCTGGTGGAATAGGTATGTTGGGAGCATATTATTGGGTATTCGAGGTCAATCGCTGAATCAAATCTCTATATTGTTCATTTACGCCTTTAGGCTCTATGCTCCCCGGTGCTAGTGTTTACAACGCTAATTCTGATCCATGGATGATGGATGTGGCTCATTTAGACAATGCTAAAGTCATCGATGGGCCTGCTGTCACTCTGGCCTATTTGGCAGATGACGTCTCATACCGTACAACGATTGATGCTCTCTTTAGATCGTTGACTTTGACCTTTTTAGATAACGCAACCTCCGAGTATTGCTTTCTAGCTCGCTTTTTCGAAGGGATAGATGTACAAGGTGGCACAGGTGAGGTATTTGGTGGATCAACTGTCATCTCTTCTACTACTGGATCGTCTGCTGTAAAGATTAAGAAAGAAGATGCTTTTACAGAAATCGAAGGTAATGATGGACCACTTCCAGAAGAAAGTGCCAGTGTACAAGGAGGAGATGATGACGACGAGGGAGAAGAATCAGCGGCTGGTACTGTGGTTTCTTTGAGTGAAATTGAAAAGAGGCGACTTCAAGGAAGAGGTGCCATTGATGGGCTATGGAAGCAAGTCATGGAACCAGTCGTGGGAACCTACAACACTTTCGTCACCTCAATATTGACTACTCAACCGTCACTCTTATCCCTTTATACGATGCTCAAGCTCAATGACTCTGTTTTACAAATAATTCAAGATCGTGGGTCTTCTTCAATTTTGCAAGGAATATTCATGACATTCAAATTAAAAGCCTGGCCTACACTACAGAAACAATTTGATGATGTTCTAGAGAGTGTAAAGAAAGCAAAAGGAGAAGCTTCAGGTAGTACTTATTTATTGGGTAGTATTAGTGGATTCTTTGGTAGTAGTGGACCGCAGTCTGCAAAGGAAGCACAAGAAGCAGTGGTGAAACTTGTTTGTGCTCGATATGCAAGACTCTATACTAGCATTGTCAAACTCAATAGTATTGGAGAAGAAGACCTTATGATCTTTACCAATTTAGGTCGCTTACGTGCAGAGGTAGACTCTCTCTTGGCAAAAACGGATTCGAGCAAAGTCAATGTCTGCTTTGAAATAGTCTTGAATGAATTAGAATCTGGACCTGCGAGTCTGATACACCCAAGAATGCAGAGTGAAATTAGTCACTGGAAAGAAGCCAAGCGAAGTCGATCTGCTTAGACCACTATAAGTGAATTCTACTGATGTTTCAGCGAAAAGACCTCGCAAAGTGACTTCCTTTCTAGTGGCTCATTATTCTCAATCTATGTCATGTCATGCCGAAGAATGAATGATTATTCATATGTCTTAGAACAACTCATTGTATACTATCATAGCTTCGTCTTCGTCTGAGAGAATGTATTAATTTCAATGCGATGGATTAGAGATTCGCAGACGTATATTGGTAGTGTACATTTCAAGGTAAATTTGTTGCAATTGCGATCATCACATGATCCGGCCTGATCCGCCACAGTGATAGCAGGTCTCACTTCCCCACCAGAGATTATCCCTGACGCCTTGCCCACCACATTTATAGCAAAGTCTACCGCCGATTCTCGGATCTCCAGGTCGCAGGACCAATGCTCCTGGAGGTGGTATACGTCCATAAGGGATAATTTGAGTTGGTCTACCGGAGGAAGGAGCCATCGGGCCTTGATGAGAAAAGCCCATTCCCATCTGAGCATTCTGAGACGACATGGCAGAAGCCATTTGAGGGTGCTGTGGTGGAGGAAAGAATGAGCCAGGCATATCATTTGGTCTTGGCGAATGTGAAAGGAAGCTGCCGCCTGCTGCTTGTGATATTGTCAAATTACCATTATTTGCTATGCTTTCATTCGATTCTGAAGGTACTAGTCTACCGTTTTCATCTCTTCGTTGAGGGGGAAGAGCAGTATCAGGTCCTGCAGCAACTGCATCAGAATACGCTGGTGGTGCTTCTCCATCCTCGTCTTCATTATCTTCTCTAGCATCATCTGCTCGAATCACCTGTGGAGGACTCCTTCTACCACTTACAGATGTTGGCGGTCCATGTGCAGGTGGGCGAAATGAATCTGTCATCTGAGAGTTGATATAGCTTCCACCTGTTGGTTGAAAGCTTTGATAGCTACCACCTGCACGTTGCGATTGCTGAGACCCATAGTTGCTTGTAGCTCCAGGAAAGCCTGAAAAACCGCCACCCGTCATCCTACCACCATATCCATTTGTGTAATCTTCATCTGGACGATTCTGCATCGGAAGTGGTTTCTGCAATACTTTTGCTCCTTGTAAATTTGCCGATGAAATCAGTAGAGGATTATAATGCTGAGCATAATCTTTCCAGCATCTCGTACAAGGATGAGTAGGATCTCCATGTTTAAATCCTGTATCTTGACACTTTGAACAACCTTGCCAGCCATGGGGATAGACTAACATCTTGCCATTTAACAAGAGTGGCTGCCCAGGAGTGGGTGAGTTTGTCGGTGCATAGCTATTGGTAGCTCTATGATTTCCACCAGGATTTGAACCGCTGGGAGGAGGAGGATAATTGGGTGCAGGATAGGACATGAAGCTACTTTTGAATAGTCACGTCCCTGTACGTATTGCGTCTATTGGCTTCTTTCTGCCACTATAGAGCCAAGTCTCCAATGACTAGCCTATCGTTCATCAGTCGATTAGAGTACTTTTAGAGGTGAGTTTATAAACTGGTGGAGGCGCGCATCTAGACAAACCTAAAAAATAAAAAAAATAAAAAAAATAAAAAAATAAAAATAAAAATAAAAAATAAAGGAGTTGTCGCCAACGCGCGCGCTCTTGAGGCTAGAAATAATTGCAGGTATTAGAGCAGGGTTTGACGGGTCGAATATCTCTTTGCTGTGATCTGGAACTCTGCATTGCCTCTCGCTTTTGGATAAAGAAAAAGCTTACACTTTGTATGGTTATATGGTTATAGGTGATGATGACTGTGCATGACTTCTCTTTGCTCCACGTACTCCGAATACATTGAATGTTGGGAGGACTGATCAATCGTCCCCTAGGTTTCTTCAATGTAGAGCATGCAGAATGGAGTAGACAGTTCGGCCAATTCGCAAACTATTATCCTTTTCTCCCTTTCACTTTAATTTTAAAGACACCACTCGCCAAGAAGTAAAGTGTTAAATATTAAGCCAGAGTCACCGAATGCCCGCCGACCAATCTCTGATCAAGTAAGTTTCGGACCAAGTGCCGTTAGCTAACCTTGCTCTCCCATGACCCAAAATTTTCTCTCCATTTTCCTATCAAAAGCCTGATCATGTGTCATTGTTACTCTCAGCGAGAATTCAATGGATAGAAGCTCTCTAAGATTAGCATATTACACAAGACAATTATCCTTTCAACTACGCTTTCTGATACTCCGTGATTCTCCTTCCAGAAACGACTCGCTCCCCTACAGTACCTTACACTTCTAAGGTTCTCTCAATCATGCATTTAAGTAGTGCATTTCGAAGACGTGGACTTAGCAATTCTGCTTGTAGTGAAGAAGGACCATCACGCCGACATACTTTGAAGCAAAGGCCACCTCTACTATCTCTAAGTCGTTCGACAGGATTTAGCAGGAACACCTCCGTATCAAGTTCTTTACTGCAAACGCAAAATGATGAAAAAGACCAAGAGTCTCTCGATGAACTTTTTTCTAGCATTTGGAGCCAATCATTCTTTAATCAAGAGCAAAGCAAAGGAGGAGGAGTTCAAAAATTAACACCTCCAGTTTCACCTTCACAATTTACCTTTTCACCAGCCCCAGCACGATCATTCTGTCGTAAACAGTACGCTACGGCAAAGTCACGTCAAGGTTCAGTGAAGAAGAACTTCAATGCAACAAACTTTCTTTACACCAATAGTGTGATGACAAGTCTACAACGCTGGCGGGAGAGGAAGAAAAACAAAAAGGGAATTGTAGAAGGAGAAAATGATAATGAAAACTCGACTTTGCAGCCGTGCTCTTTCTTGGATTTTGGAAGTAGTAGAGATAGTCTACTATTTGCTTGCTCATCTTCCCCACCGTGTCGAGCACTTCACCAAACACCACTTCAAGTTCGACAACGTACACTTTCGAGTACTCCCCCAGCTTCACCAAGCATGACCGGTTCATCATCTTCGTTCGGTGCTGAATTCAGCACTATACAACCCTCGCGCTCTTTTGCAACCTTGAGACCTGCTTTTACATGGAATCATTTGAGACCTCTTCATTGTGCTACTACCACCTCCCTTACGCGAACAAGGAAACGACAAACTCGCAACTCATCGGTAATTCCTCCTCTCGTTCCACCCCCAAAAGAAGAGTTGCCATCGACACCCACCTTGGTAATTCAAGGAAGTCTTCTGAGTAACGGTAGCAAGAAGAGCAAAGTCGACTTTAATTCAACTTTTTTGCAATGGGACAGGGAGCTCAAAGATGTGTCTGACAAGCTTTGCTCGGAATCAGATTATAGTATACTCACCAAAACGTCTGCCCTTTCTGGTGATTTGATCAACGTAAATGGACGTGATTCTACCCCTTCTACTTTGACCCCTCAAAAAGAAGCATTCGAATACGATTTGGAAGAGTCAAAACATTCCATAACACAGTAGCTTGTGGTGTATCCGCAACCATTTAATCATTACTGCAAATCGATTCAATTTGACTAAACAGAGGTGTGACATGGCTAAAGATTTGCATTATTTGAATTTCGAAAAGCACTAAATAGAGTAGGCAATCTAAAATAATGGCTTGATTGAGACTGACTAAAGAGAGCAGATCTTCGATTGCAACTTAAATGCTATCAGCAGAAACGTCTCTCTTTACCATGGTAAACAGATGGACAAGCAATGTAATCAAATTGATTTACAAAGTACACACGTCATGCTCCTCTACTGCCTCTTTTTGTTCTTTTTCTTTCCGTTGCTACTGATCGTCACTGCTGCTGCCTCGGCCACGCCATCTCCTTCATTGTCTACTTGTATCACTGGTAAAGCACCTGGTCCTACCCCAAATTTCCCAAGAATAGAGTAGGTAAGAGCAAAAGGCCAAGTATCTTTAGTTGATGGCTTTGGAGCAGCATTTCCGTCCAAAGGTACCCATTCTTTTGATCCTGGATACATTATAAAAATCATCTCTTTTGTGACGAGAGCGTCAATGAATCTCCGAGGTGAACCACTTTCAGCAAAACCTTGGCCAGATGTTCCCTTTGCCATTGCTTTTCTGACTACCTTTTCATCTGCATCCCAATACTCCTTTTCATCTTCTCCTTCTTTCTTTGCAGCCAAAGGTGGTACTTCAAATCCACTCAAAGGCACTCGGACCTTTTTTTCTGCTGCTACGATGACATTCTTGTTATGTGAAGCAAGATCATCATTCTTCAACCCAGCTTCAATCGATCGGAATCTAGGACCCCAAGCAAGAAGTTTGGCTGAGGTTTGTAGCTCTTCCAATCTCTTTCGATCCCGAGTGTAGTTGAGGTGTAGGACCAGAAGTTGAATCGATGAGGTAACGAGTATTAAAAAGACAATGACGGAGCCGAGACCAGGTCGGAATCGAGCATAATAATAACCACTACCTCTCCAACGAGGAAAGCCATTTCTACAATCGCGAAAGAAGCTCAAGTGAGCAGTAGATACAACATCACAATGTTAATTACTCACGTCAAGAAATGATCATATCGATCCCGTCGCTCGTCTCTAAGAATTTTGATAATGACTCCTAATCGTTCAAATTGTTTGACTGCTCTACGATTGTCTCCCACCTTGTCAGGACTATAGGAAGAATGAGACAGTCAGCGACATTTCTTTGTACTTTAAGTGATCATATTGTCACTTTATTCAAACTTACTGTAATTCTATACTCCTTGCTCTATACGCCTTGGCTATTTCCCTAGCACTTGCACTTTTCGTGAGGTTCAATACCGAATAGAAATTTGCCTTTGGACCTTCATCCTTTTCCAGAGCTGCCTGAATATCAAAGATCTGTTGAAAGGAATGGCAATGTTGTACAAAACGAGGCCATATGTCAGTATAGCAATCAGCAAGTTCAAAGAAGAATATCCTGTGACATACCTCATGATCTGTGTTAGACCATTGGGCAGTGGCAATGGCCAAGACTGAGGCAACAAAAAGTGCCAAGAAAAGCCAGCGCATTGGAAACGGCTTTAGTGATGCGCTTTGTCAAGGTTATGGAAAGTGTTGAAAAATTGAAAAGAAAGTGACACCAAAACTTAGCGGCGGGCGTAGAAGAAGAAGAACACTTTGGCCAACAACGCCCATATCCAGTCTTATTTTTCTTCACGTGGAAATGATTTGAGTCTACTTTCTTGAAATGACTTATAAAGAGTTTTGCACTTTATATCCATTACTTGATCACCCACCACGGGCGTAAAGTCCCCTCGCCATGCCGAAAATAAGGACTTCGAGGACGAAAGCACCACCAGAGGGATTTGAAGAGATTGAGTCGATTCTCGAGGATTATGCAAGAGCCATGAGAGATGCAGAGAATGAAAATGCAGAAGGAAAAAGAGCAAAAGGTGAGATAGAGGAAAAGGTGTGGATGGGAAAAAGACATTGCAGCAGCAAAGTTTTAAAAATCAAGACTGATCAATCTTAAATCTTATAGAGGCACTATGGCCGATTATGAGGATAGCTCATACAAGATCAAGATATATCTATGATCTCTATTATAAGAGGGAAGCCATCAGTAAAGAATTATATGATTGGCTTCTTAAACAGGGTTATGCTGATGCAAAGTAAGTTAAAAGAAATTTTTTATGGCTTTGAGATTGTAGGCAACTGAACCTCTTTCACCTTGAAAGTCTCATTGCCAAATGGAAACGGACGGGATACGAGAAACTTTGTTGCGTTCGTTGTATTCAAAGTAGAGTAAGTCATGTAGTTCAAGACAAATAAGATGGTGAGACTGTTAACAAATTTCCTTTTCTTTGTCTTTGCTTGTCTTAGGATATGAATTATTCGGGTAGTACTTGTATTTGTAGGGTTCCTAAAAGTCAACTGAAGAGTGGTCAAATATTCGAATGTGTTCATTGCGGTTGCAGAGGATGCAGTTCAGCAGACTAGAATGAATTTGCTATTATCATACCATCCGCCTCTGGTAGTACAGCAGTACTATAACAACGAAGAGAAAATTATACATTTTCCATCAACGACACAAACAGCTGAAAGGGTTCATCTTATGAATATTGACTTTAAATAGAGTAAAGTGATAAATGTACAATAGAGAGAAAAGAGAGACTCAAGCACTCCTTCTCTCAAATATTTGATGTTGCATTATATTAGAATAGGATGGCTACAATATACTATAATTTTTTATTTTTTTTTTTTAATTTGTCATTTCTTCATTACCGCTATTTTTATTCTTCTCCTTCCTTTTCACCAGCACTTCTATCTAACAAACCCGCTACTGTTGCCCTTCTTCCTCCACCACTGAAAACAGATCCTGCACCACTACTGACTCGACTAGTGCCCATCAAAGGCTTGAAACCAAAGCGAGGCAAGATGTTGCAAACATCAGACTTTTCGATAGGTTTTGCTAAGACGGCATCGAAGACACTTCCAGTCGCATCTAATGATCCCATATCGAAGGAAGCTAAACCAATGATAGGTGTGACGGAATTGATATTTCTAGTTGACTTGATCATTCTTGCAACGTCTTGACCATTCACAATTGGCAATGTCATATCGATAAACAAGACTGCAAATTTGTTCTCGGCCATGGCTAGTCGTAAAGCTTCTGCTCCGTTTCGAACACTAGAGACTATGCATCCAAGTTTTACCAAGATATTTTCCAACATTCTGAGACTAATTGGATTGTCTTCAGCAATTAAACATCTAATAACATCTGAAGTTGGAAAGACTCCAGTTGTCATTCCTCCTCCTACTGCTGTTGATGCTGATGTCGTCGATGGTTGCAATAAATTCTCCGAATCCTCCTCTATAACTTCGCCATCTTCCCCTTCACCAGCTTCTGAAACCACTTCTGCTGCAATGGATTGTAGTAATGACTGTGCTATTTGTTGTTGTGGTTGCTCTTGCTGCCTTTCTTGCTCTTCTTGCAGCTGTAAATCTTGGTTCCATGTTACACCAGATTTCTCTGATGTGGATTGTGTACGCAAACGAATCGGAAGCGAGCTTCTTCTAGATCCATTGTCACTCTCATTCAATTGTGATCGTTTGCGTTCCATCATCGATGTACCACTATAATTACTCAATACTCCTGGTGAACCAGTAGCAACCCCTCCACCAATAACACTGGATAATTCTGATGGTCGTCTTCGATGATGTTGTTGACTTGCTAAATGTTGATGAAAACTTGGAAGGTGATTAGCTCCACTAATTAATAGAGGTGCTCCACTGGGTGATGTTGGCGCCGTACTTTTACTAGGTGCCGAACTTTGACTACTCACACTAGTACTTGGACTGGGTGGACCACCTATTGGCATAAAAATTGTTGAATTACGATGTCCTGGAGTCGTCACTTTACCAGAAATACTTCGATGACGGTGATGAATAGCACTTTGATCCATCATAGCACTACTCATACTATTCAATTGATCTCCTCGCATCTTTTTGATAACTTCATCATTTGCTTGCTTTAAAACAGGTAAATTTTTATAACTGAAGGAACCAAAGTCATCCGTTCCACCATGAGAACTGTCTTGAGTTTTATTTCGATCTAATCGCATTCGATACCTCGATGGTGGTCTACTTGGATCAATGGAACCCTTCTTTTCTAAAGCCTTGGCAAATTCTCTGTTGGGAACTTTGCTATTTACACCATGTTGTTGCTCTTGACTGAACTCTTGATAGACTGCACCTCGGAGATCAAAGTAATCTGTCGATTCAACATCTGTGATTTGAGGAACAAAAGGCCCATCTGATTTTGTCAAATTATCCCAATCAATACCTTGAAAGAAGGGATGCTGTCTGATCTTTTCTGCTCCATTTTCACCTGCTCCAAGTCTATCTTTACGATCGGTACACATTAGCTTTTCCATCAAATCTCGAGCATGATTGGAAATAATAATTTCTTCATCTTCTTCCCAGTCAATTTTACGAGATAAAATATTGTCAAACACCTTCTCTGGAGTATCCGCATGAAAAGGTGGATATCCATAAAGAAATTCATAGAGAATCACACCCAGTGCCCACCAATCAACAGCTGCGTCATCCATTCCTAGACCTAGAATACTTTCAGGTGCAAGATAATCTGGGGTACCAACAAATTTTTTCAATTGAGCACCTGACCCACCACTACTTTGAACGGCAGCACTACTTGATAGAGATTCTGCCAGTATGTGCGATCCAAAAATATGACTGGGACTATCCAAAAGAGATGAGGATGTTGGTACGGGAACTGGTTTTGAAGATGACGTAGCAGACACAAGTGGACTTTCTGAACCGCTAGAGTCGCTTACATCAGTAGAAGCGCTCATGATACGACCCCGATGGTGAATAGGTGCCCCTACATAGAAATTTTGAGATTGAGCAATGCTAGTAGATAGTGGAGTATCTGGTATTCGATGTCCTGAGGGAGTTCCTGCCTTGTTATTTAGTAAATTGAATGACTGTGTGGAATCCGCAACTATAGATGAAGATGAGGTACTAGAATTCTTCTTTGCATGACTATCGCCAGGTGTGCCAGTGACGCTTCTTGGGGCTGATGAATGTCCTATTTGTTGACGACTTTGTCGACCTAAAAGACCAATCTTGCTTAAACCAAAGTCAGTTAATTTTAGATGACCTCTTTGATCGATCAAAAGATTGTCTGGCTTCATATCTCGGTGAACCACCCCTTTTCCATGTAACAATTCTAGTCCATTGACTACCTCTGCCACATACTGCCTGGCCCAATCTTCTGGTAAGCCATTCAAAGCCTTGCAAAGACTTGCACAATCTCCACCAGGTAGATATTCCATTACTAAATATAGATATTCAGTCGATTGAAAAGTAAAGAAAAGTTTGACAACAAATGGTGATTGCGTTTGCGTCATCAAAATCATCCTTTCAGCTTTTACATTGGTAATCTGATTCTTTGCAATCATGTCACTTTTCTTTAGTACCTTTATAGCGTAATAGTCTCCAGTTGTACGTTTTTTTGCAAGAAAGACTGAACCAAATGCACCTTTACTGATGGGCTTGATGATATCAAAATCTTTTATACTTGACGCAGTCGGACGAGATGAAGGAGCAGAGGGAGGAATTCGAGGTGAAAGAGGGGCCAAACCGCCGAGATGAGGACTATGAAGTGCATTACGTTGCGTAACAGAAATTCTTCGATCTTTTGGCTTATGCAATGGCATTTCAGCAGGTGAATACCGGGGTGAAAGTGGTGGAGTCTGTGCAATGAACCGCTCTTTACCAAGTATCGATTCTCGCTTGTTAGAAGGTCCTACGGCTGTCGAAGAATCCAATTGAAGTCCACTCAGTGGTGAAATGATGGATTCGACACCTAAAGAGGAAGTAGATGAAGGATCACGCAATATTGAACGCTGTCGAGGATCTCGATTTGGACTAGATCGAGAAGGTATAGCAATTGGGGAAATGTCCATAATAGAGCCTCCCATATGACCTTCAACACCAGGAATGTCTTCTTCTCTCGCTCCTACCATATCATCTCTAGCAGACTGGATAGAAGAGCGGGATTGAGCGGTATCAGGTTCGTAATTCTCCAACAACATATCTGCCGGATTCACGTCCAAATCTTCCTCTTCGCTGTTTTCTTCCTTGACTGTCGATTTTAATATAACTTTTACAGGTTCTTCTAGCTCTCTGCTTTCTGCTACTTGCTCTTCTGCAATTGCGGGAGATGAGGATCCTGATTCATCACTCTCTTCTCGTAGCACTGCCAAAGCCGCTTCCACTCTTCCTTCCCATTCCATTCTAACAGTTTCAACATAAACAATCGTATTTAACATACGATTGACAGCACTTAATTTACTTCGCATAGCCGTCTCAACGTCAGAGGCAAGAAGATCAAGAGCAATATCATCGCAGACAGTTCGCTTCCAATTCTTGACCTGAATTATCTTATCTTCAGAATCTGGAGATAATAGACGTTGCTTTTCAATTGGATCGGAAGCTGTGTCATCCTTTACAGCTGGAGTGGAAATCGTTGCAGCAAGTCGAAGAATATCCATGATAGAATCTAGCGCTCGAATATGTGTCTTTCGAATTGCTGCAGGATGAAGAATGCGAGGTGCAATGGATCGATTGGCAACTTCCAATGCACTTGGTGGACCAAAAGTAGCGGCTGGTGTTGTCAAGGAAATATTTCGATATTCTACGACTTCACTACTTTCGACGTCTTCCACTGCATTGATCAGGGTTCTGGTAGCTCTACGAAGCTCAGCCAATGTTTCATTGTATTCGCTAATCTCCATTTCCAAACGATGAATTTCGTTGCAAATTTCTGAATGCTTTTCAAAAAACCAGGTTGGTATGTCTCTTTCACAAATTCGACACAGGAGAGGTTCAGTCGAAATATGAATTTGGTTGGAACTCGCTCCGGTACCTTCCATGACCACTGGAGGTTCACCAGCACCAGCTGCCAATTTTTGTGGTCCTGGTAATAATTCACCTTCTGGTTCTGGTAATCCAATCGGTTTAAATACCCACATTGTGTGTGAAGGTTGAGCACTTTGACGATCTTGCATTAACATACCTTTACCTTCCATCTCTTGATAATACGTCATACCTTCTTCATGAGTTTCAGGTGGACTCACTTGCAACCGGAATGCTACCTCGACAGTGTGAGCATCATTTGCCTGTAATTGTTGAGTAGCCTGAGCAAATGTAGAAGCATCACCTGGAGCCAACAGTTCATGAATGGGAGTATTGAATATTTCAGCTGGGTCACTTCCAATAATTTTTCTCCATGTTGGGCTTAAATATAAGAATCTCTCTCCATCTAAACTCAATTCCATCAAGATATTCTGACTTTCTTTTGCCATTACATTTTGTCCTTCGTGTGGACTTGGAATAATTACTGTGTCATCAACTATACTCTCAGGAGCACCGCCCGATTCTGATGGTGCCCTGCTCTGTTGCTTGACTGAAACAAATCTTCCTCGATCACCTTCTGAAACGATTCGTCTATCCCAAGGCTCCAATGCTGGAGAACTAGTAGCACTACTTTGCTGAGACGGTGTGCTTGTAATTTGATTTAGAGCAAAGTTACGTATACGGGTAGGACTAGCACCTACGACACTTCTAGCGCTAGAATGTTGCTGTTGTTGATACTCGCTAAATTCATTTCCATCGCCTAGTTGATTTGCAGAATTACCAAAGATGAATTTGATAGGTTCGGTATCATGATTGTCTTCTTGCTCCTCATCGTCTTCAAAATTCCAAAAACCTTTCTCAGCTTCCCACCATTCTACTACTCGACTAAGTGCAGCTACCGCAAGTAAAAGTTGTACATACCAACCTCTTCCCAACCATTGTGGATTTTCATCCCATAGACGACCGATTGATTGAACACTAGCGATGATGTCACTGCAAACTCCTGGTTTAGAAGTAAGAAGATTGATAGAAGTATCAAAAACGTCCATAGCAATAGAAACTAAATCTTGCAAAGCAGCGATATAAGGTTCTAGCGGAGTATCTTCTGCTTGTAAAGGTCTCATACGCCTAGCAGGGGAGTATTGAGGTGATTCGGCTGAATGTGATGTCGACAAAAGGGTTCCTGGCATGGGTGAATGAGAGCGAGAGGTTGATCGTGAGGTAGAGAGAACATCGCGTTTTTGATTAGAAGAGGTACCAGGACGTGAGATGCTCCTCCTAGGTACTACAGCTGCACCGGATGGTGGAAGATTTCTCGATGGTGGTGCTGGCAAAGTATATTCCCGTAAGTTGTTGAGTAAAATGGCAGTTGAATTTGCTTGTCTTCTTGCAAAGTCATTATTAGTTGAATTTCTGGGTGTTTGAGCCTCCAAACCTTCTAATGAGTCGGCTTTGCAGAGATTCGAAAAGTCAGTATTGTATCGTATTAAAGAAGATGTTTGGCTATTCCTATACTTACGCTGTGGTGTTTCGTCTGGATCAATTCCATCCTGCTGTGAAACATATGTCTCATCTTGTTGAGGTAGAGGAAGATGTACATCAATGCCAGTCTCGCGCTTTGACATCGGATCTTCATTAAGGGCAAGAAGTCCTAGCGGTGAATCTAAGTCAGTGTCTTGTTCAAATACACCGCCTTGCGTATCATCGTCATCAGCGACAGACTGCCTACTGGTGGCGTCTATCTCATCTTCACGTTGTTGCTCTTGAATTGCTTCCTCTACAAAAGCATTGATTGAGAGTATCACCTTCTTTAACTCCTTGTCACAAAGTTCTTTCGAATTGGCTAATCGATTATGAATATGTTGACGAATTGAGTTGATGGTGATGTCTCTAGAACTAGAATTGACATTTTCTCTTTGTGAAGATCGACCACGACTCGAAGTAAGAAGACCTACATCCCTACCGCTTGAATCTGGCCTCCAAGCATCCGATAATCTATGTCTTCCTCCTCTTGAAGATCGCCCACTGTGAGGCGTTTCTTCTGTTGCCTTCTTGGGTGAAGACTTGAATGAATCTGTCTGGGATGTCGGAGTCAAAACTCGATTGGTCGAGGTGGAAGATAGCTTTTCAAAAGGACTGGCATCAAATGCACTCAAACCTTTATCCAGATTGAGAGAAAGATGATTACCCTTACGAGTTTGACGAGGCGTTGCTTTTGCGGTAGTAGAAGCCATACTCTCTTCTGCATCAATTTCTCCACCAGTAGTATCTTCGCTGGGAGGAGAAGATGAAATTGGAGCCATTGCATGTGCTGTCCCAGTCGAAGATCGATCCGAGCTGGGAACAAGACCTTCCTCTGATGCTTCTTCCGCTCTTAGATTCTGAGCAGAAGAGGCGGCACGTAGAGTATGCACTGATTGAGCTTCTGAACGATCCCATGTGTTTGCTTGTAATGTATTTGATCGATTGTGTGCAGGCCCATAATTCTGATCTATAAAAATAGGAAGCAACTTTGCTCTCGAGTGCTCATGTTGCCCTTTGCGTTCCTTTGGCACGTCTCCGCTGTGATTTCTTGAGGATGTGCCAGAGATGGAAGAAGGTGAAGGGGCCATCTGAAGTGGTGTCAAAGGAGGTGCTGCACTGCCACTGAATCCAGATTTGACTGCACCCCACCAAGCTTCAATCTTTCCTCCTAACATCTTCTTCTTTTTTCCACTCGCAAACGTACTACTATTGCTCTGTTGCGATCCTGTGCTAGCTATTCGACTTGTTATGGGACTCAATGATAGGTTTCTGGATTTGTCTGGAAAGAGGCTGGTTCTTCTACCTAGTGAGGAAGAATACCCTTCATCCATATATCCGCCCGAATTGTGCAACAGTGCATTAGAAGACGATCTTCGAATTTCAGCAAAATTACCTTGACGAGAAGTGAATCGTGGCATCTCGCTTGGTCTCCTTGGTCTTTGCCCTAATCGAGGATCTGCAATACTTGACGAGGATGAGAAATTCTGTGACAGCCACGATGATCCACTCATATCCATATTTTTGGTCATTGTTGGCGAGACATTCGGTGAAGACACAGTCTGAACGTCTTGAAGAGTTTCTAATTCCATCTCCACTTCTGCCTCTGCTTCTTCTTCTTGTCTTCGTTTGCTTTCCACCTCTTCCTTTTCTGATCTCAATTTTGCTTCTTTAAGCTTACGATATTCATCTAGCCAATCAACCCATTCGATCTCAAAATTGCCCGTAGAATTTCCAAGTTGATGAAAAGGAGCATCATCCATCAATTCCGATGCAGCAGGTGAGACGTTTGGAGTGATGCTACCCTTTGGTGCAAATTGATCCATGCTGGACCTCTCAACCGGTTCATTCTCACTTCTATCTCGATCCCATGGTTGCAGTAAAGATCTGGAAAACTTACCATTGGCAATATCCTCATTAACACTTGCTTCAGCCTTGGCAGTACGCCGTATCGAGTCCACATCACCAGAGCTTGGTCTTTGTTGCTTTGACATTGCTCTCCATTTATGCATCTTCGCGTTTCTAGACTGTATAATAATACGAGCATATTCGTCAATTCCTTGAGGTGTAGGTGCTACACTTGTTCGACGAGCTTCCTTTCCCTTTATGCTATTCACTCTCAAGAGATACTGTTGCTGTTTATTAAAATATCCACTTCCCAAGTTGTTCGACATTGACGCTCGTCCTCGCGTTGTCAAAGCTGACTTTTGTGATGACCCACTTCCATTCACAGACACTTCTTGAGAGCTGGCAATCCACGGGGCTGGATGAAGTGTCGAGTCTGTCACAATTAAGTAAAAATTAGTGCGGCCATTTGTCACTTTTCACCGTGATGAAACTCACCATAGCGTGCATTTAGATCAGGTACACCTGAATCTGCTTCTACCACTGACAATCTATGTGATTTTTTTCTCTGTGGAATCTGACTGTAAAGATATTGACTATTGGCGCTTGGCGTTCCTAGAAGCGGAGCAAAGGCGCTCTGGGTAGTCGAGCACTGCGAAGTCGAAGGAGGTCCTGTCGAATTGGTAGAAGGGGAGGTTTGAGATGGATGATAGTGTAATGCTGGCATGGCTGACAAAGGTTCCAAATTGGCTTCATTAGGGTGTAATTGTGGAATGTGAACAGTTAATGCGGTGGAATTTGCAGCAGCAACATCTTGCGAAAGCTGATTTTCTGCTCTTTTCCCGATCAAAGGAGAGCTTCTTCCAGAGCTTGTTATTGAGGAAGAGCGAGTCATCTCACTCGCTATTAAAGGTGACGCGCTTCGAGTTACGCTTGGGGTTTGAGGGGGAACCGGTAGTCCTCTATCACTTGTTGTTGTCATTCCAATACCTAGCCCATGACCAGAGGATGAGGTACCACTAATTGATGATTGTGTCGGAGAAGGTTGGAGACGGCTTGATAATTCATTACGATTGTAAATGTCACCGGCAATTCTAATCGAGGTTGGCATCCGCTGCAATCGAATAGCTTCTCCTAAGGGGGCATTAACTTTTGAGATAGGTGTATTACTTGATGGATCATAAGAAGAACTCAAGCCACCCATACTGTTCGCTGGTAAGCTGGATGATGGCTCATTAAGCCCAGGAGAAAGTGTTTGACTTCTGACTCGTGAGCGAACGTATTCTGGAGACCTTCGAGATGTAGTGGGTGAAGTCGGTATTGTCTCGATATATTCTTGACCTGGCACTTGAAGAGACGAAGAGCTAGTTGAAATTACTCTTGTATCTGAAATTGTACTCAAATGATCAGACCTACGAGTTGCTGAGGGAATTCGGACTGATCCACTTGGAGTCGAAGGAAGTGATGCAATTCTAGTAGACGGACTTACACTTGCTGTTCGATTCTGAGCTTCTGGAACTAGAGATAATCGTGACATGGAAGCTTCCAGTCCCATTGGCGTACCAGGAATGCTTGAATCACCAGCGCGGATTGCTGCTACCAGATCTGGATCTACTCCATCCGGTCCACCTATTGGAGAGGCTAGATCTCCTAAAAGCATTCCTCCCAGCGATTTTGCTCGACGGTGAGCATTTGACACTGAACTCTGCGTACTTGATCGTATCCGACGTGGAGTCGACTTTTCTGCAGCAGAAACACCCCGCACTTCCAATGTTGAGGCTGGTTGCCACGAAGATGAAGGTGATGCACTACCATCTGTCGAAGCGGTCGAGGAAGTTGATACTGATCTTTGACTATCATCACTTTGCCCTGAAGGTAAACGCGCAGTGAGTGGAGAACGCATACTACTCCCACTTCCACTCGCACCGCTTGCACTTCCACTACTAGCTTTTCGCGGAATGGTTAGAGGAGGACCCATAAGTGTGCTAGGCGCATTACTCTTGCGACGAGCCTGAGCTGGAACAGGTGAACCCGAGCTTTCTGATTGACCTAGCGTTGTACCTGAACCGACCACCCGATGTTGTACCGTTCCATCTTGCTTATCCCAAGCCAACAGCTTTGCACGAGCTGATGAAGATCTCTCTCTTCTAGCAATGGAAGTGGCGATGGGTGTAGGGGTATCCAGCAGAGCTGATTGAATATCTTCATTATGACTCAAAAAAGGCTCAGCTCGAGGGGAGTACTGTTTTCTCGCTGGTGGAGGTCGAAACGAGTAGGAAGTAGTAGATGTGTCGAATTGAGCAGCTGTCGGTGGAGCAAGGTTTCTTAAAGATGTTGCTGCTTCTCGATCCTTCCCCATATCTTCAGGTGCCATGGGAGAATCGAGCTCTAGATCATCTGCTTGCTCACTGGGCAACGTCGACGCATAAGCCAATGGACTGGAGAAGGACGGCGTGGAATCAAAGGCACCTCTTGTGTGTTTAGTGATAGGGCTAAGGCCACCCGCTGAACCAGTTGATATTGAGAGATGTGACGGTGCTGGAATGGCAAGAGCACTTGCAGGTGTAGTATTCGCATTTCCCATAGCAATATTACTGCCTAGACTACCACTGCCATTGTCAATGCCTTCACTGGAAGGTTTGGCCATGACGGGCCTTCTGTTGAGAGCCAAATGGGCAGAGAAGTGTCCCTCGTGATGATCGGTGAAGCTATATGTTCCTCGTTGATTAAGTTGTGGATGTGGATGTACTTGAATCTTGATAGGGCGGGGCTTACTTACGGGCTCGCTAGACTATTATTATCACTTTTATCTATCCAACGAGCTATTCAAAGATTTTGTTACTTTTCGACACGAAATAAGCAGACCTAGTAAGTTTTATTATTATAGTCTTTCGCGTTAGGTAGGAATAATTATATTTAGTTGAAAAAGACATTATTTAGTTCCCTATAACTTTTGTCTTTTTCGGTTGAACCTGTCTAGCCATTGACATCCGTTGAGCTGTCAAACTGCAATACTAAGGAAATGGTCAGATGCCCTTCATCTAATGATGTCTACAACTGTTGCATAATTATTAGACTCTCAACGATGAAGATGCATTAGACTTAGGCTGAGAAGTGATGATGCCACCAATGTGCGGTCCGATCAATATCTGAGAGCATCCCTATGGATATTTTTTTGACAAATTTAGCGTTTGTCAAAAATAGACTTGAACAACACAATTCTTAAAAATATAATCGCGTGGCCATTCCTGTTGTTGTGAGGTTGCTGGAGGGGAACGACTCACTCAAGGACTGCCCCTTTGTTGCGATCATCGGTCTCCCTCACCCATACCTTTTTTTACGACTGATTTGAATGACTACGAACGCCTTTTAAAAACAAACTCTATCTCTAATTGTAAAGCAGCAATCAAAGATGGCATCTAGTAGTAGTGGGAGTCTGACGATGGACGCGGGTAATCGTACAAGGCAACAAAGTAGTAGTCGAATGATGAAGAATTCTAGGAGGGGGAGGCCTTTTGCAAAGGTGAGTTGAGCTAATCGACGGGTGAGGTAAAGGTTTAGAAACACAATTAATCATGTCAGTCTCGATTTCAATAGGATATACACGATCTATTCGCTACACTAATTGCTTCATTGCAGCTCACGACACACCGACAAATGTTCAAATCTTATCATAATTCGTTCACCACAGATGAAGCAGCAGAAAATCTTTCCGCTCTCAAATTCTCACAATCCAATAGAGCACCAGACCCTAAAGAACCTTCACGAGTCGTGACCACAACGACGACAACGACATTCAGCATGAGTCGCGATATGGCCAAGGGCATTTGCCAACATTTCATGGACGCTCGACTTATAGAAAATGCCGCGGATTACAGCAGCGTCAGTTTTAAAGATAGAGGTGTATACGTCATTACGCCCAAAGGTTTACATATTCTTGAGCGCTTCATCACCAAAAATGGAATCAATGCAGAGCATCTTGTCAAAGTTTTTACTAGTCAACCAATTTGTATGAAATTGCTTCACCTAGAAAGGAGATCACAAGACGACGAGTTGCTGATCAATCGGCCTGTCATCGAAGTTATCTTCCGAAGATTCGTTGGCAGACAACCCAACTATCCACCAATAGCAGTAGAAGGTCAGAATCACTCAGAATTTGATCGTACGCTGGGAGTAGAAGTGCAAGATATCACAGAAAAAGTCAAAAGCGGCCGTGGAGGAGTAAAAGTCATCAAACATACTTTTCCAGCAGTCTCAGTCCTAGATTGGCTTTGTGACTTTACCACTATTTGTGCTAGAGATGAAGCGTCAGAAATTGCTGCTCACTTCGTCCGTTTATGCCTAATTGAGCTTATTGTGGATCGGAGTAGGAGGGAAAATGAAGAGCTTGTATTTGTTCAAGTAGAAGGAGATGATGGTAGGGGAGGTGTATCTCGGGGTGAATTCAGAATGCATTACAAGGCAATTTATGGAGTCACTGATTGGGGTAGAACTGTAGCACGATGGCCTGGTTATAACAATCACGATTCTTCTCGAGCAGCTAGCTTCCATAGTAAAGACAGTCCAGCAGGATATGATCCTAGTGTAGTGGGAGGTGGGACAAGCTCACCAAGAATAGGGCCAGGTGGCGATGACACCCGAAGTATCAATTCACATCAAGATGCACCTTCCTCATTAGCTGCTGGTATGAATGGAATGTCGATAGGTGATGGTGGTTTCACTTCTCCTTCTTCAAATTCTGAAGAGAATCGTCTTCAAAGAAAGCCATCCGCCGCTGAGCGGCTACGTAATGACTACATTGGTGGTAGATATAATAGTGGATCAGATGATTACTATGGTCAACAATATAATTCAAAAGATAGCAATACTAATCGACTAAAGCAAATTTTGGAAGAACCAGCTCTGAGGTCTCTGTTCCGCGACTTTTTGAAACAGAACTTTTGCGAAGAAAACTTAAGCTTCTGGTTAGACGTTCAGGATTTCAAGAGGCGTTTTCACACAACCAGTAGCGCCGTTGCCGTTCGACCCAGTGGAGAAAGTAATGGAGGTAGTAGTGGTTCAGGAGGAAAGGGAGGAGGTGTCGTCGGAGCTGTACGTAAATTAGGAGGTGGAGGATCGAAATCTGCATCTTCCTCTTCACCTGCCAATGCTAGTCTCACAGCTATGGAACGGCATCAGCAGGACCTCATTGCGATGGCTTTCGTCATTTACAATACTTATTTAGCTCCTGCATCAGCATGTGAGCTTAATATTGAGCACAATCTTCGGTCAGAATTAGTCGGCTACATGACCAAAATTTTATCCGAAGCAAAAGGACCAAACGGAGAAGGTTTGAATCATGTCAGTGCAAAAGATCTTAATCGTGGAACCCTGGGTGGATCAGGAGGATTAGAGGAAAAGCGATTAGGAGTCAATGCGGCAATGCCAAGGGCGCCATTGCATGCATCTCAACTGCAGACAATGGTAAGATTATATGAGCGCATTCAAGATCACATTTTCCGATTAATGGCAACTGATTCTGTACCTAGATTCATCAAAGAACCTAGATTCTTAAGCTTTATTAAAAGCGTTCAAGAGTATGCAGAAGCACTTGAATCTGGTCAAATTGATCCTAGGATCAATGCAGGGCCAGGAGTTGGAAAGTCTGTAGTTGATGCAATGGAATTGGGTTCTTCACCATCCTCTGTGCCAACAAGTAGCGTCACCAACTCTCAACGAGAACGATCCCATCGACAGAATCAAACTGAACAATACGAACGTTATGATGTACCTAGAGGGCAATAAGGTATAATTATTTTATTTCTAGCAACCCTCGTACAATTTAACAGACAAATTTTATCCGAATCCCTTTCCCTCCATGTCTGCTCATTTTCACCACAAGAAAACCCGGACTGAGGAGAAACGCAACAAAAAAATTAGCGATCAGCTGAGGAATGATGGCCATCGGTATTACTTGTTAGGGATGGCCTCTTACGTCGGCACTTCTCTTCTCTTCTCTTCTTACTGTTACAATTCATTCATCACATCGTGCTCCTTGTACCTTCTCTTTGCCTTTCTCATTCTTCTTTTCCTTTCTTCTTCTCCTTTTATCTCCGCTTACTTCTCTTTAATTGGGGTCCAATTACTTTACATTACCCTTCTTCCGATTCTTTAATGTCTCTTCATGTCTTATTTAAGTAGAATCAAGGGTTCGTAGTAGCAACAAGCACTGAAACGTAATACTATTATTAATACATGATGTCAATTGATAGAGAGAGAGAATATATGTGTATTGATGTGGTAGTAAAAAAGCTTTATAATTCTGCTAACAACATTGTGCCTAGACTTTGAACAATTTGATCGCCCATGGCTGCCTCTACAGCATCTTCCAAATGCCTCTTTGGATCTTGTTTACCGACATGCCGAGTCTTAAGCTGTTCAGCAGTCATTGTACTTTCTTCTTGTACTGATTTATTGTATGCTTCAGATAATGACAACATTCGTTGAATTGCTGCTTCATTTTGCTTCTTGTGTTCTCCCCAATCTCGTAATCGTAGACCTTCCATCCAACCTTTTTTATGAAGATTACCAAGCATACTTTGCTCTAATTCTGTTTTCCTATAACCCATAGGTATGCTGTAATAGTGTCGATTTAGTCCATGAATCAGAGATTGAATGCTAGGTTTGTTCAGATGACCAACGTTTGAAGTTGTCTGTCGTGGCTCTTGACCCATAATCACAGTATTGGGATTGATCAATCGAAAAGCGTCAATGACTACTTTACCAGGCACTGATTGAATTGGGTCAACGACCACAGCTACAGCTCGAGATTGTAATTGTTCAAAAGATTGCTGCGTGTTAATGTCGACACTCGAAAGCCAGCAACCGAATCCTGGATGTGAGTGATACCATCCAACGACCATTTCGGGCCTGTAGAGATGCCAAACCAAGTCAGCAAAAGTATTCTGTATCATGAAAGCAACTGAACATATTATGGAGATGTAGGAGTAACAAGTGATGAGGCGTCATGCCTAGTGTCGCAGAACCACACACGTAACTCATAGATTAAAGAAACGTTACTCTTGGCTGAACATTTTGACCCGCAAAATTTACACCTATGAGCCATCAATCCTTGCAAAAGCAAGAAGAGGCAAGATGAGCGGGCTTCGAAAGAGCCGAATTGGAAAGTAAAGGAAGAGGAGACGACATGGGAATGGTAAAAGAGAATAAAGCACGCCACTTTTTTACTCACCGTCCTGTCTGCTTCAGCATTTCCAGCATCTTGGTCTGAAATACTTCATCGACTGATTCGACACTTACACCAGTTCCAGATTGAGGCATGGCAAACACATCAATGACTGTTACCGTATAATCATCAACGAATTCCCCAAGCATAAGACCCATGACCTCCATTGGTACACCAGCTCTACCATGCTTGAGCATCTGTGCAGTTAGGAAGAAAATCTAGGTTAGAGATAGAATGCTGTAAATATTACGAGGTACACACCTTGAGAAGAGCCAGACTGGAGATATATATCATTTCGGCATTGTCATGTTGGGGTTGGTCACCACCCGCACCTGCTCCAGGGCCTCCACCCATTGAAGCTTGATTCATCATTGACTGAAAATCCATCTCTGCCAAGTGTCGAACCTATAATGGCCTAAAGACTGATCAAGGGTGTAAATGTAAGGAAGAAGTGAGATCAACAGAGCCACGCAAGACATTGAGAGCCTTTTCTCTCTATTCGATCGCGTTCTGCATCTCGGCCGGGAGAGCAACTATGCAGCCTTGTACTCCAAATTTCTCTCCACCTTTTTGTTGTGCCTTACAATAATGTCTTTTCCTTACTTTATCATGGAAGGCGATGGAGAGTGACGCCAGAGAAGTAGAACGACAGGATTCAGCACGATGGAAAAAATTCAGAACGGGTGCTATTCCTGATTATCATTCCATCAAACGAGATGGTAGAGGATATCCTATCTTTGTACAAGCCACTCAAAGGAGTAAAGAATGGGAACAACTCAAGAATACTTGGGAGCGTAGCGAAGCGTCTGAAAGAGAAAACAATTTGTCATCAAATTCCATGACTGAAGGAATTGGTAATAATTATGGTAATGAGATTTATTCCTCTATCGGAGCAGATGCTGAAAGGGGACAAGCAGTAGCATCTTTTTATTCGCAATTACCGAGAAATTCATCCAATGAGATGATACTCAACGAAGTGGTACAAGATGTAAGATCGGCAACCCTTAATGACACAAAGTCGAATCATTCAGCGTTAAAAAGACAGCCTGACTGGTTCATTCGTAAGGCAAGTGAAACACTGCTTCATGGCAATATTCAGAACGACGAAAAGGAATTAGATTATCCACTACCATTTGTCAGCGATGGAAACGCCGAAGAGCGATGTAAGATCTGCTCTGCACTGCTACCACGTTCTCTCAGCTTAAAGCAATTTGAAATACATCGTCTCTCAATTGCTCATCAGCTAGCACTTGATGGCCCGAATATTACAATAATTCCTTCATTGACCAAGACAGGAACAAAGAAGCGCAAGTCTGCTGTTGAGATAGACGGGCTTCAATCAAGCCAAATTGTATTGAAAGCTTCAAACCTGGGATATACCGCCTTAGAACGAATGGGCTGGAGGAAAGGGATGGGTTTAGGAAGGGAGGAGTGGGAGTATGGACAAAGATTAGGACTTATCACGAGTCAAACGTTGCAGATGCGGTCTGAGACAGAAGAGCAAGTCATTGTAATCAGTGATTCTGAAGAGGGAGGAGAAGAGCAAGATTCGGACATAGGAGGTGGAGAATTTTTGGTAAAGGATCGAGCTGAAGAGGCGCTTCTTACACCAATTAGTCAGCCTGTTCCTTCCACTCAGCCATCAGACAGGAACATTAATAAAGATAGTAATGATCGACCACAAATCTCTGTTCAAAGGCCCTTACTTGAACCGATTGCAATTCACCTACGACCAGATCGCAGAGGGATTGGAAATATCTTACCTGTCTCCTCCTGCTTCATTGATGGCAAACGTAGTCGTCAAAAGGTTAATAGTAGTGACATAGCAGCAGCACCGCAGCAGGCACAGAGATTAAGTAAAAGAGAAAGAAGAAAAAGGGAGCATCGAAAGATGGAAGAATGGAAAGAACTTAGAAGGAGTTTAAACTGATAGAAGTGAAGCTGGTATCATCTGTAAAAATATAAACTCAAGTCATTATTATACCACTTTTTTTATCACTTGCTACTATAACTCTTACTCGTGTCTTTAATTCGAGGATTATCAGCTTGACAATTTGAAAAGGTGGTTGCCAAACGCGCTTTCACTCTTGTAGTGTGTGTGTTGCACACATTTAATTCCTCCCAATATCAATCGAGACTCATCCGGCATGGATCAGACCTTGCGTTGTAATTCTCTACCTTGTAGAAAGTTATTGTACACAGAAGGTCAGAGAGATATTCGTATACGAAGTGATTTCTTCTTGAGCCATACTAAAATTCCCCTTTCTACTAATGATTGCACAGGAAGAGCTGTTTCAACTAGTTGTTCTCGTAAGTTGATTATTGTAAAGTACTTTAAAAATTTTCAGAAAATCAGGTAGAGGTAACTAAAATGGAGTCATGTGTGATAAATAGACATCTTTTGTCATGATTGTGCTGTTACACTATTTCGAGGTCGTAGAGCATGTCCTGCTTGTGAAACACAGTTGGAAAGCCCAGATGATTGCATTGTAACGAATCTTAATCCGACATCTTCTTATAAATCTGTGAGTTACAGAGGCATTACATGCGATTTCCTTTTCATTGATCCGCTTACGATGGTGTGTGCGAATATGACAGTCTATCTTGGCAGGCCTTACTCCCAATATTATCTTGTATGTAATGACTAGTCTAAATGCTACGCTACACTCATACTTGTCGTTACCATATTCACAGGGAAATTTGTACGAGGGCTATTGGCTTCTATCAGTATCAGGTGAGGAGTGTGAAAGACAGTGTGGCTGCTCACCTAATCCTTTCTCACTCCTGGTCGATTTACAGTCATCTCAAGAGGTGAGCTTTGATTTTATGTACAACGGGTATTTCGTAGTCCGTCTTTTTTTTTTTTTAGCCAATTTGAAGTAATTTCAGGCAGCATTCCAACAAGTCATTTTGAATAAATCACAAGAGATGCTCGAGAGATATGCTCTAGACAAGGAAAAGTGAGTATTTTCGTCGGTAGTTTGGTGAGATTTTCAAATTTAATTGATGTCTTGTATTCCTCCAATCCACGAGTAGTATCGAAAGACGAGGTGTGTGATTGTATTCAGATCTCAGAATTTGTATACTGACATAATGTACAGCCGAGTCTGAATTAAACTTGCTCAAACATAAACTGAAAGGTAGATCTTCTTTATCAATGATGAGGGTAACTCTTGACACTAACGACTGTCCCTTTTTAAAATGAGCAATAGTTCTTCAGGAGGGTATGTATGTTGCATTTTTTTAAAGCCGCGCATTAAACGTTGTTAATGAATCGATCAAATCACTTAGAACTCAGTAGCGAAAAGGCAAAAAATCAGGATCTTCGACAAATTGCACAAAGTTCCAAAAGAGATTGCGAAAAGATTAGAAGTCAATTAGATCAAGTGAGGCGAAAAGCCATTGGTAATAGTAGCATGATTGAAGCAAATAACGGATACTTTGGAGAGACCAATCAGGTATCCACATCAGCTCCTCATCCATTTTATTCTGGAGTGAGTTCAAGATAGCCTTGCCTTGCAGTGTAAAGTAAAAGCTAATCAAAGAATGACCGCTTCCCTTTCTTTAATTACAATAGCGTTCAATCAATTCACACATTCCTTTTCTGAATGCTCAAAGCGAAACAAAGCAACAGACCAATTTATGGCAACACCAATTGCATCATCAACAACAATCTCCACCTCTTTCTCAAAACACGCATACCTTCTCACACCAAATTGGTGGTTCCTTCTCCAAGCGTGATACCACTCCTATGCCTCCGCCCAGGTATGAAGTAGAAAAGACGCAAATGGGAGTTCCAAGTTCTACGCTTATAAAGGGTTCACTGAATCCACTTCAAGCAGTTGCTCGGGGTCTAAATGTGAGTAAGCATTAGAAAGTGAGGACTACACGGTGATATCGATGTCTAAATTTGGTTCTATGGCTTCTAAGACACCAATACGAGCGATGCCTTCGCCTGTCTACTCTCCTTCTAAACGAGGTCAAGCTATGGGACCGACCTTACGTGCAAACAACACGCCAACTGATCTCTCTCAGAGACGAGATTCCAATATCCGCAATCAAGATCAACTTTGAAGTATAAAAAATGGTGAGTAGTATGCGAAAAGACGACATTGCTTATTAACAAAGTTATGTAACACGCATCACTCTTCATCACATCGATAGAGACGACAAGGGCCATCAAGTCCGCTTGCGACGAAACAATGGCATACAGATATAATCAATAACAAGGCGTCGGCAAGGATTGAGAGGTGTGATATTGGTACACGAGGCGGAAAATCGTCAAAAAGGGAGAAATTGATAATGGGCCAAGCCACAGCAACAATATATGTGTAAAGAAGAAAGAGTCATTGCAGAAGTCGTGACACTTGTGACTTGTTGAGTTGAGCTTTGCTGAAGCTTGGGTAATTGACAAGTGAAAAAGGAAAGACATCTTGCGATTATGTGTATCATGCTGTGAGCTCGATTGATGCTGAGAACGAGGAGTGAATGCTATTTTCGACTATTGTGGTCTAGACGAAAGAGTTTAATAAAAAGTGGAAAGCTGAAAGGCGAACAAACAAACTCTAGTCCTTTCTGTCTGAGAAGCGACGAGTGCCTAAAGTAGGTGTCTTTTCCTCATTCTTCAATAGATTTCCCCTCTCATCACCGTCATATGGCGGTGGATGATCGGCGTCAAAGCTTTGTCGTAAAGTAGTTGATCTCGATAGAGTTCCGTTACTTCGTTCTCCTCCATGTTCAGAACCTCGCGTCATAGTTAATGATGAATTCCCCAATCCCAGACCATTACTCATAGAATTCGTTGAGCGAGAATCACTAACACTATTCTCCAGATCATCAACAATTCGATTCATATGCGATCTTGCTGCAAAAGAACTTGGACTTGGAGTACGGCCAGATAGATTGATACCTCCCCACATTTTTTGCAAAGTTGGACTAGCTTCTCGCACTCCATTGGTCATCGTACTACCGTTTGGTAGGAAACTAGCGGCCCAATTGCTCAATCCAGAAGCACCACTTAAATTTCGTGCATGAGCTTGAGTCATATTCCAAGAAGATGATGAAGGAGTACCTGATGAAGAAGCGGCACTCTGAATAGGACTAGCCATGTTGTCCTCTTCGTTGATAGGATTCATTGTCATGATTGAGTCAGTCGTACTACTTCCACTCGTACTACTGCTACCTCCCACAAAGTAAGCTGGTAGGTAAAATACTCCGCTTCCTTTTGTTTTGTACTTGCTAGCACTTCCACTCCTTACCATATCTCCACTTTGGTCCCCCAAATAATCGCCAGCTTCTACACTACTAGGTCGACTACCACCACTTGAGATACCATCCCACATTCGATGCAATACACCACTTGCGGATCCTTTGTTCAATCGTTCTACATTTAAACCAGGTCCCAAGTCCATGTCGTCATCATCCTCATTTAATGGAATAGACTCTCCTTCACGAAGTTGGAACATTGGTAAAGTCATCCTTTGCGGTCGAGGTGCAGCTACTTTAGTACTTATAAATGATGGACTTCCGCCGTGTATTTCTCTTATCTCCCTGCTTTGTCCCAAGATCTCAACCGCAGCCGTAGCTGTCGTTGGCGAAGATCCAGTCTGAGTACTTTCATCGGAAAGCATCTTAGCTCGCTCCAATGATGAAGTAGACCCACCAAAGAATTGAGAAGAGACTGAGTGAAAGCGACCTGATCTGGGATCACGAACAAATGGAAGTGAAATCCATCGACCTCTTCTGGAACTTCGACGACTCCTATCGTTACGATCACCAACCATAGTCAAGACTCGAGGCAAGACACTCCTACCCAGTCCATATAGAGCGATACAGAACCCAAAAAAGATGAGAATTCGACCATGGTCTCGTAAAAAGATTAAGAAGTCAGCATCATTAGCGTGCCAACTGGAACCATAGAAATGTCGAAAAAAAGCATCAGGCGCTTCAGATGGCTTTGCGTTTTTGCCATATAAAGGCTTGGGAAGCACTCGGATACCAGTGAATCCAGCAGATGGATTAGAAGGTGTCGATGGTACTGCCAATCCATGCGCATCAACATAAAGTCCATAGGAGGCGCTGACAAACATAGGACCTGTGCTGAACATGACTGTTGGATAGTGTGTCAAGTAGCGATGGTTGAAGGTGACTAGATTATGAATTAAGTGATCCATAAAAGGATGCCTCTTTGCTGCTGCCATGACATCGTTACTAACTCCAACTGGAATTGTTTTTGGAAGAATGACTTCAAATCGCAGTAGAGGGTCGAATCGTCGCAAACAACCAACGTCGAGATCCATATAAATACCTCCATAGTAGTGAAGAATAAAGTATCTGATGGCATCTGCTCTTTGAATTGGGTAAGGATATGCATCAAAGATGGGCACAAACCACGAGTAATGGTCCACAAGAAATTGTCTCGAATCAGCATCTGTCCAGAGCATATACTCGCTACAAAAGAGAGAATAAATAACATGAATCAAGACTTTGCATATCACAAACATACTGCTTGCCCTAACACTTACTAGTCTGGGTGCATCTGTGCACACTCGTCTCGCACTGCCTGCCAATTAGGTGGCAGTGTCTTGTCTTTCCAGGTTTGATGAATGATCCTTGGAATCTTTTCGGGTGGATCAGTTAGAGCGTTCCACTTTTTTGGTGAATTATCTCTGCCTGGTGGTATAAAAATGGTTCCATCATCATCGCCAAATCCTGCTGCTTTTGCTGCTTCAGCGGCATGTTTAGCGATTGCATCATCAAATTTGGCCTCTTGATCCTTTGTGAGCGTAGTTGTTTTGGTAGGTTTCAAAGACAGTGCCTCAGCTAACCAAGGATATCGCATCTTCCACGACAGAGACGAATCATCGCCACCAAACTCAATTTCTTCCCATGTTCCCAATTCTGAAGGTCGAATTATAGTCGACTTGTCGATAGAAAAGTAAGCATTCACTGCTGATAAAAAGACGACTGTACCGACAAGAAATAAGGCCAAAAGAACAAGGAAGACTTGTGTTGTTCGTCTGCTGACCAGGCGAGCCATGCTATGGGTTTGAGATGCACAAAAGCCAGAGTGGCAAGGACTTTTATTCGAATCAAGATCAGGGAAAAGAGATGAAAGACGGAAAGAACCCTACTTGATATTCTAGGCGTCTACGAAACAGGTGATCGGAGATCGAGAAAGAGAGAGAGAGAGAGAAAAAGAGAAGGGAGGAAGATGCTTTACAGGGATTGATGTGCTGCTCTGTTCATCCTGTTTCCCTCTGTCAAAGATTGTGTCAATCCGATGAGCTGGGCGCTTTATCGGTGGATGGAAAGTCAAAAGGTGCCAAGTGCGGCGTCGACACAAGAACGGTCGGGCTCAAGGCGTCGTATCTGATACTACGCGGTGAACAGAGGAAAGGGGTGAGGTATCTACTTGAGCCGTTGAGTTGGGAGGAACAAGTATGATACTTTGAAATGAAGAAGTATGTTGCGCAGGGCTCGATCAAATTTGTACCCAGAAGCAGTGTAGGCTATGGTTAGATAGTGACGACGTTGAAAAATTGTAAAGCTTGGCTAAATTTGCCGACTTGAACATTTAAGTTGTTGAGTTTGGAGCGGTCGAGAATGAAAAAGAAAGGAAGAGCAGTATATACTTCAGATATCATACAATAACCCGGGTGTTCAAATTTCAAAAAATTTTATCAGCAGAATTTCAAAACGAACAAAAATTGTAATTAGAATTATTCTCTTTAAATCGCGCGCGCGCGCAGGCTCGAAAATGACTTTCGACCACGCGTTGTTTTGAATACAAGTCTAGGAAAGGAGAGAGGAATGTCCGAGTAGACAAGTCTATTTTTATTTTTGAAAACGAAATGAAGGCTGTACTAGTGTCTAATTGCTCAGAGGAGTCAGGCGACTGTGCCAAAGACATTCAGGAACAGAGAAAGAGGCCGAGAGAGGCATTGATGGAAACTAATCCCGGACGTGATGACTTAAGAAGAGGAATTTCCGCGGAAATACCGCGGAAATAGTAAAGTGCGAATTCAGAGCATAATGGTGGGTGGTCACTTTTGATGCACAGTATCTTGCAAAGTTCTTTCATAGGGTAAGGGATGATTAAGATTAAAGTATTGTTGACAGATTGGTGCATGCATTTCTGATAGACATCATCGCCTATTCGATGATGATATTCCACTATTTGCTACTTCTTGAAGCGTAATACTGTCCTCATTATCGACTATCGTTTCCGGTGCTCAGAAAATGCTGCGAGATCAAATATGCGTTCTCATCAGTCTTTTTGCCTCGGTCTCAACACAAATATTATTCATGGTATCATATACTAAGATACTTAATGCCTCCCTCATACAAGCTCAGCTTATTTCCCTACACGTGTTATTTTTTTTTTCTCCTACTCTCGCGAAGTTTGGTGGTGAATTTTTCTCCACTTTGAACGATTTGTCTATTCTTCTTGCTCCAAAAGTTTCAGAGGAGAGGGCTGATAGAAGGGTTATGCTAGTGATCAGATCAATAGGTCACCGAATATGGTTACACTCTCTGCAGAGCCGACTTCACTCAGGTAGAATCACCAGCATTAGTCGCCATTTTACTAGTATTTCTAAGCATTTACAATCATCCTCTTTGCGTAACGTTTCCTTTTGGGGTCATATTGATGCCGGTAAGACAACCTTGACGGAAAGAGTATTATATCTTGCTAAGGCATTATCGCCTCCTTCCGATGGACTGGTAAAGAATTCACAATTACCTGGCGACGTCGACAGTGGGAGCACAGTAACAGATTTTCTAGAGGCAGAAAGACAAAGAGGAATTACGATTCAATCTGCTGCTGTGGGACCTTTCGCATGGCAACCAAATGAACCTCTAGAAGGTGTGGCTCCATCAAAAATCTCTCTCATCGATACACCCGGTCACATTGATTTCACAATAGAGGTTGAACGAAGCTTGCGAGTAGCTGATGGCTGTGTCATTTTAATTGATGGGGTGGAAGGAGTAGAGGCACAGACTGAGGGAGTTTGGAGAATAGCTAAAAGGTACAATGTGAGGTCTCATATGGTATTTGTCAACAAGCTTGATAGAGTGGGTTCATCCCTTTCCAGGAGTGTCACCTCAATAATAACTTCTGGTCTACACACCAGGCCGACAATATTACAACTACCCATCTTTTCATTTGATTCATCCTCAAATCAAGATGCCACTCTCATAGGAGTGATCGACCTTACATCTTGTCCCATGAAAGCTCAATTTTACGGGGGTAGAGCAGGGGAGAACGTCGAAGCTCTCACGCTTGAAGAAGCAGTGAGGCTAGGTAGAGTTGAAGAGAAGCTTGTAAAGGAGGCCAAAAGAGGAAGAGAAGCGCTAGTGGAGAATATTGCCAGTCTTGATGAAGAACTCTTGGAACATATCTTACTCTTGGGTGATGGTATTAGCAATGGAGAGAACGCAAATGACCTTGTTGAAACAAGCCGTCTCAGGAGCGCCATCAGGAGGCTTACAATTCGAGGAGAAGTATTACCAGTTTTATGTGGAAGTGCCCACAAGGGAGTTGGAATTCAGTCTGTTCTTGATGGTGTCAACTGGTATCTTCCTAGTCCAGAAGAAGCTGGTGAGACTGATGCAGCTCAAAGTCGTGATCTTTCAGCAGGATGTGTATGGGCACATGTTCAGAGCAAATTGGCATCTTCCGATTCTCCAAATCTCACTGCTGTATCACTTCAGGATCGCAATCTCTCACTTCTAGCCTTTAAAGTTGTTTGGGATAAGAGACGAGGTCCTATTACTTTTGTGAGAATCTATTCAGGTACCTTGACACGAAGTACCACCCTTTACAATACAACAACACAATCGAAAGAGAGGCTATCCAAGATCATGTTTGCATATGCTGATAGATTTGTAGAGGTAGAAACATTAGAAGCAGGCCAGATTGGTGTATTAATTGGACTGAAAGATACCAGGACTGGTGATACTTTGGTCGATGGCAGAGCAGGTAGCACGCAACGTAATAAGATAAGCGCACCTTGGGCTACATTTTCTGATACTTTGGAATTGCGAAGAATTGATGTACCACCACCGGTCTTCAGTGTCTCGCTAGAGCCAATGGGCAAGTCTGATGAAGGTCAAGTGAGGGAGGCTTTAGAAATGCTCATACGAACCGATCCAAGCCTTCGAATTGATTACGGAGATAGTAGTGAAGCGGGAGGTTTAGGATCTGTAGGCACAGGGCAGATTGTCTTAAGTGGTATGGGTGAATTACATTTGGAAATTGCCAAAGATCGCTTATTGAACGAATTCAATGCTCGTGCTATAATGGGCAACGTCCGTGTCAGTTTTCGAGAGACTTTGATGAATAACGCTGGTATGAGTGCTACAGAGGAAAGTTGGCTAGTAGAAGAGCTTGATCGGGAAGTGATGGGAAAGAAATTACAAGCTAAATGTCAAGTAGGAATACGAAATCTAAGAGAAGGTGAAGTTGGTGATGAAAATTTAGGAGGAAATTTAATTCAAATTGAAATAGGCAATACGTCTACCAAGACGACAGGAGCTGAAATTGAAATAAATCAACAAGCCAAGAAAGCGTTACAAGCTGGTATTATGGCTTCACTTTCTAGAGGTCCACTCAGTTTGAACGCAATGAGTGGCTTACACGTCACTTTACGAAACGTTGAGATGTTTGGTCCGCAATTGACTACACCCAAAGCATTGACCATGGTAGCATCACAAGCGCTTAAAAATGCAGTAAAGGCAAGAGGAGCAACTTTGATGGAACCTATAATGAATGTTCGAATTGTTTGTGATGAACAATATTTGGGTAAAGTAGTAGGAGAATTGTCAAGTGAACAAGATGGTATTGTTGAAAGGGTTGATCATCAAGCTCATAATCCAGACTCATCATTACATTCAGCTCAAGTATACCTTCCTTTAGAAGAAGAGATTTCACTTGGCGATGATAAGATAAGAGGAAATGTTGCCTGTACTATTTTTGCTACTGTACCACTTGTCAAATTGGTCAATTATAGTACAAAGTTGAGAGCCATCACAAAGGGAAATGGAACCTTTGAACTTCATTTCAAGGGATTTTCTCAAGTCGACTCTCAACGACAAAAGGAGATCTTAAGCGAATTAGGACGCAATTAACGATAGATTACTAAGCATTGTATAATACAACTTCAAATAGCAGCAGCAATGACGAAAAAAAAAAACCAAATAATTGCTTCTCAAAATGAGGTGAAACTAGTTTTGATGAGGCAATGAATTTGTTCAACGATCAGGTGTGAAACGTCGTGTCATGGCGAAATGAGTTTTTTCAGAAGCATCATCACTTGGCTTGAAAGAGACTGTAATTTTACCATCTGGTGTAGCTGAAGCGTCCATAGTCATCTTGCCAAATTTCTCGGACGGTTTGGGCTCAAAATCTTGGATATTTGACTCTGCTTGAAGATGTAATGCACCATCTTTGTCTTCGTGGTACTGGAGCGTATTTCTAGCATCACTTCTTTTTCGCTTTGGAACAGTTTCTTCTCCTTCTTCATCCTCAATTGTTGATGACCGAGAGTGTTGTACTCCTTCCGCCAACGATGTAATTACATGTAAGTGATTACCAAACTTGTCTTGATTAAATTCAATGTCAGATCTACGTTCTTTAGGGCTGTCCTCTTCGCCATCTTTAGAGCCTGTACTGGATGACAAGTCATGTACATGTGACTCTGCTTGAAGGCTCAAATTGCCCTTTTCGCCTTCACTATAATTAAGCGTATTCTTGACATCACTCCTACGTTGGGCCATCGATTCCTCGCTTTCATCCTCTTTCTCTTCAAACTCATCCTGTGCACTTCCTTCATGCTTCGTTGGTGATGCTTCAGTGTGTGATACATGTAGATGATTGCCATTTTTGTCCTGATTGAAGTGAATATCCGATCTTCGTTGTTTTGATTCGGCTTCATCTTCTTCGGTTGAGCTTGCAGTAGCTAGAGCCTCATTACTATAGATGTTTGACTCTGCTTGGAGGTTACGATTACCTTTTTCGTCTTCCTTGTACTTTAAAGTATTCTTTGCCTCATTTCTGCGTTGAGGCATTGATTCTTCCTCTTCGCCTTCTTCCTCAACCTCTTGTTCATTCTTCTTTGTTGAAGACACAACATGGAGGTGATTACCCAATTTGTCTTGATTGAATTCAAGATCAGAAGAACGACGACGATTAAGATTATCATCCTCTTCTTCTTCGTCATCTCCTCCATTGATGGTGTGAGTGGCGGAAAAGTGAACTTCACCATGACCATCCGAATATTGCAGTCGGCTTCTCTTTTGCATTTGAACATGAGGCTTGACCAGTACTGATTGATGTATAGTTGGTAGGTGAGCAACAGAGTCATCTAGTCCTTCATTCAACTTCTGACGAAGAGCTATTAGATAATCACCATATGCCACTTCATCTTTAGGATTGGGTGCGATTTCTGATCTTTTCTGCAGTCGGCTTGTTTGAGTCTGAAATTGTACTGTACTACCATAAGTGTTGCCTTTGTAGACATGTGGCTATATAAAAAGAAGAAAATTGATTAGATCAGCTACAAGTTCAAAGCATTTTCACGCCACTATCAACTCACTGTTCCTTTGAAGTGATCATCTGTCTGATTCAACATTGAAGAGCCTACTTGTCCAATGCTTGGTAAGACGCTATGTCTTGGGTCCGAGTAGGAGTTGAGATCTCTTTTAACTCTATAATAACCAGGTGCTTGAACATAAGCAGCATCAACATAAGGATCGTCACCATATGGTCCTACAGGTACTTGGACTGCTTGCTGAGCTGCTTGTGCACCTTGCTGATGCTGATTGTACAGTCCACTGAGATACGCTCCTCCAACAGCTCCTACTGCTGCTGAAACTATAACTTGAGTTTTAGTCATCTTACCAGATTTCTTTTTGCCATCTACTTCGTGTTCTCCTTCATACTCTCCTAGCTCATCATGCTCTTTACTACTTTGCCTTTGCCCTCCCTTACCATTGCCTTTACCATCGCCATTGCCAGTTCCTCCGCTGCTTTCGTTCTCTTTATTTTCCCCTTTATATCCACCTCTGCGCTTTCTTTTACGTGATGAACGTGATGATTTTCGACCTTGTCCTGGAACCTCACTAGGATGAACGTTGTAGAAATGATACTCATTTGTTGTCTGTGAAATCTTTGGAAGGGTATTTCCGCCTCTTTTGTATAGTACTGGCCCATCATCGACAAAAGAAGAGTCCAAATTAGGCGAGAAGAGCTCTTGACGTTTTAGGATCAATTGTCCTCCTATGTCTTCATATTGTCGTTTCGCAGCCGCAGCGGCGATATTAGAAGGACTGACCGATTCTTGCTGCTGCCCATTTACAGGTGCCTGATCTTCTTCCTGTAGTAATTGTTGTTGTTCAAGGTAAGCTTGCTGTTGAGCAGCAGCATACGCGGCTTGTTGCTGAGCGGCCATCTGAGCAGCAGCTTGAGGGTCTTGACCACCTTGAGGTCTGCTCCAGTACTGGTGTCCTAGAGCAGTCAAGCCCAATGCAACTGTCCCTACTGCGGCCATCTTACCCCAAGGTTTGCCTTTACTCTTGTGTTTGCTCTGAACTTCACCTGTGTCATATTCTGACATTGACCCTTGCGGATTGCGAAACATTTCAACAGAAGGAGGTGACCCTGACTTCTTGACTGTTCCATCATTGACATGATAGACATACTTTGTCTTCTTGAACTCCACTGGTTGATTGCTTTGCCTATTCTCCTCTCTAATTCTCTTCTTCATTGCTCGACGACTTTCTCCTTCTCTTGGCTTTTCACCTTTATTTTTCCACCGTTTCTCAAGTGCTGTTTCTGTTTCGTCTTCCATGCTAGCGCTAGGTGGGATAATAGACCGTTTCATCAGCACTCTTTGTGATCCACTGTGTGATGTCACCATAGGTATATCGACTTGACTCTTATACACAGGATAAAAAAACTCGACATTTCCTCCTACATCCATTTTTTGAGAATGACCAGCAATATCTCGCTTGTAAAGACTCTGGAGCTTGGAGCTCGCCTGTTCTGATTCGTTCATGTACAAAGCGCTTTTGGGAATAGTGTATTCTTCTTCACCACCTTTTTGAACTGGCACGCAAGTCAAAGTGAATCCTTCTATATCTTCAACCACAGATCGCTTATACACAGAAGTCTCTCCATCACGAACGACTAAGCTCTTGTAGAGACCCAAAAAAGCAGAAGGAAGATATAGCATCGTTGTCGTAGCACCTACTAGAGCCAAAGTCCTAGCAAGATGTTCATCAGGTACTTTTGCAACACGATGTTTCTTGTGGCTAGGCTCGACTTCGACTCCACGACGAAAAAGCTGAGTTAAATCTTGTACTACTTCTCCAAATGATCGCTTATGGGGCCTAGACAAGAATAATACTGGCGAAGATGGTGGCGAAATTATGCCGTTTGGTATGAAATGATGCTTCTTCTTCCTCTTCTCTTCTTCTTCCAGCGCTACTTTTGCTTTCCTCAGAGCATCGTCCTTGGTCTGACTGATCTTCCATTCATTAAAGCCAACGCCCTATTAGTTTTGAAAAGAGATGACTAAGTCAACATGATCGGCTTTCTACTTAATTCTGATATTTACTCACAGCGCTGACAAGATAGAAGGGAACAGTGATTGCACCAACTGCTGTCGTGACTACCTGTAATCTCTGATCAAAAGGTAGACGATTCCATCCCCTATATATGCCGGTCAAAAAACCTCGTTTGATAAGACGTGACGCATTGTCTTCTTTATCATAATCGATACGATCTTCTACGTGAAATAGTAAACCATGACCAGGTGGTGCTTGCCGAACGCACACTTTGAGTTTGCTTGTAATGTGTGACACAATTTCATGCTTGTAAAGATGTCCTGGTGGAAGGATTGGTAAATCGTGCGATGGACTTTCAATACGAAATGGTAGAGTTGCGTTGCCTAATGTAGACCAAGAGTGATTGTTGCTGTCAAGCAAGACAGTATCAGATGAAACAGAAGATAGCAAATAGAAGAAAGTACCAAAAAAAATTAAAATACCAACAGGCGTTTTCATCCTGTCTACGGTGTAGAAGAACTCGTATCAAACGATGTAGCTTGCTGCTTAGATGATGATAATTTTTATCAAATTTGACCAGTCTATCAATAGTGTCGACTGCAGCTGAATATGACTATGAGTAGTATCGCAGGAGTCCAGCTCACTGCTTAGAATGCTTGGCACGAAGGGTGAAAAAATCAAACAAAGCACAGAACACAGAAATTCTCCTACTTATATCTATTGCTCCCTTTACTTATCCTTCTGATAAATGAGCGCCATCAAGTCCTCTTGTTCTGCCCAATCTGCATCTTCAGCAGCCTTGACGCCGATGTTGGCAATGGCGAGCGAATGTTAGCCGTTCTCATCGTCAAAGTGCGTCAATTCGGTTCATTTGAAGAAATAGAGAAATAATAAAATAAAACTTTACTCTTTTTACGCCTATCCTGTGCAC
Source organism: Exobasidium cylindrosporum (assembly GCA_023273805.1). Lineage (NCBI taxonomy): Eukaryota > Fungi > Basidiomycota > Exobasidiomycetes > Exobasidiales > Exobasidiaceae > Exobasidium > Exobasidium cylindrosporum. The sequence continues at coordinate 3,751,989 of CP096878.1, forward strand.
GCATTTACCCCTCACCGCCTCAGCTCCCTGTCGGGCTGTCCATCTACACGATGAAGTCGTCCAGACTAATCTAAATGATTGTTGCTTGACTGGTCATCATAGATGCAATGCTTCAATAGATAAAGTCGACTTTTCGTACAGATACAGGTGCTTTTCGGGGATAGAGGATAATATCGCTACAATTTTGATTTCTTTGGAAAATTGGGTGGATCCGACCAACATGGCGTTCGTTTCTAATCGTGTATGCAAGAAGGAGAAACATCAGCGTATTGATCCTAAATCGGCGTTTAATCGGCTAATGAATTTTTTACCTACCTCAAAGAAAGCAGTGAGTCCTTCTCGAATATTTTCACCACTATACAATGCCTTACTTCGTTGTCCTTTAAAGCTTTCAAGAGATGCCAAATCGATTCCATCTTCACCTTTACCTGCATCTTTTGCTAAATTCAGCGCTTCTTTTGTTACCAAGACAGCATCAGGACTCTTTGCTACAATTTTGGCAGCCCATCGAATCGCTTCTGCTTCTATAGCTAATTGACCTGCTTCGACCGATTCAGACCGATCTACTTGAATGATTGCATTTACAAAATTGAATTTATTATACGCATCATGGGCGCTCAATGATTCACCAACCAAAAGCATTTCACAAGCTCTTTGATGACCTGCTATATCTGATATTCTACTGATTCCACCCATAGCTGCCACCACTCCTCTAGCTACTTCTGGCAAGGCAAAAATGGAACGACTAGTTGCTACTACCAAATCACAATTTAGTACTAATTCTGTTCCACCACCCATAGCAGGTCCATCTACTGCTGCAATGATTGGTTTACTAAGTCGACGAGTACTAACACTACCAAAGCCACCCTCTTTAATTCTTCTAGCTTGAGTTGATAATTCTCCATCCTTTTCATTACTTGGTTGATGAGCCCTTTCTTCTGCTTCTAAGAAACTCTTCAAATCTTGACCTGCACAAAATGCCCTCCCATTACCAGTTAAAATCGCAACCCATAGAGAAGGCTCTTCTTCAAACCAATCCAACGTCTTTTTCATATCTTGCTCCATTCCCCATGACATGGCATTTAATTGCTTTGGTCGATTCATTTTCAACATGAGTACGTGTGGTGCAGGCGTGGAAAGTATCAAGTGATCTCCCACAGAGGGTAGCGAGATCGATGAAGCAGACATGATACAAGGTAGAGGAGGGTGTGGAGAGAATGAGGGAAGAGAGTGAAGAAAGCTTGCCCCCAAGTAAGCTGTTCAGAACCCCGCGTTTAAAACGTATCGACAAAAGTTACCTCCAAAATAAAAAAAAAAAAGGTCTATACCACTAGGCTAATCATATCATAGGATTCTTTCCCCGCTTCTTTTTCTCGCTTGACATTATTCACAAAGCTGGTCCAAGCGTTTGTACACTTTTTTACCACAAGAAGATGCGTGTCCTCAATTTGAGAAGAAACAAGAAACACGCGAAAGTGGAGGTGATGGTGTGCCAAATTTCTTTTAATAATATACTTCCTTCTAAAGTGGAAAAAACTTAACGGAGTTTACCCTCATTGTACGGGCATGACCTATTTGTGGCCACTCCTAGAGAACAAAGAGGTATAAAACTTTTAATTAAATTTCTTTTTTTTCTTCTTCTCACGACGCACTACAGCATGACTACCATTCCTTCGAAACACAAAGCTGCTTTTTACCCTAAAAAGGGAGCCAATCCAGAAGTATCGGAGCGACCAACTCCACAGGTTAGTAATGAAAAAGAGGAGATCTCTCTTGAACTATCTACGCTTGTCTTATTCTTTTTTTTTTTCTAAATCTCATGACAGCCAAAGGATGACGAAGTATTAATCAAGATAACATCAACTGCTATCAATCCAGTTGATTGGAAAATTCGAGATTGGGGTTTCTTTATTGACGAGTATCCTGCCATTGTTGGAACTGATGCTGCAGGTCAAGTTGTTAAAATTGGTTCCAACGTCAAGAATTTCAAAGAAGGTGATAGAGTTTTGTTTCAAGGCAAGATTAATTTCAATGACTATTCCACATTTCAACAATATGCTTTAATGCCAGCTGATCTTGTTGGTCATACACCAGATTCAATTAGTGATGATGAAGCAGCAAGTGTATGCCTTGCAAGTATGGCTGTTATTGCTTCCTTTTATCATAAAGATGGACTTGATATTCAACCGCATCCATGGCAACAAGGCGGAAGTGAAGCAGGAAAGGGAAAGTCGATAATTATTCTGGGAGGATCATCCAGTGTTGGTCAATATGGCATTCAATTGGCTAGATTGAGTGGTTTCTCCAACATTGTGACTGCATCTTCTTCAATCCATCATAAGCGTTTAAAAGATTTGGGCGCTACAATTACTCTAGATCGCAAGAATGTAACGCCAAAAGATTACGCAGAAGCAGCAAGATCATTTCCACTAGGAGCTGTGCTTGATTCCATTTCATCACCAGAGACTGGAATTGAAGCTATTCGAATCCTTCAAGAAGCCAATCCAAATGGTATTCAGAAAGGTACAGGTTTGATTCAATCAACTATTGTTCACCTTTTAGAACCGAAACCAGAGATGTATGAAGCAGCAAAAGAAAAAGGAAAAGCAGAAATTAGTGTTAAAAATGTTTGGGGTATTGGTAGTTCACCACATCTACGTCCAGTTGCAGTTGAATTTATGAATGCTCTTAGTGGTAAAGATGGTTATTTGGCAACTGGCAAAATTCAACCAAATGTTCCTCTAGTCATCAAAGGAGGACTTTCAAGCCTCGAAGAAGCACTGGAGAAGAATAAAGCGGGTGTGTCAGGCGTAAAGGTCATTATCCATCCCAACGAAGAATAGAAGCCTTTGTCTTAAAAAAAAAGAAATGGGAATTAAAATTGACTACAATACAGCTAGTGTGAGTGAGTAATTAAGTACAGTATAGATTTAAAGAGAAAATTTTCACCAGTAAGAAGAATAAATTGTGTCCAAAGACTAGCTCCAGTGTAGAGAGAAAGAAAAATAATAGTACAGTATTGTCTAGTTCTTGTAGTGATAAAGGTGTGTAGGTCATGTTGATAATTCGGAGGTATCAGTTTAGCGCCACGCAATTCCAATGTTGCTAACACGATGAAGAGCGGAAGATGTAGTATGATTTGTTGGCGTCGAAGGTGCTGCTGTAGTTGTGACCTTGATTGAATTGTTGATGAGACTATTACGAGCACTTCTTGAAGCAGTAAATGACGGAGGACCAGTAGCTAATCGAGGAGGACCGCTTGTACTTATTCCCTTTGTGATGGATTGCGAACTAACGTCTCCTATACTGCTTCTCGCCTTTCTTCTAACAGGCCCCAATTGACTAGTTCGAAGAGTGTATGGACTACTGCGTACGTTCATTAGTGAATAGTCTGGTACTGATGTCCCCTTGTGTGGAGAATCATCGTTGCTACTACCGTTCTCACTAATACCATTGCCAAGTTCTGAAAATGGTGCCCTAATAGGATCACTCGAGCTTGTATCTTCTTCTTCTTCATCATCCTGTTCTTTGAACATGTCACTGTTGTTGTTCACCTTGATATCCTTTTTTGCGAGATAGTTTCGCTCAAATAGTCTACCTTCTCTTTTGATTGCAACTCCCCCTCCCCCTCCTCCTTCTCGACTTACGTCTTCCCATTCGGTTCCTGAACTGTGACCACCACCTTCAGCTTCTCGTTCTGCCCTTAAAATTGATGCTCTATCTTTCCATTTGAGTTGCTGTATTTGGATACTTTGATGCTCTCCAACTATTGATTTCGTCATGGCCCTTCCCATAGGCACACTGATGCGAACATGAGGTGGTGAAGCACTCCTACGATTGTGATCATCAATCTGTCCTTCACCTGCTTCATCAGCCCATCGGAAACTCTTCTTCGGTATCACTGGTGCAGCACTATTGCTAGAGTGTCTACGACCTTGGCTTGATACAATTGCTCTAGCATGCGCTCCACTACGTCTAGGTCCTGCAGTCGATCGTCGAATCATTGGTTTTCGTGGACTAGTGACCGGTAAGAGAGCCTTATTGGATGTACCTGCCACGCTCACACCTCTCCTTTGTTGATGTGATGGATATAATGTAGTTACAGCAGCATTCACAGATTGAACTTGCTTTTGGATAGTTCTTTTCAACACCCTTGAATGACCACCTTGCGCATTTAGTGCGCTTCTGCCTACTAATCGAGTGAACACATCCTCATTGCTTCGACAAATATTGCTTAGCTGTGCTGACAGATTTGAAAGAGAACCAACCTCTACTATATTTGTACCCTTGGAATACGAATCTATTTCCAGTGCTGCTTCTCGAAGGGCAAATGTACTCCTAATTCCTACTGTGACCAGATCTGGGAAAAGAGCAGCTGTTCCCAAGTCAAAGACACACTTGAGGGATTCAAACTTTACAGTCGATCGTAGTGCTTCAACTTCTGCTAGCATACACTCTCCCAATGTACGAATCGTTTCTGATGCATCTAAATCAAACTTGATATTTTGAGAAGCAGCCACAATGATGCCTCGATGCATCTGCAAACTATTATCAAGGCTTCGAATGTTGGAAAGTACAGATTTATCTTGTAAAATGGCTTCTTCTCTGGCTATGATTCGAAGCAGAGTTTCCTTTTCACTCTCCAAATCCTTCAAAGGACCTTTTTGGGATAGTATCTCCACTTCAAGTTGATTTAGTCTTTGACGGATCGATCCAAGTCGACTACCAGCTGCAGCAAGATGAGCTTCCATTCCTGCCTTTTCTCGTACAAGTTGCTTGACATTTTCAGTACTATCTCTCATTTTTAACTTGGCTTCTTGCACTTCCTTTGCCATTTCTACTTTCCGCCTCCTTTCTGCTGCGCTTTCCATACTTCCTCTTTCCGTCAATTTAGCCTTCAATTCTGCTACCTCTTCCCTCAATTCGTGGATAGCTTGTACATATTGAGCTACATGTCGATCTACATTGAGCATGTTCCTCGATACCTTTGTTCGAATATTTTTGGCTTGATTAGCGTACTTCAGGGTATTGTGAGTTTCGTCATAATGAGCACTTGATGGACTGACACAAACAATCATTACAGTCTTACAGTTGCCTCCCAATGAAAATTTAAGCAATCGTGTCAATTTACTATTACGATAGGGGACATGTCTTGATCTCTGACCACCAGATTGACAGAGTGCATTAATACAATTTCCCAATGCTAATAGACTTTTGTTGATATTGGCGCCTTCTTTCATCCTTGCTCCGTTGTTACGAGTGGCTGATGCTCGCTCAGAACCTGCCAAATCAATGATATTAAGCGAAGCACTGGTCGTTTCTGTAATGGTGTCAGCAGTACGAGGTCTTTGTGTGACATTGATCTGTAGTACAGCATGACTTCTCGAACTGACAGCATTAGCCTCAGTTGGACTCATTGTTCTTCTCAAATTGCCCTCTTGAATCATTTCTAATACCCTTTGAGGTGATTCAGGGATGTGTTCAGTTATACCTACAACACTCATCTTCTTTGCTGCATCTTCTCGAAGCATAAGACCTTGCCCTGGAGGAGTAGGAATAGGACTCAAAAGATCTCTGATTGACTCATTGTATATCTCCAGATATGATAGGCGAACCTGAACATCGCTTTCCTCTCTAGACTGTTCGATACGCTCGTATAGTTCCTTCATCGTTAAAAAAATAACACCTGGATCTTCTGGAGTTCCGCTTATAGTGTGAGTTTTACCACAACCAGTGGCCTACATTTGACAAAATCAAGTCTTTTCAGCTTCGTCTATCAGGTAATTTTGTCTAGATTTTAATCACTCACCCCATAGGCAAAGACGCTTGCATTATATCCGTTCAAAATTCCATCCAACAATGGTTTTGTAGTATTCTCAAATACCAACTCTTGACCACATTTGTCATCAAAAACTCTGTCGAATGCATATCTAACATCTTTTGACTTCTTGTTTCCGTGACCAAAGGTGTTTTGATTTGAGCTATAAAGTCGGCTCAATGGATTGGTATCAGGTGGATCAAATATGAGTACCTTGTCATCCACTGGTGAGATGATAGGACGAAGAAATTTGGTACGTAACGATGGTGCATTGCTCCCAAGTGTTATTCCTATTGGAGAAGGTGAAGCAGTGCTTAGTCCACCGTCTCCCAAAAAAGGTTGAAAATTATCTTGAGGAGCTAATTGGGTAGCTTCTTTCTCGCTGAAAGGTCTAATGCGGACTGTGAAGTCGAAATGTCAGTCAAGCCATATTGCTTCAACTTTCTCTTTTCTCTTTTTGGAAAAGGAAAAGACTTACCAGCAACAGCGATAGATGATTCAGCCATTCTGCTTAACGTCCAAGGAACCAAGAAAGGAGCGAGAGAAGGATGGACACCTCACTTGAATGCAGAGGTTTGTACCGCTTAGATACTGTCTGTCCGCTCTCGTTTGAAGTGGTGACATACACTAAATCTTGTTGGAAGTTGAATCTATTTAAAATTGCTGTACAGTAGCTTTAAAAATCGCGGGTACAAACAAAATGCGCGTCTCAGTCACGAGCTTACGAATTGTTTTACCAGTATGAATCAAAATCAATTTCGGGACTTTTCAAAGTGTTGTTCTCCTTTCAATTACAGTACAGTCAAACGAGTCACCACGTTCAACATTAGGACTACGCTGACTCTCGCGAGGCTGCATGTCTCGTCCAGATGCGGCGATTCTTGTACCTATAGCCGATATAAGTAGTGCATTTCTTGGAACAAAGATAAGGACCGTCGGCGTGTGAGTGGAGCACGAAGCACTTTACCGCATGATAGCTCTCGAATGAATCTGATCTTCACATTAGCTTGACATCTTATGAAGCGCATACTGGACGTGGTAAACTCTCTCGGAGGGATTCCTATATTCAGGTAGATTTCTCTTTGGCATCAGATACCCTTTCGATGGGCGATTTGCAGTTACAAAGCAAAGTGATGGTTTTTGGAAGCCTGGAGATAGATATCTTGAAAACCGGTACCAAAGTGAGACTTAGCATCTTGAGCTTGATTTTTGAATCAACTATTGCTGAACCTGATCATTCTACTTTTTGCTCTTTTGATATTTGAAAGGATATCATCCTACATCTTATTAATCATTCCTTTGTCGATACTCTTGATATTGATCTTTGGGAAAGAGCGGCTCGTGAGCTTTCAAGAGCATTGCACAATCGACAAGACAAATCCAAACAAGGATAAATGTGTTTTCAATTACTCCAGAGAGTATCCAACCGTACTCAAGTCTTTAAATCCAATTGTTTACATCTTTGGATATAGTAGATGAGAAAGTAAAGTGGATTAAAACCTCAATTAATATACATTGAATTGATAGTGTCGTACTCAAGCTACAATGGTTGATGGTGTTCCTTTATTTTCGGGATTGTATCATCGCTTCCAAGGTGGTGACAATAGGGGAGATTTGTTTGAAGATCTATTTAACGGCTCGGTCGTAATTGCACTTGACACCTGAGCACATGCGACAGCTAGAGCACGCTCACTATTTGCGACCTTTGCTTCTGCTTCTTCAGCTCTTTTGGTCGTTTCTATTAGTGCCTTATCAAGAGCTTCAATAAGACGAAGGGCATCTGTAATGAAATCAAGAGATCCCGATAAGACAAGTGCTTGTTAATTAAATTCTTGCTTTTGTACTCACCTCGCAATTCTTTTTCATCCTTGTCGTGCATTTTCTTTGTACAAAGTGCTTCCAACTCTTCATTTTCTCGTTGCAGTATGTCAATTCTTTGTAGGAGACGAATACCTAGTATGGGTGTAGGTCTCTCTCGCTTCTGTTCAATACCATCTTTGTCTCCCAAAGTATCTGCCAACTTCTGCTCTGTTGCCTCAGCCATCACCTGCCACGATGCTTCTGGCTCAAATCCGAGAGCTTCAATTCGAAGTAGAAGGGCTTCTTCTCGTGCTTCAAAACGTCTTATTAATTCTATCTTGTCCACAACTTCTACATCTTCAATCTTAAATGGTCTCGGTGGTAAGGCTGGAAAGCGAGAAGAGAGTGGAACAGTAGGAGCTGGACGGGGTGGACCTAGATTTTGACTTAAAGGCGGATTTACGGTCGTAGTCCCTTTGTTGCGACTTTGTTGTGAATATTGTGATGTCGTTCCGGTCAAAGTCACTACGTTTGTAGATGGTGATAGTATCTTCTGATTCCAGCTGTCTCCACCAAAGCCACTCTGAGCAGCCCTAATAGCAGAATTCGGTCGGGCAGGTAAGGAAGATGTCATGTAATCAGATAAGTGAATTGGGGCCGAGAAATAGGACTGTTGCGGATTCGTTCGCCCATCAGATGACTGATGACTGATATGATGACCATAAGAAGCGACTGATCCTCCCATTCTCCCATAGTAATCATTTGTTTGATAATTTGGCGACAAATGATTAGACTGGAAGTTATGTGTTTGGTGATCGTGGTGTATTTGATTCTGATAATTAGGATAGCCATGATATAGCGATGACATCGATCGAGGATCTGCATATGCTCCTTGCCCTATGGAAGTGAGTTGCTGAGGAGGTAATGTAGATTGTGCTTGCTGTTGATGCTGAAAGTAAGGAGAATTGTATCGACCAGCATCATCTCCCCTGTAATCTGGCATCTCGATCTACTTGTTCTCCTGTCAGCCCAAGCCTACCTAGTACTTGACCTGCTTGTACTATCCCTGAGACCTCTAGTCTCATTAGTATAGTAAAGTGAATGATGATGAAGTAGTCATTGTGTACTTATTAGAAATAGTCTTGTCTCTAAAGAAGCTGAGGATTGATTTAAAAAGTTAAATATTTTATAGCGTGTGACACAGTCAAGGTTATTACTATCGCCTACTACTGCCAAATATTTGGAGTCAAATGAAGAAAAAGAACATTAAGACGTGATTTTGTACCACTTTCTCTCATTCCTCTTCTTCGCACGATTGTAATGGTGCACGCGATACAATTCCTAGAGGGAAACTGATCTGAACAGTAAATTATACATAAATGGTACATAGATGCGTAAGATAGTATAGAGGCGAGGCTACAATTTGTTATGATGAAAGTTACTGTCTTGACTGTTGCGGGGGTTTGGAAGGTTTAATTGAACTTGCTCCATCGATTTGAGCAACGAGATTATCACAATCTTTCTTTGAAGCGGGCAAACCAGTCTCCAATAGGTGATGAAAACGGTGATTAAGCAACACACGTATCTTTTCATAATGCTTCTTGTTATACCATCCAGAATCTCTATCTGGCTTTTCGAGAAGTACCGATTCATCATCAAGGCGGATGAAAGGTTTTACGTATTCATCTTGAACGTCTTTGAGAAGGTAACTACCTCTGGTTAGCCTACTTGTGACACCATCAAAGATGTGAGAATCGCTGGACAGACAAAAGGTAAAACTAAGTTTCCATTATATTTTGCAATCCTCTCTTGATAGTGACTTACTTATCATTGACCTCTTCTTCCACTGTTACTTGACCCTGCTGTCTATTTGCGATTGTTTGATTTTCTTGAACAGCTACAGATGATTTTTGTTTCACCGTCCGGTAACTATTTATAGGTACAGCTTTCTTATCCCTTGACTTAGTTTGAAATGATAATCTTTGAAAGAATCGACTTTCTCTATCTTCACGAGGATCATAACCAAATCTCACCAATGTATCTCTCCAACAACCATCATTAATGGCATAGCAAGAAGCTGCAAGATACTGCTTTTGACTTTCAGATGAAATGAAGATACAACCAATCAGATGTTCCTCTCTATTTGATCTGAAAAGACCCCACTTACTTGATCAAGTCTCTCTGTTGTTGTGGTTCAAATTGATTTATCAAAGCAATTCTACTCCAAATCGGCTGTCTTTCAAAAAGCTGTAAATTTGAGAGAGTTTTGTTACTTCATGCTCATTTTAGATAATAAAATTGCTACTCACCGTCTTAAGCATGCTGAGTAGATCTTCATTAGCACGTCCTTTGCTGAGGACGTCTCTAATAGGCTCTGTTGGAATCTTTACCTGCGAAGCAAAATTTTCAGTTGCAGTGCTTTAAAGCAGCTTTGCGTGAAATTTATTTACCTTTTTAGCAGAAAGTGAAATTCCTATAGGTGCCATGCCAGCATACTTTGTCTTGTTGATGTACCGCATACTTCCCTGGTTACCATCGTTCTGGCCTTCGTAAATGCCGAGATACGAGAATGGATTTTGCCGAAAGCTGTCAATTAATAAGACGTTAAGCCAGATGTAGAAGATAAAACCAAGTCAGATGCTTTGCTCACCCATAAGAAAATGGCATGTCCTTATTCTGGTCAAAGAATGCTGGTGGTGGTAAGTTTATGTTACTCATAGTCACTTTTCCTTTTCCAGGTATGTTCTTCTCAATCTCGTAATCTTCCTTCTCCGGATCTAGTAAGAATGATCGAATCCCAGGTATATCCATCTGCCGCAAGCTGTCGTGAAGTCGAAGTGCTTGAAGAGCAACTTCTTCTTTGATTTCACCATGCTCATTGTAACCAGGATCGTACAGATAGTCTGCCATGTTGCGAAATCGAGCTACATGTCTAGTAATTCCGAGGGCTGCAGCAGTATACTCTTTTCTCCCAGTACTAGACCCACTTGCTTCTTCCAATGAATCCCTTGTAGTTCGCAACTTTTTTCTCCAGGTTCTCTTTGTGATTTTCAAGACTATGTTGTGTGATTCCACCACAGTGCCAATCAAAGGGTGTCGATAGATCTCATTTGTAGATCTGGGAAGCGTGGCACCTTCTTGTCTTGGTGGAGTAATACCCTTGTCAATACAGGCTTGACCTAATTTGCATTCGATATGTACCAAGCCACCCTTTTCTACAATTTCACCAATATGATTTAGTGCAGATATAGGAGTCGAATATGGCTTCGGTAGAGGTGATAGGGATTGAAGTGCATTGGAGAGGGCTGGATGAATGTTTGGATCACCACCCCGATCAGTTTGCCTAAATCCCAACACAGCGGGATATTCGATCGAGAAGAAAGACGTTCTAGGCAAATCTGCTTGAGGTGCCACATCTACCTCTTTGCCTCCTAGAAAGTCTAGTTTGTGCCTCTGTGAAGCTTGTGTTGACATGACCTCCTAAGGGCCCTTGTCCTAACGACAAATTAGTCTTGTGGAGAAATGATGATGATAGTGGTGGTTTGTGCGAAGGGAGACGCGCCTCAATAATGTTTAAATGTCTGCTGCTTTTAGCCTTCACCGTCTTAATATTGAATTCCCATCTCGTATTGATACTTCCAAGAGAGCAGGGAGCAGGAGAACCATACTCGCTACAGGATGGCATCCAATGCTCGTACAGAGCCCACGTACATCAACTTGATGGATTCAGATGATGAGGAGCCTTCAAACAACTCTTTAGAAGCTCGTAGAGTCAACGGAAACTCTTCTACGAATATTCTACCATCTTTGGCTTCGACTTCTAATTTACTTGTCAATTCTCCTGTGACAATAGTGGACACTGTCACACCTACATTGGAGCCCTTTCACCGTATAAAGGTGGATCAAGAGAATACTGGATCTGTGTCTTCACCATGGACAAGTACTACGAGTGGCTCTGCTATGCTCCTCGATACGGCGTTAAATCCTGCAACTTCAAATCTAGTCACGCAAGGACCGGAAGGGAATAATTCAGTACAGTCGTCACTTTCGCATCTCAGTAGATCAGCCCACACCTCACCACCTCCTGTTGATTTATACTCTGGCCCTTTGCCAGGATCGGATAAACCTCTAGACTTGAATGTAGGATTGAATGCTGGTCATCTTGAACAGCAAGCCCTGAATTTGAGACAAAGATGGGCCAACCACGAAGAAGAAGACGAATCGACAGATTTCGTCTCTCAAGAAGAGGAGCAAATATTTCGAACAGGTCTTGTCTACAGTAGTGTGATGATGTTACACGCAGTGCCTAGCTTTCTCGAACAAGATGATGTCGTAGAGGCAGCGCATCCAGAAAGACCTGAGCGGATTAGTTGCATCTTTGATAGATTAAAGCAAGGAGGTTGCGTAGCGAGAATGAAGCGAATACCGATACGAGAAGTAAAGATGGAGGAAATAATGCTTGTGCACCAGAGAGGCATGTGGGAAGGTGTGCAAAGAACCGCTTTCTTCACTTCAAATTCACTTGCTTATCAGACAAAGATGCTCGATAAACCTTCCTCACTGTATATTAACGAACATTCAGCTCGATGCGCTCGCTTGAGCTGTGGAGGCGTAATTGAGATGTGTGATGCAGTAGCCAGTGGTAAGATTCGCAATGGATTCGCAGTGGTTCGACCTCCAGGCCATCACGCCGAACCAGACAGATCAATGGGTTTCTGCTTTTACAACAATGTCGCTGTTGCTACTCGCTTTTTAAAGGAAAAGTATCCTGAAGATTGTCGTAAAGTCCTGATTCTAGATTGGGACGTACATCATGGAAATGGAACACAATCTGCCTTTTGGGAGGAAGAGGATGTCTTATACATTTCCATACATCGTTACGAGGATGGAGTTTTCTTCCCTGGTGGAGATGGTGGCAATTACGATCAGGTTGGAGAAGGTCCAGGACTCGGAAAGAATGTCAACATACCTTGGAAGACTGCTGGTATGAATGATGCGGATTACATTGCTGCTTTTCAACGAATTGTCATGCCAATTGCACATGAATTTGCACCAGATATGGTCATCATCTCTGCCGGTTTCGATGCAGCAGAAGGAGATCAATTGGGAGAATGTCATGTGAGCCCACAAGGCTATGCTCAAATGACGTATGATTTGGCAGGTCTTGCTAATGGAAAACTCGTAGTTGCTTTGGAAGGCGGCTACAATCTTGACTCTATTGCAAAATCAGCATTAAGCGTTACCAATGTCCTTTTAGGAGATCCTCCTCCACCTATTAATTCTTCCGCCATCGCTAGCTCGATTGCCAATGATACGTTCAGAGAGGTAGAAAGGATTCAGTCTCAATACTGGAATTCGATTAGGCAATCTCCCTATGAAATTATTGAGAAAGATACGCCTGGTGTTGAAGTAATCGATATCTCAAGACTCTTTTCTTTGCATCGTATCTACAAGTTAGGAGAAAAGTACAATTTAGATGCACTTCCCATTACCATTGAGTCAGATGAAGATGATCTCCTTGGTCGAATCTTATGCTCTTCGCTCTTTTTTGAAGAACCACACGACGTGATCATCATGTTTGCTCATGATGCAGGAAATCTACGAATAGAAGAGCAAGGAGTAGACGTCGACATTCAGAAAGAATTAGGTTATTTTTTAGATGGAAGCTCTCTTGTTATAGAATGGGCAATGAGCAAAAATGCAGGTTTGATCGATATCAATATACCATCACAAATACCTACAGTACCAAAAGCTCCCATCTCCTCAACATCACGACGTAATAGAAATCCTAATCAAACGAAGCATGTGAGCCAGATAGAATTCGCTAGACGTATGATTCGATTTGCTTGGGACAATGCTGCTGTCATGGCTCTTGCTACCAGACCAAGTGCAAAGGTGATTCTCATAGGTTTAGGGACAGCGACTGATGCAATCTTACACCTCATAGAAGAAAGAAATGTGAAAGGATGTGTGGCAGGAGTGATTCAATTACCTGGGCATAGCATTATTCCAACTATTCAAAAGAGTATGAGTGACAAAAGAATGTGGTACTATAAAAATTCAAAAGTATACCTGCCTCAAAATCATGTTTACTATACGCTAGATGCGCAAGCTAAATCTGGTAAGCGTTTGGGTAGAATACAACAGTCGAGTGAGTGCGCATTGGTAGCAATCAAGGGTGACCAATTCTAATTTGCTGACAAAATTTTATATTAACCTTTCCTAACATTAGAGGAGACGAGAGCTATACAGGTGCTCAATACAGAATTTGACTCGATTGTCAGCTATATCGAGCAATGTCTGCCATCACTCCGTTAGAGAGTGATTTATATAACATATTTATTCTTCCCAAGATCGATGCAATTAGCATCTTGTACAAATACAAAATAATTGAACTTCTTTTTTTTTTAGAGAGCATGATGGTTTGATTATACAATTGTATTTAGATAGCATAGTGGTAGTCATTATGCTGTACCTAATATTTCCTTTTCATCCCTTGCTTCCCTAAACTCCCGATGAGTGTTGTCACACGTAGTTAAAGACAGAGTTTCAAGTCGAGCTACTTGTTGAGAGGCCAATCTTGTATTAATACGAATTCTTCTTTCTTCATCTTCAGTTCCTGTTCTATCGTCGAAAAGTGTATCTAATTGTTCCAATGTTTTTCCCATCGTTTCCGGCACGACAAAAATGGAGAATAAACCAGATATAAAAGCAAATACGGCAAAAAAGACAAAGGTGCCATAACCAGTATTTGCAATCATGGGAGGCACTACTAAACCAATAATAAAGTTAAAGAACCAATTAGCCATTACACTCCAAGCAACTCCACGAGCTCGAAGTGAAGATGGAAATAATTCAGATGGCATTGCCCAAGCTACTGGACCAAGACTAATTCCAAAGATGACCATATATATATTTAAAAAAGCGACTGCTGCTTTTGCATCTTCTTTATGGGCTGGCCAATTGTCGCTAAACAAAGCAGTCAGAATACCGACGATGATCATACATATCATCATACCGAATGATCCAAAGACCAGTAAAGGCTTCCTACCAATACGATCAATGAGGAAGAAGCTCATGAAAACACCAATTAATTGACATACATTGTTGATACCTGCTTGAACAAGTCGATTGTTGTAATCCAAGCCAAGTTGTTCGAATAATGTTGGAGCATAGTAAATCAAGGCATTGATACCTACCATTTGTTGAAAGAACATCAGCAACATGCCAACCAATGTCCTCTTCCAACACCCAGGTCGCCAAGTATCAATCCAAGCCCATGTATCAAGGGCGATCCTATCTCTGAAACTACCAGATAAATGACTAGGATGTCTTTCTCTTCGAATCTCTTCGTGTATTTCAGTCTCACATTGGATACCTAGCCATTCTGCTTGGATTACAAGATCATCGGTTGGACGAGATCGCAATTTAGCTAGCGTAGTGAGACATTCTTCATGCCTCCCTTTCATTGTAAGCCATCTTGGGCTGGGTGGTAATATGAATGAGCCAACAAGAAGGATTAGACCGGGGACAATTTGAAGCAAGAATGGCAATCTAAAGCTCCAATCCGAATTTATGTATCTTGTTCCATACGTGACATAGTAGGCCACAACAATACCTGTCACTATCGCACCTTCTTCTGTACTTAATAAAATACCTCGCAAGTTTGGTGGAGAAATCTCGCTAATATAGAGAGGGCATGTCATGGAGAGAAAACCCACACCGAGACCCCCAATGAGTCGGCCAGCGATCAATGTTCCATAGGTAAAAGAGCCTGAATTGTGATTTGCGCATTGTAAGAAGAACAGTCATCATAGTACTTCTACTACTTCTATATCTCACCAGTTTGAATAGCGGAACCAATGAGAAAAAATATAACTCCAACTCGAATTGACATTCTTCGTGAATAGTGATCAGCAACAAAGGTGGCACAGAAAGCTCCAACAAAGGCGCCCAGCACAATCATCGACGTGAGTAGACCTGTAGAGAGAAAGAGAGACACTTTGAGATATGACGATTGGTATACCACTCTATATGCATCATCCGTACACACCTTTGTTAAACCCGGCATTAGTACCACCGTTTTCGTTTATCTCTGGAAATTGCTGTACAAAGTGATTCATAACTAGAGTGACCGACATTAGACCTGCAAACAAAGTGAAGGTGAGCATAAAAATAATTTTCAGTGGACTCTAGGATCTCGACCCACCTTGGTCTATACCAAAAAGGAGTCCACCCATTGCAGCGAAGCATGCAGTGCCGAGTACAAAGCGATCCTTAATCAGCGAAGAGAAATTGGCTGGACCATAAAGTTCCATCATTGCTCGATGATCACTGGACAGGTGAAGTAAGGCTTCTTGCCTGGAGACAGAGGCAGAATCTCCTTTTTCGCTCATTGCGGATCGTTACGTTGAGTATACTCCAGCGATACTAATCCAAACAAATCAAGGGCTCCCCTCTTTAAGAGTATTTTGTGTGGGTGAATGGAGAGACTGAAGAGACATGGCATTAGTATCGGTCAAATTTTTAAACGGAAACCGAATCTAAAGCGAAGAAGACCTTGCAGATTCTCTAGCGGCTTGAAAAGAAAAAATGAAACTATCTTCGAATTCTTTTTCTTCTTTTCTCAAATCTTAATTATTGAAAGTGGACCCTAGGAATTCATTTGATTTTTAATAGGCCGTTGAGCTAGCTATTTCAATACAATCGCCCCTCAATCTTCCTTCATCATAGTAAAAGAATGCCACTTCTCACTCAAGCTTTACTATCTTTACCTGACATCTCAACATCGTATGAAAAGGCTACTAGACATCCATTTTTAGCATCAGCAGGCAAGCTTGAACTTTCTACAGATTCATTACAAGCTTGGTTAACTCAAGATCGTTTGTATGCACTATGTGGTTATGCATCCTTTCTTGGTTTACTCATTTCCAAATGTCCTGCTCCTACTGCAAGCCCTTCAGATCCAGCTAGTAAACTCCATCGAAAGCGATTAACAGTACTTGCAGGTGCTATGGCCAATATTGATAGGGAAGTAGGCTTTTTTGAAGATGTTGCAAGAGAGAATGGACTAAATTTAGGTGCATCAAAGGATGAAGGTCTGGGTTTACTGAATCCAATCACTAGAGTGAGTCAACTGATCTGTCTTTTTTTAATTATTTGTTTCTTCTTATCTTTTGATATTCCCATCCAGGGATATATTGATTACATGGTCGCAGTAGCGTCTCGAGGTACATTTGAAGAAGGTCTGGTCCTATTATGGGCAATGGAAAAGGTGAGCTTAGATTGAGTCAGCATATAATGTGCCTTACTCACCACTCTACTGCTCTTCAGCTATACCTTGAAGCTTGGACTTTTGCATCTGGCTTACTTCCAACTCAATTGTCTCCATCTGCAAGCTCGCCTGGACCTACACGAGCTCTCCTCGCTCTCATTCCCAATTGGTCAGCACCTGAATTTCAGAAATTTGTTGCTGATATAGCTGGTCTGGTAGATGAAGTGGACATCACATTGGAATCGGAATTAGGCACAAGGCTCTGTGAGGTCTGGAAAACAACGCTTTGGTTCGAGGAACGCTTTTGGGAGGCTGGTAAAATCTAATGACATTGTATGAAGCTAAAAAAAAAACAATCTTTGAAAGGTAGTCTATTTGACCTTGCTGAGAGTTGATCTCTTTTCGGTGTTGCTGTCTGGTGAACGTGAATTTAAGATTTTTTCTCGCAAGCTAGATAGTGCGGACATTGATCGATCTAGTGAATCTATCTGAATCGGAAGTTGTACCGGTCCCATTCGGCCTCTCGCATCCTCGTACAAGCAGGCTCTTCGTATATGCAGTTCATTTGTACAGATCAAACACTGACAATGTCTTGATGCAACGAGATTCAAGTGTGAAGCACTACAAAATGCACAAAATTGCCATCGCGATTCAGTTGCTGCAGATGGTAGAAGACTGGCTCCTCCTATCCTGATTGGGATATATCGACCTTTCTCGCCATACAATGGAAGTAATGAACGAGGTAAACGTCGCTTATCGCCATTTAATAAAATTGGCCATGTTTGCATGATTATCACTTCACTAAGAGGTGGGAGGTATGCTCTTTTAGCCAAAAAAGACTCGACTACTTCGTCTTTTGTAGAGTTGGACAATTTAAAGCCTGCCATGAAAGCTTGTCTAAACCGAATATTGCTGTCAGCTGCATTTGAGGGTTTTGAAAGCCTTTGACTTGACATTAGACGTTTACATGAAACACATCTGGTTGCCGTTTCAACACTTTCTTGTAAATGTTCTGGGAGTATTGAAGAACAAAGACAATGCCTTCTGATGATGAAAGAAGACATTACGGAGAGACTCGCTAGCTTCGGAGGCTGCTCGAAACAATGATCTAATTTTCCTTTGTCATACATTGCACCCAAAGCAAGCAAGTAATCGGAACGGAGAAACGAAGTACCATTATTCTGACAGTAGATTGTATTATCGAGTAGGTTCAACTTTTCGCTCAATACGATCTGAGGCGATAATTCTAGACAGTCATTCACGTTCGACCACACATCCAAGTCTCTCTTTGTAAATTTTTCCTTGTCAATGCTATGTCGACGGAGTATGATAGTGTGAAATGATGTAGTCTGAGTAAAGATGAAATCAAGCATGACTCTGGCTTGGACATCCCTGTCAGCACATATCTCCAAGATATCCCATTGGTGATCATCATCTTGCAAGGCAATTTCTTCAAGTCTATTTTTGACAATTTGAACTAAATCCGCGTAATTTCCACGACAGCACAAAATCAGTCGGCTAGATGTGTCCCGTCTGCAAAAGATCGAAGCATCCAATGAAGTCTCGAGACAATCTTGTATTGTACACATTCCGTGTTGACGATCGCTCTGATTCCTTATTCCCTTTTTCCAAATTTGAAGACAAGCATTAAAGGCTCTCCTCTCTTCTGAAGAAAGCGATTGAATACTTTGTCGACTAATTGTGTCATTTTTTTCTTTCTTCAGAGAGGAGAAAAGGACGTCAACCCTGACTATTAGGCGGTCTATAGATTTGTTCCAACTTGATAAGGGAAATGCCTTCCCTGTGTTAAGACGTCTGAAAGTTTTCTCATCTCCTTGAAGTTTTGAATGAGACTCAAATTGTAGCGATTTGATCAATTTCAGTATCACTGACCAACTCACATCACAGAATGAGTTGCCAAGCTGTAAGTGAGCAGATAGAAGGAGATGGCTGTTCGGATACTCTTTACTTGACAAGGAGAGAAGGTGTTGTAATCTACACTGGTGTTCTCCACTTTTCACATCAATTCCAACATTATTATTTCCCTCAATTGTTGTTTGCAGGAAATCATCTGCACTATCGGTGTCGCTGCTACCACTACTGCTACAACAGCTATCATCCAGGGGCATGTCTTGTCATTTCTACCTGCTAATTGTCTAGATAGTGATGTGTGAACCTTTATCGTTTAGTAATGGTATACCAACAAATTAATACCCGAAATAGTTTTTTTGTGACTCAGTCTTCTTTGGTACAAGCAGCTCCTCCCCTCAATCAATCGCCAATCAATCGATTCAAATTCAGAATAATGAATTCTTTAAATCTTGTCAAATTTTATGGGTTCTATCAATATATTAATTCCTATCATCCACGTGAAATCTAAATCTACAATCGGCTTGTGCTTTGCCATCCAACTTGTCATTTAGTCTATCTCTTTCTTAGCATTGCAACTTAATAGCCACTTGGCCATTAAGATCAAATCTTGAAACTTCCGCCAGAAATTGGTTACATATATACGGCAGTCTTCTATCAATCAACCACCATCATTGGACTTTCATCAACTGGCATTCCGCAATCACGAAAAAAAGACACGACTTCGCATTACCATCAACGACAGCATTGTAAGCATACCCACGCAACAACGTACGAGGAAAGAAAAGAAAAGGAGAAGGCCACGTTTTGATCCTCACCTACCCACACAATTACCATTCCGTTTGGGTAGGAGGAAAGAGGTGATTGCGCTGGTCATAATCAATAGATGCCAAATGAGAGTCAGGTAGGCACATGTGCTTGACTGTTTTTTTTTTTGTTTCTGGATTTATCCATATTATCTTTTACTTTTTTCTGTCCTTTGATCCTTTTTCCTTGACTGAACTGAGATGTTCTCTTTTCCCTTTTTGACTCCTTCTTCGCAGAGACCTGGTGCTGGTATAGATTCTTTGCCTTTTCGTTCCACCGATCAGGCTTCATCACCACCGATGGAGGTAGAAATTCCAACCAATATACTTTCTAGTCCTCTCGGATCAAGTCCACATTCAGGTCATACATCCAGTCACAGTGTCGGCAGTAGTCTGGACACGGCATCTGCAAGTGCACATTTAGAAAGATACGACTTACCATGGTCTGTCTCTGAATTGGGTATTTTTCGAAGAGGAACTATACCACGAACTAGATCATACAATGCTATTTTAGAATGGAATAGCTCTGCGCCTGGAATTAGACACCATCAGCTGAAGAATATCCGACCATTGGCTGGGGCAAGTCGGCGGCGACTAATTAGACAAATACAGCAATTGACAAAGGATAAGGCTGAGTTAGAAGCACAATTGTCCGCTATCATCATGGGTGGATCTGCCTCAATTGCATCCTTAGGAGCAAGAGGAAGTGCTATTGTAGGAGTGAAGAGGACAAATTCAGGCCAAATCAACGAAGAAGGATCAATTGCAGTAGAACCTGAGTCAAAGCGTTCTCCAACCGCTGAAAGGACAGAAAGTATGCAGTAGATGAAGCTCGTCTGGTTGATAAGCCTCTTTGTGAGAAGTTGGATGTTAATGATTAATGGATCTTTTGAAAGTATATCTTTTCATCTTTATACATCGCTGACCGAAGCAAAGATCCTTGTTCGGTCAAAGTAAGATACCTCTGCTGAATCATTTGAAGCTTTTTATTGGCCATGTCTTGGGCTAGGCATGCGTCTCGATGGATATTTCGTAGCACTGAGTGGTGCTGCATAATTGTAATTGATACACACAACCATATACAAAGTGTAATAAATTATCAGGAACAACATTATGCTGTTGACTTTGGTGAGAGAAATTGACTGAAGGGGCCCGTTAGACTTGAGGTCTAGCTAGGTCGTCTGGTCCAAAGCTCATTGGCAAAAGCTGTTCTAACGTCATTGTCGCTACTGATTTGCCTTCTTGATCATTATCTTTTGTCCAATTGCCATGAGGCATATAGATGGGCATATCCAAGGGACAAAATTCACGAATTACTTGACGACAGATTCCACATGGCGAGCAGGGAGTATCAATGTCTTGAAACGGTAGTACAGCGGGTGATTAAAACTGATTAGCTTACCGTGTGCATATATACTTTTGTACCTCATGTCTTATCTCTCACCTGCTGCTACGGCTATTGCAACAAAAGAGCCACTAGGGTAGCCAGATGTAACAGCCTTTACCAGACCAGTCCTTTCTGCACAAATTGCTCCTCCATATGATGCATTCTCTACATTGGCTCCTAGCACAATTTTCCCATCTTTGCACAGTATGGCTGCTCCTACTCTAAATTTGGAGTAAGGAGAATAGCTCAAATTACGTGCCTGAGGAGAGAAAGTGAAGAATGTTAAAAAAATTTGGAAAGAGGGGGGGGGGGGGAAATCGAGGTTGTAAACATATTCAGTTTTAGCATACCTCTTGAGATGCTGCAATGAGCTCTTGACGCTGCTGCTGCGTGATGGCCATAATACTATTAGAAGTAGGAAGAGATATGGAGAATCAAAGGAAAGTTTAAATCATGATGTCGTACTGTGTATTTACTTCTTGAAATTTTACAAAGTCACGCGTAATAAAGCTTTTTACCTCGAATAACTTTACTAGACAAAGGAAAAAAAGGATCAATTAGCCACTTGCTATGTATGTAAAGAGCAAGAGAAATGCAGAAAGTCCCCTTTCTGTTCCTTCTACTCTATTTACTCTTTGCAATTCAAATATGTTTCACTAGTAGCACAACATATGAACAGCAAGGAAGGAAAGCTCATTCTCGGTATTTCGGACATATAATCAATCTTCCACCCGAGACGGTCCGTGCGAACACTAAAATGTAAAGTATCTATACCAACACCGCCAAAATAGCATATAGAGCTAGCTAGTCAGTCCCACTTCCTTTCTACAAAGCCGATATTTTAAAATTTAGGTTCTTTCCACATCTCAATGTCTAATAATCTCAATCAAAGGCGTACTGATTTGCTAGCAGGTACAAAAGATCCTCATCCGCCAGTCCAACCTTTAGGCTCAACTGCATTACATGGTCCAGCCAGACATGAACATATCGTTTTGGTCTTAGGAGTTGGTCCTGGCTTGGGCTTGGCTGTGGCACAGATATTTGCTCAACAAGGATATACCACTGCTATCTTATCTCGAACGAAACAGAGATTAGATTCGTGGGCTAAAGAAGTAAGTTGATAGTTTCTACCAATTGTAACAAGTGGTTTAAACTTCCCATTATGCTCATTTGACATACCTACAAACTCTTTTATTTCCTCTCTATTTACAGCTCGACGATACAATCAAACGTGTGAGAGGTACAACTGAAAAAATACCCCAATCACTGGCATTTGCATGTGATGTCTTATCTGATGAGTCAATTAAAAATGCAATTGGAAATATACAACAAGCATGGCCAGATAAGAAGATTGGAACAGCAATTTATAATGCTAGTGTACGAAAGCGGGGACCCTTTTTAGAGCAGAGACCAGAGCAGATTAAGGATGGAATTCAAGCAAGCATGTGAGTAATCATAAATGAGAGAATCCTCTTGGCAAACAAAGAGGAGAACACCAATTAATGTTGTAATACCCATTTTCATACTGCGTCTCGACAGATTTGCTGGTATTACATTTATGCAAGCAGTTATCAGGCCTATGATGGAAAGGAATGGAGGTCAGGGTGGAAGTGTTATAGTGACAGGGGCAACAAGTAGCACCAGAGGAAGGGAAGGTTTTGCCGGTTTTGCTGCTAGTAAATCTGGTTTAAGAGCAGCTTGTCAGTCTGTAGCGCGAGAATATGGTCCCAAGGTAAGCAATAGAAGTTCTGATGCCGAGTGAACAGACAGACACCTCTTAAATCCCGCATGATCTTCCTTTGCAGAATATTCATATTGCACATGTAATTGTAGATGGTCTCATTGAGTCTCAGCAAGCTCTCGACTTTCTTGGCTTGGAAAAGGGAAAACGATTCGCTGATGGAACTGTAAGTTGAAAAAAATAGAAGTAATACGACTAAATTTTGTTCAAACCTTAACCATTTCACCTATTTCTCCTTATTTTTACAGGCACTACGACCCGAAGAAATGTGCAAAGCATGGCTCTTCTTGGCTTCTCAGCACATGTCTGCTTGGACATTTGAATTGGACCTTCGACCAGCCAAGGAACACTTTTAACATGATGAAAGTGATATGATTTGATGTAGTAGTGTACATGGTCATTGCATGATATAAAATTGTCTCGTGAAATTCATTTGCTTGCAGCCCCTTGTCCAGCATTCCACGAAGAAGCCATTGCTTGGTAATAGCCCGCATAATACCATGCCATTGCCAAATTTTGCATAATTTCTTCTCCTTGAGATTTATCTGATACATTGCCTTGAATGAGAGGGGTGGACGTTTGCTCCGTATTCACTACAGATGGCTCGGCAACTTTGCCAATTGCATTTGGTGTTTGGGAAACTGTAGCACAGGCTGAATGCCACGCCAAATTGCCAGAAATACTGCTGGATGGTGGTGTGGTTCCTTTTAGCTTCTTCCGAGGTGGTGTTACTAGCCTTTGCGTCATTACATGTTCATGCGATGTCGATAATACAGTTGATTCGCTTTGATTGAGACCAATTTCGTCCAATTGTTCGTCTCCAGCTACCTTGGCAAGAAGAGCCTTCGCTTTCTTTTTTCGTTCTTCCAGCTCTTTTCTCATACTATCTTGATCTTTGAATGCATCCTTTGCAGTAATAGCCATCTGGGAACCTTTGGCTGGTGAATCATGCCACAGTGCACTTTTCACTTTAGGTACACCTGCTCGATTATCAGAATTGACAAGTTGTCCCTCGTTGGCTTCCTCTTGGGCAGATCTGCGAGCATGAAAGAGCTTGTACTCTTCTTCAGCAGCGTTCCAAGCATTTATCAATGCGCTATCATCCCAAATCTCGGCATGAGTCAAGTGTCGTCCCGAATTATTACTGCTCCCATTTCCATTCATTGTCCCTTGCCATTCGAAGCTGGTCCCCACCATATTCGTATCTTCTTCTTCTTCGTCTTCTTCACCTAGGTAGTCTTCTCCTTCGCCCTCTTCATCGTCTTCGTCTCCATTCTCCCACAGACTGTGATTCCCCTCTGCTCTCCTCTTCTTTGCTTTCACTAAAGCTCTCTGAATGTCAAAATTATTCTTGGCCGAGCCCATCGTACTCAGCTCCTTCTCTGCCGCTTCTACATCGCCTACCGAAAGTATTGTCAGAATCTTTCGTAGTTTCCTGGTTGTACTTGCTGTTTGTGGTGTGCCATCTTCAGACCATCCTTTAGCTCTATTATGTGATGAAATAGAAGGAAGCAAAGACGTAGATCCCTTTACCGCCTCACCATTTTTAGGGTTAGCTACCGTACTTTTAGTCACTTTGTTGGTGCTGGAGTCATCCATCAAACCCGAATAATCTAGTATTCTCCTATTCCGACCATCCATAGTGCCGCTCTCCGGACACTCTTCTAATATTGTAGTACAATCAAAATCTGAGACCTAGCACTAATACTGCTACTTAGGCGTCCAGTGGGAGCATGACCACATTCATATCGCAAATAATCACACACTATCTTCAGAAGTTCATGGATGGCGTCGAAAAAATAAAAAATAAAAAAAAGCAAAGAAAAAGCACGTGGCCAACTTTGCAAGGCATCTAAACGTCATTATTGTAATTAAGCCATTGCATCGTAAATAGGAAATACCCATACCTAATCCTCCACTAATGTCTCATTCTAGAAATTCTCTAGTACGCGCATTTCATACTGCTGGCCTGTGCACATCCGGGAAGCTCCAATTCCCCTTTCCTACTTGATTCTACGCCTGCCTCTTTGTCTCCTCTTCTTTTACCCCTTCTTCATCTATCTTATCGTCAGACCAAGAAAGAGAAAGCATTACCGTTCGTCAATCGACCAAAATATTCACTACAGCGCTATCACACTTACTGCTAACTAGAAAAACTATCGTCCTATATATTACTCCTTGTAAACAACATGCCTCCTAAAGCTGCCGACTCGACTGAAAATGGCTCTAGTGCCATTGAGGATAGTGTAAAGGAGAATCCTCGAGAAGCAGCCTTAGAAGCCGCACCAAAAGCTGCGGAAGATGCTGCAGATGAAGATGACGAGGAGGAAGATGATGAAGATTTTGTACGTAGAAGAAAACCCAAGAAGATGAAAAAAAAAAAGTCGCCAAAAAGTACTAACACTAATCTAATTATTTTGGCTTCACAGGAAGAAGACGAAGAAGAATATGATGAAGAGGAAGGGTGAGTTAAGGTTACGATATGACTTAAGACACCAACATGATTAGAGCATTGTTAAATCTTGTCCTCTTACTGCCCTTTAGTGACGAGGAAGACGATGAAGAAGACAATGATGATGATGACGATGAAGACGATGAAGATGTTGAAGAAGACGAAGAATCCGTTATTGAGGAGGGAAAGTGAGTTGGATTACACGATAGATGAAATAAATTACAAGAGCTTTGAATGCTAATTACCCTTTGTGTTCTTTACTATTTAAGGGAGGGTGCTGGAAGCAAACGTAAGGCTTCTGATGAGGGCGCATCTTCGTCTAAATCCCAAAAGAAGGGAGAAGTTGAAATTGTCGATGACGACGAGGAGGAAGATGATGATGAAGATAATGAAGAAGAAGGGGAGGAAGAGGAGGAGGAGGAAGAAGACGAGGAGTGAAAACTAATTGTCGCAACTCAAAAGAGCTTCGAGAAGATGTCTTTTTATATAAATTGGATTGCAATACACCCTCTTTAAAAGTGTGAGCCCTGCTCCTTACTTTACTCGTACAAAAAGTAGCTGTATTACATCGCTCTCAATCTGCTACTTAATGATATACTAGTAAAACAACAAGAGACGAAAGGATTCAATTGACTTGTTGACATTCGAGGTGCTGTGTGAGCTTGCAAACTTTCACGTGATCAGATCAAGAAGAGCTTTTCTTCATAGTCTGTATACTTTTAACTGCTGTAGTAGAAGTACTACATATCATTCGTTCTACCCAATTTTGCTACATAAATTTTGATGGCAGACGAAAGGGGGCCTAGCCCTCCTCATTCAGAGTCAGTAGAGAAGAGGACATCTACAGAGGAGCGAAATTTACGCACCCAACGTCGTGCCAATCTATCCTCTATGTGGACAGCTCCACAATCACAAATTCCGCCTCCCAATCCAGCTCATCAAGCAGATCCTAAACGAATTGCAACATACTTTCGAAGAGTTGCTGTTCCAAATAGTGTCAATGGGCCAAAGCCTACCAATTGGCAAAGGGGAGCCAATCTCGCGGGAGGCTTTCTTGGCGTTGCTATAGGAGTATATTGCGTTTTACTTCAAGATTTTGGTGATCGAGATCACGTCTTCCGGCCGGTGAGTGTTCTTGTATGCTATTGTTTCTTGAAGGGTATGGCATGTCTCACACTTACTCTTCCTTTTTTACCTTTATACTCACAGATAAGAAGGTTACTGGCTATAGATCAGTTTAATCCTTTTGCTCTATCTGATGAGGAAAAAAGATTGGCTGAAAAGAAGATACTTGCTACTCAAAAGCAAACACAGGACAATGCAAAACTCGTTTGAACGAATATCTCACTGTTGTACTTTTAAACATTCATTAAGAAGACAAAGGCTATAGACAGATTACTTCCACTATCTTAATAAGATGGGAGAAAAGGGGAAAAATAATGGGTATCATACGACGGAAGAAAGAGCTAGACGACATAGGGAATAACAGCTTTTCGTTCCTTGGGGTATCGACCTCCTTTGCCATCACCTTGCGTTCCAAATTTGGTCTTGTACCATGCATGACCATTAATAGCTCGAGGTAACATGACGCAAATTTCCATTAGAGGGAAAAGAAGAGGTGGAGTGGTGAGTAGTAGCGAAACTCTGCCCAAAGCTGTAAGCGGAGGGCCATTGCCGGACAAGGGAGACAAGGTAGTCTGGGAAAGGGCTGCCAGAGCGAAAAAGAGCCATTCTAGCCCTAATGAAATTGAGAAATATACGTGAATCTTAGTCATTTAAAGAGACCTCCTTCCCTACTCGATATTTAAGACTCACATTCTGTAAAGTAGTTTGGGTAGCTAATCAAAGAATAGAGACCTCCTTCGGGTATCTCATATCTGGGTGCGAGTGACTTGGAATTGGAATGGTCTTTGGTATCGGTGTCCTTGTGTACATTAGCTCTTGTACCTTGAGCAGGTCCATCTCCTCTCTTTGCGGGTCTGCGAAGGTTAAAGAGGATCTCATCGTGATAGACGTTGGCAAAAAAAAAGATTGCCCAACCGGCAATTCCAATCAAAAATGTAGGATGCAAAATTGTTGAAATGCCGGGTGGTAATAATCCAGGATGAGCAAGAGGTAGAACGGAAGCAACAGGAGTGATTGTGGCAGCTTTAGTTTTGGGTAAGATACCAGCGAGCCATCCAGCTGATTTTATAGGGTGAGCAGCTTTTGGAATTAGCTTTGTAGATAGTAGATTGGTTGGGATGAGTAGCGCTGGTGATTGACCAGACAACCATGAACCCATAGTGAAACCGTTGGCAATCTGACAAAGAAAAGCAGATATAAAGACTGCGATATGAGAAGATGACCTTTTGGGACCAAAAATAGGTTGCAAGATGGCTCGATGAGTGTAGTGAATGATATAGAGTGAAGCCAACACAAGATTTGCAATGGGCAATTGCTTGAGGTGAGACCAAGAAGGTTGCAAAATTGAATAAAAAAAGGTGCTAAAGTGGCCTACTGGTTCATTGGAGAGCTGTTTGGAGGAAGCGAGGGCCAAAAGACATAAAAGTGGAGCAGGAATCTCCATCAAGGAAAAGGCCACCCTTCCAGGAAGCTTAAAGATCGAAGTAGGTAAAGAAAAACGACCAAAGGGAGCATTGATGATAAAAAGTGAAGGACCAGACAAAATTAACATCTTGAGGTAGAGTTGACAGGCATTGTAGAATGATGCAGGTGTCCAATCGCTCAAGAAAGGTACGGGAATTGAACCAAAGAGAGCCGTGGATGCGGCGCTAGCCCAAATAGAGGAAGTCATGGCGATAAATTTGAAAGAGACTTTGTCGATGTCGTATCAAGTCATATGTCAATGGCGCATTCGGATCTCTAAAAAGAAACGTACTTTTGGCTTACATAAGCACTACATTGGGCTTCTACTTTACTACTCCTTACTTTGTCTGCGAAGAAAACTATAGAAGCAACACGATGATAAACAATCAAGCATGTCGTATGCGAATGCGAATGCAAATAGTGAGTCAAAATCGCAAATTAATGTACAAGATCTTTGATTGATGGAATGGTGATTATGCTTCTCTCTACTTTGCTTCATCAGCCAAATGTTCCCCTTTTTGACGAGCTTCACTGCTAAGCTCCTTTCCAACCTTAAGCGCTTCTGAGCTAAGCTCCTTTCCTTCACTTAGTGCCTCCTTCCCTTTCTTCTTAAGATCTTCTACTGATCCTCCGTCTTGGAAATAATGAGTAAGAATACCACCTGCACCTCCTAAACCTGCTCCACCAAGCAATCCATTAATTAATCCAGCTCGGCGTACTATGGGGAAAAAAGAGCTTTTGTAAGCAAGGCAATTCTATAATTATCATTGTCATAAAGCTCTACCATATTGTCTCACAGAATAATGCTGGCACAAGAAGAGCACCTACTACCGACCCGATCAATTGCATATCGTCTTGTCGTACCGTCTTCTTGCTCATTCGCATTTCAATCGTTCGAGAAGCCGTAGCAGCAGCAGACTCTCTAGAAGTCACACTTAATGCACTCGCTCCACCAGCAGCTGCTCCCAAGATGGGAACCACCCAATTATACCGAATCAATTGACGAATGCTAAATTGACCTTTTCGAATCGCTGAAAGAGCATATATAGGAGTTGCCGCTAATGTTGCCATTTGAAATCCATTCAGCGACCATCTCTCAATCATATAGGACTTTTCACCTTCTGCTTGTGGAATTGGCATTTTGAGAGTTTTGTGCTTTGCTCAGGTGTGGGTAGAGAAGAAAGATGAAAACAGCAAAGAAGAAGAGTTGAGTTGCCTTTAGCCTAATGAAAGTGGAGAGACATATCTATATAAGCGTGAAAATCCGGTCTGCGCCGCGTCAAAAATCAGAAGAATGAGGGGAATCAAAAGAAAGTCGTCAAATTGCACAGCTTTGGTAGAGCAGACAAGTTCTCCAATAATTGAAGTGAAAATCTTTACCACACCGGTCTTTGAATTTGTAACTCTCTTTTTCACCTCCTTTTGAAGTACAATCTTCTTTGCGTGAAAGATCAGGGTGAAAGATGGCAAACGATATCATCTACTTCTTAAAGGCGCACAAGTCACAAATTATAAAATATGGGAAGAAGCTATTCCAATTCTTAAAGAACAAAAAGAACCAGTCTGGAGCTGGTAGCAGCGGTGGTGGAGGAGGATATGCAGGAGCAGCAGCATCAGGGGGCCAAGGCCAATATGGGCAACAGCAGGGTCAATACCAGCAGCAAGGTCAGTATCAGCAACAAGGTCAGTACCAACAGCCAATGATGCAGCAACAACAGCATTATGGAGGCCAGTATGAAGGCAATTACGACCATCCACCACCTCAAGGGCAATACGGACGACCTACTACTACCTCAGCTGCTCATATGCCATCTGGTATCAAGCCAAATCACGGTAGATACAACGATAATGAAGTAAACCAAAAGAACGAACATTACAAGCAATTACGAGCCCAAGCGCATAGTGAAGGAGATCGAATGGCAAAATGTTTTGATGATTCTCACAAAGCATACAGTAGTGGTGATGGTGGTAGAGCAAAGCAACTTAGTAATGAAGGTCATGAACATAA
The DNA here is from genome assembly GCA_023273805.1 of Exobasidium cylindrosporum. Taxonomy (NCBI): domain Eukaryota; kingdom Fungi; phylum Basidiomycota; class Exobasidiomycetes; order Exobasidiales; family Exobasidiaceae; genus Exobasidium; species Exobasidium cylindrosporum. The sequence goes on from CP096878.1 coordinate 3,781,733, forward strand.
GCGAAAGATGGAACAGTACAACCAGGAAGCAGCAGATTGGATCTTTCACGCTAATAATGAGGATAGTGGCCCAAATGAAGTTGACTTACATGGATTGTATACCGAAGAAGCCATTACAAAGACTGAGCAAGCAATTCGAGAACACCAACAAAAAGGTACTCCAGAGCTTCGAGTCATTGTCGGCAAAGGAATTCATTCACAAAATCATGTCGCTCATATCAAACCAGCTATTGAAAAGTTGATGAAGGAGTAAGTGAAATCATTAATTCTTGAGGAGCCTTTCTCTGACTGAACCTTTGTTTATTTGCCGGACTTTAGCTACAACATTGCTGCCAACATTGACCCAACAAATACTGGTGTCTTATTGGTACATTTGCAAGGTGGTGGCGCCCCACAAGGCGCTTATCGTGACGCTGGATTCACGCGGGATTTGGCAAAGAATGCATCTGGTAATGAAGATAATGTGAGTACTTTATAAGTCGAATCAAATCATTCAGCTTAGCAGCTGACCGGTCCTTAACAACCAGTGCTCTATTATGTAAAATTGTTCTACGTATACCATCACTCAGCGGCTGTAAAGTACAGGGTAATATGATGATCATTAAATTGGCAGAATATGAATGATAAATTTAGCGAACATTAAATGCTATGCATTATCTATGACTTTTGGGTGGTAGCATGATGAAGCGACCGTTTAAGAAGCTGTAGCCAGCTGCTTGTCCTTTTCTTCATCTTTCCTGGCTAATTCTGCCTCTCTCATCTTCTTTTCAGCGACCTTTCGCATCTTAAAATAATCTTTGTGAAGACCACATTCAGTCTTTCCTCCCTTGTCCTTCCATCGACCTCCTCTTTCACTGTCATTTGCACCTGGTAAAGAAGTCGAGTGCCAGTCACCAATTGATTTGTAGCCTAGATCTAACAACTCATTGTACGGTACTGCATTTGTCTTGACATAATTGTCTACTTGTTGGAAAGACCAATTTAAGAAAGGGTTGACTTTAATCAATCCAGTTTCATCAACTTCAATAGCATTCAAGTCAGCACGATCTGAACCTTGACTCTTTCTCCTTCCAGTGAATACAGCTCGTACTCCCAATTCTTCGTATGCTCTTCTGGCAGGTTCAACCTTGACTAGGTAATCATATGTATCTTCGTCTCTTTCCCATAGAGTGGGACCCCATTGCCTCTCAAAGGATTGCGTATCTGAAGTTCCCTTTGGTGTGTAGACGTACATTGGTGCTGAGTAATGACGAGCGGCCTTTTGTGCCAAATTGATAGTTTGAGGAAAGTGGTATAATGTATCAACAAAGATTAGAGGTACTAAATGAGTAGATTGTTTAAGTCCAAGTTTAGCTGATCTTTGTGCGCTAACCCTGGAAACTTGATCGAGTGTGACACATCCAGTTACTCCAAATGCAGTTGTTTGGTATAGACCTGGTAAGTTGTCAATAGACCATTCAATAATTTGTTCTGGTGTAGATTCTGCAAGCTGAGCATTGATGCTATTCAAATTAGCAATAACGGCCTGAATCCGTCGAGCATCATCGTTGACGGATGCGACAGGTTGAGCAGCAGAAGAAGCCCGTCGTAGTGGCAATGCGGAAGTAGAAGCAACTTGAGCAGCCATATTCGATGATTAAAATATAGTTGGTAGTATGGTTGTGATGAAAAGGTGTCGGTACGAATTCAAGTATTACTCCGTTCTTTGGACAAGACTATATATATACAAATTCTTCTTCCTAGCCACACTATGACCCTGCCTCCTCCTCCTCATACCTATACTGCGACGGCGAATGATCGTATTTTCTTTTTCCTTCTTACTTACGGCCGCATTGTTTATTCGTTTCGATTTGGGGAATTTTTTTCTTTTTTTTTTGAACTTTCTTCCTCCTCTTTCCTAATCAAGGCGGAAGTAAGCATAAATTTATCCAATCTCGCCACTTGAAGATCAAATCACGCAATCTAGAATGGAATGTTGATCCACGTGGTCTCTTTCTCCTTCACCTTTATAGTTGCCTAGGGATATAATTTAGAGGCCTAGTCAAGTTCAAGCACCCACCAAAAATTAGCTAGTCTACCACTACTGTCAATCACAAAGAGAGGTATATTACAGTATTCTGACTTTCAGTGGAAGTGCTGCTACATTATGGCCGATGACTGTAGGTCGTAGTACGAGAACTTGCTTTGCGACAACCTTGTAAGAAGAAGGTTCAAAGGAAAGCGTAGGAAGCAAAGCAACGATTAATGCAGTCATTTCCAATAAAGCAAAGCGTGCACCAAGACTGTGAAAGAAGAAATCAGCATAAATATTCGCAACATTAGATCGAAGCAACACTCACCAGCTAGCAGGTCCATTGGAGAAAGCAGGAAGCCCAGCAGGGCCAGGCATAGCAGCATTCTTGTAGGCCTCTGGTAAATTATCCCATCGATCCGGTCTAAATGCTTCAGGAGATGAACCCCAAAAGATTGGATTCATACTTGCCAATTTGAAGCAACATCCAACACGAGTACCTGTAATTTGATCGTTACAAAGTCAAATTAATCTTTCTAGCTGTGGAAAGATGCAACGTACCTTTTTTCAGCACAATATTTGTTTTTGTACCCCTTCCATCTCTAGTAGGTATTGGGTTAGTGAGGGGAGCGATGCAATCTTCGGTTACCAATCTTTGTGAGACAGTGACAGCAGGTGCAAGTCGTAAAGTCTCTTTCAAACAATTCATAAGAAGAGATAATTTAGGAGATTGAAGTTCATCGTAAGTAAGTCGAGTACGATTCGAGTCATCACCAGTCTCTGCGTTGCACTCTGCTATGTATTCCTTGATAATTTGGCGAAGTCGTTCTTGAAGTGGTAAATCATGGGCGAGATAGTGAAGACACATACTCTTTTCAAAATTTGTGGGTAGAATGTCAGTATTAAAGCAGTACAAAATCAAATACACACTACTCACTGTGGTTACAGAAGAAGTTTCATATCCAGCAAAGAGAAGAACTTGAATTTGACCTTCCAATTCCTTTGCACTCATTGTGTTTGTCTTACCATACTTTTCCAATTCTTTTTTTTCCATTTCCAAGTTTGTTCGGATGATTACATCTACTAAATCTTCAATTTCTTGCTTTTCACTCACTTCTACTCCATCTTCCAATTCCATGCTAATCTGTTTTAATTTCTTGGCAATGACTGAAGAAGTAAATTCTTGTAATTGTGCATTTTGTTTGATGATTGTTCGATTTGCATTATTGATAGGTAAACCAACCCATTTGGCATTAAAAACACCTGATGCAATCATTAATAAGATACGAGGTAAATCAAATTTAACTGATGCTTGTAATAATTTATTATAACCATTTGCTAATACCACATTCTCTTGACCTTTTTGAAGACATTCAAAATCAACTCCAAATCCTGCCTTTCCAACAATATCAAAACTAGCACAATCCAATAATTCCGTCACATTTACCACTCCATTTTCATTGCCATTACTATTCCACCTGGATTGACCACCTTGCTTGACAATTTCCATAATTTTATCCCTCAATTCTCCTGCCTTTTCTGTAAATATTGGAGTTAATTGCTTGATATGAGCTTGAGTAAAAGCAGGACCCATGATTCGACGTTGTTTTGCATGTTCAATTGCCTTTGCAGAGACTAGTCCATCTCCAATGACAAATCGAACAAATTCCTATCAAAGGTCAGAAGAGATGACAACGTATTAGAAAATAACGTAGCATTTTTTTTTTATAAAAAAAGGGGCAAATTCATTTACTAGAATTTCACTCACCGATCTCATTTCTGTACTTGGAAACTTTCTAACATCGCTCAAGACAAACTGAGAGACAAGTTTTTATTAGTTCACTTTGCTAACACACACTCAACGTATTCTCACCAACTCACATTCAGCAAAGCAGGATCTCCAACGACTAGTGAGTCGGCACTAATAGAACAAGACCAAAGGTAAAGGTCAACTACAAAATCACCCCATCCTCAAATAATCTAACCTTTTGCTCACCCCAATGGTTCTGGTAATAGATATACGTCTGACTTGAATTGCCTGGCATATTCAGTCAATTTTGATCCTGCTTGCTTATCATCAGCACGATCACGTTCCCCTGCATTGCCTAAGATCCAAGATTCTCTTTCTGCAATGTGAATGTCATGATATGGATGAGTGGTAATTAGATGTTTAAAGATGATGTAAGCTACAACAGCAGCCAAGAGCGTCGAAATGGCAGTGATATAGGACATGATGTGGTGTTAGAATATTGAGAAGATGGAATGTGATTGCTTCTATAGTCTGCAATCTTCTTCTAAACGATTCCTTTTCTTGAAAAAAATAAAATAATGAACAAAAGTCGTCCCATTATTACGTACCCATCTTTGAAGCTTATAAAGACTAGTGACTACCAAAGATTAATGTACTCCACAGAGATTGAGGGAACCCTGGCCAAGAAAAAAAACCAAAAGAAAAAGTGGTGTGGCTTGCGTCGCGTGGCTCAACATTTTCCCTTTGAAACAGGGTAGAAGGTATTCAAACTGAAGTTGATGATGATGATGATCCGTGCATTTGTATTATTTTGTTGTGTGATTTTTTTTTGCTGATAACTACTTGCAACGACAACCATAATTTATTGAGCACTTTCGCCCTTTCAATGGGTGTGCCGGGCTTGTGGAAGGAGTTGCAGAACCATGGAGAAGAGTGTGCCCTTCAACAACTCTGCGATACTGTCTCTAGCAATGCCACCAATACCTCTTTTACGAAGCCATTCCGACTCGGTATAGATGTAAGCTCGTGGATGTATCACGCTCAAAAGTCAGTAGGCGGTCGCAATCCACACCTTCGATCCTTCTTTTGGCGATTATGTAGATTGCTCGCTATACCAAATTTACTTGCAATTTTTGTTTTTGATGGACCACTCCGACCAAAAGAAAAGAGAGGCAAGGTCATACATAATTATCGCGAAGCTGCCCTAATAAAGGATCTCAAAGACCTCATTGTTGCGTTTGGCTTTAGCGTATTTGAAGCAAAAGGAGAAGCCGAAGCCGAAATGGCAAGAATGAATGGTAATGGTGTATTGGATGCTATTCTCAGCGATGACGTAGATTGCTTTGTATTTGGTGCAAATGTTGTAGTAAGAAAGTGAGTACATAAAGAAAAGTCAAAACTGTAGAATTATGATCTGAATTCTTTTATATAGCTGGGGACAAGAGTTATCTGGAAACAAAGCTAGGACAGACTTTGTCGCTGAACGTTCTGGTAGTGGTGAAGCCTCGACTTCTAGCGAAGAAGATTATCAAGTAATGAAACAGACCATCTCTGCCAGTGATCGATTAGCACTGGGTAAGAATCTAATTACCTTCTTCAGAGCATCTGATGTCAAAAAGAGTGGCTTGAATCGCAATGGAATGATTTTAGTAGCACTTTTATCTGGTGGAGATTACGACGTTCAAGGATTGCCAAGGTGCGGAGTAAAGGTGAGACTATTGAAGCGTAGCTGGTATTACAAAATTAAGCACACTCCTCACTTATGATTGCTTTACCACTATGATAGATTGCTATCGCACTCGCTAAAGCCGGTTTTGGAGACTCACTCATTGAAGGTTTGCACATTCATTGCAAGCCACCGTCTTCTTCAATAGTGTCGACTGCACGACTTTCTTCGCCGCAAACATCTCCTGCTTGGTCTCAATTTCTTGCTGATTGGCTAGCTTCTGTTCGAATTGAATTATCTACCAATGCAAGTGGTTTTTTGGGTCGGCGATTCAAAAAGTTGGCTAATTCAGACGCTTTTTCTGAATTTTTATCGACGAAAGCTTCTCTTTGCGTGCTAGGAAGCTATGTCTGGCCAATTACGACTGAGATAGTGGATGAATTCACCTTTACAGGGGTTGATTTGGGAAGAATTGCAGAGATTTGCCAGAGAATGTTTCATTGGATCGCTCCATTAGTTTTACAAACATTTCGAAATCAGCTCTGGACAGGTTGTGTTACAAGAGAGTTGACTGGAAATACCATCTCCGGACTTGATCAATTATCATCCAGCATGCGTGATAAAAACCGAACAAAACCCTCAAAGACTAAAAGTGACAAATTAATGATCGAGAATGGCAACATCTCAAACTTCTTTGCTTCCCGAACCAAGAAATTCAGCTCTCCTGCAGTTGAATCACCTTCTATCAGCATGCCTTCACCTATTATATCAGTATGTGGTGAACGTCAGATTGCATCGACGGGATATATCAAAGAGGTACGATTGATATGTAATGTGCAAGCATATGTCGCTTTGGCAACGCAAGGATTGGATTTCGATTTGACCTTTGATGATGAGACAGCTCCTCCATCTTCGCAGATCACAACCACAACAAGTCCTCGCAAGAGAAAGCCCTTTGCAGATCCTGATGAAGAGTTACGACTGTGTATGGATATGAAGGTGATGGAAGAGAACAGTATTGCAGTCAGCTTATTGTCAGAATATCGAGGTAGACAAATTACTTCAAAGCAAAAGTCGCTGGAAAAAAAGACTGCAAAGACTGTTAATGGTCAAGATAGGATAGACTCTTTCTTTACCTCTAAAAAATTCAATGCTACTGCAGTTGTAATGTCAAGGTCATCTTCCCAAATTTCACCACAAAAGCGACCAGCGCCATTACTGCCAAGCACAAGCCAATCTTCCCTTTCTAGTGCCCCTTCAAGATCACCGTCACCACGTACAGAAAAGATATTTAATACGAAGACTACCAGAAAAAATAGCACTCCTCATCGAGTCACAGACAAAAACACAAAGCAGGTCATTCATAGACCAGAGTGGAATGAGAGCATTCTAAAAAGCTCCGACGACGAGGATGCTATGAATACATCTAGCGATCTTCCCAGCTTTTTCCCAATACGGAAGAAGTCAGTCAAATGTTCAAGTGAAGCAGGAGACACCAGTGTCGAATTCATTAAATCAATTAAAGCACCAATTAAGGGAAGAGTCAATGGAACAATTATCGTCTCTGACGATAGCGATCAAGATGATTAGATCATCTTCCGATACTTTTGATTTTCATCCTAATTGTTGAAATTGTTGTATTATTAGTACAATTGTATGATTAAAGTGACGCAATCTATCTATATACCTGCCAACCATGTACAGTCGCTCTAACCTCTTCACTACCTGCGTCATTAGGAAACATAGGCTGTGAAGCATAAATAAAGTTGTCAACATTGCCATCTTTCAAGAAGGCTACCCACTACTCACTGGCATCTTCCAAGTTCCAACCTCCCTACAGGTCCATCCTCTCTTCTCTGCTTCAACAAAGAACCCCATATCTCTGTCTGCCAAGTGTGGTCGATGATGTGTGAAAAACACTAGTGCTTGCGGCCTATCCGCGTTTGTCTCTGGCTTCCCTTTAGAAGCAGGCGGCAAACAAGCATTCATAGTGTCCAACATTGCACCATGAGCTTGATGATTAAAGATGAGATCCGAAAGAAGAAGAAGGTCAAAGTAGTCATGATGATTGCCTAAGTGAGTCTTTAATTTGCTCGGGTCAGAACCCCATATGAAGCCCTCTACTACACATCTATTCCTATCTTCCTCTGGAATGTTGTCATTTACATTGATTTGAAGATTATCAGTCAATTGAGCATCAGGATAATCCGTAGTCACCACCTTTGCAGCACCTAATTGGTAACATACTAGACTTGGTAACCCAGCAGCAGCTCCTAGCTCGAGTACTCTCTTTTCTTTGCAAAGCGATATATTTTCATTGCTGCATAGGTAATTGCTTAAAGTTGGTGAAGCATTCCAAAGATGATGAGCCCAGAGTGGATGAGAACCTACAAGGGTAAGTCGAATATTATGAAATGGATCAATAGGAAATTGATATGAAGCTTGTGTAGGTGGTGGAGTAGGTGGTCGAAAGTCTGCTGGTTCAGTGAAAAGTGAAAAATCTTCTGGTTCCGGTGAGCTGTCTTGCCCTCTTGGTTCCATCCTTGCAATTAGAAGAGCAGAACTAATGCTTGCTTAATTTTCTTCGCAGGCCATACTTTTTTTTTTCTCTTTGTGGAGACTATAGCGCGTATAACTTTTGTAGTAATCTGGAAGCAATTCTTTCCCTTATAAAATTTATTCTCTAAGATTCATTCGCTCAGTAATCAGTCTCTACTGTTGCTCGTCGTGTAGCGGGCAATTCCATGGCATCTTCCTCAAATTTGTCTTCATCAAAGTCAGTATTGTCAACTTCTTCACCTACAATCTCTACATCTAATCGAGCATTATCAGATCGTAGATTGTTCGTCTCAAATCTTTCTCCTCAAGTGACCGAACACGATCTTTTAGTATTGTTCAAACCTCATGGGGCAATTCGAAAGCTAGATTTGGTCTTCCATAGATCTGGTACTCTCAAGGGGAAGCCAAAAGGCTATGCATTTGTTGAATTGACAAACAAGGAAGAGGCTGAGAAAGCCAGATTAAAAGTGGAAGGTAGAAATGTAAAAGGTAGAGAAATTCGGGTCAGCTATGCCACCTTAGTGAGTAGTAAGATTCTATCATTTTTTTCTTCAATCTATCAAGCTCACATTCATCCTATTCTATAACACTCTTTACAGAACGAAGAATCTGATGCTGGCTTTGGACCAAATCGAAAAAGAAGAGTCGAGGATCCTAGTAAACCCACAACTCTGAGCCTGATGAAAAATCTAAAGCGCAATGATAGGTAAGGAGACCCAATGACACATTAAATGAGAAAGTTGCGCTGACACGAGCTTCATCCCATAGCACCGATGCTCGCATTGCTGCCATGGAAGCCAAGCTGTCAGCTCTTCAAAGGCGGACAGAGCAACCCGTACCATCGTCCAATACCAGCACACATTCCTCTTCATTACCATCCCGTCATACCTCTCTCCCTGCCAAGCCAAGATCGTAATCTTTCTAGATTCTTGCTATGCCTTTGATGCGCAGATACTATCCTTTCATAATTCTCACTGTAAACAAGTCCCTTATTTCGACATGCCTGCGTTACAATCATCTGTCGTGACTAGAGCTTCATCTTGTACCAATAAACATCTCTGTATACTCTGCACTTTTGTAGCTCATTATAATACTGTACTCATGCCAGAGTGAAAAGAGAAATTCCAGCAAACAAAAATTCTTTAGTGTATTGAGCATGATGAAGGGAAGGGAAGAGTTGAACAGGAAAATAAAGAGTAGAAATCACACGTGAACGAGATGCCCGAATTGCCTACCTAATACTTGATTCTTCGATAGGCCCGGTGTAGTAATTGAGCATTGCCTACTAGTAGTCTTACCATTAATAGACGTCGCTGTCAAAGACTATACCTTTCCTACTTCACTTTGATACCAGCATGTCATCTGCTACATCTGATTCATCTCCAACGTCTCAATTTGCACTCAGTAATCGAGAGCAAGACGAATTGACCAAGCAAACCAAAAAGGAAGCTTTGCAGAAGTGTGATGATGTAGTCAAGGGTGAGTTGCATTACCAGAGGATAGCAGCATAGAGTAGAGTAGACGACAAGGAGAACTGATCACAGACTGGTCTATTGTCTACTGTCGCACAGCATTTGCAGACTGCTCAACAGGGCGGACAGTAAGTGTTGCTTGGGCATGTCGTTCGCAATATAAGATACTTCAGAATTGCATGCAACAGTACACTTCAGAAGCAGCTATGTCTGAAAAGCGAAAGGAGTTTCTTAGAGAGAAGAGATCGTCATCGCAATAGGCAGTAGGTACCATCTTTAACAGATAAAGGCAAGGTCGATTTCAACACTCAAAAAAGAATATTGCAATATACCGCGACTTTAGCAAAATTTTATGTTGACCAAATCGACAAACTCTAGCTCATGCCTAAGGATACGCTTCAAGACCTGCATCGAGTCAGAAATACTACTCGAAGGACTCCAATATCGATTTCAAAAATGTGTTGATTTGAAACAAAAGGAATTGTATACATTGCAATGCTGTTCGACTATCTTCATCCAATCAAAGCCTGTCTCGCTTGTATTGCTTTTCGAACTTTTGGTTGACCGAGTAGAGCTTGGTGTTTGTACCAGGTTCAATCGATTGCCAAGGATGAGGGTTACCCTGTAAATTAAAAAAAAACTTAAATGAGCACCGAAAATAATTTCTTCCCAAGAAGACTTCTCTGCCTTTATACGCCATGCAAAGCTCACCTTGTGATCCCAAACGACGTCTGGCCCTCGTGCCAATCGACTGATGTACCAAGAAGCTCCTCCTACAGCAGCGGCAGTAATGACATAAATAGGCAAAACTTCAACCGAGTACCTGTGTATATGCGAACAAGAAGAAAATCAAGGAAATTAGTTTGAAAGGTTCAATCAGTCAAAGAAAGCACAGGTTGACTTTTCCCCTCCAGCAAGCCGAGAGTTCCAAATTGCTATTTAATCCGATGATACTCACCAGTTCTTCATCAAAGCACGAAATTTGGACATGCTGGGCAATCTTTTATTGCTTGATTGATACCCTAAAGCTGGTTGAGTAGAAGTGAGAATTGAGAAAGTTGACTGCTGGGTCTCTTTCTATTGGGCGCCGGCATTTACCGGGCCACGTGTCGAAGGAATACTAAAAAACGCGAGCGAGACATATAATTCTCTTTCCTATTCAGCCATATCTATCTATATTTAACGATGGAACGTAGAAGTAAAGTTCATTGGTACTTAAGGATAAATAAGAAGTCAAGGTGTGAAAATCCTCTTCTTCTTTCTATCAACATCAAAAATGATTCTATCAATATCAAAATTGAATGAGGCTGAGAACAAGGCAGAGACTCGATACGATAAGTTTTGAAGTGTTGAGCAACAGGCTAGTTCCCTGTGATATCTGGCTTGCCTCGCAATTCCGTCGAGCGCTTCACGCGATATATACTAATTAGCTTGGCTGAATTATTGGGCAGTGAATTTACACCTTTTGAGTCGTTCAAGAAAGGAAACAGGACTTCCGAGACACATGAGATACCGATACGATGAAAATGTCCACAGGCTTTGGTCAAGATCATGCGGTCGCTGAGGATAGAGTCTATGTAATTTTTTTTTACTTCCGTTAAGCCACATATAAGGGCCTGTGATGACAAAAGCGGGCTCCATCATTACCTTTTGGAGTCCGATCCTAGAGCCGCAATTAGCAAGTTTATTTCTCTGATCAAACGAATTTGTCTCTTCTCTTCTCTCGCTAAAAATTCAGAAAAGGAAAGGATATCTTGAACAGCAAGCATGACTCTTACTAGGATAGATCTGATTGTAGGCGGTCTAAACATAATTGCAGGTCTGGCTAGCATCAGCGCTGCAGCTAGCAATTGCTTCATATTCAGTCAGTATGCTACAAATGAAAAGCTAGCCATCTCGCCGCTAATAATTTTCTTCTCTTTTCTTCTTGTGACAGGTTTTTCGTATCGCCTTGTTGGATTAGTTGTCATTCTAATCGCATCAGGAGCAACATTTATCCTATTCGAGCTATTTCCTCGACCAGCCTTCCTAAGGCGGCACCTTTCTCACTTGACCACTTTTCAAGGTAGAACTGTTCATTATTTATTCTTGACCCTATTGGCAAGCGATAATGTAAAAGGAGTAAAATTGAGCAACATCTTCTTGCTTTGGTCATGGATCAGCGGTGGTTGTTTAGCTATTCTTACAATCATCTTTGCTTTATTGGGGGGATACCATTTGGTTTGTAATAAAAAGCTGTTACTACCAAATAGCATGAAGAGGAGAACAAAAGGTAATCAACATGAAATACTTATAAACAACAATCAAGATACTCTAGAACTCGAAAAGGCTAGCGGATCGAGGAAGGAAGACAGCCCGTATAGAGAGAGAACGGTATCCTATACTTCCATATCATCACCAACGTGCGATCCATTTGAAACAGAGCATTTTCATCATACTTCTCCCATGCTAAGCTATTCTCAACATCAGCATCAATTTAATCCTTCAATGTCAATAAATCCTATTCTATCTAGTCCTCCTCCAAGCGACACCAATCATTGCTTTACCCCCCTTCGCTCTTCTGGCTCAAAATTTGAAGAGCAGCTTGATTCGCCTAGTTCTTCTTCTCCATTTGGAACAAAAGTATCTTCTTCCAAATCAGGTCAAGGCAGAAGATCAAGGCCTAGTACTTCCACTTCCGTCAAATCAGTAAAGCGAAATGTTTTAGGAATATATCAATCAAACCAATCCGTCGTCACTGGGCCAAGACCCAAGAGTGCAGGTTCCACTGTTCGATATGAAACCACTCAAGAACGTCTAAACAATCACGAAGGAGGAGGAGGAGGAGGAGGAGGAGGAGGAGGAGGAGGAGGAGAAGATTGGAACTCTATTAGACAACATCTAGATTCAGAAGCAAGTTCTTTTCATCGGCAGTTGGAGTGTGAGCCACTAAGTCAAAGCAAAGAGAGATTGGACAATATTAGCAGCAACAACAACAACAACAACAGACAAAAGCTAAATAATACAATATCTTCCCGGATTCGTAAAAAGGTCTATGTTCCTTCTATTGGTACATTTGACCTTTCAAGTGGTAGTGAATCTGAAGGAGAAGACAACGTTCACGACGTTGATTCGATTGACAATAAAGAGATTGACGAGGCAAGTGTTTATAGTCTAGACTCTGACTGTGATGTAACAACAATAAACAAGACAAGTGTGAAGATGGGAAGAAAGTTGACTAGAAAAGAAACAATGAAGCACAAAGGAAAGCTCAATCGTGGAATTCAGCGTGCCTTGAGTCAACATGGTTTGTCAAAAATCTCTTCTGAATAAGAAAGACGCTCCTACTTGTGTACCAATATTATAGCGCCCGACTCTACAACACAATATAATACAATACATTGATTCTCTCATATTTATGATGTTGATGTTGCAAAAGTTGTTTCCAAGAAAAGGAAAGAGACGAAAGATGTATGGACCTAAACTGGCTCGTAAGCTCCCCTGCTGGAACCTTGACCAGAAACAGTAGAATAGATGTGTTTGCCCATATCTTTGGCTATATAAGGTGCTTCTCGCCTGAAATCAAATCAAAATGAGTACAGGGCATGAATTCCTTTGTCCAATCTTACTCACCAAAAATCCTTGTTTGGAAGTTCAATGACACCATACTCGTTGTAATTGCGCCAGAATCCAATGGCAAAGTATGCGAGACCACCGATGAATATTCTAACGTAACATGGGGAAAGAAAAAATAAGCTTAGTCCCTCTTTGAAGGCTTGAGATAAATACTTACAAAAAGAAGAACCAAGAAAAGAAGCCCCAACCTCCAGAACTGCTGGATGAACCTGTTCCCTTCTTTGTATCATCACTACTACCATCGTTCTCTCCCTTTTCTCCACCTGGGAAAGACTGTGCACATGCATATGGAGTGACCCATACAAGCTTTAGCTTCCCATCTTCCTTATCATAACTTTTAAAGTCCGGCTTGTTGTCCTGCATGTAGAAAGGGTAGACCTTGCGGTTGAGCTCATAAACCTTGAAATAGCTCGATGGACTCACCTTGGCAGCATTATGATCACACTTGAAATCAATCTCGGTCTTTTGAGTCCGTTGAGCATATAGTGAACCATGAAGTTCCAGCTCAAGAGCTCCTAAAATCATCCATCTGTTAGCAGAGTATAGGATAGCCATTCAAACAGCGTCTGCCTACTTACTTTCTGATCCTTCCAATCGCTCACCCAGCTCAGCACTCCAAGACCAATCTCCACTCTCTGATCCACCAGTAGCAATCACTTGAGTGAGACGATCTGATTCCCCACTCTTCATATTTGTGACTTTCATACAGATTCTTGTCCCTGTTGGACATTGGTCTGGTGCAGGAAGTCCGGGTTGTTTCTCAAGACTCTCGCACAAACTAATGCTGATATCTGTCTTTGTCGTTGTAGGAGGCGTTTGCTCTATATTTTCAATTGTGACTGAAGCTGGTAAGCTGGAAAGATCACTAGGTAGAGGGAGGACGTGAGAATAAGCAAGAAGCTCTGAGAATCCATTTCTATAGGCATGAGCTTACAAAGTGAATCCACCTGCTTTGACATGTTTACAGTCGAAAGGTGTAATAGCTGCAGATGAATAATGATTGCCCAATACCCCTTGCGTCCAGCTGAGCAGCAAAAGCTGTAAGACAACTAGGAGCATGGTCGTGATAAGCCTTTGCCGTTGTTACAGTAAATCTGTACTTAGAGACCTTTGTGCCTTGCTGCTCGTTGCCTGTATAGAATAGTCCCTAAATATTTATGGCCGAATTGGATTGTATTGCGATGTTTTGCGGTATCGCATCTAGATTCGATTAAATAGAGCTTGTTTCTTTAGAAAGGAGCCAAGAAAATCTACCGGTAACGGTAAACCTTTTTTTTTTCTGCCAAACACGTGAGTGATGCCCTACCGGTATAAGAACAATTTTGGCTTGGGTAAGGAAGGTTTGTAGATAGAACCACTCATTAGAACAACTTAGATCGATCGTCCTTGCAGCAGTAATAATAATCGCTATAAAAAAAAGGAGTCTGAGATACAGACCAGAAGACCAAATCAGTCAATTTTGTGCAACTAAGGGAAAGTCGCCCATTATGGCTAGTCAGGTCAAATTCCCAAAGAAGGATGAAGAGTTACAACAAGTAAAGTATAATCCAGATGGGACACCAATAGAGAGTTCCAAGCACAAGTTCTGGAGGAAGATGAAAGAACAACCAATGGTACCAATTGGTGAGTAAAAGTTTTGCAAATGACTACAAGGTGGTGGTGATCTCTGAACTCATTGGTGATTTTTTATTACATATTCTTTTAGGGTCGTTACTCACATGTGGAGCTCTAATAGTTGCCTCCCATCATCTAAGAACAGGAAATAGGGCTCAATTTCAAAGAGCATTACGATGGAGAGTTGGGCTTCAAGGTCTAACAGTAGTGGCAGCAGTAGCAGGAACATTCTATTTAGGAAGTGGCTCTCCAGCACCTAGCTTACCAGAAACTTCACAAATTGCAACAATTCCAGGTCGACCTGCAACTGTACATCAAACTCAGAAAGCAGAAGAGAGGAGGGAAGCAGAAAGAGCACAACTCAGGGAAAGACTTCGGGAAGCTGAAATCAAGACTGAATTAGAGCAAAAGAAGAAAGCTGAAGAAGCTCTACTGAGACCAGGCGGAGAAGGTCAAAGGACCAGGCCGATTATTGGTAAAGATGGCAGAGGAAGGTCTTCTGCTAGTAGTGCTTAAATGTCAATTGCATGGTATTTTTACAAATGTTTGGATATGTTTGTGCATTTCTAAGTGTGCGTATGAGAAAGAAAAAAAAATCATCGTGCTTGAGCTAAATAACGGTTAGAATCTCTAGGCCAGTCACCAAAGTAATCTCCTGAATGCAGATGCAAACGAGGACTATGCCGGAGTTGAAGAGATGAAAGAGCGGGACTAGACAGTATGGAGGCATCTTCCCAAGGCGAACCTTGCCTTGAATCTTGAAAGGAGACACAAGAGATTGATCGCGACATATTGCTACCTCCCACTGCTAAAGAAGGAATTTGTTGTGCAAGGAATGGATCGCCACCTTGTAGAGGTCGGCTTTGATTTGAGAGGAAGCGATTGTATAGTGACGTACTGCGACTTTTAGCATTACTTGAAGAAGCTGTCCTTCTCATTTGAGTGTCATCGTGCAGACTAGGAGAGAATTGAAGACTAGCTTTCAATGTTTCTGGTGTTAAAAGTTCTCTTCTGATCCTTTTCATACTAGACGTCGAAGCAAACCCCAAAAGGTTATCTTCAGTAGTGGAAGAAGAGAAAGATCTTTTTAATGCCGGAGAGCTAGAAGATCCAGCGCTGTTTGCCCTCCTTAGTCGAACAGGTGATCGAAGGCGAGGTGACTTTCTCAATTGACCTTGTTGATTTGATGATGACTTTGATGTAAACTTGTCTTCTAAATTTTTACTTTTTCGTGCCTGTCCACTAAAATCTATAAGCTTAGCAACACTTTCAATCTTGCCTTTGCTGTCCTTGTCTAATAACTTTGCTCTACTACTATGCGATCGCAGTTTTCGATCGGGAGCACCTGGTACACCATTAAAATACTCCATATGACCAATAGAACTTGATGGGTCATTTACGGGTGTGCTTGGTCCACCACGCGCGTTGGATGGAGTCGCGCTCTCGCGACTTGGCGTCTTTGGAAGGTTCATTGCTGGTGGGGTTTTTGGCAAGAAGGGCCGACAAGATTGATACCGCAATTCAAGAAAGGAGAGTATGGCGGGAAAGTAAGTCAAAGAGTGGACTTGTTTAGGTGAGGACTTGAGGTAGGCTCGAAAGTAGATAAGAAAAACTCTTTTCGATCGTTCCGGTTGTGTGTGCTTAGGAGAGAAGATATAGATGGAAATAAGAATGTAAGGAAAAAAATTAAAGGGGGGAAATCGATTAATTACCTGCTTCACCTCCCTAATTACCATACATTGGTGATTAAAGTTCAATTTAAAATCTTCTAATTAATTGTTAGGCCATGTGGTTAAAGATATATATTCTCGCTCGGGCCAGATTTTCTCCACATTGTTAAAAAAAATTACCCAAGCACCGATAAAAAGAGAGAGAAAGACAATGGTCATAATAATTGGGGTCCAACTCGGAAGAAGAAAGGAGAAGGGAAAAGGAAAATAAAAATAAAAGCAAAAGCAAAAGCAAAAAGAAAATTCTCAATTCTCATTGACGTTGAACCATCATGTCATTGTTTAATCCTACCCCCACGCCTAGCCCTCTTGGAAGATATCGATTATTGAGTCCACAATGCGGAGTCAGAATTAGTCCACTGTGTTTGGTGAGGCAGAAGAGAGAGAGAGAGAAAAGGAAAAAAAAAAAAAAAAACAATGGAAAGCTGAATCATTGAATCCTACGCATGCAGGGTGCAATGTCGCTCGGTGAAGCTTGGAAAGACAATACCATGATCAGTGCTGGTCTTGATAAAAAAGGTGAGAATGAAACACAATGTCATTCTTCCCTCCCCCCTTTTTAATTTTGTTTTGGGTAGCTAAAAAAGAAGCATGAACCCTTCTAAATGCTTTTTCAATTGCTATTACAGGTTCATTTGCTTTACTAGATTACTTTTATGAACAGGGTGGTAACTTTATTGACACTGCAAATAGCTACCAACGTAATGAATCAGAAGAATTTGTGGGTGAATGGATAGAGTCTCGCAAAATTAGAGATGAAATTGTATTAGCAACAAAGTATTCAATTTTGTGGAAAGATGTCAAACAAGGTACTACACATCCTATCAATTTTTCAGGTAATTCAGCAAAAAGTCTAAAAGTATCATTGGAAGGATCGTTAAAGAAGTTGAGAACAGATTATGTTGATATTTTATATGTGCATATTTGGGATTATACGACAAGTATTCCTGAATTGATGCAAGCTCTTAATAGAGAGGTACAAGCAGGAAGAGTTTTATATTTAGGAGCATCCGATATGCCTGCTTGGGTTGTAGTAAAAGCCAATATGTATGCTCGTCAACATGGTATGGCTGAATTTGTCGTTTATCAAGGTCTTTGGAATGTCATTAAGCGAGATATGGAACAAGAAATTATTCCAATGTGTCGTGATATGGGATTAGGAGTTGCTCCTTGGGGAAGTCTTGGACAAGGTAGACTTCGTACAAAGGAACAAGTAGAAGAGAGAGAAAAAGAAATGGGAAGCAAGATTCGAATGGGAAAACAAAATCAAGATGAAATTAAAATGGCAGAAGTATTAAATAAAATGGGAAAAGAAGAATTTAATGGTGCTAGTATTACTCAAATGGCATTAGCTTATTGTTTTACAAAGTCACCTTATACTAGCCCAATCGTTGGGGGTACAAAAATTTCTCATTTGGAAGACAATATTAAAGCTATCGGCATTACTCTTAGTCTGGATCAATTAAAACGTATAGAAGATACAGTTCCAATGAATCCCATCTTTCCTCACTTTGTCTTGGGACCAGATCCTCATTTAACTGGATCTTATGCAGAGGGAAATGAACTTTTCAATGCAGGTGGTGTGATTGATTTTGCTATTAATCACCAGCCTGCCAATGTTAAGAATGGATTGCCAAGTCAAAAATAAGAATAGGGCGCCATGTAGAAAAGACAATTTTGTCAATGTTGAAAGGAAGATGAATATGATTCGCGCGTAAATTATAATGTGTTAGTTGTTGTTTAAATGTAGGGTTTATCAGTGTTTGGTGTTCATATATCGCGCGATAAGTGGTGGAGGCCGAATCTTTCTTCGTTTTTCTATTTTTCTTATTTTCTTTTTAAAAAAATAAGTTCAACTCTGATTTTTGACGTGAGTGATTTCGTAAGTCACAAATTTGACCGGGTCAACTCTTCTTTCTCATCACTCACATTTGCCATTATGAGCTGCTGCGGAAATTACTCATCTGATAATAATCGTATCATCAGACCTCTACAGCAATGTCACATCAACCATGTCTCTGACCTATTATTGAATGTTTCCATGCACCCATGTTCACCAGCTAATATTGACTTTTTTCGAATAGAATCAACATGTGAAGTAGTAGGATTATTTGAAGATGGCAAGAACATCGAAGAACAACAACCTTTAGCAATGGCGACTCTACTATTTGATGGACACAAAAATTATCTTAGCTTATTGATTGTAAATCAAGATTATCGAAAGCAAGGAATTGGAAAGATGATGGTACAATGGGCTATTGAGAAGAGTGAAAAGACGGAATCAAAACCACTCAAGCTTTGGTTGGTAGCTTCTCAATTGGGTTCACCTGTGTATAAAAAGTTGGGTTTTGAACTAATTGGATATACCAGCATGTTTCAGCTCAAAGGATTAGGCAAATTTGATGAAAAGAAAGAGGAAAAGCCAGCATGTCAGGTAAGCTCCCACTTTGTAGAGGATCTAGGTACAATGCATAATGGAAAATCTCTCTGGGCTCAAGCAGTAATTATGGTTTCTGATGCAACACTTTCAATACCTAGGACATCACGAATTACCTCCTTAGTACAAAAGTGTACTGCTCATCTCCTATACGATGATTCAGATAATACAGCTCCTCCAAAATTACTGGCGTGGTGTGCAGTACGACCGTTTTCAAAAACAGGAAGAGTGATTGGTCCTGTAATTGGATCATCTTTGGAGAGTGTTGTGAAGTTGATCAAGGCAGTGCCATCCCGACAATTCAAAATTGAAGAGGAAGCAAATAATCATCTTGCCAAAGGAGGAAAGGAAGAAAGTTCATTTTACATACATACTGATGGTGAAAGTGGGCAGGACGAAGAATTGAAACAATTCCTTGAAGCAATTGGATGGGAGAAGCAAATGACGTTGGAATTGTTAGAAAAGGATCTAGGAGAGGGAAAAGTAGAGGAAAAATCAAATCGACTTATTAAACAGTATGCAATGTCTGATTGGTCACAAGGTTAATTGTAGAGTCGTACAAATAAGAAATTAGACTCACTTGTATTTGTACAGTGTCAAATGTAGATGGAATTATGATTGCGACTTCATTCTGGTAGATGTGTGCAGGTGTGTGTATATATGTGTCTGTGATAAAAGCATACTACCTATACAAGATTAACATGCAATACAGAACTTCTTGACTATCTTCCTCCTTCCCTCCCATGATTATGATACGCAAGTACTTTACCCTCTTGGCGTCTTATCAGCATGATTGCAAAATCTGCTTGTCGACGTTTATTCTTTGGTTCAAAGTTTGCCATCTTAAACACTGACCAAGCAAACGCTCTTACTGAACGTGTTCTCCCAAGATGATCCTACAAAATTATCTCAAAAAGGTCGCAGCGTTTCACTTCGAGATTTTGATTTCTTTTTAGAATGGAAAGTGTATGGTCATTGTATCATGGCTTTCTTGACATCGATAATGTTTCAGCCAATCAATACCTATGCTCCATCCATCATCAAATCATTAGGGTACAAAGGATACAGTGCAAATGGTCTTAATAGCGTTGGTAGTATACTCTCTCTTTGCATCTCCATCTCTCTTGCTTGGAGTAGTGATCGAAGGAGAGAAAGAGGTTTCCACATTATGGCTGGCTTTATTATCTCTGCTATTGGTTTGCTCTGGCTAGCACTGGCTCCCGACTCAACAGCAAGAGGTGTATTGTATGCTGGAGTCATTGTAACGCAAGGTGGAATGGGTAGTGTTCAGGGTATCAATGCAGCCTGGCTCTCAAGCACAATCCAAGAAAGACAAAGACCTCTAGCTTTGGGAGCTTATGTGATGAGTATTCAATTAGCCAGTTTTGTTGGTTCTAACCTGTTCCGAACTCAAGATGCTTCACAACATAAGAGAGGTCTTCTGATTTGTGCTGGTTGTGTCTTGGGTGGTATTGCCGTAATAGCTCTTTGGAAATTCCTATACTGGTACACAGAAAAGAACTCTATAGCCAATGAAACAGAAGCTTCAAGCGAATCAACGCATCGAGACGACATGGAGAGCAAAGCATAAAGTCTGTAGGGCTATTATAATTTGTAAATTTACTTTTTATTTTTATTCCCAAAGACTGCCATCTCCTGCAGATCCAGTCTTGACACCTCCTTTACTAGTCTTTCCCTTAATCTTGCCACCTTTTGTACCTGCTTGACTCTTGTACCACTCTCTCATCTCTGTTTTGGAATATCCGACACTTTCTTGATTATTCCACTCTTCTTCTCTCATCTCTTTAGACGTCTTTATCCCCTCATCTCTAAGTCTTTGACTTCTACTTGGTGTAGTTGTTCCACTACCTGGTAAACTTTCCAATCTTTGAGCTTCTCTTGCTTCCATTCGCTTCTGTTTTGCATAATGAGACTTCCAATCAATCTTACTCTCTCTTCGAGTCCACTTTGCACCAACACTAGCATCTGTATATGAAAGTTCTTCTTGCAAAGTGGAAGAATGACATTTCTTATACCAGCAATAGTTTAGAGTGGCACTACGCCTATACCGCTTGTTCACCAACGATAGCGAAATGAGTGAAGAAATTGGCAGCGATAAAAAGATTCTCTGCGAAATCTCTCGTGGAAATGTACGAAGAGGATCCGTTTTACTCTTTTTATTGACATTTGAAGCAGAAATCGATGTTTGACTCAATGCAGAGCGCTTGCCTCTGCTGCTAAGTCCTGGTGAAGAAGGTCGACTAATATGAGGTGTGCCAGGTACAGTTCCCGGTAGAGATTGTACACCTAAATAGAAGAAATGACAACATGTAAATCTATCAGAACTTTGATGATTACTTCATCTTGTATTCTCCACTGTCGACTTACCAACAAGCTCATCATCGCTAGGGATGCCTGAATCTTCTACACTTTCCCAATCCTCCAAGCCTTGACTGTTTGCAGAGGCAGGTGCTGAAGGTGGTCCCATTGATGAATTCCGTTTGTCCGAGACTGATTCACTACTATCGCCTCCCAAAGTAGCTTGAGCAAGTCTGGATGCTAAAACATTTTGTAAGAGTGACGACATTATTAAGGCAAATGATGGAGATATGTAGTAGTAACCATTTTTCAGGTTGCGCGTTCAAGGCACGCTTATGTAAGGTGTTATCAATACATGTGGGGGAGTGTGTATTCAGTAGGTAGCCAAGATTGAATAGAAACAAGGAGCGGAAAGTGCAGTGCCTTGCGAGAGAGGCGATCAACACTGCTTCATTGAAAGGTGCTGCTTGAATGTGCACTCGGTCTCCACCGTCAAGTCGCATCGACATGCATAGATTACAAAGCTGTAGATGAAGTACATTGTAAGCCAAAGGTCTTGTGTCTACATCTAAGCTCAACCAACTCACAGGCTAAGTGAATAGCTTCAAAATGAATTGCGTAGAAGAGAAAGTTGAAAAGCATATCAAAGAGATCGTTCACGTTGATAGGTCTGAAGGTTGAGTAGAGTGCGTATCTTTCATTACAGTTGCCTACAGGTTGAGTAGAGTGAGGATGCGTCAGAGACATATTTGATAGTGATAAAGGTACTCCTGCGTACGCTCTGATGTCTTTCTTGCTTGTCCATATCTACCACCAAGAATTTTTATGAGTATCAAGTATGTCAAAGTAACTAACCACTCAGTACTCACCCATCTTTGCCGAAAGGGAAGGGTGAGAAGGACCAGCCTGGGGGAGAAGGAAAGAAAGGGGTGGCTGCGTCGAAATTCAGACTTTATGTAATGGCAATTACACTTGACGAAAGAGAACTTGAATGGCTGTATAGGTGAGTGAATGTTAGTATCTGTTCTCAAAAATGTACGGCGAGAAGTTACTCACTAAATGTCTTCAAATCTGGATCCCAGTGACTCCATGTTCCTGGCTCATCTTTAATTTTGGAACCAGGCATATTACTGAACAGTACTCCCTGGTTACGATCAATCTCATGAGACTGTAGTTTAAAGGCGATTGTCTCATAAGGCTCAGCAGCGACCTGGAGGAAAAAAAAAAAGTTATTGTCAATATGAGAATGATGCGAGGCAGATAATTCCTGTATTACTCACCACCAAATATTGCCAAGCTCTATTTTGCATTTCAACGTGTTGCTCAAAGCTACTCATGAATCGATGAAGCGGCTTGACTCCTTCCTTGATCTCCGGCAAGCTGACTTGGAAAAGCATTCCCATCCTTCCTCCCCAATCTCCTCCCTCATCTTCCAGTAGAGGCTCTCGGATTTTAGTGATTTTGTATCCTGGTCTACCTATTTTGACAAATTTTTTCTTCTCTACTTCCATTGCACTACCTCCAGCTGTAAGCAGCCTTTGGGCATCTACATAGCTAGTCGATTGCTTGGCTTCTCTTGCTGCTCTTCTACCCAGATTCGTTTGATGCTTTTTGCCTTGCGTATGCGCCAAATAGGAACCTTCATTTGTATGAAGTGTCAAGCACAACCGACACTCTATAGAACCGAGATGATTTCGCAGAATGTATGGGTCCTGTAGATATAAGTATTCGGTGTTAGAATGGTACCAAATAGGGCAGACTTTTTCATAGTTGTCTCTCTACTCACCTTGCTGATATCAATCGTCTCCAATGCTAACTTTCGCAGCCGCTCCCTTCGATCTACATTAGCTTCACTTGCACCCGCTACGCCAGCACCCTTGTTTCCCGCCCTATTCTGGTAATCTGTGAGTAGAATACGAATTAGACAGCATGATCCATAGCACCAAAAATTCATGACTCACCCATACTGAACGGATGGGAGTGATTCGCAATGAAGGTAAAAGGCGCAAGTGACAAGAAAATGAACAGGACCATCTCTCACGTGGCTCGGTCTAACCGGCCGAAGAAGCAGGCAAAACTTCAAGGTCCGGTCGGGGGTCCCAATTTAAACGTCACGAAAAATTTGTCATGAAACAACACGCTAAAAAACTGATCAGTATAATTAACCGCCTAAAACATATTAACCATATGACCTTCTCAACCCTCAAGTGCGGTCTCTCTCTCACTCTCTTCTTTACTTATTCATTCATCAACCAACTCGATCCTCAGCATGGCAGGTAACACCTGTACTTTACCGGATCAAAATGAAGGTATCGAAACACAATCAAATTCAACACTGAGGGAAGAATGTGGCGATACTGTTGAAGGGGATGTTGAAAAGCAGAATCGAGCAAGTCAACATCTTCAACATCATCACAATCAACCAGTAAAGCATGAAGAAGTTGTAGATAATAGCGAAGGAGCTAACATGGTTGAAAGGGAGGCAGCAGAGGCTAGTGACTTTCCTGAAGGTGGATTGGAAGCATGGGGTTGTGTTGTGGGCACATTTATTGTCATGGTGAGTACCTTTTCACCATACTTCGTCGTCGCTATTGCTTTGAGAACGACGAGTTGAGGAATCAACAGATACTTATAATAAAAAATATCTGCAGGCATTCTCATTTGGATACTTGAACGCCTTTGGCCTATTTGAAGAATTCTACACTCAAAACTTTCTACAAGATTACTCTCAGAGTGACATTGCTTGGATTGGAGCAATGCAATACTTTTTCATCTTTGGTGTAGGGATATTTGCTGGAAGAGCATTTGACCTTGGATTATTTAAGCCCATGATGGCATTTGCTATTCTTCTTACCACATTGTGAGTGTGATATCTAATATCTAAAATTGTAATGTCAAGTTGACGCCCAAAGAATTATTGATTGTATGCAGTTGCCAAATGATGCTCTCACTCTGCACTACATACTATCAAATCTTTCTTGCTCAAGGAGTAGGATTAGGAATATCATTTGGACTGCTCTTCAACTTGGCAGTAAGCGTTCCTACACATTGGTTTATGAGGAGGAGAGCAACTGCACTCGGAATACAAGCTGCTGGTTCTTCTATTGGTGGAGTTATATTTCCCATACTTATTCGAAAATTACTTCCAGAAATAGGGTTTGGTTGGACAATGAGATTGATTGGTTTTGGTTGCATAATCTTCCTTGTTCCTTCATGGTTTATCATGAAAACTCGACTTGCCCCCGTTCAAGAAATTCGAAATGGAGGATGGAAAAAAGTAAAATGGGTAGATTTAACTGCATTTAAACAGTGGAGCTATAACTTTTTTATTGCAAGCAGTACACTCTGTTTATTCGGTCTTTATACTCCCTTTGTCTACATGGATACTTTTTCAGCGTTTTATCATATCCCAGCAGATGGATATTGGTTAAGCATCATGAATGCAGCTTCAGTCTTTGGTAGAATTATTCCCGGTATCATTGCAGATCGATTTGGTCGTATCAACACAATTGTTCCTCATACAGCATTAGCCGCCATTTTTCTTTTCATCTTTCCCCTCTTTACTAACGTGAGCAGAAAAAAAGAGAAGGCGGGAAAATTAACTTTGCTGACTGACAATTTCTACCTTTTTTTTTTTTTTTTCATTTGGCAGTTATCAATGATTGCATTCACCATCATTTATGGCTACTGTTCCGGTTGCTTTGTTAGCTTGATTGCTCCTTGTGCTGCTCAATTAGGACCTACGAATACAGCTGGAACTAGATTGGGTATGATGTTTGCCATCATGTCATTTGGTGGTGTGAGTAGCAATTTCTCTTCTCTCTCTGTCTTTGTGTGTGTGTGTATGTGGCTGTCAATGTATTGTTACTCACACATGATATTACTTTTCCTTGCACTTTTCCAGCTTCTCGGTACTCCAATCTCTGGCTTCATTCTTGGTGATAGAACACCTTTAAATTGGTGGGCTACCGCTGGTTATTCAGCTGGTTGTGTTACTGTCAGTGTCATTTTGCAAGTTATTGCTCGTCAATTTGCAATCAAAGGAAGTCTACGTGGAAAGATTTAAAGGATATGCATTCGGACCCTTTTCAATTGCACCAGCATACCTCATTTTCATTATCCTTTATCATTCTCATCAGCGGCATCTTTGTATCTTTAGTCGTTACATCGCACAGCATAAATAATTTTCTCGATAAGGCACTCAATGTATATAAGAATAATAGGATGTGATGTACTTTTAAAAGATGAAATTGCTGGTTACAGTGGTGATGTGGAATTATTGCGTCATGTTATATTACAAAATAGAGAGATGGGGTTTGGACAGAATGCTGCTAGTATGTTGAAAAAATTAATTGAGTTTGACTCCAGCGCCAGTAAGAATTCCCTGTAAGACTCCCATATTCTGTAGGCGTGCAAGATCATCTGATCCTCCAATCAATTCTTCCTTGACAAATATGGTCGGGAACTAGCCGCAGACAAAAAAATCAATCATTAGTTCTAGGTTAAGGTAGATAAATATCTCTCCTCCTCACCAAAAAAAAAAAAAAAAAAAAAAAAAAAAAAAAACTCACAGTGGTATGGCCTGATAGTTCGCGTAATCCCTCTTGTAAACTACGAGCGTCTTCTCGCAGATCGACTTCGTACACATCAAATTGTGCGCCCATCTTGGTCAGCATATCTTTTGCTTTTCTCGAGTAGGGGCAGTAGGACTTGCTAAAGACAGTCAAGGGAGATTGCGAACGATGTTTGCTGAGCCAATTTGGATACGAGTCTAGATACTACATGCATGTAGTGGCAGTGAGAATTGAACATAAAATTCCGTTTAGTCTATCATGACTTACCATTTTTTCATCATCTGCATCATTCCTTTGTAGTTTCTTAAGTGATGTGAGAAACTTCGCCGATGTTGTTGGTATTAATTCTTCACTGCGTTGTACTTTGAGCTCCGGAACTCGGAAAGCTTTATCCTTCATGGCTGTCAAGAAAAGTAGAATATGATCTGTATGAGTGGGTGTACCTCTCGGTTGATGATCATCAACGCCTGGTATGCTTGGCGTTGGTAGTGGAATCTTCATTTCTTCTGCCAATTGAATTAAAGCAGCTGTTGGTTTGTACTGACTGTTTACCACAGAAGTTGCTGAATTGGTATCAGGGGTGTTGCCTGATGTAGGATTATTCTGAGCAACTGCTACAAGAGCTGAAGATGATACATCTAGTGCCGTTGTCGTCTGTGTATTTTGGTATATTTCTGCCACCTGCTCAGATGCAGGCCTCATGCTATCTTTAACCCACTTCCATGAGCTTGATGACTGCAAAGTGTCGATTTGATTAGTCGAATAAAGCAAGAATACTATGGCAAAAATCAAGAGAGTAACAACCATGAGTTTGCGTCTTCGTTGTGGTATAGCAAAGCCGGACGTTACAGTGTTGGAAGCTGTGCGACCTTTCTCTACATCGTATGCTAGCATTTTTGGTGAGGCAGACATTATAAAGCTTTACCAGTGAAAGTCAGAGAATACTTTTCTTACTTTGTTTGGGAAAGTAAGGAAAAAAAAGATTGCTGTTTTGTAACAGGGAAGGAAAGCGGTGATGGAGGCGCAGAAGAAGTAAGGGTCAAGGAATTGGGAGATTATTTAAAGGTAGGACCCCTTTACGCATGATTGATTTTCGAGAAATATCATTTACCTAGCCTCTTACTTCGGGGTTAAAGCGCGTTGTTGCATCGAAGTTGAAGTCCACGTGAGTATCTGAACAATCGAAAGATTGAATTCTCTAGTTATAACTTCTAAATTATACCCACCATCATCAAAATGTCTCAAGAGTCGGGGGTGGGATCATCGCAAGCCCAGCAAAGTCATTCATGGGTGAGTTTTGTGCACATTATTGTTTGTTGTTGCTGTCAATTCTGATATTTATGGGTTTTTCCGATCGCTTGCATACAGACGGAGCATAGAAATGCTCAAGGTCGAGTGTACTGGTATCATCAGATTGAAAAGAGAAGTGTATGGGAAAAACCGACTGAGCTAAAGACAGCAAGAGAGGTGAGACCATACAAAATTTCAATACGTCTAATAGCTACTTACTGATGCATTGCTACATCGCTACAGAGAGCCATTGACTCTACACCTTGGAAAGAATACCAAAGCGGAGAACGTAAATACTATGTACACTCAGTCACAAAGGAAAGTAGTTGGAGTGTGCCTAAAGAGCTCAGAGGTAAGTCAGAATTACGTTTAGGGATTTCTCAACTCAAAATTTTACTAAAGTAATTATAACCTCTACAGATCTTTTCGATACTATTCCGGATGAGGCGAGTCCAGCGCCAGGAACACCGGGCCAAGGAGGGGGAATACAAAGTCCAGCTCCAACAACAGCAATGAATTCAGTCATGTCGCCTGGAGGTGCGCCTCAACGTCCCATGTATACAGGTCCTCCTCCGGGTTTTGCTTCATCGGTCCCAAACAATTTAGGCTCTTCATCGCCGATGGCTGGCCAAATTGGTACTCAACCTCAATCTAGCTTTGCTCCACCTTCGATGACTCCTGCAGCACCGAGAAACCATGTTCAACCATCTCCATCAAGCTCAGGGGGAGAAGAGTCATTTATGCACCTCTTAAAGGAGAAGAGAATAGATCAGAATTGGACTTGGGAACAGACCATGAGGGAGATTATTACAGAACCTTTATACAAATCACTAGCCACTTTGGCTGAGCGAAAGGCAGCCTTTTCCAAATACATACATATCCTCAATGAGCAGGAAGAGAATAGTCGGAAAGATAGGGCAAAACAGGTAGAGCCAAGAATTCGAAATCAAATGCAGCCTCTCATCGAGAGCGGCCAGATCAAAGCCTGGTTAAGCTATGAAGGGATGTTATGTCGCTGTGGGGATCAGACTGCATGGAAAGCACTAGAGAGCATAGGGATGGGTGAAGTCAAGGAACTTTGGGGGACTTTGAGGAGGGAGATCAAAGATGAAGACGCAAAGAAAGCCACAGAATTACGACATCGGAATATGGATATGCTCATGTCGGTACTCCGAACATTTGAAGCTGATGTCTTGACTAGGTGGAAGGATGCCAGGCAAACGATAATTGAATCAGACGAATGGAAGAGTGATGCACATCTTAATACAATGGATATGTCTGATATGGTTGCAGTCTTTGATGAGCATATAAAAATGATTGAAAAGGAAAAGACACAAGAATTAAAAGTAAAAGCGCACAAGAGAAAGAGAATGGATCGACAGACGCGAGATTGGTTTCGAGAGACGCTTCAAGCTGGCAGAAAGGAAGGATGGCTACATGCAAAGACTGATTTTGGTGACATCTATGATCGTTTAAAGAGCCATGAGAACTTTATAATCTTGCTTGCTCAACCTGGTAGCACGGCATTGGACCTTTTTTTTGACGTAGTGGATGAGCTGGAGAAAGATCTTGATAGGGCGATGCAGGCTATTGTAAGTTTGTTGACAAAAATGGTCTCTTTTAATCTTCAAGAGGCCACCACTTGGGCAGAATTTCATGCAGCTTTGAACAAGGGTGTTGAAGAGGTGGAAGGTAATCGAGTTGGAGAACTTACTGAAATGGAGCGTAGATTGGTGTATGAAGAATTACAGAGAATAAAGAAGGAGGAGAAACGGCGGAGTGAGAGAAAACTTCGACATTTGTCAGAGGATTTGAGGTATGCCTTGAAAAAGGTAGCACATCATCGACCAGAATTGTTTGAATCCGAGGACAACTTGAACAAGTCTTGGTCAGAAGCAGAAATTGAATTGAAAGGCTTAAAGTTACCTGAGTGGAAAGCTTTCGATGAAACAACTTTACAAATAGACAAGGAAAAGATTGACGAAGCACGACAAGGAGCTTGGGATCGATTTGTTAAAAGACAAAAGGAAAAGATAGAGGAGAAAAGAGCAAGAGCAAAAGAGCATGATGTTGATAAAAAGAGGCGAAGTGGAGAAGAAGGCGAAGAAGAAGATCGAAGAAGATCATCTCGTAGAGCTGGAAGGCATGATGATGAAGAAATTACCAGAACAAGAAGTAGCGCAAGTAGACGAGAAAGAAGAGCTGGTGAGATAGATGAGCCCAAGGAAAAAGATCGAAAAGAGAAGCGACGTAGTGCAGCAGCAGATGAAGATTTTGAAGCAAGCAAAGTGAGTGTTGTGAGATTGCAGAAAGCTGGGCATCATGACAATGCTAATCACCTCTATATTTGTTCGAAGCGACAACGCAGGGAGGAGACATTGACCGACGTAGCTGATGCTGCAGACGACAGCGAAAAGGAAGAAGGAGAAGTGTAAATTGCGAACAATACTGTACTTTTAGAGCCAAAACAAATTGTTATGGGCGATATAGTCTATACTTTTACATTGTTTTTTGTAGAGTGATTGGGCTATTTTCAGGATCATGTGTGTACCAACTAAGTGCGTAATGAGATAGGAGCATCTCTAGCTCCTCTACTTCGTCTAGACCCTGTATACGAGAGATTCTTTAACGAATATAAAGTGTAAGGATGACATTTTAAGTATCTGTGATGCTTTGTGCACTCTCTCACCTCTCTCTTTGCGCCTCGTTCAAGCTTCGCCAAATGTGTTTCAAGGTTACTGCCGAGCCTTTTCCCGCTCTTGATTTTGATTCTTCACTTTGCAATACTTTTTCGAATCGTGTTGCGTGAGATGCCACTGTTGAAAATGTTCTTGATCCAGGCATGTTGAGATTTCGTGCTTTTAAATTACTGAGCATGACTGTACCAAATTTTGATGGTTCACCTGTATCTGAATCTGTATCTCCTGCTATACACATCTCATAGCAAATCGCAAAAGGTCGTTTTATGATTGTTTCCAAGTATCTAAGTAAAGACATTGATGATGCGGGAGAGAGGTAAGCCAAAACACACTCTGCTAAGATCAGTGTGTCCAGATTAGGGTCTAGCGACCCTTTGAGTTTGTCGGTTAGATTTGGTGATGAGGCAAGAGTTCTTAAATCGCAAGCCAAGAGCGAGTATGATTTGCTCTGTAATGAAGTCTTGTCTTGAGCTTTCAAGTTGGGTAAAGTAAGATAAAAGTACATACAATTTCTTTTAACAAAAACACTCACATATCTGCACATCTTCTTCTTCAGAAGATATAGCATTAATCAACTCTTTATGTTTAGCAATCTTTTCCACCTTTGCAAGTGTCAAATCTGCAAAGTCCAATTCAACGTAGTGCCGGAGCTTTCCTTTGACATTTTCATCTTGTTGTAGTCGCCAAAAGCGAGAATCGCTTCCTGCACCTAGACTTATGACCTGTTTCAAACCACTTCCTTGTTGAAAGAAGCTGTCAACTAAATTATCGATGGCTCGACATCGTAGGAATGTCCCAATATTGATGATAGGAGATCGTGGTGCTATGGGAGTAGTAGGACCAAGAAGTAACGAATATGGATCCAAATCAATATATTTGTATTGTATAGCTGCGATTCGAGAACCTACTGCATCATTGTCAGTAGATCGAATGGCAGCATCAGCAGCACCTATCATAGAAGAAGACGTCGAGAGATTTGCTTGTTCGTTTGTCCCTCCCACTCCACCACCACCTCTGCCTCTCGGAAGTCCCAGAGAAGGACCTACTCCTCGACCTCTTCCTAATGTTGGTATCCTCCCCTCGCTCCCATTCATTTTCTGTAGGCGACTCTTTCTCTAATGTGAACAGATAATTGGTGTAAGACTTGACCCTCTAGTGATTTCTAGTCTTTGGAGCGAGAGAAGCTTTTAAATTATTAGCGTGACTTTGAGTTAAAATGCACTTCTCGATCACTACATGCATCAACATGACGTTGAATAGTTTTTGAAGTTTTTGGAAGAGCTTGGATGACAAAGATTCAAAGTAACACACACACACACACAAGACACGACACATAAAGGCACCAGACCTAAATAAACGCAATGGTGTATACCACCCCCTTTCCACTTCGTACCAGCAAGAAATGACTCGAAACATTCTCATTGCTCTATTGAGAGCTGATTTGCGATTGCATGATCATCCCATCTTTTCAGCGTGTAGCACTTCATCTGATCAGTTAAAGAATGTTACTCACGTCCTACCGGTCTACGTGTTTGATCAAAAGTACTTGGAAGTAGGAGGCATTACAGGTATACAAAAAGGGGATGGTCCAGGAGGAAAAGATGGTGCAAAGACTAGAGTGGGAGGCTTTTGGAGATGTGGTGTTCATAGAGTCAAGTGAGTAGATTAGGTGATTGTTTTATCAAATTGACTGCAAGAATGCTTATTTACTTACTTACTGTCGCTTTTGCTCGATAGATTTCTAACAAAGTCAGTCTATGATCTTAAATTAAGCTTGCAAAAGGTAGGATCGGACCTTTCAATTTGGGCAGGTCAACCACACGTAGTTTTACCTAAGATAATCAAGGCTTTTCATGAAGAAGGGGATAGTGTCGAAGCGGTATGGATGAGTAAAGAACCACACACTGAGGAAGTGAATAGTGAAAACCGTATCAGGGAATGTTTAAATAACTCTCAAACCAAATTGAAACTACTACATACAAGAAACCTAATTCATCCAGAAGATCTACCTTTTTCCATTAAGGATTTGCCAGATGTCTTTACCAGCTTTCGAAAGAGGGTAGAAGCACCAGATATGTATAGAGAGCCAGTACCAGCACCAGATAAGATGAAAGACTTTGCGACGCTACCTGAAATGAAAAATAGTAAAGGTGCTCACAAGGTGGATACAAGCGAGGAGGAGCTTGTGAAAGAGCTGCTAAAGCCTTTGGAAGATAACCCAGGTCCTATACCAGTCTCTTCAAAAGATCTGGCAGAGAACAAGATCAATGCTTTTCCTTACAATGGTGGAGAAACAGAAGCATTGGAGAGGCTTGAACACTACTTTAAGGGTGGCAAAGACTCACCAGCGGCAAATTACAAAGAGACTAGGTGAGTGCAGTTCAAAAGAGTCAGCAAAGATAAGAAATTTTGCTTACCAAATTCCACTGTTACAGAAATGGCATGCTGGGCACAGACTACTCTACTAAATTTGCTGCTGCTCTTGCTCATGGTCTCTTATCTCCTCGTTTGATAGCACAGAGAGCAGAAAAGATTGACAAAGAAACTGGCGCTAAATCAAGAGGAGGCGGCTACTGGATTCTATTTGAGTTGCTGTGAGTTTATAAAGTAGAGCGAGGTTGGTGATCAGATTGCGCTTACACTTTTCAAACAAAAAACAGCTGGAGAGATTACTTTTCTTATGTCAGTCAAAAGTATGGCAGTAGTTTATACACACTCGAAGGAATTGAAGAGAATATAGATTCCAAGGTAGCACATGAAAAGAAACAAGATTGGAATTCACCACACAATCTATCCGATGAGAAGGATCCCTTTGTTCGATGGGCCACTTACCAGACTGGTGTACCTTTAATCGATGCCAACATGAAGGAGCTAGCTTTGACAGGGTGAGTTGGATGGAGAAAGGGAGAATGCTCTTGACACAATTCATGTCTAATGAATAGCGTTACAGTTTTATGTCTAATCGAGGTAGACAGAATGTTGCTTCTTTGCTTACAAAGGATTTATACTACGATTGGCGTCTAGGCGCCGAATGGTTTGAAACTTTACTTGTTGATTATGATCCGGCAAGTAATTATGGAAATGTGAGTGTAATAGCACACAATTGAGAATATATTCTGTATTGACAAGATTTCTATCATGTCGCAGTGGCAGTACGTAGCAGGTGTTGGAAACGATCCCCGATCTTCTCGACAATTCAATCCTATCAAACAAGGAAAAGACTACGACAAAGATGGTGAGTAGATTTTATCAAAAGAAAGGACAAAGTCTATGCATGCATATATACGATTTAATCTAATGCCTTTCCTCTCCTACTTGCTTCTTAGCAAAATACATCAAGGCTTGGTTGCCCGCTCTTGAATCAGTAGATGCGAATCACGCTCATCATCCATGGACCAGAGAACAAGGAAGTCCAGAAGGTTATCCCTCTCGACCGGTCACAGAAAGCCCTTCTTGGAAGGCACACTATCAAAACAGGTCTGGACGAGGTGGCATTCGGGGAGGAGGAGGAGGTCGCGGTAGAGGAAATGGACGTGGTCAAGGAAGGGGACAGGGAGGACGGGGAGGTGGTGGAAGAAATAGTGACAGAACCAATAATAGACAATGATTAGATGTAAAGTAGATTCATCACAATAGTAATAATTAAAGTCATCGCAAACTTCACAATCTAGTTGCTTGTTTTTTTTTTTTTTTTTTTTTTTTTTATAACGTGCGAGGGTCTACGGAGCTTTCCGTTGGCGCGCTTGTCCGTTTTTTTGTACTATTTCCTTTAAATTTTTTTGACAAATTAGAATTCTGTCATAGGGGATGATGTTCAAGCGGGGTACGCCTAATTTTCCACAATTTAAGAGGAGAGACAGGGTGGGGGGAAGGGTAAGATTTAAGGACAATCGGCACAGACAATCATCTATTCCCACTTATACTTCCAACACCAACAAAGCGTTGTAACATGACTGTCAACAACAGTACCAGTGAAGCTTCGCCGGCTTTGGCAGCTTACACCAAGTCTTGTCAAAATGTCAGCGGTGATAAAGGTGAGAATTGAAGAGTTTTATTAAGGTGTGAGTTAGGAATTTGTAAAAGACCAAGTTGACTGACAATCCATGTGTAATAATTATTAGCCAACCCTCGAGTAAAGTTCATCTTGGATAACCTCATGAAGTACCTGCATATATGGGCAAATGAAGTAGATTTAACAATTGAAGAGTGGTTGGCTGCTTGCGATATTGTAAGTGCTGCATTGAATCACTTATTCCTATCAGGTATCTGACATCTTCCTCTCATGTCGTTCTCAGTTGGTACAGAGTGGAAAGATATCTGATGAGCGTAGAAATGAAATGATCTTGATCAGCGATGTGTGAGTAAATTATAATGAGCAAATGCCTTCAAGATCATCTCATTAAATCCTTAACACATCCCTTGCAGACTTGGCCTTGAATCATTGCTGGATACCATGTCACATGCCCGAGCAGAAAAGAATGCAAATTCAAATGGAAAGGAAGCTGCTCCCTCAACCGATACTGCTATTTTGGGACCCTTTTATCGTGAGAATGCACCAAAATACAACAATGGCGCCGACATTGTCTTGGATCATAATATCAAGGATAGCGAGGGAAGCACAGGACAAACGTGCTACTTGTTTGGCAAAGTTACTGATATTCATGGAAAACCTATTGTAGGTGCTGAGATTGATGTCTGGCATACTGCTGCAAATGGTGAGTGGTCATATGTGTTACGTTGCCAATGCAAAATAGTCTCTTGATTCTAACCTTTTTTCCAACTTCTTCATCAAGGTTTTTATGAGCAACAAGATGAACAGCAGCCAAATTACAACAACAGAGGTTTATTCATCTCGGATGAACGAGGTCATTACTCACTGAGATGTCTTGTACCTACGCCTTACCCTATCCCATATGACTCGGGAGCTGGTGATATTCTCAAAGCGCTCGATCGTAGTCCAATGAGACCAGCTCATATTCACTTTCTCATCAAAGCCAAAGGATACAAGACACTAGTTACGCAGGTAAGACCCATGAATATACTAGTGATAAGAAAAAGTAGATTGCTGAACGTCTTTTCTCTCTAAATTTTTGCACATACATAAATCTCCATTCTCAGATCTTTGACCGCAATTGCAAGTATATTAATTCAGATGCCGTTTTTGCTACAAAGGATAATTTGGTAGTTGATTTTGTCAAGTCTAGCAAGCCACAAGTCAATACAGACACAGAACTTGAATACAATTTAGTCCTCGTTCCAGAGGCAGAGGAGTAAAGTAGTACAATTCTTATACTCTATGTCTGTATATGTGTGCATTTCGTCTTGTACTATTAATTCCTTTGCTAATCTTCTTCTCTCAACTTTTAATAACCAATCCTAAAATAGAGAGAGAGAGTAAAAAAAAAGAAGAAAAAAAAAAGAAGGGAACAAATGTTGCTAGGAACGAATATACTAAAGAATTCATTTGCTATTACTGAGCATACGATACAAGCAAAAAAAAAAATTAAATCTGCCGTCCTGTTTTGCTCTGGCATCAACAAATTGCAAACATTACTACTATATAGGGTCGACCATCTATTGTTTCCTCCTTGTGTGTATTTGATATGTTCTTGCCACGTGGCCTGTCTCTGTCTCTGAATCGGGTCGAGTCGTACACTCCTTGAATTTTCAAAAAAAAGAAAAAAAAAACAAGAACCCGTAGAGACCGGTAAATTATTATTTTTGTTTTTTGGTTTTTTTTTTTTTTTTTTTTTCTCTCAAAGGTGCGCACTACTCCACTCACATGCTCGAAAAAGTTTAAAGGGCTGCGAGATCGAATGCGAAAGACGATGCTGATTTCACCTACCCGCACTCATCCGACCTATTATCATCTGCATTATAACACTGAATTGTCATTTAATCTTTTCTTCCGCCTCCTATCAAGCACAAGCAATACCAAACACCAGAATCATCATCATCACCCCATTCGATTAGTAAATTCGATTCATCAACAACCCCAACCAAGTCACGCGGCGCAAGTTTGGAAGTCCCCATTAACTTCAACTTCAATTTTGTGCACTGACCACTGGAGTCGTTTGAAGCAAGCTTTAACATTTTCCACCCTTGATCGTCAAAATCGTCGTTTCTTGTCAACGTCACCATCCATAATGGGAGGAGCAAGCAAGCATCGACTGGCTATTATTGGGTCGGGTAATTGGTGAGTAGGTAAAATTAATTGCTGAGATTGTATGCTCAAGGCTCACGCACTTTTATCAATTGTGAAATAAATTTTTAAAAAAAAAAAAAAAAAAGGGGAAGCGCAATTGCTAGAATTGCGGGTCACAATATGCTTCGATATCCAGAATCGTTCGAGGAGAAAGTCAAGATGTATGTCCATGAAGAGAAGGTGAGCATAAAACCTAGTGTCGAACCAAGTCGTGCGACTCACAAACTGAAATTACAATGGCAGGTCAATGGCAGGAACTTGACAGAGCTTATCAATGAAAATCATGAAAATGTAAAATATCTACCCGGAATCAAATTGCCCGAAAATGTTGTTGCTGTTCCCAGCGCAGTAGAAGCAGCAGAAGGAGCAGATTTACTCATATTTGTCCTGCCGCATCAGGTGAGTGTACTAGTAGTGAAAAATTTACTTTAGTCAATCCTCCCAATGACTGACTATTGACCTTGTCGCAGTTCATTCCTGGTGTTTGTAAAGAGCTCAAAGGTCATATTAGTAAAGATGCAAGGGCGATTTCCATGATCAAGGGAGTGGAAGTCAAGGATGGAAATATTCGAATCTTTGCTGATGTCATTGAAGAAATCTTGGGATGTAAATGCTCAGCTCTGTCAGGAGCCAATATCGCAAATGAAGGTGAGTACTTGATATTAATACTTCTTCAACTTTGAGCTTATCTTTGCTCTCCCTTTTTTTTTGGCTTCTATCAGTCGCACAAGACAAATTTTCAGAAACTACAATTGGATATCGAGAGGGTGATTTAGAGAGTGCAAAGACATTTTGGAAGGTATTTGATAGACCTACATTTAAAGTAGGCTTGGTAGAAGATGTGGCTGGTGTAAGCTTGTGTGGTGCTCTTAAAAATGTTGTTGCTATTGCGGCAGGATTTACTGATGGTTTAGGATGGGGAGATAATGCAAAGGGTGAGTACAAAGACTCTACATGATCACTTTTTAATTCTCATTTTATTCCGGTCTCAAATTACAGCTGCAGTTATGCGTATCGGTTTGATGGAGATGAAACATTTTGCAGAGGAATTCTTTGAAGGAGTTAAACCCGAAACATTTACAGAGACAAGTGCAGGAATTGCTGATCTTATCACCACATGTAAGTCTAAATAGTTAAGCAGCCACTATATTCAGCCTTCTGAATCTCTGATTTCTGATTTCCTCTTTTTAATTTTTTAATTTTATTTTAGGTTTTGGAGGTAGAAATCGCAAATGTGCTGAAGCATTTGTCAAGACTGGCAAATCATTTGATGAACTAGAGAAAGAGCTTTTAAACGGACAAAAATTACAGGGAAGTGAAACGGCAAAAGAAATTCATAATTTTTTACAAGCAAGAGGCAAAGTGGATGATTATCCTCTTTTCAAGGCAGTGTACAATATTGCATTCGAAGGTGGAATTCCAAAAGAGTTGACAAGCAAATTGTGATTGTACATAATACTCTTTTTTCTTCAAACTAATAGATGATTTGCTAAATGATATCTTAGCAGAGATAAATTACTTGTGTATGCATGAGTGGGAATCAAATTAAGAAAACCCAGTACGCAAAAACAACAATAGTACGAATCCGTTTCTGGTGGAGGTGAGCGAAAACAATTTTAAGAATTTAGACAGTTTAAAGGGTATAATATATGAAAGACGCGGACTTGGATTTTGGACAATATTTCGGTACCTTAGATTCCGACGACAAAGGTGAAGCATTTTCTTTGTCCATTGACCACCAGCAAGAACAGTATAATTGCAACATGGCAGATCCACGCTATCTGGAAGCTTGGAAACGTAATCCTCAGTCTATGCCAAAAGCGAATACAAAGCCTACGACAAGCAAGTCAGCAGCAACTCCAGCTTCACTACAAGTTCGTTTAGATACTCCAGGAGGAGTCACCTATTCACCAAATGAAATGAGCTCACACAATGTCATCAAGCGTCTGTTCATCCCTTACAAATTAGGAGAAGGAGGTGATGATCGCGATGATGATGGGAATGAACAAGAGTATGACTTTGATGAAGATTTAAAGCATGAAGAGAATGGTGCAATGCAACAACAAGAACAAAAGAAGGAGGAGAAAAAGGAAGGAGGAATGTCTGCTGCACGAGCATATGCTCTCAGTATTGACTTTGATGCTTTGGCGGAAAAGCGGCAGAATGCTTTTGCTAATCAACCAATCTCAACAAGAATAGACGAAGAGTTTGGAGAAGTGGATTTAGATGGTAAGGGAGATTATTACGATCAAATGAGTATTTCAGGTCAATCGAAAATGTCTACCAGTAGTAAATTGACTACCTCTACACTAGCCACAATGAGTGGTGTCAAGAAGGATGGTTCATTACCAGACTGGTACACTAGAGTATCAGCAAATAAAGATGTTGCTCCTTTTACTTTTCCTCCTAGTCGAACAGGACAGGCAAAGGATTACAAGAGGCCTTGGGATGCAATGAAGTGGCATGGTCATCGAGCCTTTGAGAGGCCTAGTAAAAGAGAGATAGAAAATGGAATTGCTGCATTTGAAGATGTAAATGGAATAGGAAGAGCTCCTTCTATTGCTGAAACGAGAAGGGCGTCAGATGATGATCGTAGCATCATGACAACAAAGACATCTACAACAGCTCGTCAAGCAGCTCGTTCTCTCAATGTAGCTGATTTGTTTGTCGTTGACCCAAGACCATCAAGAGCACTTCGTATGGTTAGAAGGACAGATCCTAGACAGGTTCTCTTACTCTGCAATGGTGTTCATATTGGTGCTTCTCAAGTTGCTTCTTTTAAAGTAGCACAAGCAGCTAAGAAGGCAGGATTGGATCTACAAGATTTGAGTAGTAATTCAAAAGAAGCTCAAAAAAGGTTAACTTCATTTGCTTCTTCAGCAACTTCAAGAGGTGGTATTGGTATTGTATTTTGTCCACACGAAGAGGCACTAAGTCAGGATGCCGAGAAATTGCAAGAGCAAGATCCTCGAATCGATGTTAATTGTGCAAAACGATTAGAAGTACCACCA
Source organism: Exobasidium cylindrosporum (assembly GCA_023273805.1). Classification (NCBI taxonomy): domain Eukaryota; kingdom Fungi; phylum Basidiomycota; class Exobasidiomycetes; order Exobasidiales; family Exobasidiaceae; genus Exobasidium; species Exobasidium cylindrosporum. Next base: position 3,820,685 of record CP096878.1, read on the forward strand.
ACATTTACAGAATTAAGTGAGAGGAGAGCACAATTGAGAGCTGCTTTAGCTGCAGTAGAATTGGCAAATTGGGAAGAAGAAGGATTTGATAAAATTGTAATTGGAGTTGAACAATATTGGATTGTACGTGGTATTTCTAATGATATTTGGAAATGGAAACATACAGGTTGGACTTTAACAGATCATGGACCACAAGGTAGTCCAGGAGAGAGTGTACCAGATCGAGATTTATGGGAAGCACTTGATCAAGCAGTACAATCATATGAAAAAATTGATTGCAACGTTCGATTTTGGCAAATTTCATCTAAAGATGCTAAATTAGCTAAGAATTTAGCAGAGATGGGAGCAATGAAAGATATTCAAAGGCCGACTTTGGTTCGATGGAGAAGAAAAAAGCCAATAATTTTGAAAGCGGCAGAGAAGATTAAAAATAAAAATCATCAAGGACCAATCTTGTCAGAAGTATCATAATCTATATAGTACTAAAAAGAGGGGGTCAAGGAAAGAGACATAAGATGGATCATCATACTTTTTGACTAGATGTAGGCAAACAATGTAGACAAATTGAATATAACAAGAGTACATTGCAAGTTCAAACAGAGAAATGAGACAAAAGAGAGCAACAAATTTTTAGTTGTAAATAATACATGTATATATGCGTTTGTCTTTTTATTTATTTTTTTTTTTTTTTTTCTTTTATTAATCGCGAGCGATTCTTGCTCTAGCCAATGCTTGATCTAAATCTCGAGGTCCAGAATAATTTCTTCGACCATCAAAGATCCATGAGATAGCAGCTAAGATAATGACAAAGGCAACAACGGCAGCAGCATAATTTGCACTTGATCCACTAGTAGGTAGATCCGGAGGAAATAAGAAGAAGATGGAGGTGAATAAAGCAAAGAGAACTCCCCAAAGATTGATAAGGTAACCAAAATTTCCTAAATTGTATCTCCTCTTTACATGACCTAGTGTAGCAGCTCCATTTCCCAAACGCTCTTCTTCCTCGTTGGCAATAATATCCAGTAAACCTCTACCTCGAATTAATAGTAAAGTTACGGGAACACAGTAAGACCATTGTAGCATGACAACACTTGACGAAAGAATAGCATTAAGCGCGGAAGTAGAACCAAGATAAACCAATCCGAAAATAATGACCCATACGGAAGTCATAGTAATGGCTGGAATTGGTACGCCCCAACGAATACTTTCCCTACTCCAAAAGTTGGCAAATGGTAAACCCTTGTCCTTTGCAAAAGCGTGAGTTTGACGAGAACTAGCACAGAGGATACCAATAGCAGCAAAAGCCATACTAGTAACTGGAAACATGTATAGAGCAATCGCACCACCTTTATTTCCAAGAGCTTGATATAAAATTTCCAATAGTGGACCAGCTGTACCACTTGTTACTCCATCAAAGTCGGAGAGGACGAACAAGAAGACGATGAGAATAATAAAAGATGATAATGAACCAATGATAGGAGCAGCTATCATGGCAGCTGGTGCATAAATGTGAGGCTGTGGCATCTCATCAATAATGTGAGTTGCTCCATCTGTACCGACCAAGGCAAAAGTAGATTGTAAAAGACCAAGAATAAATGCTACTCCATTGTTCCAGCCAGTTTCATTAACAAAAGTGGCAAAGACAAATCTACCACTCTGATAATTTGGTGAAGCGCAGGCAAGAGTGGTGATGCAAATGATGACGACACCTCCAACACTCCACTGTGAAAAAGGGTGGGGGAAAAAAAAGAGAGTAGTTGGGAAATCAAGTGATTTGATTCTCTCTGTACCTCAAGAACTCACAAACAAGGCAGCTCTATTGCAAGGATCAAGTAATTTGGCGCCAAAAACGTTGAAACACCAAGCTCCGATGGCAAAGGCGAGATAGATGAGGAATACATGCCAACTAAAATGTAAATAAAAAAAAAGCCATTAGTAATGCTTCAAGAAGGCATACTTGTGCAGAATACTCACGACTTTTGCTCATAATTTTCATGCAAAAGAGCAATGATACCAACAATCAGTGAACCAGCAAGACTGGATGTAGTAGCAGTCAAGGCAACCCAACCAGCACAAGCAAGCCATCCAGTTGTATAGGCCAAACCATTTCGCATTGATGGAGGAGCCAATCGATAGGCAAAGTGGTAAGGTCCTCCTGGTGTAGGCAGTACCGAACCTGGCCAAGAAAAAAAAAAAACAAAAAAAAAGAGTCTTTCTTTTTGAGTAAAGTCTATTCTTGGGAAATACTTTGACTCCCTTTACTTACAGATTTCAGCCATACTAGCAGCAATGCACAAGACACCGATAGCACTGATAAGCATACCCCATACAGCTGCAACAGGACCTCCTGATAAAACGACAATAGAAAGAGAAGCAGTTGCTGCAGTAGGAGAATTTAAAATAGCAAAAGCAAGTCCTAAAATGGCCAGCATTCCAAAACGTTTGCGATGAATTTCACTTTCATTTCTCCATGATTCTTCATTCTTTTCCACTTGATTAACATCCACTGTCATTCTATTATCTTCCTTTATTTCCTTTGCTTCAGTCGTCGACATTTAGAATATGTTGAATGAAAAAATGTAATGGGGGATTGAACTTTGGAGAAGTGAAAGAAAGACGAGTTATATATAAATCAATCACAAATCTTCTAAAAAGAAGAGAAAGATAAGGCTGGTGTCTGGCTACTTCTCTCTCTACTTTTGATGCAATCAAAGTGTCAACTATTGTGAGATTATTATAGAAATTTTTTTAAAAATAAAACCCGCGGCATCTGTCTTTCTCCTCCCCATCTAAAATTTAAGCCCATTCTTGAGCCGACCGACGGCTTCAATTAATTTCTTTTGCTGATCGTTTTTCGTTTTTCCGTTTTCGTTTTCGTTTTCGTTTGCTTTTTCTTTTTCTTTTTCTTTACGAGCTGAATTCCAATTCCAAATTAATTTCTGTCAATCCTCGGAGCCACAGCTGACTTCATTTACATTAGTCCAAACCGCATCGACAGTCAACAAGTATTCATCTGCCCTACTGAAAAGCGTTTGTGCGACATGTACATGACGTATTGGTCCTTTTTTTTTTCTCTTTCTTTTCTTCTTTTGTTTATATACTCGCGTGCATCAAATTGGAATCAGAAGCCTTCTTGATAAGTTGAGTGAGAGAGAGATTTGACGCTAAATCCCATTTAAGACTCTCGATTTATAAGCCCAATTCCTTTTTGGCATGATAATTCGTCCATCAATGGCAAGGAAAGCAGCAGTAATAGCGATGAATTCTGCTACTGGTAAAAGATCAACTTCCGATTCTGTAGCATTTACTCCTTCCAGTTCAAAAAAGAAACGCTTTGTCCCAACACCACTAAATGAAAATGTGAATGATACGACTATTCTTACGCCTCCTCGATATATATTGCGACAACGAGTGACGTCAAATGCCAGTATTGCCACGACATCATCTATAAAGGTTGAAGATACTACTACTATTGAGACTACATCCACACCATCGCCTTCAAAAAAGGTAATTTCAAATGGCGCTACTATAGTGAAAAAGGAAAAGGATCCTTTTGCCGTTTCACCACGAAAGACGACAGCTAAGCCTATCAAGTTAGAATTAGATGCATCAGAAGCTAGACCAGCTCCAAAAAGATGGGTAGAACAATATGATGTTCTTACAAAACAACGAAAACGTATCGTAGCTCCAGTAGATACAATGGGATGTCAAGAGAATGGAAAAGAGGAGAAAAGAGAAGATGTAAATAGAGTAGAAGAAAGTGATGAAGACAGGGCAAAAAGGGAAAGATTTACAATACTGATTAGCCTTATGCTAAGCTCCCAGGTGAGTATTTGAAAGGTGTCCTTCAATCTACAATGTAATGATAAAGTAAACTCAATGAAGCATATATTATACAGACAAAAGACCCAGTTACAGCAGAAGCGGTACACAATTTACAACGAAATCTTCCAGGTGGTCTTTCACTGAATAGTATTCTGACTGCAAGTCAAGATGATATTTCTATCAATATATGTAAAGTTGGTTTTTGGAGACGAAAAACTGGATACATTCAAAGTGCTGCACAAATAATACGAGATGACTTTTATGGTGATATTCCCAGGACTATTGATGACCTCTGCTCTTTACCAGGCGTGGGACCAAAGATGGGATTCTTGGCATTACAAGGAGCTTGGGGTCTGAATTTGGGTATTGGTGTGGATGTTCACGTTCACAGAGTAGCCAACAGATTAAAATGGGTTAATAGTAATGATCCGGAGGGAACAAGATTGCAATTACAGAGCTGGCTACCTAAAGAAGTGGGTTGATATTGCACTTTAGCCAGTATTCCTTCTGCATATTACTAATACATGTCTCCTTGACAGATGCACCCTACTATCAACAAGATTCTGGTTGGATTCGGTCAAGTAATTTGTCAACCAGTTGGACCTCGCTGCGAGTGAGTATGTCGGATTTTACTTACACTATTGAGCGAGCCCCGATATCTAATCGTCCTCACTTTCGTTCACAGCCTCTGCGCTCTAGGGTCTGCTAGACTGTGCCCATCATATCGCAAGGTAGACCCAAAATCAATTGCTTCTCGCGTAAAAGTAGAACTCTTGCCAGAACTTGAGGCAGTGAAGGAGGAGGGCGCTGAAGTCAAGCTTGAAGGACCAGATGGAGAGGGAGCACTGTTGGTAGTAGAGGAAGATATTAAAGACCTAGAACTCAACAATATACAAGCAGCTAGCAGAATCAAAACCGAAGATGACCGATTGGAATGGTGATAAAAAGTCAGATAAGACACTCGTCTAGTCTCTTCTCTCGCCTTTGAGAACAAAAACATCAATTTAATTTATGAGCTTAGATGAAGAGGCAAACACTTGGCTAACACAATACCTTTTCTTACAGCTTTGTAATTTATGCATTGTCGATGTGACTTGCCGGTGGAGACCGAGTGCGCATTCAAGCAGCACCTTTCAATGAAGCAGTGTTGATCGCCTCTCTCGCAAGGCACTGCACTTTCCGCTCCTTGTTTCTTCTGTTCAATCCTGGCTACCTACTGAATACACTCTCCCATATGTATTGATAACACCTCACATCAGCGTGCCTTGAACGCGCAACCTGACAAATGGCACTTGACTACTCAATCGCGCGCGCGCTGCATTCAGATTTTATCATAAGAATCAAAAACAAAAAGTGTGGAGAGAGAGAGAGAGAGAGAAAATTGCAATTTACCTTCTACTATTATAGGTACGCCGTAAACAGCGTTACACGACACCAACTCACTAGCATCGCATGATGCAATCTTGACTCTGTTCACCGATTACATCTGTCGCACAACACCCGTCTAGCAGGTATTGAAAAGAAAAAATTTTCCAATCATATCGTAATCTCAATCGAAGCGCCGCTCGCCCATCTAGATCTTAGCTGTTCTTCAGCCCTTGTATCAGGTTTCTTAGGTCTCTCTTCTGTTCCCTTGAAAGTCAAGCAGCAAAACCGACAAAGCAACGAAAGACAAAACAAAAGGAAAAAGGCGTCACACTATTAGAAAAAGGACGACGCCCAATTTTTACTCATTTTAGCTCAGCCCAGTCTATCTCATCAAAGGCCTTTTTCTTCCATTTAATCTCGACATTTCGGCACACCTGTTCCCCTTTGCTGCTTCTCTTGTCCTTTGCCTTTTTCCCTTGATTCATCTCACTACTTTTTTTTTATCACCCTCCTATTTGACCTCCTCCTTGCTCTCCTCTTCCCAGGACTGATACTCTTATATGCCGGCAGACAAGACGTCGACTGGTCGACGTGCCCTTCAACCTGCTTGCGATGCATGTCACATTCGGCGTGTAAAATGTTCACATGACCAACCATGCGCTCATTGCATCAGGCTTGGACTGAATTGCACATATACCAAGGCATCAACAGCAAAGGTAAGAGAGAACATTAGACAATGTGGTGTCAATCGTCGTACTGACTTGATATCATAATTCCGTATCATTCACTCCCAGAAAACTGCTGGGAAGCGTATCGAAGCATTAAGGCAAGCTGAACGTAGCGGGTCTATCCTGGATAGCAGCAATTTTCGGGACGTCAAAACGAGAGCATCGGGGCCAGTAAGTGCAGGTCACCCTGGTTGGAACAGCGTATATCCTTCTAATGATGGGGATGAATCAAGATCACATGAAAGTCAGCGTGATCATCATCATTTTTACACCAATCAAGCTGCTCCCAACTCCAACAATTTCCCATCTATTGCATCTTCAAATGTTGCGTACCCTCCTCCATCTACTACTCCATGGAACCCAGTCACATCACCTAGAAGTCGTCAAAACCATCCTAACCAACAACACACCGAGTACGAACATCATCAAGTCCGCTTTCAACAACCACCGAACTCAGTTTCTGGTGGTAGAGGAGGCTCTCCTCGATCGCAACATGAAATTTGTAATTTACCTCCTTACTCTATGCAACAACAGTCAACGATGAGTCATGACGGAACGCATGCTACCCATCAACATCATTATCCTCACTATCCAGAAGAAGCTCATCAACCCTATCTACCTTCACCATCTCAGTACTTTGCACAACCGCATGTTCGTAATGGTAGCTATGGAGGTCCTGGAATGGGTGAAGGGACGTTATCGACCTCTACATCAAGTATTACAATGGATGAAGCGATTGGACCAGAACCTAATAATTATCTTCAAACTTCCATTCTCCCCCCTTTTAGTACTTCAATGGCTGACTCGCTTTTCAATGATCAAGGTGTCTTTGATGCAGAAAGCTTCTTCAGCGATACGATTCCTCCTCCATTAGTTTCAGCTGGAGGTACTCAAACCATGCTAGATATGTTAGGGACATGTGCCCCTTCGGGAGAAACTCCGGGGTCGATTGACTCTTCTTCGTATAGCACTCTTGATGTTTCATTGCAAGGCGGTAATGGTAAAGGAGATGCATCCAAACATATCAAGGGAGAAGAGGGAATCGATCAGCCTGGAGACGAAGCTGATGCACTTTCTGATTCTGTTTTGATTCCAACTTTGGCATTATTCTATGAAAAGTTGGGTGGAGTAATGCCAGTGTTTAGCCGAAATTGGCTATTTTCGAAATTGGACAAGGAAGATCAACACAATGAACCACAATTTGCTGCTATGCTATTAGCAATGTCAGCTCTTACCATTATCCAAGCACAACCAGCTTCAGAAGCAAAGAATAAAAAGGCAGATCGAATTGCAAATAAAAAGAGGAGGCAAAAGGCTACAAAATTATTAGATCTAGCATTAAAGACGAGAGAAGGTCCGTTTATGGGTCAGCAAGCAAGTCTTGAAGCTTGTTTTACTAGCTTTTTTGTATTTGCCGCTCTATTTGGTTTAGGTGAACATTCGGCTGCTTGGTATCGTCTACGTGAATCAATTACTCTAGGTCATCTTTGTCGCCTTCATGAACCATCTTCCTACGAAGGACTTGCCAAGGATGAAGCAGAGAGAAGATTAAGAGCTTATTGGCTTTTAGCAATTACTGAAAGAGCTTTTGCCATTCAAAGAGGTATGCCAATTATTCTAACTGGTAATCCAAGAGCAATGACTGCTAGTATAAGAGCAAAATTTGGATTCAAGGAATTGAGCGACTTTCCCGATTTACAACTCAAATTGTTTGACGTTGTTGATGAAAATTTTGTTGATTGTTGGAATCGAAAATGTCCTGGTCAAGGTTGTCGTCATTTTGATCGAGATCGAGCAATTGCACTTTGGAAATCTTTTACTGATAGTGATGTAAGGCAACCTCCTCCTTCATTACCCAATTCAGCTAGGGAAGTTTCATTTGGTTTTGAAGAAGGAACAAGTAATGAAAGTAGTCAATATGGTAGTGCACCTAATAGCCGACCTCGAAGTTATAGTCAACAACTACCACCAACACCAGTACAACGTGGTCAGATTCAACGTGCCGATGTAGAAGTTACTAGACATTGGTTATTGAATCGACTTTGGCTTATAACACTCTCTCATGGACTTTTAAGCATAGATGCAAAAGATCCACCTTTACGAGTTGATCATGCTATTCATGTGGCTAAATCAGTCTTGGACATTTGCAATTACAACTTGTCACTTTCTTCCATGGAAGTTCATGGTGTCGGTTTTACTTATAAGCTTTATGATATAGCTCAGACACTTGTTATGCTTTGCAAGGATGAAAAGATAGCAGAAGCAATTAGCAAAGGTGGTGTTGGAGATCAACTGAAAATTCAAACAACAGCAGCACACACCAATGGAAGAGGTTCAAGTACCAATTTAGAAGATAATAAATCACCTGGTGTAGAGGTTAATACTCTAATTGTAGACACAAGCGGACCTGCTAGTTTACGTAAGACTGTACTACGTATCTTGAATGAATACTTGGTATTGTTTAAAAAGTTTCGACAAGGTGATCACCCTTATTTGGCAAAATTGGAAGATTCTATCAATGAAGTCAAAGGGCAAGTTGGAGAAGATGATACTGAAGTAGATCTAGGTGTAACGAAATGATTTTTGTAGATGATATTAAACAATAATTGTACGAGTATAGGAGTCTTGACTATCTTTGTAATAACACACACATACACATACACACGCACACACACATCTTGTCCTTTTCTATACTCTCTATTTAGCATTTTTTGATCTTTACACTCCTACATGTCGGTGAGTAAAGAGAGGCATAATCTTCTCTGATAGTAGATTTCTCGCAATATTTTTATTTATTTATTTTATTATCCAGAAGGAGGGTTGGCAATATCGAAACGCGCGTCGAGTCCAACACACACGATCTCGGAGTTGCAAGGGCATGCCTTTTACATGCCAAGCTTTCCAAGTCTGCCAAATATGGAAAAGGCGCAGGTACAGTACCGGTATTTTAAAGGCACGCGCGAGGAACAATTGTTTGATAGAATCTATATTCTAAAGAGCCAAGATTTCTAAAGAGAAGAAAAGAAAAGAAAAAAGTTACATATCTTATAGCTCGTCGGCGTCGAGGAGGTCCGAGATTTTTTTTTTTCTCTCTGAAAAGGAAAGCCAAGTAGATAGAGTGCAAGAGAGACGTGGTGTAACCCATAGAAAACAGGTTTGCTATGAGTAATACAGTTGGCTCTTTACTTCTATCATTCAATGTAGAGCGGAGGCTTCCTTTTGGACAAACATTACTGCTTTTTTTTTTTCATCTTTACTCTTTTTCTTCCTACTCTCCCACCTTTTCCCCCCCCCCTCCATCTCTCTCTCCCTTTTTCGACTTCCCCTACTTCTTAGTTGTCCCTTGACTTTGGGATCAACGTAAGGGTTGATCGCAATGAACACATTCACTTCAACAATCAAAACGCTCTCTTTGCTCACTATCATTCTACTCACTTTGCTATCCGTTACTACAATCACTGTAAATGCGAATGCTTTACAAAATAACAATGGCGGCTTAGATCTCCTTTATCAAAGAAAGGTACACGCAGCAAAGAGGCTTGATGTCACTAATCTTCCTAAGCGTTCAAAACAGACCAGCAGTACCAAGAAGAAAACCAGTACTAAAAAAGCTACAATTACCAAAAAAGCCACCACTGCAAAAAAGACTACTAGTACAAAAAAGCTATCAACAAGTACAAAGAAAACCACTAGCACAAAGAAACCCACGAGCACACACAAGACCACCAGTACGAAGAAGACTACAAGTACTACGCACAAACGGACCAGTACTAGCAGAACGACTGTTGTAGTTAGTACTAAAAGAACCACCAGCTCTACGAGCACAAAACCTTTGACTTCCTCGACCGCTAAAGGTACAAGTAATACCAGCACAACGAAACTTTCGAGTAGCACTAGCAGCGCTATCACCAGCACCATCACCACCGCCACCACCACCAGCACCATCAGTACTAATACAACTTCATCATCTACTAGTAACATCGTGACTACACCTACTAGCACAATTATACTTGTAGCGCCTACAGGTTATAAAATTAGTTGGCAAGCAACAGGTAATAGAACCTCTTTCGACGTAGACAGTGGGATAATTTCAGCCTATACAGTATCAATGAATGAAACAATCTCTCAACCTATGCTAGACAATTGTACTGCTACATGCAATGTTACAACTTCGTGTGTATTTACTCAATTAGTACAAATGGCCAATTCGACAAATGGTACGGTGTTGTGTGGATTGTATCAACAGTATGTTAGCAGTACAACTGCTTTATATTCTACAGGGCCAGGAAACGGAACTGTGATTAAATCGTATGGCGTCAGATTATTAACAACCAAAACCTACCCGACATCACCAGCCAATGCAGAGCTTGTCCAATTTCAACCATGTCATGCCGTGAATGCTACTATACCTATGTTTGTCAATTCATTTTACAATTCAAGTACTGCTTCCTCTTTATACATTGTTCAACATGGAGAAAATTACGATTTTAATAATTACTTTAAGTGGTTATATCCAATTGTGGGAACAAGTAATATATTAGTTGCACCTGCTTTATACTCGACCAATAGTGAACAAGCACCTAATTCTTGGTATCAACCAAACACTACCTTGGCTTGGGCTTCCAAGACAAATTCATGGCAATCAGGAGACGATGCTGTTTCACCCAGTATCTATACTCGTAATGGGCAATGTTCTAGCTACGAGGTCTTTGATGCTCTACTTGATCACTTTTCAGATACGATTAATTTCCCAAACTTGAGTAATGTATACTTTGTTGGTCATTCTGGGGGTGCAAATACATTATCTCGATATAGTCAAATTCATGATGGAAATCACTCTTTCAACTTTAGATTCATCTTGGCAAATGCAGCAAATCAAGCTTACTTTACCAATGCTAGACCAAATAATGTTACTTGCGATCTTGCCTATCAATACCCTTATCAATTAAATACTACTGGAATGAACAGATATTTTAGTTCAAGATTTGTCGGTATTAATGAAACCTTTTTGCGATGGGTTCAGAAAGATATTATTACGCTTATAGGTGATCAAGATACAGCAGCACAATTTCCCGGTGGAACTCAAAACTGTCAAAGTATGGCTCAAGGTGGTCAAGATCGTAGAGATCGTAATTATGCTTGGTGGGCATACCAAAATATTCTAGCAGGTACAAATGCGACCAATATAACCGATTATTATGGTTATGATATGCTCATTGAAAGTGGAGCTCAACAGTTAATCAGTGACAATAGTACCTATACGTTCAATCATCAAAGTTGTATTATTGATGGAGTCGGTCATCAAGGTGCAACCATGCTACGAAGTGAATGTGGAAGAGCAGCGCTAAATAATAGCGCTTTACCAGCCGGAGTTGGACCTCTGAGGCCATAAATTTTTTAAGTACGAATTCTCTTTCATGACCAACACAACTTTTTGGAATATCTCCAATGTAATTTTTATAGAACGTTGTTCCTCAAAAAGTCATTCCATTTGTATTTCTTGTAGCATACATTGCATGGCTCTGATATCGTCGCTTGCATCTTGTTTTTCCTTTTTGTATGCATTGAGATTCGCACTTTCCTTTGCAATGAAATGCTCTAATTCTCTACCATTGATGATGCTATCAAATGCTCCCTTTCCCTTGTGTTGAAACCCAAGTCGAGAGAGTTGACTGCACGAAAGACATTGGTCAATTCAAGAATGTACTGTGAGGGATACAATGCAGTGACTTACTCTGGACTCGTGTATGAATTCTCCTTACCAAAGATGAGTTGTTGAAAGCAGAAGGCGCAAGGGTTCTCATCACCACCAGTAAATTCATAAAAGGACGTTTTTCATCGACTACTTTTTGATTCTGATTTGGTCGCAAAGGGATGATCAGCTTTCTTTAGTTCGATGGTAATGGCATCTAAGACGTCTTTTCAAAAGGAATGGCTTTGGTTTTAGCTGGAAAAAAAAGCATAATGAGAAGGTTGTAGAGTGGATTCCAATTCTTTTTTTTTAGTAAGAAGAGGTAAGCTTGAACGAGGTCATGTATCCAAATTGCATTCCATTGTCCAGTTGAATTATTTGGTATCCCCTACTCTGTTGGTGTAGGAGGTGGAGAAGAAAAAGTATATTAAATCAAAGTACTTTAGCTCCGAGCTTTTCGCCTCTTAAGCCCAAAATCGACAGTCTTTCCATTCTCGACTAGCGAAATAGACCCCCCACTTTAAAAATAAACCGCAAGGACCTTACTATACAATTAGAGAAAAAAAAAAGATTTATTTTGCTTCCTAATATCGATTGGCGTCACTCCCTTTTACTAGCAAGTAAACAGGCTAGCTAACGGAAGAAGATCGCAGTTTTAGCAGCCTCCACATTCGAATCCAATCCAAAGTTGGCAGCAGCAGCAGGCACATTATTCAGTAAGCTTGCATTAAAATGTGTAACTTCTCAAGAATAGAAGGGGGTTAGGAAGAAATCGCAATGACAAGTCTACTTGGAAGAATTTCAATCATGATGGTGTACGTTCTTAAGCTCATTGGAGCAAAATGTATGAGGTCGATTGTTTCACTAGTGATCAAATTTAAAACGCCAACTCAGTCTGATGCATCAAAATCATCATTTACTCTTCAACTCGGTCGAATCATTCAATCGAGTGAAAAAAAAAAAGAAGAGCGAAAACCAATTCAAGTCGAAGTGTATATACCGAGCAAAAATACTAAAGAAAAGGACAGCTTACCTTGTGTAGTCAATATGCATGGATCTGGATTTCTTCTCAATACATTTGGAGATGATGCAAGATTTTGTCAATTGATGGCTGATCAAGTACCATGTATTGTATTTGATGTAGCATACAGTAAAGCACCAGAACGACCATTTCCTTGTGCAAATGAAGATTTAGAAAGTGTAATTGAATGGATCAAGGAGAAAAAGACAATTGAAGAGGAAATTAAAAAAAAAAGGTCTAAGTATACAGTCGGATCGAGTGGCTTTGACAGGATTTAGTTCTGGTGGAAATTTGGTCTTGACGACATGCATAAGGGCAAAAGCTAAAGACAAGCTCGAAATGATCAAAGCTGTGGTGGCATTCTATCCTTCGTGAGTTTCGGGGCATTCACTTTGAATTTCTTGCTGAATTTTGTAGTCGTATACAGTACAAATTTAGCTGAATCACCTTACAAGAAACCAAATTTGAAGCCTGATAAAGGAGAGGCTGGAGCAGTCATGCCACCTTTTGTACGACAATTTCTATATAGCTGTTATATTCCTCCCTCTCATTCAATTCCTCGATCTTCACCCTTCATTTCACCCATCAAAGCTCAAGGTGAAGACTTTCCATTGTCGGTAACAATCATCACTTGTGAAGGTGATTCACTAGCTAGAGAGGCTAAAGAGACGGCACTCAACATTCAAAACAGCAGAACAAATACAGGTCAGAGTAACAGTGAAGAGGTATTTGGCCAGCAAGTCACCAACGGTGTGATTTGGTGGGAAGCAAAAGGTCAAGGTCACAATTGGGATAAAATGTGTGCGAAAGGGTCAGAAGCAGCAAAGAAGCGTGATTACGCCTACTCCTTGACTGCAGAAAGGCTCAAAGCTGCCTTGTCTCGCTAATTTTTAATTCAATCTTAGAAGGTCCTTGACTGCAGCTCAAGCTGGAAGAATTGCAGATTTATATATGTGTTATAGTACAAGCAAAGTAATACATAATGTAGACAAAAGATTGGTATAGACGGATCAAGACATGAACTTCCTCGGGGGGGGGGGGAGGCAGGGCAGGGCAGGGCAAGGCAGGGCAAGCGGTACTGCTTTAGGCTATACTTCCGCTCCTTCCCGTTCGTCCTTTGGTACGAATGGTATCGATGTTGGTTCTACCGTCAACGGTAGCAGTTCTCGAATGTTTTCCCATAGATGAAATTTTTGTTTGAAAAGATGGCCTACGTTGTGGTGAGATGGGGCCTTCCTCGCTTGGGCTGGCCAAACGACTTAGTGGGATACCTTCCACTACGCCATGAGGAGTAGCGTACAGACATAATTCTTTCTTTCCACTTGAATCAATGTTTAAATTTGAAAGTTGACTGTCACTTCTCATGGTCCGCCAAGGTGCAGCATTGCGTCGAGGCCGAGAGGGGTACTGATTTGCATGATGTAGAGCATCTAAAACGATTGACTGCCCAGCTCCAGGACCAATGTACCCACAAAGATCTTGACTTCTTGAATTCGACATGGCGGTAGCAGTCAAAGGCAATTTATTATCGTCTATTTCATCTTTCTTGTCTGCTTTTTTCCCATGCTGTAGCTGCTGAATACAGTCAAATGGTAATGATGACTGCTTACCTTGAGGTGGGTATGCCCTAGGCCACGTTGCTTCACTGGGTGTAATGGGAGAATGACCGTCACCACATTCCAGAGTCAGAATGTTACTCTGATCCAATGGTGGACTGACATTCTTTTGCTTTGATGACGAATTACCCCTAGGTCGAGTAGTACAAACTGCTTCATACACTTCTACCTTCATTGGAAAGCACTGCCGATACAGCATCAAAATGACGAGAGGAGTTCCAAAGATGATGACAGACCAAACTTCCAAGACGTGATAAACATAGATTGTCCTATTAATACCACTATAAGAATCCACAGTAGAAGTATCCTCCTTTTTAAAGTCACGAAGGATGGAGTATGACATAAAGACAGCACCGGCCAGAATAGAGCACTCGACTGCTACCAAGCAAAATGTCTGATATGTAGTGAATATAAGGAAATTGGCTGAAATGCGAATGATTAAAGAAAGAAATTGGACCTTGTGAGTAAATGGGCTTTTCAAAACATTTTAAAGCTCTGAAAAACTCACTCAAAATGGCAATGCGTGAATGCTTTGTAGGTCTTCCACTGAATTGTGCTCTCGCTTCGTTAGAAGTTTGCGAAGATGAACATCGAGACCACCATCCTCTTATACCCGATGATTGATCGATCTTTTCCACACTAGAATTGTGGCAATGCGCAGTATCCTCTGCCAAGATGGTATACTCTTCATCACTACTTTCACAGTCTTCCACTTGCTTTAGCAAACGAAGCTCTCGATAGCTATAAAGCAAAAACAACAACAAAGAGTGAGTGACATTACGTTAGTCAGATGTATTCAGAATTAGTCATACGCTACACTCACACTTTGTAAGTCAGCATGGGTGTAGTACACAGAGTCAAACAAAGGAGTAACGCCAAAAAAGCTGCTCCAATCGCTGCCCAAATTCGTGTATAATAGTAAGAAGTATGTAATTGCTTGCCTATTGTATCAACAATCTCCAATCTTGCAATTGTAGGTGAACCTTCTGGTTCAGCGAGAAGATGGACCCGTAGATTCTGGTAAAGAGTATTGGCTAAGTTGGCAGCAGAGTTGCTAATTACAACAAACGGTAGTGTGGAAGCCACGAATAACAATGGAAGCCCAAACAGACTGAGAGAAGGAAGATCAATTTTACTGATACAAAATTTGGATCCGTATAAGTATGGACTTACAAGGTATGCCAGATGTATGGATTTAATTCAGTTGGTTTGAGAGGCCAAAGCAAACCAGTTGAAGCGACATGGACAAATCCTGCTGTCCAGAGTGGATATAGTCGTACAGCAGAAAACAGTATGAAGTTTGTTTGTATCGAAGTATCGTTCCAGAACCAGTCCAAAGTTAATCTGCAAAGGTGAAAGAGTGTGCTTATAAGCAGACTGTATTTACATTTCTCTACTCGTACCAACTTACCCTCGGTAGATTGCGTCACAAAGGTAGAAGATCCCAGCCTGTATAATTGAATTATTCAAATGAGTTAAAGGAGAGAAAAATTAACACCACAGTCGTACTTACAAATGAGAGGAGCCCTTCGCAAGCATTTGGACAGATGATTTTTCCTTTGGGAACTTGTATTACTCTAAAAAGCCAGAATTTGCCTTGCTTGAGTAGAATAATGATAAAGACGGTTGCTGTGCTGAATAATAAAGCCTTGATGACCAGGTAGGCATACGTTTGGCTATAGATGTCAAAGCAAAGTTGAACAATTGATCAGCTTGGAAGTATATCTCTAGTCAATTGCTCTTCTGACTTACTATTTGAGATTCAAAGGTAATGAGTGAAAGAAGAAGGGTTCTAGATAGTTTAGTAGAGCAATATTGCTTTGTGTTGCCTGTAATGGGAGCATACCCGTCCCTAAAACCATCTCGTAGGGGTCGAGATCGTGAAAATCAACACGAATGTTAGCAAAGAAGAGAAAGTGAAAGGATAAAGAGAAGAAGAGATGAAGAGAGTAGAGTGAGACGACACCTCTAAATTTTTGTTGAAAATTTTGTCAACGATCATGATTATACGCCGGCTTATGAAAGTTGCAAATTATATTCCCGACTTTATTATCAGTGAATGACCGAGGAACCTTATGCAACTAGAAGTCATTTTGGCATCAAGTCACTGTGTAAAACCTTCTTGAACTTCTGCACCAAGAGAACCTTAGTGCCGTATATGGTCAAATTAAGAGCACATAAATTAGTTGTTGATTGCTTAAGTGACATGATCCGTCCATATGCGATCTTGATTTAAGTGGCAGGCTAAAAGTAAAAGCACTCTAATTAACACCCCCCCAGCTGCTTATTCAATATTGAAATGATTTGTCCAAATAAACTCAATAATATAGCGGCCTACTATATTCTTTTATATAAATTTACCTTTTTGTAATTTTGTTGATTTCTGTAGACGTAGACCAAATAAAAACCTCCGTATAGTAGTTTGAAAGATTATAAATAGCGATTGATACAATAATGAATATAAAATTGCTTGCTTAAAAATAAGCTCAGGTGCGGTCTTTTTTTGAATACATATATTTATAAAATCAAGTGTCTTGGTTTCAGTCTAAAACAAATACTTAGGCTATCGCTCTACCATATTCTCTTTCTCATGAAAGAGACCCTTTAGCGCTCGCTGCCTTATGCGGTAGAAGGGATAGACGAAGGACAAGCTCATTTTCTGTATGCATTATTCGAAACACACTGAGATGAGCACGTTGAATAGTAAGGCCATCAAAAAAAATCTCTGCTGACTTCATCAAATTGCGTAGGTGGTGACAAAACGCAAATATGATGCAAATTACTTCTTAGTCTAGATGCTCAGACCCCGTCAAGGTCATGCTTTGCTCTGAGACAAACAAAGAAAATAAAATAATCTATCGTCATCCAACTTTCCCATCAGCAATACTACGGAGTGGATGGTCTTTTTAAAGATCTTGTTTCTTCGAGCAATGAAGGGACCCGTGCGGACACTCGTCCTCCTCCTATCGTTGCGATCAAGTGCTCGGTGTTGCATTCGGTGTTGCGATCAGAGTAGCATTGAAGGTCGGAGCGCTCAGGAAAAAAAAAGTACATCGAGAAACTCTTGTGTATAAACTCGGGTCCCCCCTTTTTCACTTTACATGCGGCGTAGGAACCCGGCCACATAGTCAGGTACCAAATCGCTTGCTTTATTTACCATAAATGCATTCATTATTCATTCTATTTCGTGTGTCTTCCCACACTTTTTCTCTCCCCTGTCTTATTCTTGCTTTTTTTCCCTTCTCACTTTTGGACTTTTCATGTGCTCCTTAATTCCACATTTCATCTTATTGGCACTGTTGACAATTACTCAGAGTCACGCCTTACTAGGACCATTTCTTAATGGATCTATTCCAGGCTTACCAAATATTATTGCTTCCCTCTCCAATAATACTTTTGATTATATAGTAGTAGGAGGTGGTACTGCTGGCTTCACTTTGGCTTCACGACTTAATGAAGATGGTTCCTCTGTGTTAGTCATTGAAGCGGGTATTGATGAGACATTCAGTCTAGTCAATCATGAGCTTTCTGCTACACCAGGCGGTGATGTTGTTGGTGTAGGTTCTTCACAAGGTGACTTTTTAAATGGTGAGTGAGGATTATAATTTAATTATTCCAGGTATCACAAGACACTGATTGATCTTCCTTTTTGTGCTTTGACTTGTTTCTACCAGATGGGATTGATTGGATGTTTAATACAGTCGCACAATCAGGTGCAAATCAACGCAAAATTCGATATGCTCGAGGAAAGTGTAGTGGTGGTAGCTCTGCGCGTAACTTTATGGTGAGCTGGGTTAAAAAATATTATTAAAATGGGGAAAAGGGCTGAATGAGGCTCACTATCATTTTTTACCTTTATAAAAATCTTTATGTCAACAGATCTATCAAAGACCCTCAATGGGTAGCATGACACTATGGCAAACATTGACAGGCGATCCTTCTTGGGGATTTAATGAAAGATTGTCCGACTTTAAAAAGAGTATGACTTTTACACCACCTCGATCTGATCTTCGTCAAGAGTTACCAGCTGCACAATTTGATATGTCAGACTTTGGCTCTAATCCAATAAATGCACCACTTTCTGTCTCATACCCAAATACTCCTCAAAACTTTTCCAAATTTATGCAATTGGCTGCCAATGAATTAGGTGTTGAATCGGTCAAGTCATTCAATGGTGGAAGTTTACTTGGTGTCAATTACAATTCTGCAACTATTGAACCAAAGGGAGGACAGAGGAGTACTTCTAGGAAATTCTTCGCTGCTGCTTCTGGTCGCTCTAATTTTAAAACATTCTTTCAAACATATGCCAAGAAGATTATTTTTGAAACAGTCAACGGTATTCCAACAGCAAAAGCTGTTACGATCAGTACGCTTCCGTTTGGTCGGGGAACTACGAATATCGTTTAGTGAGTTAGGAAGAATCGCTTCTGTTATCCTTTTGCAAGGAATAGTATTCAGACCCCTTTCTATCTTCTCCCTTTGCTATAATATTCCTCTTCAGTGCCAACAAAGAAGTCATTGTCAGTGCTGGTGCCTTTCAATCCCCTCAATTACTTATGGTATCAGGTATAGGACCAAAAGCACAATTGAGCAAATATGGTATTGAACCAGTTGTCATCAATGAGAATGTTGGTCAAGGTATGCAAGATCACATCTTCTTTGGTGTAAGTAACTAATTTATTCATTTTACCCATTGACGCTGACTTGTTATTCATTTCCTACTATCTTCGTACAGCCGACTTTTCAAATTACTTCTGCCACAAAGTCATTCACTGACCTTGCTGCCAATCCCATTTACCTCGCTGCTCAATTCCTCAACTTCACCTCTAATCAGTTGGGTCCTTTAACTAATCATGTTGCGGATCTGTTGACATGGGAGAGACCAAGTGATGCTATACTGAACAGTATTGGAGCTTCTCAATTATCATCTTACCCCGCTGATTGGCCACTATTAGAAGCACTTAGTGCACCAGGTGTCGTTGGTGACTTTTCCAATCTATTAACACAGAATGCTGCCGCTGGAATTACTGGATCTCGGTTTGCTACCATTTTATTTGCTCTAGTTGCACCTCTTAGTAGAGGTACAATAACATTGGCATCAGCTGATATGGCTACTGCTCCCGTCATTGATCCAGGTTGGTTAACAAATGCAGTGGATCAAAAGTTGGCAATTTATGCTTTCAAGAGGGCAAGAGCTTACTTTGCAACAAAGGCAATGTCACCTATTCTTGCTGGACCTGAATATTTACCAGGTAAAAATGTACAATCTGATGCTCAAATTTTAGACTGGATTCGATCAAATTTAATGAGTGAGTTGCAGAAGTGTCTTGGCCGAATAGACGTTGTATACACTAACACTCCTCTTTGGAAATACTGTACAGCTGTTTGGCACGCAGCTTGTACTGTCAGTATGCGAACAAAGGCAAATGGAGGTGTTTTGGATAGTAGATTACGGGTATATGGTAAGTAGAGATGAGTGCTGATAAAATTAATTGGTGATACAACGCTCACCACGTTCTCGCCCATTCTTTGCAGGCATCGACAATCTTCGAGTGGTAGATGCAAGTTCTTTTCCTGCTTTGACGCCTGGTCACCCACAGAGCGTCGTATATATGCTAGCGTGAGTTTGATAGTATCTCAAAAAAGAAGAAATTGGATACTGATCCTCATTCTCTTTCATCGTCATACCGTAGTGAAAGAGCTGCAACCCTCATCAAAGAAGACAATGCGTAGATGTCATTGATTATTTGTACTATCGCTGAAAATGCTAATCATTAATCTGAATACTATACAAAAAAAATGGCTTTGCTGAACAATACTATACATTGACAGACTTTTAATACTATAATACTATTGTGCCAATTCATCTACTCTGTCGATCTCTTCGAATCACATACTTGTGAGGTGGCCTTTCTTCTTTCTTTTCTCGATTACTCTCTCTCTTCTCTCCACTCGCTAGGGGTGGTGCTCTACCTGCAACCTCATGGAAGCTTTTAAGACTACCATCCAAGTCTCTATCTTGCTTTTTAGCCTTTGTTCTAACGTCACTGTCCCACTTCCAAAATTCACATCTAAATTCATTATTTTGATTTGCTGATTCATTTGTACCACCTACTTGTCGAGAGCACATCCAAAATTTTCGACCATGATTAGGACCAGCTTTGTTGACTGTCCATGCTCTAGCTGGTTCTTGATGCACGTAGCAACGTGGCGGCTCTTTCGCTTTTGTGAAAAGGAAAATCAGTAAACAGAATAAAAAGAAAGTTTGTCTTTGATGGTCACTTACGAGCAAAGATGGAACCCCAAGCTAGCGCTGTCTCGACTCGATTGGCTCCCTCTGTTGGGTCTTCCTCCCCGTCGTCTTGCTTGCCACTCATCTTGAGAGGCGATGAAGGAGCCAGAGATGCCTTCTCTAATACGTCTGGCAATGCGGTATTACTCTCGATCTGTGAGCTAGAGGATGTTGTTAGTGCTTTGGGATTGATGAAAAAATTCTTTAGATTTGTTTGTCCATTCGAGATCTTGGCAGGCATCGTCTTTTTTGGTGTCACTATCTTCTTTGTCTGAATTTGTACATCGTTCTCGCTTGCTTTTCGTTTTGTACCAATTGTCTCCTGAGGCGATGTTGGCATCTTTGGCTCAATATTAATCTTCTTTTCCGTGACTTGAGGAATGGCACTCTCCGCCTTTACTATTGGTTTTGCCGCAAAGAAGCTTTGTAGCCTACGACCGGAGAATTCTGGCCAAGATGAAGTGGCTAAAATTGGGACTTTCCTCTTTGTCTCTGTCCCATTTAACATTATATAATCACTGAGCTTCAAGACAGTTCCGTCTTCGCTTGTAATTTCATCGTGAAAGTCGACATAAATGGGACAGTGATCACTTCCATAAACATTGGGCTGAATATCTGCAAATTTGATCCATCTGAGCAATCCCTTTGTTACAAGTGTGTAATCAATCCGAGCTCCGTAATTGGCAGGTCGAGTGTCTTTGACTGTATCCCAACAAGTGTACATTGCCTTTCTTGCTGGATGATAGACTCTTGTGATGTCGTAAAGGTTTCCATTGGGAGCCACGAATTGATCCATCCATCGTCTAGCAGGGTGTTCATCTAGATGTTCATCTCGACTAATCCGACTGACGTTCTTACAATGATCGATAGGAAGATGAGCGATATTCAAATCGCCAACAATGATAATTTCGCGACCCATCGCGATCAAATTGCGTACTCTTTCAGCAAGTGTGTAAGAATAAGCCATCTTGTAGTCTCTCCTTCCTTCATCTGTTTCGTTGGGACAGTAGAGATTAAACTGGCATTAAAAGATTGATGTCAATTAAACGAGCATTTAGAGACTTTCTCGATAACATCCACTCACGAGGACAAACAAACCGCAATCGATGACAACAGCCCTACCTTCTGCATCAATCACGTCGTACAATGGTGATTCAGCTGCCTTCTCATCAGGATAGCCACCTATACTTTTCTGGTCATCACTTCTATCTGGAACTAGGTCACCTGTTAATCCCATCTCCGCCTTTTGCACATGACATACATTAGTCTTGACAAATGTCACTACACCACTGTATCCTTTCGTGGGATGCAGGCTATAGTAAGCTTCGTAGCCTACAGGTAGACACATGTCACGATGATTTGCAATGAGGTCCTTTTTCGTTATTTTTGCTTCCTGAAAGCAAATTATATCTGCACCTAGATTGTCTAAACATTCCTTCCAATCTTTAAGAGCATACCAAGGTCGATATTGTCGCAAGGTACGAAGCCCATTGCAATTCCAACAGACAATCCTCATATCAGGTCCATTTCGCCTCCCAATTTCAAAGCAATTCTAAGCTAATGATTAGAATAGTAGGGCTTTAAGAGACAGAAAGTGAGAGACTTAAAGCTGCAAGTCGCTCAGCAAGTAAGTGTTGGTGGAGAAAAAATTCTTAACTCTTAAGAACGTAAGCCAAATTCTGTAGTGGCGACGCGCTCGCTCTATGCGGCCGTATGGCGCGTTGACAACTCAAACTATTAGAGATTACTTAGTAAAAAATAACTTTTGTCACTACGTGAGTACGAATGGCGCTTCAAAAGTTAAGCGTAGGGAGCATTAATAGCAGCAAAATTGCTCCCCTTGTCGGTGATTATAAAGAAGATGATTCAGCTGCAGAAGCCTCTGTTGTACTGTATCAGGAGAAAGACAAAGTACCTGAATGTGAATATTTCTTTCCCGATTGTCGGAGGCCCACTTTTGAGCGGAATAGCGTGACCTAAATTCTTGATGCCGCTTTGTGAGAGCAGATATATGTGTTCACTCTGTAATACTCGGTCCCTCTTTACGGTAGTTTGCGGAGTACCGAGGTGTGATCGAATACGCCCTCGGCTTTTTTTTTTTACACTAGAGGATATGACACTCTCAAAGGAAAGCAGTGGATCTAGCTTTGATTATTGCTCACATCTGAACAATAGCCGCTCTTTTCTCTTGCTTTGATCAGCATTTCTGCCGCTCTCACACTTTACAGTCATGGTACACCTTTCTATCATTTCTACTTTTGCTCTAGTATTTGTCACACATTCACTTGCTAAAGCAGTAAGTGATTATGATATTCGGAAGATGTAGTGCAATGAAAGCTAATCTTAATTCTGCTAGGTCACCAAAGATCATACTTTTGAAAAGCGTATAGTCGGTACCCTCAAATGCAATACTCTTGTAGACTCTCAAAACTTACAGTTGGTTCCTTTGAGTCGTCTACAAAGCAGAAATCTTGAAGAAGACGATGAAGAAGATGCAATGTTGAAAACTCGAGGTCCGGCAACAGATGTCATAGACCCCAACAGTGTAGGATCTGGCATTCTACTAGGCACTCGAGACTTGCAAAGAAGAGTGATAGAGACAAGGGCAAGTAAAACAGCGCCTTTCTTAGGCTACAATGGACAGAAGTTTGACTCGGCCAAAGTTCTGGGAGGTACTAACAGCTCAAATGGTCTCGTATTTGAATTTTAGTGGGTGTTTTGTTTTGTTCTAGCCATCATTGTTGATTTACAGTTTACTGACTCCTTAGGGTCCTGCAGTGAATGCTCCTATCCTAATTTTATGGGCTACGAGCCTTACATTTCAAATGACGGAACTTCGTATAAATACGGGTAGGTCACTTTTGACAGAGTAGGGCCGTAAGAGAAACAGCTCGCTAATGCTCTTCCTCAGCCAAGTGAGAGTGGCAAGTTCCGGTCAGTGTCTACGACCATCAATTATTGGGGACACTGCTCAACAGCTTATTGAAGGGGACTGCGAAGACAGTGACGACAGTAATCAGGTAATTACTGCTGGATACGAGAATGATGAGTACCACTTTTTGATCTAATTCCCCTTTTCTAGTTGGGATTATTCTTTGAATATAGATCTAGAGTCAAGAGGGACACGTATGACCCAAGAATGGTAAGGACGCAGTGATGAAGTCGTTGTCGTTCATCTTCACTCTCTGATGTTATCTTCTTCCTCCTTGCTCTCAGAGCAAAACTCTCCGCTCTCTCAAGTTTCTTGGCGTACCTAAAGGCGGACGGTATGATATTCCAGGAGAGTATAAGTCGCTATACAATGCAAAAGATGCATCACTTACTATCGACTATCAACCCGAAGGCAAAACAAAAACGCCTGGCCAAGAGGTAGCCTTCGTAATGCCTATAAAGCGGGTTGGCAAGTAAAATCCAGCCAACCTGTGTTTGTATCACCTGAGATTGACACTTAACATTTCATACACCATTTATTTTTTCAAGTCTATATATTATGCCTTTTCTTCGGCTGTTGTCATTTGACCTTGTCAATGGACCTTTTTCAGTTTCTCTTAGGCTACAATCTCTTACTTTGCCATGATCCAGCTAACTCCATCCCGAATTGGCAAGATGATAACCTCGACTCTTTTATCTTTGCTGACGTGACTATTAAATTCAATCAATGCCTCTCCATTCGATTTATCAATCCCTAAATCGGGGAGCTTGCTTAGGCCATCTCCATGTAGCTCTGGTGTGAAAGGGTAGCCCTGTAATAAAAGTAGATGGATTCAAAAAGGTATTCACCGAGAAAAGAGAGAGAGAGATGCAATCACATCGACTCACCTTGTACAAGACATTATCAACCAACATGACACCACCTTTCTTCAGTAGCCCATTTTCCATGATCATATTGTAATAGCCAACATAACCTGCCTTATCTGCATCGATAAAAATGAGATCAAATGGATCTTCGTTGGTTTCCTTCATATTCTCTAGTGCTTCGTTGGCTGAGCCTATTCGAACGTCAATCTTATCACTTAAGCCAGCCTTTTCAAAAAAGGGAGTTGCTAGATCCTTAAAGTATTGATCCAACTCCAGTGAAATAATCTAAAAATCGTAGCACACAAAACTGGTCAAATTCAAGTAGTCTTGATGAATGCTATGCTACTAGCTCACCTTTCCACCTTCAGCGAGAGCATCTGCCACACATAGAGTTGTCGTACCTGTAAACATTCCAATCTTTGAAAAAAAAATAGCTAAGTTAAACTTTATGATTGAAGACTACAGCTTATCCTCTCTTACTCACCTCCAATACACGCTTTGCACCAAGGCTCTTTGCTACCATGGCTACAAAACCTCCTTCATATGCACCTGCACTCCAATGAGGTGCTACCTTGTAGCTAACTCTTTTCTCTGCATAAGCCTTGTTCCAATCGTGACGAATTGTCTCACTAATTAAGGGATCTAGACTAGCTGGACCCTCTGATGATAGGCTATCCAAATAAGGGTCAAATTTGGTCAAGACAGAAACTACAACAGATAGTAATGACAAGGCTGTTTCCTTATCATCTGTTTTAATTGATTTGATAGCATGCTCTACTAGACCAGTCACACTTCTAAGTGGTGTTTCTGGTGAAATTGTTTCTTTTCCCATGCTAATGAAGTGATTTGAGCTGAGTGAGGAGGAAGACGGGAAAGAGGAAGAAGAAGAAGAAAAGAAGAAGAAGAAGACGTTGTATTAATAAGCATCATTGGCGTGGAGGTTCGAGTTTCTTTAGTTTATTTGTTTTTTTTAAGGGTCTAATTTGATGAAATCACACACTACAACTACATTGGATGCATGCATGATACAGATGAAAGCAATCAACACTGTATTTTCGATTTTTATTACTCTCTTTGAGTCTTTTCTGATTCCGTCTCTTCCCTTTTGGATTCTCTTTCTGTTTGCTTGACCGCCTGTCTATGCTTATGAACAGTGACAAGTGATATACCAATGGCAGCTACAATAACCCATGCTACATTGACGGCTGTAATAAGAAGAATTACAAAAAAACCAGTGAGTACTACTAACTACTTCTTAAACTGCAAACTTAGGATATCACTCACCAAAGTTCTGTCCAAGATGATTCTTTGTAGCAAATATGATGCTCTTGGCAGTATCGACAGCATTCCATACCGGAAGTACAAAGGCATACTGTGAAGCATAAAGAAGGAGTAAGCTATCTCAGACTTTGCAAGCTAAAGAACACCATCAAACTCACACTATAAAAGTGGTCTTCGTCTGCAACATCCAAGAAGGCAACAGATACATTAAGAATGACCCAAAAGAGCAAAAAGAAAGGAAAAATCATGTTACCAAATGCCAATAGTACTAACTCCATAATATAGCCCAAACCCAGCATAGAAGTGAAATTCATACACCAATAGAGTGGGAAGCCTCCCTTGCCATATTTACGTGTAAAGTCGACCAAGAATGCAAGTGATACAAGGCTGTACATGAGAGAAATCCAAAAGTAGCCAAGAAAAGGTACGCTAAGCCGAACTAGTACTTCGCTTCCAAGCGTAATCTTTGGTGCTAGACCTTCCATTGCTTGCCTAAAACCTAATCCAACGTAAAAGGTGAAGATGATTAGGTAAATAAGTCCTGCTGTGGTAGCTGCAGTACCAATCAACTGATCAAAGGGATGGAGATTGTACTGTGAATAGCTGAAAGGTGAAGTGAGAAGGCTTGAACTGAATCCCATCCTACCAGGCGGTGGACTGATAGAATTGGAGAGCGCAGTAAAGTTTGGAGTTGAACCAGCTACTGCAGAATTGAGTTGACGAGCAGCAAATTGCATACCAGCTTGATTTGTCGCAGCTGACATCAGTTTTAGAGCTAAAAATGAAAGATATTGGTTGGTAGTGTAAAAGTTTCGAGCCTCTGCGAGAGCACATCAGTTAGAGTGTGTGTGTGTGTGTGTAGGTGTGTGTGTGTGTGTCAATTTTCGTTCCTTTTACACAAACCTCTTCCTTCACTAACCTTCATAATAAAAAGACATTGCACCAACAGGTGAATAATTTGTGCTTCCCTGCTCATATGCCTGAGTAGCTGCACTAGTTGCATTGGCATGGATCACGATAGCACCAAAGACGCTGTGACAGGATAAATATTTAGTCCATAAGCCCTTTATATGCCATTTCCAAAACTCACTCTTGATTGTTAACTATCTGCACAGCATACTCATCGGCGTCAATACCTCTCGAGCTGATACCAGTAGGCACACCATTGCCATTCAATGCAAACCGCTCTAAATTATCTTCAAATTGCCAACCAAGATGAAAGTTTGGCTTACTTGCAATATCCATTTCAACTGCACTTCTAATTGATGGTCCTAATAATGCTGCATTAGGTGTTCCAGCTGGACTAGCTTCACTATCTAAATCAATGATTCTAACTGTTACTCTGTATGCGTTCTCTTCTTGCTTATAATAACTACCATAGTATAAAGGTAACAAGGTAAACATGGCAACTGTGATGGCACAAAAGGCAATGATCTCCAATTTAAACCATTGCTTACGTTGCTGCTTGAAGCTCTTATGCCAGAAGGGGTACCTTTGCTCCCCAGATGGAGTCTTTTCAGAAAAGACCTCAGCAATGATACCCATGATTTGCGGATACGAATAGATGCAGAATGAGGGGATAGGAGATCAAGAAGATTTCCAAGGAAATGTATTGTAGGTGCAAAAACATCCAACCTTTCGTAAGCTGCATTACAACCAAAAAAAAAAAAACTCCCGAATTTAGTGGAGGTTCAAAAGGGGAAAAAAATAAAAAATAATAACACACAAGATGACAATAAATGTCTGACGCGAACAAATTTCCGTAAATTTGAAGTTTAAAAAATGATTAAAACCTATTCTCAGTATTTACAGAGACTGGGCTCCATTCACCCTGATTGTTTGACCATTAATCCAACGAGAAGCAGGCATTAGAAGTGAAATGGTTGCATCTGCAATCTCTTCTGGCTTTCCAATTCTATTTTGTGTAGTCAAGCTAGATATCCTTGCAATAATTTCTGGTGATTTGCCCTTTAAGAATAGTTCAGTCTCTGTTGCACCTGGCGCAATGGCATTGACAGTAATTCGACGCTCAGGTCCAGCAATGCTAGGATCTTTTGCCAATACTCTGACCATTTGTTCAACTGCACCCTTTGTGATTGTATATTGAAGGTAACCAGGTGTAATGGCCATTGGATGTGTGGTGACTGATGAGCTAAATAGTACAATTCGACCATCATTTGCTAGATTAGGTAAAATTGATTGAATGGTGAATAATGGTCCCTTGACATTGACATCTATAATGGAGACCCGAGTAGGGGGGGGTGTAACGCGTCAACTGTAAGAAGCGCTTTGAAATGTGAGAGGGAAATTCTTCACTTACGGTAGCTATTGTCAAAGTTTTCATCATTAGATTCAGAGAGTGAGGTCATATCAAAGATACCTGCTGAACATATAAGCGCGTCAAAATTACCATTGGGCACCTTTGTGATGGCTTCCTTGATAAAGTTGCTACATGACTTTTGATCAATTAAATTACCTTGAATAGCTGAAATGTTGGAATGTGATGTTTGCTTGTCTGCTTTGAGTGTACTTATTAAATCTTCTGCTCCCTTTTGTGAAGAAACATATCCAATGACAATGGAAGTAGCACCTGCTTGAGCGGCTGCTTTTGTTATGCAAGCTCCAATACCGCGTGATCCTCCAGTAATGAGAATATTTTTACCGTCAAGAGAAAAGGCCATTATACTGTGTAAAGGATTATTTGAGGATAAAAAATGAAAGAGTCCTACAGAGAAGGATGAGCGAGTGATAAGACTAGCTCTTGTACAAATAGAAAAGGGAGGAAAGAGAAGCAAAGTACTGCCCATATATACCTTTTTTTAAACTCAGGTATCAGAATATACTCGGCGTTAGTCACATTTATGCCTGTACCTCATGATTCACGGGAAGGATCAGAGTGACGGTCGTCGGTATCTCCACTACTACTCAGCAGCCCAGAAAATCAAATTTCCTCACTCACCCCCTTTTACTCGCTGAGAAAATATTATCTCTCCATAAGAGCTTATTTCTCCTCCTCCACTATATTGGAAATTGATAATATTGATACATTATATCTATCAATTCCCACTTTCCACTCGTCCGTTACGGCAGTGCGGTCGACTCCGCTTTCCTGCTCCACTCCACTCACGTGAACCTTTGGGAGAATGTCCGTGCACGACTTCAAAGACGCCGCCGACCCACCCTTACGAGTATTGAAGGGGCGCGATTTTGAATTTTTTTTTTTTTTTTTTCTATATTGTGTTCCGATTAGGATGGGAATACTGAGACAGACATATTAGACACTTGAGCTAAATTATTATAAACTTTTGAAACTCGCATCCTCTTTCTATCCTCAATCCACCACTTTTTTTTTTATTTCTCTCAACATTTGCAAGTATATCAGATAACGATGAGAGTCAGTCGGAGAAAGGCGATCGCTATGCGATCACCAAGTTCTACGCCATCAATACAAGATAGTATAGCAGGAGGCAATATCACTCATTACGCTATCCCACCAAATACCTTTATCACGCCTTCATTTCAATCACTCATTTATGCCACATCCAATGATCGATACCCAGGAGCACCAGGAACATCTTTACATCGTGCCAAACTAGAAGCAGCAAGAGCAGTAGCTGCTAGCAAGAGAGAAATTCAAAAGGAATTGGAGAGGAGAGAAGAACTAAAGAGGTTGGGTATATTAGGAGTAGGAAAGAAGAGAGTAGCTGGAGGAGCAGCGGCGGCGGCGGCAGCAGCAGCAGCAGCAGCAAATGGAAACGGAAGCACAAATCCAAATGGAGGAAATAGTAGATATAGCACACCCGGACCTGCTCCAGAACGTGCAAGGAGAGGACAAGCAGCTAGTAATGGTCAACAGCATACAACCATATCAAATTCTTCTTCTTCCTCCTCTGGTACTTCTACTCGTCAACCTAGATCAAATGGTAGGAATATTGCCAATGCAATCGATCACAATGCCTTGCCAGTGCCTTTGAACGCTGCAATTGCTGGCCCTGGTAGTCCACTACTTACTTCATCTGGACGGCTTCGAAGACCAGCAAGTTCCAGTCGAGGTGCTAGTCCAATGCCTCTTACTAGTCAATCAGCAGCACACGCAAATGGTTCACTTAGCAGTCGAACTAGATCGCCAATTGTTTTACCAGTAGACTTGACCTCTGCCAACTCACCAGCTCGAGGAGATGATTCAAGTGTGACCATGGCTGTACTGGGATGATGCTGCCTCTGTCCCAGACTCAATCTTGTATCTTTATTAGCCTTTGTCTCGTCTATTTTTGTATTAGCCTTCTTTATCTCTCTACTAAAATAAAGAAGTGATTATCTGTCATATGTTTACCTGTATCGAAGACTGGAAAGCCATTCATTGACTATTCTTGCTGCCATCACACACTGTGAGTAGAGGTGACACGAAAAGATCAAAATTGTATGCCAATCAAAGTCAATGTTACAATTACAAAAATGGTACATTTGAACAAAAGTAAATAGCACTCAACCGCCATCACCAAGTACCACCAAGCGCATGAGCATCATAGAGGTACTGATACTCTACTTCTCTCTTGACAGCCTCTTCATAAGCTTCATCTAACCAAGCTTTTTCTTCTTCATCTTTCAAAAAGTGACCTACTCTACCATGACCGTTATGCTTTGTATTTGCTTCCATCTCTTGTTGTTCAGCTATTTCCATTTCCATTCTAGTTCGAGCCATTGTCAATGCCAAATTTAGTCGTTGAGTCTCTGCGCCTGGATCAAGCACTTTGCCTTTACGCTTCTCTGGTACTTGTTCGACCGACTTGATAGCAGCAGCAGCAGATGGATTGTGAGCTCGATGATGAGAGGTATGAATCGTAGTACTTTGATGACTGTGACTTGGGTGATGTCTGGTTCGATGATTACGGGATCGATGATACTCATGTTTGTCGTCCTCGTGAGTGTAATGCCGTTTCTCTTCTCCATGACTTCGAACTTCTCGCGTAAGTCGATTGTGCCAGTCTTGCTCTCCTCCACCATCTCGATGATGACCAGGCTGTTCTGGTTGTTCGCTTCGATGATAATGGTGTTTAAATTGCCTTTTTTCCTTTCCTGGTTGCCCATCTCTACTAATCCAAACCACTTCCTCTGAAGTCTTCGCTTCTTCACATTCAGCTAGTCGATGACGAGAGGCACTCTTTCTTATCGTGCGACCTTGATGATGATTTTGATGACCAGCTTTATGCTCCTCTTTGTGATCATTCTTATCAAATCGTTCTGATTGAGGTGTTGCAGGTTCTAGTGTAAGACTTGGTAGTGGAAGCGATTCTTGAAGTAGAGCGGCATGGTCTAAACCTGCGCAAACCCAACCTGGTTCATCATCTCGGCTACTATTTCTAGATCCATTACCATGTTCTGTTGCTAGTGCCTTGTGCTGTGCTTTGACCTTTGCTGTCTTTGCTAGCTCTAATAATTTAGCTCTCGGTCCCGGAGCAATACCAGCGACTTTCTCTTCTTGCTTTAGTGGGATACTAGACTTACTTTCGGCACCTTTGCTACGATGTCTTGCCGCTTCTACAATTCTAGCAAAGCCATGCTTTCCCTCTGAAAGGCTCTTTAGGTTCTTGTTAAGTACCTTACTATCCTTGACATTGTAGGTTGCCTTTGGATGAAAGAGTGAAATACCTTCTGCAAAGACGGGAGAAAAAGCATCGGTCATACATGTAGTATTTGTGATACTTTTGTCTATAGTCTCTGACCTTTGATGGCACTCTTCAATGGAAAAATCACTGACGCTTGCTTCATCTTCATTGTGTAAAGCAGAAGCACTAGATGCCAGTGTCGATCTCTTGTTCTTTGATCTAAAGGCTCCTGCAATTTTGGAAGCCATGCCCAAAGAAATTCCTTTGCTGGCTTTGAGTGTAGGAGGAGAGCCTTGAGCCTCATTCTCATCTTGGCTTAGATCGCTGAACTCTACTGAGGACATAGCGGGTATATGTTTGGGAGCCTGGCATACGGAAGGGGTGTTTGCATTGCTTTGACCTGACTTTGAAAAGTGAAAACCTGTCTGTTTCCTTCCTTTTATCATCTTTCTCCTTAGCGGAAAATCTTCTTCTTCTTCAGGCTTTTCTTTGGAATCAACTCCTTCATCATCATCATCACTGTGTTCTTCATCCTCCTTTTGAGCAATGTGGCGAACTTCTGGGTGAAACCGAACGGTTGAGCGCGGTTGCTCTAGTGAGCTCGAGGCCTTGTTTACCTGTCTATCAGTGTAAGCTGCAAGATAGTCCTGACGGTCTTTTGGTGTGACGCTAGGCCGGACAAGCATATCAGTAGAGATATTGAGAAGGAATTAATAGAGCAACCGGTGCTCTCTCTGAATTTTCCTAGAAGTAGGAGAGACAAACCGCCAAGTTTGTCAAGAGCAGTGGTAAGGAGGAGAAAAACAGTTCCAAAGGTATCGATTGGAGCGAAAAAAGGTTATCTAACGAAGCACTATACTCTTATATCTTGGCCTATTCTTGTCTGCCTCTTTCTCGTTGGCGCAATGTCTGGCGTTTCACTCTCAGCATTGTACTTTGATCTATTGTCTATCAGAATCCCCGCTGGAAGTAGTGACGCCCGAGCGCCATCTAATTACACATTATGCTGACATGGTAAACTTTTGTCTAACGGGCGCATCACATGTGTTGCAATATAATGTTGACGCTGGGCTTACTTTGGCAGTTGGTAGTGCTTGTGATGGCCCGAATGAAAGAAAGAAGAGCCGATAGCGCCTTTTGCGCGAGTTCTTATGATACGCCCAATCTAACATTTGAGCTCGGACTGACCTTTAATTTGCTCTTTACAATCAATGCGTGTTCACTTGTAGCAAACCTTTTATACGACTTGGAACAGTGAGTTGATTAGGTTTGGCAGTCGGTCGACATGCCATCAGGAGGCCTGTTGAGGAATCCTTCTCTTCTCTTCGGAGGTGATATTCACTTTCAGAGGGCAACTATTATTCAAGTATACATCTGCTTTGTTATCCTCTCGCTTTCAGCCTTTTATCATTATGTATTACAAGGCAGCAAAATCACAAAGCGACCAAAAGGTTCCAAGGATGAAGATGTTGCCGAGATTGATTCGATTATTGTGTATCCAATCAAGAGTTGCCACGGGGTATCATTGAAAACAGTTGCAATATTGAGGAAAGGCTTCGAATACGATCGAAGATGGCTTGTTGTAGCGAAAGAAGGGCTAAAGCAATTGAGCTTGAGGGAAGAGCCTAGGCTAACCTTTATCATTCCATCATTCGAGCAAGACAAATTTGGAAATAATGTCATGCGCCTTCGACTCAGTGAAAAGTCTGGAAAGACAATGCCAGATATTAGGATATCATTGGATCCATCCGAGGCTACTTTGGCTTCGTGGGAGTTATTACCTCCTCTCGACTTCTATGGTAGTAGGGCACAAGGTAGGGTAGTGCAAGATACTGCTGCAGAAGAGAGAGAGTGGAAGGGGAGCCCTAGCGAATGGGTCAGCGAGGTAAGCGAAAATGATCAACTGGATGTGTTCACTAAAGCTTACTACTTCTCGGTACCATATTCCAGACTCTTGGGTATCCCGTTCATTTAATACAATTCGACAAAGAAGCATCCAAAAGGATGGCATTCCCAATATACAAGCCTCCTTACAATCTCAAAGACTGGAAAGAGGATCAAAGAATCGAATTAAATCAACACACTGATATTGAATTTCAGGACGAATACCCATTCTTAGTTTCAACAAGGGAGAGTCTAGATGGCATCAACTTGCAATTGAGTAGTATCATATCTAATCCAAGTGCAACAATAAAGGTAGACAAGGCACATTGGTCTGCCCGGCAACTTGATAGAGAAGCAGGTATTAAGATGCAGACTTTTCGACCGAATATAGTGCTTAGAAGTCGAGGCGGACAAGCATCATTTGCCGCTTTTAGTGAAGATAGTTGGGAGACGATATGGATCGAGAACGATGAAGGGTCTTTACCAATTCATTTAGTGGCTCGGTGCAAGCGATGCCTTCTCACTGCGATTGATCCAGAAACGTGAGTGTAGCTGTCAGGTTAGTGTGATGATATATACTCAAGACTGCCATTCTGGCTTTCTCATCCTACATCAATACCCTTGCACTCCTTTATAGCGCACACAAAGACGTCAATATCCCTCTTAATCTACTGCGAAAATCTCGCTTTAGAGTCAAGAAGGCAGAAGGCGAGTATGGTCGCAAGGGTCCGTGCTTTGGTGTTTACGGAGGTGAGCATCTGATTGTGACAGTCGGAAATTGCGAACGATTACAGAGCTAAAGTTTCCTTCAAATTACAGTCCCAGAAAAACCCGAGAGGGGCTATCCAAGTATTTCTGTAGGTGATCGGGTCAAGGTGCGTTGGCGACCCTATGACCTTGACGATGAAGTTACCCATGGTACCCGTAAACGTTGAATCTTGTATCATATAATTTGATCATCTTCTCAGAGCTAATTCACATTCACGTGTACGCTTGGGCCAGAAAAAAAAAAAAAAAAAAAGAGAATGGAGAGAGAAGATCTTAAAAGTTTATGTATTTCTTAGTGAAAACTCTCATAATTGCATGGCGAGCATGGCAGATTCCTTGGAAGATGACTTTGCTGCTTCAGACTTTGAATCAGTGTCAGAAAATGATGAGACGGGAGAAATGAAGTTAGATGGTGAGAATAGTAGTGCGAATGAGAAGATTTTAAAAAGAAAATCACAACAAAATCAAGGTGGGGTTGATGAAGAGGAAACAGAAGAGGCAAAGAGGGCGAGAAAGAAACGAAAGATGAAAGAGCAGGATAAAAATAGGAAAGCCAAGGTGAGAAGTGATTCAGTCAGCTTAGAAAAAAGATGTGCAAGAGGTTTCCCTAAAGAGGCTGAGCGGGTCATTCTTCTCTATCCGCTAGAAAGCAGCGAATCGATCAGCATTGGGATCTGGCCAAGTAGCAACAATGCCTCCTGACATGCAAGCAGATCAGTTACTAAAGATATTCAAGTCGTGCAAGAAATTTGGCCAAATCAGTGACCTTGAGTTCGATGAAATTGGAATAAGAGGTGAGGTGTTTGAAAGTCTGTTATGGTACCTTTTATTCACGTTCCAGTGTGACGTATCTCTTGCCGCAGAGGCCATGTTACTCGATAGTACAGGTATCAAAATAGAAAGGAAAGAGGAAAATTTATCTAAATTTATTACAATAGGTGAGCAAGGAATGAGGAACCGAGAATTACAAAGAGAGATTTTGACTTTGTCTCCATTGATATGCAGCAATGCCAAGTGTAGGCAAGAGCATTGAGAGGATGGCAACTATTGAATCTGGTAGCGAAGGTTCACCAATTGTACTGGTCATCACAGGAAATGCTCAGCGAGCAGCTGACTTTGCTAAATCACTTCGCAAGCTAAGTCCAAAATTTGGCAAGGACAAAAAGTCGACATTACCTGTAGGAAAGCTCTTCGCTCGACATTTTAAATTGGCAGAGCAGCAAGAATTTTTGAAAAGCAAAGTTTGCCCAATTGCTGTTGGCACTCCACAACGGATACATGACTTGCTTGTCTCATATGAGAATGATAAGACTGGCACTTTGAAGCTAAAGATGCTCAAAGCGATCATTATTGATGCTTCATGGACCGACATGAAAATGAGAACAGTGCTAGACAATCCGGAAACTAAAGAGGCGTTGTGTATTCTATTGGCATCAAAGGAGGTTCAAACAAAACTCAAATCAAAAACGAAGGAAGAGAAGGCTATCCTTGCATTGTTTTGACATCTACCTTGTCACAAGTATTTTTATATTTGTACTTGTATTACTTCTAAATTTTCTCAAAATTGTAGATTGCTTATTATGATTGCACAACGTCTCCTTCCATCCTTTGTTTCCATCATTTTCTTATGACGTTGACTTTTTCAAGATAATGTCAATTGGTATATATTAACAAGTTATAAATAATTGATATGTCGAAAGTTATTTTACAATGATGACTTTTTACCATCTAGATGGCCATCAGATTCTTTTGGCGTAGCTGTACCTGAATTGGTAGCCGAATGAGAAATCCTTGCAGAAGGTGAAGTGACATGCCTCCATTCATCATTGGGTGTATATGGCTCTGATTGAAAACTAGCAATATAATCTCGATAAAAGTTTCGAAAATTTGCTTGAGAGGGCACGACATGACCACTTTCATGATATTCTACTCTAGGGTTTTTAGATACCTGCACCAATGTTTGAGCTCTCTCTTCATCTACAATTTGATCAGCCTTTCCCAGTATATGCAAAATTGGTGTTTCAATACCTTTGCTTGGAAATAGAGATTGTAATTGTTCATCCCTTGCTCTAAATCCAGATACAGAGATGCAAAATTTCAGAGCACCTTGACCAGGTGGAAGCTTGAATTTCGGATATCTCTCCGGTGCTTCAAAGGCAGAAGCTACTAATGCTGCCAAGCAAGCGCCTTGTGAAAATCCAAATACGCCATCAAAGGGACCTTGTTTTACCATCTCTTCGTTGAGAAATTCTATTGTCTCATCAAAGAGTACATAACTACCATCTTCATTGGCCTTCCACCAAGCTCTTGGTTGTTCTTCCAATGGTAGATTGGGATCCAAAGCCGATTGCGAATTTTCTGGTGCATCTAAACTCTGTGCTGGAGCAGTGATTGGTTCCACTCGAATTGGTCCATTTAAATAGATGAATTCTGCAGTATCTTTGCAGGCTTTTCGAATGGCACCCATTCTACGTTGCAATACAAATGCATTGGAAGTGTACCCATGTAGGGCCATGATACGGAGCTTGCGCGGCGCCGAAGACATGGTCCCTATACAAAAGATAGCTCACCGAGCCTAAAAATGATGGTATCTTATGTTATCCTTGGAAGAAGATGAAAGATCAAGAAGCTAAATCAAGTAGTACTTGATATCTACCAGCATATCAACTCGTGAAGAATGTTCCGAGTCACTTTACTTATAAATTTCTAAGTGAATTGAATCGGAACTTTCTTCACCTGTTGATAGTAACACCATCGAGCCGGGGAAGATCATCCACGTGTTGGTCTAATTCTGGTCGGCTTCTCGGGTTTATTTTTGTTGAACCACAATTGGACTCTAATTAAAAAGTGGCATGGTCCGATACACGCTAGTGAACTTTGAGGCAATAGAGAGAGAGACCAACAAAAGCAGCCACACCACTATTTTTTCTCTCTACAAGTCGATCTTGCCATTCTGGATTATTTGCTCATTCTCTCTGCCTACTCCCCTTTGTTTACGGAATACTGTCGCCTTGTTTCTTCATTCTCTTTCTTAGGCGCACCTGGAAATGAAGGCTGCCAGTAAAGCGCCTGGTAGGGTTCATATACCACCACCTTTATCAACAATGGCGGCATTGACGGCAGTACAAGGGGCACAATCTGTCGAAATTGACCTCAGTGATGTTGCGCTTGCTCCTGGTGAAGGACCACCACCTGTGCCTTTAAGGGAGGGAGATTGGGAAAAGGATTCTTTGGGCCCATCAGATTGGTCTAGAAAGGGCACTTGGTATGATTCAAGCTCGAGGTCAGCTGGAGCAAAGGAGATGTCAGGAATGGATGGAACCTTACAATCAGAAGAGATTTCACCCTGGAACTTTCAAGCACAGGACGGCGGAGCGCCATGGTCTACATCCAGATCTCGACAGGTAAGTGTAGAGAGATAGATAGAGAAAGTGAGCTGGTCTACGTCATCTAACTTGTATTTGAGCATCTTCCTACAGACCACTTCTGAGTACATCTTGCCTAGCAGTTCTTCTTCAAATAACTTCATAGCAACGCAATCTTCCTTGTCTAATAGGCCATCAACTCCACCTTTATCAAAAGACACTACGACCAGTATAACAGCGCAGCATCATATGACACCTACACATAGCAAGAAATCAAAGAATCCTCTCCATTTTTTCCGGAAAAAATCGACGATGAATATGAAAGAGGAAGGTGAGTCCTTTAAATCGATTTCACAGCAGAGAGATTTCACAGTAAATTGATAAATTTGAATGCTCGCTTAGTCTCCCCATCGAACTCACAAGGCAAAACTCACAGTAATACTACACCAATAAGTTCATATCAGTCCACTTTTCAAGGTAATTCCATCGGACTTGACGAAGAATTAATGGCGGATGATCAAGAATCGATTCGAGAGTCATCGAAACGAGATAAGAGACGTTTAGTTCGACCGCGGACGAGAGAGAAAGATAATAAGAAGAATAGAAATGGCAATGAAGGTAGTGAACAAGGCTTTATGGATGCAGTGGGACTTGGGATGCCCCCGAATCGATCAGAATTTAAAGAGGTACCTTTATCTCTGGACACCAACTTTGATCAAATTGACGACATTGTCAATACTAATGTTCGACACACTTCTCTAGTAGGTCCTATGAATGAAAGGTTATCTCCTGAGGATCCTTTTATACCAAATAAATCGCCGGTCCTATCTACTACCACAACTACCATTCTTAGCTCACCTTCAACGAAATCGTTCAATACTAGAGATCGGTCCGGATCTGTTACCTTTGCTGATCGACCGAGGGCCCTGACAAATAATTCTGATACGATGCTCGGTCGACGTCCAATGTTACAGAGAATGCAGTCTGGACCGACAAATTTAGAATTAGTGGTACCTTCATCATCTTCATCATCCTGTTCACCAAGTAAAAGTAGCTTTGGTCAGCAAAAAAGTGACACGCCTCCATCTTCACTACGAAAATTGACTAAAGCAGAGGCACAGCAACTTTTAGGTCGAGCGCATATAAAGCAAATATCAGAAAACGGTGCACAACAGCTTACGCCTCCCAAAGAGTACGCTTTTGTCCCAAACCACAACCCTAGATTGAATCTCAGAGAACTTAATCGACAAAATCACTCGGACACATACACAATTGTACCAGACTCTGAGAGTGACGTAGTCAAAGCCACTGACGAGCGAAAAGCAAGCTGTACGTCTACAGCTAGCCATCTCACTACTGCAAGTGGAATTTCCCCTACCACCTCCATTACCAATTTGAACAGACCCGAAAAGATAGATTTATCTGGTCTTAGACCAGTAATAGACTTTGCGGGAATTAGGGACGAAGATACGGCAGCAGGAATATCGGATAATGGCTACAAATTTCCACACCGAATGCCGGATGGACCTCGAAATTCAAGTGCTTCTAGTGGCAAGCTTGCTTCTTCCTGGATGGCACCAGATAGTTGGGCTGTTCAACCAGGCAATTTAAGGGATATTCTGCGTGATGGCGATGATGATGATGATGAGGCAGAATCGGGAGAAAAGGAAGATGAGGAGTCATTAAGAAATTCACAGTCAACAGCAGCTACCTATCCTACTGATGGAAAGGCTAATTCGGGAAGTTTATCCTCAACAGCTCCATCCTATTCTACCTCGACTGATGGTGGTCTACTTCCACAAGATTCTACCTCATCCATCGTTGCAGGTCGGAGGGGTACACAAGATTCTACTATTACTACTTCTTCAAATACTAACAGCGACGTTGCAATGAACAATAGTGAAGATTCTGTACTTGAAATGCTAGCTGGACCACCTTCTACCTCACAAGCCCAATTATCAGTTTCATCTACCTTGCCTGCACCTCATGGCAGATCAGTATCGAAGGGTGGTAGTATAGGTGGTGCTGCTGCCGCTGCTGCGGGAAAGCTAGGCCTTCATCGTCCTGCACGTATGAAGCTCAGCAATCGACCAAATACAGGAGGATCGATCAATGGCAATGCACCAAGTGGAATGTTCAGACATCAAACAGGGAAAGCTACTACACCAACAGTCGAACTTGAAGGATTTGGATTTGGTAATTGGAAGCTTTCGACAAAACGACCAAGTACAGCTACTAACACTAGTGGAACGAACAAAAATACATTGATGCGAGTGTATCGAAATGATAATACTCATACTGTCGTCACTCTTCCATTAACTGCAACAACAACTGAGCTACGAACAGTTCTATCGAGAAAAAGTATGGATGCAACAGTAAAGCGATTATTCGTTCGTGACAAAGGATCAGAAAGACCTTTGGGTGAATCTGAAAAACCAGCAATCTTACAACGTCGTCGTCTGGAGCAAGCTGGATATACTGAAGCAGATGGTTTGGATGAACTAGGGAGAGAAGATTTATCATATTTACTCAAATTTGTCTATCGACCAGATAGTGTGACCAAATTTGAGTCGAATTCATTTGGAGTGATTGAGACCGACTTTCATCGATTAGATCTACAAAATAAAAACTTGGAAATGGTACCAATCTTTCTCTATCGACGTGCTGATTGGATTCAAAGCCTTGATTTGAGTGGGAATCCAATGTCAGATATTCCACTCGACTTTGTTCAACTTTGCAGTAATTTGACGACTTTGAGATTAAGTCACTTGGCACTAAAGCGAGTCCCACAAAGTATACGAAAATTGGTCAAATTGACACACTTGGATATCAGTGATAATCGAATTCCAGACTTGTCTCACATCAATTTAGATGAAATAACACAGCTCATGTCGCTCAAGGTCCAAAACAATCGATTGTTCGAATTGCCAAATTACTTTGGAAATATGCAGACACTTCGTGACCT
Source organism: Exobasidium cylindrosporum (assembly GCA_023273805.1). Taxonomy (NCBI): domain Eukaryota; kingdom Fungi; phylum Basidiomycota; class Exobasidiomycetes; order Exobasidiales; family Exobasidiaceae; genus Exobasidium; species Exobasidium cylindrosporum. The sequence goes on from CP096878.1 coordinate 3,860,894, forward strand.
CAACGTCTCCAACAATAGATTTGAAATCTTTCCTTCTGTCATCTGCCAATTGCCTAGCTTGGCCCAGTTAGACATCAGTTTTAATACAATATCAGCTTTACCTGTCGACTTGGGAAATCTCCTTAATTTGCAGCGCCTTGTTTTGGTAGGTAATACAATTGAGACGCTACCAGATACTATCAGCAAGCTCGTCAATTTACAAGCTATCGACGTTCGAAGAAATTTATTAAAGGTTGTCACACAATTGTTTGCGTTGCCCAAGTTACAAATTCTCCAATGCGAGCATAATTCTATCAAACATCTCAACGTCACTTTCCCAGTCAATTTGAGAAAGTTGGAAATCGGTCAAAATCCTCTTAGCAAAGCAGTTTTCAAGGCTCAGGATATTTGTGCTTTGACATCTTTAAATTTGTCTTCAGCAAATATGGGTAGATTGGATGAAGAAGTTTTAAGTCGATTACCAAATTTGACCCATTTGGTTTTAGACAAGAATACATTGATTGTTTTGCCTGATAATCTTGGCAATCTCACTCAATTGCGAAAGCTTTCATGTTCTAATAATCTTCTAGCTACGCTTCCGGACAGTTTAGGACAATTGACTAATCTAGAAGAATTGCAAGTTCATAATAATAATCTCAAATCTCTGCCTCCCAGTATTTGGTTTTGTGGAAAATTACATACGATCAACGTCAGCTCCAACTTGTTGGAATCATTCCCAGATCCTCCTGACTTTAGCTCATCATATTTTGATATGAATACAAGCTCTGGTGCTTCAATTAGCAATAGCTATTCTGTTTCTCAACGTCTAGAAAGTCGTAAAGGTTCAGCTACCTCACTGGGCCCATTCCCAGTGACACCATCTGGTCAACCTACTCGTAATGGTCCATTGCCATTGAGTTTATGCTTGACTCGACTTCGTTTAGGTGACAATCGATTGACAGAAGATATAATGGACGTTCTTGGTCATCTCAATAATCTTCAGGTTCTCAATCTCAGCTGCAATGAAATTTATGAATTACCCAATTATGGTCTCTCCAAGCATGTCAAACTAACCGAACTATACTTGTCAGGCAATTCACTCAATAGTGTACCCGCAGATGTACTCCACTTACTTCAAGAATTGAGAATTCTACACTTGAATGGAAATAAATTACAGACTCTACCCGCTGAATTGGGACATTTGAAAAAGCTAGTAAATTTGGATGTGGGAAACAATTCACTCAAGTATAACATCAGTAATCAACAGTATGATTGGAATTGGAATAAGAATCCAAACTTACGATATTTAAATCTTTCTGGTAATAAGCGACTAGAAATCAAAAGTAATCCAACTATGGCTGGACCTGACATCAATTACCGATCTTCAAGAAAGACTGATACTTCAGATTTCCAAAGATTGCACAATTTACGATTATTAGGATTGATGGATGTTACAGTCACATTACCACAAATGCCTGATCAATTTGAAGATCGTCGAGTTCGAACAAGTTTAAGTCAAATTAATCAAATGGCCTATGGTATTTCTGATGCTTTGGGTCAACATGATCATTTGAGCATTGTTGATGTGGTTATTCCTCGATTTCGTAAATTAGAAACGGAATGCATGTTTGGTCTCTTTGCAGGTAGAGGTCATGGCAATAAAAGTGGTAGTCGCATTGCTTATCAATTGGCAGAATGGATTCAATTTCGAGTTCAATGGGAAGTTCAACGTTTACAACCAAATCATCATTTACGTTCACCAGACTTGGATCAAGTAGCCGACATATTCCGTAGGGCATTTTTGCGAATGGAAAAAGAGTATGCTGATAGTCTTATCTCTGAAGGAAGTCGAAAAAAGAGTGAAGCAAAGATGATGGCAATGAAAGATGAACGAAAAGCTGATGCACCAGCTATTGCAGAAAGTACTCAAGCTGCCAATTGGAAGAGTGGAGCAAGCGCTGTACTGGCCTATATTATTCAACGTACATTATTTATTGCCAATGCTGGTGATTCTTTGGCCGTTTTATCTAGAAATAGTCAAGCTATGCTCATTTCTACAAAGCATGAACCATTTGATCGAAATGAAACATTACGAATTCGATCAGCAGAAGGTTGGGTTTCATTGCACGGACAAGTCAATGATAAATTGGATGTTTCTAGAGGTTTTGGTCATTATCATTTGGCACCCGTTGTAAATGCTGCACCTGCTGTTACTCAAGTTGAATTGACAGATTCGGATGAATTTGTAATTCTTGCAAATAGTACTCTTTGGAACTTTATACCTTATCAAACTGCCGTTGATATTGCAAGAATGGAACGTGATGATCCCATGTTAGCTGCTCAAAAATTACGTGATTTTGCTATTAGTTATGGAGCAGAGGATAGTATCATGGTCATGGTAGTCGCTGTTGGTGATTTGTTTGAAAAGTCAAGAAATAGAGGTCGTAATGGTTCAACACCATATAGTGCATCTGGTTATCCTCATGGAACATTTAGTGAACCATCTTCTGCAGCCTTTGATGCTGAACAATTTAAAAAAATAATTCCAAGAAGAGCAAGAGAAGATCGTGATTTACCTGGCGATCGAACCTTGGCTAGATTACAACGAGAAGTAGCACCACCGATTGGTCATGTTGCCCTCGTCTTTACAGATATCAAGAATTCTACTGCACTTTGGGAAACAAATGGAGGTATGCAAAGTGCTATGAGATTACATAATTTCTTACTACGTAGACAACTTCGAAATATTGGTGGTTATGAAGTAAAGACGGAAGGTGATGCTTTTATGGTTAGTTTTCAAAATGTAACATCTGCCCTTTTGTGGTGTTTTCAAGTACAAATTCAATTACTCAAAGAGAATTGGCCTCAAGAATTATTAGAAAGTGAAGATGGAAAGGAAGTTTACGATGAAGAAACTGGTGAAATTACTCATCGTGGATTAAGTGTTCGTATGGGAGTACATTGGGGTTGGCCAGTATGTGAAGCAGATCCAATCACAAGAAGAATGGATTACTTTGGTCCTATGGTCAATCGAGCTAGTCGAATTAGTGGAGCAGCCGATGGTGGTCAAATTATGGCTAGTAGAGATGTTGTCAATGAACTTCGAGCAATCATGGGTACTTTTGAAGATGACAAGAATCGAGGAGGTCTTGGAAATGGAGATAATGGAATTACAACGTTGAACGACAATGATGATGGTATGACAGGAAATGCTGATGAAGAAGAAGCTTATCGACTATTGCATCCTAATGTTAGTAGAGATGTTATTCTGCTACGTCGAATGGGTTTTGCAATCTCGGAAATTGGAGAAAAACGTCTAAAAGGTTTGGAAACACCAGAAGTATTAAATTTGGTCTATCCAAAGAGTTTGACTAGAAGGCATACCAAGACTTTACAGAGTATGCAAGAATCTCTTCCTACAAGTAGTATCAAGGCGACTGAAGAAGCACTTGTAGTCAATCCAATGGAAAAGTCTAAGCTATTACAAACTCCTGAAGTATTTGAACCAACAATTCAACTTCTTAATATTGATGAGATTCGAGCGTTAGGTTTCATTTGCTTGCGTTTAGAATCTCTCGCTCAAGGTAAAACATTTAAAGGAATTGAAGAAGTGGTAGTAGAAGGAGGAGAAAAAGGTCGACCAAATTCTGCAGAACAAAGAGCGGCAATGGTTTATAGCCCTCCTATTGGTTTAATGGCAAGTCAAGCTACTTCATCTTCTCGTCAAATGGTAGTAGAAGGTTTCATCAATCGACATCCTGAGTTATCAATGTATGCTATTCGAGATGATGCTACCGATGAAGAACTTCACACGATTCTTAGACAAGTTACTGGTCGAATATGGATAGCACTAAGTAATCTTACTCTACGAAGATTTATTGGCAATAGTGGTAGAGATGGTAGGGATGGTGAAGGTGGGGATACCATGGGACTAAGTATAGACATCATGACATTGGTCGACATGCTTAGACAGCAGCAGTCGTAATGACTAAAAAGAAAAGGGAACGAGGGATGCATTTGCTTTGACAACAGCTTCAAAATTTTGCCAATGAATTGTAATCTAAAGTTGTGGACTTTAATGTTGTAACAGTAGTAATGGGTTTCCATTTTTTTTCCTTCTTTTCGTTTAATTGAAATTGCAAACAAAATGACTTGTGAACCTACTGGACTGAATTGTGTAATTGCCAATCATCTTGGCGAAGTAGGGATGCTCTCAAGTGGTGGTGCAGGTGAATTGAGTAGATTCTTTGCCTCCTTTAGTAGGTGCACATTTCAGAGATTTGCTTGCGTCAAATGAAATCATGACTTCTCCCTTTCTAAAGACGATTAATTTGTAACTGTCCGCACAAGGAATTAGATAAGATGATTTGTCAGTACTTTAAATATCTTTCTGTTATCCCTATATTGTGTACTAACTTGAGCTGTTGATCAAATGCTTGAATACCTGCACCAATTTCAACGCTTGTAGTCGTATAATTGAAACCACCACCAAATCCAATTGTTGGCTTTCCATTTTCTGGAATTGTACCATGATTAAATCCACCTCCGAATGACTTTCCATCTACCCAATTCAAGGTACAATCACCTCCAATCTTGCCAAAAGGATTCAAGTATCCCTTTGTGTGTAAGCCAACAAGGCCAGTCAATTCAGCAGTTGGCATGTTTGTCTTATTGAAAAAGTCAAACTACAAAATTGAAAGAAAAATCAAAAAAAAAAAAAAAAAAAAAAAAAAAAATGAAGAGTTGGATTATTTATGCGATGGGGCATAATATGTTGATTAACTTTCATCTCTCGTCTTTACTACTCACTTCAACGTTGGTCTTGCTGTTGGTATTGACAGAGATACCTTTCTTGCCTCTTTGATGATGCTTTGCCATACCTTTGACGTTGTTGTCAGCGGTCACTTCATATTGTGAAGCAATAACCTGTGAAAAGGGTGAATGAGTTACATCAAAGATGTTATACAGCTTAACTTGACCAAGAACACACACCAAGATCGAAAGAGCTAGAAGCGCAACAGCAGTTGTAATTGCTCTCGTCAAGAATCTCATAATGAAAGTGAAAAGGTCTACTACTCTGTTGGGTGAATCGCAGCGGGTGAAATGGAGATGGAGACCGAAAGATGCACCTCCTTTTGTGTAAAAATCAGAAGGGATTAATACATGTAGGGTCATATTGAAACTATGTGCCCGCTCGTCAACTAGAGCGGAGTCTACTCAAGGAATGTCACACAAAATTACGGAAGTGGACTCATCCTCTCTTCAACGGACCGTTTCGTGTTGGCTGCAAAAGGAGGGGTGGCGGGCTTTGATGATCACCATTGTCGCGTACAGAGTCCGCAAAGAGCAGCCAAAGATATAAGCTTCAAATACAGCAGGGGGTCGAGCCAACATACTACTTTACACATTTGAGCAAGTGTTTCGAGTCACCAGGCAAATCCAGTGTGGTACAACGGAGAGCTTCTGTGCTATCGAATGTCAAAGTAATGTGACCCTTGCTGTGAATAGAGGCATGAAGACTGTAGTATTCGTGTCAGTCGAGTACTTATTGATACCTATCATTCACACTCACTTTAATTTCTGACCGCCAAAGCTAATACCAGAACCTACGTCTGCTTGCGTCTTTGTAATGATGCTACCACCACCAAGACCACCCAATGCAGCTTTGTTGCTTGGGTCGTATACACCAGTTGTGAAACTAGCTACAAAGGGAGAGAGATTAGAATTGACTGTCAGCATTTTTCATCTCGACGGTCTCATGTTGTGTACTCGCTACTATACTCTTCATCTTCTCTCCATTCGAATTTACAAGTGCCATCAAAGACACCCATTCCTTTAGAGGTACCTTTGCTGAGTAAGGCTAAGTGACCTTCTCTCCTATGGTAGGTTACATTGTGAACGAATTGGTACTTGGATGGTAAAAAATCTCAAATGTCAACAATTTAGCTTTCCAACCGCCACTTTTTGCAAAAGTGAAACTCACTGTCAGACCTGATTTGCTTGATAATGACCCATCCTTGTTGACAGGCGGTACAGCTGCTTGTTTATGATGTTTTACTGTGCCACCCTGCGGTGGACTTTGTAAGTTCTGAAATTGGGCCTTTGGTAATTTGGTGTCTCTAGGCAAGATGAAATGCAATTTCTGAAGTGACCGAACTAATCTGATCGTATTGTCGAGGCTCTAGACAACAAGGAAGAGTAAGAGGTCAATCCGTATGTCATTGTATCATGAATTAGACACTGCTCACCTTTGCATCTATGCGACATACGAGTAAAGTTGAAATGCCGATAAGGAAACTAAGGATGTAGCGATAAGTTGTTGGACCCATTTTGAGTAAACATCAAAACAGGATGGGATGCAATCTATTTCTCAAAGGGTGAGAGCACAGAACCAGAGGGCCGGCAATTCAAGCGAATATGAACAATATTCCGTATAGATGCGGAAAGCATTGACCTAGAATGATGGGCAAATATACCTGCACGTCGTCGAAGGGTTTAGTCACTACTTCAAGACGATGATAGTATCTCTTTCAATGTTTATTGGTAGATTTGGTGGCACTACTGCTGGAATTGAGCGGGCCTGGAACTATTTGAGCAACTTCTAATGCATCACGAGCTGCTCTACTGATAAGCTTGAATCGATCAGGGCCTAATTGTACTCCTCCGTACCTGAAAGAACATCATCTAATTAGAACATCCTCATATACTACCCCTTGCGTATCACCAATGCAACTTACCATCTTGTCACGATCACAATGACATTTTCAAGGTGAAGCAGATCTAACAGGTGAGCAAGCCTTCCACCGGCAGCTGTCTCACCATTGTCGTCACAATCGCGATGAATTATGCCACCTTCTTTTGCCTTGCAAACCCAAGCGTAGATCGTAGGATGAGTAGCTCGAGCTAACTTACGATCTTTGAGTACTTCTGATAGAATCATTGGTACTTGTGATGCATCATTTAAATAAGCGCATTGACCCAAGAAAACGCTCTTGCGTTCAGTGATAGCTGGAGCTTTGATAAGAGTTACTTCTTCTGAACTGTAGTTTGTGTTGGGTTCATGTGGTGATGTAGCTTCCGAATGCATGCCTTCATCTTCTTGTACAACAGTACGATGTATTACATCCTCTTCCTTTCTTTGTAGTCTTTGAGCTTCTCGCTCAACATACCAATTTTCTACCTGTTCTCTGACCTTTTCAATGGCATCAAACATTACTACCTCACCTTGATGAAATTCCAGATGTTGAGAATTTTTATGACTTCCTTGATGAAAGAGCCTCAACACTTGACCGAAAAGACAGTGGTCAACTCCATGTGGTCCGACGTACCGACTTAGAAGTTGTAACTGTGGTGGAGTTTCCACTTGAGGATAGCCAACTGGCAAGGTAGCCGACAGTCTAATCGAAAGTGTGGCCTCATTTGGCTCTGCCAGCTCCATTGAAATTGTTATGCTTAGTCTAATAGCCTGATTTGGTCGCCATTGAAATACGTCTCCAAATTCATGTAATCCGCCTGCCGATTTCTCCGTCTGTACATCACCAGTATCTCTGCTGTTTCGGATGGGTAACAGTCCTATATTTTCGTCTCCAAATATCGACTGAAGAGCAGTCAATTCATCAGCTACTTGTAATGCGGCTTCTCTTAGCGAATTTTGATCGATATTAATTCCTTCGTAATTTTTGATATCGGCAGATTGTAATTGCTGCACCAGCCTGGTAACCTCCATCGAGATATGAATTATGAGAAGCAAGCTTATCGAGGACTTGCTCTATAAAGCATCACCTTAAATGAGACCCTAGAGCAAATGAGGAGAGGGAAAAAGGGAAGAATCTCAAATTTGACTTGAGCCGCGGGCACTAGACCCACCACCACTTAAAAGACACGTCGAATGCACTCAATACTTGAAAACCGTAGCAATGTCAACATACATTGGTGTGCGGACAGCTTTTAGACACTGATGCCAATGTTTTCTTTTACTTTACTCTAAAAGGGGGGAGATTGTGCTTGGTCCCTTGGATTATCCGACGCCACTGGTCGATAATCCTCCTGCAATTTACTTGTCTTCTCACTTCCTTTTTTGACTCAATAAAGTTAATGCTACTGAAAGTAGCATGCCATTGAGCTGGGTAATAATTGCCAAGAGGCGACCTTCAAGTTATGACAGTGGGTGGGAAGTGAAGGTGCTAGGATCCTTGCTCTTTCCTTTTCGTTGCCTGTCCATTGTTCTTGCCGTGACAACTTTCGCATTGAATCCGCCGCACGGGTCCATCTTGTGACGCTCAAGTCGGACTTTTTTGTAGACTTTACCTAGAATTTTAGAGCTCTTTTTCTCTGCCTTGCCTATCAGGCAGGTGCCAAGCAGAAAACGCGTTGTTTCAATTTTGGGTAATTGTATCCGTTTTCGTTCTTATTAAAATCCTGTACTATACAAGAAGAAAAATGCAATGCATCGATTTTGGAAAAGTGTAGGATGATGAAGCTAATTTTAACTCCTTTTCAGATCTAGCCTTTTTTTTTTATTTTTTTATTTTTTTATTTTTCCTTTTTTACGTGTTGTTCTTTCGGCTTAACGGCAACAAGTCGACAAACTAAGTACACGCCCACCCTCTCCCCGCTAAGTTTACTTGATTTCTCTTTATTTTTGACTCCATCTTATCTTGTTCCGCTGTACCACCATCGTGATTGCACTGGTCTGTCGTCCCACTACGTACACTTTAAGCAACAAGCATCTTCAGGACGTGTAGAGAAATAGCAAGGCAGGAGAGCACGTCCGTCTTATGAAAAGTGTTACCCGGCTCATCCAAGATATCAATATCAATACTTTTGCTCTACCCTTACGGCGATCAGACCTTCCCACATAATCTTGACATCTCATCTCTTAAAGGGGTAGATCTGGCTTAAAGTTGCTGCTGCTCTTTTGATTTTCCGTCTTATAATTCGAGCCCACCGTTTTTCGGAACAATGTTCGTCAACCTTTTCCGCTGAGTTGGTAAAGGAGTAACCAGAAGTAAAGGAGATAGATAGACATCTATTAAATACTGCGCCGCGTCTTCTTTCGTCCCCTTCTTTGATCAGATTCTGGAAGAGTAATATAATGGCGAGTGCTCTACAGAAACTCTTCAGGAAGAGGATATCTAAACAACAAGTGCAAGAGCAGAGGCAGAAGCAAGAAGCAGCAGCAGTAGCAGCATTCGCTTCAGGAAATGACCCAGGGCGATTTACAGACAGAGTAAGCACCTCTACTACTCAGCCCTACCTTACAGTCAGTAGCCTCAATTCGCCTTCTTCTAGTACTCTTCACTTTCCATTCTCATCGAAATTATCCCTTGACCTATATTCGACTGTGGGTCCTACGTCCGGAATAGAGCCCACCAGCCCTCGACGACAGGATGATCATCGTTCTCCACAACATCGTGACAATCGACATGAACTTCGACCAAGAGCAGCAACAGTCAATTCACACTCTCTGATGAACGATTATTCAATGGGTGGAGTAGGAGCCTGCCGTACTATTTCTTTCTCCGAAGTAGAGCCGCAAGTTGATCAATTTGGTAGCTTGCTTCAACCAGATCGAGGGAATAGTTTGCAAGGAAATGAAGAAGACAAGGAAGAGGATTTAGAAGCGAACCAAGTATATGCTGCCATTAGTCATAGACAAGATCTACAACATGACTGGGAGATGGCAAAGCTGATCTTGATGCCGTCATCAAAACAATTGATTGGCAAACAAGAAATGACAAGCGATTATTACATCGCTCTACATGCCTTGCTGCCGTCTAATCTATTCAAGGATCAATTTGTGTCAGTTCGTAGTACGTCTCAGCAAAGGACAGGGGATTCAACAGACCCATGGAATGGTGTGCTTGTAACGGCGACATTGGAAACAGAGTCTCGTTCTATACATGTCCTCATCACGAAACCAGCAGGACCACAACATGGACCAATCCGTCGGGAGCATACCTTTAACGTATTAGGCGAAACAACGGTATATCGTAGCGCCATCCATTCTCAAATATCAGAAGTAGAGCAGTCTGATTCAAGTTTTCGATTGAGTAAGCGTCCAACGAGAAAGGAGAGAATTCAAGTACGGGTCTTGACAATTGATGGACTTGTGCTGCCAGCCGAACTTCTTTCCCTCTTGAAGCCAAGTCCAAAGCAAGAACCTTCTTCGGATCGAATTACTAAGAGGGTTAATAAGCAAGATGAGATTAGATTTGCATCTGAACAGAGTAATGTTATGCAAAGTGAAGAAGCAATCGCTTTTCCTATGGGAAGTCCACATCTTTCCTCTACTGCCGAGGAGTCTAGACCATCAACACCCGAGATCTCTTCTGAGAACAAGGGTGAAGATAGCTGTCTCATTCCATCAAAGAGACAATTTTTGGCTGATTTTGTATTTTTGCTTGACCCTCCTCAAACACTGCATCGTTTGCACTTACCGCTGCAAAATGCTCTTGAGACGCTGGTCCGAGCTGCAAATGAATTCACCAACACTTATGTCTACGTTTCAGGTTTTGATGCATATAATGTTTCGAGAATTAGGAGAGGTATATTATCAAGATCTTGGCAAGCCTTCGAAACTTGTCCAAGTGATGATTATGACATTGACATGTCAAGCTGGCCTACTGCATTACTCGGTCAAGAAGGTAGAGGGCGTTTACTACTTTTACTAGAAAATGTTGTCATGGGATACTGCCATAGTAAAATTTACTCTTCGATTCGTACTGTTTTTCGGGAAAGTGATGAAGCTGTTGACAATGTCATTTTTACTTATCAAGAGCTGCAAGTCAGCCTCGAAGATCTCAAAGTGGGTTTCTCAGCCATTTGTAGGAGACCTGACGCTCTTGCAAAGGCAATTTTTACTATGAAACACCTGGGTGAAGCAGACGAAGACATGGAACATCTCTTTACTAGTGAAACTAACCCAAGCTTGATACGATCGCTCGCCAAACAAGGCGATCTCTTCAACAAATCCAACATTTGCTGCAATGGAGTTGAATACACACCTGAGAGGAACAGAGGTAGGCTTCGCACTCCTTTGGATGTTTTTGAAGTGCTTCAAGCTACTTTAGAAGAAATCAGTTTAGGTATCAATAAGGTACAAAAGGGAGCAGATCGAGGTTCATTGGGAATAGACGAGCTGCTACCCATTTTGGCCTATGTGATCATTCGAGCTGGTCCAATGAAACTAGTCAGTCTGTTGTACTATGCTCGACACTTTGGACTGAGTGATGCCACCTCTACGCAGTACAAGTGAGTTTGATATTGTTTTCTCGCGCATTGTTTGGATACAAATGTTTCTAACACCCTTTATTATTCGACACAATTCCAGCTGGGCCCTGACAACACACGATGCAGTTATTGAATATCTTCGCAAAGATCCACTTGGTTTGACTTCATCAAAATCGCCTGGATCTAGCATCCGAGCACAGTCACCTTACTGTACCTCACCAAGAACGCCAAGCTTTCGATTTGAACTTGCAAATACCGGCACACCAATGGAATCTAATCCAAGTTCAGAAAGCATCGAACGTCGAAATCGAAGGTGTTCATTACCTGGAAGTGTAGTGTTGTCCTCTACATGCTCGGAATTTACTGTGCTATCAAATTCAAAACAAAGTCCTCGAATTAGCTCAGATATTGCTTCGTCTGCAAGTGTATATGAAATGGGAGATGGCACTTCATTAGATGAGAGTGGTTTCAAGCTTCCAGGTCGACCTGCAAGTTCATATGGTGGAATGCCTCGTTCAAGAGTCATGTCAGCTTTAGACGTTGTGGGTGAAGATGGATTAGGACCGAGTGAAGCTGATTTGGCATCACCTTCTCTTGCGCCAAGAGCTTATCTGAGTCGTAATTCTAGTTCATCAAGGCGGACAACTTCTATGTCTGGCTCCTCTGATTTACTTATTCGACCTCAGATTGTTGTTCGACCAAAGAGAAATCCTGCAAGATCGATTGCACGATCAGAATCAGCTATCATAATTACCGACTCAGGCAAAGGAGCAGACGTTGAAAATATTTTGAGCTTGGGCAATAGTGGTAGCGCAAAGATGAATCGAGCTGGTTCGGAAGAGTTGACTAATACTCGTCAAGGTGATAGTAGTAATGTTGGCAAGGTTTCTGGTGCAGTTCAAGTTCCTCTCCGTCAAATTCGTCGGAAAAGTCTCGATTCTTGGACTACATTTAGCTTCTTTGGAGGTGGATCTCTGCGAGAAAATCCCGAACAAGGTGGAAATCAATTCAAGATTGCTACTGATATGTCACCAAGTACTAGCTCACAAGGATTCACCTCCAATGCTACCCTTTCCTCTCCTCAGGCTTCTTGGCTCTCTTCTTGGACGTCAGATTGGGGTCCATCTCGAAAAGAAGCATCAGCTAGTAGTCCACCTGGTGCACTAAGCAGTGATGCTGGATCAAGACCAGGTTCAGTATTCAGCAACGAAGGAGTTTCACAATTGAATCAATGGTCTTTTCCGCCCAGTGGTTCCTCCAACAGCAATCTAGCCCAAGATAACCTTGGTCGTACTGGATCACTATCATACCACGATAGCAACCAGACTATTAGTGATATGACAACAGCTAGTAGTCACAATATTAAGAAGACTGGTTCAATCAAATCCAATTCAAGCTCTAGTCACTCTCAATACCATCATCAACAGCAGCAGCAGCAGCATCATCATCATCACACTAGATCTGACGATTCACAAATACCCGAGAAGAGACACAAGTCGACGAGATCTAGATTGCTTTCCATTTCTAGTACTACAGAACCCTTACCACCAAGACTATACCCGGAGTCAGCAGCTGCTGATTACTTTCAAGTGTCAAGTCCCAACGTCCACTCTCAACATTCATATCATCATTTGTCAAAGGTGCTTGATGGACCCTATACACCTCATGATCAGCACGTCAACTTTGAACATGCCAATATTGATCAACTCACGCCTCGATCATTTGTCAGCTTTGATGGCAACACAAGTGCAGGGTATTTTTCACCAACTTTTACTAAAATTCAAATCCCTTCTCCTGTGAATGAGGTTGCGGATCCAATGTCCAAAATAAACATTTCCTGATATTAAAATTGCCTACCACTGTGGCTGGTCCCACAACGATTCCATGCTGGCATTCAAAATAATGAATACGTTTCACTTTCTCCACTTATATTCATCTACTACCATCCCCCTTGATACCCTTTTACATTCAAATATATACTAATAATTAACCTTCATCTTTACTACCTTCGATCAAATAAGGCAATCATATCATCATTTTCAATTATTTATTTCTATTGCTGATTGACAAAAGTGTGATTTCTTTATTGACCAGGCATCTTTGAGTCAAAACATCGCTCTAAATAGAATCGTTTGGCCGCTGTTATAGCATCCTCTAGCGCAAGTCCACCTTCTGTTCCCACGCCTTGAGCACTATCATTCTTACCGCCACTCTTTCCACCAATACTCATGCAAACTAACTCGGACCACTGCCTAGCATCGAGTCCTTTTTCTACATCTGCTTTTGGTACGTAGTTAATATGAATGGTTTTTGCTTTTGTGCTGACTCCATCGGCTGCTTTGTCACAACTGTCGTCATCTACACTTGAAAATAAGTAACCTGCTTTTTCCTTCTTCTTCAAAAGTGCCAGACCAGCTTGTAATGCCTTGCTATTGTTTGCTACTTTAAACTCTTCAACAATGTATGTTTCTTCTGGTTTCTCTTCAAAGTAAGCATTAATAGCGTCCGTAACCTCCTTACTCTGAGCAGCCAAACGACCTTTGGCTACATTATCGTGTGCTTTTCGGACCTTTGAGTAATCTTCAGTAAGCTTGCTCTTCCATACCGTACTTATTTCACTTTGACTCAATTCCACACCGAAGACCTTTATACCCTGCTCCTTCTTTGCAAAATCTTGCTCTGCTTCCAACATCTTTAGCCTAGCTTCAAGTTCTTGAGCTCGTTGTGTCACTTGCTTTGCTTCTTCACCTGTCACTGCTACCACTCTACGAATTCCCTTTGCAATTCCATTTTCTTCTAAAATGACAATTTGCTTGATATCTCCAGTCTTTTTAACGTGGGTTCCTCCACAAAATTCTATGCTAGTCGTTCTCCATCTTGGATTCTCTACGTCATTTTCAATCTCATTAACATCGTATTGTAGACTAACGACTCTAACTGGATCCGGGTATGCTTCTCCAAACACCGCACGCAATCCTGGAATTTTGTGAGCTTTTTCAAGTGTCATTTCTTTTGAGTAAACAGGGACATTCTTCTGTACCCAGTCGTTGCAAATAGTTTGAATCTTGTCCATATCTGGTATGGCAACACCAGACTTGTGACTGAAGTCAAATCGCAACTTAGTAGGAGCTACGAGCGATCCACGCTGATCAATGTGGTCACCTAGTACTTCTCGAAGTGCAAAATTCAAAATGTGTGTTCCTGTGTGGTTATTACGAATAGGCCATCGGCGTGATTCATCATATCCAGCCACTACTTCATCACCCGTATTCATGGATCCATACTTGAAGTAACCAGAGTGTAAAACATAACCAGAGAAGCTTTGAACATCTTCCACTACAAATTCTGCCTTTCCATCAATAACAATACTTCCCGTATCGCATTGCTGTCCACCACTTTCAGCATAAAAATTGGTCTGATCCAGGATGATTGCTATTGGCTTATCGGCATCGATATTTGCGCCCTCTGTCGACTGGAAGAAGGCCTTGTTCTGATAGACGGTCAAGACCTTGGCTTTGACGTTGCCAGTACCATATTTCTGTGAATCGTTTGTCTTTGGCAATCTGATTTCTTCCAAGTGCCCAAGATCGTGAACGTCGAGCTTTGGCATGGCACTACCTTCTTTTGTACCTTTGCCTTTACTTGCTTCCCAACTGGCCACCCTAGCTTTTTCAAAGTCGGCTTCATTGATAGTCAACCCTTGTTCTTCGGCCATTATATGAGTCAAGTCTACTGGGAAACCAAATGTGTCATAGAGACGCCAAACGTCTGCTCCTGCTAATTCAGTCTTCTTATCTTCCTTGGCCTTTGCAGCAAATTGCTCAAACAGCTTTTCACCACGATCTAAAGTCCTAGCAAATGACTCTTCCTCTTCGTTCAGAATCTCTTTGATATCATCTACCTTTTTCGCAATCTCTGGGAAAAAATCACTCATTTGCTCTACAAGAGTTGGCATTAAATCACTGAAAAAGTGACCGATAGGCACTTGAAAGTATTTGCGAACATATCGAGTACCTCTTCGAAGAATTCGACGCAGCACATAGCCTCTCCCATCTCGATCAGGAATACCTCCATCACTCATGGCGAATGTAAGAGTACGAACATGATCAGCAACTACTCGGTAAGCTGTATCGATGCCATCTACATCATCTTTGCCGAGCTTTCCGCTGTATGGTCGAGCATTTGTCAGTTGCTGAATCCGATCAAAGAGAGGTCCAAAGACATCAGTGTCGTAATTTGAGGGTTTATCTTGCAATACAGATACTAGACGCTCAAATCCCATACCAGTATCGATATGTTTGGCTGGAAGTGGGCGAAGAGAACCATCTTGCTCGCGATTGTATGCCATAAAGACGTTATTCCATATTTCCAAAACGTCAGGATCGTCCTGATTCACGAGATGGGCGGCGTTTCGTCCTCCAATTCGATCATAGTGAATTTCACTACATGGTCCACAGGGACCAGTAGCACCCATCTCCCAAAAGTTGTCTTTGGCATCTCCAGTCAGGATATGGTCGTCCTCTACTCCCACTTCTCTCCAGAGATCGCGGGCTTCCAAGTCAGCCTCTAAGCCTTGTTTGCTATCACCTTCAAAGTAGGTGACATATAATCGATCCTTGGGAAGTCCATACACTTTTGTAAGCAATTCCCATGCCATTGTAATTGCTTCTCTTTTGAAATAATCTCCAAAACTCCAATTTCCCAACATTTCGAAAAAAGTGTGATGGTATGAGTCCTTTCCTACGTCATCCAAATCATTGTGCTTTCCACCAGCACGAATACACTTCTGACTATTTACAGCTCTTTTCAAAGAACCAAGTTGAGAATCTGATCCGGCAAGACCAAGAAAGATGGATTTGTATTGATTCATACCGGCATTGGCGAAGAGTAATGTAGGGTCTTCATAAGGAATTGTAGAACTGCTTGGAACGAAAGTATGTTGCCTTTCTTTAAAGTAATCGACAAATTGTTTACGCACTCTGACAGCTGGCCAATCTCCGAATTTGGACTTGGTTGTAAAGTTGACAGGAGTAAAATTGGACGTCATCGTGCGAAAAGCAATACTGTGGCCTCGCTGACTACTACTTTGACGAAACTGAAGAGGTACTGTATGCAGTAAAGTTAAAAGTGAGATCGGTCTTGAGAAATTTGAAGATGTATATAAAGAAAATTTAGAGATTAATTTTGTCTGCTTCTGTATCAGCATACACTCAATGTAAGTGATGTATCAAGGATTAACTCCTTTAATGTAGATAGAAGATTAGACGGACTTCTTCGAGTCATTTTTTCCAAGATTAGAGAGGAGCACTGTTTTATTTTGTACCGCGCCCAAATTTCTTATAATCTCACGTGCATCTCTTTATAGACACTCAACCTCCACGACTTGAGTGTTGATGCCGAGTTGCTTCGCATTACCTGTTTCAGTCCCCAACCATAGCAGCATGGCAACGGGCTCATCTGCAGAAACTAGCTTTCGTTCACAATTATCAGGTTCGTAAGTCATCAATAGTGGGAGTAGCTCAGGATGGAGATACTTAAAGGATATTTTTGAACAGGTTTCCGATGGGCTCAGGGTAGGACAGATGATTCGATACCAGCAAACGCAAATACGGGTGGAGCAGGTAGCTATCTGTCAACAATCAGCAACAGCATAAGTGGTTATGTACCTTTAAGAAGTGCAGAACGAAGCAATGAAGAGGAAGCATATCTTAGTCTCAGTCGGTGGGAGAGGTACGTTTTGCTTCAATTCACCCAAAGAAAAAAACATTTCGATCTTAAACTAATTTGTACGCTCTTAATATTTAGATTTCTAGGTTTTTTGGCTTGTCTGGCAGGGTCAGCGGTCTGCTTCATGTTTTCATTCTTCTTTCTTACACCTCCAATTTTGGCTTTGAGGCCACAAAAGTTTGCTCTCGCGTTCTCAATGGGTAGTCTTCTCTTTATGGTGGGGTATGTTTAGATGAAAAATGGGACAGTAATAAGCACTTCTTTTCACTGACAGCTTTTTTCTTGCTATATATTAGCTTTTCACTTCTATCTGGACCAATTGCTCATCTGAAGCATATCATGTCCAAGGAAAGGTTACCATTCTCTTTTGCGTAAGTATTTGGGCTCCTGGACTAGGCGATTGTGCAAATTTGGTTTAATTCCCAAATTAAATTTCTCTCTTAGATATTTTGGGTCACTCGGTCTGACCATCTACTTTGCACTGGGACCAAGATGGATTCTTCCCACTCTTGCAGCAGCTATCATTCAGGTACTAGCTTTGATAACGTACTTGGCCGCTTACTTTCCTGGTGGCACTACCACACTTCGTTATGGAGGAAGCATGCTTCTTCGGGGCGGAGCTTCACTTCTACCAATCTAAGCGTTAGGAGAGTAAATGCAACCTTCTTTTTCTGCTGTATGTGTAAGGATACCGAGTTCGCTGATTAAAATGAACCAGAAAACAATATTGGTAAAATGCAGCATTCTATGAGTCTAATAATGATACTTGTTCTCTATGTACATGGTGGTAATCGTTGATGAGATTGGGATGTATATATAATGGCTAAGATCCGCTGCATAAAGATATGGTAATGTTGATTAAAGTAAAATAGAAACAGCAGATAATATCTCCTAGAATTTATTTTTTTTGTCCGTTGAGGACTCTTTTGGGACCTCTTGAAAATGCAACGAGAAAGGCAAAGACCATGACAAGACTGAATGTTGCCCAAGCAGAAGCCCAAGTGATGGCTTCACTACTTAATTGATTTACTCTTTGTTTGACTACTTTTGGTTTGTAACGCTCTTTGAGTGTGATTGGATAATAATCTGTTCCTCTTCGACCTGGTCTACGTTTAGAAGGATCAAGATCGAGCAACTCGAATGCGTCATCAGATGACTTATTCAAATTTTCGCCTTCTCCTCTTTCCTTTTCCTTCGTCTCATCATGATTTCTTGATTGATCTGCATCTTTTGCTCTTCTTCTCAATTGGTTGTATGATACCTGTGCTTTCATTCTTCGATGGCGTGCAGTACTATATGCAAATGCTCTTGCTGTAATCTCCTCTTCCAATTCTGTATCAGGGTATAATGTTTTCATATTGTACTCATCGTCTTTGATAACACCCCTCTCTCTTGCTCTGCTAATACTCATTTGTCCATTTGCAACTCGGTTTCGTAAAGCTACTATTCGCTTCTCTCGAAGTAGATCTTCAAGCAATTGCCTTTCTTCACTATCTTCCTTGCTTTCAATTTGATTAAATTCCTCCCTTGCCTTTCCTTTCTCTTTCCTTTGCTTCAAAGTTTTCCCTTGAACCCAGTCGAGTAAAGCGCTCCTTTGCGAGCTTTGTTGAGTTCTGCCTTCCATTAGTCCAAGGTTCCTGGCTTCCCTTTCAGTGATTGGCTTTCCAAAGTCGTCATCGTCAGCCCAATGGAGAGGCATGTTCTTTGTCACACTTTCAATCCATTCGTACGTTTCGTGACTTGATTCCATACCATTTTGAAGGGAACCTTTTGGAACAAGATCTTGATCATTGGCAGTGTACCAATTACCATCGTCTTGCCCGTTCAAAAATACTGAGGTCATATCAGAATTGTTGGTAGTGACCAAAGCTAAATGTCTTACTGTCTCATCAGCAGCGTCCTGCAATTGTTCCATATCTTGCCCTTGAATAGTACTTTCGCTATTTACTGACCATTTTAGGTCTGCAATATCCGATTCTGCTTCACTAGCTGCTCTTAGGCTATTGATACTGGCTCGACTACGAAGGATGACTGATGTTAGACTTGTACCCCTTTGTAAATCTGTCAATTTCATCAAAGAGTCATCGTACCGATTCAATCTCCTTTCTTCGCCCTCATCATTATCACCAAAGACGCTACCTAGCTCGCTTCCAAGCGTCTTGCCCTGGTATTGGAATGGTACAATAGAGTGTATACTCGACATGCTACCAAAGTCATCAGCAAGTGAATCTCGATGTGAACCCCAATACTTTTGAGAAAGAGGAGTGGATTGCGTTGGATCATAGTTCATAAGGGTGGATTTCTCAGCACTACTTCCACTTTCTCTGACTGGTGATTCAATATCCTCCCAATCTGCAGCTGTATCTCCCTTTGCGCTTGCTCGCAAGTCGTCGCAACTAGGTGTGATGAAAATACGTGGTCGAAGTGTCCGTCTATGACTTCGTTCTTTTGCGGGGGATTGACTCAATTTACTTGCGTTGCTATTGTAGTAATCTTCAACTTGTTCGTCAAGCAATTTCTTTTCATTTCGAAGCGCAGCTCGAAGTGTTTTCCGTCCTTCAATGATGTATCGATTTCCTGGTGCCCTTCTCCTTCTTTGTACTGCAGGGCTAGCGTTTGCAGAGGAAAGGGGACTGCCAGAGTAGAGTGTGTCTAAGTTACTGTCTTCTCTCCTCATTTGACTCTCTTCAAGCTCTGAATTCATTACAGTGACGTTCTCCAAGCCCTCATAAGCATCTCGAATCCTCTCACCTTCTTCCATTGCTTTGCCAATACGTCCATCCATTTCAGTTCCTGCAATTGCGAGTGTAGCATTTGTTTCTTCTAATTCTCGAATTTTAGACAGCAATTGAGCCACCAATGCTCTCTCAGGCTCGCTAGACATCTTTGTTTGAGAAGCCATGGAGACAGAAGACTCACTTCTCGCAGAGATAGTAGCTGAATCAAAAGCGGCTGCACTGTTAACATGAGAGGGAAGCCATGGTGGTGAAGGTACGTCTTCGACTTCTGCTCCTCGTTGAGCAATTCTACTATTATGTAAAGTTACGTCGACCTCATCGCTCTTATAACTTTGCTCGTTCCACCCAATTCCCCTTCGTTTCCACAATCGCTTTGTTCTCTTTTCTTCCGAGTCATCACTTCCAGATCTATAATCTTCCTCTGCTACACCTTGTTCTAACTCCACGTTTCTCTCAGTGGCTGCTTCTAATTCGGCACGCAACCCATCTATTTCTCGATTGAGTTTTTTTAATCTCTTACCACCCGCCTTCTTTGCCTCCTCTGCCTCTTGTTGCAGCATTGAAAGTTGCTCAAGTAGAGTTTCATTTTGTTCGCTTAGCATTTCCAATTGTCTTTGAGTTTCGTTGGAGAATTGTGCTTGTGCCAAACTACGATCATAAGCATTATAATGTCTACTACTACTTTCAGGAGAAGGCGGATGTGAAGCAACAAAATGATCTTGTCTAATGTCCCATTCCTCTGTGATTGGCTTTTTGGTTGAGTATGTCGGCAAAGCACTTTGCTCATGTTCGGGAGATTTGCTGTGTATAGGAGTAACAAAATTTGACAATTTAATTGAGGGAGATTCTTGCACTCCTGCCTTTGTCTCGAGCATTACATGAGAAATATCGGCTAGTATGGATGTCCCTTCAAAATAGCCAGTATCAAGAGCAGGTGTCGGTCTAGGCGTGTCGTCTTCCACATCACCGTCGGCAATCGTATCAGTTGTAGGAGGTGAATAGCGAGGGAGCTGAGAATGTGCTATTGATTCATCTTCTGTAACGAATTGAGGTAAGCTGTTGACGCTAGACAGGCGAGTCAAGATCCCTTCGTGCTTGCTCCTCAGACTGATATTCTTTTCTAGTAGAGCTTTGCCAATGGCTGCGGCGATTCCTAAATCTCTCTCTCTTTCCTTGATGACTCGATTTGCTTGCATCAAAAGATTTTCTAGCTCAGCTCTAGGTAGATCGCCCACCCATCCTGAGTCCATTGATTGTTCTGTTCCAGTTTCAGAATCAATGGAATCTTGATTGGCTTTATGACGACCCCTGACCAAACCTGGAATATCGGCAGGAGATTCTATGCTTGGTAGGGGATCGAATAGCGAATCCAAAGATTGTCTTTTGGTCGATTTTCTCATTATGCCTTCTCTCTGTCGTCTTACTTTGAAATCCTGTAATCTACCCAGGCTACCTCCAACAGGACTAGAGAGATTGCTCTGTATTGACCCTCTATCGTAGCTTTTCTCGCGATTATGACTAGTAGCATTCAGTGGTTTACGAGCTTGCGGCCAAAATCTAGCATTCGATTCGATTGTCGCAGTAAAGTCAAATGGTAAATCTAATTCAAGATCCTTTTCGATTTCTACATGTATTGCAGCTGGCGTACTTGATCTTCTTGTTGGTGATGATTGTACAGAAGGTGAACCAAAATTGTGCCTCTTTGACAGGATGGTGTTTTCATCCGGAATTATTCTGACTTCCTCACTTGCTGCAGTCTTTACTGATTCAACTTTTGCAGTACTAGTCCTGCGTCCACCTGGCGGTCTAGGCCGACTAATATGATGTGTCGTCGCCATATCAGACAGCACCAACTACTTCTAAATCTGTCTCCCTCGTGTATCAAAGAGATAAAGAAGTAGCGTGAAGCAGTGGTTTGACAAGGTGTCAATTGAGAAAACCTCCAATTCTCGACTCCAAACCCAAGTCAGAATTGCAAACGTCCTCTCTTCCTACGGGTCACACCTATTTTCAGTAGCTCCCTTTTCCTGAATCACTGAAAGGAAAAAAAAAATCCTTTATCGAGGGAACGAGGTAAGGGTAATAAATCTCAAAAGCTGGTCGGAACTTGTATCTTGAATTAGATAGAAGTCGACCTACCTCAATACACATGTCAGGGGGGAAGAGGCGAAAGAACGCGTGAAAGTGGTCAAGAGAAAATCATAAAAGGGAAAAAGTGACACAAAATGCGCGAGCAAGAAAAGAGCCAAAGCAAAAAATTACAAAATAAAAAAAAAAAATAAGCTTTCCAATAATGTCACCGAGAAAAGAATGTAATTTGGTAGCGGAATAATTTGAAAGACAGGATCAGTGCCATAGAGCGTCAGAGATAAGAAAGTGTGGAAAGGAGAAAGTGAGAGCCAAGGAATTCAGGCACACGCAGTCGAAGTGATACATGTCACACCAAATTTACCTTTTTTTTTAAGCTTTGACACCCCAAGTGTTGTTGTTTGAAAGAAAATCAGAAAAAAAAAAAAAAAAGAAAAAATTATTCATCGACGCGTAAGACCACGCTTCTTAAAACATCATGTAAATTCTTGGAAGCGGCACGCTAAGGGTCAGTCAATAATCTTTAGTCATCAAATACCACCATGACTTTTCATCGCCAATTTACAACAGGCGTGAATGAGGATCTTGGCTAGTCTGGTGCCACATATCGATTGTCGATCATTTATGGCTCCTAAGCGACTTCAAAGGCAGCGTTCGACTTCAATTAGCTCTATAGGTTCACATGAAGATGGAGTTAAAGACGGAAAAGACAGTAATACAGCAACAATAAAGGCTTTGTCGATAAAACCTTGTTATACTTGCGCAAGACAAATTACACCTAGAGCAAAGTGGGCTAAGAATTGGCCTTCAATACGATATTGTTCTGATCACTGTAAAGGCTGGAAGTCTATTGTTAAAGTGGGCAAGGATTTAGAAGTGCAAGATATACTCCTTGAAGAAGAATCTCTGTTGAAAAAGTGCCTTGTTATACGTCAAACGGATCTATTTCTACATCTGGACGCTTGGATTGAAGCAACGATATTACACTTTGCATCTAAGGAAGTTACAGGAAAAAGTACAAATGCAGCCATACCTTTGGCAAGAGTCTCCGCAGCTATGCATATTGATCTTGAAAAAGAAGAAGCTTTATTTCCTTACCTGGCTGAGATAAAGAATGAAGTATTGCATCGAAATCCTGGAGAGAGAGAAATGATTAGAAGGGCTGCCCGTAGGCTGGTGATCTTAGACTCTGATTCATGGCCTTACACTAATCATTTCGGACCGACACAGGCAAGGATTACCTTGAGCAAAGACAAGGGCAAGCGAATATTACGAAACCTCAAAGATGTTTCATTTGCAAAGGGTGAAATGTATATCCAATCAAAGTCAAATTATGATGATTGAAAGGTAGTAAGACGGAAGAAGTATAAGGAATATGTTATGTTTGTAGCATAGATGTACAAGTACAAGAGTTGCAATAGCTTTACAAATACAATACAATTATTCGTAGAACACCTTCAATTCTTCTCGTCTGCTAATATCATTGCTCTTTTTTGGCTCGATTCCTCTCTGTTCTCCAAGCCAACTTTTTTCTTCGAACAGATTTTGCGTAGCGTAACATGGTTGCAGTGTAGACCATACTTGCTCGCTTTTGCTCTAGATCAAAACTTTTTCCAAACGACTCTCTCTCTTCTCGTAATACTTTCAGCCAAGCATTTCGATTTACCCAACCACTAGATTGTTGAAATTTTCCATTTGGATCAAGTTGTTGCCATAAAGTCATTTCGCTTTGTAATTGACGTTGACTTTCTTGATTGTCTGCATCTCTCTCAATTCGCTTAAATCGATCTCTTCTACGCTTATTAATCGTCATGGTGATGCCATCTGGCTGAACAGGTTTAAAGCGAAGTAATGGTGGATTAAAGATTGAAGGAGGTAGAAGGGAACCAGTAGGTCGAGGCACTGGCTTTGCATCCTCTTCAAGTGATCGCTGCAATCGAATTTTATTCAAATTAATGCTTGATAAGACAGCTTTCTTTTAATATAAGAAATCACACTCACAAGGTATTCACCTGCCGAGGCATTCCATTTCCTCTCATGCTGCTTTCTCTGAATCTCGGCATTTTCTTTTGTTAAAATGTCTTTTATACTTTCATCACCCTCCTTCTGTTTGCGAAAATTTTCCAGCATCGTTCTACCTCGTTGAATCAGTTCTTCAGTCTTGTTTGGACTCGTGCAATGACGTCTTGCTCTTGTTAATCCACGAATCAATTCTCGCAACCCATCATACTCTACAGGGCACTCTTTTAGTAGAGGTTTATAGATCGAATAGAGAATCTTGTTTCGGTGCATTCGAGTCTTAAAGAATGGAACATGCAAACGAAAAGGTCGAGGTGGAAATTTGTCAATGACATCATTCAAAGTATCAGGCAACATTGTCACTCGATCTTGTTCTTGTTGAGCTGACACTGGGGCCGAAGTGTGAAAAGACAAAGTCGAACCAAAAGGGGATGAACTGGTAGGATTCTTTTTAATTGCACTTGGTCTCGATTTCGACGTAGTACTTGCCACCTTTTTAGATCTCCCCTTTCGACTATCCATAGGTGAGGAGGGGCTAGATTCTAACGGAAACTCTTCTTGAAATCGTTGTTGCCTTTCCATATTACGTATACGTTGTTCCAAAGCTGAAATCTCCGCAATATTATCAGATGCTTGTGCTTGCAAAAAGCGAAGTCCTCGATCGCCTAGCGAACGATGAGTCTGTAATGAAGCTTCATACTTGGGTAGGCTTACATCAATATCCTCTCCCTTTGGAATAAGATTTATCATCTGATCTTTCTTCTTTATTATGATTTTATCTTTTCCCATTGGACTTCCATCTGCATGTAATGATCCACCATTTGTATTTTGCAAAGTATCCTGAATTTCTTCTGCCTTTCCAGGTGGGATTGGAGTAGGTTGACTGGGTGTCACACAAGGATCATCTGCTTCTTTTCTTAATACCTTATCAATATCTACTTGAGCGAAAAATGCAACACCCTGAGGTAAATTATCCATCTGTAACTTGTGTGCAAACATAGCTCTAGTCCATAGATTGGATATTTGTAATGCAAGTGCTACTCGATGAGCATCTTCATCTTTAGCCAAGTAACGAACTTCATCATGTACACTAATCATGAATCGGGCTTGCAAGTCGTACGTGCTAATCAAATACTCCATAGCAGTAATAATTAGGTGCAAATAATCGACACCACTAGACTGAACTACCCAATTGATTCGACTTGGCATGTAGTCACCTTCCCCTTGTACTTTACCTTTACTTCGATTGGAATTAATCTTGGGTAGATACTTTCTGGAGAGTGCAGCAGTAACTCCACAATCTAGTGCTGGTGTCTTTGGAACTTCACTCAGTGCGATTTCTTCCAATTTGTTGAAAACAAAGCTTTCTGTACCTCCATACCAAAATTTTCTACCAAACAAGTCACTCCTTTGCGTATTTGTGCCCTTTGTGCTGGCATACAATTCTTTTGCCTTGAGAGTTGCTTCTTCGCTTGACATGGTGGGATTTGCTTTCAGTAGTAATTGTGAAGAATGCCGAATACCTGCACCATATATACGCGAATAGTTGAAAACTTTTGCTTGATTTCGACTTGTACCTAAAATACCAGCAGTCTTACTATGAAGATCGGTTCCCATTGATTTACTTCCTTCCAAAGTCATCCATCCAATAGCAGTAGCTCCATGTACACCAAATTGAGCGTCTCCCATGACACTACAGATCCATAATTCTTGACTATCTACATCTGCTCCCACAATGGACCAACCTGGTGGTGCTTTAACAAGTGCTTTCAATTCTGATCCTACTCGATTTGGTTTGGCATTAGAAGCAGTCAACCAAGTCTTTTCGATAGCTCTTCTTGTCACCGTACCCATTGGAATGATAGGAGGTAAGATGATTCCTTTCCTTCTATTTCTTTCGCTTTCTTCCCCTTGCCTTGCTCCACTAACACCCGGATCAAATTGAGCAACGCAGCCGCCCTGACCTTCCCATACTACCATTTGTTGACGAACTCGATCTCGAACACCGATCCAATAGCTACATTGAGCATTCATCTCAAGTGCATTTTTGGCTGCTATTCGACCCATGTCGTCTGGGTGCTCACTTTGTAGTGTTCCCTTTTCAAACAAAGGCAGAAAGCCCTTGCTAAACGGACTACCTACGTTGGAGCCATCACCAGCAATATGAGGGACTTTGTAATACCTTGGTGTAATAGAATTAGGATCAATTACATCATTATTCTTTCCCTTTGCCTTGTCAGCAGCCTTTGCAAGTCGAAAAGAAATTGTTCTAGCTATGTCGTTACGGAAAGGTTGATCAGCTGGGTGATGAAACTCTACAGGCTTCTGTCTAGTCGTAAGTGGTTGTTGAGATTCTTGAGGATCATAACGATAAAGCCATCCATATTCGCGACTGTGATGAAGTGGGTTCCCCTGCCAAGCGACACAGAGTAGAAGGGGTGATACCTTTGATCGAATCGTTACTTCTAATTGTCCAGATGAAGATTTGTACAAATCCCAATACCACTTTGGCCACCAAATTTGATCTTCTGGCTCTACACTAGCTTCGCTATTTTCGAAAGCGAGAGCTGATGTCTCTTCTGGTGCTTCCGTAGGAGTCCAATCTAGTAAAGCAAGTTGAGGATCTCGTTTGATGATTTCTTCATTTTCAATCGACATTTGTACAAGAGCGTCCGCTGCTTGCCGTAAGCATGTTCGAATCTCTTCACCACCGGAACCCAACCGAATAGCAGTCAAAGCAGCTTCACCAATTTTACCTAGCTTGCTTTTTACTTCAAATCCTTGATCTTTTCTTAGAAAAGTTTGTCGCAGGGGAGATCCCTTTAGATCAATGTCACTGTCATCTGAAGGCCCTTTAATTACCCACTTTCCATCAGAACGCTTCACGATAGGTTTTTCATTGTGGTACAGTCGCAAAATTGCTGGCGTGAGAGCCATTGTTGGACCTATTCCTGAGCTACTTTTTAGTACTTTATCCCTATACCAGCGCGGCACCAATTTGATATTGTCTTTAATCTCCCCTTTAGCTGAGATTGATTGCGATCGATCTTTCTTGGGTTTTTTTGGTGTCCAGTCTAATTGACTTGCCCACTTTTCTTTTTCCCACCACAGCTTTGGTCTCAACCTTTCCTTTTCTTCTTTGGCGAGCTTGTCAGCATATGTCAATTCTGTCATACTATCGATATCTTCGAAATGGGCTTCAGCTGCCTCAGATGCTTCATCCCAGCTTACGCCTTCAGTACCTTTTACTCTAAGCTGTTCTGCCAATTCCACAAGGTAATTCCAAACATCGTTGAGTGCAGATTCATATTTTTCGTCGCATCTATTGATATAATCTACCCATTCATCATCTACCGGTAAAATTGGACTACCTAATCCAAAGACACCTGCCACTGTAGCAGGATTGGGGCAATTTTGCACAAATGCTGGCCATACTTTTTGAAAGACTTTGTGTGTCACCAAGACATCATTTGCGCAATAATTAAGTAGGTCATTTAGCATGCTTAGTATATCTTCACGACTTGTACCATCTATGAATACGTTCCTTGCTTCCTTTGATAGTTCGATATTGCAATGCAATTTAGCTACATCAGCCAATGAATTCTTTGATGTCACATCTTGCCATAGGAGAGATACTGAAGAAGATGCATCGCTCTCAGTAGTTGATCCAGCAATCAGGTCATCCATAGGTACTGTAGCTTCCGCTGTACTTTCCTTTTGCATTTCCTCTGCAAATTGCTCCAGATCCAAGCCAGCCAAAACATCTTCATCGACATCTTCACCTCCTAAAATCGATCGTATGACTGACTTTTTTACTTCTTCTATATCATCTTGCTCCAACATCTTTTCCAATGCTCGGCTTTTGCTATGCCTTATCCAAGCACCTCTTTGAGGACTCGAGATACCTCTAGTAGCGACATGCAATGACATTGTGTCTAAAAATCGAATATTTCCCCTTTTCAGAGTATATTCATCTTGAACCCTAGCTCGATCATATCCAACATTGTGACCCACCAAGAGCCGAGCTGGCTGCTTAGAAGTATTCTCGAGTGGACCAAAAGGAATCAGATGCTCTTTCTCATTACACCTATCACCTTCTTGTAAAAGCCAAGGACTTAGCCATGCATACCACGCTCGTGGTCCAGCAGCTGTAGCCATGACAGCAAATTGACTTTCTTGAACCATTGTCTCCACGTCAAAGACAAGAGAGCCATCTTCTGGCAAGGGATATGGAACAGCTTTGCCTTCACCTAATGCACTGGAGACTCCATCTTCCGACTTCAATACAGGGTATCTTACCCACCCAGGTCGCTTAATCCACTTTGGCAACTTGGGCTGGAATTCTGCACGTATAGAAGCATCCAAAGTAAGCCACTCTTCTGCTAAAAGAGAATGCTCGTCATCTCTATCCTGATTATCGCTCTCGACTTCCCCTAATATCCTATCCGGCATGCTTTCAAATACGTCAGTTGCAGCTAGATTGTGCGCCATTCCTAGCCATGGTTGAGCAGCCTGCTTTCCCAAATTCCAAAAATGCTGACTCAAGTCATCGCCTTGCAGTGGTGGAAGGTCAAAGGCGATAGGTGTCAAAGTGGATGCTTGCTCAGGTTGCAAGCCATGAATCTTGAGATGGTGCTGTGACAAAGACAAAGCTTCAGACTGGACCGGCGGAACCTTTGCAGTAGTACTAGGAAAGACTTGAGAGTGAAGCAAAGGAGACAGAAGCTGTACACCAACAGAATTACGAGGAGCTGAGTTTGGTATAAGAGAGTCAGTCAATATACGGTGTAAGGGTATAAATAGCCAAAATCATCCTTGCCCACCTAAAATCTCTGATGACTTTTGCGATTGTATTACTACTGGCCCTTCCTTTCCTTCCAGAAAATCACCTGGATCTTCTCCTTTGCTGCTTTTGTATAGGTTACCTCTATCAATGTGATGATCTACCGGCACGGCTGCTCTGTACCTCTTTTGCACATGAAGAGGATACAATCTAAAAGCTGACGTAGTAGTCGCGTACATTGGTAACCATTGAGGAAGAGAAGAGACATTCTTGAGGCTTGCTCTTACTCTACCTAGACTAGCACTTCTCATTCTCTCTCTGTGGAGTAGACCGCTTCACTCCGACCGGTACGCTAGATTGTGTGTCTCTTTTGTAATATGCCTTGTATAGTAATGGTATGATGAAACAACGAGATTATGTGAAACGTGACAAAGGTGCCTCCACCACAACTTCTAAAAAATTTTCGTTTTCTTCTCTATTTTATTTTTTATTTTTTATTTTTCGACTTCTTCTCATCTTGGCGCGCTTTAAAGCCTGCTCAGTACCTTGACTGACGACTTCAACTTTAACATCAATATAAGTAAATATTGCACTAGAATCGCTACTGATTCGTGAGGGGAGAGGGATTTCTGCAGCAAATCAATGCTTCCTAGAGCCTTGGCGAGCTCTCTGCCGGTAGCTTCACATGTAACATCAAGGTCGTACTTGATCACACGACAGACGTCAAATTATATACAATGCTGCCGACTCTGTCAAAGAAGAAGCAATGTTTGGGAAAGTGCAAGGCAAATTTCATCTTTGGCCGTCTCTGAAAGGGAGACTTTAGCTGAGATCCGAAATTTGAAGGCTAAATTGGCTGCATTGGATAAGAGACAAGAGGCACTAAATGCAAGTGAAGGAAGAGGAGAGCTTGACGAAGAAACACTGGAAATAATTTACAAAGCTATTAATGCATCGGACCCGATGACATCGGAAGATTTGCGACTAGAAGCAAAATGGAAGCAAGTAGCTTCAGATAATGTAGGCTACGGTATTCAGGATAAGCTACTAAATTCTTGGTATGGCAAAAGAACTATTAGAAGATTGACTGCGCTGGGAGAAAGAATACGAGAGGTAGATCCGATTACAAATGCAACAGTCGGCAAAGATGATATTAGTAGCGCTTATGATCGTATATCATTCTTTCTCCAAAACAAAGAGCGGAAAGAAGATACTTATATAAAGTCTATGGCGACTGAAGAAGAAAGGAGGGTAGATAGCCTTACAGAAAATAATGAGACGGGATTGTCCATCTTTGCAGATGCTACTGTAAGAGAAGGCTTGCTCAACAAGCTACAGTGGCTTTCTCAACTACACAACAGTAGTGTATTGTTGCCAGACAAAGAAGGTGAGAGAACACCTCTTGGAATCGCTACAAGTGAAGAATGGGAAGCTCTCGTTGTAGCATTTGCAAATGCGAATGACGAAGGCAATGTAAAAAATACCTTGAATGCAGTTCAGCAAAGTGGTCAAAATTTCTTGATGGCTCAACTGGTCAATTCTGTCATGGATGTATATGCAGAGAGGGGCGAAGTGAAAAAGTGTGATGCTTTGCTTTTGTGGATGAATACGCAAAATATTAGTCCGGATGACTACACTCGACATTGTCTTGTGAAATCGAATATTCGCTCCGGTCAACTTGAGGAAGCCATAACTTTACTTGGCGAAATGGAGAAAACTTCACCAGCTAGCATGCAAACCTACACTTTGCTCATCGACCGACTTCTTCAACAGCGCTCGAATCCTAGATCACAAAGCAGGATATGGACATTGTTCGATCGAATGAGATTAGTAGCTCATCCTATTCCAGATGCACCATTGTATGCTTTGATGATTAGAGCTTGTGCAATCGGAGTGCCGCAACCAAATGCTCATCTTTGGAAGCCAAATGATCCGCGATTTGCTCGACATGGAAAGATTTCTGCAAAGCAAGCATTTATTAAGGCACCCGACACCGAGAGAGCTCTAGATTTGTTTAGAGAAATGACTTCTCGATACAGCATACGACCAACGACGGATGTGTATAATGCTATAATTTTGGCATGCGTAAATAGGAAGGATACATACGAAAAAGGATTCGACATTTTTCGTAGTATGGTTGAGATGGAGCGAAATCGTCTAGGCGAAGATAAAAGAGAAGGTATGAGATCCTTTGCTCCCAATCGGTTCACGTATAATGCTCTCCTCCGAGGTTGTGCAAAGAGAGGAGACATTTTACGAGCCAGATGGATACTAGCAGAGATGCTTCGTACAGCCACGACAAATTGGAAAGAGTTGAAGGCGAAAAGTGATAAAGGGTTGTCAATTGAACAGTGGCAATACCAAGAAATTGATGATATTAGACCAGATGCTCTGACTTTGACAAATGTCTTCTTTACTTATGCTAGTTACAAAGCTCCAGAAAAGGAAAGATTAAGGGAAGGCGTCGAGCTTATCAAAGGGATTTCAGGTGGCGAACAAAAAAGAGTTGTTCAAAGTGAGGAAATCCAAAAGCAGGAAGAGAATATAGAAGAGCAAGACGAACATTTAGAAGAAAGACTGACATACAATCTGCCAAAGACAAGCAAGGCCATATTTCGAGAAGCCAGCTCTTTAATGGAGCGAGTCAAAGCAGACACTAAGCAACAAGGAGGACTATTATCATCTGTTCGCCCCGGAGCTCACCTTCTAAATAGCTTTATAGCCGTCATTTCTGTTCACTGTGATTATAGACACAGAGTACGACGACTTCGAGAGGTGCTCTTTGGTAGTGAAGATGGAAATACAAAATCCCATTTTGAAGAATTTGACGTAGTCATGAACGGCTTTACTTTGGAAGCAGTATTGGAAGCTTGTAGTAAAATTTCTTGGCGTTTAGATGCAGAGAAATTGGCAGAAGAGGTATGGTCAAGATGGATTGAGATGGGTGGTAATGGTCTTCTTTACAAAGAAGATGAAAGACAAGCAACAAAACTTGGATTGACTGTTGCAACAATCTCCAAATCTTGGGCATTCATGATACAAATTTATGCTACTATTAACAAACTGGACGAAGCCATGAAATTAGTTCGAGAATTTGCTTGCATATACCCACCGGCAGGAATTTCACCGGCGGCAATCACTTCATCTATTACGTTGAAAAGTAGAACTTCTCCGTCGTTGGCAGCATCTCAATCGTCACAGCAGTCTGATTCATCTTCTCTACTTTTCCCATCGGTAGCACATGACTCACAGCAATCACCGCTCACATCCGCAACTACCTCTCAACAATCTCCGATACTTTTATTTGACTCTATCAAAATCTTACACACTCGATTGGTTCAAGCAGAAGATCGTCAAAAAGATATTGATTATTTGACGTGGCTATTGCGAATGTATACTGCCAGTCGTAAAGCAAAAATGCCAGAATCGTTGAAAGGAGTCTCTTTTACAGGTCGACAAGGCTCCATCAACAATATTGTTCGACACAGCGTCTCTTCCACTTTGTCACGCCATTCTTCAAGGCGATCGTATGGTTGAGTGTTCATCATACACCTCTCAAATTCCATGACATATTATGAATCTTCATTTGTACTTTTAATCATTTTAAAGTGCAATAAATGTACAATTCTTCAGATCAAAATCAGATCCAATTGCTTACTTTTAATCTAGACGTATGTAGCATACACAAAAAAAAAGAAAAAGGGAAAAATAAGAGTGAATAACAGAGAATGTGTAAGGTAGGTGACAACAAAAAAAGCACTACAAAAATAATGTCATTTAAAGTTTTTGATCTTGAGGGAATTGACGAAGAGCTTGTCGAATTCCCAAATCAGCCAAAATCTCCTCTGAACCACCAAGAACAGCGTCAAACTTATAAGTTCTTTGGAACATTTCAGCAAATTTACCCATTCCAGTCTTGGTTAAACCTCTACCTCCCATCAAGTTTACTGAAGTATCTGCTACATTGTGAGATACACGAGTTGACCAAGATTTCAAAAGAGCGACTTGACCTGCAAGGTGCAAAGCTTGTTGCTTGTAGGTCATCTTGCACATTTGGTAAGTGACGGATTCCAACCAATTTTGAGCAGCTTCTGCTTGAGAAATGATATCGGCCAACTTTTGTCGAACAACAGCTTGTCCATGTAATGGCTTTCCGAAGGCCTTTCGTTGATTGGTCCAAAGAAGAAGCTGTTCGCACATGGCTCGACTTGCTCGAATAGTTGAGCAACACATGACCCATCGTTCGTGGTTAAAGTTAGACAAGACGATTTGAATTCCTAAACCATCCTCACCAACCATATACTTCTTAGGTACTTTGCAATTGTCAAATGTGACATATGCCGTTCCTGCAGTGGTACTGTATGAAGTCTTAATTTGCTTGGTTTCTACACCACCTACTGATCGAGGAACGCAAATGACTGCGAAACCCATATCAGTCTTGACCGCAGTAGTAAAGTAATCAGCAAACATTCCATTTGTGATCCATTTCTTGGTACCATTGACAATGTAGTGTTCTCCATCTTCAGAAAGAGTAGCAGTGGTTCTAATTCCCATGACATCGGATCCAGCAAATGCCTCTGAAATAGCAAGACAAATGTACTTTTCACCAGCAAGGACTGGTTCTATAATTTCCTTTTTAAGTTCATCAGAACCAAAATTCATAATGGGGGGAAGACCGATAACCATACCTCCTTGAAGACCGTCACCAAATCCACGAGCACCCATTCGAACCAACTCTTGAGTGATGATGAGTTCATGGAAATAGTCAAAGTCTTCACCTTTGACATCTCCGAATAACTTTCGACCATGCAAGTGCTTTCCTGGTCCCATTCTCATAGCATTGATACCGTTCTTGCCCATCTCTTGAACCAATTCTACATCAGGTCGTTTTCCGTTATCTTCGCATCGCTGAGCAACTTCAACAACTCGTTCATCAACGTAAGCTCGGATAGCCCTCTGAAATTTGCGGTGTGAGTCATTATAATAAGGTGAAAAGTAGTTTGGAGTCAACCACATTGGCTCTGCATAAGGCACCTTAGAAGGTGCACCTGGCTCTGGAACCTTGACAATTGACTCTTCGCCTTCAATCTTTCCTACAATCAGTCGCTTATATTGGGGTCGCAAGAGAACTTCGTGTTTGTGTAAACCACTAACAATTTCAGGAATGTCAGCATATAGTCTATATGCAATTTGACACATAGACACGAATTAAGTCTGTACTCACAAGAACACTTCGGTACACTCTTGACCTGCAACTTCCTCATCGTAGAAGACAGATTCACCACCGGGGTGCTGTGATAAGAAAGGACAAAGCGATGTTGAGTATTTAGTCGGAAGTGGCAAGCGGCTCAGGTAACCATCATCATGTCAAACTTTACTTACGAGTTCCATGAATTTGGAGACGTTGTAGACAACTGCATCGATTACGATCCACAAATCACCAGCTTTGTTGTGCTGTAGTCAGATGATCAAATAGTTCAGTACGAAAAAAAAAACATTTTCGATCACGCAGCCATCAGGCTCGATTCAAAAGCTGAGCAGACTCACCTTTGCCACTTCATCGCGAGTAAAAGTTTTTATTTCTTTGGCAGGAAGCTGAGCAGCCATTTTTCTATAAGAATGATATTCGAGGAAATGGGAGGATAGAATGAGTGTGTGAGGAGAGAAAAAAAGAAAATGGATTTAAAAAGCAGAGACAAAAGAAAAAGACAAGATTAAGCGAAAAAGGGTAGGTTGAGATTCTCTCTTAGTTATGTGTTGCTTTCTCGCCTCGATACTCTCCTACCGCTTAATTGCAACCAATGGGAAAAGCCGAAAGCCGACTCCTAATAATTCACAAGGGGAGAGTGTTGGAAAAAAATTAAAAGAGGCGCAAACTCAGTCTTTACCCTTTTCACGCTTCATCGATTAATAATCAGTAAAGTGCGGAGAAAGGCACATATCCCTTTCTTTTTCCTTTTCTAACTTTTAAGTGCGTGTGTTTTTTTTTTTTTTTTTTATTAAATTTTCTCTCTTTGCTTATGCAAGGTGTCGCTAGGGCGGAAGTAGTCCTTTTATTTTATTTTTCCCTTTGAAGTGATTGGTCTGGGCCAGAGACAAGTATACCCCGCAACGCTCGTTTTAGAACATACTCGATTAGTAAAGATTGGAAGAAGAAGTGGCGATAGGTCAAAAGAAGTAGGCACGTGGAACTTGCTCGGAGTGTCAAGTGTAGAAATAGTAATGCTACAGCGATAGAGGTAAAATTTGAAATTGACGTGCCGAAACTAAAACGCTCTCCTAAAAGAAAGAAGGGTAAAAATCTGTCATTCTCCTACTTTAAGAGGGGATGGTCAGTATCGATAGGGTCAGGAGTAGCAACGATAAAGATGACAAGGGCAAAGGCAAGGTCCTCGAATATATTGTAGAGACTGTCAGCAATAGTATCGTAGATTGGAGGTTAAAAGTGACACCTTGTAGTAGCGGCAGCTCCAATGGCAAAGCACAATGGTATCGTGAACGACACTTATCGGCAAATGATGAAATTATTGATCAACTTTTAGATGCCAAGACTGGTCTAGTAATATGGACATCTCATCGTCCAGTCAGAGGTTGGTACCTTTATCTTAAATCACCAAATTTACCACCAAATATAGCCATCTCTTTACAATCTGTTCAAAGTCAATCTATTGGATGTACACCTTTATCCCTTAGTATAGGAACTCGATTGGATCTGTCAATACTTGAATCTTTAGAACAGGTCATAGTAAACACCAGCCCTAACACAAGCAGTACAAGTGCCGATAAAGATGTACATAAAGATGATCGATTCACAGCAGTGTCACTGAATGCTCAAGCTGATACTTTGGCAGATGATGGCACAGCAAATATAGAATTAATCTGTCATGCTCAAACTAGTTCGAGAAATTTCGAAAAAGGCCATGCTAGAAGAAGAAGTGCTGGAGTTTCAACTTCAACACCTTCAGCTCGAAGTGTATCAATGGCTTCACAGACTGCGATAGTACGAGAGGAAGGGGAAGGGAAAGAGGAAGAAGCAGACCATAGAGGAGACAAAGCGGTCAAGTCAAAATCAAGTAAATTTATCGAAGGTAACGCAAATGAAAAGACGATTTCAGTTCCTCAATTATGTCATTTCATCCTAACTGACGATGTACAGGAGACGCTTCCTCAAATTAAAGTTAGCTGGGCAAAATGGGCTTGGACCAGAGTGCCAGAGTCATTTCGCTCTCCTCTAAATCCAGACTCTTCAAAGTCATTTAGCATATTATGGTTAGATGCTCCTGCCCATTCTCAATCCTCCAAAACTATAGAAGTCTTGCGTTTCGAAGATGATACAGCTTGGTGGAACTGGAAAGGCAAGAGGAGAGGAAAATTCCTAGTACAGCAAGAAGCTATCAAAGCCTTGGGCTTGGAATTAGGGTTTTGGATGGCAGTGAGTGTCAACATTGTTGTCGAGTCTTTCTTTTTTTTTTGTCTGATCGGTACCGCATGTACTTTTTCCTTACACAGCTTGCATTGGCATATCTAGAATTTCTCGAGGAGCGAGATGTGAGCCAAATAATTTTTGTCTTCGTTTGCTTGTGATTGATTGCTGACGACAATTGCTTCTCTTTGTGCTTACTTTAATACAGGGTTACCACGCTGCATTGGGTGGATAAAATAGCTTCTCTCATCAATTGTATTCTACACATCTTCACAGTTAACTAATCAAACTAATTTAACTAATTTTTGACCTTAACGACCTGTTTGAAATCTTCCTTTTTACAACTCTGAAAGGAGGGGAGGGAGAGACAGATGACCACAAAGGTAGGAGACAACTTAATTGTTATTGACGGTAGTGACCATGGAAGTGAAACATTGAGAAATGTGTTAAAGGAAAGAAAATGGGGATGGAGGATACAGCTACTGTAGGTTGAGTCTCCGTATTTGAATTTTGGTTTGTTAAAAAAAAAACTGCTTATGAAAACATGTACACTTCCTCTAAGCAGCGGGAGCAGGTTGTACCTCAGCTGCTGCCTCGGCATTTGCTACCACCTGCTCTTGCTCCTTACGATCATCTCCTTGAATAGCGACTGTAAAGATGGATTTGATCAGCTTACTGTGGACAGGCAAAAGTAGATCCTCTTTGCCTATCCTCTGCTCAACTCACTTTTTAATTGCAGATCACGACCTTCGACTTGCTTGCCATGAACCTCCTTGAGTGCTCGCAATTGCTCTTCTTCATTTTCTAAGTCGACAAACCCGAAACCTTTGGTACGAGTGCCAAATCGTCTCTTGACAACCTTTGCAGATTTGACTTGAAAGCCATCAAAGGCAGTCTTTAGCTCTTCATCACTGAATTGGAAGGGAAGATTGGCCACGAAGAGCAAAGTCTTACTAGGTTCTCCCTTGGGAGCACCCTTTGGCTTTCGTGGCTCACGAGGTGCCTTGGCCTTCTTCTCCGTAGGGGCAGCACCCTCGCCAGTGGTAACAGCAGTAGTAGCAGGAGTTTCACCATTAGCCTCAGCTTGCTTGGCAGCTGCCTTCTTTTGGCGACGACGAGCAGACTTAGTAAGGCCTCCATTAGTAATGGCAGCAGCTCCATCTGCTCCATTCTCTTTGATAGGGTCTTCTAGCTCTTCTTCACCATCATCTGCACGTGGGCGTCTAGAGGTGGCCTAGTAGGAAGGAGACAAGCACTATCTCATCAGTCTCTGTCTTTCTTCGGCTCGCCATATCTTTCGTGTATACACTCACACCACCTCTGCCGCGAGCACCCTTTCCACGAGCACGTCCACGGCCTCGGCCCCTGCCACCACGTCCGGGCACACCCTTGCCGTCTTCACCTTCTCCACTTTCTGCGAGTGTAAAGTTTCCTGAGTCATTGTGCTTGGCCAAATCAGACTGCGGCTTAGCACCTTCAACGTTGATCTCTCGTCCAGCAATCTCCTTTTTGTTTAACAGCTGGACTGCCTTTTGTGCTTCAGCTTCAGTTTGGTATGTGACAAAACCGTACCCGAGAGATCGAGTACCTCTTTTGATAATTTGAGCTTGTGTGCTGTATTGGACAAGGAAGAATGAAGCAGAATTGAAAAACCAGTCTATATCAAAGCAAAAACAAAACAAAACCACTCACACTGTTCCCGCCTCAGCAAAAACGCTCATAAGTTCTTCTTCAGTAGTTGCAAAAGAGAGATTACCTGAGCAAGAGATATTTTAGCAATGCCACCTTTTTTATCATCAACCAAGCTGTGCACTCACCAGCAAAGACCTGTAATACCAATTAAAGTGAAAAAAGTCAGTAAGTACTTAGAAAGATCTCCAAGCTTCCAAGTCGTCTTCCAAGTCGTCAAGAGCTTACCTTTTTGGCGTCATCAATGGCAGCAGTAGTACTGGCTTGACCTTCAGCGCCACCAGGTCCAGGGGCAGCGAAGCATTCAATCACGACGGCTTCAGACATCTTTTAGATTATTTTGAAGTAAAGTTGGAAGGGAGAAAAAGTGAGGTTCACAGTCGAGATAGTAAAGTACGGACGGTAGTGGAGGGCTTTCTTGTTGGTCGTCGCAGTCGTCGATCGTCTGACTTGTACTTTTCCTTCTGTTTGACAAGAGAGGGAATGTATGTCAAACTATGAACAGTCGATGTGGGTCTCCAGAGGGCTGGGAGTATTTGGTGCGTAATAGAAAAGAGTTTGGCGTTTAAGCGCAAAGAAAGATCAACAAGGTACAAAAAATTGAAGTTGTTGTTGTTGGAAATGAAACAAATCAGAAGATGGAGGAGGAAGAAATGGGAGAGGCCGAGCCACTCAATCACCAACTCGCGAGATTCTCGCTTCCAAAAACACGTGGCATCACAAAGAGCTGCACCGACGTACTCTCAACGGAGTGGTAAGGGGGGTAACGACTAGCACAATTGGAGCAAACCCTACTCGGGAAACATGAGTAGATGTCCTTCAGCTCAAATTTGTCAAGATTGTATTGTAAGCTGCTCTAGCAGAGTAGGAAAAAGAGTATGAAAGCATTGTGTTTCATTGCCTTTTTTTTTGAATAGTTGTAAGTAGAACATTATTCAGTATCGATACATCAGCGTTTCAAAATCTCATGTTAAGCCTTGCCATGCCGTCAATTCTCTTGCACGTATTCGGCCTGAGGGACACTCACATTCCTGAGAGTCAGAAAGTATATATGGCGTAAAGTATTCTGCAGCTAATTACAGACAGAGGCTGCACCCTTGCCACCAGTATTGCTGTAAATATTATCACTTCCGTCGTTAGAGAAGTGTAGCGTATTGATTTGTAAGGGGAGGAGGTTAAGTCTAAAGAGTTCACCCTGTGTATGTGAAATAATGATAAAAGTAGTGTGAACCAAATTACCTGCATATGTCTGGTATCTTGATAATTGAGAATCCCAAATTTCTATATGCACGAATATAATAAACTTTAATTGACTCAATTCGTCGCAGTGAGTCAAGCAAAAAGGATGGAGGAGTTAGGCTATAATGTCCGATGCTGTGTGACATTGTATGCCCTGTACTTTCAGCGTCTTTCGCCATATCAGTGGCATATAGAGAAGATACATAACACGTGATGCTGTATTCTCTTTGACTTTTTCATAGCTTATGCTGCCTTGATCTTCCAAGACAAAAGAGCAAGGTCCGTGCTCAATCTACCCTGCCAATTTCACCCCTACAACATTGATGTCTTCCGGCTTTGTCAAGAGCAAGCTCAAGGCATCAAGGGAGGCCATTCAAGCCAAGGAGTGGGACAGAGCGGCAGAGGAAGCAGAACAGGTACTCGAGTATGATGCTAATAATTATAATGCTTACGTATTTCAAGGTCTTGCTTTACTCCACCTGAAACGTTACGATGAAAGTGAAGAAGCTTATAGAGCTGCTATCAGCTGTCAACCTACTCAACTCTTAGCATGGCAAGGTTTGGAAAAATTTTATGCGGAAAGGAAAGCATGGGACAAGCTAGCAGATGTTCTCATCAGATTGATGGATATAGCACTGGATACGTGAGTGTGTCTTTAAAAAGAAAAATTCCGCTACAGAGCTATCTTCTTATATTTTGCGTGCCTCTTTTTACTCTTTGGCAGTGATGATGTGACAAAATGTGCTGAGGCATCACAGCATCTTTTAGCTTTACAAAGGGAAGAGGGTTCTCGTTCGCAAATTGTATCCGCTTTGTCCTTCTACCTTCCCAATTCAAAGTATCACCCTCTTCTGAGTAGACTACCCCTCCCCGACCAAACCAACCCCAAAGCAACTACAACTTTCAGCGCCGAGATGGCTATTCACGTTGAATCATTATTGCTACTCGAAGAGATCGTCAATCTAACGGAAGAAGCTGAGAATACCATTGTGGAAAAAGAGGTTGAGAAGAGAAGGACTCGGCTGGACTCTGCAAATAAGAGTAGAGAGGCCCTTCGGAATGAAGTTGGTGTCGAGATTTGGCGGCAATCAAAGGTGGGTAGAATGGAGAAAGGTCGTATTCCATAGCTGATCGTTACTGTCTTAAATACTTGTATCAGCTTCCTGAGCTATACGAACAAATATTATCCCACGTCAATGCATCGGATGAGTCGAGAAGAGAAGCTGAGCACAATTTATTATTATATCGATACAAGTATCTTCGGGCGTTGCCAAATTGTTCAGCAAACAGCAATTTAGTTATAGGGAGCTCTGCTATGAAAGAAGATGCGTTAGAGAAGCAAAATGCCGAGGTAAAGGAAAAGAAAGAAGCACTTGAAAGCTTTCATTCATTAGCTTCTGGTATCGTTGCCATTGATGTACCTGATGAATTGGCATGGACATCGACTCTAGAATGGCAGGACGTCTTTCATCTGGCTGACTTAGCGAGACATCAATTAAGAGCATTTGTTCATCACTTTCCACTGTCAGGTCTTTCAAAATCTTTCAAAGCATTGCTCTATACTATGCAAGATGATCAATTCATCAAAGAAGAGAAGGAACGGTTTGAAGCTCAAGGTGTCGATTTTTCCCGCCCTGATCCTCTTCTCCTTGCTATTGACGGTTTGGAGGATTCTCCATCATCAATTTTAGCTCATCGAATAGCAGCTATCCTTTACCTATTAGACAGAGATTGGCTCTCAAGTTCTGATGCCGCTAGTGCAGGCCTAAATTTGATAAAAAAAGAAGAATCGTACTTTGCTATCAATCTCAATTTGGCCAAGGCTGGGTTGGAATCTAGTCTATCGTCTGCTCTCACCCACTTGCATTCTCCTCAATATCATGCAAGAGCGCTTCGTCTATCTGATTCAGTCTTGAATAAAAATCCAAGGGCTGTCGATGTTATTCTTTGCAAAGCTTACATCGCCCAAGAAGCAGGTCGATGGGATGAAGCTCGAAAATTGTTTTCTAATGTCAAAGACATTGAAGACCAATGCGACAAGTCCGACAGAGCAGTGGCCATACGCAAACTTTCAATCTCACAAGATGCAGATAGGGAAGCACGACTTGAAATGGCCTGGTGCGATGTGAAGCTGGGAAGGCTGCAAGAAGGCAAAAAGGAGTTTGAAGACGTCATTCGGGAGTTGGATTCTGCAAAGGAAGTCAAAGCTCAAGATCAAGCAAAAGCTTGGTGGCGATTAGGGTATTGCTTGTGGGAGATGGGAGGTAGTCATCGAGAAGAACTTTCACAGGCTTTCACTTGCTTTATCACTGCTCTCAAACGTGATCCATCTTATGCACCCGCTTTCACTTCTTTAGGTCTCTATTACAGCAACGTGTCTCAACCTGCTGATCTAAGTAGATCAGCAAAATGCTTTCAAAAGGCATTCGAGTTAGACGCAAGAGAAGATGATGCAGCTCATCGACTAGCCAAATCATACGCTGATGATGGCGATTGGGATCTTGTATATCTGGTTGCTCAAAGAACCATCGAAGGAGAAGGGGGAAGTTTAGCCCTGAGTGGTGAGCTTAACAGTCAAAGAAGACACGTTACAAAAAATTCTTGGGCTTGGACGGCCATAGGTTCTACAGAATTAGTTCGTGAAAATTTTGAAAAGGCTATAGTCGCATTTCAAATTGCACTTCGAAATTTTCCAGAGGATAGTAATATTTGGATGAAGCTTGGTGAAGCTTATACAGCCTCTGGTCGTCTTGATGCAGGCATTAAAACATTTGAAAAAGCTTGGAAGATTTGGGAAAGCAGCGAAGAAGTATGGCAACCTCGATTCAATATTGCCAACATTCAAAGGCAACAAGGCAAATATGAAGAAGCTTTAGAACTTATGAAGGATCTTTCGAACAAAGAAACGAAAAATAAATTAGCTATCAAAATTGCTTGCGCTGAGACCAGGCTATCTCTTGCACTGGATCAGCTTCGTCAAGGCTATACCCTGCGAAGCAGAGACAATATTATTAGTTCTTTGCTAGAAGCAAAAGAAGTTTTAGAGGTTAATGATCAGATGCTAGCAGCTTGGAAAGTGATCGCAGATTGTCTTTTTCACTACTACTCTTGTTCCGTATATGACAAAGAGGAAGGTAATTGTCTTGAAGAGAAGACCATGCAAGTAATTCTTACATTGGCAGAAAGATACAATGTCGACTCTGGTCTACCATCTATATCTGCTGTCAACGTCAAGATGGTGAAACAAACAAAGAGTATCCAAATACAAGCTCTCATTTTCAGTGTTTACATAAACAAACTTCGAGTCTTGTTACACCATCACGATGAGCTTGTTGCCGGATCTGTGTGGATGGATTTGACCGTTGGACTTCATCAAGTATTAATTGAGCAAAGTAAGCAGCGAATATTCAAGGACCAGTCTATCGATATCAAGAGCCAAGCGATTGCTTGTGCCAAAGAATCACTCAAAATGGAGCCTGGTAATGGAAGCTATTGGATTGCGCTGGGTGATCTTGTTTTTGATTCAAGTCTAAGATTGGCTCAACACTGCTACCTCAAAGCGATAGAAAGTGATTCTCGTAATGCGATGCCATGGACCAATTTAGGTTTCCTTTACCTCAACAATGATGATGCTAATCTGGCTAAAGAGTGCTTCATCAAAGCGCAGACTATTAATTCAGAATACATTCAAGCTTGGATCGGTCAAGCCTTGGTAGCAAAAAAACAAAACAATCATAGTCTTTGTCGATTATTGTTTCAGCATGCTTACGCTGTCAATCAGGGTAGTGACATGGAAGCTGCTTACGGATTCTCATCTACTCTATTCCAGGCGCTATCTAGCAACTCTACCATTCCTTCTTCTCAAATCCATTCTGCTTCTTTTGCTTTGTCGTCCTATTTATCACATCGGCCACAAGATGTTTCCGCTTTACACCTTTCAGCTTTATTCGCTGAGAAGCTGGGAGAAATGAATGCTTCAATTGAAAAGATTGATCAAGCTTCAGCAATTCTTGAAGGTCAATATGAAGAGGATGAATCACCGGAAAAGGCTCGCTTATATGCTGTCTGTATGGTCAATTTGGGTCGTATTCGATTGGCTATAGGAGATAATGAGGGTGCCAAAGAAGCATTTGATATGGGTTTGAGTCTCTTGATAAGTGAGGAAGTAATTTTAAATGAAAGGCCAGCAGAGGACGATAGTGTGCTTTCTTCAAGTCTTACCAAACAAAATTTGAAGAGAGCAGAGATTGGTGCACACTGTGGCGGAGGGATCGCTCAATTTGCGATGGGGAAAGTAGAGGAAGCTATCATTGCATTGAGACAAGCGTTGGAAGAAATCTCAGACATCGAAGACGACGACAATGACGACAATGATGACGTTGAAGAACAAATTAAGTTAGTATTGGCTCGAATGCTCTGGA
Source organism: Exobasidium cylindrosporum (assembly GCA_023273805.1). Lineage (NCBI taxonomy): Eukaryota > Fungi > Basidiomycota > Exobasidiomycetes > Exobasidiales > Exobasidiaceae > Exobasidium > Exobasidium cylindrosporum. Next base: position 3,904,232 of record CP096878.1, read on the forward strand.
CTATTGAAGAGAAAGAAGAAGCAGAAAGTATAATTATGGAAGTACTCTCGAGTCGACCAAAGAGTATATCTGCTTTACTCACTTTAGCATCGATGTGCGTTGCGAATAAAGATGAAGAGCAATTACAATTGGTGGAAGGAGAATTAGCAAAATTAATTAATTTGGATCAGTCAGCTCAAGTATTAAGATATCTCACCACTTTACAGCTTCAAAGAGGGCAATATCGAGAAGCATTGAAGGTGGTACAAAAGCATTCAGGTAAATCGCTTGCTTCTCAACTGGAGTTGGTGAAGGTCTCACTTCTCGTCGCCATACAATCTCGACTTGCATGTAAAGGTTCGAATGAAGAGGTAGAAGGAGTATCAGAAATAAGTCATCAATTAACAAATGCTATACAAGCAGCAAATCGTTTTTATGATCGGGTACAGAGCAAATTGAATGAAGAATCTCAAGACTATCTTATTCCAAGCAAGACTTGCATGGCAGTTTCATTGATATTGCAAGACAAGAAAGAGGAAGCACGTAGGGTACTTTGTTCCAATATATTCTTGGACGCTCCTAACTTGGCTCATTATCAGCAACTACAAACGGTTTTGAGCATGAAAGAAGAAGTATCAGAGGGTCAATAGGTCGATTTAGCTACTTGTGAAACATTAATTTCATCATCATGTAATATAATCTGCCAACTGACATATACACATAGACATATACACACACACAAATATACAGAGAGAGATAGAAATATTTCATATCATGTGTTGATGTAAATTCTTTTCATTGTATAAAATTCTCAACCTCAATGTCTTCAGACAAATTGAGAAAGTGTACAGAGGCTGAGGATTGAGAAGAAAGAAAAAAGATAGTTTAGTTCGGAGAGGAGGGAGACAAAAAGGAGATACAAAAAGGAAGAGAAGAAGAAGAGAAACAGATTGACTCAAATGTATCTGGAATACCAATAGAAATTTCGAAGGGGAGGAATAAAAGAGGGTCTCTAAATAATTTATTTTTCCGCTCAATTTCGAATGCGAATGCCGCGATCCTGAACAGCAGTAGCAATTCTACCAGTTTTGCCTGATCGATCAACGTGATCCAAACCCAATACATCATCCGGAAGGAATTTGTGATCATAAATTACATCTTCGTCTTCCAAGTAAGAAGGTTGCTTGTAAGTACTTGACTGTACTAGCGCAAATCGAAATTTGCTAAAGTCCTTTTCAGGTACCGCCAATCTTAATTGCATTCTTTTCTTTGTATCGGCAAATCTTTCACCTGCCTTGATGACAAATTTGAATGGCACACCATGCGTTCTGTTTGCATCTTTGCTAAAATGAAAGACATTGATGACTTTATCTTCTTCTCTAGCATTCACCTCCTCGATTGCCACCTCTTCTCCAAAAAGATCTGTCAACTCGTTGATATTGCCAATCATCTCTGTACCATGGAATTCTCTTTGCTGCCTTCCGTTGGAAACAACTTCAAAGATTCGAATCTTTTTGGATCCTGTAGGTGACAAGGTAACACTCTTTGATAAATTTTCAGCTACATCATTAATGTTGCAAGTCTTTGGCAAGAGGAAAGATTGAGCAGCCTCTTCCTTGTTGTGTGCTCCCATCCACCAAATCTTCAAGCTTCTCTTTGTCTCCAATTCGACTATCGAAACGTCCAAGATTTCATAGTATAGCAGTGACGCTTGCCCTTGAATGTAACTTGGCGATACAATTTCATTGACAGTTTGATTGGCTGTTCGCTTAAGTACTGTCTTTGGTGTTCCATTTGGTCCATTGGCAGTAGTGAATCGAAATTTTAATGGGTCATGTTTGAGCCTCTCACCGAATTTGGCTGCCATCATGTCGTACGTCATTTTTTTGCTAAGTGTGATCTCGTATTCTCCCTTGTATTCCACGTCATCAAATCTTGGTTTGAACAATACCTTGATTTGATTTTGCAAGAAGTCGTAGAATTGAATGGGATTCGAATAAAGTGATTGAGCTTCGTAATCGTGGGCATCCTTTTCACTGATCTCTGTTTGGAAACAAATGACATCTCCATCTTGAATTTCGCTTTGTTGAAATGTAGCCTTCATCTTCATTTGCTCAATCATACCCGGCTTGATCTCTTCATAAAGTCGTAATTGGACAGTGGGTGGCCATCGCATGAGCTGATTAATGGTAGGTACCAAATCAGATACCTTCATGTTTCGGGTCACATAAACTCTACCTTGACCAGTCAACGTCTGTCTCGAAACATCAAAGTACTTGAGAAAGATCATCAACGGTGGTACAGCCTTATCCACTGTCATCTCTGGAGGAATCATTTCGAGATATAGCCTCAAGTCATTCTGCCGAGATGCCATTCTATCTCGCACAGTCTCCAATGTCAAATTAGCGTCGTTCTCTGGTACCACTGTATCTGGTCGAACAGTCTTGTTTTGTCTATTGACAAGAACCCATAACCTCATGGCAGTTTCATCAAGACTGAATTGCTGGGCCAACTTACTTTTAAATGATAAGAAGGGTTCACTTTTGAGAACTCTGAATGATGGTAATTCTGATGTGGGTAGATTTCGCTCTTCAAAAGTAGCCAAGTCGAACCCTTGATGATTTTTGAATGTGTCTTCTGTAATGAGCTTGACAGTCAAGTAAAGATGTTGTTCCTCTCTTTCTTTCTTTCGCGCTTCCAACTGTAGCCTTTCCTGTTCAAGCCTCTCTCTAAGATGTGGTGGCGTATCTTCAACTGTGAATGGTTTGAGAATCTCACTTGCTTCTGCTTCGCGTACATAGACTAACATGTAGGCATTAGTAAAGCGCTTCATTGCACGAACTGGTGCTCTAGCAAGACCTCCCAAATGTCCGTTTGGAGTCTCTCCACCATAATTGTCCTCCAAAACTTCCTTGTCTGTGACAGGAGTTACGCGATCGTCATCGAATTTGTACCATTTGCCATCTCTCTCTGGCTTGAGTAAAGCAAAGTAATGACCTCCATGGAGATCACCAGAGTGAACCAAGACTCCATGAAGTTTGTATTTCCAATCTTGATTCCGAACAGGTGAGTCATTGTCAATATATGCTGCCAGGTCAATGTCCATTGGAAATTCATGTCGATCATTAATCTTCACCATCGAGTCCTTTTCGATATCATATTCAAAACGTTTCAGTTGCAAGTGCAACACGGGTGGAAAATTTTCGAATATGACTCCCTTTTTAGCATCCTGCAATCCATATCCTTCTGCATGGTATTTATTGTCTCCCTCAAGCATCTCGACTTCAATATAATCCTTAAATGACTCTTCCAAATTTGCCATTCCCTTGACATTGAGCTGAACATCGTAAAAGTCCTCGTCTCTTGCCGATTCGTAATCAACATTGACACAGCGAAGGTAACTCTTCATTTTTCCGACAAAGAGACGACTTATTGCACCGTCAGCTACTGTACCTTTCATCTTCGTTTCCAGCTTCTCTTGCAAAACTCTGTTGAACTCTTGGACGTCATGTTGTAAAAAGGAATCGAGTGATTTCCATCCGAAAGACTTTGTGAGTTCATTTGTACCAACTGGCAAATTTGAAGTCTGCAATAAATAGAAAACTCTCTGAAGCGCCAATGCGACACTTTCAGAAGGTATTTCGTTTTCAGTTGGGATTTGATAGACGGCCTTAGAAGAGGAGAGATCTAATGTCAATATTCGTTTGATGATTCTGCACAATCTCAGACAGACTCACTCGTCGGAAGAAGTGAGTGCAGTATAATGACTGTAGAAGAGAATTCATATAGCAAGTTGCACCCTGATTCTTGAGTCCCACATAGCCAGTCTCCTTTTTTGAATCATAGCTGTCATCTAGGTCAGTACAAATTGTAATTAAGGAAGTATCTTGCTTTCATATGACTCACTTGATAAAATTATGCCAGAGAACGCCAGTAGGATCTTTAAGGACTCGTACATAGGCTGAAATTCTTGCTCCCTCTGCCTGGATAATTGGTCGAGATCTACCCTCTCCGGCTGTGCTCAGCTTTCTCAATTCATTAAATCTAGTGAAACCCCAATCCATCTCTTCTGCTGTAAATCGGTGATGTGCTTGACTAGAAGATGAAATGGTAGGATCATTAATGTTTGAAATTATGAGAGCAAATTGAGCACAAACGTGCCAACCTTCTGGACTACCCTTCGGATCGGCATAGTCTAGATATACGGAAACCATGTCGTTGGGTTGACCATTTGAATTACCAAAGGGAAAGAGTAATATACGCCTGTAACGGACAATGTGTGATATTAGCTCTAGGATATTGACATGATCTTTTTCTTTTTGATTCTCACCATCTATGACCGCCGCACTCAAATTCTGGACCGGTAATTCTTTTCTCAAGATTGTTCCAATTCTTGATTTCCCAATGTTGTACTGCAAAGTCGGCCTCTTCTTGACCAAGATCAGCCAAGTGCTTGGCTGCAAAAGCATGTTCTGTGAAGCGAGTTCAAGTATTTGTTAATTTCAAGTGAAAAATTGGAGTGTACTCTTTTGGAAACTCACCATCCATGACAGACACAGGTTCGTCGATCTCCATTGGTGTGGCAGGAGAATCTTCGACCGGGCTGATGATGGCCGTCGAAGGATCGAGGTGAGGATCCTAAAGAAGAGACTCAAGTGTTCAGTACACTGTCAACTGTTATTGTTATTTATGTACGACTCACCATGTTCGTTGCTCGCTGAGTATGAAACTTTGTCAATTTGATCTACTATATCTCTCCTTCTTTCAAAGGTTGCCGATACGAAAGCGCTGTACCTATTTGTGCCACGACGCAATGCGAAATCCTTACTATGCCTGCTGTATTTAATTATTCGAATGTCGAAGTGTATAAGACGGACACCAGCGGCAGAAGTGAATAGAGATGATGTTCTTCTGCGTCTGTGCGATTGATCACCAAATGAGCTGTGGCGCGCTTGCAGACCTACGCAATATCCTTTGCCTGTACACTTGGCGCCAATCCTAAGAAGCCGAGAGAAGATTAGCTCTGAGCTAATCGTCTGAAATGCTTCAAATTAATATTGGGGGCTACAATGCACACTGATTTTGATTTGTTGATCGTATACGAGCTCTCTAAATAAGGATAGGAAGGTAGGGTTGAGAAATTCAACGAGGGGGGGCATTAGGCTGCTCTCGCTAGCAAATAATACAAAGAGCAATGGAATACAATTATGCCCTTCATTATAGATTTTAGAGTAAAAGCCGAGAAGAAAAAAAAATACATGGGCGCGAATACGTGTCTCGGCCGACATGAGGCACAATTATTCTTTGCCTCTGGCCAAAAAACACCGTCTTTCCCTTACTCTTTTCTTCTTTTAAGCTTTTTTGGGTCTAGTGAAGGAATTATTGTATAATTTAGACTGAAAGATTTTGCAATAGTGTGTGATCATCCTTTCAAGATGTTTTGTGTCAAGCAGTGAAATACGTAGCGCAGCAAGCTCAATGCACGTCGTCTTTTTTTGCTCTCACTACACCGTACTATAGCAGCAGTAGTGTGTAATCAGATTGGTACTGTTGGGATTATAATTTTCTACTGTAAACAGTGCTTTGTATCTCGCAGTGGGGAGATTATTGGTAGATGGAGTTTCTCGAGTAGTTTTTGATGATGTTCTCTTCAGTAATAGTAAATTTGAGAATAGTAGTAAATTAAGACGATTGAGCCGAACCAAAAAAAGAAAAACAAAAAAAAATCAAAAACAAAAAAAAACACAAAAGAAAGGATGCTTTACCATCCTCCACTTTCCTCCACTCGGCGCCTCCCTCGCTTTGAAATTTGATGATATGATATAAATAGAAGAAAGTAATAAATTACAGATTTACTCCTCCATTCCACACAATAATGACTACCTTTATTCAGAGCAAAACGGCTATACCTGTTGCCTTTGGGGCAATGACCATTGGTCAAAGGGGTAAAGAACAATCTAGAGTGCATGATATTTCCACGCTTCAAAAGATTCTAGATGTATTGAAAAAGCATGGAGTAGATGAAATAGACGTGAGTGAACGGATGATACAAGTATATATTCGAATAAAGTTAGTTTTCTTTTTAGTTTATTAAATTGTTTTTGTCAATCCCTCCATTTTTTTGTATATCTCACTGTTATAGACAGCTCGAGCATATGGAGCAGGTACTAGTGAACAATTCTTGGCAGAAGTTGAAGCTGAAAAGCAAGGATTCCATATCGCTACAAAAAACTTTCCTAGTAAACGAATGCAAAATGCAGCATTGGGGAACAAGTATGATCACACAAGAGAAGGAATTCATGAATGCATGGAACACTCTCTCAACGCTTTAAAAACTAAACAAATCGATCTATACTATCTTCATGCACCTGATCGTGAAGTACCATTTACTGAAACACTCGAAGCAATCAACGAAGAGTATAAGCAGGGATACTTTAAACGTTTTGGAATTTCCAATTATATGGCCAGTGAAGTTGAAGAGATTATGAAAATTTGTAAAGAAAACAATTTTATTTCACCAACAGTCTATCAAGGCCTGTATAATGCAATTACAAGAACAGCAGAAACAGAATTATTACCTGTGCTAAGAAAGCATAACATCAGCTACTACACATACAATCCCCTTGGTGGTGGATTCTTTACTGGTTCATACAATGCCAAGATGAAGGAAGAAGGTGGTTCATCGAATTTAGAAAAAGGAAGTCGATTTGATGAAAAAACTTGGCAAGGTCAAATGTATCGAAAGAGGTATTTTCATGATGCTTACTTTAATGCTTTAGAAGCGATTCGACCAGTGGCAGAAAAGCATCAACTTACAATGGCAGAAATTGCTCTACGATGGAATATGCATCATTCTGCACTCAAAAAAGAGTATAATGATCATGTAATTGTTAGCGCTTCTTCAGTCAAACACATTGAAGATAATCTCGTCGATTTTGAAAAGGGTTCATTACCAGATGAAGTCGTTGCTGCTGTTGATCAAGCTTGGGATTTGGTGAAAGAATCTCCTAACTTGCCAAAGTACCACTTCTAAAAAATCTCAATTTATTGATTAAAATCCAGATAGAGATGATTTGACTCCCGTCAATTTTCTTCTCTATCATCTTTTGTATGCTTTTCTACTTAGGAGCCATGATAATCTTGAAAGCGTAATATAGTTAATGATCGGTATACATTCTCTTTTTTTTTGGCGATCGCACTCAGTAAATGTCGCGTTGAAATGCTAGATTTACACGTGGGGGCCAGGTGATGTTTCTCGAGTTTCTTCTTGACGACCAACACTTTCTAAAGACACCTCCAGTAGAGCTACTCTTTTTGAAAAGGCCTAGTATCCAACATGTTCTCCTCGCCTTCTCGAGGTCCACCCAGGAGAAAAGTGGGAGGTGCTCCATCGTCTGTCAGATCAGGTACAGCAACGCCGACTTATCGCACATTAACTCCAAACATGGGTAGATACTCATCACGACGTCGAGGTGACTCAATAATTTCCCATGATACTACTAATGAAGGTCTCGGCCCAAATTTTGGACTGGATAAGAGGAGAGAAGAGCCAGCCTCAGACATGACAGAAGGGTTGATACTGTCCAGGGATGAGTTGCACGCCATTACAGTCTATTGTCGGCTACCGACAGAAGTCACAATAACATTGCAAAAGATGGGTGAGTACTAAAGAAACCTACAAATTTCAATTTTTCTAAAACCTAAGAGTACGTTGAGTAGGGCTATACGACGCAAGTTTTTGCTTCTTAGATCCTCAAACGGGTTATTCCTATCTTGTCACACATGATAAGTGCTTTGCTTGGAGCTTTGCAAGCGTGAGTATGAGAAGAAGTGACGAGCTTCTTCTGGATTCGCTTACTCATTTCTACTATACCTCTCCAGCGCGGTCTTGATTCCCCGCCTTGTTTCGTCTTCTCTGTACCATCTTCCGCAACTTCATCTTCTGTGTTGTCTCAAGCACTACCATTCTGCAGCTTAATAGCCCGAGGAGCGGATCGTGAGCCAGGCTTGATCATTTTGACGCAGTCGGGCGAGGTACGCTTCTGTGACAATGTGGCGAGCTCATTTGGAAACGAAAGGGTAGTCAAGATGAGCATGCCTTTAGGTTCTGGAGAGCGTATAAGCCAGTTGCACCGCTGTGGGGTAGGTTCTTGACGTATATTATTGTAATTGGATCTTAATGACTCACAAATGGGTTTTCTCTTCTCAGAAAAGTTTATTCGTAGCAGCAACTACTCATTCTCGTTTATTTTCGATCCGATTTATTGCTTCGGGGGGTACACTCCATCTTCAAATTACGCCCTTTACGCAATCAAGAGGGCTTTTCGGACGACTTTTTGGTACTGCTTCCCAATTTGGAACAAATTCTGGTATTGTCAATATTGCTTCAAGCATTTCGATCGACAATACTGGGGCATTTGAAGTGTATGCTATAGGCCAATCAATTCTGCAGAAGTGGAGTGTGGTAGAGGGAGGGGGTGAGAAGCTCGTTCTGGAGGAGGATCTTAAGCAAGTTATGATAAACCAGATGGACAGTATTGTCACTGGTTCTATTGTACTCGATTCATTCACATTGGTAGATGTTGCCATTGCAAAGTGAGTATCGTCGCTGTATATCCCAATAATAACACTAAGGCTTAATTATCCGTTTCAGTCCTAGTACATTATCTGTCTTGTCCAGTTATGCGGTTACGGAGAATGCACCGCTAAGATATGTGATAACGCTTATCGACACTAGGCTGTCTACTCCTTCAATATCGATTGTCTCGAATTTATCCCTTAATTATAGTCGAGTAAGTCTTCTACTCTCGAAAAGCTGGAATGAATTGAGACTCACACTGATTCTTTCCTCTTTCAGTACTCTGATTCACGACCATACTCTCAACCTCGTCTACTCTTACCGTATGGAGGTCCAGTAGCATTCGTAGTGTTTCCCGAGGCAGTAGTGATGAAAATGATCCACGGGCAAACTTTTGAAGAAACCATTGAAATGAGAGATGTGGCAGCGAATCGTATCATTGGAATCGGAGCAGAAGGACCTGACGTTGAAGGGCAGCGTGGTGTTTCCAATCTTTCTATAGTCACAGCGATCAGTGGTGCTCTGCTCGTTGAAGTTGATACACAGAAAGCCCAAGAATTAGATCATCAGTACGTCAGGTGACTCTCTTGTGTAAAATTTGAAGGTATGCTGACCCAACCAACTACAAAACTGTGCAGGTTATCTTCCGGTGCTGATAAGATGCGGGTACTAAATCGTCTGTTGAAGTCAAAACTTGAACGGGGTGTGTTCCATAGCGATGATCGGCATGTGAGTACAACTTGTCGCATGTCATAGTCTTGCGAAAAGCTTTTATTGATGGCGATTTCTTTTTTTTTTCTTTTTTGGGGGCAAAGAATCCAATTTCATTTGACTTGCCACAAGAAGTCGGAGGCAGTCTCATGGTAGCAGTAGAGCAATTGAGCGAAGAAATTGTGCAATCGCAATCTCCTGGTCTATCAAATTCTGTCGACTTAAGAGTACAATTGGCAGATAGATTGGAAAAGCTTCATGGTCTGGCTTCCTTTTTGGCTTCAAATAGCAAAATGAGCCTACTCTCGCACAATGCTAGACGAAAATTATGCTCAGAAGCTGAATTAGTGGCTGCTGCCGTTGATATTTGGGATTACCAGAACGATGTCTTGTCGCAAGGACTACGCCGAGAAAGTGCCAGTGATCCTCTAAACACTTCAATCAAGGTTGTAGTTGAGTCTCTTACGGAAGCAGGATTTGAAGGTGATCTTATTCGCTTTTTCTTCCGTCATCAACTTCATCAATTGACCGAAGTACTAGCAAATTTGCAAGCAAATGTTGAACAAGGGGAGGGACTGATTGAGCAGACTGCTAGACTAATCAGGATAAATCACATTATTCTGGTATGTACCGGACTTTTTAAAGCCTTCGAACAAACCATGTGAGCTCACCAACCTTCTTCATTATTTTTCACTATCTTCAGTCAACTTTTCAGGCAGCTTTCAGGTACCGATCCGAAGCTTCTCATCTCTACCATCTTGAATTTGACCATACCTCGTATGAAGCATGGACTTGCAAAGTTAGTAATGTGCAAGCTTTGCAGCAACAATTCCGTACTACTGTCCGAATACTCCAAGATCGAAAGAGACACTTGGGATTTTCTATAGAAGATGATACTACCATTGATATTGATGCGGAAGAGTCTGTGTCTCAACAGCAGAATCTTCGAGGTCAATTATGTGATCTTGCATCTTGCGCTCTAGACATCTATGAGGAGAGACTGGCATATCTTCATGTAGCTGGAGCAAAAAACCCTTCATTAGAGAAAGAAAGTCGTCTGTTAAGGGAAGAATTCAGTCTGGCTAGATCAGAAATCATACTGTCTTTAGTGGAAATTGGTCGGTCAGATCGCTCATTTTACTTGGCGGAAAAGCACAAAGACTTTAGCGTACTCACACAATTGTGTTGCGCTCTCAAAGGTTCAAAGCAAGCTGTTCGAATTAGGACCTATTTAGAAAAGTATCAGAGTGCATTTGCTCTTGAGCTTTATAATCACTACATTAAAGAGGGTAATGTGGCAAAGTTGATGGAACAAGAAGAGGAGTACCACGGTTTACTCAGTGATTACTTGCAGTCGAGAGAAGAGTACAATCGAATTGCTTGGCTGCATGATTTAAACTTGAAGCAATGGGAAAGGGCATCCAATCGCCTACAGATAGAAGCAAATGAGGAAAAGGATAATGTTCAAAGCAAGAAGCTCATGCTCAGTCTAGGCAAATTGGCATACGTGGCTCAATTAACAGAAGATGATGTGGCTTCAAAGGTAGAACAAGAGCGAATCGAGCTCGTTGATGATCAACTTGATATCATGAATGTTCATCAAAAGATTCGGAATGACTTGCAGGGAAATACCGCCGAAAGGCAGGCAGCTGACTTGGAAGAAGCTTTAGAGAATGCAACTCAAATCCTTGGTGAACTCAACCCAGCATTGAAAAAGGTGAGTGAGACCTGGCAAGCCTAAGGTTTTCAGTCTCTTTCATCAAACTCTGATCCGATTTTTTTTTCTTTTTTCTTTTTCTTTAACCAGCTTTACTGCTCTCTCGCAGAAAGACTCATGGAAGGAGCCGTCTTAACATCTGAAGACTTAATTGACCTTTTGACACTCCCCGACAGTACGGAGGAGACGATAGAGTATTATAATACTGCCATTGAAGTTTTTGTGAGGGCAAAAGATGTTCCTACCGCTCGAATGCCAGAGATTCTTGCTACCCTTTGGAGACGTATCATACTTCACGACGAGTGAGTGCAGTGGTGGAAGAAAACGTTTGGCTATTGCAGAGAATAGCGACTGACTTAAACTAATGCTAAATCATAGCTGGCTCGAAGTGACCGATACCACCTTGGCATCTACTTCGGATGAAGTTTTGGTTTCCAGATTAAAAAGTACTGCACTATATAGAACACTGCAAAATGCTTTGGAGAATAAAGCTACATCGGATGTTGTTCTAGGGCCATCCGATTCCCTTTTACCGCCCTCTTCAGAGTCAATCGAAGCACGATTCAAGGATGAATCGCCAGACTTTATTGAAGCTATTGAAATCGATTACATGACAGAATTAAATCAGGCAAAACAAGTGGTGGAATTAGGATCTACTCGTGGATGGTTCGATGATGTCATTCGATTAGTCAAACAAGCTCAAGAAGAAGCGGAACAGACTCTTGATATCGTAGAAGAGCAGGACAGCGAGTTCATGACAAGATTCTAAGAATGTCGTCTAGCCATTCTCTTCAAAGGAAAGAGCATTTACCATCTTTTTCATTGTTGTTGGTGTGTTTTTAGCTTCTTGTAAATTACAAATCTTTTCACAATTAGCGGGCCTTAACTTGTTTTCCTTGCGCCTTTCGCTGTTGTCTCTTCTTCTCCAACTGCTTGCGCTATAGTGGGACGACAATGAAATAATGTGAGAAGATTTTCAAAGTTGAAAAATACATTCTATGACACCCTCACCTTTTCTTGCTCAGCTGGACTGAGTTTGTCAAATTTTTCTTGTTCAGCTTTCCTCTTTGCAGCTTGACGAGCTTCTTCTTCCTCTTCCTTTTCGTATTTTGTTGCTTCATCAGTCAATTCCTTGTCAATTGCATTTCTAGTATTTCTCAACTTTGTCAGAGTGACATTTGTAAGCTTAGCATGTCCTAATTCCAAAGCATCGACCAGATTGCAAGCTGCTTCTAAAAGAGCAAGCGAATCTTTAGCTTCCTTTGTCGTACGTGGAGCCCGGAGTGTCAAAGTGAGACTCCTTTGTCGCTTCTCAACGGGAATGGCGCTGTAAAGGTATAGAGGTTTTTTTTCTTAATGATGCAGCAAAGATACAAACATGAAATACTTTGACTCACCCTTCTTCTGGTCTTTGTTCAGGTTGATCGCTGAGGACGAGGCTGTAGAGCAATTTACCAGCTTCACTGTTGACAGCTGATTGTAAACCTACTCTATGTCTCTGATTATTACCCTTTTCTCCGATGTCACCAAGAATTGCATCAGTCAATTCACCAGTTTCACTCATTATGGCAAATTGAGAAGAAAGATCTCTCTGCTCGTTTGCATTATCGGAATCGATGACCTTTGCAAAGGTAAGATCAAATCTTCCCTTCCGAGTGCTGCGTAGAACAGTCTTGTCTACTAAAGCAAAAACTCCGGAAACATTTTCGGGAGTTTGATAGGGAAGCAAGAAAATCAAAGTGAGTAGATCTCGAGAAGAGGATACCAAAGAAGCAGTGGCGAAATCCATGGCAAAGTTGTAAAGTAGTTGTATGGGATCATGGAAAGGTTTGAGAGTGAATAATATTTGCAAACTGTGTGAGTGGAAGACAAATATCAGCATTCAAACTAGAATCAAGTCAGGCAGTATAATAACTCACCCATCTACACCTCTTCTTCCGCTCGCGTAGGCAAGTGCTTCAGAAGCTCCATTCCAAAACAATCTACCTTGACCCTCGCCAACATGTTGACCTTGATCTTCCTCTTTTCCAACAAATGCAAATTCATCTTCCAACATTGGCAAAGCCACCTGCATCCAGGCTTTAGCAAACGTACGATTTCTTACTTTTCCAATAAAGTGAAAGACAAGGTAGAAGGCAGCAACTACTAGTAAAGCAGCTTCTACTTTGAAGTCGATGGGCCTAAATTTTAGGTCAAGGCGCCATACTTTGTACTCGTAAGTCCTTTCCCAGGGAGAAGTTGGGGCAATAATCTCCTTGGCTGGCTTCAAAAAGTCGGGTAATTCAAATGCTAATGGCGAATCAAATACAAAGAGACTTTCAGCACATGACTTATATCTTAACTCAAACGCAAGATCGAAGAGAGCATAACTCACCATCTGCAAGGGGAAAAATAGCTGCCAGAGCCGTGATAAGAATAGTCGAGACTTCCATAGTCATCATTCGAAACCGTATGTTTGGAGTGAGAAGAAAGATGGTGGAGTCGCATCTTTCGGTTGAATTGATTTTAAAACAACTTGAAGAGACCTCGCGTGGCCATCGAGGATGGTCCGACCGCGAAAATCAAGCTTTCACCCGGTATGCTTAAATTACTTAAACTCCGTCTCTTCTTGATACTCTTTCCACCTGACACTGACCTTTCTTGACTTGATCAGTTCTCAATGGCTTCTAGGTCTTCTTCGAGGGCCTCTTCATCTTCATCCACCAGAAGAAGGAGGCGGTCATCTACAAATGACTCTCACTTGCAGGATCGCGTTTATGATTACGCTCTACCGGAGACCAATATCTCTGAATGGTTAAAATGTCCAATCTGTCTCAATCCATTTGTGGAACCAGTTCAGACTTCTACGTGCGAGCACACTTTTTGCAAAGAATGCTTAATCTCTCATTTCGATAGCTGTGTTCAGAGCGGAATTTTTAATGGTGAAGGCAACTGCCCAAGCTGTCGAACCATTGTAGCCGTCAAGCAAATCAAGCCTGCCGCTACCCTTGTTCGTAACATGGTAGATACTCTCCTGGTCAAGTGTCCACACGAAAAGAGGGGTTGTTCTTATATATGTGAGAGATCTCTAATCGAATCTCACGCCAAAAAGGAGTGTGGCTATGCATGGATTGGAGAGTATGAGAGAGATGTAGAAGGCAGAAAGCCGTCAAGAGGTCGTTGCGAATGTGGAAAAAAGGTGCTTCGAAAAGACTGGCAATTGCATACTAGTGACGGGGAATGTAGTATAAAGAGGGAACGATGTCCTTACGCTGATGGCAACAATGGATGCGGTCAATTGCTCAAGCAAAGTGAGATTGAGGACCATCAAGAAGCATGCCCTGCAATGCCTGTTCAATGCATTCATTGCGATGTCGAATTGCGAAGGAGGGAGATGGAAGATCATGAGACAAATTGTTCAGAAGCTCAAGTCTCGTGTCCATTATCGAGATTTGGCTGTCTGTGGAAAGGTAGGAGAGTCGAAATCAGTAATATGCATTCAGTGCAATGTCAGCTAGCACCCTTTGAAACATTTCTCATCCAACAAGAAGAGCAAGTGGATGCTTTGCGTCATGAGAATTCTCAATTATTGGATGGAATGAACAAATTGGAGGCGGAACAGAAACGATTATCGGACCTTGTACAACGCTGTGTTTTAAGTCTTGGTGGCGATGTACTAGATGTACCAGCATCTTCTCAAGCCGAGATTCCGCCCCAAGAGAGCCAAGCAGGAGTAGCAATACCGAGAACTCCATCTCACCACGCATACGAAGATGGATCACATCCTCTATCTCCATCTGCCTTACGTTTACGATCTGGCTCGGCATTGATTATACCAGACAGGGCAACCTTACAAGATGATTTAGCAAATCAGCGACATGCATCGACTTCGGCACCCGCATTCAGTGCTGAAATTCCATGGCAGTGGCCCGAGCAAGGTGGTCATTCCCCTGATGATTCTCTTGAACAACATCGTCAACATCAGCAACAGGGCAGGACTGTATCAGACTCCATCATTGTCATCAATAATAATCTATCAAATATTTTTGATCAATTGAGCAAAATGGATCGAAGAGTCGAAGAGGGTCATCTGGTTGGTTTGAATGCAACTTTTGAGGCTAGTCGAGCTCATGAAGAATTAAATAGCATTCGTCATGCTCTACATGCTCTGCGCATCTCTGTGAGTACAAAAATTTCAAAAGATACATAATTTTACTAAACAGAATATCTTCTTCACTACTTCTAGTTTCTCATGCAGCATCAGAGAAGTATGCCGGGTAATATTCATATGGGCAGTCAACAAATCAACCCAGATAGCAGGGCTGGCGAGAATAACGCTGGTCCTCCTCCCTCAGGTATACCCTTTTCTACGGGTCCAGGCCCCTCAATGATGGGCTTGCGACGCTTTTGGACAGGTTTTGAGCATACAAAATTGTAAATTATTCAAATTCGATGTGAAATTTTGGATACCATCACATTTCACATTGATTGCCTATCATCTCCATCTGTCTGTCTGACTATCTATCTATCTATAACAATATGTGTACGATATATACTTTGTAAGAGGGTATACTGAAAGCTAGAAGGAAAGTTTACTAATTTCAATGCAATCTAACAAATCAACTCCAGGTTCAATTGCTTCGCTAGGCAGAAACTCTAATAAAGCTTTGAATAGTTGATAACGTTGATTGTATAATTTTGAAGCCCTTCCCTCAGTACCTAAGCTTGGATCCAACGAAGATGAAACTATATTTGACTGATCGCTATTATTATGATGGGTAGTATTGTTTGGTAATACTTGAGAGATTGAAAGCATCTCTGTCTCCTCTTCCTCACCAACATCATCACTATCGCTTGCTACACCACCACTTGGCTCTGCTTCGATATGTTCCTCTTTATTGCTGCTAGCCACTAGCAGTGACGGCGAAAATCTAGACGAGGCAATAGCAAGATTGTCACTTGCAAACAAATTAGGAAAGGCAAGATCTGCCATTGAACTACTTTCTTCTTCGGCAGCACTAGATGAGGGATTTAAAAGGTGAGCCATCAATTTACGAAAGGCCTGGCTTTCTTCAGGAATCTCATGATTGACCACCTGGGATACCTGAGTCTGTAAGTAAACAAGTGCCTGCATGGCTCCCCATCCTGCACCTGCTCCCGATCCACTTCCATCAGTCGATAAATCTTGTTGCTGATTTCGAGCCATTTCCAAGAATCTCTGCTGACGAAGTTTGAACTTTGCCTTTCGAAGAACTTCTGCCAAACCAGGTCGAACCAGCTCAAGAGACCACAAATCGTCAAGTCTTAGCGAAGACTTTTGAGAGTCAGCAGGATTACCTCCAAAAATGTAAAAAAATTTACGTTTTTTGTCAAAAATCAACTGAGCTGCATATCTCGGTTGAGGTTCCGTTTGTATGCTTGCTGATAATATTCTAGCATCAGAAGAGCTCTCCTTTGTTAAGCCAATACCAAGACTAGCATCGCTCGTTGGAAAAGCGTGAATTGGTCCACCGCCTGGTTCACCAGTGTCCATATTTGAATCACCGTCTGCATTACCACCTTCCAAAAAATCCTCATCCCCTTCACTTGTACTGTTTGCTGAACTTCCTCTTCCACCATATTGATAAACCAATCGCCAATCACCTCGTTCGATGCTGTAAATCCAAAAGGCGCACTTTACCTTCTCACCTTTGTTTCTACTCTTCTTTACTAATCCACTGAAGAGGTAAATTTCGCGAGCTCTTGTATCGATGGTAGCTCGTTGGGTGAATCCACCTTCTGGCCCATTTGAGGCACTATAATCTTTATTGACTTCACGAACGATTCCACTACTTGGATGATAAGTCCACATGTCAGAAAGATACTGACTATTCCTCTGACCGGCCAAGACCCATATTACTTTCTTACCTACCATGGTCCCTCTTTTGGAAACGTCCAACAACATTGTATGACCAACTCGAGATGGAATTCGACTTTGAGCGTGGGTAAGGTCATCAAAAAGAAAAGTCCAACTACGCTGAATTACGTCGTACTTCCACATTCCACTCAGTTCTACCTTGTTGGAATCAGGATGGGCGACCCTTCCTCCAAAGACATACAATAATTGAGAGTCAGGATCAATGATCATTTGATGATCAAACACTAATTTCGGTCCTCCTTCGGCATTGGTGTCAAATGACAGTCTATCCCAGCGTTCTGTCCTAGTAGAGAAGCGATAAAAGTCTGATTCGTAACCTGTAAGTGAATTGGCAGACTGACCACTTGGATTGGGAGATCCGACACTTGGTGAATTGGTTCCACTTGCACTTCCTTCTCCTGTTCCTCTGTTGCCACGATCTACTCCCAAGAAAGTTGTCCTTCCCGAAGATAGTCGTGTACTCCCTCCTCTACTGCTACCAAAGAGTTCGTCCATCACGTCAAGAGGGTTTTCGGACGATCCATCACCGTTGCCACCCACACGAGGTAGAAAGAAGCCTCTAGTAGCTCTGTAAGGTGCAGAAGGTGGATTACTCGGAGGTGTGGGGTGTCTATCAACTGGGCTACTACCACGTTGGATTAGATTCGGTGCTTCAGCAGACTGAGTTGTTGATGTCGCTGATCTTGCTGTTGTAGTCGCTGGATTGGCTGCTGCTCGCTCATAGTCGATAAATTTTCCCAACACATATAAGAAGCCAGTCCGAGGATCGAAGACCATCTTGTGACAGCTCCTTGGTCCAGGTCCACCCTGATATCGTACATCACGACTGATACATCTCCATCTACCCTCTTGGATGTAGTACGCCCACAAATCAGCTAGATCCTTTGAACCGTCCCAACCTCCATACAACCAAATAATTCCCTTTTCGCTATCTAGCACCATCTCGTGTCCTCCTCGCCCACAAGGAGAATCTCCATCGCTGTCTGTTGCAGTAATTCGACTCCACTTTGGCTTTGGCATTGATCGATCGACATAAGATGAGAATAGTGAGACTGCTGTATTTAAATTACTGCTAGTCTCAGAATAAGTAGAATCCCTACCTGCGCTGCTTTCATCACTAAGCGGTGGATCTCCCCAAGCTGCCTTTTCTAAATAATCTTCAGCAACATCCCATGCACCAGACATTAAATTATTAAATAGCTGCGTCACGATAGGATGCTCAAATGGTCGCTTATACCCCATCGCAGCTAGTTGACCAGGTTCAATTGACCCAAGTGGTGGCTCGAGCTTGCAGGACTGTAGTAGAGTACGAAAAGCCGAATGATGGGCTCGACTGCGAAGATGTTTTAGAATTAAGCGGATAGCAGTAGATTCGCGATGCTGTAAGTAGGAAAGAGGATTAGCATAGCAGATGACAATTGAATGAGATGGACAAACTCGCCTCCTGATATTCCTTTGTCACCCTCTCTATCGTGTATGCATCAGAAATACCTTCAAGAGCAATGTGCCAGACAGAGAAGTTATAATTTGGTGAGTGTGTTGCAAGGGGTACCAATTTGACATATCGAACAGGGAATGGAACTCCTTCTGTTGTAGTCCACCTTGTTTCAAAAAATTCGGCTTGAGAATCATTTCGCAGTCCTCCTCTCAATATTCTGATCCAAGCATTGGATCTTGGATCTTTAGTAGACTGACTACCGTAGATCTTGAAGTCCTTCAAATTACATGGGTGTGCTTTGTGATATTTGCCAAAATGAATCTTTTGCAGGATGGATAATTTGTCTAGTTGCAGTATGATAAATTGCTTTTCCCCTGACGAATGACTTGTTGAGGATTTACTACTTCTACTGACGGCAACACCACCTACACTACTATCCCGATTTCCACTCAAAGGACTGCTGGATCGATGGGCAGAAGAGGAAGATGGGTTACTACCTCCGCTGACGCTACCATTACCACTGCTTGAAGAGCTATTGGGGGCGATTGAAGCAACTGCAGCACCGGACCATCTAGAAGAAAGGTCATGAGGTCGATCATGGAGAATATTGTGTCTGCATCGTCACATTCTAAAGGAAGTCAGTGTACCAATCCTACACTATATGCATCTTGCACTTACGGCTCATAGATGCCCGAGTAGCTTGATGCTTCTGCAATTGAGTAAGTCAGTCGCAAAGTAGGTTGACTTGAAATCACATCTTGCGTCGGAGTGCTGTTCTTGACATCTCTCAACATATTCATCAATCTATCACGATTGCTTATCTCCATTCTCAATACACTGTCAGCAGGTGTGAGAAAGGTCTGGCGCGACTATATTGAGTTGTGAAAATACAGTACACAAGTGGATGTGGTGAGAAGTTGATGAAGCTTTGACCCCAGTCTCTTTTTTGACTGCTATATTGCGCTTTAAATTTATGGTGGCTCGATCCTACAACAAAGAATCGACACCCGAGCCTTCTCAAAGGTGAGGCGGAGACCAGAGTATTGGTATGATAGTAGTCGTTCTGTCCAAATGCGTAAACACGCGCGACCAAACAAGAGAAAAAAGTCGCGTTCAGTGGAGGGGGGTGTGCTAAGGCGCATTATATTGATATGGATAGATCTAGCTAGATTCACACAAATTGAGACTCTAAAAAATTCAGTATTATTTGAAGGTTCGTAGAGCATACATTTGGAACTTGAACACTTTCATCATAGCCTGCCTATATGTTGCAAACATTCTCGCTTCGAGGTTTTTATACTGGCTTTTAGGCCAATCCCTGTGATGACATCCATCGTTCTACTTGCTGAAAAGCAGCATCTTTTTCCAAGCTTTCATCAATGACAAAAATTCGTAACTTGTCTCTATTAACACCGGAAAGCTCTTCAATTGCTTCATTGTCCGATGATGGTACAATAATGACGAGACCACTCATTTGAGGATCCTTTGATTGAACTTGATATAATGCCTCATCACTCCCCTTGCCTTTGAAAGTGAACACGAGCGGTGGCCTCTGTAAAGATAGAAGGCGTAGCTGCGAAGTCAATTCTAAAGACAATGATGAAAGTAATTTAGAAACTGAAACATGGTATTGATGTATCTAATTAGACTCGCCCTCACCTTTTGTCAACTCATTTAGATCAGAACTTTGGTCTACTGTTGCTAAATTCAAATCGATGCAATCATACCCTGCTTCCCTGCATGTCAAAATCTTAATAAAGAGGCATATTGCTACTTGTTCGGCTGCTGTATAAAGACTCACCGAAAGTAGCCTATCCAATTTCCCCAACTGGTGAAGAAAAGGTCGCAAAAAGCATTTATATGAGTGAATTACCAGAGTAAAAGGAGTAGTATCGACTTACCCTTTCCTCCTCTCTTCATATTTGCTCAAGAAAACTAGTTGGCTTGAAGGTCTCCTCAAAGCTGCTGGACTTGCCTCTCGAAATATTGTCGAAGATTTTGAATTGCTTGATTCAGCATATAGAGGAGCCGAGGTCGAATGTAGATGCGAAAAGGTGAGAACAGTTGAGCTTATACCAAAGAAAGCGAATTGATTTGCTCTTCTTTTGTATCGCGTACTCTTTACAGCTATAGGACGTAGCCTTGTAAAATTGTGTAGCAGTGACATGATACTGTAAAAAGATGGTGGTTGTATTTGAAGAAAACACCACATTGCCAGACGCACGGGCCAATTCAATTCGTATTTGATTGAGTACCTGTACTGGTGTAGTATGGGAGAGCGCTGAGCACGCGGCCGAGGAGAAGCTGATTGCAGATTCTGTACTCTACTATAATATCATCTAATTTTCTTTTCTTTTCCCCTACTCTGACACCCAAAATTATTGCTTCAAAATACCCTAGCCTTACATCTTGACAGTCTTCGAGTCATCAGACTCGAATTTGCAAAAAGCAAGTGCGCTTGCCTAATAGGAAACTCCCCCTTTTCCTCCCCCCGGCCTTCCACAAAGACGAACTTTAAATCAGACCAAACAATTTTACTGTCAGACGCGAACCCTAAGCTAGCTAGCGTGGAGGGGTGGATTGTGTGAAATTTTGCTATCACCTCTCTTTCTTCCTTGAATTTGCATTTTCTTCCATTTCGTAGATTAACAGACATAAGATGTCGTGTGGGAGAAGGACGGCATAAGCTCAAGATAATTAGCTCCTCTTATTGGCTCGCCGTTGCTGTCTCGCTTTAAAAAATGGTTTTCTTTTCTTTTCTTTCCTGGTTTCGACCTTGGTGGAAGACTAGCGAAACAGATTACGATACTGTTTTAAGTCGACTTACAAAGGATATTGAATCTGTTCAGAGTCGTCTTGTACACATTAATCAACGAGAGAGGCGAGCAAGTGTTACTTTGACACTCTATGCTTTCTTACTATGGCTATCATACGCCGCCTTTCTGTGGTTCTGGACCGCAGAGAAGCGACTAGAAATGTCAAAAGGGGAAAGGATCCGATTATGGTCTCCTGTCATACTTGGCCTAATATTGTGAGCACGGACCTAGAAATCTTTTTGCGGTGCTATGACTTGACTTACATCTTTGTTTTGGTAGCATCGTCTCAGCGAGAATATTAGTTCGATGGTGGTACCGGAGAATAGCAGATGGGGAAGGTGAGTTGAAGACGGCGCCTTTGCAAGAAAATTATTTCTCCGCTGTGAACTCATTCAAATGACCCTGTCTTATCTTTTTTTTTTAGAGAAGCACCTCCGGTCTCTACAGCGGACTAGAAGGAAGAAGATTGATGAAATCAAGCTTGCGACCCGCTATGACCATCTCCGAAGTCTGCTTGATAAGTATGACGACACAGCCACAAGGCCTATAAATGCGAGTAGCTCTACTAAGAGTATCAATGATAGCAAAAAAAGTGTCAAGACACCTTCGACCAACTTGTCACCTTCTGTTCAGCAAAAGTCAAGTAAATTACAAGGAACAGTAGAACAGTCTGCAGGAGAAAAGTCATCAAACATTGTTGCAGCAGATTTATCAAAAGGTGAAGTTACGAATGATACCGCTGGGGTTGATGCTATTCTACCTATTCAAAGACAAGAGCAATTTCAAAAGACATGGATGGACAGGGTGGCAGATAAACTTCTGGGAGCAGAAAGCGCAGGCCAAGGGGTAGTGGCAGCTGAACAACGATATGCTTTGATTTGTCATATTTGTTTCACACATAATGGTCTCTGCCCTAAAGAAGAGTGGGAAGAAGTTCAATATATTTGTCCACGATGCGGTACATTTAATTCTCGACGACCTTCAACCGCTCCCGTCTCTTCGCCATGGGGAAAGACTCCTTCGCTGATAAGAAGTCGTTCAAACTTAGACGGTCATGGAACTCCATCACCAGCCACGCCATCTCCCTCTAGATATCAAAATCCAGTCAGTAGTGAAGATGAGGAAGAGCAAGAGCAAGAAGAGGATGAGAGCAGAGACTTTGTAATTCAGGAAGAGAAGAAGGAGAATCCACTGCGGAGTAGAAAGTCAGCAATAACGTCAAAAGCCAGTACAGCAGATGAAAGTCTCGAGAGAATGGAAATTGATTAGGAAGACAAAGAAGGAATAATGGAACAGTGAAATATTTATTAATGATGCACAACAGAGGGCATATAAGCAAATGATGAAAAGATTGAAAATTTGTGTTTAATGGTGTTTGTTAATGTGTAGTGTGGAATGTCTGTGACTGTCTTTGTGCTGTGTAACGAAAGCGATGAGTATGGGTGACAAGAAGGGAGAAGAAAACAGTATGCAACAAGAAGGGAAATAGATAGGGAGAATACATTACAAAACAGAAAGAGATAATGGAAAAAAAAGGAAATGATAGACTCTTAAGGTGGTGTGGGTGTCAATTCGTACCTTCTCTGTATACTTGCCATTCGTTTTTGAATGGACTTTACGAATTTTTCAATTGTTCCAACCGAACCATGAGATAGCTCCATTGCATCTTCTCCTGGATCCAACAATGCCATTAGCATATTACTTGCCGTTTCATATGCCAACAAACATTTGTCTGCATTCCAAGATTGATCATTTGCTGCTCGATTACTACCCATTTCTTCCAATGCGGCTCCCTTTGCAATTTCTAATGCTTTATCAAAGATCATCTTATCAACATTTTGAGCTGAATCTGGTATTTCTTCACTTGCTTTTAATCTTGCAAAATTTGCTCGTTCATATCCATCATTAAATTTTGCTCTGAGCCATTGTACAGCTTCATTTACTTCGAGACTTGGTTGATACGAGTTCGAAAATCTCGCTGATCTAGCTTCAATATAATCTTTTGTAGCGTCAATACCTCTCTGTAGAAAACTTAAACTTTTTACGTAGAGAATCAAGGCTTCTGAAGCTACGACCTCACTAGATAGAGAGTTTGTTGCAGCTACTTGAGATGCAAGAGATCCTCCGGTTGAAACTCCACTTAGGCGATGCAACCCAGCGACATTGATGCTGGATGTACTACCACTACTGCTCACTTGACGACCTCCTTCGTAATAATTACCTTGATGAGGTCCTTCACTGTAGAACATGCTAAGCTTTGAATCAGCAAATTCACTCAAAACAAAACTCTTTTGTCCATAATCATGTAGGAGATTAAGTAAGTTCTGTTCAGCCGGATCTCCATTATGATATTCAATCGCATTAATAGGTGAAGAAGACAAAAGTGTACCACCACCAAGACCAAGTCGCAAAGATCTTCGAACGCTAGCACTACGCAAAGACATTCCTGTTGGTACACCAAATAATCGAATCGAAGCCATACTTATAGCTTTAGCTAGAGCAGAAGGTGGAGATGTAACACTTATTGTTTGCGAGTGTGTAGTAGAGTAGATTGGTGAACCACCGTTTCCACTTGATGTCGTAGTTGGTGCTGAACTGGGAACAATAGCCACCTGCTGTTGATTAATTGAGTTAGGAGATCTAGGTATGATTCCCTCACTCGCTTGACTACTTCTTCGTTGAAATGATGGTCGTCTTGCACCAAAAGGAATGGCAAAGGGAGCATTGGGTGGACTCGTTGCCAAACGTGATGTAGTCACAGCTGTCGGAGACGCTAATGGTCGATTGACAGAAGAGGTTTGATTGGGACTGATTGGAGGGCTTGGTCCACCAGTCAATGTTGCTCCTACAGCTCCTAGCCCAGACGTCAATCGACCTAATCGTGAAGGTCTCCTCACTACTCCAAGAGCACTCCATGGACCTCTTTGATCATTGGCAGTCTTGACCAAATTTGCATCGGCTAATTCGTCTGCTAGTACATTAACCTCTACATTTCTCTTTTCTACCATAACATAGCCTTTATCTTCATCTTCCAAGACCGCTTTTTGACCTCTACTCCCGTCTTTATATTCCAAAACTTTCCCTGCTGATGCATTTCCTCGATCTGAAACACCAGTGACAGGAAGATGACTAACGCTAGATCCGGGTGTTTCGAGAACATTGTCCTCTAGACTTGATGCTTCCTCTGCTTCAAAAGCTTGCTCTTGCCCAGGCGTCTTTGCTAAATTACCCTCTCTTCTTGGAGTCTTCGTAAGTTGATCATACGCCCTTCCTCCTCCAACGACATACTTTGCTTTAAAATAATTTCGAGGTACTACGGGAAGAGGGCTTGATAGAGGTTGTACATTGGTAGCATCTTGACTTGTCTTGCTCGGAGAAGCTTTGCCATGTCGAGTCAAGTCGGTTGTACTATTCTGCCTGGAAGATGAGGGTATTGAAGGAGCAATTCTAGTAGCTATTGGAGCTGTACTGTTGGAGAGAGAAGAGGAAGATGACCGCATTACTTTGACTCCTACTTTTCTACTGTTCTCGATAACGTCACATGTAAAGAAGCTTTCAAAGGTCATTCTTTCCACAGGCTTTCGTTTCAATAGAGCCCGAATTAGATTCTTCAGATCATCGTCGACAAGGTGTGGTCGAATTAATTCTTCACTGTCCTTGCCATCTTCAATCCTTCGTGCTTGCTCTCTTCGGAAGCTTTCTTCACTTCTCTCATCTGGAAATTTGATCCGGTCTTCACCCTTTTCGATTCTTCTCAACAATTCCACATGATTCGCTGCTCGAAATGGAGGTTTGCCTACACACATTTCATATAAAACAGCGCCTACACTCCAAAGATCAGCTTTTGCGTCATACTTTTCGTAGCGTAAGATTTCAGGAGCCATATAAAGCGGTGACCCACAGAGAGTTTCTGCCAAAGAGGCCGCTTCAAGATGTCGAGCGAACCCAAAGTCTGCTACCTTGACTTGCGGTATCAGATATGGATGCCCGGAAGCAATCAAGTCTGGTTCTGGTTCTTGTAATAAAAGGTTCTATTAGAAAGAGGCATTTTAAAAGGCAGAACTAATCAGTAAGGTAATTCTCATCTTTTTTTTTTTTTTGTTTTTTCACATTACTACTCACTTGAGGTTTAATGTCTCTATGAACGATATTCTTTCCCCTCATAAATTGAAGTGCAGCTGCAAGTTGCGATAAGAAGCTTCTAGCCACTTCTGAATTGAGGCCTCCGTCGTGTGGATTAGGGTACTGCGCCTCTGCCTCTTCCTCGATTGGATCCACTTTTCGTTGTTGCACATCCTTTGTTGAATCCCTTCGTCTAGTACGAATATAATTGCTTAGATCTCCCATTCTACAATACTGCATCACCAAATAGATGTGGCTGCTCGTCTTAAGACAATCTATGAGCTCAACAATGTTGGCATGTCGAGCTGTACGCAAAATGCTAATTTCACCTTCTAGGTTTTCCAAGAGCTTCGTCGTCAACTTTCTCCTTGTTACGATTTTTATTGCCACTTTCGAAGGTGAAGGATTACCACTACTCCCTTCGGTAGTCTCTGATTGTCGTAGCTTGGCCTGGAATACTACAGCAAACGATCCCTTACCAATTTCTTTCGTCAAGGTATAGGGTCCAATATTGTGTCCAGAATCAGAACCGCTACTACTCTGAGAAGATTGTATAGACGACATGGTAGGTAAGATACAGAGCAGATAGATTGCAGCCCTTGGTCAACCAACAATTCAAAGAGGCGAGAGCAAGCAGTGCGGAGGAGAGAGATCGTTTGCAGTCAGCAGATTTAATCTTTTGGCTGAGTCACTCTCCCCGCTTTGCTGATGCCCAGACGGATTGTCGCCCCCGTATGCGTGCTCTTCTATGATAGCCAGAAGGACAAAAGGAAGCCAGCTGTACTTGTGGCAGAGAGTGAAAGCCGAGAAACTAATTAATATGATGATAGTAAAGCGTAGAAGTCGATGAGATCAGACTACAAGCGATCGTGTGATAATCTTAGATGTATATAACACATGCAGGCAACCTACACCCCGATAAGACCCTTAGTATCGATAAAGATACAATAATTTAAAAATGTTTCTATGATAGCTTTTTTTTTTGAACACTTTTTTTTTTTTTTTCAATTTTCATTACTCTTTAAGACACGGGGTAGTCTCCACTCCAAGACGCGCAGGGACATTCGAATACTGCAATTTGGATAGACCCCTAAAATCTGAAGAGCAATTATATTTTATAGAGATTTTACGTTCTTTTTCTTTAAGTGTGTTGTCCTACAACGATCAAGATGCCTACGCAATTATCATGCAAATCAAATTCTGCTCTTGATTCTCTTCCAAGACACACAAACGTGAAGCGTTCCTCTACAGCCTTGAATCGACTTCAACAGAGAAAGCAAGGGCAGCAACCATCCCGTCAAGGCGCTGAATTTGGAAGTTTAACACCTAGCCCTTCCTTTGATCGAGGTCCTAGAATTGCCGTAAAGAAAAGTGCTTCAAGGAGTAAGGGAGCAAGAAAACATGTTCAAGGTCTAGCCTCAAGTGATCTACCTCTGGCCAGCTCTGATCTTTACAGCGATGAAGAAAACCTCAATTCGCCATTTCTCTTTCAAGGTCGAGGCGCTTTTAGCGATGGAGAGCAAGGTGCATTCAGTGATCTTGATGATTACCTTGATGAGACAAGTATTCGAATGATCGGTGGAGGAGGAGTAAGAGCACGTAGCGTGTCACCAATAAAAGGGATGAGGCCTATAAGGATTCAGGAGGTCGATAGTGGTCCTTCAAGTCCAATACTCTCTTCTCCTTCACGTCGTCCTGTTCCGTCCATGCCTGCACGGAAGCGCATAGTCACAAAAGCTATGATTGGGAATCCTACAAACTTCCAGCATACTGGTCACATTGGAGCATTTTCATATAATGCGCTTCAGAGGGGCGGAGATGCTGCGCAATTGCAATTACAGCTCTCAGAGGTAGCTGCAGCTCTCAAGATGGATGAAAATTTTAGTGTTGCTGCACCAGTAAACTCACAATTGCTGGCAAGAGAAGTGGACAAAGGAAGCGACATGAGCACGTTGACTCCTTCTGTCTCTACTGTTGATAAGAATGAAGAGATTGAGCCAACGACGAAACATGTTTCTTCCATGACTGACTCACCGATATCTACTCGGGCAGAGATTCTAGCAGCAAGCCCTTCGGTCAGCCCCTCCAAAAAGGTAGAAGTAGATTTGCAGCGAACTGCTTCGAAAAGGAAACCTGTGCCAGCACCTCGTAATTTGGCTGCTCTTTACGATGAGTTCAATATTCAAGTCAAAGAGGAGGAGGAAGAAGGTGCTGTGAAAATTAAAAATGTTGCTATTGACTCTTCTGTACCAAAGCCGACGACTTCACCTCTCCAAGATCAAGATCAAATAGAGGAAGAGTCATTTATTCGACCCTTACCCACAATACGAGCAAATAATGGCAAGAGACTGGTTCAAGGGCCGGCTGGTGAATACATCACTGATACAGCTAATGGAAGGTGGAATAATGCTCTGGATGAGATCACAAAGGCTCTCAAGACTAATGGCAATGATGATGGTGACGACGATGACGAAGATCTGCAAGTAGAACTTAGACGAGCCGATGAGATCTTGGGACGACTAGAAGCTTTTTAATGATTACCTATCGATACCTCGCAATTGATGCTCTGCTCCTCGCTATCTGTATCATAGACTATGACTCTACTTAAAAGAAGAGCAAATTTTGGAAATCCTCGTACTGATCCACGTTCCTGAACTATAAATTTACGTATCAATATATATAGATAAAATGAAGCGCGACCAGTGGGAAGAAAGGAAGTGCAAGCAACTATCTTTTAGCTCTTGCCTCTTTCATAGTGAATAGTGTCAGAGATATGTCAACTTCGATACCGTCCTCTTCTTCATTGCCATCAAATAAGAAGATTCGTATCCTGACCCTTAATGTATGGGGTCTTGCCTTTATCAGCAAAGCAAAAGAGATTCGAATACCCGCCATTGCAACTAGATTAGCAGCTAGTGATTACGATGTAGTGGCACTTCAAGAGATCTGGTGCGAAAGTACTGACTGGAAAGATCTTCGAAATCTTTGCAGAGCTAAATTTCCATATAGCAAATTCTTCTACTCGTGAGTGTTATGGCAGAAAAGAAGCTTACATTACACCTCTGATACTTTTTCATACATCTAACCATAGTGGCTCATTTGGCTCTGGTCTGGCTATCCTCTCTCGCTATCCGATAACATCTACACAAACCAAACCCTATAGTTTGAATGGACATCCAGTCATGGTACATCATGGAGACTGGATTGTCGCAAAGGCAGCGGGCTGTGCAACGTTGGATGTTCCAGATCTGGGTCCTCTTGACGTGTGGGTGACACATGTGAGTATGCGATGACGATCATTATATCTCTTCAATACTTATTGAAGTCTGTCCCATGTCTCTCTTAGACTGTTGCAGCGGGCGGTGAAGATGGACCAGAGTCTAAGAGAGCGCATCGGATCACTCAGGCCTATGAATTAGCTAAATTTACGAAATTGAGCGCGGAAAGGGGCCATCATGTCATTTGTGTGAGTACCTCAGCAGAAAAGATATTTGCGTGAGCTCTTTGGACTAAATAATTTGAGAGGCTACATAGACTGGAGACTTTAATAGCACACCTCCGTCCTTGTCCATTGCAGTATTGCGAGATGTTGGAATGTTGACCGACGCATACCTTCAATCACATCCTCACATACCTGCACATGCCATCTCGTTACCAAACCAAAGAGGTGTCCGACCAGATCCTCGTCGTAGCTTATTCGAGCTGGGCGTCACATGCGATAGCCCTTTGAACACTTGGACTGCAGGTAAACCTCTAGATGAAAAGGCAAAGAAGGGTGCAGGCAAAAGGTTGGACTACATTTTCTTTCGAGGGCCGAGCAAAAATTATCATGAGCACATCAAAAGAGGGAGAAGCCGAAGAGAAGGGAGGTTGAGGTGCATTGAGAGTAATGTTGCCTTTACTGAATTCTTGGAAGGCCACGAGATATCCTTTAGTGATCATTTTGGGGTCGAGGCAACAATGGAGATTCTCGAAGAGGACGAAGCTATATCTACACTTTCTAGTACTGCTGAAGAAGAAGGACGACAGCAACATAACTACGACTCAAGACTATCACAGACTTTGACATCTTCCCTCTCTGCACTGTCAGGTGCTTTGGTAGCCTCTCGACAGAGTCAAAGAGTTCACTACTTTCTCTTCTTGAGCATCTTAATATTAGCCCTCTTCACAATAGGATTCTCTGCAAGTAGAAAAGTCGGTGGAGGCTTTCTAAGTGGTCTCTGGACTTTCCTCGCAGTCATTTGTGGTTGGACTGGTAGCACAGCTTTCTACAGTGCAGTGGTGTGGGGTGAATGGGAAAAAAGTGAGTGCAAGTGTAAAAGTATTAAAAGCGTTTGAGGTGCTGGCTGACAGTCCATGTCTTTTCTTCTCATGTACTAGGGGCACTTCGCACATTCCTAGAAGCAATGGAACTAGATCTATCTTTACAAAGAGGAGGCGTTCTATCGTCCCCCACTCTTTCCAGAACCAGTCTATCACCTTCCAATTCTCCAAGCATCGGACGCTCCGAGACTACTGCATTTCAGGCCGCCGCCACTGTCTCTGAACAAACCCAGCGTCTCATTAGCGTCGATGAAGACTCAGAGTGAAGAAGACATAGCAATCAATTGCAATCGCATCCTGTGTAATATGTACTTTAATTTTTTTTTTATTTTTTTAATACTTTCTCCAAGGTCATGCTTGCTGGCCGCCCAATTTGATTTGTCTTCTGATGAATTTATGCTGTACGTAAAATTAAGTGATGACCGCTATCGGTTTTGACAATATCACTCATTACGCCAATGGGTAGTCCAAATGTAGCTTCTTCAAAAGGTCTTTGCATTTGACCTTTACCAAAGAATCCAAGATCACCACCTTTGGCAGCTGATGAACAATCTCTGTATAAAGAATGTGGTCAGTATGTAGAAAGCAGTAAATTTGAGAAGGGTTATGACGTACGAATGCACTTTGGCTAAAGCGGCAAATTGCTCTGGAGTAGGTTGGGAGCCTAAAGAAGCCGCATGTTGCCTCAAAATAGACTCTGCTTCCTCTGGACTTCTTGTGATATTGCTCTGTGAGATTAATGAAAACATAGACATATATGAGCAAGTAATAGAATAAAGAAAAAAAAAAATAAAGAGCGATCGAAATAGTGCGAAAACTAACCTCTTTCCACGAGCTTGGCCTTCGACTTCCGCTGTGCTTGACCAACAAGTGACTCGCTCTTGCATTACCAGCAGAGGTAACATTACTAGCACCATTCACAGCACTGCTGTTGAGATGTTGTGCACCAGGTAGATTAGCGACTTGATCTTCGCTAATTTCTTCTGGTCGTTCCCAAACAGACAAGCCTGAAGCACTATTGTAATAGTAGGGTAATTGACGAGAATTCGAAAATCGTACTTCCCATCCTGAAGATGACATGTTGAGTTATACAATTTAATCAGAGAATGTCACAAATACCAAATCAGTGAGGAAAGCAACTAAATGATGATGATGGTACAAAAGCAAGCAAATCGAATAAACAACACCTCAGCCTGCCCCGTGCGCTCGGTGCGCTGAGCAGTGACAACATCTCAACGCGTAACTATACAATAATAAATCGCTACAGGAGTAATGATTACTCTCAAGACATGCAATCAATTTGAAGAAATGTCCCTTGTCAGCTACGTAAATGTACAGGAAGATGATGAGAAAATAATATTTACTGAAAGGGTAGAGAACGATTAGTGATATTTTATGTAATTGGTGTATCTGATTCGACTCACTTTGATGATAATCTCTGCAATATGGGCACCAGTTCCATCACCTTGCGATGATGTTGTACCTTCAACTATCACTTTCACATACCGTGCCTTGACACCATTTCCATTCTTGCCAGGCAAAGCAATATCTGTTGTATTCAACGTAGGAATCTGAACGAGAGATGCAGTCTCTACATTGTAAGGCCGAGTAATATTGATGGCTACATTCTCTACTTGCATTGTGTACGTTTGATTGTTGATAGATGTCAAAATGGACAAATTTCGAGCAGGTAATTGAGCAAAGTTGATGTGAAAATCTTTGATCCATTGCTCATTGTAAATGTCGATGATAATCTCGGTCGGTCCATCTGTCATCGGTTGATAGTAGGTAGCATTAGAGCCATCTGTTGCAGCAGCCAAGTAATTACCACCAGTGACTCCAATGTTGGAAGAAATACTTCTACATTGAGCTAGATTAGAACCAATTTTGTAGGTTTGAGTGGTGCCTATCTGAATCGATTGACCAACTTCTACTGTATGTTTACCTGCTTTGGAATTACGTTGACCTACTTCGATCGTGAGTGGCGATGTACCACTTTGATGAGTAACATTGGTTGTTTCTTGTCCAATCTCAACATCAATGGTACTACTTCCATATTTGATTCCTTTGATTGTCATTCCAGGTGCTAATTGAGGGGGCAAGGTAGGATCTAAGTAGAATGCATTGCTTCGACTTCGATGACCTGCGAATCCATGAGTGTACATTTGAAGTAATCCTCCATGGGCAGTAAGAAAAGTGTATGCTGGATTAGTACCATTGTTATTGGCATACGAGTCAACCACTTGTTCACTAAATTGAGCAAATTCTCTCTCATAGGGTAAACCTGCTTGCAACAATCGAGTATAGCTTTCACAGCCTCTCTTACTCAACTCTGCACTGGCTATACCATAAATGGAGTAAGTCATACCAGGTCCATTACTAACAGTCTGAGCAGCATGAAATTGTAGATCAGAAGTTGGCT
This sequence comes from Exobasidium cylindrosporum, assembly GCA_023273805.1. Classification (NCBI taxonomy): domain Eukaryota; kingdom Fungi; phylum Basidiomycota; class Exobasidiomycetes; order Exobasidiales; family Exobasidiaceae; genus Exobasidium; species Exobasidium cylindrosporum. The sequence goes on from CP096878.1 coordinate 3,936,234, forward strand.
TTGGTTCTTTGGAAGCATAAAATTTGTTAAATTCCAAAGGGTAAATTAGTAGAGGTACGTCTGCTTGCTTGACTTCTGTCAATCCAGAAAATCCTTCAAATTCTAGAACAATTTTGCTATCGTTGGCTAGTAAAATTGCAATATTTTCTGCAATATCCGTCCAATTTCTTTCAATTTGGTCCTCTTTTTTTAGTATTTTGGCAGCACTCATTGTATTTCTAAAAATGGTTGCAATTCCTGCATTGGTGAATGCGCCATCATTTACGTGATTAGCATATTCATCTGGATCAGTCAAATTTTTTGTATGATAAAGTCCTTCGCTGTCCTTGACTACCTGAGCAGCCCAAAATTGAGCCACTCTTGACATGATCGGCCATGCTTGACTAGATAAAAAGGTATAATTATTAGTATGCTGATAGTATTGCCAATGGAGTAGTGCAATATCATTGTTGAGATGATACTCATAATCGTACGTTGGTCCTATTCCTGTATCGTTTTGATATCGAGCGCTAACCCATGGATAGATGGCACCAGGGCGTTGAAATTGTTGTGCGTTTTTAATAATTTGCCAGGGCAATTTATACCTATAATTGAGTATCGATTCAACATAGGAAGGAAAAAGGAGTAATAGAGAAGGTGCCATGAAGGTCTCTGCATCCCAAAAGATAGACCCAGCGTAGGAATCAGATGTGAGTCCAGCAGGTGCAATCGAGTTGTCTCCCAATCCTGCACCCTCTTTACCTTGACGAACATTGCTAAGCAGATGAAAAAGACTTGCTCGAACTTGAGTTTGCAAAGTCTTTGTAATCTCATCTTCTCCATGAAGTATAATGTCTCCACCTTCAATCCATATGGATTCCCATGCTGCTTCATGCTCAGATACTAATAAATTCCAACCAGCTTTTCGAGCTGCACGAGCTGCTCTAAATGCTACTTTTTTCTCATAAGGCGAATAGGCGTCTGATGTGGCGATTCCAACTGCCTTCCAGACATCGATAGATTTACCTACAAATCTATAGCTCTGTGTTGCAGTTGCTGAATCGTTAATACCAATTACATTCCCTACAGTGGATGGTAGACTGACATTGTTGAGATTGTCTTGATCTTCTTGGATAGGCTGAAAAGCTGAGAACATCCAAGCTGTAACATTATTCACCCAATTTGGCTGCACTGTAGAGTACAACATGTGAGCTTGTAAATTTACATGTCCGGCATGATGTGATTGAGTTCTTTGTGCTCCCTGACCGTCTAGAACGTCGGTGATGATTGACGTTGTATCGCTATCAAGGCCACTAACTTTGAGTCGCATCATGCCTAAATTGGCTCGCTTTCGATGAGCTAATGCAGTGTACTTGATATTGATAGATTCGAATCCTTTTGGAGTCCAAGTAAGTCTGGTAGTCACTATTCCATTACGAATAGACATCGTTTGTTTGTAATTGGTTACCGTCTCATTTTGAATACCTGGTGCAAAAGTAGCTTCATTTCCTCCTTGCTTTTTGACAGTCAAGTACAGAGAAGTCCAAGATGGTAGCAAAGAGATGACTTGCTCTCCTCCCTTTGTTTGTGGAAAATTAGTACCCAAAGTTGAATTTTGAACGTCATAAAATGCTGCCACCATTGTTGCTGTTCTTCTCGGCCCAAAGAGAGGCCATCCTTGTCCGTTCTCTTCTGGATTATCTGCCAAAGGTAAAAATTCTTGATATCCTACACCAACAGCCGGTATTCTGGAACCAATGTATCCATTTGAAATGTATGGTTGAGCTGTAAATGATGTCTGATTTAAAAAATCGACGCTAAGGTCCCACTTAAAGGCGGCCGAAGTAGCAAAAGTCAACTTTGCAACCACTAAACAAGTTATTCCTAGCGCTGAAATCAAGCTGTGCATCATCTTAGGGCTACAAGGAGACCTTTCTCTCCGTGTCTATGCCTTATTAAGAGTGATGATCGAGAGACAAAGGAAGGGGCAATCGGCGTCTCCGCTCCCTAATTTCTTTTAAGTTAGCCACTCTTCAGGCCGCATTCTGCTATATTTTGTTTTGGGGGGGGGGCCGTTCTTCCTAGCCAAGAAGTTGTGGAGTAAAATAAAGGCGCCCTTTTTTGAATTTGCCGACGCTAAGAAGAGAGTATGATAGTAGTGAGAAAGCTTTGACCGCGGCCAACTTTTTTCTTTTGCGTACGAATTAAGATGTGCCTTAGTATCTATATGATGCAGCCTTTTCTCACCTTTTTTCCAATTTTATTTCTTATTTCTTGTTTCCTTTTTTTTTTTTTTTTTTTTTTCTTTTGGGTAAGCGCGCTTAAAAGATCAATCGACTTAGCCACTTGCTAAATTTCGATTGTAGATAGAGGGATGGCATTGCCAAATCTACGACGTATCTTTAGGTGAGTTCAGCCAATGATGAGATTGCGACGCTATAACCAATCAAGTCTCTCCGGAATCCACAGCTTATCGCGAACTACATCCGAAGAGCGAGCTATTTCGAGACAGGCATTTTTTCGATTCGTCTCCTTTCTTGCCAGCTGTGTCTTTATTGCTTTATTGAGTAGTCCAAAGAGGCGAGCTGTATTACTTGGAATGAGCGAAGCAGCAATCGCGACAAGTGTTTCACAAGCATAAGGAAAAGAAGAGATGCCCGTCCATCTTCGACTAAACGACAAAGATCTTTCTCGTAATCCTTACATCAACTTTGTGACTGCTTTGCCAGGACCTCGCCATGATGAAGCTTTACGTCGACTACAACAATTAGCTGCCATGGTAAAGCCATTGATGCAAGATCAAGGTTTTCACATCAACTCCTTGGAAGAGTTTGAATTCAATAGAGAATTCGCAGGTAGATGTTGGGAGAATGGAGAAGTGATTGAATTGGTTTTAACTTCAGAAGATGGAACTTGGAGACCTCTACAATTTGTTTTGTACGTCTTTTGTCATGAATTGGCTCATATTAAACATATGAATCACATTCCTCAACTTCATGGAGCCCTCACAAGACATCTCAAGCAATTAGTTCTCACTAAACAAAGTCAAGGTTATTTTGGTGATGGTCTTTGGTCTTCAGGTAGACAATTGCAGGATGGTGGATTTGTAGCCGGATTAGGAATGAATCAAGGTCAGCAAGACCTTCCTCAGCTGGTGTGTGGAGGAGCCTTTCGTAGGCCAAGAGGGCAGAGAAGTCGGCGAAGAGGGCGAAAGAAGGGTGGCGTTGGAGGTAGAAAGTTCAAGGGTCCGTCACTTCATACTGGAGCACAAACTGCATCAAATACTCGAGGAGGTAATCGAAGAGTGAGATTGGGCGTAGGAGATTCGAGCGGAAATAGACTTGATGGTAAAGACTGGTTCCCGATTGCTACTAGCAAGAGTAAAGACTATAAATTGGATGAAAACAGCACATTCCGAAAGAGGACTCAAAGTAAAGATGCAAGAGAAAAGAGAGCAAATGCAGCATTAGCAAGATTTGCGGCGCTTCAAGCTACAAATTCCAATATCAAGCCTGAAGTTAAAGAGGAGACTGTCAAAGAGGAAGAGGATAGCGTTACAGAGGAAGATACTGATTCATCGATGGGAGAGGAGGATGATAGCTGGCTAGTAGGGAATGATTTGGGAGAGACATTCGGGAGACCCAGGGTAAAGGAGGAAGAGGTAGAAGAAGAGCACCAATATACCCAGGCCAATACGCGAGAGACGGCTGAGCAGAGAAAGAGGAGGATGGAGCGATTCGATCAGCGGAATGGTACTGTCGATGCCACTACTAATGACAATGATTGGACTTCACTGCTCAAGGAGGACAGTGAGATTATGAAAAGGAAAGTGAAAACGGAGGATTCTGATGAAGATGAAGTTATTTTCTTGGACAAACGTCCTCTTGGCAAGCGTCCTGTCAAATCTGTACCATCTACTAGCAATAAAAGCAGTTCGAGTTTACCTGACGAATGGAGTAAGTCTGATCAAATGAATAAATTTGACAATTAATAAAATCATTGATCTCCTAAGCTCTTTTCTTCAGCTTGTCTACTTTGTACTTTACGCAACTCAAGCACCTCTCAACAATGTGATGCTTGTGAAACTTCAAAAGGCAAGACAACGCTTGGTGCATAGCAATTTTCAACATTCTCAACGTGCAGGAACCAAATTAAGTGCTATCAAAATACTGTATCAATTTTAATATCATCATACATAACATCGAAAGATTGGGTGTAAAAGAAAGACGGAGAGAAAAGATTATTGACCTGGAAAGTGTACTGAGGTCCGAGTGCGTGAGAAGGTTACGCTATAGGAATTTTAATTTCAAGCGGCTTGTGCCGAGCTCTGTCGAGCATGACTTTTGTGTATATTGGGAGTGACATATTGTTGGGTGTTACTACTGTTACTACTATTTCCTTGACCAGGTATATGAGATGGTCTTGGAACAGCGTGAGCCTGATATTGGCCAGAAGTCCCACCCATTTGGTTGTTTACTCCATTACTAGCAGCAGCGGCTGCAGCAGCGGCTGCCGCCATGGCATTAATATTATTTTGTTGATGTTGTTGAGACTGAGAGGGCATATTGTGTGACATGGACATGCCATTGCCTCCGCTTTGCATCGAAGTTGATCCATTAAGAGAGTTTCGACCCATAGGAGGAGATTGACTTGCTCCTGTCTGTGCTCCTATAGAATTTACTCCTCCTCCTTCCATCGTATGGTTTCCGCCGAGTTGCCTTTGTGCTTGCATCAATTGCGATTTCAAAAACATAATTTCATTTCGAAGTGCACCCACCGTTCCTTGAAGATTTTCATTATCAGACTGTAAATATTCCACTTTTGCTTGTAGAGAAGCAAGCCATGCCTTTTTTCGTTGTCTGCATTTAAGAGCTGCCTGTCGATTACGTTCGAGGAAATTTTTTCGCTTTTCTTCATCATCACCACCATCTCCATTGCTCGACTTTTGTCTTCGGGTACCATCTTCATCCAGTTCATCGCTATCGTAACCACCTTCCTCATCCATCGCTGAAAAGTCTTCCATCTTACTTGCCTTGGCTTTCTTCGTACCACTAGGAGCTTTAATTGCTTGAGCAGGTTCTGAGGACTTTTTGCGTTTGTTACCTCCCGATGACTTTGAGTCAAGCTTGCCGGTAGAAGCTGTATTGCTGCTATTACTATAGAGCTGTTGGGAATTTGCATTGTAACCACCATGAGCAGCTGCAGCTGCAGCCATCGCAGCATCTTCCCGTTTTGACAATTCCTGATGAGCTTGACTTAACAAGAACAGACCACTTGCAGCTTGAGTCGTCTGTTGTTGGCCATTACCGCCTCCTTGGCCCTTTTGACCTTGTTGCTGCTGATTTACGGGTCTGCCGTTTGAATTTGATTGACTATCTGCAAAATCAGGACTTGTGCTTCGATCATTACCACCTCCAACTGACATTCGTAATTTACTAGAAGGTAGGTGTTGACTGTTTGCTTTCGTAGGTGTATCTTGCATGCTTCTGCCAAAAGCGTAGTCGAATTGATCATGATGCTCACCGTGTTGATGATGTGCCTTGGCGTCTGAATTGTGACCAGGTTGAGATGAGACTAGAGATGATCCATTGGCGTGAGATTCCATTGGGTTGCCACTTAATGCGCTCAATGTATTTGGTGTAATCGTAGCACCGCTACCATTGGTAACCATAGCCAAGAAAGCGGCCGTATTAGGGCTAGGAGGTGGAAAGGAAGTAGAAGAGGCTCCCAAAGGTGTCAAGCCAGTCTTAAAGTTTGATAAATCTGGTGTAAAACCACTCCGGAAATTGCTTACGTCGAAGCCAGATGATTGAGGACCAGCAAGCATAGCTGGAGATAGTGGGCCTGATCGTAAAGAGCCTGTCAGAGACGAGCCCCAAGGATATTGCATGCTACTAGCCTCATGAGGAGCGGGTGAGGTGATACTTGAGACAGGTGGTAAGATTCGCTTTGAAGACGTTTGGCTAGTTGTCGGTGTCAGAGGTTCATTACTTCGGCTTGTGTTGGCATCACCTTCTTTTGAGGATGTTCCTCGACCTTGACCTTCTTCACTTTTTTCTCTACGTTCTTCCTTTGATTTCTTCAATTTGTTCTTTGTCTTTTTTTCTCCTTTGCTAGAGCTACTGCCGTCTGGTGAAGTAGAATTTTCGTTTGAAGGCTTGGAAGAAAATGATTGCTCAAATGGATTTGGTTCAAGGTGATGTCGTGATGGTCTTGATGGTCTCGCTGAAGGCCGAGAAGGTCCTGCGGCTTCGATCGACTCAGCTGTGATAGGAAGTCGTGACGAGATGGGAGTTGGTGCAGGTCGACGAGAGAATGATCGAGTAGGTTTAAGAAATTGAGAAGCAGAATTTAGATTAGCAGAAGCTCTTGGCATACTTCATCAACGAGTCAACTTCTCCTACGCCTCGCTCCCCTCCCTGAACTCTATTTCGGTGGCAAAGCAGTAAGAATGATGGAAATCAAAGAAATCAAGACAAAGATGTTATTGGCTTCCATCAACCTTCATGACTTTGTCTACTACTTGCCGTAGCTTTGGGAATTTGCAAAGAGATTATACTAAATGTGTATCTAGGAACTCACCTGAATTGTTTGCTACTGCTGCCATATTGTTTCCCAAAAATTGTATTGACTTAAGACTGTTCAATTGGCTTCTTCCAATAGACTACTAGATCGCTATACCAGTAACCCACAAGTGATGGTACGTGCACTTGTCTACTACTAAGCTAAGGACTAGAGTGAAGCGCTATAAAAAGTAAGTGATGACGTTGTTGTGACAAGCGATGACGAAGGTGGGATCCGCGTCTAAAACCCTTTGATCTTCCACGCTTTACTTACCGATGATAAACTGTCAGTATAAAAAAGAAAAAATACAAGAGAATTAATTAGCTGGCTTGTGTGCTTTGTGAGAACCTTCTTTCCAGGATTGTGTTGACTCTTTACTAGTGTAGTGGACTCGTTGAAAGGGTATGTTTTACCTTAATTTTTTCTCTTTTTCCCAGAGTGACGATGACGTGGGTTACCGTAGAAATAAATGAGCAAAAAGGGGAAAAATTAAAGAAAAAAAAAAAGTTGTCGCGCCTACACCTCCCTCCCTATGACGACGATATTTACTCGGTCCTCCCCTCTCCGCTCCTGAGCTTTTCTGCCGAAATCGGACGGACATGTACAAGTGTACAAATCGCGTTTGTATTAAAATATACAAATATTTCATGTAAATCGATCTGTACGGGCAAATATTGACAAATCACGTGGAACATCTTAAACACCGATTTTACGGCCGAGAACTTCACTTGGCAGCATAATTTTCTTCTTCATCCTTCAAACTGAATGAAAAGTTAGGTGTAGAGAAAAGCACTTTACAATGGCAGAGGGAATTCTATATTTATATGAAATTCACCAATGCCATCGAACAGGTCTGGTCAAATCTTTATAGAAATTGTCTTTTGGGCTGGAAAAAGCTGAACTTTTTATATTTTCTTTGTGTTCAAGGCACAATTGCATCTGCCCAGAGAGACTAGAATGTATCAATCCTCCTTGTAAGACTCTCTCTTTCGAAATGGAAGAGCATCTAAGAATTGTCTGCTTCTCATCCATCTATACCGGTACTAATCTCAAGCCAAAAACTAAAAAAAAAAAAAAAAAAAAACGAAAAATAGTAATCAAAAGAAGCTTAAACTATAAAGCCGATCGCCCTTAGCGCCATTTCTGATCCAACAACTCCTCCAGCTTACCAATTCATTGTTCTATTTTAACTTTCACTTCATCTACCTCACCAGCTATGACTACTTCAGCAAATTGCCTCACTTGCTTTGTAGATGTTCCTGCCTCAGCGTTGCCCAAATCTGTTATTCATTCATGCTGTTCACGACCGGTATGTTCCAACTGTCTCATCAGCATGCCTAGATTAGCCACCTTTTGTCCGTTTTGTGAAGGTGTAAATCATGCTCTTCGAAAGGGACCAAGGAGGGATGTGACTAGGGAAGGTCAAGTTGTATTTGATGCAGAAAGCTCATTGATGGAGAAATCTGATGAATTGTTCTCACCGCCAGAATATCAAAAATATGCAAATACAGGTCCACTTGAGGAAAGCGAATTCGTGGTGGAAGGCGACGATGATGACGATAATCATACTTCTCAGCAGCAGAGAGCACCACAATTACTACACAATTCTATGAATGGAATGAAGCAAGGAGCAGCAATCTCAAAAATTGATCCCAGTAAAGCGGTCACCATATCTCCATCTGCAAGCTCGAATAATTTGCCAACAAGAGAATCGCTACGTAAAAATTTGTCAAAGCATGGTGGCGTACCATCTACAAGCGACGCTTCATCTTCTCGTCCTTCTCGACACATCCACATAATGGGCGAAAATGAAGATTTTCTATTGAGTAACAGATTTACAAATGATAAAAGTCATTATAGTAGTGGCTTGACTCGACAGTACTGGCTACGTCCCAATGATACACTCATGTCGCTCTGTCTACGATTCAAAATAAATGCAGCTACACTTTGTAAACTAAACGACCTACCACTTTCGACAGCAAACTCGACTCCACACCTTGTTCATACCCGACAATTCCTTCTTATTCCAGAAGGTGCCATTCAGTCTGCTCTTGCATCTTCCAACAATGGTAATGGGGACAATTTGCAATCTGCACTCGATGGTCCTGTAGCTCAATCGAGAAAGCAAAAGATTCAGCGAGCTAGAAGGGAAGCTCAAAGTAGATTCCGAGCTATTGTGGCCAAAAACGACAGTTTGGGAAAGGGAAAGAATAGAATAGACAATGGAGATGTAACATTATGCGATGATAGAGCAGCAAAGGCCTATATTTCATTAATGGAAACTGAATTGAGATGCATCGATTTTGGTGATGGCGTGCAGGATACACCTGAAGAGGATAGCTTGGATGACAAAGTGGAAGAAAATGATGCAGCAGCTGACGCTAGTCGAAGAGAAAGATTCAACGTCATTGTCAGGCAAGCTGTTTGTCGTTGGGAGATGGATAGCGATTGGGAAAGGCAACAGAGGGCCATGGGTATTACCCCACTAGAGTCAATTGCAGCCAATTCTTTCCCTGCTCCACCTCTTGCTACTAGTACAAGCAGGGGAATAGATAAAAGCTGGCTGAAACATCTCAAATTACCATTCCATGATAGTGCCAACCAAGGATGGTTGGAAAAGGCAAGGTAAAAGAGAAGGAAATTTCAACTTATTCATTCAATTCATTCGATCGTTCAATCATTAGTATGTATATTACCACGTCAGTAGATTGCAGTGGAGAGATCAAGGACCAGACCAGTCCCAGTTATTGACTGCATCTTCGACTATTGGTCGAATGAGCTTACGACCACCATTGATTTGATGATGGACAAAAACCATCCTGTGAGGGTAGACAAATCAGATGCTACGATGATACAAATTTGTCTAAGTCTCTTTTCAGAACTCACTGTCTTTTTTCCAATTCATTGACTTTGTGCCAAGGTTCAGCATCCAAGAAAGGACTATCGCTGATGGCGTTCTTGATGGTCTCAAAGAGATCATCGGCTGCTTCTTCACTGAGTCGATCACTTGCCTGCACTACAAGACAAATTTCACGAGTCTTGATTTTTTTTAACAAAGGATTGACCACGTCTCCGTTTTGCTCATTTCTGTCCCCTTTTTCATCTTGATCTCGATACTTGTCGAAGTCTGTGACAGAATCGAATGCTGTTCTGATCTTGTAGCTGTTCAGACTAAGGCTTATGTCGGCTCCAATCTCTTTTGTCCAAGCCTGCTCAATATCAAACCAGGACTGTGTATTTTCGTGTAAAGTTCGCTGAATCTGTTCATCTAGAGAATAAGGAATGGAAGCAAGTCCAAGGTGAACATTAGGGTACTTTTCCGACTTTGTCGTTGCCATGTCACCTTGGCAAGAGAAGGATAGTCAGTGCATAGATTTACTTTTCTCTCAGCGGTTGTCTATACTCACCCTTCCAATCTCTTCTTAGTAGATCTCGTATTCCCAAACTCTGAAGATCTTTCTTTGCTTTACTCATCTCATTATCTAGCCTATCCATCACATCTAATAATTTCTGACCTTTCCAATTACTTCTCTTTAACAATCTCCTACTAGTAAATCTATCTTCTGGGGTTGCTTTTTGAAGACCATCAGAGTCTAAAGCAATAGCGTCAAGAATAAGTTCTACAACTTCATGAGGTAGATGATACTCTTCTGGTAGCTTCTCCAACTCGTTGAGCATCTCTCTAGCTACAATTGTAGTACAAGAAGCAGTTGCTTCAAATATTCTAGGTTTTGCATCTAGTGCAATTCCTCGATCTTTGTGATGATCAAAGATGCTTAAAACTTTTGCGTCATTCCAGACTGTTAGTGGAACTGGATGATCTACCAATATGATCCCTTTGATACTTTTTGCTAATTCATTTGCTGGTAATGGCAACTCATCAATTGTGAGTAGATCTCGATGACCTGGTGACATTTGTACATTGTGGAGCGCCAATTTATTTTCCGGTCGAAGATCCAAGGCATCCTGAGGAGTTTGTAAGAGTGCAATTGCTTTCGTATAGTGAGAATGAGAAGGTTCATCAGGAGTTGTCGAGTTATGTCTAGCTTGTTCCATATGAGAAAGATGATAAGCCCAAGTGAGTGCAGCTGTCATGCTATCCAAGTCTGTATAAACACAATTAAATATTTTTAAAATTCTCCAAAGCGTACCTCAACACAAGAGCATTTTATACTCACCACCACCTTCGTTGCCCATGACAAGGATCCATTCATCAGCTTTATCAGCTCGAACATCATCGATGAAGCTCCTCTTTGTCGATTTAGACCATTCTGAAAAGTGACCAACACCTTCTTCTGTAGTCCAGTAACTTGGATTATTGTCGTAAATCGGTGAATTTTTGTAAGTGGGAAGGAATGTAGATGATGTACAGACTGATAAGAGAAGCGAAAGCAATGAAAACGAAAAATTTATTCTGCAAATAAAAGAAGTTATCCTCATCGTTCAGCAGGATTCGTATGGGACGACCCACCAAAAGGAATAAAGGAGTAACAGGAGGTTCAAAATTGCTTTAATTTTGGATTACATCAATTATTTCCGCGGCTGTTCTTGGCGCTTTTGTCAATAATGAAAAGCTCAAGTTTAGATGACGAAACTCACGCTCAGATATGGTGAGTTCAAAATTTTAAAAATTTGACATTGAGGGAGAGAATTGCAAACAGAGAATGATATACATGTGCGTAAGCGTAAAGGTAGGCGTTGTAATCAAGCATTGAAAACAAAGTCATTATCTTGAATGGAATTTGGAAAACCAAGGTCATTACATTAATGGTGTACAATCGTCAATTAAATCGTAAGAATTTAGGCCAAAGCCGTCTATCGTGAGGAGATTCATCCTCATTTTCCTCTGCTCCTTCATCTTGGTCATCTGGCCTTGCACTTTCAGGATCTGGAAGTCTGGTTCGTCTAGGTGAGCTAAGTGTGCCTGGGTTGATGGGCGAAGACTCTTGAAGTTCAGTCCATCTATTACTACTTCCCATAGATCTAGAGCCTTGTGCTGCTGCTTGTTGTTGTTGTTGTTGTTGCTGTTCTAAATTAGCAGTAGCTCGCAGTGAGACTGATTGAACACGAGGTGATTGTCTCCATTGTTGAGAAGAAGGTGACGATCCTGGAATAAGAGAAGCAGGATGATTTAAAGGTGTATTAATATTTCCCCCTCCTTGCAATCCTGCCTCTCCTTGTGCTTCCTGTTCAGCTCTACGTCTTACTGCTGCCCCCAGACTCTCACTGGGATAATATTGACTTGATAGCAACACATCTTCTTGACCTTCAAGAACGCTTCCCAAACCACCTGGATCCATACTAATTCTTCTCAAATCTTCACCTCCGCCAGCTGTTGCTCTACTACTCTGACCATCACTTTCTCCTTCCCCTCCTGCACTACTAGTGACATCATTATCTATTTCTGCCCTTCGACGACTGGAAGATGATTGACCTCTAGCAGCTACTCGACTGCTCATACTACTACTTGTTGGTCCTCCTCCTCGAGTACTAGAAGTACTTTGTCTGCCCAAGTAACTTGGATTATAGCTAGCCGCACCTGTACTTCCTCCACTAGAGCTTTCATTGCGTCGACTACTACTACCATCTCCACTATTGCTTTGACTATTGCTAGTACCTGTTCCTGAAGTAGCTCCTCTGCTATTACCTGTACTTGTAGTCACTGCTGATCTTCTACTTGCGCTTCGACTATTCGAAGAGCTAATATTGTGAGATAAGTTCGATACACTAGCTGCATATCCTTCAGCTACTCTTTCATCTTCATCACCATCGGGACCTTGTTCTTCCTCTTTGCGACTGTATATATCGTTTGCAGATTGATCACCTTGATGATCCCCCTCATTTATTTCCTCCTGTTCCTCTTCTGCCTCTGCTAGGGTTTCACTCTGACTTGGCTTGGTAGGAAGAGAGGCGTTATTCGATCCAGATCCGGAACCAGAGCCACTTCCACCATGTCCTCTCACTGATCGATTATCTTGTCGCAATGAAGGACTATGACTAACTTGACCACTCTGTGCGCCGCCATGTCCTAAAGTACTATCATTATAATACAAACTTGCTCTCTGACTTTGAACGTCGGCTGCCAGATCTGATTGACTTTCCTGACCTCGCTCATGACCAGCTGTTCCTGGTCGTACTTGATCTTCTTGCCTACTATCTCCTTCTTTATCTTTGGTGTCATCACTTTTATTCCAGCGAGTCCAGCCTGGGATTAGTCCACCAAGGAAACCTGCCGCAACTCCTACTCCAGCTGCAGCACCTAAACCTATTCCTTCTTCATGAGGTTGACGTGATTGTTGCTTTTCTATAGGATCTTGGAATGGATCTTGTGCATTTGCAGGAGTGCCCATTGGTGTTGAGAAAGGTAAAGCATTTGTTGATGGGCCAGCAGATGAAGTGTAGATGGCAGGACTATTGACGCTTCCATACCCTGAACGAGTACCAGATCCACCACTCCCAGAATTACCAGTATCACCCATATCCATGTGACCTGCACTTCCTTGACTTCCTCTTTCACCAAATTCTCCTACGCTTCGAATGGTAGGTAATCGACCATGGGAGTAAGGATTTCCAAAGGTGGAAGAGCTTCTTGGTTCTTGGATTGCTGTTTCACCACTCTCCATCTTTCTCTGATCGGCGCCTGGTCCTAATAAAGGAGTATCAGAACTTATAAATCGACTATACTTGTCATCATGACCTTCACTGCTATTATCACCATATCCAGTGCCTGTAGAAGTGCCACTATCTCGATGTCTAGCAGCCAAAGCACTCAAACCAACTCCAACAGCTCCAGCTCCTATTAGTGCTTCTTCAGTAAATGGATTGCCATCCAGATCTTCTTCTGCCATTCCCAAATCACCATCACCAAAGCCACCAGTAAAACTCGGAATGCGTGACTTTCTTGGGGCAGCTGCACCAGGAGGTAGATTGCCAAAAGTTTGGATTGGCCGTCCAGAAGCTGCTTGTTGTGCGGATAGATTAGCTCGATGAGATTCTTGAGTCTCTGTTCTTGCTCCAGTTGAGTTACTACTGGCATTAGGACCTGAACCATAGCCCGATCCAGTGGCTCTCGAACCACCAGATCCCGAACCTGATCCGGATCCCGAACCAGTGGCTGTACCAACTCCAGAGCTGCTTGATCTATAGTGACCTGCTACTGAAGTCTCAGCTGCCGAAGAGTATCCTCCTTCTCCGCTTCTCACATTGGGAGAGGCTAGACCGCCTGCTAACCAGGCATTTTCACTACCACCTGAGCCAGATGCCGACATTTTGTTGTTTTGATTTGGTGACGTACTACCTAGATCTTGCCCTTTATGTGTAATGTCCTCTTCATGTTCTTTATCTTTGTTGCCTCGATGAGCAGAGTATAGTGTTCCTGCTCCCAGTGCACCCATTACTGCACCAGTAGTAACAGTGGGACCCCAATCTTGATGCTCAGGTGATCTTGTCCATCCACTTGGTCCTGCTTGAGTCATTTCACTAGAATCTCCTACATTGCCGAAATTCATTAAACCTCTTTGTTCGTTGTTGAGATCACCGTCTTCATCTGATCCAATAAATTCATCTACCTCGTCTTCATCAGCCATATCTGCTTCTTGACTCGATGTTGGTACTGCTGTATGATCAAGTCCTTTGCCTTTGCCAAAAGATCTCCTTCTTTTCCCTCCAAATGCAGCTGCAATACCTGCACCAATACCTGCTAGTCCTCCTGCTGCTGCAGCTGCTGTTGACTTTGCTCCATTTCTTTCTTCCCTAGGCAAAGAATGAGTGCTTCCCATACCAGCACTATCGCCACCTGCCAATCGTTTTCCACCAACGACAAAGAAGCCGCTTCCATCACCACCACTAAGTCGATCTTCCTCCCATTCTTCACTTCGAATGCTTCCTCTATTTCCTGCTCCTGCAGCTGCTAACCCTAGACCAGCGGCAGCACCACCTGCTCCAAGCGCTGCATATGTACCTCTTCCATAATTTCGAGAGAATCCAGTGGCCCACCTGTCGCTCAACTTTCTTCCAACACCCGACCCTTCTGCTCCAGCTCCTAAAGCAGCTGCCTCTGCTCTACTTTTTCTCTTTCTTCTTCTCGCACATAATAAACATGCTAGTAGAAGTAATAAAAGGGCGAAGATAGATCCCAAGACGATTCCAGCAATTTGACCTCCGGAAAGACCTCCTCTTGCAAAGTTACTGTTCGGATTTGGACCAGTAGTCGAAGTTGGCTGTGCAGTCGAAATAGAAGAAGAAGCCCTGGAAGCACTGGCACTAAGGGAGCTTGCACTGGCACTAAGAATCGAGGCAGATGAGGCAGCAGAGGCAGCGGATTCAGAAGCTGCTGAAGCCGAGCTCGACTGAGCTGCGTTCGAAGCACTGACACTTGCTTGGCTGGCGCTTGCTGCTGCATTACTAGCACTGACACTTGCTTGACTTGCGCTGACACTCTCTGCACTAGCACTAGCACCTTCATTGCTAATACTAGCTTCAACACTTGAGGCTGAATTACTCAGGGTAGTAGTAGGAGCTGAAGTTGGCGCTGGTGATGGTGCTTGAGTCTGTGTTGATGTAGCCCCACCGCTATTGCCATTACTACTTGTTCCACCGATTCCAGGTCCATTCTCTGTGCTGCTACCACCGCCAATACCAGAGTTTTGCCCGTTGCTGCTCCCACTCCCTTGGCCATTTCCAGATGATGCGCCGTTACTTCCATCACCGCCATTATTTCCACCATTATTTCCACCATTATTGCCAGTACTGCTATTACCGCCTTGACTACCTCCCGTTCCACCTTGCGAGCCAGTACCTTGATTGCTACCATTTCCGCTGCCTTGTGTATTTGATGAGCCTGTACTCTGCCCTGATCCTCCTTGAGCACCTCCTTGTCCGCCTTCTGCGCTTCCTTGACCTTGTTGATCACCATTCGAAGATGTATCGCTACCTTGACCATTGTTGTTCCCGCTTTGGCTAGCTGGCGTAATGCCATTCCCACCATTCCCAGCACTGCCACCACTACCATTATTTCCACCATTGTTCGGTAAATTTCCTTGACCTTGACCTTGATTGGGAAAACCTGTACTGGCAGGTGGACTAGTCGAAATTGGCTGAGAAGGACTAGCACTATTCCCCGTGGATCCTGGATTGTTCGTGGCAGTAGGTTGAGCAGGATTACTCTGTGTAGCTGTTGGAGTAGGAGCAGCGCCAGATGTTATTACTTGACCCGCTGTAGTAAAAAGAGTTCCCAGTGGTGGTGCAGGAAATGGACCGCTATAAAGAAGTGGTATGTTTACAACAGAATAACCAATACTTGTTGTATGACCAGTCTGTGTCGAAATTACCAAAGAAGGGGCCACTGTACCAGAAGGATCATATGCTACTCTAGTGATGGTAGTAGTATAGTCATAAATAGAAGTCGTATATGCTGAATATGATTGATATGTTGGTAGAGGTGCATCAGTTGGACCTGGACCTGGCTCTTGAGTGGGTAAAAAATCGGTCATATTGACCCAAGAGACGCAAGGTCTAGCACAGACCCCTTTATCAACCGGACCAGATCAGCAGTGATGGCGTCGACGATGATGTTGATCGAATCTATCTAGGTTAGGTGGTCTGTATTTTTGTTGCTCTAATCAATGCCATTAGCGGAAAAAGGAGAAACAAGGGATTCAAAGACAGGGGTCAGTACATCAATTTGATATCAGCGCATTGGATGGATTATATCACAAAAGTTATGATGAAAATAATAGTGATGAAGAAGCATCGGCATTAAAATTGCTCACCTTTGTAATTAGCTTTCGTGGCTTGAATGTGTTTCTATTTGCTGAATTTATATCTCAGTGCGAGTGATTATGCTGTTCAAGATCTAATCTTTTCGAGAGAGTGGGACTAAGGAAGGTATAAGTCTTACTCACCTTCCCGTATTTGACCTTCTCCCCCATCCTGCCGACGCATGGCTCTGCTCTCCCTCCCGACCTCCCCTCTTGGCAGTGTAATAGAAGTTCGACCAACACTGCGCGCAGACCAAGAAAAAAAAAAAATAAAAAATAAAAAAATAGGGGCTTCCATGGGCAGAGAAAGGATCTGTCAATTTTCTTAGCGTGTTTTCCAACACGCGATGAGTGATGTGTTGGTCTTTAATTTTAAAACAAAAAAAAAGAAAAAACACCAAAAAAAGGACCTCTCCATCTCTTTCTTTAGTCACATTGAGGCCAAATGAATGCAATTTTTAATGTGAAGCGGATTCCATACAATGGAGAAAAGGCAACTGTGCGTATGCGTATGCGTGTGTACATGAGAAAACAAGAAAAAAGAATACAAAGTCCAGCTGTAATCATCTTTAAGAATTATAGAGAGAGGGAGAGAGAAGAGAGAGAGAGAGAGCGAGCGATGATTAGAAGCTATTTACCTGAATAGCAGCTATCGCGATTTTTTTTTTATTCCTTCTTTTTTTTTTTTTTGAAAAGGCAAGTTTTGTGAGATGGAGAAACATGCTCAGCATTTTCCATTTTTGCAATAAATGTCGATTCCATTGATAATAAATTCAGCATCATTATAATTACTACCTTTTTTAATGGCTTCCCATAAATTATTACCACATGAACCATCCATGGGTACATTTCCAGCCCAATCACCACCAATAGTAATATCCATAATAATATTTTGACCTGAAATTTGTTGATGAATTGCATTATTTTGAAAATTAGCTACGGGTGTACCCCAAGAAGATGGATTTAATTTTTCAGGTGAAACATTTGATTTTGATAATTCATTTGGAATTTTTCCACTTTCTCGACCCCAAAACCAAATTTTTACTCCTTCACCATTACCAAATTGCATAGCCCAAATTCCACCTCCAGCAGAATTAAAAGGTGTTCCCCATGAAGGACCATTTTTATTTGAATCAAAAAAAGCACAACCAGTATTACCAGATCCATATTGATTACAATTTGTACCATCATTCATTACTTCACCACTATAAGAAACTCCTCTTTTTGAATTTCTACGTTTTAATTCAAGTGGTGAATTTTCAGCTAAATGAACAGTCATTTGATTAGCTTTTTTTCCATTTGCAGTATAACCAACTCCTTCTACAACATCAATTTCACCATTACGAGGCCAAGTATCTCCCTTTGTAGTCCATAAAGCTGGCCAAGTAGCACATCCAACTGGCATCTTGACTACATCAAAAATTATTAAACCCGAATCAAAAGCAATTTTTGATTGAAATCGTACACTTGGTCGATTACCACCATTAATATCATCATTACTAGTTTTCATAAAGGCTGCACCATTCTTCATACCAATTAAACCTTGATTCTTGGCATCAGATTGAGATTTAAATTCAACTTGACCATGAGTAGGATCATCATAAGTCCAAAATTCCCAATTATTATTAGACCAAAATCCAGATCCACGATTTTCCTGAACTCGCGTATAAGGACCTGTTCCACTAGAACTAGTAGTTGCAGATGTAGTATTTGAGCCGTTATATTTGCTGCTACTACTACTACTACTACTAGTCGAAGAAGAAGAAGAAGAAGAAGAAGAAGAAGACTTGTGATTGGAATTACCATTGTTGGAATCATTATTGGTGCTCTTGACTACTTTGGAATTGGATTTCTTAGACGAGTCATTGTTACTGTTGTTGTTATTATTATTATCATTGGTAGTAGTAGTAGTCTTGCTGCTGCTTTTATGATGATGATGATGATGATGATGATGATGACGGTGTTTCTTGGACTTTTTCTTTTCATTACAGGATGATCTTTTTTTAATCATAGCTTTGCTGTGTTTTTTTACAGATCGTAAACCATGATCAATGAAAAGTGTTCCAGTAATACCAATTTCTTTGCTTGCAGCATCACTAAAAGGTAATTGCTTTGCAACGTTATTTTTATCATCTTCAGACCCGCTGTAGATGGAAAGAGTTGCAGATTCCTTTACTGTACTTGCATTCAAAGCTGATACAGTCAAAAGGGATGAAGAAATGGTAAAGACAGAGATGAATGCTGCCAATGTGATAAAAATATTCTTGCCATACATGATGAATAATGTTGATAATGGAAGATATTAAAGGAAAAAAAAATAAAAAAGTGAGAGGTATTCGTAAAAGACAGTCACAGACTGGATATGAGCGATTTAAATTGAATGCACAGCAAAGCAAAAAAAAAAAAAAAAAGAGAAAAGGACGAAAAACCAGTCTAGGAGATCGACTCCAAAGTAGAAGGAGGAGAAGGAGGAGGAGAAGGAGGAGGAGGAGGAGATTGTTGATGAAAGTTAAGAGTGAGAGAGAAAGAAGAGTATTTTCAGTAAAAATAAATAGGGCCAAGAGTGCGAGCGGGTACTACTGCATCCCTCCCAGCCTCTCCTCCTCCTCCTCCTCCTCCTCCTCCTCCTCCTCCTCCTCCCCCTTTCTTTGAATTTTACTATTGTTCGATGAGCTAAGAGATTGAATTCCTTTACTTTTTCTTAACCTGCCTTCGATAGTAGTCTAATAGTAAATGGAGCAAAATCAAAGAAAACCAGGGGGTAGGTCAATCCCGACTTGGCATACAGCAGCTTAATTGCTTCTTTGCAACCATTTTATTAACAATAATAGTAAGGGGAGAAGGTCCGACAAAGGGAACACGCAAACAGATATTATGGTCTAAATTACTTTTAGTAAATTTGAAAATTACTTTTAGCTTTAGATACAGGCGGAGGGAAAAAAATATAGAAGAAAAAATACAATAAAAAGGAAAAGATATTTTCATCCACAATTATTAGTATAAATGTATTATCAAGCTAGAAGTGAATACTAATAAATATTACATGCAGGCGCCCCCCTTAAAAATATAATCTCTTTTTTTATTTTTTTTTATTTTTAGCGCGTATCTCCCATCCTACCTCACACCATATCCGCTCTTTTTTCTTCTCTTGCTCCTCCGCTTTTGCCTTTTTCGGTGACTGAAATATCTATATCACTCATACTCTATATAGTATAGGCTGATGCCAAGGAACTCCAAAAAGAATATCAAATCGAGATAGTGTATCGTAGATTAGCATCTTCGACAACGATGATTATGACAGTAACCCTCTCTACGCTTTGAACGACAAGCGCGTGCCCTTTTTCGACAATCCCTTTCTTGAGCATATTCTCCGCATTTTCCTCGATGACCATGACAACGAAGTCTTCGAGCTGATTTACATTTAATGGGAATTCCACAGACCATCAATGCAATTCTCATGGCTCGCCAAGCAATATAATGATTTTCAGGGAAACCTTTGGGGTATTGTGGCTTGCCTTCATCCACTTCTTTTCTGTTTATTCTTTCTTTGTCAACATGTGAAACTTGAGCTTGAACATTCTCATCATTCAATCCTTTCTTCTCGTAGACTAATTGGTCTTCCAGTACGACGACATCATAGCAAGGTGGTGCTTGACTCATATTGTGACTTTATAAACTGAGTAGAATTATCAGAAGAGTAGGAGCAATGTAATAGGAGGCAGTCTAGTCTAGTATCTGATTGATGGATATTTTGCACTACTCAACAATCAATCAAGCCAGTTATATACCATAAGCACCCATCACCATCCTCGTCGCTAGAGCAATCTTCTGCAATGATGGAGTGGATCAGTATGACATCTCATTCATAACAAAAAAAGGGAAGCCTTTACAGTATTCGGTTCCTATTCGGCAAAATTGACGCGCTGAGTCTTACTTTTTTTCTCTTTCTCCCTTTCCTTAGGCAAAGCTCAATGCTGCCTGTTAATTCGGCGGTATCATCTCGCAATCTTGCAGTGTTTTACTGATTGTGCGGTCAGCCTAATTCAAGGCAATGATTCTGTATCATGCATTGTGAATTACTGCGATAAGAATGCGGAAATCGACAGAGAGAATTGGGGTGTGACGTAAATTGTAGTACAGCCTTGACAAAGTATTATTGCTTTTAATCTAAGGTACCCATCCCTGTTCGGGTTCCTGCTGCAACTCCTGAATAGAATCGACAATTCGATCAGCAGCCGTACATCTTTTTTTTTTCTTAGCACTGTCGCTTACCAGCGTCTGGATCTACAACTACTGAAACTCCGGCCTCGGCACGTTCTAGTCGGTGAATTTGAGTGTCCCTCTGCCTCTCTTGCCATCGGTGCAATTTAGCAGTTTCATGCGTTGGAAAACCAAAGATACGGGGTCTATATCTTTCCACTTTAGCAGCGGCAGCAGCTGTAGAGCCTCCTGGTGCTGCTGCTGGTCCGATCCCTGCACCACCACTCATTGCTGACCCTGCACCTTGCCCTACTCCAGAGCCTTGAGATGCTCCAGGATGAATAGTGGGCGATAGTGCAGATATTGGTGAATCACCATCCTCTGCTTCTATTACACCTGCTTGAATACCACCAACTCCTCCTGAATTTCCACTTGCCCCTCCTAGCGCATCATGATTGCGACCTGATTGTGTTAATAGAAATGGTGATTGAGAAGTCGGTGATTTTGAAGGTAGCATATGCGGATATACCATGAACTGTCGAAATGATGTTTCAGTCATCCGCCCACTTGACTAGGTAGCTGTTTCAACACTTACGAGCATATGGGGAAATGTGCTACCAAAAAAAGCACCATCAATGGTGCCATGACGACTACTCTTTGGGCTGTAGATATCTTCGCATCTAGGACAGAAGAGCTTGACCGCTTTTTGAAAGGGAAGGTCAGACAGTCCAACTGGAAGTAGGGGTTGTTGATAGCATAATACTCGAGGACACCTTCCAAAGTCGGCACGCTTGTATTTGTCCAGCTAAGATATGAAGTCGCGAGTAAGTTCTGGGCACTCTACAGCTAAACTTTCTTTAGAACTCACCATCTTCCCTAGACCTCTAGTAGTGATTATGTATCTTGCGTGAACCAGTCCATACAGCAACCTTGCCTGAGCCTCTATATGATCTCTAGCTTCTTCGTCCAACTCATCCTCTGTTTGGAAAAGACGGTCCATACTTTAGTATTCTGTCGTATTTATGAACAAAGTCCAGACTAACCTAATGCATCAGTAACAAGATCTAGAGCTTGTGGATAGTGTTGTACTTCCGCATTGAGCCCTGTCAGATTGAAACGATCCAGTATGTAGTCTTCGTCCACTTCACAAAAGTATTCGTTGCCCTTGGTAGATAGAAACCATGTAACCCAAGAATTTGCAGCATAATCAGAAGAACCACTCGTAAGGTCCTCCACTGTAGAGATTAAAGTAGGCATTTAGTAGAATATGACTAGATCACTAGCTAACGAACTCACTCATTCCCCGCTTCGCTGTACACTTTAGATGTAATTCACCAGCGAAAGACTACTTTACAAGGTTTAATTGATCAGTGATTTGTTACAGACGGAGAGGTAATTTCTCAGATATTGAAACAAAAGATGGGGCTTTTGTTCACGTGCTCACAATTGATATTGGCTGTGTCTTTACTCCGCTCTTAAAGGTACCGAATACGGTACCTAAAGTTGAGAGTCTATTCTGTTGTCATATCAGCCACGAGGCAATAGAGGGAGGGACGCGTCTAATTATCTGGCTGCGCTAGCGCAACCAGAGATTTAATTACGATCCCTCTTCCCATCACCATCTACAGACAACGCTACGCTCCTCCTGGTCCCCTCTGTCGCTCTCCTGACGGACCAAGACACTATCAGTATCACAAATGGATTTATCGCTTATTAAATTGGTCAACAGGCTGCAAGATGCATTCACTCATGTAGGCATCCAAAACCCCATCGACTTGCCACAAATCACCGTCTTAGGTAGTCAGTCATCGTGAGTAGAATACAAACAAGCAGGCTAGATAGTCTACTGAAAGCTGATGACGAACTCTCTAATCGTAGAGGAAAGTCATCAGTACTCGAAAATATTGTGGGACGTGAGTTTTTACCATATATAAATGTCTCTAAGAGAGGGTATCCGCTCACCTATATCGTCTAATTCAGGCGACTTTCTTCCTCGAGGTACTGGAATTGTCACACGACGGCCATTGGTTTTACAATTGATTAATCGACCAGCAGCAGGTGTAGCAGCCAATGGAGCTAAGGAAGAGAGTGAGTGATGTTCAGTTCATTATACTTTCGAGCTCGAAATCACCGAATGGCTCACCCAATCTCTGGCAGCCACTCAATTACCCTCTAAGCCTGGCGAGACAAATCCAGATGAATGGGGTGAATTCTTGCATTTGCCAGGAGAGAAATTTCACGATTTCAACAAGATTCGGGAAGAAATTGTAAGGGATACTGAGCTCAAGACAGGCAAGAACGCTGGGATCAGTCCACAGCCCATCAATTTGCGAATCTATAGTCCTAATGTCCTCACTCTTACTCTTGTGGATTTGCCTGGGCTTACAAAGGTGAGTGGAGAACAATAGATGTCTCACAAATCCTGAATGCAACTGACGCTACATTTCTGTATTATTACATACAGGTACCTGTGGGAGATCAACCTCGAGATATTGAGAGACAAATCAGAGATATGGTTCTTAAATTTATTGGGAAATCAAATGCTGTTATTCTCGCAGTCACAGCTGCTAATACTGATTTGGCGAACTCGGATGGTCTAAAATTGGCAAGAGAGGTAGACCCGGAAGGAACAAGGACAGTGGGAGTTCTGACAAAGGTAGATTTGATGGACGCTGGAACAGATGTTGTCGATATTCTGGCTGGTAGAGTCATCCCTTTACGATTGGGTTATGTACCCGTCGTCAACCGAGGACAGAGAGATATAGACCAAAAGAAGATGGTCAGTGCGGCCTTGGAGGCAGAAAAGGACTTTTTCCAAAATCATACAAGCTACCGGACAAAGGCACAATATTGTGGAACTCCCTTCTTGGCAAGAAAGCTCAACACAATTCTAATGCACCACATTCGAAATACTCTACCCGATATCAAAGCTAAAATTCAGCAGCAATTGCAAAAGTATCAGGCAGAGTTGACTTCGCTGGGAGGCCCGCTAGGAGATGCAAACAGCGGCAATATCGTGTTGACCATAATTACTGAATTTTGTAATGAGTTTAGAACAGTCATTGATGGTAATTCAAACGATCTCAGTGTTGCAGAATTAGCGGGAGGAGCAAGAATAAGCTTTGTCTTCCATGAGCTATTCTCCAATGGTATCAAGGCAATCGATCCATTTGATCAAGTTAAAGATTCAGACATTCGAACAATTCTATATAATTCTTCTGGATCTTCACCAGCACTCTTTGTTGGAACTACTGCTTTTGAAGTCATTGTCAAGCAACAGATCAAGAGACTCGAGGACCCTTCGCTGAAGTGTGTCAGCCTTGTTTACGATGAATTGGTTCGAATCTTATCTCAACTACTGACCAAAAATGTGAGTTGTGGCCCTCGCAAAAGTGTACTCAATAATCGATCACTGACAAAGAACTTTCCCCTTTAGCAATCTTTTCGAAGATTTCCTGCTCTTCGAGAACGATTCAATAGTGTAGTCATTTCTTTCTTTAAGCGATGTCTACAACCCACGACTAAATTGGTAACTGATATTGTATCATCTGAAGCTTGCTATCTCAACACTGGTCATCCAGACTTTATTTCTGGACATCGAGCAATGGCACTCGTTGCTGAAAGACATCAACCCCCTGCACCTCCAGCTCATGATCCCAAGAAGCCTCATCCTAATGCAGTCAACAATGAACGAGACTTGGACGTCAATATTAAAGACCAAGGCTTCTTTGGTAGCTTCTTTGCAGGTGGTAAAGCAACAGCAAAGGAAAGACAAAAGCATGCAACAATGGAATCTCCACCTCCATCACTTAAGGCTAGTGGTCAATTGACTGATCGTGAATCAATGGAAGTTGAAGTAATACGAATGTTGATTACATCATACTTTAACATTGTCAAGAGAACAATTATCGACATGATTCCCAAGGCTACTATGCTTCATTTAGTCACATATGCCAAGGATTCATTACAGAGGGAATTGCTCAAGGAATTATATCAACAAGAGGTTATGAACGAGCTCATGCGAGAGAGTGATCACGTAGTTACGAGAAGAAAGGAATGTGTAAAGATGATTGGAGCACTGGAGCAAGCTTCCGAGATTATTGCAACAGTATAATACGAGCAAACTACAAAAGTTAAATAATTTAGATTTCACACATTTCTCTCGCCTTTGAATTTTCCTTTCTCCCTGATGTCAATCAAATCCTGCCTGTAAGCCTCTCTTCCCCGGGTGTCTCATTTAGTTGTACGAAATTCAATGGAAAGATCGTCGAATAGATCTAAATTTCAAGAGTGACCAATGTACAGGGTGAATCAGATGGCATGAGCCGGCTCAACATCTCGTAGGCTGCCTACAGGTGCAGAACTGGTTGTTTGAAAAAAGGGGGAAATCCCAAGTCAGTTGAAGGCTTACTGAGTTTAATCGATAGCGATGGACTCACCTGTAGAACTCAATCTCGAATAACATGGCAAAGACTAGAAGATGTAGACAAATTGCATACATGACAAAGAAGATTCTCATCCTTCGATGACCTAGTATCAATCTTGTTAGCATGTGTAGCACTCGTTCTAGTGGATTCAATGAATTGAAGGCTCGAGATTGTTCCTATCAATAGATGAAAGTTAAGCCAAAAGACTTCTTATATTGACTCATTAATCAACTACTCACCCGACCTCTAAACTGCTCGAATGGATTCATGGCCGCTTCATACTTGTCTCGATACTTGTCTTCCCCTCGACTATTGCTGGGAGGGTAAGAACCTTGATCATTCCGAGCAGATACACTAATAATTCTTGATCCACCGCCAGGTCCACGAAAATTCTGAGAAGTGGAAGAAAAAGATCCTCCATAGGCTTGTAGATATCTAACTTTTTCGTACAAGCTTAAATTGTCGGATTGTAATGTCTTTACTTCACCTCGTAATTCGCTAATTGTCTCAAATTGCTTTCTTAATTCCTCTTCCAGCTCAGCATTTCTGGCTCGGAACCTATCTCTTTGACTTGTAATTATAGGTAGGATGCTCGAAGAAGAAGATGCATTTGAATTGCTTATCTGTGATGTACCTTTTAATTGCTCAAAGGGAATCGCCGCCTGCTTTACTGATCCTTCTGTCGGTTTAATTATAGAAGTTGCTGAAATTCTCATTTCCTCATCCGCTTCTTGTCCAATTTTATCCATCTCTGCCAGTGCTTCTTCAGCACTCATGTTAATCTTTGCAACCCCACTTTGGCTTGCGCTCTGACTTGGCTTGAGATTGATGAGATCATCTTCTAATTTCTCGTTGAGTACCTTGAGGCGGGATGATTCACTATTCGCATGCTCTAATTCCTTCCTGATTTGATTAGAGGAAGCATCTAGCTCTGTGTTGGCCACTCGTAAATTTGTCATTTCATCCTGAAGCTGTCGATTCTTTTCAATGAGTAGTGCTTCCAACGGCTTGGCAGAAGCTGGAGCCTTTAATTCATCTCCAGTAGCATTATCAACTTCGTCATCCATCTGTCGGTCTGCTTCCACTGCGAATTCGACATACTTGAAAATTTCTAGCTCTCGTTTTACTTCATCGTAATCGTTCATGTTTTGTAATCTTTTCCGAAGTGTCTCGACTTCTCTGTCCCTTTCCTTTGATTGCAATTCTACCTCTTTGACTCGGCGTGATAGATCTTCTTCCACCTTGGAGGCTTTCCGACTTTCCACTTCCAGTAGTCTAGCTAATCTTTTATTCTCTTCTTCACTCTCCTTCTGCCTCATCTCAATTTCTCTTCTACGATCTTGCTCTCCTACTCCATTTTTCAATCTCTCAATCTCCTGTCTTAATTGTTCATTCCTTCTCTCCATTGCTCCTACTCTTTCATTACTTCTTGAAAGCTCCTCACTTATCATTTCCAATTCCTCAATCTTGCCATTCGTCTGCTCTCTTTCCACCTCTTCTCCATGTTGTAATAGTCTCTCTGTCACCTTTGAATAGTTGCCTCGAATTTCTTTTAATTGTGATTGAGTCGATTCGAGTGATTTGATCAGATCTTGTTCTCTAGTCTGGTAGTTTCTTATCCTCTCGTCCCACTTTGCAGACATTTCTGCTTCGATGCTTTTCCGACTCTCATCCATTCGTCTTTCCAATGATGACTCCAGCTGATTGATACGGTTCGTTAGTCTAACTCTTTCCGCTTCAAGTGAAGGCAAAGAATTTAATTGTGTCTCCAGGGAACTATTCTTCATCTGTAGCTTTTCGATCTGTTCTTTCAAGGAAGCCAAATCGCCTAGTGTCGCTGTTTGCTCCTGTGTGAGCAGGTATGACGAGAAATTGTGAGTTCACAATGATTTTTTTTCTTCATCTTGCTCTTTATGAATACTCACCAGTACAGCTTCCAATATTGGATATGGGTCATTTGCATTCTGCAATCGATCTCTGACGCTCAATACCGTATTTTCTGCTGACTTTGCCCTTTTTGTCAGACTATCGATCTCTGTTTGATATGATTTGAGTAGCGGTTTAATGGCTTCTGTCTGACTCTCTGCGTTGAGCTTCTTGAATTCTCTAGTTTGCTCTGCAAGCTTCTTTCTAGACAAGAGGGCATCTTTCTGAGAGCTAACGAGAGTTGGGCATAATATCTCGAGACTATTCTGTAAGACTGGTAGGTCTACTTCTCTCCAAATAGACAGTGATGAGGAAAAGTCTGTTGTCGTAGAAGAAGATTGAACTTCATTGCTGAGCAGAGCATTCTGATAATTGGAAGGGCCGGCCAAGAATTCATTGGCGGGCTGAAGTAGCGACTCTCCGCTGCTCTCCTTTGCTGACATGGCTCCTACACGATGCAGAAGCTGAGAGGAGCTTTTACAGTTGTGTCAATGAAATTGATGGAGATGTAGCGATTTTTAATTCGCTTCTCAGGTAGATGACTGAGTTTAAGATTAAACGTCAGACTTTGTGTTGGATCGTCATCAAATGGTCAACACGTGGTATGTATACTGCTCATACTTTTTCATTATTTTTTCTTTTTAATAATGATTGAAAATTGAGACCTTTTCAAATCTAATCTTCTTGCCCTACCCTGACTGACATGAGCAAAAGACTTGTTTCGCAGCAAGCTGGCAATAGCCTGTCATGGAGACGAGGTCAATGTAGTATGACTAGAGCTTTTACTAGCTACTCTACCTCACAAGCACCCACCACCGCTCAGAAGAAGAAAAAGGATGGAAATCTTCGTCAGGCCATTAATTTATATCATCTTACTAATTTCTTTTTCCCTACAAACAATACAAATCGAGAGGAAGCAGAATTCGACAAAGAATTAAATTTTCATATTAGAGACTCGATCATGGGTCTCACAACGACCACAACTGTTAGGAATAATTTAGATGGGGGATTGTCGATGAAAAATGCACATGCGACATTGTCAAAGATGATGAAGGTTAACGATGATGGGTATGGATCAATATATGGAGGTACCTCATCGCCTTCAGAAGAAGAAGCAGTCAATGCTTTGAAGAGCACTCCTCTCCATAGCCAGCTAAACAAGATGGAATCGTTACCATTACCGCCAGTAGAGGATCGAGAAGCGCTGGAAAAATAT
Organism: Exobasidium cylindrosporum; assembly: GCA_023273805.1. Lineage (NCBI taxonomy): Eukaryota > Fungi > Basidiomycota > Exobasidiomycetes > Exobasidiales > Exobasidiaceae > Exobasidium > Exobasidium cylindrosporum. Next base: position 3,964,304 of record CP096878.1, read on the forward strand.
ATCGCAGAGACAGCTAGGAGGACACTTGCCGTTGGCAACTTACCAGATTCGCAATCAGGTGGAGACACAGATATTCGGGGAGCACAAGTACGAGATGCACTGTTTGGAACTGTAGGAGGTGTCAAGCCCGGTCTAGAAGCGATTCGAGAAAGGGTGAAAGAAAAGAAGGAAAAGGACAGAATAGAAGCAGAGAGGACGCAGGGCGCACAATAGAACAAGTGTGTAGTATTTTGTACTATAGATAATTATACTCTGCATGTGCTTCTAAATTTGGGATTGTCGATGTCTCCATCGAGCTTTACGGTATAATGTTGTATTCAACCTGTGCAGTGTTTGACTGTTGAGGGTCAATGAGATCGACAAAACTACCCTATACTACGAGATAGCAATACCCATCTCTTCCCTAATGGAAAAATACCTAATGAAAAAAAAAAAAAGTCTGTAAATGAAAATCGTAAAGCAGTAAGAATGAGATCCCCAAATAAAAGGATATTCCTTTATTCATTGGCAAGCAAGGGTATGAAAAGGGAAAAAGTATACTGTACAACCAGAAAGAGGAAATTAACAATAAATTAAAAACTGGTATTGGGGGTATGTGAAGGTCGCATGAATGACAATCTTTACTCTGCCTTTCTTTGAGCAGTAAAAACAGTCATTGTACGGAATGTAATAATTGCAGTTGTTTGTTGTTGGAATGAATTTGGTGTAGGTGTATCTTCTCGTATAGTATCTTGATCTCCTTCATTATTGTTTTTATCGTCTTCTGCGTTTACTTCTTGTTCCAAAGAAGGACTATTGATATATTCGAGTTTTGTACTTAGCGATGGTGAAGAAAGAGTTTGTTTATCGGTGCTAGTAGATTTACTAGAAGATGTTACAATGGCCATTATATCTTCATCTGGATTTTCATTCTTCTTTCTTTTACTCTCTCGATGATGATTAATTTTTGAATCCATTCTAGCAGCACCTTCATTCCAATCGAAATTTGATTTTAATAAAGTTTCCATATCAACTCTTTCTATCATATCGTTATACCAATCATCCAATTGCTTGTCAAATTCACCAAAGTGTTTCCAAGGACAAATTTTACTTTGATCTTTGTAAGTCTCTTCCCAAATTAATTCCCTTGCTTCGGAAACTCTAGTCACATCAGCTAAAAGGATTGATGCTCGAAGTATATCTAAATCTCTAACATGAAATTGATGTGGTGGTAGAGGTTGACCAATTTGTGGTCTCGCTGTAAAAGCTTCATCATTTGTTTGAAATTGAATTGTCCAAGGATTAGTACGAATAGAATGTCTAAATTCTTTTGATTTCTTAAATTGAAAGTTGGAAGATCTAGCTAATACTGGTAAGTGACGAGGCTTTCCTTGACCAATATTTGTTACCTCAAGATTCATCAAATGAAACGGTATCATTGAAGCAATTTTTGTCGAGGTAAATCTTCTTGTAGCCATTCTATCTACTGCTTCTCCCAATTCATCATACCTCTTTGAACCCCTTCTTCTCCACATTTGAAATTTGTCAAGAGCTTGTCGACTTTGACCACTTAGAAGATTTTGCAAATCACTAGTCAACATTTCTTTTGGTGAGCCACAAAATGACCAATCCGATTCAAACAATTCCAAATGACCATTAGGAGTCAAGACTCGTACAGCTTCTGACAGAACGTATTCCCATTTATCTTCTGGAATTCCAATGCTAAGCATACGGATATGAACGTAATCAAAAGATTGATCTGGAAATGGTAAACCTTGCAAGACGTTGGCTACAACCCATGATACCCTTCTTTGTAAGTCTTCATCTTGCGAATGTATTAAAGATGTTTGAATGGGAACAAGATCTAGTCCGATAAATTCAGTCTCTTTCCACTCTCTTGCCAGATCTATTACCCACTTTCCCATTCCAGTTCCAATATCCAATACTCTTTTTGGCTTTCCTCCTTTAAAGTCAAGAACTGTGAAACCTGCTGTCTCTGTAATATTATCATGAATTAAACTTTCGATAATCAAACTTTTGAGACTGTAACTCCACCAATAACTAGCCTCGCTCCATGGATATGCATGATGTCTAAATTCTCGGGTTTGATATGCTTCCTTTCTCTTGTAGACTCTAAAATAGTGGTCCAATTTCCATCGAGGTTGATTGTTGCTACCTTGACTACCTTTTGTAGATGCTTGTCGTACAAGATCTGGTCGACTGGTTTCACTACCACTAAAGGTACGCAAGAGAACACTATCTCCTCTTGACATGTCACTTGCAGTATTTGCTGCACTCTTTAAAGTACTCTCTGTTTTACTGCTGAGCGGAGGTGGGGTATATAGATAGTAGCCATGGCAATATTGAGTTTGCCGCGTACGTTGTACCACTTCAGGTGTCGAATAAACTGGATAGGGTTGATCTAATCTGCACAATTTCTTCTTGCTAGAGCGACTGAGCTGAGAAGGATGTATCAAACCTAGTCGGATGGGTAATGGATAATGCGACAAATCAACTTGAACTAGCTCTCCTGCTCCATCCTCTTGTACCGAATTAACGTCATGGCTATTACTGATACCCAATCCATCCAACATCATCGAACGTCCCATATAGCCATTAACACTTTCCTGATATGCTGAACTTGAAGGTGTACCTACCGAATATGGTGAACCATCTGAAAATCCAACACCACCTGGAATATTGATATGTAGAGGTACACTTGCATTACTATTTGATTTTGAAATTGTAGAGTTACTCCCAAGATGAAGTTGGCCCATTCTATCTCGTACACTTCCATTAGATGCAACGGCAATCATTTTTGGTGATCTATCTGGAAGAGGTGAAAGTCGTTGATCAGTATGAAGATGTTGATGTCGCGAAAAGAGAGATTGATGACTTTGACTTTCGCCAAATTGACCCAGCGATGCGGTCTTTGAATTGGCATCTCCGGAAGTCCTAGGTCGACGAAATCTCTTTTTGTTGAACACACTACTATTGCTACTACCTATGAGTGGAAGGCCACTTAAACCTTGACCATCATCTTTATTATATTGGCCCTGTCCTCCAGTAGACCCTCTTCTAGCATTTACATGAGGGGAGCCGAATGAACCAGAAGCAGAAATAGAAGTCGAAAGAGGCTTTCCTGGATCTAGCATAGGTGTGACAAAAGATGATGATGATGAAGAAGAAGAAGAAGGAGATCTCAAGGCAGGAGAAGAACCTTGAGCAGACTCTCTTTCTACCCTTTTTTGTCGTTCGTATAGATGTGGTTGATATGCTAGGAACATACTTTATTCAGGCTGCTATCAAACTCGACATGACCAAATAATAATAAGCGCAGGAAAAGTTGGAAAGCAGAGACTGTAAGAAAAGAATTGTATGGTAGAGTGATACTTGTGGTAGTATATATTGCAGATCAAATAGGAGTCAACAAGATCAAGAGGGAAAGGGCCTGTAGAGAAAGAAGTACAAACAAACGACCGCATGGGGTGAGTGTAAAACGCGAAATTCCGACTTTTGCGACTACCGATAGGAACCTATTTTTTTATTTTTTTTATTTTTTTTAATTACTTTCTTTTTTTCTAAGCTCTAAATTCTTAAATATTAATTTCACCTTTTTGAAGTCCGTAGCCTTGCCTCTCCCATCACCCTTTCTCCCAAACAATGGAACTTTTGTTCCTAACTTGAAAAAGTCCAACGTCCCGATTCATTCTTTGTAGATGTCACCAACGTTACTGGCAGGAAGCAAGGGTAACAAGTCCCGTCTCTCGATGCGTTTAATGAAGTATTGCCCGAAAGTGGACAAAAGAGCAATCTGTTTACATATGGGGGAGGACTTTTAAAAACGGTTCAACGCGTCTATTTTAAATTTTAATGTTAGTGTTGACAGAGAGAAAGATAGGAAAATAAGTAGACAAAGACAGAAGGAAGAATGGTGGCTTGATTTTTATTATCTCTTTGAATACTGTTCCTTTAGAATAATCTGCTTATGTATTGAACACGACTGTATTAAAATAAATTAATAGCTGTACCATTGTATTTCCTTGCCCTTTACAATTTTAAAGGCGGTCTGAAAACTGTCCGGAAATACGTTTAGCAAAGTTCACATCATTCATTATGATGATAATAATCGTCCGTGCACAATTTCCGATAGTAAAAGTAAAAAATAAAAAGAAGTTGTCACAACCAAAGCGTTGCTTATTTTAAGTTTAGGACAAATGTATCATAGATGATTGTATCAATTCCTCCTTTTAAACTATATGCTCAAATTCAACTCTCCTCTCGAGCACAGTAGACCAAATAATATCGGGGAAGAGATCAACCTCCAAAGCTTGGCCACTCGATCCGCTGCTACTCAGCAGAACAATGAAAGGACAAGAAGTTTCGATAGTAATACGAATGTAGGTGCTTCTTCAAATGTTTTACCCAACGACGCGACTCAGCAATCCAGAAGGGTAGAGCCGGAAGGTGGACTTTGGGGTTGGACAGTTGTACTTGGTAGTGCAGTCATCTTTTTTGTTACTCTAGGACTCATCTATAGCTTTGGTATATTACAAGCTGAATTGATTTCCCGTCATTACTCTTCTGCAAGTACATTGGGATGGGTATCTTCTACCACTGTCGTTATTACGCCCATTCTTTCTCTGCCTATCACGAGTCTGATTAGAAAGACCTCCAATAGATTTGTAGCCATCTTGGGAGCTTTATGCACTGGATTAGGTTATATTACGACTTCGTATACATTCAATGGTCCAATCGTTTATCTCTTTCTAGCTCAGACGTTATTTGGATTTGGTTATGCCTTCAACTTTTGGAGCTGTAACAGCTTGGCAGGAGAATATTTTGAGAGAAAGAGAGCACTCGCAATTGGTATAGTGTATGGAGGAAGTGGCCTTGGAGGTGCAGCATTCTCAATTGGGCTGTCCAGGTTGATTGAAAAGGTCGGATTGGAGCTAGGAGTTCGTATCGCTGGATTGATTGCACTAGCTATTCTAATTCCGGCTTCTTTCACATTGAAAAAGAAGAACCAAGTGCCTATTCCTCATTTCAAGCTGTAAGTCAATTTATATGTTGTGATCAGTACGTCTTGTTTATGCTGACAAGATGTTTGCAGCGCCTACTTCAGGCAGTTCAACTTCATTCTCATCATCTTTGCGACCGCCGTCATGACATTTAGTCTTTTTGTTCCACCTTTTTATATCCCATCGTATGCAGTCTCAGCAGGCATGTAAGTACCAATCGTAAAAAGGAAGATTGTTACGCTTATTACAGAACTTTTTCTTATAGGACTTCAAAGACAGGAGCTTACCTTGTAGCAGGTTATAATTTAGCTTCTTTTGTTGGTCGAATCTTGTTTGGTTTCTTGGCTGATTCTCGAATTGGACCCTTGACAAGTCTAACTTTAGCCATGTTACTCATGGCCACTTCAATTTTGGCAATTTGGATAGCATCTTCTGGTTTATTGGCACCTCTTATCATCTTTTTACTTGTCAATGGAGCAGCAAGTGGTGCTCTTCTTAGTCTCCAACCACCTGCTCTAGCGTCCCTTTACGGGGTTGGTGAAATGCCTTCAACTATGGCCATGGTTTCCATGTCGCGAGCAGCGGTAAGTCTCTTCTGTCATTCATTCCAATTGAGACAATTGCATATCATTCACCACGTCCTCTCCCTCTCTCTCTCCATCTCTATCTCATACAGGGCTCTGCTTTTGGAGCACCAATCGCTGGCATTCTACTAGATGCTTTTGGAGGTACAAATGCTGGTGTAAATGCATATACAGTCCCACTCCTCGTCATGGGTCTCATTAGCCTTCTTGCTGCCTCTGCTCTCCTCCTTTTACGATTCCGAATCGGTGGTTTGGACCTGAAGAAGAAAGTTTAAATTATGTAGCATATCTACATCGATAAGTTAAATATATTTTGGGTCCACAAATTGATTAGAAGATCCTTATTCAGAGCTTTCACCGTTCCTGTCAGAAGTAATAATTGGCTGTGATGATCAGAACTTTACAATTCAATTCTGATCGGAATATTGCAATGACGATATTCGCCATGAACCGCCTTTCAGTGCTCTTTCTATTCGGAAAAGGGTATCCTTGTATTGTTAAAAAAAAAAAAAAGAGAGATAAAAAGACAAAAATAAGTATAAAAAAATAAATAAAAACAGTACAGTACAGATGACGTTCCATAGCAAATAGTTGTAATGATAGCAATAAAATAAAAAGAAATTTTGCTACTTAATCCTCCTCCTCTTCATCTTCTTCGAGAATGTCTGCTCCTTTGAAAGCAGGTGCTGGTGCCCGTACTCGACTGCTTCCAGCGCCGCTACTCAATGAGGTGTCTTTAGCAGCATTACTGCCACCATCTTTACTAAGCTTATTCTCCTCTCCAATGCCACCAATTTCTTCACCATCCAGTGTCCAGGCTCTAGGCGTAGTTTCTTTGCCCAAACTAGGAGGTTGAAAGATGCTTCTGACTCCTGCATATCGATTGGCTGCAAAGATGTGACCAGGCATTTCATCCTTTTGTTGTTGCTGTAATTGCTGGCGAGGAAAGCTATCCCAATTCTTTGTACCATTTCCCTTCTGACTAGACCAAGATTGAGCGGCAGCAATAGAGTCCAATTGACCTAGTCCTCCAGCATACATTGGTTCTTCTTCTTCATCTTCCCAATCATCGTCAGATTCTTTGTTTGCAAAAACGTCTCTCAAATTTTGCTTATCCCGCTTTAATGTATTCGATGTTGAAGGGCCAAAATGATCCACTGGTCCAATCCAACATGCTGGTGGCTTTCCCCAACTTCGTCTCCAAGTACCTATACTTTGTTTTGAAGTACCAAAACCGCCATGATTCTCATTTGACTCTCGATTGTGACGATGATGAAGAGAGGAATTTGAAGATGGCGGTTTGTAAGGCGTTCTAGTCTTGTGAGCTACAAAAACGCTTTGACTAGCACTCTTAGGAGTATGTTGAGGTGAGATGCGACCATGCTGACATTCCGAATCTATTGATCGACGGGGCGTACTTGCATCAGTCGGACCCATCCCCTCCAATTCATCGTAAACGCTGTAGGTACCCAATTTACTTGGCGTCGAGGGACGAGAGTGACTTCGAGATTCAGATCGATGATGATGGTGACCACTAGGATAGTGGCGATGTCGTCTTACAATTGTACCTCCATCGATACTGGATCTTCTCCCAGGAATACCTCGCAAAGTTCCACTATAAACACTAGTACCAGAATGTTGTTGATGCCTTAGGAGTGAGTTAGTACTGCTCGTGGAACCAGTCTTGCCATGTAAGCCGCTATTAGAGAGGAAAGGTTTATGCGATGATTGAGCGCTGGATGGTCTACTGCCACGATGATGGTATTGCAAGGCATATGCTAGATCCTCCCCGTTCAATGTGGCAGTAGGTGTTATACTACCAGCACTCTGTCTTCTTGTGTTCTTTGGTCTTGGGGATGGTAAGGTAGCAGCTGATGTAGTGAAATGATTGCTACTAGAAGAGCTTCTTCTACTCAATGAACCTCGATGATTTAAAGTCTGCCTTGGTGATCGCCTTGCTGAGCCTCCAAGTACCGGTGGAGCATGTGCATTGGCTCCCGACATGCGACGAATGCTACCATTTCTCGTCATTGTTTGACCTTGAGAGCCATAAGCTGCATATGCAGGTACTTTCGAAGCTGTTTTACCAACACGTGATTGATGTTGTACTAATTGCTTCAAGTGCTGTTGTTGCTGTTGTTGCCCTTGTTGTTTCTTCTTTCTCGTAGTGCTACCTCTATCTTTGTCCTCGAACCAAGTGCGAACGGCTGATAGGAAAGAAGTTCGATTCTTTCCCTTTGCTGGTGATCCTTCAGCAGAGTCATCATGAGCAGCCGTCGACGATACGGTACTGAACGTGTCCATAGACTTTGACTGTTGTAATCGACCTAATTGTTCATCAGGGGTCTTCATAGGTGATGATTGTGAAGATGAAGCAGCACTCTCCTTCAATCGTTCTTCAAAAGCATTCACCTTGGTGATTTCTTTTCGTAGCGGAGATTTGCTATTATCTTTCTTCTTATCCCTTTCTTTCTCTTTCTCCCTATCTTTTTCCACCTTTGATGTCGAATTGGGGCTACTACCACTCATCTTAGTCAGTAAAGCTCCTACAGGGCTCTTGGACCTTTCTGCAAATACTAATTGTTCATCACCAATTAGAATAGAGTCTACGCTGTCTTTTCTAGCTTCTTTGTCTTTGCCTGTAAGCACATTGGATAGTCGCATACTGAAGGAACTAGCACGATGCCTATCTGATGGTCGCGCTGGTCTGTTGGATGACTGAAAAGTACTCTGGGTTGGTGAAGTAGGCGGACTATTGACTCTAGAAGTAACCCCATCTTCATCTTTTGCTGAAGGCGATGAAGAGCGAGGTGAATTAGACAATCCAGTTGCAAATCCTGTACGATAGACAGGAGTTGGTTTAATTATACTTTTACTACTCGAAGCTGGAGTCGGACTTTGTAATAAGGGAATTGGTTTGGAGTCTTCACGACCTCTTGACGGATCTTTGGGTGGTAGTGGAGGAGGAGATGTCAAAGCCAGAGGATGAGGTAAAGGTGAAGGATAGTATGCTTCTGTTTCTTGTTCTCTTTCCTCGGCCTTCTTTTTTAAAATCCACCACATTGCTCCGCTTGCATCACAAGCTTCATTAACAACACTATGAACAATTTGCCCCACATCCATTCCAAGACTACTCAATTGATGGAGAATATTCTGCTCTGTAATGGTGGAGAACATGGCAGGACTTGATCTTTCCAATAAAGCGACATAATCTATTGGCTTATGATCAAGATTAGGCAATCCATGTTCAGATAAGCCTCCGGAGGATGTTCGCTTGGTTCTCGATGGAGTTCGATGATGACCTCCTCGGGAAGAACTTGACGAGTTTCTCTTCTCAAGACCAACATTGCTATGCGATTGACTATCAATTACCTGCGAAGTAGTCAATTCACCTTCTTCTGGTGGGAAACTTAGCTCATGATGAGTTGGTAATGATGAAGAAGCTACTTTTGATGAAGAATTGTTCACTGTTGATGCTTTCTTAGAGGCTTCACTCCCACTAGAGCCTTCCCGCCTAATAGTTGTTTGAGACTCATTTCGATGTAAGGCGATAGCACCTCGTCCGCCACTCATAGTCTGACCTGAAATTAAATTTGGTACTACATTTCGGGAAACAAGATCGAGCGCTTTCTCTTCTCCTTCTTCGGTCGTTGGATCAGTCATTTCAGTTTTATTCGATTGTTGATCGCTCAATTCACTATCACTTTTGCTTTTGGCCGAATGAAAGCTTGTCTCTGAGAAAGCTGAGCTTGTTCCACGGTGCTGAAGCTCATCTTGACCTTTTTGAGCTACACCAAGCTTGGCAGATGAATTGTTAATTTTAATCGGATCTTTATCGAGAGATTGAGACTGTAAATCTTCATTTGCAGACTCTACTCCCTCTTGTCCACCTTTCTCATCGGAAAAGTATCCTTCATCGTCAATGGCATCATTCTCCTCGACAGTGGTCATAGAGGATCCTATGTCGATGACTTTGTTGAACCATGCGTGATTTAAGATGGATTTGATCGATGGTCGAGCGGTAGGATCTTGCTGGAGAATTTGAGTGATGAGATTGCGAGAATCTACATTATATTGCAACAGAAGTACAAGTCAATTTTCAAGCTATAAGAAATTTTATTTTCTACTACTCACCCTCTGAAAGTTCATCCGGTAGCTCATACTCTCCCTTCATAATTTTTTGCTTCATGACATCATCATCATCGTCATCAAAGGGCAGGGCGCCGCACAAGAGAGCGTACAATATCACTCCAAGAGACCAGACGTCTACCTCTTCTCCTGTGTATTTGCGACCTGCTAGCATCTCTGGTGCAGCATATCCAGTAGTCCCACAGAATGTTTCCATTAGCTTCTTGGACTCGAATTCTCGTGTGAAGCCAAAATCTCCTAATTTCACGTTACATCTTTCGTCTAGTAGGACATTCTCAAGCTTCAAATCTCGATGAACAATGCCCCTATCGTGAACATAGGCGACGGCAAGGCAAAGTTGACCAAAAATCTGTCTTGCTTCCGGTTCAGGCATTACCCCCCTTTCCACAAGATAATCGTACAATTCACCTCCAGGACAAAGTTCTGTAACCATCCAGATGTATGATTCGGTGGCCATGACTTCGTACAGTTGCATTACATTTGGGTGATGTAATCTTCGATGATGGTGAATTTCTCTAGTTAAACTCGCACTATGAGCCTTTGGAACCTGCTTTATCGCAACTTTTGTACCAGTCAGTCGATGTGTTCCTAATCGTACTTTACCGTACGTCCCTTCACCTATCATCTTTCCAAGAGTATAAGAGCCTACTGATTTAAGCTTTCCAGAATTTAATTCTTTGCCTAGTTCAGCATAAGCTGCAGATAAAGCTGACTTTTGATTTATTGTAGAGCCCATTGTGTTAGTAACCCACTCTTTCTGCCGCTGGGAGCTGATCGATGCCATTTTTTGGTGAGATTTTGCAGGCTGCGATTATTGTAATTTCAATTAGTGATGTTGAAGACTATTTGTCAAGCTCCCTTGCACCGAGGCAGCAAGATCTGATCAAGCTCATCAAGTTGTAATTGAGAATTTGATATTTTGTCAAGTTAGGGGTCCAATAGGGATGAATTGCAAAGATTTTTCCGAATAACGTATTGACGACGAAGTAAAAAGTGAAAATTTCAAAGTTGCCACCCCAATTGGGCGTCGGAAGTAAGATCAGAATGGCAGTGTAATTGTGAGTAAAAGGTAGTATCTATACTATAGAAGATGATGACAGGTGATGATGCCTCCTCTAAAACGAAACGCGTGTCGATTAAAAAAAAAAAAAAGAGAATTAGCCACGCGATCAGTGCTAGCTAAATAAATGGTTAGAGATTACGGGCTTTTAAATTTGAGATAGAATTTCTTGAATACCGACCGGACCTTGCATCTGATAAAAGTAGAGCAAGGTGGTGGCAGATAGCAGAATATTATATTTTTGATAGTGTATGACTTTCTTCCCCATTGAGATTTGATACTCTTGAGCAAATCAGAGGCATGACAAACTTCTAAGCAGAAGACCATAGTCTGGATTAGAATTAATGTAGTTCATATGGCCTATAGTAAGATTGAAAGTACACTCGATTATTATTCTTCCCTCTTCACTACTGCTTGTTGCAAGGAAGAAGTAAGAATAAATTATGCTTCGTTATATGGAGTACTTCTTTACTTCTCCACTGTCTTTTGTTTCCTACGTGATAAAGTGCCTCTTGCTATGATGAGAAAATGAACCACGCTTGCAAATAGGGAGTGACGCATGTACATAGCCTAGCGTTACCTATTTTCCGACACCTATGCTCACAAAACATATTTGCCTTCAGCTCTATACTCTCTTATAAAAGGAGAAATTCATCAATTTGTGAACTCTCAATGGAGTTGAAAATAGTATATGGTACATAACAGACCCCATAACTTTGTTGAATGTGCAAGTTGTCAAGATGTACAATCCTTGGCAAAAAGGAATAATAACACACTTTCTTTTAATCGATTTGAATATTCACGGTGCTCGCTCGGTAGTCTCTTTGGTTTGAAATCACAACTAGCCGGCAATGGCGGAAAGGTGTGTGCATTTACAGGTCCACAGAAGTAGAAGAACGGAGCTCTCCGCTTTCTCCTTTACTACTTTTTACTACTTTATACTATTGTTGTTGTTTTTTTTTCTTTATTTTTCCGCCCTTTTAATTTTCACTTTTATCTCGGTGGTGTCTACAGGCTAAGTTGAATTTAAATACTTTTTACCCCACAAGACAAATAGTCATAAAAGAGGTCAAAAGCGCGCAAATTCTTAATCTCAAATACAACTCCACCCTTTTTTATCTTTTTTCAGCAGGCTTGCAGTAACTGTACTAAGGAAAAGGAAGCCATTCGCAAAATTATTTTTTTATGGCAAGACACATTTACACTCTTTTTAAAACAAGATGATCGAGGAAGCCTTTCCTCTACCTTCTATATATTAAGCAGCTCCCCATTCTCCCTCCCCCCCCCCTTTTTTTTCCTCTTCCCCACACACATCACTCACTCCTCCCCTTTAGCCATCTATTTGATTATTACTTGCTATGTCTATCTATCAAAGATTTCTAGATGAAAAGGTAAAGAAGGGATTTGCACCAGGATTGTCAGCTGTGGTATTTAATAAGAATGGTGAAATATATAGTGGTACTAGTGGTGTAGTGAGTAAGAAAATAGAGACAGCATGAGAGTAAGGATGAAAATTTTTAAACATCAGACTCAATTACTTTTAGCACACGGTTGCTGGTGATGTGACTGAAGCCAAGCCAATGAAATTAGAAACAGTTCACTGGGTCGCTTCATGTACAAAGGTGAGTTTTACTGTCTGTTTGTTGTTGACAAGTAACAGACAAATACTCATGATTTTTGATATTCGTAGATCAGTATTTCCTTGATTGTACTACAGATATTAGAAAAAGGATTGGCAAAAGGTTTATCTTTGGATTCACTAGATGATCATGATGCTTTAATTACCGTTCTGCCTGAATTTAAAAGTGGTAGCGGTCACAAGTAAGTTAAATAAAAAAAAATAAAAATAAAAAATAAAAAATAAAAAAATAACCGTATTTACACCGTGAAACTCTCACAACCTCTTTAAACCTTCCTTTAATACCATCACCATCACAGTGTCACTAAGATTTTAGAAGGATATGGACCGGTTGGTAATGATGGAAAAAAGGAATTAAAATTACGTGATTCGACAAGTAAAGTTACACTTCGTCAATTATTAACTCATTCTGCTGGTTTATGCTATTACTGGAATCATCCTCTAATGGTAGAATATTACAAACCAAGTCAAGGAGAATCTCATGCAATGTTACCCTTTGTTTCTGGTGAAATTAATGATTTTGCATCGCCTGCTATAAAGGAAGCAGGAGTAGAAATGGATTATAGTCCAGTAACAGATTGGCTCGGTCAGGTGAGTACAAGGTTTTTTCAAGAAGAAAAAAAATCTACTTGATATATTGTCTTTTGTTTACCTCTCTCTCTCTCTTTCTCTCTCTCTTACCAAGTTTGCTATTCGATCAACAAAGAAGAATCTAAGATCTTTATTTCAAGAATTGATAATTAAACCTCTTGAAATTTCCAATTCTGAATTTGATATAATTATAAAAAAGATGAATTCTGCAGATATTTCTGGTGTTCACGTTCGAGGACCAGGAGGTGATCAAGGTCCTAAATTTATAAAGATACCCTTTGGTATTTATCAACCTGATGATGATGAACCACCTCAAGGTAAAGCTCATTTTGCATCTGCATGTGTTTATGCTAGTCCTAGAGCATATTCAAAAGTATTACAGGCGGTGAGTTTTTCTTTTTTTTTTTCTTTTTTTTTTTTTTTTTTTTTTTTTTTTTTTTGGATTGTAAATCTTCTTTCAATAATTGTGACTTACAACAAACTTACTTATTTTTATTATTATTTTTTTTAAGTGTCTAATTCATGATCAACGACTATTAAAGGAAGAAACTTGGAAATTGGCAACACTAGATGCTTTAAGTAATTCAAAAACAAAGATGCCAAGTGAGTAAAGTAGAGTTAATTCTAAAATCTAAGAGTAATAAAACAAAATTTAGAAAGACCTGATAAATTACAATTTTCTCTACTCAGACCCACTTTGGCAGTCTGGTAGACCAGATTTAACTTATGACATTGAAGAATTTGCCCCTTCGACAAAAGAAGAAAATGGTTATAGTATGAATCTACTTCAAACTCATGTAGCTTTAACTCCTGTGAGTTGATGTTTGTCTGGATTTGAATTGGATGGGTAATATTTGTGTTTTATCTTGACTAATATTGTATACATGATAATAAGACTGTATCTGGTCGATCTACTGGATCCTACTCTTGGGCAGGGCTTTGCAATACTTATTACTTTATTGATCCATCAAAGGGAGTAGGATCAATTATTAGCACACAACTTCTTCCTTTTGCAGATCCTCAATTGATGGAGTTGAAAGATGAATGGGAATCTCTCATTTGTTCGCAGGAAAATTAAATCACACAAGTTGTGATCAAAATTTTGTAAATAGAAAAGAAAATTAATGCTAAAAACCACTTCTTTGCTTCAAACACGTCTTCCTACGTTTGTCGACATTTGAAGTATATGATATATTTGAAAAAAAAAAAAAAAAAGGGCAATAATAGTTCATTTGGGCAACATGAGATTCATTAATTTAAAAAGAAAAAAAAAAATTAGTTTTCTTCGCGTGTGATATCTTTCTACAAAGGAAACGCTCCCGTATAAGCGCTTTAATTTTGTAAACTACCGTAAGAGGTGGCTCATACTACTGTTGCCCCTCCACTTTTGACCAGATTTCTGTGTCCTCCTCTCGTCTATTCATAATAATCTTTTCTATTTTTACATCTTTTTTTTTTAATTTTTTTTTTAATTTCACTATTGAATGTCGTCTGCCATTACATCGTATCCACCACCACCTTCTCACCCAGAATCACCTTCATCTACTCTTTACGACTCTTCACCTCATTTAAAAAAAGATAAATTATTACGTAGTAGAAATCATTCAAATACTTATACAGATCCTCTACACGTCGTTGTAGTAATTTTACTCGTGGGTCTCTTTTTATCTTGGAAACCAAACTTTATACCATTTTCTTCTTCTTTGGGAATAACTTCATCATCTACTACTACTAGTCCCAACAAAATTTTTTCTTCTTCTCTTTCAAAACATCATTGCGATTGCTCACAATATCAACCACATCAATCAACTGCTAGTATGGTTTGGCAAAAGACGTTTACTTTAACGAGCGCTAATAAAGGTTGTCATCTAGTCACCAGCCTAGTTGAAACGGAAATCAGGGAAGGTCTACAAGGTTGCAAGGTGAGAAAGTACTAGTAGTCATGTACATTTCAGAAACACGTATATTGAACATAATGCCTGAACTTTGCTCTCTTTAGGCCGGCTTGTTGACCCTATTCATCAAACATACTTCTGCCGCTCTCACTGTCAATGAAAATTATGATCCGACAGTTCGAAAAGATATGGACATGGCCATGGATAAGATAGTACCAGAATCGCTTCCGTAAGTAATGCTATACAGGAAGTAAACACTTTGACAGAACAAAAGCACTGAAACAGATTACTGAATTCTCCACAGATGGCTCCATACTGATGAAGGTCCAGATGATTCAGCAAGTCACACAAAAGCTTCCTTATTTGGTTCTACGATTACAATACCCATCACAGATGGTCGCTTGAACTTAGGTAGTGAGTGGTAGTATGAAAACATCAGATGTAGGAAATATGAGCTAATACTTCTGATCACACCTGCAGCTTGGCAAGGAATCTATCTTTGTGAATGGAGAGCGTGAGTGTCTCGAGAGAAGAAAATGATAAGAAAAATAACCACTGACACTTGCTACCTGTATATGCCAATAGTGCAAAAAATAGTCGAAAAATTGTCGCAACCATCTTATCTTGAATGATTGATATTTTAAAACATGATGTAAAAGATTGTAGTTCATAAATTGTACATATGAAATCATCAAATTTCTTGACTATAATACAGAATATCAGGGACCACCACTCCCAGCTGCTGCCGCTCTTCTCCACCATCCAGCTACAGCAACACCTCCTGCCACCACGACACTGAGTAAAGCAGCACGACTGACGAGAATAAAGACGAGACCTTGATCTGATGAAAATTTGTCGGTTCCTCTATTCAAGTCTGAATCTTGGTGTAATTTACTTCCCATCGATTTTCTTTTCTTTTTTCCTCGTTTGTGTCGCTTACTGGGTGATCTTCTTCCTTGATTAGCTCTATCACTCTCACTGCCTCTTCCACCACCTTCACTATATTGCCATTTTCCATTTTCTTCACTGTCTACTCCAATGGATCTTTCAAGAGATTGCGCTTCATGCCATTCTTCCAAGGTTATAACAACATTTTTGTCAAGGTTCCGAGCTTCCCTCAAGTACATGATAGCATCGCACTCATCTACTATTGCACCTTGAGATTTAGGTGATGACAAATGATCTTGATGAAGTCCTCTTGCATCACTACCGAATGGATTAGTCAGTCCTCCCAAAGGAAAGGCAAGTGGTGACTTATTTACTTGAGAAGAAGGTAAATGCAATCGTGCATATGAAACGTATAGTCTTGCTAATGCAGTCGGTCCTCCTAAAGCTGCCATCAATCGACTACGAAATGGTGTCATGATACTATTGCTTTGATGGAGAGGGAGTGGTAAATAATCCTCAACAAGTCGCCTTGTAGCCAAAGGTATCTCTGCCCTCCTCCATGCTCTCTTGAAATATTCGAATGCTTGTGATTCTTCCAAAGTACTCGCACTACCAAACGGTGATCGATGACCTTGTCTAGTATGTCGCATACCCATCAATGCTAGACTAGTAGGATCCATCTCATATAGCTGCTCGTCTTCAACTCCCAATCGTTGAACACCCAAGACGGTGGTACTATCATCACTTGCAATGGTATTGACTGTAGTGGTAGAATGTGTAAATGAATCATCAAGATTCTCTTCTTCTTCTTCTTCTTCCTCAAAAGACTTCCTCTGTTGCTCATCAACTTGTGCGTCAACTTGATTCGCAAGTGCCTCCATCAAAGCCGTTTTAAGTGCTTGATTCTTTGGGGAAATGATGAATGAAGGAGAAGAAGCTGTTGCTCTTCCTGATACACGAGTAGAAAGAGAAGCAGGACCAGAAACCATAAAGGGCCAGATTCCAGTATCAATCTTATCGAGATGTAAAGTAACTAATTTTGCGTCGGTAATGATATCTTCGTCTGATCTTGCCTGACTAGGACTAGAGCTATGACTGGGATCGATGCTGATGCTTGATTCCAAACTTCTCACGCCTTCTCCGCCTGAATTGAAACCAGAGGGAATGTATCCACTTTCTTCCGACAAGGTGATACTTTGGTCAAGTGGGCGAGATGGCGAAGCAAATGGGCTACTACTCCTATCAATTATAGGAGGAGAATGGTGAATCGGACGAGGAGGTGACGTTCCTTCACCCAGGTGATTCCATCGTGGATCCCATCCACCTCCTGATTCAAAAGTGTCGGTACTACGGCTCAGTAAATCGAAGCTGGATGTCTCGCTACTTCCACTAGCTGGCGAAGCAGTCCTTCCCTCTCGTTCTGCAGTACTCAATTCCCTTCCTTTACTCTTTGTTGAGGCTGATGGCGCCCTAAACTTGCTTCTTTCATATACACTACTATCTCCACTACTATGATTACTACTTGAATTTGTCATTTTGACTCTCATTCTACTCCTACTTCTACTACGATTTCGCTTATTTGATTGCTTTTCCAATTGCCAGGTGGAAGTGGATCTATTGATACGACCTGCTAACCTAGCCTGAATTACCATTTCTTTTCCATCTTTTAGACCTGCGATCACATTGTCATTACCAAATATTATTTGTAAATCTCCTTTTTTTGTCCATCTGGGAACATAGAACAAGATAGTGACCTGGCCATGACTTTGATGTGCAGTCCAACAATTAAATGCATGATGGGACACGCTATTACTATTTGTGCTTACATGGGGTGGTACAGCATCCAAATCTCTAGTTACCTCCTGTTTCATTGACTTGGACTTTGGCACATTTTCAGCTTCTCCTTCACTAATTGGTGGAGATTGTGAAATATGTGATGATGGCATTGAAGGAGAACGCTGAGGTGTGAAAGGATGTTGAGGATAGAGGGATGACATGATGAACTCAGCGCTCCTTTACAGGCCATTTAAACTTTTGTTGCAACAAGACTCTTTATACACAAGATAATCTTGTGCTATTTACAGTGCTTTGATGGATGAAGAGCAGCAAGGCCCCGACACCTTGATCCAAAAAGCAGGTGAGATAGATGTTAGGCAACTTTGACTTACGTTGTTTACTATAATAATAAACACCCAGGGGCAGCGCGGCATAAGATTTTTTTAAAAAATCCATTTAAAAAAAAAAATCTAATCAATGGTCCGTGCTCATCGTTGCCTGCAAATACTCATACCGGTACATTATATCAGACTGATTATGACTATATGATATCCATTCTGGTGGAAGCTATGAAAACAAAATGTGCAATTCAAGAAAGACACTAAGGGGGATATAAGAAGTAATGAGTATTATAGGATCGTAATGATATGTAAAGAGTAGCTACTACCACTGTCGGTCCTTTCTAAAGCAGCGACCACCCTGTCTGGAGACCCAATACCAGAGGCATCCTAAGAATCGGAAAAAGGTCAAGCCAAATGTAGACCAAAGAATTACAGTAAAGTCTAAAAGGAAAGAGACGAATAAAGAAGCGATCAGACAAAATACAAGACAAATATAAAGGTCAATTGAAATTTTGAATTTACTACTACTCACAAATGTTTTGCTTATTCGACTGAGCAGTATCAATTTCAAGTTGACTTTGGTGAGCGCTATAACCATTTACATTATCAATGGCAACAGTCAAAGCACCATTGGTCAATAACCAGAATGCAACCAATCTAGTCCTAAATGTTTTGTTGCTATCATCCATTGTGGGAATTTCCTTTACCTCGACGTGAACGATTGGTGAAACTGCACGATTGACTACCTCTTTGAAATTGGCATCAATATCGGCTTGTTCTCTTTCAATTTCTTCAACTGTTCCAGCATCTTGGCCTGCCTTATCTTTCTTTGTTTCAACAGAAGGTAGAGCATCTGCCTTGTCAGAACCTTTTGTTCCCCAACTGACATCGTGAAGATTACAGAATGCATAGACGTTGAGAATGTTGATAAAAGATGGAGCAATTAGTATGTATTGTGGAAAACTTGTAAACACTGTAAACAACAAATTAGAAAAGAAAGCAAAAAAAGGGTACAAGTTAATTCTCCTGAATCTTATCGTATCATATCGCCATCTACTCACTGTGCCAAGGGTCAGCATACAAAAGTGATGCAATCATATAAATACCAAAACTGGCTCCCAAGGCTGCAATCATCACACTAGTCTCTTCTGTTGCAAAGAATTTTTTGAAAAAGCCAACACTGCCCTTATTATCAGCTTCGAGGAATGCTCTAATAGTTAACCAAATTGCTGTAAAGACGAGGTAAACTCCCAAGATGGCAAAGACGACAAAACTAGCCACATAAGTCGCCTTTTCTCCCTTTGGTCTATTTCCTAACGCAAGAACAAATTGAAGGACAACAAAAAAGACATAAATCCATTTAAGAGCCAAGTTGATCCAGTGAAAAGCAAGTAGAACAGTATCACCATCATTTTTAAGTAATTGCGAAGGTAAAAAGTCAATAATGATGGAAAAGGTAAGCCAAAGGTTGGCCAATGCAAACCAAGAAAAGAAGAGATTGAAAATATTGTATAATGCTTGAATGTGAAGAAAGAATAGTCGAATGATACCATGATTTGACTTGTAAATACGGAAAAAGTGAACAAGAGAGTAAATGGAAGCAGCAAAACTACCATTTAACCATCTTCTACGTTGAGAAATAAGTTCTGCTGCACCTTCTGGTACATCTGTTTCACCTTTGGAAGGCTTAACATACGTCAGCGTCCACTTGTCTCCAGCTTTTGCAACCAATTCAAAGCACAAGATTCGATCTTCGGCGAGAAACATATTTTTGGTAAAAATTCCCATTCCATGAAGACCTTTTTTACCCAATCGATCAGCAAGAGTATGATCACCATGAAAGTATTGAGCAAGTGGTCGACCTTGAATGGCTCGAAATCTGTAGGCACTAAATGCACCTGGCAAAACACTGACATAACCAAATGAAGATTCTAAAGGTTTGTCAAGAATATTTGACATTTTGTATTCAAAATTTTGAGCCGCAACGAGTGGATTAATCAATTTAGTACCACCTTTAATCATAGCATGGATTTCTCCACAGGCACCTCCCAAATTTGCATTGTTGTAAAAGGCTTCCCAAAGATAATAGAGACTCTTGTGACCTGGCTTTGTACCTGCATCGATCAAAACACAGACTTCAGGTTGAAGTTGTCGACCAATCGCGTTGAATAGCCACCGATGACTGTTAATCTTTTTACTATTCTTTTGTTTTAAACAAAAAATCATTTGTACCGGTACCAAATTATTAGGATCATCGCCATGAGGTTGAATCAATTCTGGTGTAGCATTGACTGATAATTGTGTAGTATATTCAAATAAGTGAGCTACTGTTTCCTTTCCATCGACTTTACGTTTCATGACACCATCTTGATATACTCCCACTGTAGCCAACAAATCCAATACTTCCTTGTCACAAGGATCAATTCCATCAAAGACGAGAACGACAACAATCCTTTGCCAACCAGGTCTACCTTCTTCAGCACTTCTCTTCCAAAATTTGGAAGCCTTACTCTTACAAATATCTCGAATGTTGAGCATGACACCATGCAAAGTTCGAGCAAGCAATGTCCTATCTTCGTTGTAATATGTAATGGCGATTAGCAATTCAGTGTCTCGGTGATACTGTGACGTTGTTCGTAGTGAGAATCCATTTTCTACAGTAAATTCATCTGGATCACAGGTAGCTGCTGTATATCTCATATGAGAGAATTCATTGGTTCTTGAGCCTGTGTAAATTAGGGTAAAAGTCAGTTGCTCTATATCCCTCTTTCTAATCGGAATTTTCAATCTTTCCTTACCTTGAGACCATTTTGGTTCAATTGAATTCTTCACTGCCGTTGGTACTCGGTGATCCACTACCCAATTACCTCTTGTTAGCTTTACCTTTCTCGTCAGACCACGTTTAGGACCTTGTTGTCTCTTTGCCCAAGCAACCTGACTAGCACTATCATCTGGTCCAATTTCACTGGAGCGTAAATTATTATAAGGTTGTACTGGCATTGGGAATCCTTGACGGTCGCTTAGCTGATATGAGCTAGGTTTCATGGCATTATGATGAAGAGGTTGTTTCATATCCTCATCTTCATAGCTTTGAATATATCCCGTATCACCTGATGATTGATGCCCATAACCACTGGTATAGCTGGGATTTGTATCTTGGCTATAGAATGGGTCGTTTAATGTTGCTGTAGAAGCTTGCATTGTGTGTTGATAACCAGACTCGTAAACGTCTCCTTGACTATATTGTCTTGTACGAAGAGGATCGCTAGTAGGCTGAGGTTATGGCAAAAGAAGGGAATGATTTCAGTGTCAGTGAGCTTTTTTCCTTCCAGTGTCTGTACCTGTATGGCATGCATTGCCAGCAATTCCTAACTTTATACTCTGACTCCAGACTCAATCCAAACTAGTATCGAAACTCACTGGATAGTCTGGAGCACCGCCAATTGGAGGGTAAGCTGGATTACTGGCTTGCTGAGGTCTACTCCTTCCATTATTCCTGCCATTCCCAGACGGATAGCCGTTGTATGCCATGGCGTGAGTATGTGCAAGAATTTGCAGATAGATGGAGAAATGAAGTAGGAGAATAAAGGGGAAACGAAAAAGAGGCCGAAGCTAGATCAAACTTTTTTTTTTTTTTTCCTTTTCTTTTTCCACTGTGATGGAATAAACAGTAGATGATGTCAAAACTCTTAGATACAGGAGGAAAGGGAAAGGTGATCAACACAATTGTCAGTGAAAAGAGAGTAGATAATCTTCAAGTAGTTGTTTTACACTTTTAAGAAATTGTTGCTTTTTCATGCATCCCTGTTGGTCGTCGGATATCCTTTGTTAACTTCACCCTATCCAATGAGTCGTTTCCTCTACTCCCCTTTGTCTTTCTAAAAATAGTGACGCGAAGAAAGGGCCATGTCAATTCCTTTTTTTTTAACCTTTTGTTTTCCCCCAAGCACCAAGTTCCCTTTTATTTTTATTTTCTAGTCGCCTTCAGTACCCGCGCCCAAATTGAAATTGAAAAACCAGCGGTGGTCTTTAGCGGCGGCAATGAAATATACCCACGCGAGCTGCAACTCCCGGCATCACAAAAGGGGGGGGGGGATAAGGTGACTGTTCTTAAATTAAATTTTCCAATGAGGGGTATCAGTGTACAAATGAGATCGTCATGAAAATATTTATAAATTTGTGCTCGACAATCTGTAAAGAAGTGTAATGAGCTGGTATGATGAGAGATTAGTGCTTGTATATTTAGGGAGGAAAAGGGGAAGATGGCATTGAAATTGAGATAGTAATTGAAAAATAGTTGCCATCATCGTCCCTTTGATGCTGTTGATGGTCCGCCTTTGCTTGCTCTATCGCAACTATTGGCTACAGATCTAACAAAGTCGAGACTGCGTTGTAATCGAACATGGCTTAAACTTTGAGGTGGTGTATTAGCGTTCAAGTCTCGAAGTAGGAGTAGATATCTAGGTAATCTTTGGGTGGGCATGATAGCTACATCCATAGCTCCTAATTTCTTGCCAAGGAATGAACTCATCACCTTTGGTGGAGTATTTGAGCTCATAGGTGAATTCAAGCGATTTGCTTCATCAGAATGCAATGATTCAGAGTCCAGATGAGACAAAATATGATTATTTTGAGCTTTTGCTTTTGGTATTGGTAGTGGCAAAGATGGTCTTGATGAAGATGTCATAGCTGCCATTGGTCGTCTTCCCGTGTTGTCAGACGTTAAAGTACCATCTTCTGTTCTTTTTCTACTTGCTTCTATTGTTATTGAAGCTGTTGCTCTTGCACGTAGATTGGCAGCAAAGGAAGGTGGTAATCCAGATAGTGTACTACTTCTTCTCTTTGTTGTGATGCTTGTAAGAATTCCACTTCCGCTTTCCTTGAATGTGAGTGAAGTAGGTGATTCTACTAGCACACGATCAGAATGCGGTGATTCTACATTAGAATTCATCATTAGCCTTTTAGGAGCTAAAGTAGAAGTAGGTGAGCTAGGAACAGATACAAATCCATTCATTTGCCCATGTTCCTGCTTGTCTGTGTAGGTATGTTCCAAAGAGCTAAGAGTGATTAAACCAATTCGATCTTTGCTTTTACTCTTTGTCCTTTCACTTATACGTAGAGCATCCATTATTTCTTGTGCAACTGAACTCCAAGCGACAAATGATGCTTCCATTTGACTACTTACAAGTCGAAAGGCAGCTCCAACTCCTGCTGCCGTTGGATTTTCATCAATTCGGTTGGCCAATGTTCGACTTAGAGTGATAAGTTGGGGTAATAAATTTCGCATCAATGTAATATGTGATGGTATTGATGTTAAAATTCCATAATTAGACCTTGATAAAGAAGACCCATTTGACAAGCTTCTTTTTGAACCACAAGGTGGATAAAGTACTTGAACAGCTTGTAAAAGTGCTTCTAGATGACGAGCATAACTTCTTTCCGTCAAAACCAGTTCACGAATTACAAATAGTGCTTTTACTTCTCGCTTCCAATCATCATCATTAATAAAGGCACCATCACGAAGTTTTCCACTTGCTTTACCTACTCCCCATTCCAATGCAGAAGGTTTATCTGATTTATTTTTTGTAGACAGTGAAGAAGAGGAAAAATTCTCCGTTGCTCTGCTGTTATTATGATTATCAAATGGTGAATGCGGTTGATCAAAATTGCAAAGACGACCATCAGCACTAGAAGATCTCCTTATCATTGGAGAGCGACTATGAGTTGGTCGATTGGGTTTTGTAGTTGATGATGATAAAAGTCGAGAAGAGTTTCCGGTATAATCATTAGCTTTGGCACGACGATTACCAGATGCCATTCCCATTCGAGCCATCTGTTGAACTCTAAAATTATCCTCTTCTTGTTTTTTGATTCGATCTTGATGAAGTTTTCTAACGTCTTCCAAAGCTGCCAAGAATTCAGAATCATCTGCTATACTCAATGTTGGTTGACTAGGCCGATGTTGTGCTCGAATAGTAGTATGATTGCCTACCTTTCTTTGAGCGCCTCTTTCCAATTCTGCAGTCATACCAAGCGCAGAAGATGGTCGAGCAGGTGGATTAAGCAAAGGCGTTATTTCTGACTTGGCATCTACTCCCGCCCTTTTTGTATTGATTGTCAATAAAGGTTTGCTCATCGTTCTCTTTCGAGGCATTGTATTATAGCTACTTTGGCCACCGCCAAGAGAACTTCTACAAGGTTTTATTTGTACTGACGATAATGACTCATCTTCTGTATCTGACACGGCTGAAGATCCGAAACCTGTCTTTGACTTGGCAGAAAAGGGAATTTGACGAGCAACATTTTGAATCGAAGAATGCGATTGTCTTCGAGAAATTGAAAATGCACCTTTAGTATCATTATCACCATTTTCGCTACTGGTAAATCCAGTCACTGAATATGATCTTTGCTTCTTTTGATATAAGAGGGCTGAGTCACTTTCTGATTTTGTCATTCTGGACTTTTCGTCACTACTAGGTTGTCGATAGGAAGAGGGAGGTCCTGTTCGAGCATTACTTGTACTTGCTCTTGCATGCTTTATAGATGTAGTTTTTGGTAATGTTTCCGGCAAAAATAGCGCTTGATCACTCGAAGACGTTGTGCGACTAATTGCACTTGCATAATCTGCAGTTGTCTCGCTTGCCGCCAAGGATGCAATGCGATCATGATGATCGATTCCCTCAATATTCGCACGTTGCTTTTCATTCTCTCCGCTCCTAGAAGGTGGTCTAGAATTTCCGCGAAAGGGATCAATAAATCGATTGATGCTCATTGTTCTCCGTCGATTGTGTCTAGTAACCTTGAAGAGTGGAGTCGATTGCACTTCCATTTGTTTGTCACAATTGGTTTTTAATCCCAAAGGAGGAAGAGCTGGAGTGTGATTACATTGGCTCTTCGATGCATCTTCTGTCCATCCTCGGTTAGAACCAATTTCACTCAATCTACTGAGCTCAGCCGCCATTTGTCTAGCTCTCAATTCGGCGTCTTTTGACTGACTTTGCTCCTTTAGACCCAACTCATTTGCTCCTCCTGATACAGGTGAGATATTGTTGGAAGCAGTCATCCCTTTTTTTGTCTTCGTCATTGTTGATTGAGCGCTCACAAAGGCAGATGTTGAACCAGAAGAACGACGTCTATGTTTGTTGACTGAAGCAGGCCTTGAAAATGGCTCATCAGGTGTAGTCATGCTTTCTTGTCCCTTTAACTTGAGCAGTGTAGAAGATGAATTTTTTTTCCGAAGTGACTCTGTCAGTCGCGAAAATGCACCCTCTCTAGGTCCAATGTGACGCAGGGAAGCACTTTCATCCTTTTCCTGGATGGAAGTAGAAGTCAAAGCCAAATCCTTCATCGCAGCATTACTTGACTTTCTATTTAGTAGCTTAGAAATGCGAGACATATCTGATTGTTTCCGTTCTACTTTTGCTGATTCGATTGGAGCTACTGGTGCCAGAGGCAAATCCATTTCGATTACAGTGGTCGTACCTACTGCGATACTATCACCTCCTTTTATGCCGGCTAAATCTAGTAAATTGAATTTGCCAGCATTATTTTTAAGCTGGTGTAAAACGTCCATACTTTTGCTTCGTTGTCGATTTAGTGGAGGTCTGGTAGGGACAGGAGCTTTCAAGGTATTGTTTTTGTTGGATAATGTGACAGCTGATGTTGAAGGAAGACCCTCTGTAATCTTCACGCCAGCAGCATTGCTCTGACTTTCTACTTTAAGGTGACCAACGAAACGCGAATGTCGAAACGAGGGAAGTATCGAGGTAGTCGATTGCTGCCTTCGTAGTGAACCAGGCTTGAAAGAGTCATGCGAAGCACAAGACGATGCAGAAGACGAAATTTGTGAAGTATGATAGTCTTGCGAGGAATTTGGAGCTTTGAAATGTCGTTCTTGTAAGTAGTCAAGCTTGGAACCACCCAACCAGCTTGTACCACGGCGAAAGGTAAATGGAGAGTGAGACCTCGGAGCTGGTACTGGTGGAGAAAACTTCGACGAGCCCACTGATTCGCACGGAGAGAGATCAGAATGACTCTTGGGGTGATCGCTAGAGTAGTTGGAGTAAGAGAGCTGGATTTGCGATGCGCTTGGAGATGCTGAGCTAGAACGCTGATGCCAAGGAAGTGAAGAATCAGAAGCAAGACCGGGTGATAGTTGCTTTGATTGAAGACCTCCTTGGTAATTTGACACCAATGTACTACCAGCTGAAGTACCTGTAATCACCTTTGATTCCTTGGAGCCGGTAGTTGTGCGAAAGAGCTTACTAGAGCGAGTAAAGATCGATCTTAGACCACCCTTTTGGCTTCCTTCTGCACTGGCACCATCGTTGGAGCTTATGGATGAAGATGAGCTTATTGGTATTGCATTAGGCTCTAATAGTTGGTATGCTGCTGGACTGACGCTCAACGTAGGAACAGACGAGATTGATCCTTGACGCACAGTAGCCTCATCCAATTCTTCTTGACTTACTCCGGATGACAACTCTGCTGGAATCGGCAAAGGTTTATTACGATTGCCAACATAATTGCAAGGGTTACTGGAAGCAATATTTCCGAGAGATGCTTTTGCTATGGCTTTGGCCCCTTGTGGTGGCAATTCTATATTTTGTTGCTCTGCAGCGCTAGATGGATTGCCAAGAAGAGACACATTGCTCAATCGTGCCGGTACTTTGGTCTGAGATTTCAGAGCCATCTCCTTTAAGAAAGCAACATCTTCTTTACCTTCTCTTCCAGTACTATGACAAAAATCCGGAAAATCAGCCTGTATCAACATGAAAAATCGATCCCGGCTTCATACACTCACAATGATTGAAGGGAACTGTGCACTGACGGCGCCGCCATCGGAGTAATCAACACAGCTTCGTAAAAGAGTGGTTGTTGCTCATTTGCCTTTAAGTGACCTTGGCTCAATTCCGTCTCAGGACTGGTGGGTGTTGTAGATGCCCAGCTGCCACTTCTCTCTAGAGCAGTCTCAAAGGGAGAATAATCCTCGTGCATTTCATTTGATGATTCGTTTTGGGAGCTGTGAGACCTTAATGATTGGCTGCGTTTATGAGCATCATCCCGGACAGTGTTTTTCGATTGCGTTTCTGTACAGTATGTGTTTATATGCTGTTGCTGGTGATGTTGATCGTGCTGCTCAAGTATAGGTGAGACGGATTCTATTGCCAAGTTGGGTTTGATTGTTGTAATTGACAGGCGTGATGTGTCACTAGCAGCGTCTGAATGCACTGAAGGGCGCTGCAGTTCCAAAGCTGACATGTCCCTCTGCATCACAGACAGGCAGGAAATCTATGTCGAATTGACAACAGACTAGGCTGCCTTCGACATGTGAACAAAGAAACCACCGAGAGGAAAAAGGAAGACAACTCAAAATACAACCACTTTCAAATCGATTGACTGACTCCCTGAAATTGTAGGATACCGTTGGTATTGTCTAGAGGATTATTAAAGAGAAAGAAGCAAACAAAAAACTAAGGAATGAGTAGAAGGAAGTCGAGAAGATAAAAGGGAAAGAAGACAATGTTGTGAAAGTGTGTCACTCCTATATTTTGACTATTGTGATGAAGGAATAGCTTCTCCACCCTTTGATTTAAAGAAGACACTGAAAAGGATTCTCGGAAGAAGGCTGACCTCGAAAAAAGCAAGTTTTGAAGAATGTCATTATTGAGACATATTCAACCGTGTTATTTGACTTTTTCCAACTAAAGTTGAATTTCCAATTTGTCCATTCATCAGAAGAGGGGGGGGGGACCCTCCTTCAATTTTAGTGCCAAGAAAAACGCGCTAATAGACCGAATAAGGGGGTCAAAATCAAACTTATTATTACTTAGTCTAAAAACCGATCCAAAATGAATAAAATGAAAGCGAAAGAGAGTGATAATAATAATGATAGCCATACCCAATTGGACGCTTTCATCATTTTTTGATGCTAGCTGCAATCTATTTTAATCGAACCTGCCAAAAGCAGAAGAACAATCAATCGGTACAGGGCAATCTATTGAACCTCAATCTTTGGAGTAAGTCTCAGAATTGACTTCAGATTTGTCTCCCTTGAAAGAAAAGCAACATATAAATTCATAAATAAAAGATACCAAGAGTATGCATATAGATATGATATCATAAAGCCACCTGATAAAAATTCTTCTTTGTTATCACTAGAGGATTGAGAGATAATTCAATGATATTTTGAGATGATGCAGTCTCTTATAAGACTGATTGAAATCTTTTTTCAAAGCAAAACTTTCTCAAAATGGTGCACCCATCAGATCTCCAAAGCTTAACATTTCCAAATTCAATCTGAGAATTTAATCTGACATTCTCAATTACAACCCTTGCAGGCTGAATAATGCGCACCTGCATTGTCATCATTGTAAACTATTGCAACCCAATTGAGAGTAATCATCACATCTAGAGCATACTTTGAGAGTTGAAAGGTAATAATAAAATAATAATAAATAAATAAACAAAATGAATTCAAAAAAAAAGTAAGTCTATCAACATTGTGAAGAGCATGCTCGCAGCATGAGACACGAGACAATGGATATAGCTTCCTTGAAAGTATCTATCCTTTATTTACTTGGAAGAAAAGAAACTGTGCAATTCTTGAGCATCTGTAGCAAAAGCATATCAAAGTATGTTTCACAGGCAGCTTTAATAATAATAATAAAAAAAAAAAAGGAAGAAGTTTATAGTCTGCTGAATGTATTTTTCCCTTCTTAGTTGAGGGATCTATATTCGGTCTTACAGATAAATAATGAAACATGAATGATGTCAATTGGAGTCAAGAAAGGCGAGCAATGCTGTCGATTTAATGAGCTGACAAGAAGGCGCTAAGTTGTACGGTAGAATTAAATGTAATAAACAAACAAATATTTGTATGTTTATATGCAAAGTGACACATTTTACGTATCGAAATAGATTAAAGGAGTAAAACGGAGATCTAATACAATCCAGGTGAGATGATTTGATCCGATCCAGTTCTCTCCTTGAGCTCATTTGCGAGTGCGAGGGCGAGGAAGGGTGACAGCACAAGATGAACCAAAATTACATTTAAAAAGTGTAATCTACTACCTCTCCTACTCAGAAGCCAATCACACAAACAATTAATCTTTATTATAGATGACACAACATGCAAGGCAGTCTTTCAAAATTCTTCTACAATAAAACAAAATGTACATCTGTACCGATCTCTATACTTCGCTGTTGGAGATTGGAACGATGAGACAATGCTATTGACACGTCACGTGGACGTGAAAGACTTAAAATTTTTTTAGTTCTCTCGGTTCCGGTATTATCGTGTGTCTTTTCATTTTGGTTGGCGTGGAGGGCGTCTAAGTAGGCTTTCAATAAAGCATGCATCTCGTAGAGCTTCAAGAATGATCTGGTCAGTGTAGCTGTCCTTTCTCCCTTCATGTCGAATCCAAGGCATTTGTCGAGAAAGACGACTACATCTCAGAAACCTCTGAGTGGTACTTCTACAGCCTCGATTTCGTCATGCTGTCCTCAATGTGATATTGCTCAGACAACATTCTATTGCATTGCATGCTTATCGGAGCGATTATTATGGCAGCATGCCAATCATAGACGCTTACGAGATGAAAGGCAAAGAGCAAGAAAGAAGGTTGATTCTTTGCTTGAATTCAAACAATTCACAGATCATTCTGCGCAGAGAGAGTTCCCGGATCCTTTTGAAGAGGCGCACAGTAACAAAGGACACTCACGAAAGTCATCAAGCCCCATTACCACAGCAAACTATGGAGTATCCAATTCAGATAGGATAGCAAGAGCAACCAAGGCAAAGCTACAAAGTGATATTGAGCAGTTCAGCGCTAAAAGCCAAATCAGTAGAAAAGCTATATTGGATAAGAAGCGAAAATTGTCAGAGAGGCGACAAGATATTGCACGACGAAGGAACCTTTTAGAGGTTGCGCAAATGAGCTTATTTGGCTTTGTGGAAACAGAGGTACAAGAGAAGACTGTGCTCTCAAGCGAGAATACTGAAAAGCTACGAAATCTCATTACAGATCTGCGAGCAGAAGGAAAAGATGTGTCTGAAGATGTAGCAAAAGCAAGGGCCAGACTGGCGAGAGAGGCTTTTGCCCTCTTTGACGTTCAGGCACCATCTTCATCATTGAGTTCAAATGGTGTGGATCGAGTGAAGGGATCGACAGCCACCAATAATCGAACACAGAGAAGCAAAGAGCGGTATACAGCAGGTGCTTTTGCTATTGATTTCACCAATGCGTTCGATCTTGGCAGGAGTTTTCGAGACAACAAACCAAAAGAAGGGCTTGGAAATGTAAACGATTGGACCATTATGGGCTTGGTACTTCCAGTGCCTTCGGACGTCAAGCGATTTGAGCGTAATGCAATTAATGGAGCCATCAGTCACTTTATTCAACTTTTACAGCTTGTTACCGCTTACCTCGGTATTACTTTACCTTTTGTCATTAGCATACAAGGAGAACATCCTCAAATTCGTGCTAACCTGCTTTGGGGAGCAGGTGGTAAGGAGACACTTCATCTGTCACCATCGACTTACAATGCTCTACTCGCAACGTCAGGAGCTGCTACGATGGGAGGTATGGGTGCTTCGATGATGAGCAATTTAGGCGCATCCACTCTCTCCACAATAGAGAGCTTTGTACAGCTTCCGAGTGGAAAAGCCCTTTCTTGGGCCAAGACTATACCAGACCATTCTTCCAAGAGTGTAGAAGAAGGCAAATCAGGTCAGGTTAGCGGCGAAGCAAATTCATCCGAGGACTCAGCTACACTTGCTGGTAAACACTTCTGCTCGGCTTTGACAATGCTATCGTATGATGTAGCATACCTTGCCCATTCACAAGGAGTCAAAGTAGATCTCGTCATGACTGCAGGCAGTAGCCTACGATTGCTTTCAAAGGCAATACAAAGCGGAGACTTGGGCAAGCGATCTCACACTTCTCAGCACCCTTCTGCCAACATTCCCAATTTGCAATTTACTTCACTCGACTTTGCTCAATTACTGCAAGTCCATGAGCCAAATTCCAATACTGATCGTCATTCATCTGAAAAGCAGTCACTCAACAAATCAATACTGGAAGGCAGTTATGTTGATGCTAAAAAAGCAGCACAATCGATTCTAGATATCCAGCAACAAGGCATTCCAACGTCTTTATCACAAAATGCTACCACCTCCACTCGGTCACCAAAGTTTACGATTTCGCCTGGGATGAGCAATATATCTAAGCCAGAGAAGATGAGTTCATTAGCAGCAAAGAGAATTCCTTCTACTTTACCCATACAGCATACTCCTAAGGAGAGGAATTCGAGTCAATCATCGAAGCCTCCCTCAAGTTTAGAAAAGGGCGTCAATACTCCTCAAACACTCGACTTTCTTCGGGGAGTGTCAACAAAGGAACAGAGGATAGCCTCAACTTCAGCAAAGAAAGACAACGAAAGAAGACAATCTCGATCTAAACAAATCCCCGTCGATGTCAGCACTCCAGCTGCGGGTGGAACCATAATCTTCAATGGTAGAGAGATCAAAGGAAAAGCCAGGACTGTTTCTAAATCTGACAAAGCCAAAGGAGACGAAGAAGGTTGGCATATACTCTGAAATGTTTGAATTGTGCTGTACATATTTGTAAAACTTACCCATTTCCAGCTCTTATTTTCTGTACTATATTTTGTATAATGAGCTGTTCATCACCATCAATTCGGTACCTCTTCCAGCATGAGAAATTGTATAAGAGAGATAATGTATTGCTAAAGATTTTGTTTACATTGTGGGTAATTGATGCGAAATGAGCATAGTTAAGTTTTGATAAGTCGAGTCACAAGACTTATAGAAGAGCTGCAATGAATGCAAAAGAGCAGACTAAAAGAGTCGAAGATGTCCGGATTTCACCAGCTCCATTGGTATTGGTAGAGCTGCTACCACTCGGGGAGGAATTGGACGAAGTAGGAGAGGTTGCCGACTTTGCGCTAGAAGATACGGGTGCCGAAGTAGCAGTATTCCCGGTTGTAGCTGTGTTTGATGAACCTGTGGCTGTGGCTGTCCCTGTTCCTGTTGCAGTAGAATCAAGAGCAGAAAAAGCAACTGAGGCCGTACTACCAGGGCTGGCTTCAACCAAAATAACATCGGTGTCTAAAATATTTGCCAAAATTTAGAGATTAGAATAGTCTGATATGGTCTACTTCCTTATTACTCACAGCTTTCAATGCTTGGGTCGCTCTGGGAGGAAGCCCGAAGTGTGTCTGAGAGAAAAAGGTGCGTCAATACTGGATTTTGATTTAGAGGAGAATTGCCGATTTTACACTCACAGTTGCCTCCTACCCATAGACTTGGTATAATCCAGCTAAACTGTCCACATGTGGTCTGACCTCCTTTGTCGCAATTTGTTGTAACACCTGGAACTGTTGCAACATTGTAAGCTAGTACAGTAGAAGCATTGGTCACTGCAAGAAATTTATCGTTTCAGTAGACGGGGAAATTGGGGTAGCCAAAGCCTGAAATAGAAATTCATTTTCACTCACTCATATCGAGTATAACATTTCCAGTGGGTGCATCGGTCCAATGAGCTGTTGCATTATCTCCAGGGTGATAAATGATTGAGCATTGATAAGAGTCACATGAAGGTTCATCGAGAAAAAGTGGAGAACCTGCTCCTTGTTGCTGTCTCGCTTGCAATGCTTGCTCACTTTTACTACTCAAAACTAGACCCTTGACTCCCATCAACGACACAAGGGCACTACAAACGAATAGAAGAACTGAGAAATGCATGATGAGAGGTCTCAACAAGAGCAAGAAGGAGGAGGATGTTACGTAAAGAGTATCTAGAATCAGGTCCGCCCTTTTAAGTTAAAATGGCTTCTTCCTGTTATTTCTCTTTTTTTTTTTTTTTTTGTTTGGTTTGGATTTTTGATTTTTCTATTTTTGTATTCACGCCCGCCCGCTCGCGCCAAGCGTGCCTCGGCGGACTAGAAAGGAAGCGGGCTTGCGTTGACATATCTGCTACCTCCTTGAAGATAGAAACCTCTGTCCATCGATGGCAGTGGCAGATTACGATGACTATGGAAGTGCAAACGGTGGAGCGTAGTCAGAGTGGTGGTGGTACTATCGAAGCGAGTCCCTCTCAAGCCTTGCCATCTAAGCTACCACCAGATCTACATCTATCAATTTCTCGCCTACTAGCAGATGAGACAACGCCGCACACTTCAGCATCTATTGGAGGCACTGTAGACGATTCACTCTCACTTACCACCCAGCTTTCTCACTTTTTTCCAGGCGCACAAGATCTTACTCAATTAGCTATTGAAAAAAAGCAAGCAGAACTTCGATTAGAAGTGGCGGAACAGGAGAGGTACATTGATGGACTTTACAATAAATTACTAGCAAATTTGCAATCAAGCGGATTTCAAGGCTCAAGTCAATCATTGACATATTCGGAAGATGTAGAGAAGAAAGTAGAGGAGCTTTTAAATCAACTAGCAACTATAAGGGAGAAAGCGAGCAGGAGTGAAGAGGTAGTGAGAGAAATTACAAGAGATATTCGCATGTTGGATACATGTAAAAGGAACGTGGTCAATAGTATGACGGCGCTTAAAAGGCTACAAATGTTGGTGAATGCAGTTTCTCAATTAGAGAGATTAACAAAAGCAAATCGATTTCGTGAAGCTGCTTCTGCTCTATCTGCTGTCAAGTCCCTACAATCTTCCTTCAAGGGATATACTGGTGTAGAAAGAGTCGCAAACATTCAACGAGATGTATCTAGGTTGCAGCAAGAGCTAGGAGAAAAATCTCGAATAGAAATTGAGACATACTTTACTCAAGACTTGGAAAGACCACTTAAATTGACTGCGGTACCTGATGCAGTATTAGTAGTTGATGCATTGGGTGGAGAAGCAATAACTTCAATAATAGACTTCTATACAAGTGTACAATTGAGAGAATATAGGCGTATATTTCGAGCGACTGATGAAGCTGGCCAGCTTGACAATGTTGCGCGACGTTTTGCTTGGCTTCGAAGGATACTCAAGACATACGACGAAGAGCATGCTAGAGTATTTGAGGAAGGTCCAATCAAGAATTGGTGTGTATCTAAAGAACTCATTCGCAAATTTACTGAAATAACTCGAGAGGATGTCAGAAGTGTATTGATTCGAACACAAGGAAAGCTACAAGTTTCAATCCTTTTAGAAGCTCTCAATGCCTCACTAGAATATGAGAAGGCGATGAGTAAAAGATTGGGCATGCCATTTGCAGATATCTGCGTCACTCCAACTGCAACCACCTCTGCTACGACTAATAAATTGCAATTAACTCTTTCATCTGCTTTTGATCCCTATTTAGGTCTCTTTGTTGAAGCACAAGATCGCACACTCATGGATATGATTCAGACATTTAAGAAACAAGGTACCTTTGCCAATCATATATCAGGAGAACAAAATGATTCGGACAATCCTGCCTCAGGTTCACATAATACAGTCTCACCCTCCAGTACCGAATTATTCTACTTATATCGACAAGTATTGGAGCAGTGTGCTCGTTTGAGTAATCGAGAGCCCTTTCGAGATCTATGTAATGTGTACAAAAAGCATCTACGGAATTACGCTGAGGAGATTCTCAAAACAGGTCTACACCGAAATGAAACATCCAGAAGATCGGTGGATACTCGAACAAGTATTAGTGATTTACAACGGTACTGCTTGACTATCAATACAGCTGACTACTGCGCCACAACATCAACACAATTGGAGGATAAACTAAAAGAAAAGATTCATCCAGACTTTGTAGATCAAGTCGATTTACAGACGGAGAGGGAAATTTTTCTTGCCATTGTATCAGCTGGTATCGTGAACCTTTCTAGGGAAGTTGAAATTTCGACAGAGGTTGCTTTTACTCAAATGCTTCGTCCTGCTATACCTTGGTCAATAGTGGAACATGGAAACAACAAGTCTAGCTACGTGGACGAATTTGCTAGTGCATTGGAACATGTTGCTGTGGTGGTAAGACAGGATCTTGAAAACAAGCGTTATGTTCGGAATTGGTGCGACAAAGTAGTTGGGTCTGTATTGGCTAGATTTATGTTTAATATTGTCAAACTCAAGCCAATCTCTGTTGGAGCGTCAAAGCAAATGGTGACAGATATAGGTGAAATTCGAATAAGTCTATTGGAATTACCTCGTTATTCTCTTTCAGAAGAAGGGAGCACATCAGCCGCCGCTTCGTAAGTAAAGTACAGTGTATCGTTATAACAATTTTCAGCTCATTCACATCTCAATTAATGCAGATACAATCGCTATGTATCGAGAGGTATTACTCGCATCGAAACGTTGCTAAAGATGATAATGACATCAGCCGAACCAGCAGAAGATTTCATCAGAGCCTACATTCGACTTATTGGTGATAGATCATATTCCAATTTTCAAAAAATACTCGAACTCAAGGTGAGAAAAAAAAAGAAAGGCATAATCTTCTGGAGTGGCTACATTGACGCATTACCTCTCTCACACTTTTACAGGGTATTCGTAAGCTGGAGCAGAATGCTATCATGGACTCATTTGTGTCAATAATATCGCAAAATACCGAACTAGAAGAATCTTCTTTCTTGACTACACTGGATATGGATACATCGATACTACCACTGCAAACTCAAAGTCAGTCTGGTTTCCTCGCTTTTGGTAGTCAAGACTTTCCTGCTACACCACCTGCTTTGTCTACAGCTCGATTCACAAGTCTAGCCATGGGTAGTAATGACAAGACAAAGGGTACCACTCCGACTAGTAGCGACATCTCAGCTCAGAGAGCGTTCAACGATCTACGACGATTTGGATCCATGTTAGTTGGGAGGAGAGAAACATCAGATGGACGTGGACGGTAATTTAGCCTATCCATAATTTATCATTAATATAAAATCCTCTATACAGCTAGACCTACGAGTTTACCAAAGTATTCGACAGTGTGTTGTGGAACTCCATTGTGACCACCTTTTCGACTTTTGACCAGGACAAAAGTCTTGCTCGATGTTTTATCATAAATGGCTAGAGTGTGACCCCAAGTGTACTCGGTTGTCTCAATTTGCTCCTCGTCTTCCGACGTACCGAAAGCCATAGCAATAGTCTGTAGTAGTGATCTTCCATGAGCATGTGGAATGACAGGATCATCATCAGCATGAGAAATTATGATGTTTGGTCGGCTTGGTTTCTTTTTCTCAGAAATGGCTAGCTCCTGCATCAAAGTGGAGGTAGATAAGGTATGATCGAGATGTCCATACTTTTTAGCTTCATTTAAACTGAGATTACTAGATCCACCTTTGATAATTTGATAAAGAGCCTTGTCACTCTCAAATCTTGTATAAAGATGCTTGTCAGCCAAATCACTAAGTACCTTCCAAATACCTAATGGCCAAAAAATGGGAAATAATCCTGCAATCTTGTACGAAGTCAGTAAATTTCTTATCGACGTGTATGGTGCAATGAGAAAGAGGGCTTCCGGTGTATGTCCTGCAGAATAGAATTTTCGAAATTAAAGTTTTCTTTACAGATATGCTATAACATATCTATTACATACCAACTTGGACTAAATCTAGAGTCAGACGTGTAGCAATACCGGTACCCAAACTTTGACCAGCAATGTAAACGACTGGCAATTCTGAGCTATTTAAATCATCAAGTACCATTTTTTGCCTTTCTCTAATCCACCTATAAGCAGCTCGAGCATCTCGTTGTACTCCTTGTTCAGAAGGCGTTCCTTCTGAGTCACCAAATCCACGATAATCTATCGCTATTACATTGATATCCAAAGCAGTGAATTGATGGTATGCTTCAATTCGGAAAGGTGCAGCACGATTCATCGCATTTCCATGAAAGTCTGGTTCCAACAGTCACAATTAGTCTAACGTAGTGGTGAATTCAAACCTCTTTTTTGATTTTCTCACAGAATAAAGTTGGCTTGTCACAAAGTGCTTGATCGAAAGGGTTTTTATTTGAGTTAGATGTTTCAATTTTAGATATGTCGGTTTTATCAGGTACTAAATGCCAACCTGATATCTTGACTCCATCTGATGTTAAAACTGTAAAATTTCTTATTCTACCAGCTGTCAATCCTCGTATCTTTTCTGGCTTGGAAAGATCCAAATTGAAGGGATAATTAATGCTGTGTAAAAACACATTATGAGCTTGAAATTGAGGATGTAAAACGAGGGAGAGGAAAAGGATGTAGGTAGAAATAAAAAAAATTGGCTGAATATTAATGTTAAAAATTTAGCGTCTGTTCTTTGTACTCTCTCTCTCTCTCTCTTTTTTCCCCTCACTCACCAAGTAGTGCAACCGCCCAAAAATCTTGTCCGCCAAGGTCATGGTGGTTTGTTATCTCTCCTTGCAATAGGAAAGGCCATGCTGCATAACCTAACATTGCTTTGCGTCCGTGCGCTCGTTCAGATTTTAGTTTTTCCTTCTCAAATTTCACCATACGGTACCGGTAGTCACGTCAATTTCCTGACTGCACGTGAAGCACATATTACCATGCCCTTAACCCTACCGGTACCAATACCTGTACCAATACCTAAACGCCTAAATTAAGCATCAAGAAGAATAAAGATGCTGGTGTAAGGTGATCTTACCCTTCCTCAATCCAAGCCGTGGGTTAGATATTTCGATCAAAAGCCGCGCGAGGACAAGGCACCAAGTAGCAGGCACCGTATTGCAAAATTTACAAAATTAATTTGGGGCCCCATCACTCTAGAATTTCAAGATAAAATTTAAGGTATTACGTCGGACTTTTGAACCGAACGACCGAGAGATAACCACTTGTCAAACGATATATTTGTGTGATACCCCAAACACCTATTATTACAAGATATAGAGTAAGATGCAATTCTAGGCGTCACCCCGTTGGTGTCAAAGTTTTTATATAGCAAGAATAAAATTCACAGAGATCACCCGCGGAAAGGACTGGCCGAAATGCCGACCGACGAGGTTTCTTCGCCGCGAGAATGAAATATTGAAATTTTACCACTGTTTCCTTGTACAAACATTATCGTTTTATGTGTCTAGGCGTTCACCAATTTTCCGAAGAAAATGAAAACTATGAAACTTTCACTGCTTCTATCTAGCTGTCTTGGGTAAATGCCAGCTCCTCCAATGAGAGGAAAGAAGACGACTAATTTATTACTGAAATTCACACCAATTCGTCATTCTCAACTCTTTGGTCTGGGCCAGATCAACTCGTTTCAAGAAATAAAATTCCCCAGGCTTCAATTCTTTGCCATGTAGAAAGAAGCTCTCTAATATTTTCTGTTCATTCCCAAACGGCTTGGGTATGTAATGTGATCAAGATATCGGGGTATAAAATGGGTCTTAAAAAGAAAAACGAATAGTGACACTCTTAATTGAAAAATGTAGAGTAGATCATTATAATTCCTTTGACGGATATCATTAATTTGAAATTTGTAATGTGTGCGCGCGCGCGCCTTTCTCTTTGCATTTATTTCTTTTTATGAGTTAATCAAACAAACATGCGAGGTAGAAAACAGGACAACTGGTTAGAAGATTGAAAAAGAATTCCATCGTATGCATTGCATCGTGACACACAGTCAATGGCTCTAAATATATTTATCGTCATAGTTGGAACTACAATCTCCGATTTACAGCGAGTACTACTTATAGACAATGGTCCTCCAACTCCCTCGGCTTTGTTTAAAGCGTAAAAAGGAGACAAATATCCGTTGGTACCACAAGAGCGTGTTACAAGGGCGTATTGAAACGAGAGGATGAAATCACCAGATTGTGTCGCATATGCCGTTGGTTTTGACTCTTTTACTGCCGAGTTGAGGATTTTCGCTACTTCCGGGAATAAAATTGTCTGACTACAATCATTTGACGTAAGAACAGCAATCTACACATGGACTACGAATTATAATTTTAAAATTTTTAAAGATGAAGATATTTTGGATGCGGGAAAGATATGCCTGCGACAGATAAAGTGCCTTTTTGAGTTGCTCGGAAGATTCGTCAGAACAAGGAATTTTCAAGACACCCTCTACGAAACAATGAAGATATTCAAAGCATACAAAAAATCCAACTATAGTTTAAAAAAAAAATAATTAAGAAAATAAAAATCAAAACATGTAAACTTTGATGATAAGGCGCGCCCTTTGGCCTTTCTCTCTCAATGTCTATAAATTTTACAAATTCGAATATATAATTAACGGATCTATCACGATTAAGCCGAATGAATGCGAAACGAGGCCTAGTGTAAAGGCAAAATAAATTCATATTGCCCGCCGCGAAAACTCTCCTTTTCTCTTTATTTATGTTTTCTGCTTTTTGCTTTGAGCCGAGGACTTAAAGGCAAAATACGAAATCTATTAGAATGAAATAATAGTATGATTTCATCGTTGCTGTAGGTGCAATGTCTGACTTTTTAATTTTTTAATTTTTTCTTTTAATATTCATGGAACACACTTTTTGAGATAGCAGTATTCTAAAACTTAATGTACCTAAAGGCAGCTACGGAAAGAAGAACAAGCAGAAAGAGAGAGAGAGAGCATCAAGAACACAACAACAACAAGAAAAACAATCTTGAAACATATTTTTGTATTCATCCCTACGCCCCTATATACTTGGCCTTGACCCGTCCTACAAGAACGTTTTGTTTTTTCTTTTCTCTTACTCTTGTCCCTTTCCTCTCAATAACAACCTTTTCTCTCTCCCCCCTTCCCTCCTCATACGCATCTCCCTCTTTTCTCCTCCTTCTCATCCATTCTCTCTTCGCATCGTCTTCCGACTCTCCCCACCGTACAAGAGGTGATTATTTCGACAAACGGATACGTGAAGACTTGTAAGTCGACTTTTTTCTTCTTCTCTCTTTGTGATTGTGGTTCGGTAAGAGAGGCAGAGGTGGAAAATATATCAGTTTTTGGAGTTTCTATCTAGAAGGAGATGTTAGGAGAGAAGGCAAGAAGGGAAATTATCAGGTATTACAATTTTGGGAGAGGCATAGTCAGAGACACAGAGAGATATAAATATCTTCTCTCGACAACAGCTATGTTGATCGATAAGTGGACGTAATGTCTCAATTTTCTGTATGCTGTGGAAATTAGAGCTTGCTCGCATTTTTTAACTGCATTTGTTTGTCTGGGTAGAGTTAGCTCCTATGGAGTAAGCTTCACCTGCAGCAATGTGGTGATGAGCGTTGGCATGAATAATTGCGGACTGATTATCTTGCCATGAACAATAATTTCTTCTTGTCTATGGCTAGGGTGATTAATCTGTTTTCGGCCTGTATCTCTCCGTTGTTATCTTCCTATTGGGCATTTTTGGGGGGGATAAATAAATCTTGGGACACAGGGGCGTGCGCGTCTTTTTTGAAAATTTTAGCGGACTTTTGATGCGGTTTTAGTATTCTATTCATTCTTATATTGAATGAATAATAAAATGGAGATGTTCATAATCTCGCTTCTATTCTAGTGGGCCTTGGTCCTACGAGACATAAAAAATTAAATGGTGGCCAAGACGAGGGCCTTCAATATTAGAAAATTAGGATTTTTTTTTTATTTCTTTTTTTTTTTTAAAAAGAAGAGAAGAAAGATACGAGGTGGTCCGAGCCCAATGATTGGAGGACGGCATGAACATCTGATGTCTGGTAGTAGAAAACAAATTTACTTACTCGCACGTCTCCTCTTCTTCCCCCCCTTTTTCCTCTTGTTCAACTTCCTCTATTTCAACCTATTTGCCTTTCCCACTCTTCTTTTCGTCAAAAATTTACTCCGATCTGCGCCTCTCGGTATCTGACGCCACCATCTACACAACCTGTGTCGTCGATAACTTGGTCACGCCCCAAATAATCTACTCCGCTGTTGCTGAATTTAAAATCCAACTTTTTTGCTTTTTTTCTTCTTTGTGTCGACAACAGAGCGCGCGCGCGGCTTCTTACAACATTGAATTGCTCCCTCTTTCTCTCCTATACCTAGATATCTATCGAGATGTCTGACTACGAGATGAACGAGAAGCACGCTGAACAGGGTGGACTCGAAAAGGGCGGTCCTGAAGCTTCCAACGATGAGTACACTCAACTCATTGAATTTATTCGAGCTCAAAAGAACGCCAATTCCGATGAAGAAGGCGCTGACCAGACACACATTGTCAAGAAGCGTAGCTTTTTGACTCCTTGGAAAGTCAAGGAAATTAGAGTCAATAAAAATGGAGAAGCTGAAGAAGTTGCTGCCAAGGTTCCCTCTTCATGGTGAGTCTAATTTATAACTGGAATCTAGTGAGCGCGCACACACACATAACTGACCTCAATTGCTTTTTTCCTCAAAAGGCTTGAGACTGAAATGACTCGAGGTCTTACCGAGGCTGATATCACCAAGAGACGTGGAATGTTTGGATGGAACGAGTTGGAGAGTCCCTCTGAAAATTTATTCCTCAAGTTCCTCGGTTTCTTCAAGGGTCCAATTTTGTACGGTGAGTGTTACTCATTTACAACGATTTATAGATGAACATTTACTGATATTCTCTCTTTCATGACAGTCATGGAACTTGCTGTTGTCTTGGCTGCTGGTCTTCGTGAATGGATTGATTTTGGTGTTATTATCGCTATCTTGATGCTCAATGCCTTTGTTGGTTGGTATCAAGAAAAGCAAGCTGGTGATATTGTCGCTCAACTCAAGGCTGGTATTGCACTCCGAACTACTGTTGTTCGTGACGGACATGAACGTGAAATTGAAGCTCGTGAATTGGTACCAGGTGACATTGTCGTTGTTGAAGACGGAAAGACTGTTCCATGTGATGGTCGTCTCTTGGCTGATTACGATGACAAAGATATGAGCTCGGCAAATGCAATTAGGGAAAAGATGGAAGCCTCCAAGAAACATGCTGGTGGTGAAGATGACGATGAAGGTATTGACAAGGGTCCTGCCATCATTGCTTGTGATCAATCTGCTATTACTGGTGAATCTTTGGCCGTCGACAAGCACATTGGTGACACTGTCTTTTACACAACTGGTTGCAAACGTGGTAAGGCTTATGTCTTGGTCACTGACATTGCCAAACAAACTTTTGTCGGTCGAACTGCTGCTCTTGTTTTGGGTGGTGATGTAAAGGGTCATTTCCAAATTGTTATGGACAGTATTGGAACTGCACTTTTAATTCTTGTCGCCGTCTTCTTGTTGATGTTCTGGATTTCTGGATTCTTCCGAAACACTGGAATTGCTACACCAAAGGACAACAATTTACTCATTTACACTCTTATCTTCTTTGTTGTTGGTGTTCCCGTCGGTCTTCCTTGTGTTACCACCACTACAATGGCTGTCGGTGCTGCTTACTTGGCCAAGAGACAAGCAATTGTTCAAAAGCTTACTGCTATTGAATCACTTGCCGGTGTCGATGTTCTTTGCTCTGACAAGACTGGTACTTTGACTGCTAACAAGCTCTCAATTCACGAACCATTTACTTCAGAAGGTGTTGATGTTAGCTACATGATGGCTGTTGCAGCTCTTGCTTCTTCTCACAACATCAAGTCTTTGGATCCCATTGATAAGGTTACAATTAGTACACTCAAGGATTACCCTGCTGCTCAAGAAGAACTAGCTAGCGGATGGAAAACTCACAAATTTACTCCTTTTGACCCTGTCTCCAAGCGAATTACTGCCGAAGTTGAAAAGGATGGAAAGCAATACACTGCTGCCAAGGGTGCCCCCAATGCCATTCTTAAACTTTGTGCTCCTGACAAGGAAACTGCTGATCAATACCGAAAGGTTGCTGGTGACTTTGCTTCTCGTGGTTTCCGATCTCTCGGTGTTGCTATCAATGACGGAAAGTGGAAATTGCTTGGTCTTTTGCCCATGTTTGACCCTCCTCGTTCGGATACGGCTGCTACTATTGCTGAAGCTCAAACTTTGGGTGTTAGTGTCAAGATGTTAACTGGTGATGCCGTCGCTATTGCAAAGGAAACTTGTAAGATGCTTGCCCTCGGTACAAAGGTTTATGATTCACAACGATTGATTGGATCTGGTGGAATGACTGGTTCAGCTATTCATGACTTTGTTGAAGCTGCTGATGGTTTTGCTGAAGTTTTCCCTGAACACAAGTACCAAGTCGTCGAAATGTTACAAAACCGTGGTCATTTGACTGCCATGACTGGTGATGGTGTCAACGATGCTCCTTCTCTAAAGAAGGCTGATTGTGGTATTGCCGTCGAAGGTGCCTCTGATGCTGCTCGATCTGCTGCTGATGTCGTCTTTTTGGACGAAGGTCTTTCTACCATCATTACTTCCATCAAGGTTGCTCGTCAAATTTTCCACCGAATGAAAGCTTACATTCAATACCGTATCTCACTTTGTATCCATTTGGAAGTCTATTTGGTCTTGTCTATTATTATTCTGGACGAAGTTATTCGAGCTGACTTGATTGTCTTTATCGCTCTTTTCGCCGATGTCGCCACTATTGCTATTGCTTACGACAATGCCCCTCACGCTCGTCAACCTGTCGAATGGCAATTGCCAAAGATTTGGTTCATTTCCGTCATTCTTGGTTTCCTTTTGGCTGCCGGTACTTGGATCTTACGAGGAACCTTATTCTTGAACAATGGTGGTGTTATCGCCAACTTTGGTAACACTCAAGAAATTCTCTTCTTGGAAGTTTCTCTCACTGAAAATTGGCTCATTTTCGTCACACGATTGGGTGGTGGTGAATCAGACATTACCCTTCCTTCATGGCAATTGGTTGGTGCTGTTCTTGGTGTCGACGCTATTTCAACAATTTTCTGTCTCTTTGGATGGCTTTCAGGTGCTCCTCATCGAAACCCTCTAACTGCTCCTCATGGTGGTTGGACTGACATTGTCACTGTTGTAAGAGTTTGGGCTTACTCTATCGGTGTTACCATTGTTATTGCCCTCTTCTACTACATCTTGTCTAGAATCCCAGCCTTGGATAGATTGGGTCGACGAACAGTTGGACAAAAGAACGAGATGCTTGAAGACTTCTTTACCAACTTGCAACGACTTACCATTGTTCACGAAAAGGATGCAGATGGTCATGACTTGTACGCATTCCAAACTCGATTGGACGTTGAAGACGATTAGAGAAATTTGTTCGGTTTATACACATTCATTTTTTCTTTTAATTCTCTATTCTCATTTACCAACTTTTCCTTTTTCTCTTATCTCTCTACTCCAGCAAGTTTGATGTCTACATTTTCATACATATTACCAACTTCCCTTTCCTCTCTTGAAACTTTATCAAACATCAATTAAATCCCTTATATAGAGCTGCGATGAAAATATCTGCGGCCTTTTTTTTTTTGACTTTTGTCTTCTCTCTCTCTCTCTCTCTCTCTTTTTTTCCTACATCTCTCTTACTACTACCACTACTAGCTGTGATCGTTATCTCCAATAGTCTTAACGCACCAATAAAACATATTTGCTCTCATTGAAGGTGGATTTATTAATTAAGAGTCAATGAAGCAGGAACAGGAGAACAGATGGGCTTGAGAAGAAAAGGCCCCTCCACTATATGCTGTGCCATAACATTTTATTTTTTTTAATCTTTAACCTTCACTTCAATTCGGTCTAAGACCATGTCATTATTGGGCCTTCTTCTCGGCCCAGTGAGGTCTATATTGAGCTCTTCTATCAGAGCTGTATTCGAGCCAGATGTTCGTGGAAATCCAACCATTATCAATGCAGACACCCAATCAGATGATAGAAATCGTCTCAATAAGGAACAACTTTATGGTTTTGCTCCTCAATATGTTGCACCACTACGAAGACCGCGTACAGATACTGAAGCACAAAGACTATACAATCACATTCGAACAATTTCTTGGTACTTGGATGCAATTCCTTTGCTTGGTAGGAAGCTTCCCTTCAACATCGGTATTGATGTGAGTGTTTTTTTTTACGTGGTGGGAGGGTGATTAGGCAAGGCAATTGGATATGGGCTGATGTTGTATCAATTCTCCCTCCTCAGTCTATAATTGGTATTATTCCTGGTATAGGTGAT
The DNA here is from genome assembly GCA_023273805.1 of Exobasidium cylindrosporum. Classification (NCBI taxonomy): domain Eukaryota; kingdom Fungi; phylum Basidiomycota; class Exobasidiomycetes; order Exobasidiales; family Exobasidiaceae; genus Exobasidium; species Exobasidium cylindrosporum. Next base: position 4,009,215 of record CP096878.1, read on the forward strand.
TACATTGGATTCGTACTCTCTCTCTATACTTTGGTTTTGAGTGCACTTTTTGGTCTCCCATTAAATGTTTTGGGTCTAATGGTAAGGGATAGATGAGACATAAGGACTCATATTTTTTTTTCTCGTTTGTTGAAATTTTCATTCTGCTTTGGATTCACTAGATTGCCAACATCATCATCGATACTGTTGTTGGTCTCATCCCTATCGTTGGTGACGCACTCGACGTAGCATTTAAAGCGAATCTTAGAAATCTACGTCTTTTAGAAGACCACATGATTGCTACAAAAGGTTCTTGCTCTGCTGGTAAATTTAATTTGGTCTTTCCTCCTTCCAATGTATTTCTACCTCCAGATTCACCTCAAAGACAAAGAGAGATGCCATACACGTCTACTGGTAACTTTTCTACGAAAATGGGATTGGGTCAAGATCGTACTGATTGGGCTTCCACGTCAACCAGTAACCCTCGTTCTCGTCGTTTCTTGGGTCAGGATTTTCATGAGGGGACAATGGAGAGGGTGAAGCAATTGACAGAGCTAGAAGTAGTGCCATCTTTCTTCACCACCATTGTCCCGAATGAAATCTTTACAACGTTGAGATATGAAGAGAGTGGAATGACATTGCAAAAAATGTGCGCAACTCTACCACATCTATTTTCTGTCATGAATGAGCAAAGAAAAGTTCAATACCCATTATTGGAACGACATCTCACGAGATTAGTGATGAGTGTACATGCGATGAAGGACAATTACCCTCAAGAATGGTGCAACTGTGCCTTGATTGGTAAAGAGGCAATACAACAAGAGATAGAAAGAGTGGTGCTAGCAGGCTTTGGTCAAAGCCAAAGAGTGAGGGTCAGTATTAATCGTTTGGGTTCTCTTCAAGTGACTAGCTCTACTATGCCAGCTAATAGCCCTCTGAAGCCTAAGAGTGTGACTGTTCGATTAGATACTCAATCGATCAAGGTAGATGGACAAGGAGTACTATATCAATACAAGACTGGATATCGTGAAATGTACGAGTCGGCAAAAAAGAGGGTGAATGCGACTTTGGGAATGGCTAATGCTAATACAGAAACTATAAACTCCTGCTTCGATGTACTTTTGACGCACATCTTAGATGATGGAAAGGTGATCATTACCGAGAGCAGTATTGCCAATCTCTTACTGTACAATCATGATAGTGGGCTAGTCTACACACCTCGTGCCAAAGATCGTCCATTATTACGAGGTCTCTTGAGCCAAGAATTGCTTTCGCTATCTATTATTGTAGAACAAGATTTATTTGTAGATGATGTCAAGAGGGATGTCAAGAGTGGGAAGGCTTCTCTATACCTCTGTAATGCTTTGCGTGGTCTCACGCCTGCTACTTTGATCGAATGAGATGTCAAATGTGAAGCATTGCTTTTATGAATATGATACATAGTAAAAAAATTTCAATGCAGATCGTTAGATTGGTCATAATCCAGAAGTGGTTGCTGCTCAACAGGTATCGAAGAAATTGATGATCTTCCTACCCCTGGATCTGATACAAATCTAGCTTTTCTTTCTCCTCCTGCCGATGGGATAGCCAAAGATAGTGGTGCTGTACCTTCCAACGCAGGTCTTGCAGAGGTAATTTTTAGAATGCTAGGTCGATGTTTTGGTGAATTTTCTACTTCGCCTGCAATTGTGACTGGTCTAGGTCTCGATGTAGGCCTTCTACCACCCGGTCTAAGCGAGCTGTGACTTGAACGAGAATAAATGTGATTATGGCGGGCATGATGATGATGATGATGATGGTCGGCGCGATGATGTAGAACATCTGGTAGAGTACCATCGGGTATAGCCAGACTAAAGAAGATGGCAGGAACTAAAATGGCGGAAGCAGTGATGCATAATTTGTGCATCACTTGTACCCAAGCTTCAATGATTGCTTCTCGAGTAGGTGAGCCAATTGGGAATGAAAGTGCAACAGATAGACTACCATAGATACTATCCAAGTCTTCTTGAGATATATCTGGTAAACGAACAGCCAAGGCCTTTGGTAAATCACTTGAAAAGACCATTCCAGCAACAGCAGAACCAATTGCTGCACCACACTCTGTCATGAGAAGTTCAATTGCAGTAACAATTGCTACATCTGAATGTCGAACTACGCATTGGACAGCAACTTGCATAGTAATAGCCACTGAACCTCCACCTATTCCTTGCAGCAATTGGCAAAGAATTAAAAGTGACGATGGAGAGTGATTAGATCTGTATCGTATCATCATCGAAACACCAATCAATCGTACAATTATTCCTCCAACGAGAAGAAATTTATACCTTCTTGTTGCTGCCATTGTCCAACCAACGACAATACCGATGATGGTAGAAGTAACATTTTGAGTAGACGCAAAATAGCCAGTTTTTGTTTGATCCCAACCTTTTAAAACTTGAATAAAAGCACTTAGATAGGTCCAACTAAGGTAGAAGCTCGCAAAATCCAATATACCAACCAAGCAGATACAGACGACGCTGATGTTTGTAAGAAATCTATAAGGTAGTATAGGAGTTTTTGCCTTACTTTCCCACCAAGCAAAGATAGCTAAAACCACTACACTAGCTCCCAACAATTCTCGAGTAGAGCCTGTTAGTAGAAATCAGAGAACGTGAGTTACAATCGATTAACTTTTATAAGACGATAATGGCTCACCAAAAGAATGGAATCCATGGCCTGCCTCCGAGAGAGGAATAAGCAGGAGAAGAAAACCTACACTGAAGAGAATCACCCCTATAGCATCTACTTCGCTACCTAGTGCAACGACACCCTTCCAGAATGTATGACTTCGGATAGGATTGGGTGGTAGTAGACCTGCCTTCCTAGCCCTCCTTTGTCCAACAACAAGGGTGATGAGGAGAGGTAGAGCAGAAATCGGAAGCACAATGGTCCAAAGAAAGAAACCAAATCTCCATCCTTTAGTATTCATCACCACCTCTACCAATGGACCAGCAACAGCAAAATTAATAAGGTATGGTATATTAACAATCCCAATGACGAGACCTCTCCACTTTGCCGTTGTTGAATCTGCAATAATGATAGATTGTAATACCTGAATACCTGTTGTACCTGTCGCTTGAAAGACAATTCCTCCAATTAATCTTGAAAGTGAAGGAGCTGTTGATACGACGAGGTAACCAAAGACGTAAAGTGCCAAACTTAGCAAGTATGCTTCTGCTCTTCCGAAAACATCAGATATCTTGGCAATTGGTGGCTTAGCAATAGCAAAACATAGCTGTTGTACAATAGCAATTGTACTAAAAGAAGCTAAAGCTCCAAATTCGCTACATGCAAAATTGAGGTATAAGAAGCCTGTATTTGCATCCAGTGATGTGATATAAGCGACGCAGAAAATAGCAAAGTATATTAAAATGTAAGAACGCCGCCGCTTTTTCCATGAAGCAAGTATTGCTGCTTGTTGTGTTGTAGCAATTGTATCATTTCCATGGCCTGCATCCTCTCGTCGTGTCACATGAGATGAAAGAGAATGTTGCTGGGCATGCTCTAGATCGACTGGCGCAGACATAATCACCCCTTCTTGGCCTTTAATTTGGGATCAATTTGTTTTCTGTTTTGTGTTGGACTGTAGCGCTATGAAAATAGAAGGCGGCCCATTTCGGGGCAAATTGGGTATGTGCAGAGGCAGCGAGGTAAGTGTTGAGGTTGTTCATTAATATGATCTTTATAGCTTTTTGCTCAGACCGAAGAGTGGAGTGGCCACGTGCTGACAATCTATCTGATCAGATTGGCAGTATATTTTCACTCCAAGGTATAGGTAGGCTAGATCAAAATAATGAAAGTGAAGTGTATATAGACTTTCGACAATGATGATAGATATGATTGATAAGCGTTACTGTATGGAAATAATAGATTACATCAAGACATTTTCTTGCTTTAGATGTCCTCGCATCGGTTTTCAAGGACGTCGTACAAATCTATTAAAGAGAAAAATTGAACGATTAAAAGCTGTATTGATCTTTATGCTCCGTTCCAAATACTTACGTTGCGTCAATCTGACAAATCTGGGGTAAAGCAAGCATAATCTTCTTTCGATATGCTGTAGCTTCCGTTCTCTGCACTGGGTTTCCTTCTAGGTATACTGTATTTAGATCAGGGCACTTTTCAGGGCCCAATTGTGATTCCAATGGAGAAATAGAATCAATTTGATTGTCATTGGCCCAAAATTCATTGAGTAAATTGAGGTGATTTATACCTTCGATAACCTTTACTTTATTTCCTCCCACATCCAATGTCGTCAACTTGACATTATGTTCTAATCCTTCGATTTTCTCCACTCCATTGTGTGAAAGGTAGAGCTCCTCTAAGTTAGTAAGACCTTCTAAATTTTCTATCCTTGTTATGCGATTTGACTGTATTGAAAGTGTCTTGAGCCTCGTGAGTTGGGAAAGATGCTGAAAGAGATATAAGAGAGAGAGAGAGAGATGTATTAATTACCCTCATCATACATCTGAGAAGGGCGAATGTATTACATACTTCTAATTTTGTAATCTTATTTTTGCCTACCCACAATTCCTCTAATTGAGTAAGATGGCCAATGTTCTCGAGAGACTGGGTCAACGTAATCTTCGTTAGGTCCAATAGAACAGGAATTAATCCTTGCATAAACCGACTCACCCGCAATTTATTTCCTCCTAGTTCCAAACTTTTAAGGCAGGCCCCGAGTGGCGCAGCTAGGTCATCTGGTCTTACTTTGCTGATCTTGTTCTGAATCAGATAGAGTGTATGTAGATTGGAGAGGTGAGATAGATTGGAAATGTGATGTATAGAATTGAAGGAGAGATCCAGTGATCTGTTGATTGAAAAATAGATCGACTTAGTCCACCCACACCAACACCGACCTGGTCTGATCAAGCTTCGCTATAGAGACTTACTCAAGCTTACTACAACTTCTTAATACTTCTCCATAAGTCTTTTCCATGGCATTGTCATATAGGTCCAAGTCGAGTAATTCAGAAAGCGTTCCAATATCCTGATCAGAAATTTTAGTAATTTCATTTTGTCGCAAAGATAGACTTTTCAGTGTTTTGCTAAATTTGGAAATTGACATTTTTCGTAAAGATCTTGAAGTCAATCTGAGATGAGATAAGTGTATAGTCTAAAAGGAGATTACTTTGTCAATTGCGTCCAACTTGGATATCGACCACATCCATTCCTTTACTCACATCTTCATCTTCATCAAATTCAGCCAAAAGATCTTCATCATTGATCTCTCCTTCTGCTACAGTCCTCGCCTTATCCTCATCAGCTTTATTCTCATCTTCATCCTCTGGCTGATCTTCTTCATCATCTGATAAGGCACCCCGTGCTTGCTCTTCCTTTCGACCTGCTCCATGATAGACGGGTGGTGCTCCTACTACCTGAACTTGCTTCTTTTTAGTAGCTGCCGATGAAATCTCCATTTCCTCCCTACTTCCACTAGCCTGTCCATCTGCAGGTCCATTAATCGACTTTAAGTTTCTTTCAGCCCCCGAATGTTCTTTGCCCTCCATTTTGTATGTTGCATATAGAGAGACAAAGACAAATGATTGAGTGCGTTTTTTCCTTTCGTTTTCGAAGTCACGTGTAATTACCAGCTTCGACTCAGCCACTCCTTTCTTTCCTTCTCCCTCTGAATGGTCCTACTCTTCCTTCCCCTTTCGGCAAAGATGGGTGAGTGAATGCTGTGTGGTAGGTTACTTTGACCTTACTTGATACTGATATAATTTCTTGGTGGTAGACAAGGACAAATAAGCAAATTACCAGAATTTACGCAGGCGTATCCCCTCGCGTCAAAAATAGTCGGACACCTTCACGTGCAAGACTCATCGTCCATCGATGAAATATTCTCCGCTGACTTCTGCAACTCTTGCAATACTACACTTAGAGAGCTGAGACTTGAAATCATAACAGATTCAATATGTACAAAGATCATACTGAGATGTCAGTATTCGTTGTGCTAATTTGGGGGACAGCAACACCACTTCTTCTATTTGCCTGATGACATCTAATTTTTACTTTTACGAAAGTGCTGTCCGAATATTTTTGACGCGAGGGGATACCTTTATCACCTTCAAATATGTCTCTGGCGCAAGGAAGGATCCTCACTCTACTCAACCTTCAGACCTATCAACGTGAATGATCTCATTGATATGCTTTTCAACTTTCTCATCTACGCTATTCAAATTGACGCTACTCACTTAGCCTGTGAGTTGGTTGAGTTTAGATGAAGAGACAAGAAGTTTGGCTTACATTGTACTTCATCTACAGCTTTGTAATCTATGCATGTCGATGCGACTTGCCGGTGGAGACCGAGTGCACATTCAAACAGCACCTTTCAATGAAGCAGTGTTGATCGCCTCTCTCGCAAGGCAACTGCACTTTCCGCTCCTTGTTTCTATTCAATCCTGACTACCTACTTTACACGCTCCCCCATATGTATCAATAACACTTTACATAAGCGTGCCTCGAACGCGCAACCTGAAGAATGACAGGCGAAAGAGAGTTCGAGAAGCAAAAAATAGGCAGCAAGTGATGCATTCAAGCCACACTTGACACTGGGGCGGGCAAGCGAATAATGCCAGAGTCAACAGAACATCAAGTCACTTAGCGGAGGAGATTCTTAGTCCAGAAACTGATAATACAAAGATGCCTTTCAAGATCAATGTAAACAATGTTCAACTATTGGTCAAACCAGTAGATCGAAGTGGTCAATACGACGTCTATTGCGAATTTCAACTAGGTCGCTTATTGCCTGAAGCAAAAAGTAGATAACAAGAGCTTCAATCGCTGTCCCAATCATCTTCATCAGGTGCTCGCGCGGCTTGATCTTCATTATGGTGAGGGTCTTTTCCATCGATATTGCCTTTGGCTTTTTCAAAAATCTACCGAAATATTGGTGAGTCACGAATGTTTTGTCTTACTATTAGATTAAGATTCCACTCACGCTGTTAAGCATCTCCTCCTCCCTTTCCTTGTCAGTTTTTTCTCTTTGGGTAGGGCCTTTTTGCAGTGTCGAAGTCCTTACCACTGGAGGCGCCTCTGATACTGTTGATAAAGGAGTAAATTCAGTTAGCCTAGTGTCAGAAAGATAGCGAAATATAAACCTCCCCTCACATGGAGTCATACCGATTGGCTGCAGCGAAATTTTGGCAACAGGAGGAGCATCTTTACCCTCTAGCCATTGATCGATGCCTATGAGGGGCGACCGAACGATCGAAGAGGGAGGAAATACATCATCTTGGAAGAATTCTGGTCGACTCCGTGTAATCTTCCACCCTACTCTCTGCAATTCATCCTTGCAGAGTCGAATTGAGCAATCAATTTCTACTTCCTTTACGTTGACGCAATCTTTTCTCAGAAATGCCAAACCTAGTTGAGGATGATTGTGTTGAAATGCTGGCAAAGCGAGGAAAGGTTCTCTTGAGTTGGAAGTTTGTACTTCAAACGCTGTAATCAACCTTTCACCTTTACTCCAAAGCCACAAAATCTTTGTATCTATATCCCAGAATGGGAATAATATCGAAGGTGATGTATCGAGGTTTTGTTTGGCCATTTCAACAAGGACATTGGTATTCTTGTAATCAAGTCGGAATAATTTCAATTGTCGAAGTGATCCTACAGTGTGGCCCACAGTCAATAGGTGATTGTCATCTATCCAAATTACACTAAATGGTCTATGACCATCATGCGCGGCTGCTTTCCCAAGACTTTGTGCTTCGACCCGCTTTCCTCGGACATCCAAAATGTGCAATGTCTTGTCCTTTCCTGCTCCTGCCAAGACACTTCCATCAGGACTCCACGCTGCTCCATACAATCCCAGAGCTGGAATACCGACACTCTTGACAATGGCTGCTCTATTCAAATCAATGAGGTGAATCTTTCCATCGGCATCAGCGGGAATGACTGCTACAAGTCCATCAGCGAGTGGGTGAGGACATAGTTCTCCAACCTTGTTAGAACCTTCAGAAGTAGGAAGGCTTACACTTACTTGACTCTGTTCTGCCAGATTACTCGGCCACTCTTCTCCTTCCACTGGCATGGCAGGAGCTTTCCATAATCGAATAATTCCGTCAGCAGCGCTGGTAATTATTTGATCACAATTGAAAGGGTCTACAACAAAGTCACCCAGAACAGCCCCGTGCTGAAAAGATGGCATCTGTAAAGGTAGCCGTCCTTCTTTTCCTAAAGCATGAACACCAAGACGACCACCTGGTCCACCAATTGGAATAAAGAAGTATTTCGAAGAGACGGCAATCATCTTTGAAGATGGTGCTCTCGAGATATCCAAAGATGCAAGATTTTGAAATGAAGATACCAAAGGAGTCACACCAGCCAAAAACCGCCTAGACCAATGTGAGGAAGGTGAAGATGCAGTGGTGGTGGTCGCAGGGACACTATTCACACGCTGGGCAGTAGAATTCGTACTCGTCCAAGACTCTGAAGAAGTTTCTACACTATGTGTATTTCTCTGCCATTTCGGAACTATATTGGCGGCTGAATTGCTGGGTGTCATAGATTCTGCCTTTGATAGATTGGATATAGTAGAATGTGGTGTAGTGTATGTTGTAGCTTCTTTTGGTTGTTCAGTTGCAATCAGAGTAGTAGGAGTTGATCTTAAGACTTCTTGATGCACACTCTCGTTGTTTTTTTGGGAAGGATGTGATGGATCCATAGTTATCAACGTCAAAGTCTCATTGTCACCCTTTAACCACCTCTCAGCGTTCAGACCTGCACCTTTCCTTTGCGCAGTATCTGGATATAAGTCTGCATGGAAATCTATATAGGTCCGCCTAGGTACTCGTATACTTGCTGGGATGATGGAATCAGATGCACTCGCACCTCCTCCCGATGTGCCCTGCGCTGAAGCGACAAATAACTTGGCTACTTCTCCTACAGTCGTATCACAATTTGCCATTGGTCCTATAGATGCACTACTTGCAGCAAAATCAAGAGAATGAGCTCCCTCAGCAAAATTACCTCCTTGATCTTCTGACCCTACATCTACCCATCGAACGCTAGATTCTCCCTTTGCAGTCATGTATATTATTCCTCGATCGTAGTCAGTTATGGGCTCCAGAACTGAGGATGCTACATCTAAGCTTATCCTTTTCAAAGGGGTTGAAGCATTTCTCTGATCCCAAATTGCAATTTCCCTCTGCCTCATTTGACTGAAACCAGTTGTTAAAAGTAGATGAGGTAGACTAGCCTTGATAAATGTCACCTTACTAGGCTTAACTTTAGAAGCATGAGCATTAATGGACTGTCATTAAAAAAAAATTTATTGGTATCAGCAACTTCTCTCTGACACTCGTTCTGTGCGCTATACACTCACAGTACATTTCTCTGAACTTCGTGGATCCCAAAGCTGGAGAATTGCGTCTTTCCCACATCCTGCTAGTAATTTACTATCTGCACTCCACTTTGCATCCCACAATGGACTTCCACCCGAGAGCTCGTAAGACAAAGAGGACTTGTTTGAATCCCAGACGTAAATGGTATCATCTAGACTCGATGCCGTCAAAAAGATTGAAGCACAAGTAGGATGGAAGCTGAGCATATTTATTGCCTTAGCCTTTGGAGACCTTAACAGTGTAACGTTTGAATCGGGAGGAGGAAGGACCATTTGTAGAGATTGATCACTTGAAAATTGTTGAAAAGGAATTTTAACTTCTTGCAGAGAGATGTCACCTTGTAATGATCCACCTGCTAACAAGACCTTTTCTTCATCTATCTGAAATTTGCACACATCAAAGTCTCCCATAAGACCACTACTAGCATTGTGCAATATAGGAGGTTGTTTGCCATACTTTTTAGTTGCTTTTTCTGGCAAGACAATTAGAGCATTGGGTGCAGTGGAAGATCGAGCAAAAATGTGGGAACTAACAGGGCTGATAAGTAATAATTTCCCTACTCCATTGTCAGGTGGTGAAGCCAGAGAGAGCTCGTTATAACGATCTTGCGATTTTGATTGACTCAGAATTGCATTCCGATATCGAGAGACTTGACTAAATCGAGAGGGCGGCATCTCAAACCTCAACTACTTTTACAAACTGATCAGAAAGACCAAATAAGGGAATTATGTAGGTATATTGCCAAACAAAGCAAGTCTAGTGAACAAGTCCAATTTCGGTCAATCTTCTCAAATGCACGCGCCACCATTATTATGAGATTTTCATTAAGATGAAATAGCAGTAGGAGAAATGATGGCACAATTACAAGCAGATTAATTACAGCGTCAGAGAATCAGCACCTAAGTAGTAATAAAGATTAGATAAACAGTCAAGATCTGGAATCTTGAGCCGTCTTTCAACTCAGGATAGGTAAAAAGTTGCCCACAATCAATGACTGGAAGCGAGAAAGTGACAAAAGCCATCAGCAAATTACAAGTAGAAAGCCATTTGCTGGCCAATTCCCTTTTCCAACACTTACAGGCAAATCAAACACATCCCTTTTGATGGAAAAGCAAGCTGCACATTTGACAGTCTTACCCGTCGAAGTCTTGAGTGTGACTTGCATCATAATCGATTGAGCCGTATTCTCAAAAGCGTGTAATGCAAATTTTTCCCAATACTCTAGTATGCTAGGCTTATCGAAAAACTAAAGGTGTTTAAAAAAAAAAAAAAAACGGAAAATTCAGCACCTGATGAATACAAACGAATGAAGATTATAGAGATCAAAGTCTCACCTCATATATGTATCGGCCTGATAGATAATCTTTCGACCATTGCGTCAACATGCTAAACTCTGCTCCTACTACGACAACCTCGCATGTCCTACGCCAAACCACCGTTGGTGTACCAGAGAACGAGATTAATTTCTCAAATTCCTAGACGAATGTAATTTGATTCCAGCGTCGTCAGATTGAAAGCATTTAAGGTTAATGTATCCAATTACAACTCACTAAAATAGTCCGCTGTATACTCCTTTCCACAAAGATCTCGTCTTCCTCTGTCAGTGGCATCTGTAAGGCTATCAAAGATGGTCGAAAGATTGCCAATGCCCTAACGATGCGTAGCACTTGAGCTTTCTCCAGACTAAAAGTAAGATTAAACATCAGTAAAAAAAGTCTTTCGTTAAACTCGATTTAATGTTAAAGGAAAAACCTACTTTGCAGTAACATATTTTATGAGGAAATGATAACCCTCTGTGTAAGGAAAAGGTTTCATCTGATCGCTATAGATATGCTTTACTCGATCTTTCCAGACCGAATCAGGCTTCTTATCCTGACCAGTCGCAGCTGCTGCTGCCGCTGCCGCTCTTCTCCCATTTTGTGCCAATCTAACACTTGCCAATGCTGTGTTTTCTGATTGTGTAGCTACAACTCCATTTCGACCATTCAATTCAATTCCTGAACTGACTGTACCAGCTGGAGATGGTACTTCAAGTGCATCATAGGCAGCAAGACCATCTGCTGCGTTATTTCCATCTACTATAGTTGTTTCCATATGATGTAATGGTTCTACATGACTTTGACTATTTTGCCGTCTTGAAGATTCTCGCCATGGAGATGTTTCGTCACTATTCAATTGCCATGGCATACCATCTATGCCCATATGAGAGAATGGTCCCTTATTGGCAGAAGAATCAGCATCAAGAACTCTTCCTAATGCTGCGTCTGGACCTTGCCCATCCGGACTTCCACTGAGCCAAGCAGGATCAATTCCGTTTAGCATACTGGATAAGATTGAATATTCCAACGAAGTAGTCTCACTACCAAAAGCATGATTCAATCCACTAGATGAAGAAGGTGAAAAGCTAGATATTGTTGTATAGAGATCTGTTTCGCTATTATGATGCGCTGAAGGTGTATTTGTACCATCTGGTATAGAATTATTGTTACTTTTTGACGCTTCAGAGAGGGAAGCAGGTGCGATTGTCGTTGCATTGCCAAAAGAGACTTGAGGTGAAGAGGGTAAATCTCCAATTGTAAGATTTGGTGCCGCCGTCCAGTCGGAAGGCGTTGGTAATCGCTCGGTCGAATCTGGTGGTTCAAGTTTAATCGATTTATTCTTTGTTTCTGTGGGAGCTGTGCTCTCACTCTTTTTACGTTCTTTTTCACGTTTCAGTTCCACTGCGGTTATAGAAGATAGTCCTGAGCTAAATAGTCATGCCATCTGTTGAATTAGATAGACTCACAGATTTCATCTTCATCAAGCAGATACTTTGCCTTTTTCCTTGCACCATCAGTGCATGTATCACTTAAACCTTTCTTCACGCACCTCTCGCACGGTCGAGCTGTCAAAAGTGGGAATATAAAGAAATTAGTTACCTTGACATTGTAAACCTTGTACCTTCTGCCGCCAGTGCCGCTCATACTCTGCTCCGCTACAAACTCCTTTTCAAAAACTCCCGGTCGGTAGCGGAAGGCGTAGTAATTACTTGATCAGATCAAATGGGACATACTCACAATCATCACAGGTCAAGTGAGCTTTTTGACAATGTGAGCAAGCTCGATTTGCCTTTCTCCTTCGGGCTTGTTTTTTCCCATCTCCGCTAGCTCTGTCATCTTCTAGTCCTTTGCTAGCACTATCGCTACTCCTTTCTCTATTCATGCTATCCCTATTTGCCCCATTTCCTGTTTTGCTACTACTTCCACTTGCTGCAGCACTCGGATTCGAGTTGATTAGATCGTCTTTATTAATCATACCATTGGATCTTTGAGGTGTATGATCCTCCTTTCCTATTGGATTGTAATTTGAATTTTTGCCGGGAGATGGTATAGTGGTGGTTGTTGTTGTTGATAGAGGCTGATGGGAAGAAGTTGACCAGTGTAATGACCTTTCTCGACTGTCTGATTCGGCTTTTGCAATCGTCACGTTGCGCGAAGGTCCTTCCACTGCAGCGCTCATGAAAAGAGTAAAGTAATAACGGTAACAATCATGTGTAGAGAAGAGAAAGGAAACACGGAGAGGATTGTATTATTTTCTTAGCTTGATGTATGCTCCTCTACGGCTATAGATCCTATTGAAACGCCTCGGTCTTACGGAATAATAAACGATAACCGTTTCAAAGTCTTTTTTCTTGAGAGAGACCGAAACAGGATCGTCAAAGGAGGGTCGCTACCTGACACGTGAAACGCGCTGGGTGTGGGAATTTGAACAAAACCCAATCGCAATCAAGGAGATATAAAACCATTTACACCAATTGTAATCACTAGAATTGTCGTAGTGTACAAGACATGTCTTTCCGAGCTAGTCAGACGTTGAGAGAGGCTACCAAGTGAGTCAAAATGCCGGCTAATGCTAATTTGCCCAAATTGTACTGACAAGAACGCTCGACTAGATATGCCTCGCCTCACAAGTATACGTATGTCGAAGGAAAGACACCGTTTTGGCGAAAGGTAGGACATGTCGGAGTCATCTGATATCATTATAATCGCTGACTCATTAAATCTTCTTCTAGTTCCGTGAACTTCTTGTAGTCAATCCGTGAGTATATCGTGCAGCTATCTATACCTTGATGCAGCCCTAATGGCCCATTCATCTCACAGAGAGATTTCTTCTGGTCTTCCCGATCCCCGTAAAAATCGATATCCTACACCTGCTTCTCGACCCGAGATTGCTTCAACTACGCCTTCCAGAGCTTCAGGTAAATGATGAAAGGATTTCTGAATTGAAAAGCTGCTTTCTGATCCTTGCACCTTTACCTTCAGACGTGGCCGGCAATCTTTACTACAATCGTGACTTTCGAAGAAAATACCCTAAATTGGAGATGATTACCCAGGAGCACCTTACTCAACTCCTACTCGCTTCCTCCAACGAAGATGGTACAAAGACGTGAGTAGAAATTAAGCATTCTTGACTTGTCGTCATAGATCCTTAACTAAATCTATGCTATACTACAGACTTGCACCACCAGGAGCTGAAGGTACTTCAGAGTCAACTGCCTTGACACGACCAAATGATCTCTCAAGCCCAGCAGCCTTTACCGAAGTTCTTGCTCAAGTACATTCACCGAAGAATGCAGCTACACACTACTCGGCTTCGAATCTTCCTCCTAGACCACCTTTTAAGGGACCACAGCACATTCTACGAAAGAACCCCGGGGCTGTACCTCATGACCCACATGCTTATTACCCTGCCGAGAATTACGTCTAACACGCCATGATCACTTAAATATGTGAAATATTATCAGATCCCTCATTTGAAACCATCTACCTGGTGATTGCTTGCATCGATGTACAACCCATATCAAAATAAAGTGATCGTAGCATCCATGCGTAGAGAATGACACGTGACCTTGAACTACTCGTCTTTTGAAGTTGGAATAAAAATTCAATTTACATCTCCTGTTGTAAGTCTACCATCAAACTTCTCCAATCTTTGGACCTCTTGGACGATGGTGAGTAAATTTTAAGCTGAAAGACAATATTACACGCTGAAATTTCATCCATTTCCACCTATTGTAGATTATTCCCGTCCGGTGCTTTTCGTGCGGCAAGGTTATTGGAGATAAGTGGGATGCATATATTGCCCTACTCATTGCTGGAAAGGAAGAAGGGGAGGCTTTGACAGACCTGGGCTTGCAACGATATTGCTGTCGTAGGATGGTCTTGACACATGTCGACTTGATCGAAAAACTGCTACATTACAACAGTAAGTGCAAGAGTGGAAGTGATAATAATTTTGCCTGTAAACTGATCATCAACTTCCCGGTACCTTCTTCATCCTCTAGTTCACGAGAAAAGATCATCAGCCGCCACCTGAGCAAGAGGGACATACCTGACCCCTCGCTTGTATTTTTATTTCCAGCCATAATTAATGGTTCATCAATGTTCATTCAACATTCGTTCGAGCCAAGCATAGCCAGACCAGAGAGTGGGGATGGGTGTAATCGATGGGAAGAGGGGATGGGTGTAATCGATGGGACGAGGAGATGACTGTATTTCAAAAGAAGTAGAAAGGAATGAAGGGAGAGGATGGTAGAAGATGATGAAATGATAGAAGAAGAGAAAGTGACAAAGAAAATGACATGAAGCTACAAGCACGACAAGAATTGAAATTGAGACAGTATTGCATTCGTCTCTGTGCAATTTCCTCCCTTCGCCTTTCTGATGCCCTCTCAGCTCTTCCAAGAACAAGCCCTTTTATTTTATTTTGTGGATATCGCACCTCAGAGAAAGTACTGTGAATGAGATGGTGAGATCAACTTTCTGCTGATTATGTTTCCTCAAGAATTAATGAAATAAAACACTCACATCTGGAACTCTCCTTGAAACCAGTGGTTCACCTGCTCGAGGAGCTGGATCAAATTGGAGGCTAGATAAGGGGGTCAGAG
Organism: Exobasidium cylindrosporum; assembly: GCA_023273805.1. NCBI lineage: Eukaryota > Fungi > Basidiomycota > Exobasidiomycetes > Exobasidiales > Exobasidiaceae > Exobasidium > Exobasidium cylindrosporum. Next base: position 4,024,509 of record CP096878.1, read on the forward strand.
AAGAAAAATAAGTAAGAAACTGGCAAGCAATGCATCCCCACTTGCATCTTCTTTCTACGTACAACGTGTATTTCAAATTCTCGTCAATTTCCATAATAGCTGCTTGATTTCCACATCGATAACAGTAATTTGGTGCACTGAAAATGGTAACAACATTTCGCTCTTGCGACCAATTGAAACCATCCATGACAAGTTGATGGGCTCTTGCTACCAACGTCAGCCCATTGTTGTGATTGAATGCTTCACTGATGTCTTGACCAAAGGTATAACCAGCTCCTCGAGGGCTTATTCCCCATCCACATCGATCATCAGGGTCAGACCATAGCAAGTCACACATAGGACCTTCGTGAGGCACTTCCTGAACTCGATCAATGGCTCTAATGTGATCCAATGTGTCGATTGAAGGTGACAATCCTCCATGCAAGCAAAAGATCTGAAGGGGCAATTCAAAGATGTAAGTGGCATTCGATTAAAAGCATTTGACCAATGAACATACCTGGTCATCAATGAGAGCAGTCAAAGGAAGAAAGTCGAACAAATCGGTAAAGTACTTCCATACGTTGGCATTTCCATACTTTCGTAGGCATTCATCATAGAAACCATAAACTTGAGTGATTTGTCTTGATTCGTGATTTCCCCGAAGAATAGTGACTCGATCGCGATAACGAACTTTTAGAGCAACCAGAAGTGTTACTGTTTCGACTGAATAGTATCCTCGATCTACGTAGTCACCCATGAACAAATAATTTGTATCAGGAGAATTCCCACCGATCCGGAAAAGCTCAGACAAGTCATGCTGTAGTGAGAATACTGATTTGTAAGACGCGGGAATTATTTCTAGATTGTGTTCCAAAACTCACAAATTGACCATGAATATCTCCACAAACAGTAACAGGACATCTGACTGGTTGAACATTTGACTCGGTCAATAGGATCTCACGAGCCTGTGATATATGAAAGGTAAGCTTTCAGGCACACGAATTGACAGTATGTGACGAATCGACATACCTTGTCGCACAACCTCTTAATATCATTCTCTGCGAGTTGTTTGCAATCACTTAAATGCGAGATCCACTGATCTTGCTCTGCCACATCAACCATAATGCAAGCGATAAATATTTGACTTGTGTGATAAAGTTGTGTTGATTATGTTGCTGCGTCTTCCTTTTTTTGCGCCTGTTGAAGCGGATTCTTTCTTCGTCTATTTAATAATGTTGATAGGGAAGAGTCGAGCTGCAAATTGCTGGATCTAACGAGCCGGCCTTTTTGTTTGCCTTTGTTGCTACTGTCTATGAGAAGGCTTGTCAATAGCGTCTTATCTGGCTCCTACTTCTAATTCGAGATGCTTTCTATTCAGATTGAATGGGAAGAAGAGATGAAAAGGTTGGTTGCGTCGTCGTCAGCGCTTTTTCGTAATGTATGACGGACGCTAAAGGTGGATATAGGATAGATTGAAGGCAGAGTAACTACAGACTGACAATGTGCGCGCCCCTTTGGTCGAAACGCGCGTGGCGCTGTAAAGGCGCACGAGACTGACCTCAATCAAGCTAATGCCTACCTAGAGAGAGAAAGTACATCGCTTTCAAGTCGGACCTTCTCACACACTCTCGCTATCAATCGCCATGAGTTCAGCTTCAGCGTTGTGCCGCTCTACTAGATTGACAGGACTCTTGTCCCGTCAGTCCGGTTCGGCCTTCGTTGCTCGACTACATACATCTGCTGTTATTCGAGCAGAAGTACGAGATGATAAGGACCCTCAACTAGGAGATTACCCACAGCTACCATATCAGAATCTTCAAAATAGACGATATGATCCACGATGGTGGGATCCACAAGAGAAAAGAAATTTTGGTGAACAGGTGAGAACTATAATAGTGGCTGGGGGCCCCTTTGAAAATTAGACTGACATTTATTCGATCATTAGCTTCATGAACAAGATGATGTTCTTGGTGTGTGGGCACCAGATGTTCATGCTATTCCCGCTGCTTCAGCTCTTCGACAATTTCTATTGGCTGCCGGTGTGGCTGGTTCTTTTGCCTCTTTAATCTACTTTTCACTTCCAGAAAGACCGTCTCAGCCAAGGACATATCCCCGTGACGGCTTGCTAGCTGAATTGGGTGGTGTTAATGGTACTGCAGTAAGTTAAAGGAAAGAGTAGATGATAAAGCTTTTGTCGGGTTTTGACCTTACTATCGCATTTAGGCACCAGCAGAAGGCGCTTTCGACAGTAAAGGAGAGAACGACGACGAAGAAGAGGGTGATGATGATGAGTAGATCAATTACAATTGAAATGCAAGTTTATATTGAGAAAAATAATACAATGGTACAGCGTTTGTATATGCTACATAAGGTCTAGTCTTCTTCGCTCAAGATGCTACTATTATCCCCGCCGTCACTTAAGACAATTGGTGTATGAGATTCTTCTCTACCCTGCGACCTTTGACTTCTACTTTCTGCTCGACTGCGTGGAAGAGTGTTGATCTTATCAAGAGACATGTTTCTTGCTTGTGACAAAGTAGTTCCTCCAGCGTCTTTTGCAGCTTGCCGGGATTTGGATTGTTTCTTCTTGGCTTTGCTAGGTTGCCATTCTTGATCATGCACGTTTTCTTTGGGAGCTTCATTGCTTGCTTTTCTCTTGCGAATTTGACGGTGCTTTCCATTAGCGGCCTTACCGACCTCGATAAGATCACTATTATCTTGCTGCGCTTTTGCCTTTTCTTCAGGAAGTGTTCTGCTTACGACTGGTCTTGACTTTTTGCCCATCTCTTTTCCCAGAAGCTGTTCAGGAATCTCTTCTGCATCAGCATTCTCATCTTCGGACAGGCTTATCAAATCAATCTCTTCTTCTTGTCCTCCTACCTTTCTTGCTTGCCTGCCCTTTCTTGCATTGCCTTTTCCAGTATTACTAGCTCGGAAATTTTTGATGACTTCTTGTAATCGTGAACTACCATAACCTGTTCTCTTTCTACCGGCATAGACACCCTCTCCTGCACTTAAATCGAAAAAGTTACCTCGATCCAAAGTACTTTGCATTCCTTGCCTTCTACTTCTTCTATTTTGAGCTTCTATAGCAGGAATGAGGTAATGATCTGTCTTTTCGTTGTCCCATCGCAAATATTCAGCAAAAAAACTTCGAAGGCTATCCAGATCAGGTAATCCCCATTGAAATGGTTCCTTTGAATTATCAACAGTTGGCTCAAAGTAAGCATCAATTACATTTGGATCTGGCCAATGTGACTCTAGATGTACTTTATTTCGTAGAGTTCGTTTTAATCTTTTTAGAGTTGAATCATAGGTTTCCTTGACAGTATCTTTACCAGTTTGAACTTTTAACCACCAATCTCGAAATTTGACCAGCCCATCATCACCAGGAAAATGAGATAAAATTTCCATGGCAAGAACAGGTCCAACGCCTTCAAGACCTTCAGTGTAATCACTTCCAAGTAAGTACGCCAATTGTACTAATTTTGTTCGATCCATGCCTAGATCATGCTGTAAATCCGATAATTTATAACACTCGACGTACTTTTTATTGTTGAACATGTTTTTATAAATGAACGTACCTCCAAACAAAAAGACGTCTGAGTCATCGGTGATAATGCCATCAGCTAACTTCAACGCAATCAATTCGGCACATTGCGCTTCTGCTTCCATGGGTGCAGTGATGTAAGGTAAACCAAAGAGTCGTAACATGAATTGAATTTCCTTTGCCATCTGTTGCGTCACTTCTCCTTCTGTTCTTCTAGTAGTAGCATGGTCACTTCGTAACTTGTTTACCTCTTCTTCTACTTCTTTTCGAATCTGATTCAATCCTTGACCTTTTGCTCGACTGAGAAAGCTGACAAATTCATCTTGATCATTAGCTATTTCACCTAATTCAGCTTCATCTTCAGCGTCCATTGCAGCAAATTCTTCTGCAGTAGGAAGAGGAAATCCATCAGGTCCAAGAGTAATTTGAGGTTTTGATGAGTCTGAATCTGAGTCTGATTCTTGGTCTTTTCCATACCCATGATTACTATAGTCACTGTGCTCTTCCTCGCTCTCTCTATCCCGGTCATCTATTTGCTCTCCACCCACTTGAAAAGGTTCTTGCTCCTCCCCCTCCTCCTCCTCTATTTTCCCCTCTTCTTCTACATCTGTTCCTCTCAGCTCTGACTCTAGCTCTTCTTCCCTCTCTTCTTCCGGTGACAGCTCTTCTGCTTCCATTATCAATTGGGGATAATCTCCTATTTCATCTGCCATTGAGCCCATATCATCGTCTGATACTTGTTCGCCAGTCTCTTTCCTTAGATTCTCTTCCATATCAAGGCTTGCAGGTGACAGCATGCGTTCTTCTGCTTTACGTACGTCCCCGAACGGAGAAGAACCTCCTTCGTTACTTTTATAATCAGATGCAATGGAAGGACTGCTCATCGATTGATCTAGGTCCTCTTCCGGGGAAGGTGACTTACTCTGCATTGATGGAGAGCCCTCCACTTCACTTCTCTTGCCAAGAGTACTACTTTCACTCTCATTAATCTCGATTGGTGACTTTGGAAGTTCAGTGGAATGCTCTTCAATGAAAGAATCATCATCTTCAGAAACTGAAATTGCTTGGTTGCGTTTTGTTATTTTGTCGAAGGATTCATCATTTATTTCGGCTGGCTTGTCTTGGAAGTCTACAACTTTGATTACATTACCGCTTTCATTAGGTAGACTCTCTTTCTCTGTCCTCACAGTAATAGTAGAAGTGTCATGTTGAGCAATGTTGCTAGGTATTATCTTCTCCTCCTCCTCCTCCTCCTCCTCCTCCTCCTCCTCCTCCTCCTTGTCTCCATGACTCGCATCTGAATCTGAAATGGAGATGACTCGAGTATAATTTTTATAGAAAGGTGCCTTAGGAGATGAGTTCTGCGCTATTGTACATTTTACGGGGCTACTTTTACCTGAATTTCCTTTGTCTATTTCCTCTGGATCAGAATAGTTTCTGTCTACTTCATCATGGTCCCAAAGCCTCTTCATCAGTAGACGTCTATCCAATGGCTCTGGCTCTCCCTGGCGATCTTGATATCGGAAACCAAGTGTAGGCCCACCTATCGTCCCACCAAGGAAAGAGTTTAATTTTTTGTCTGCTGACTTTGGCTTGGTAATGGTAGTCGACTTTGATGGTATTTGGGAGATCCAGCTAGATTTCTCTTTGTTTGCTGTCCCGTTTCTATTTGTCTTCGCTTCATCACCTCCGTAAAAGGAACAGTAGTCGTCTGCCTCGAATGCATGGGTCGGGACATCTTCCAACTCCATCTGCTCAATGCCCTCCTCTTCCTCCCCTCCTTCCTCAACACCTCCATTATGAGTTACAATTACCCGCTCCGATTCATCTAGTGCTTGAGCCAAGTCTGCTGCTTCTTGCTGATCCAGAATCTGATCCCAATCTTCTTCTTCTTCATCCTCGTCTTCCTCTGTTGTTCCTCCTAAATCAATGGGGGCTTGTCGAGTACTTTGACCTAAATTTTTACGCCGGAATAGAGATACATTTCCTTTGGATCCGCTGACGATACTTCTGACTTGCTTTGACATGACCTTGATTTCTCTTGCCTTTCTCAGCTGTTCTTCCATCTCTTCGACTTCGTCAGTCATGCCTTGCTCTTTTGCTTTTTCCTTTGCCAGTGCTCGTGCCCTCCTTTGAAGTAGCTCTTTTGCTACCTCTTTTCTCGCTGCTGGATCATTTGGATTTGCCTTGAGTAATTTTGATGGGAGAGTCTCGTCAAACTTTGCCTTCTCGGGGGAAGATTCTATTGCTACTTCTTCTAATTCGACTTCTTCGTCTGTATTCCTTCTTTCAAAGTCGTCATCAGTGGTAGTAGCTGATGCAGTGTCTTCTTCGACAGTGATCGCTTTCTCTTGTGTTGTACCCGATTCTCTAACGCCCAAAGCAAATCCACCTTGATCTCCTTTGTTCCGTACAAGAACATATTCCCGATTACGTGCACCAGCCACTCGTATGGGTACTTTAATGTGTGCGTCACCAATCTCATCTGTTACCTCGAGAACTTTCTGCGTCAACTCATTCCTAGTTTTCAAACCAGCAATCTGAGCTCGAGAAAAGTCGATGGGTGTTGGTGATTGAGACAGCATCGATTGTAATCTTTTATAAGAGGTACCTCGAGATGCAGCCCTCATGTCACCCACCAATTCATACTGAAGTTCTGAAGGTAAAGATCGGAAAAAATCTGAATCCAAATCGAGATCTGTCGGACCAATGGATGATAGCAATGCTCTCAATTCTCCTTCCGTAGCAAATCGAACGTCTTGTCTTTTTCCCCCACCTCGTGCACTTTTTGCAGCGCTACTATTGTTAGCCGTCAAAGTATTAATATCCCTGTCTAGAGCAGGCAAAGCATAGGGATCTTTGTGCCAATCGTTACGTTTCTTCTTCTTGAGAGCTTCAGGATCTTCAGAAGCTTGGACAACTTTATTGGGTGAGACCGCACCATCGTCGACCTCATCTAACCAAGCAGCGTCATCTTCATTGTGACGGATTGGCATAGCAGTGCTGTAGCTTCCCCCTGCCAAATCGTCGAAGTAGACAGTATTTTGACCCAGACCATGACTTTCACTTCCATTACGAGCGACAATATTCTCTACATCGTTCTGGGAAGCTCCAGACTTTGATGTTATACCTCCAGCAACATGAGACAATGCCGCTTCTCTCATTCTTGCATTAAGTAGTCTTTCTGCTATCCTTCGATGATCATCCTTTGCACCTGCTTTCCTTTGACGACGTCCTACAAGCGTTTTTCGCTTCATGACTGGGGCACCACCATCAAACACAAAAATCGGACGTATCCCATAGTGAATTAGCTTTAAAATTCTCCATAGAAATCCCAAGATGTGAGCATTGGAAAGTGTTCTACCTTCTTTATCTCTCATTGCCATCTGAAAGTGGTAAAGCCAAATTGAACTATCAATGGCAAGTCTTCTACCTTCCAAAGACTCTAATTTGGTGGGTCGAGCGCATGGCTGTAGCAAATGCCACAGTCCTTGCACACCCATACCTGGTAGGGAATAGCAGAGAGGTCAAAGAAGGAGAAAATGTAAAACGATTGTCGGATGTTGCTGAGTCTTTAGACTTGGCTCATTTACTAAGAATAACCAACAGGATAGGGTCTGTGCAAATTTTTTTAAAAAGGCGCGTGGAGGTCAATTTGTAGGTCATAACCAAAAAATAAAGGGAGGGTGCTCAACTTCAAGCTTTAACCAAAAGTTTTTCTTTTCAGTCATTACTACCGCGTCAAGCCAATTCAAAGGGCCATGTCTGCAAAGGCAACAGCATCAGGTGGGGCAGGAGTCGGTCCAAATAGAAGAAAGTGGGATCTTGAAGAGTACAGTGAAAAGGCTCGAGAAAGGGATCGAGAAGAAAAGGAGAGAGCTATTGAAAATGAAGAAAGGATGCGTAAAGGTCAAAAACCACTTCAGAGAAAGAGAAGACAAAAAGATTTGCCGAAACCGACAGAGCTTTTGAAGGCGAGAGATGATGATTTAGAAATTGAAAAGAATCAGGGAAAGACATTGATGGTAGACAATGCTCAAAGTGGTAGAAAAGGTCCAGGATTTTATTGTGAAATTTGTAATCGAACTTACAAGGATAGTATAGCTTATCTTGATCATGTAAATGGTCGACAGCGTGAGTCCAGCTTAAGAGACAAGTGTTTGAGCTGATGATGCTGACAGGCCATCAATTTGGCACCGCAGATTTAAGAACGTTGGGACAGACAACTCAAGTAGCTCGGTCTACATTGGAACAAGTCCGCGCGAGATTAGAATTTTGGCAGGAAGAAATGAAGCAGAGGTCAAAAACAACAACTAGGCAGTATGATTTTGAAGCAAGAGTTGCTGAAATTGCTGCTCAACAAAGGATTGAAAAGCAACATAGAAGAGTAAAACGAAGAGAGGCGAAAGAAGCTAGAAATGGTTCAGCCACAAGAGATGCAGAGGCAATGGCTATGATGGGCTTTGGTAATTTCGGCTCAACTAAAAAGTAGTATCATAGATTGACGAAGAAAAATTTACCATTGTAATTGACAATTGAATCACATGTAACAATAGTACCGCTTTCCCTTCCCCCAAACACCTCCTCACAGCTTCAGTTCACTGCGCCCATACCAATGACAATTTAAAGTCTTCATCATTTACTGTTTGCTGCTCCTCTAAAATAATTTTCTTCTCCTGTGGTCTCTTGCTTACATCCATCGGTGTTCTTTTGAGGATTCGTTGGAAAAGCTCGCCTTGACTTTCAAATGCCTCCTTAAGTGCTTCCCCTACGCCCTTTTCAAAGGAGTAGAAGGCATCAATTTCATCGGTCTGTTGCAGTCCTGCCTTTTTACGCAATCTCTGAATGCGATTAATCAAGTCTCTTGCACTTCCTTGGCTCTGTAATTCCGGTCTAATTTCCTTATCGAGCAAGATGACAACGTGACCATCTGTATCGCTATCCCACTGTCCTACTTTGCCTGATAAGTCGACATAACGAGTCACTTTAAGATCTTCTTGACCTAATGCAATACCTTCGACGGTAATTTTGCCTGAGGTGGCGTACTCTTTTGCTTCTGCCGAAGTCACCTTCTCCAATCCTTTTTTTACCTTGACCATATCTTTCTTCAGCTTGCGTCCCAATACCGGCCAATCTGCTGCCAACTTGAATTGAACACCACAAGCAGCTTCATCAGTAGTCAAGGTAAGCTCTTGAACATTCAATTCCTCCTCAATGTAACTTGACAGTGATTTGACATCGTCTAGAAATTGTTGCTCGCTATGGAAAATGACCAATTCTTTCAAAGGTACCCTGAGTGGAAGAGTGTTGCGTTCACGAATGGCGCGACCAAGCTCAATGACTGTTTGCAAAGCAGCAAATTGACGCTGAATGACGGGATCAAGATATTCATTTCGAACTTCAGGAAACGAAAGGAAATGTACCGATCGGTAGTCTTGCTTGTCATTTGCAGCTTGAGGTGGTAGCATTACTCTGAGACCTTGATAGATATTTTCAGTCAAGAAAGGAGTAAAGGAAGACATTGTCCTGCAAAGGGTAAATAATGCCTCGAAAAGTGAATTCAGAGCTGATACAGTATCTTGCAATCCATTTTCACCCTTGAATCGCCTTCTGTTGAATCGAATATACCAGTTTGTCAATTCATCAATTAATTTTAAAAGTTGATCCATGACTGTATACAGTCGGTAAGCATCCATTTCTTCTTTAACTACTTTGATGAGATTTTGACAACGAGCCAAGATCCAACGGTCCATGACATTGTCACTCTTTGCAGCGTGAGGATCATATTTGAAATCTTGATCAGTTTCCTTCTTTAATAAAGTGACTTGACCCAAGAAGAATCGGAAACTATTCAACCAAGGTAAAAAGGCAGATGAGAGAACTTCTTTAACTCCTTCTTCTCGGAACCGTAAATTTTCTCCTCTAACGACTGGGGAATTGACCAAGTAGAGTCGAACAGCATCTGCTCCGTACTTGTTGATGAGCAAGGATGGGTCAGGATAATTACGAAGACTCTTACTCATCTTCTTGCCATCTGCTGCTAGAACAAGACCAGTAGTGATGAGATTTTTCCATGGTGCAGTATCGAATAAATGTGTAGAAAGAATAAGTAAAGTGTAGAACCAACCTCTAGTCTGATCAATTCCTTCACAAACAAAATCTGCTGGAAAACTATTAGTAAATTTCTCCTTGTTCTCAAAGGGGTAGTGAGCCTGTGAATAGGGCATACTTCCAGACTCGAACCAACAATCAAAAACTTCTTCAATTCTATGTAAAGTTCCTTTACCTTGCTTTGATGGAATGGTAATATCATCAATCTTGTCTCGATGCAAGTCTGTTAAATTAGTTCTGCCAGACAACTTTTCCAATTGCTCCACTGAAGAAATGCAAATAATTTCTTCAAAATCATCACTGACCCATAAAGGAATAGGAGTTCCCCAGTATCTATTACGACTAATGTTCCAATCTCTAGCATTGGCCAACCAATTTCCAAATCTACCTTCACCAACATGCGCTGGTACCCATCTAGTCTTTTCATTATTCTTGACTAGCTTTTCAACAATTGGCTCTACTTTGACAAACCATGCAGGAATAGCTTTGTAAATTAATGGTGTCCCTGATCTCCAGCAGAAGGGGTATTGATGTCGCAGTGTAGATTGGACAACTAGTCGACCTCTGGCTTTAAGATCCTTTTGAATTTGTTTATCAGCTTCTTTAACGTGTACTCCCTTGTAGTCAGGTACCTCGTCTGTAAATCTTCCACTTTCGTCAACAGGACAAGGAGGGAGCATTTCCTTTGTCACGATTCCATTAGCAACGGCTATACGGTGATCTTCGTCACCAAATGCTGGCGCTTGTTGGACAATACCAGTACCGGCATCAGCAGTGACATAAGGATCTGCCACTACCTTGAAAGCGACATCTTTGTACTTTTCGTAGAAGTAATCAAAAAGAGGAATAACTTTCCAGCCCACCATATCCTTTCCTTTGCTCTCTCCCACCTTCGTCCATTTTGCCTTCTTAGGATCCTTGTATAAAGTCGTCAGAAGCTTTTCCAAGATCCAGTAATTAACGTCCTTTTCTTCATCATGAATCTTAATGTATGTAAAGTCTGGGTGAACACAGACACCCAAGTTAGATGGTGTCGTCCATGGAGTGGTCGTCCATGCTAGAAGCGAAGTCTTCGGGTCATCACGAAGGGGAAAGCTTACAACGATAGCAGGATCCAGTACATCGCGATAATCTGAACCAGCTTCAAAATTACTGAGGGGAGTGGTACAAGCAGTCGAATATGGCATGACTCTCATACCGCGATACACCATACTCTTTTGAAATAATTGACCAAATACCCACCAGACCGTTTCCATAAACGAAGTATTCATAGTCTTGTAACCCCCGTCAAAGTCGATCCATCGACCCATTCTTTCCACAGTTTGCTTCCATTCCGATTGATATCGCATAACGATGGCTCTACATTCAGCATTGTAAGCAGGGATACCCATGGCCATAACATCTTCCTTACCCTTGATTCCAAGCTTTTTATCAATTTCGTGCTCAACTGGTAAACCATGGCAATCCCAACCAAATCTTCGATCTACATAATGACCAGTAGAATGAGCATGCCGTGTCACAACGTCCTTGATAGTTCCAGCAAGTAAATGTCCATAGTGTGGTAGACCAGTAGCAAATGGTGGACCATCATAAAAAGAGTATGGCTTCTTTCCTTTTGATTGTTCTAATGACGTCTTGAAGGCATCAATCTCTTTCCAAAAGCTCAAGACCTTCTCTTCTTCTACAGGAAATGAAAATGAGGTGCTGGTGTCATGAGCCGGGAAAGACGCCTGAACAACCATGAGCGAAGTCTATAATTCTATCGCAATTGGGTAGAAGGAATGGTAAAGGAAAGAGAAGAGAAGAAAAGAAAAAATTCGCGGTGAGAGTGTGGCAAGACGGACAACTTTAATCGAGTCAGAAGTGACTGTGAGAAGACTTCAAATTTACCACCGCTCAAGCGCGATAATTCTTGTACTTTTTTTCCCATATCTTCTACTTCACGTGGTCAACATATGACTCGGACGATTGGAGCGCGAATGGTGAGGTGAGCCCACTGCACCACTCATTGATGAAATTCTACTGCTCTATACAAGTACTTGTTCAGTCACACACAGACGTTGACAACAAGATTTTGCACAGACTTTATATAAGATTTATCAAAGATGTCTGTGTGATTTAGCATTACAAAGTGTAGGAGATGAAGTGGCTCAAGTGCTCTCATTTAACACCATTGCTCCATCATTATTAGACCAAAAGTCAACTGGGTCAAACTTGTGTATGTTCCTCTCCAGTGCTAATTTTGCCAAATCAGGGCGATCCATTAATTCGCAAGAGATTCTTAAAGTCTCCCAAAGACTACTTGAAGTTACACCACCTTCCACATCCATTTGATTTTCTTGCATATCATTGCTTGTATCGGCATTTTCAGACTGAAGAGATAGTGCTGTATAGATGTGAGATGCAGCATCGTGGTACATTTTGAGATTGAGGCAAGAAATACTTAAATTAAAGTGACAACGTACAAATCCAGGTCTTAGATCGAGAGCTTGATGATAGTATCGAAGAGATTCTTCACTTCGACCTGAATTGCTCAAAGTTGCACCCAATCGATTGTATAATAGCCAGTCATCCGGTCTTACACTAAGTGCAGCAGTAAAACAATCTACAGCTTTATCGAATTCTTCACTAGAATTGAACAAGACTCCTAAAGCGACTTGAACATCTGCGTCGATTTCATTTTGTAAGGATCCATGTCTTGCCAATGCAATTAATAAATTGCTTAATCTTTCATGTCTTTCGCTATATCCTTGAGATGCTTTGCTTGTGCTAGATTGTTCAACTTCACTTCGATGTTGCTTCACTACTGCACTATAGTCGGGTGTAGCTTCAATCCATCTTTCAATTGCTTCAAAGGCATTCATCCGGTTATTTTCATTGGTATAACTGACTGCCAAAGCGAGCCAAGCTTCTCTCAATGTTGGATCTAATTGGATCGCTCGATGTAAAGCAGCAATAGCCAATCCTTCTCGCTCATTCTCTTGCTGTTTAACACCTAGATCAAACCAAGCTGATGCATTGGTAGGATCACGTTGAACAGCTGCCTCTCTTTCTAAAACACTTTGCATATCTGCAGGCATAGCAGCTATCTGAGTGTCAGTCGTAGCTATATGTCGATAGGGATTCGTAGACTGAAATCGATATTGTGGAGCAGACGCAGCTGAAACAGGAGGTGCTATATTCGGTTTCATACCTGTCGATGTTGCCTGCCAAGCATCCCAATCTCGCTGCAATGTATCCCACTCTGTACCTTGCATACCCGTCATGCCTCTTCCTCGTGTTCCCTCCCACCTTCTTCCTACAAAGTCTTGATTAGGCAGATCATCAAATTCTTCTTCCATAGAACTTTTATTTTCAGCTCCGGCAAAAGATCCAAAGTCCGATCCCATAATGCGTTGGTACTTAGCAAATTCTGCTTCATCCTCTTTGCGCCGTTGTGCTACATCACCTCCATCTCCCACAAAGGCCCTCTCCATTGCTTGCCTCTCAATAGCCTCGCTTCTAGCATCTTCTTCCGCCCATATCTCATTCAACATGTCGCGACCTTCCATTTCACTGGCATATGTATCAGGTCCGGGGGCCATTTGCAGCGGTCTGCTCGTAGAAGTCGAAGAAAAGGCTGGGTTCATCAATCCACGTTGATTTGCCCAATTGACTGCTTCTTGTTGCGTTAAAGGCTCTCTTCCCATTGTTTCTCGGAACTCATTGCTCCAATTTCTTTCTTTTCCCTTTCCCTTGTCCAAGGTGGCAGATGCATGGGAAGAATATGAGGTTTCCTCCTGTTGTTGTTCAGCATTAGTCTCTACTATATTTGTACCCTGAATACCAGCTTGCTTATCTCGAATCTTTCTCATTAGATTCAAAAAGTTGCTCTGCTTGAATTTGCTGTTTGTTTCATGTTCTACAGTCGATACTAAGCGACCTGCCGTCCTAGCCAATTCGTCTGCATCGGCAGATGTTGGCTCACTTGGAATCTGCTCAGCGACTTGCTGTGGTATGTTGGTCTCCTCTGCAAAGACTTTCTCAGGTGCTGAATTCGATTGATCATACGCTGTAAAAGCAGTATCCCACTTTGAACTATCTAATTGAGATGACTGTCCTTGTTGGTGATTCTGACCAGGTTGCTGCTGCTGCTGCTGCATTGAATTGAAGTTGTGCATTTCAGGTCCCATTCTCATTCCCATCATATTGAGTCTTCCCATGCCCTGACTACCTATACCTGAATGATAAGGAGTTAAAGCTTGTGAAACACTAGTCTGTTGCATTGGTGAGGACTGTACTGCATGTACTACATTTAGTTTTGCTTGACTTGGACCTACCCCAGGTGAATACTCTCGGGCCCATCCTGCTTCTGCTACTTTTGTTGGAGGTGGCGTATGACGAAAAGTATTCTCAAAGTGTTCTCTCTGATGTGCCGGAACGTGTTGCCAAGATTGTTCAAAGTTAGGTACCTGTGTCAAACTATTTTCTAAGGGTCCAACTGGTGGCGAAAAAGGTAAAGCACCTTTCAATGGTCCCAAGTCGAATGCTGGATGAGTTGCTGATTGACGTTGAAAAAATGCTTGCTCAGAGCCGGAAGGAGCAGATACTTGATGACTCCTAAAGGAAGGCTACACAAAAGGAGAAAATCGAACAATAGATTTAAAATCAGAATCATCTTGTACATTGTCACCTCTTTTACCAAAATATTGTCAAGACTACTACTCACCAATTGTCTGCCGTTGTGCGATCCAATTTCTGAGCCTTGACCAAATCTATCTAATTGTGCTCCTCGATCTTGACCAAAACGCTTGCTGAAATTAGATAAAGGGTTCGAGGGTCCACACTCTGCTCCACCAGACACCAAGTCTGAAAAAGACATGTTGGGGACCAAATACGAAGCTTGACTTTTGCAATGACGTTAAAATCAACAACAAAAAAGGGAGTAGAGAGAGATTATTTAGCAAAATGTAAAGGGACGACGCGCTTAAAAATTGTTGGAAGTCGGTTCGGTCCAAGCGTGAAAGCCGGATGCACTTTTCGATGCAATGTCGTAAAAAAAGGCTCGTTACCTATATTTGAGTTTGATAGCACACACAACAAGATGAGCAAGATAATAAATCTAATTTGCGTCAAAAGTGGAAAACAAGAGATACAAAGAAAGGTGGGGAAGGAGAGAGCATTGGCAAGATCAGAATTATTTTTTTGAGAGGAGGGGGGGGGGAAAGAGATCGCTCTGGTTTCGACATAACCCCTTCCTTTTCTGCGACTTTAGGAATTACTTCTTGTACGCAGGTCTATTGTTAAGATGCAATCATGAACATGAAATGTGTAAAAAAAAAAACGTAGAAAAGAATCCTTTCTTATTTGTTTCTTGATTTTAAAAAGCAGTAATGAGACCACGTTGACGAGCTCCAAGAATGACAGCGAGAAGAAGAGCAAGTAAACCGTATCGAGAAAGGAATGACGTCTTACCGGCCGACTAGTATTATTGTTAATTTTGGTGAGGGTATGTCGAAGATATTATAGGCCGATAATTTCGAAGAGTATACATAAGTCGGGTATGAAGTAGGAGGGAAATTAGAAGAAAGAAATAGGAGGAGGAAAAGTAGAAGAAAAGAGAAAAAAAAAGAGAGATGAGTTGATAAGCCATAAATGCCACAGGCGTAAAAAGTGGCAAACAAAAGGCGAGTAATTTTTTTTTTTTATATATTTATTTTGTTCTTATGATTTTTTGGGTATTCCACTTTACACCTTAGGCACTCACCTTGCTCTTGCTAGCGTGTGGGTTACTTGGTCTAGAAAATCCAGGCTTCTTTGCAATGAGGGCGGCAAATTGTTTCAAATTTGCTTCAGTGTAAGGAGGGTAACGAGGTTTCATTGCCATTTCAACGACCTTGCCCATTATACCACTATGAGGAGCGATTAAGGTAGCACGTTCATGACTAAATGTCATGAAACCAGCCTTGCCATGATAACTTCCATAACCAGAAGGTCCAGTTCCACCAAATGGTAAAGCTCCAATAGCATACTGAAGTAAGTTGTCACCAACAACAACACTACCAGATCTTGTTGAATCGATGATCTTGTTTGCTACTGCAGTAGAAGCAAAGATATAAAGAGCTAAGGGTTGATCACGAGAATTGATAAAGTTGATGGCTTCTTTTGTATCTTTTACAGGTACAATGGGTAAAATTGGTCCAAAGATTTCTCCAGTCATGGTAGAATCATCTGGCTTGCAATCAGCAATAACAGTAGGTGCCAATAACTTTTGAGATTCATCACTGTCACCACCTAAGATAATGGTACCCTTTGTACCACCTACCATCTGATTTAATCGTTTCCAATGACCTTCATTGATGATACGACCATATGAATCAGATTTCACAACACCTCCACCAGTTGAAGGCCAAAATTCAGCGGCTGCTTTTTTGATCTCTTCGACAAATTTGCCTTGAACAGAGGCAGTGCAGAGCACATAATCGGGCGCAATACATGTTTGACCACAGTTGAGTGACTTTCCCCACAAAATTCGATGAGCTGCAATTTTAAGATCAGCAGTTTCATCAACAATGGTAGGCGACTTTCCTCCCAATTCAAGGGTGGTAGGACATAGCCACTTTGCTGCCTTTTCTGAAACAATTCTACCGACTGTACCATTACCAGTGTAAAAGATGTGTTCCCAACGTTGATCAAGTAAAGCAGTTGATTCAGGAATGGCTCCATTGACAATTCTAGATGTTTCTGGGTCCATATATTTTGGCCATAATTCAGCAATCAACTTTGCAGTATGTGCAGCAACCTCAGAAGGTTTCAAAACAACGCAATTACCAGCTGCAATGGCTGCAATGACGGGTCCAATTTGAACAGTAATTGGGTAATTCCATGCACCCAATACCAAAACAGTTCCTTTTGGTTCCTTTTTGATCACTGGTGTGTGTAAAGCCCAAGCAATACCTGCCCAAGGCTTCTCATCCTTTGCCCATTTATCAAGACTGTGAATAGCTTCGATGCATTCATTGGTAGTTCCCATGATTTCAGCAAACATGGATTCAAATCTTGATCTACCCAAATCCTTTCGGATAGATTCGACAAACTTATCAGCGTTGTCGTTGATTAGAAAGGTCAATTGTTTTAGTTGATTCTTTCTATATTCTAAACTGCGAGTCTTTCCTGCTAAAAAGACGGTGCGCAGCGATTCATTGATTTTAGCAATCTCATCGATAGGAGTGTATTGCAATCCAGCCGCTTCAGCCATGATGTGTGAGTTGTTGTGTGTTTTTGTATTTGTGAAGAGTGGGTAATGAGGAGTGCCTATGAAAGTGTCGGACAGGTTTATATTCGTTGTACTGGAAAGAAAGAAAGGTATGAAGAAGAGAAGTGGATTACTTATGTGATGCGGGGCTGGAGAGCAGATGCGGACTCGGTAGAAGAGAAATATTTTGACCTATCACCGAGGTTGTTAGCGTCTTGTAAGCTGTTGACTAAAAGTTGAAAAGCACACTCGCGAGGTCCCACTCATATCACGTACTGACATTAATTCTGACTTGAAATCATTAGATTTTACAAGTAGATTTAAGTCAGAACTTTTGTCACTGGGTGATACGGAACTCGGTCAAGTGGAGCAATAGGTTACTCGCAGCAATAACTAGCCAGGCTCGGTCATGGAATTTTAAGTATTTGAAAAGCTTGGGGAGTCGTCATAATCTAAGGGCGGCACAAAAAGGCTTGACCACACACACACATACTCTTCGTAGATGCCTGGCAATGAAAGGTTGGTCGACTCGCGACAAATTGCACATGCTGCCATTGCCAACTTTTTACAACAGCAAGGATATGAATCGACGTTAAAATCATTTCAAAAGGATGCAGAAAAGATTGGTTGGACATGGCAAGAAAATGAAAAAGATAGTCAAAGATCTAATGAATCTAATCAATGGATTAGTTTAGAAGCACTAGTTGAGCTACATCAGTCTAATTTGGCTACTCAAAAGAGTCAAAGACTTTTAGCCAAACGATTACTGTCTAAATCTCCCACTGACTTGGTATTAGCAGGTCCATCTACACTTGATTTTGAGGTGATCAAAACGCATGATAATCTACATAATAGCAATATCTTATCTCTCTCTAGTGTCATCTTTCCAACTCATTCCTTTTCAACTTTGGAAGCTCGCTACATTACAGAAGAGAAGAAATTGCTATGCTCTACAGCTGCCGACAAAAGGATAGTATTCAGTAAAGTAGATGATGGTGAAATGATTGAAGTGTTTGAACCTGGAGGTGGTTCTAATGGTGATGATCGACATAGTGCAGCGGTATTATGGACTGCTCAAAATCCCAACAAGAACCGCCAAAGGGAATTTGTCAGTTGTGGTATGGATAGTAAAGTCATCCTTTGGGATCTATTGCATCGCAGACCAGTACAAGTATTACGCAATCATACAAAATTTGTAGTCAAATGTGCATTTTCAATTTCAGGAGATTATTTGGCAACTTGTAGTTATGATAAGACTATTTGTATATATAAGCGACATGGTACTACTATTCAATTTGAAAACAATCAGGAAGGCAGTGGAGAAGAGGAAGATGATGGAGAAATATTGCCTCTCTTGGACACCAGATTTGAACTCGTTCATACTGCTTCAACTACCAACAATCCAGAGTCTCTTTTATTTGTACGCTCTCGCCCACAACCATCCAATAGTGACCTAGGACTAGGCAAAGAAGATGTAATACTTGGATCTACCATTGTAGAGCCAGATGAAGTCGATCTTATAGATGAAGAAGATTCTCCAAAGAGGACGTGGTTGGCTTACACTGTACGAAGCGACTCCTTTATACATTATCTTGCACTACCAATGGAAGCAGACGGAAATGACAGCAAGGAAGTGAATTCCATCACTTCTGATATGCGTCAAGTCAATATCAAAGATACTGACAAGGTGGTGATACCACCGGATTGGACAGTGCTTCATTTCAATACCAATCAAAATCGAAGTGATTTTCACGTCAGCTATTCCCTCATGCATTTGACACTTCATCCGACTCAAGAACATATTTGCATACAGACTGGTGATCATAGCATTCGTTCTACTGGCTATGCTCCATCTTCCTCTGCTTTGTCTCGAATATTAGTCATGCCTCTTCTCTCCTCCTTGCGCTCAACAACACTTTGGACTGGTGTAGAGTCCAGTGGATTTGCAACTATTCGTCATGATTGGCTACCTGATGGCTCAGCAGCTTGGGTTACCAGTGAAGAAGGCTATATGAGATTGATTGATACCAAAGGTAAAGTTCGAGCCAAAGTGGCAGCTCATGGTGCTGTTGCAGCTTCATCTTCGAACGATGACATGGAAGTTCAGCGAGCTGCTACTTGGACTAGAGGAGGTAATTCATTGATTAAAAGTTTATTAGTATTGGATGCTGATGGTTCAGTCGCTACATGTGGCTACGACCGGACTGTTCGCATTATATCGAGAAGATCTTCAATTGTATCATAATATTAATCTTTGTCCATTGCAATCAATATTTCCACTCATCATCATCATCATCGTCACATTTGCTTTCTGTCAAAGATTTTTGGCATTGCCTAGTGGTGCTACCCAATTTCGGTGTCCTTCCGCTGAACATTGGCAGGGTCAGAGACCTGTAAGGGGGTGGGCCATTCGTATACAGCAAAAGATTTCATGAACCGACAGACGCCCCGAAAGCAATTCAAATTCAAATTGTTCACGCAGAAACTGTTCACTTTGCTTGCACGCACGCCCCGGCCAGGATATGGAAAAGCATCGCTTCGGAGGTTACAAATCCTTGTCTGTGCATTTAAGAATCATAGCCCTCCGGAGCAGCGAGTGTAACATTCGAGCAAAAATTCATTTCCTTTAATTTCCATCGAGTGAAGGCTGAGTCTGATCCTCAATCGAACAAGGACGAAGGAAATCCAAAGAAAGAAAAACAAGTCTAGGAAGGTTGCCCTTTTCTTCACTCTGTTTGTCTACCTACTCTTGACGTACTCATATCTGAAGGGTGAAGAGTAGTGTCTTACCCTTTATGGAGGCAGTGATAATTACAGGGCCAGGTGAGCTCAGCAATCGTCACGAACAAAGAATGCTACTTTCACAGCAGAAGACAAGAGTGCGACCTGAAAATCGTGATTTAACTTGTTTTGAGAAAAGTAGCAGCAAAGAGAAGTCGAATCTATCGCTCAGCCCACTAAATACAAAAAGACGCCTATTACCATGTCGATACAGCTTACAAGCAAACCAATCAGCAAGTTTTCATTTATCATTGTCTAGATGTACATCACACCCTTCAATGGCCCTAATAGAACCACGAAACAAGATTCACTCTACATTCGACCACGGTAAGAAAGAATCAAGTTCACCATCCCCATTGAGTAAGTATCAGAACACATGCATGCTACGTATGTTCACTCACCTTTCCCACTATATTCATCATACCCATCTCTAGACGATGGCCCTCCCAGTGATATCAATCAAATAAGCATCCTTTATAATCAAAAAAAAGTCGATAAGAGGCGAAAAAAGAACAAGAAAGCTAAACAGAAGAAAAAGGATGCCAAGAAAAGGCAATCGTCAGTACTGGACTATACTGTTTCCAAGGATGGTACGCCTAATAGTACCATGCCCTCTACTCCGTTCACATTCTATTCTACCTTGAAGCTGATGACGCCAGTACGTCCTTATTATGAAGAAGATTCTAGCCAGTCACCTCCAAATCCTTTCTCTCCTTTGGGGATCTTGATGGGTGATACTATACCAGCACCAGTCACTAGAACGCCTCAGTGGCTCACTCCAGAATTAGATGCTGTAACAGAAGAAAGCAAAGCCAATTCAAGATGCGAAAGTCCATCGATGAATTTTGACTCTTCTCGTAGTCTATCGCCATTTCCGTACAGCAAAGACAAGGGTCAAGATTCATGCCACTTCGATATTCAAGTCTCCCCGCTTCTACATTATCATGAGGATCTCACACTGCGACAAATGGACCAGGAAGATAATTGTATGTGGAGACTGCCTATTTCCGGTCGAAGTGGGGCAATTAGCGCTCCAACCTCCCCAGTATGTCTGGCGGCTGATAGTCGAGGATCTGAAGTATTGGTAGACCTCGCTCAAGAGAACGACTCAAATACTGTAATGACCTCCGGTAAAGGGAGACAATCAAGTCGTAGGAAGCGAGCAAGAAGTGTTTGTACACCAGTAAGCGACGAAGATCGACGATGTCGACTACACCTTCCTGAGAAGCAAAAGAAGTTTCAAGCAGAAGAAGAGAATTTTTGGCCTGTTTCCATGTCGAACGAACTTGCTGGACATAGCAGTGATATGACTGATCGATGTAGAAGGCAGAGCAACAGTTTGCCTGACATGAATGAAGAGGCTTCCGTTGATAGCCTCATGCTAATCATTCCTTCGCACCTTGTGGACTCATTTCCACCACCGAGTTCAAAAATTCCTTTGAGAGAAGTGGACGAAGAGGCGAATGAAGTCTGCTCGCAGTTTGCAGGAGTACATTTACATGAAAGTTATAAGAGGCAGTCTAAAAAAGACTCAAAATACTCACAATTTTATACTGAAGAAAGCTCAAAGCTGGATTCTGGTTTCGTCCTTGAGTTTCAGGCTCAACAAGGTATGAAGAAAGGAGAAGTACGTACCCTTCAAGAACTTCAAAGACGTCATACATCGTTCTCTTTGGTGGAAAGCGAGAATCACTATCATGCTCATGGACACTCTGAATGCAGGGCTTTCTTCCAAGACGAGCAAGAGTCTTATCGAAGCAGTCTCGGTCTTTTCAACACAGAGTCAAGTATAGGACTCAAGAAATTTGATCAGTCTGTAGGTGAGCATGATCAACGAGCTTCTACTTCATTTCTCACACCTGCGTTACAAGCAGCGAAGCTTAGATTGGCCGCGGCGGCCAATCCGTTGGAGAAGAAAGGGAAGAATCAGCAAGAAGACAGGAGCGAACGGCGAGAAGGAAGACTTTTAATAAAGAAGCGGAGCAAATTGACAGGAGGAAACAGTGCAAGATGGGCTGCTACAAAGAGAAAGGGTAATCAGAAGAAGACGTGGTTGAATGCAAGTCATGCAGAAGAAGACGCAACTTCACTGAAGTGGCTTCCCGTCAAGAGCTGAGAAGGGAAAACTCGTGAGCAGAAGCGAAAATCTTGGCAATGTGAGGATGCGTCGTATTTAAATGACTGCTCGCCGGCAGCATATGATCTCAGACTGTGACCCTGTAATTTATCTCTTTTCCAAACTCTGAATTTGACTAAAAGATGACTTGAATTTATTTTTTATTTTGTTTTTTATTTTCTTTTATTGAGCAAATTGTGCAATCTTGACATTTTTTCTGTAAAATTGCCACGCGACGCGCCAACTTATTCCTTGACTCCATTCTTTCGCCCCCGTAGCTGTTTCGTCGCGATTTGCAACCTTGCTTGACCATCGAAAACATACATGCAGTAGAGATGCCAGGAATTTACGGAGGAGACGACATCTCGGCCATTGTTCTCGATGCTGGTTCATCATCAACTCGTGCTGGTTGGGCCGGAGAGGACACACCAAGGGTTGTGACACCATCCTATTATGGATGGGTCATTGGTGATGAAGGTCTAATCCAAGAAACAGCAGCATCAGTAGAAGAGACCAGTAATGGCAACCAAGAAGGGGATGCAATGGAAGGATTGGAGGCCAGTGACGCTATAAATGGTGATGGAGAAGCAGCTACAAGCGTGCCAGGGATAGATGGAGAGCTGCCAATTATGAAAAAGAAAGCATTGTCGGATTGGGAATTACAGAAGAGAAAAGCAGAGAATCGACGTAGGTACGTAGGAGATAGTGGGGTGAATGTATGGAGGAGGAATCTCGAGATCGGCAATCCGTTTGAAGAAGGTATATGTGAGTAAATACAGCTTTAGTTGAATGCAAGGTAGTACAGGAAGCTTAATAGAAAAGTTGCACATCACTAGTATCCTCTGCTACCTCTTTACTTGCTTTAGCGCGATTCTCTCTCGAGGAAGTGATGGGTGCGACACCTTCTGAGCACCCACTTCTACTGACAGAGCCATCATGGAACTCCAAGGAGGCGAGAGAGGAGCTGACAGAAATTGCGTTTGAAGGATTAGACGTACCGGCTTTCTACCTTGCAAATTCTACAGTATTGAGCTCTTTTTCAGCTGGCAAACCAACATCTCTGATTGTGGACGTAGGATCATCACAAGCATCTGCAATCCCTGTAGTGGATGGTTTTATTCTTCGAAAGGGGATTCAAAGGCAATTGGGTGTTGGTGGAGATTGCATTTCAAGAGCTCTTTTGTATGATCTTTCTACAAACCCTCCAACCCAAACAAACAGAGCAGGAGGAAAAGTTGACATCGTTGGACAGTACCTCGTCAAGAGCAAAGCAGCCACTGTTCCTGGAGGTACGCCATCAGCAAAACTACGTGAAGAAAGGGTGGCTGAGACTACAGATTCTTTCAAGGAATATCAGAGGATGAGAGTATTACACGAAGCAAAAGAAAGCCTTGCCCAGGTCCTAGAAGAGCCCTGGAACGAAGCGTGAGTTGCTATAGTGGGATGGGCAAATTGCATGTACTTCTGCTGATACATTTTCTCACTACTAAAGTCAAGCAAATGGTCGACCTCAAAGGGGATTTGAATTTCCCAACGGTTATAATGACTCTTTTGGAATTGAAAGATTTCGAGCTCCTGAAGTCCTCTTTACACCTCAATTGTTTGCGAAGAGTGAAGGCGTCCTTCCACCTGCACCTTCTACCCATTTCCACAAACCTATTCAAGAACTCATCACAGCAGCTGTAGAAGCAACTGACGTAGACTCTCGCGCCACACTACTGCAAAATATTGTCTGTGTTGGTGGTTCATCTGTAATTCCCGGTTTCAACGATCGATTGAGCTACGAATTAGGCCTTAAGCTACCAGGTCAAAAGATTAAGATTCACTCGCCTGGTAATCTCGTCGAGCGGAAATATTCTTCTTGGTTAGGTGGTAGTATCTTGGCTAGTTTGGGAACTTTCCACCAACTTTGGGTTAGTAAGGCAGAATACCAAGAGCATGGAGCCAGTATTGTTCACACTAGATGCAGGTGAAAAAAAAAATGTACAGGAAACAAAGGTCTTTTTGTAGAAATTGCATCCATTATGTGACAGATTCTTTTTATACGATGAAGAAAGTGGGAGTGGTGATATAGGAAAGTCATAAGCAAGGCTCCCTTACAGTGCAGAGTGATGGTTGTGGAGTGAGACAGAGTCTATGCTTTCGTATAATTCTTCTGCTGCTGATACAAGTGTAATCGTCTATAAAATCTAAATTTTTTTTTGTATAATGCTTCAATTGACGGGTTGATCGACATTTGCGCCATCATCTTCTGGCTTCATCGTTTGTTTTCTCTCATCTCTCCTTCTTCTTTCTTCAACCTCTTCGTTGGCTTCCAACTCTTTAGCTTTCTCACTCCAAGGTCCTTCTCCGAAAGCCACTTCCAATGCACTCCATACGTTGTTGACGTAGTGAACTTCTAAATCATTCAAGACTATCCTTGGAACATCTGCTTCAACATTTGGTCGATTTTGACTTGGTAAGATGACCTTAGTAATACCTGCTCGGTGTGCTGCCAATAGCTTCTCCTTCAGTCCTCCAACTGGTAACACCATTCCACGCAGAGAAACTTCTCCTGTCATGGCAAGATCTGTATTTAGACTTCTGTTTGTGAGCAGACTGACTAGACTAGTAATGAATGCAACACCAGCACTAGGTCCTTCTTTACCAATAGCACCCTCTGGCATGTGTAAGTGTACATCCTTGTTCTCCAAAACATTTTCCTTGCCATCCTTGGTTATTTGTAATTCACTAGCATGACTCTTTAGCCAACTCAATGCAATAGATGCACTTTCCTTGATAACTTCACCAAGTTTACCCGTCAACTGTAAGCCTCCTTTACCTGGCATGATGGTAGTTTCGATGGGCATCAATGATCCGCTACCATTTCCTAGATAGCCAAGACCTGTACAAACACCCGCTGGCATTGTCTCTGTATCATAGAGGCGATCTTTATGGAAGACGGGTGGTCCAATGTAATCTCGAAGTGAGTCAATGCTAATGTCAACAGAGACACTGTCAGGTACTTTCATTGGTTTGCGATCCTGTGTAGTTGTCTTTGGAGGTGCCTCAGGAGGTGAATCAGGCGCTGGGACGGTCCCATCATTTGTAGGTGGTGAAAGATCTGATGATTCTGATTCTGGTTTTTCTGCTGCTTGTGCTTCTGGAGGAGGTGTGACTGATTGAGCGTTGCTGTCGACAGACCCAGCAGCTGCTGGAGATACTTCTGATCCCTCTGGCCTCAGTTCACCTTCCTTTGGCTCAGGAAACACATCCTCGCCATGATCCCGCACGATATTAAAAGCAATCTTACGATAGACCTTTTCCAGTAACTTGCGCAACTGACGAACACCACTTTCTCTAGCATGATGCTTGATTAAGAATTCAATTGTCTCATCAGCCAATCGTACATTGGCGTCCTTCAGTCCGCTTAAATCCTTTGCTTGAGGCGCCAAATAACCTTTTGCAATGTGTTTCTTCTCTTCGGCTGTGTAACTGCTGACCTCGATGACCTCCATTCGATCCAATAAAGGTTGAGGAATTGTATCTAGAGTATTGGCAGTACAAACAAATAGTACTCTACTGAGATCAACTGGCACATCCATGTAGTGATCTAAGAAGCTTCCATTTTGTTCAGGATCCAACATCTCCAATAATGCAGAAGAAGGGTCTCCATTATGACCTCTTCCAATCTTGTCTACTTCATCAATCAACACAAGTGGGTTCTCAGTCCCAACTTTTTTTAGTGCTTGAATTGCTTTGCCCGGCATAGCTCCAACATAAGTTCTTCGATGGCCTTTAATTTCAGCGACATCACTCAAACCACCCACACTAAATCGGAAAAATTGTCTTTCGACTGCTCGAGCAATTGACTTTCCAATAGATGTCTTACCAACCCCAGGAGGTCCTACCAAGCAAATAATCTTTCCTTCAACAGTTCCTCTAAGCTTGCCTACTGCTAAGAATTCTAATATTCGGTCTTTGACATCCTTCAGTCCGTAATGATCCTGATCCAATACGTTGGTTGCATTAGCAATTGAATAATTCTCCGGACTGTGTACACCCCAAGGAATATTGGTCAGCCATTCCAAATATCCACGAGTGACATTGAATTCGCTAGCTGCGGGTTCCAGGGTTTGCAGCTTGTTTAGTTCTTCATCAAATACCTTGCGAACCTGCTCCGGCATTCTCAATGAATTAGCTTTTTCTTTAAATTTTTCAACCATCTTATCTTTGCCATCTGACTCAATACCGAGCTCCTTTTTGATCCCCTTGAGTTGTTCAGTCAGATAGTATTCTCTCTGCCTCTTCTGTATCTTTTGTTCAACATCTTTACTGATCTTATTTTGTAATTGTGCGTTCATTAATTCTTTCTTGAGCACTAAAAGAGCTTTTTGCAGTCTTTCTCCGATATTTAGTGTTTCCAGGACTGATTGGAGTTCTCCTACTTCACCACTTGAAACTGCTGCAGCAAAGTCGGCCAGCTTGTCCGGTTCCTCAAAGACATTACCTGCTCCTTGTGAAATGCTGAAATTGGCAATTTGGTCTCGGAATAGTGGGTTGAGAAGTGCAATGTCCTTAAAGACTGCAATTAGCTCTGCTTTGATTGCCTTGATGAACGAATCATCCCTCTTGAACTCCTGCGCTTCCAAGTTGGTGACATTCACAAGAGATACTGCGTAATCCTGCAAAAACGTTGTCTGGTAGGGTATAGGCGAGGGCTTTTGCTCTTGATTGGCTTGAGTTGCATCATTTTCCTCGGGAATTATTCCTGTCTTTCGAGCCTCCTCCTGAATCTCGTGTACCTTAGCAATTTTGGCATCATGCGTTGAACCCGGAGAATCCTCCGTTACTTGAGCTTGGCCTTTTGGGGTAATCAATTCATCAATTCTTATCCTGCGATGTGGGTAAAGCACTGCCGTCAAGCCCTCTTCCTCATCTCTTTCAGCATCAGACTTCCTGCCATCTTTGGACCCCTTAGAGCCACCACCACTTTGAGAGCTTTGAGAAAAGATGCTAGTGATTTGAGCAAAAACTCCGACTCGATGGACTTTATCCAAGTCTGTAATGACGTCTGCATCGTCTTCTTCGTCCTTGAGAAGAAAAGCTCCAATGTATGGTTGGCCCCTCTTTAGTGACTCCCGAATGGCGGCACAAACAGCCGGATTCTTGATAACTACAGCCTTGTAGAAGCCGGGGAATAAGGGTCGTCGAGTGATTGGAAGCGCCAAGACTTGAGGGTAATTTGTAGGAACAGTTTGCTTGGAGACTGACGTTGAATTTGAGCTTGATGGTGAGCTTGATGATTTGCCAGATCCATTCCCACCTTCGGACGAAGATCCTGATCCTGAAGAAGCTGGAGGGTTGGACGATGATGATGCAGGCGGTGCTGTACCAGAGGAAGAAGCAGATTCTTCATCACTCTTACTTTCTACGTCGACAGCGCCAGTTCTCTCCACTTTGGGATCGTCGCTCCGAATTTCAGTAATTTCACTACCATCAGCTCCGTCCTCCTCAATATCTTCCTCCTCTCCCTCGCGTCCTGAAAGACCCTTTCCCTTTGAGCGAGGCATTGCTATTGGCACTCCAGTTGAAAAGCTTTGAATTTGATCTCTTGCCACCTTCCTCCCTGATTTTGTAATAATAGGATTTAGACGTCGAGACTGAGTAGCAAACCTAGCCGAAAAGAGTTGAGAGTTACTCTTGTTGAGTATTGATACTGTGCAATGACTTGTTGGAATACATTTTGATGTCGAAGCCTGACTTCGGCTTGAGACTGCCGCCAACCGACTAGCGTTCAGCATTGTAAAAGGCTAAAGATGAGGCTTGTGATGGGAGAAAATCGACTGAAGAAATACAGCTACCTGACACCAACAAAGACGAGTCAGGGTCGACACCCTTGGTATTTTTCTTGAGAGACTCTTCGAGTTTTTTATTTTATTTTTTACCAGATGACTTTTGACCCGGATAAGAATGGGTACGTAATGGTATATACGAGAAGATTGAAGATGGAGCTTTAGTAACCTAAAAAGCTCGTCGTCGTAAGCGCGTTCAAGTAATCGGCCGAGTGGAGTGGATTACCTACATTTTACGCAAAGGAAGTCTAAGGTGTGCATGCCCCTTCCGCGAAAGCTTCATCACTTGACGAAACCTATTGTGCCGCTGCATAAGTAGTGGTCCAATCTTGACAAGGTAGTGGTCTAATCAAAGTATCAAATTTACCACTTCAACTTCATCCTTGGACTCATACTTCCTTCTGCAAGCTACATTATTTTTTTCGTGTGTTTCCTTACCTTCAGATTCGAGTCATCTTTACCAAAGCAAGGATCACACCTCGTTAGAGCAGGTTTGCAATCATGGGTAAGTCTTCTTGTTCCAGGGTGTAATTTTTCCACCTCCATCTTATATAGCTATCTGTTCATCAGGTGTGCCAAAATTTTTTCGAACGATGTCGGAGCGATATCCGCTCATCAGTCAATTGATCGAAGAGAATAAGGTGAGATTTTAACTTGTATTTGGACTTTATGAGTATAAAGTTTGAACGATGAGACTCCACTCAGATTCCGGAATTTGATAATTTGTATCTTGATATGAATGGTATTGTGAGTTGCTTTTGTTTCCGGAGGTGTTGGTAAAGCACTGATTACCTATCCTCATACTTGAATAGATTCACAATTGTTCACATCCAAATGATGGTGATGCGCATTTTCGAATCAGCGAGGCGGATATGTTTCTCGCCATCTTCAGTTATATCGAACACCTTTTCACGAAAATCAAACCTCAAAAATTGTTCTTTTTAGCAGTCGATGGGGTCGCACCTCGAGCCAAGATGAACCAACAGAGAAGTAGACGATTTCGAACAGCAAAAGAAGCACGGGAAATCAAGATGAAAGCAGAAAGAAGAGGGGAAGAATTGCCGGCAGAAGAAGCTTTCGATTCCAACTGTATTACACCCGGGACACCCTTCATGGCCAAGCTGTCTATGCAATTAAAATACTTTTTGGCCAAAAAAGTGACCGAAGACGCACAATGGCAAGGAGTAGAAATTGTACTGTCTGGTCATGAGGTACCAGGGGAGGGAGAACATAAGATTATGGAATACATTCGACTCGCCAAGGCGCAACCAGATTATAATCAAAACGTTCGACACTGTCTTTATGGTTTAGATGCTGATTTGATCATGCTGGGACTTCTTAGTCATGATCCTCATTTTGCCCTTTTACGTGAAGAGGTCAATTTCGGACCCTCAAGGAAGAAAAAGGGTGGTCTTGAATCACAGAATTTTTTTTTGTTGCATCTTTCCCTTTTTCGAGAATATCTTGATTTGGAGTTTCAAGAATTACGTTCGACTGTAACCTTTGGATATTCATTGGAGAGAGTGATTGATGATTTCATCTTACTCAACATCTTTGTAGGAAATGACTTTCTACCCCATCTGCCTGGGATGCACATCAACGAAGGTGCTTTAAATCGCCTATTTGAGATTTACAAGCGTGTTATACCAAAAGCGGGCGGATATATCAATGAAGAAGGCAAGGTACATACAGCAAGATTGGCAATGGTCTTGGCGGAATTGACACAATTTGAGCGAGAACACTTTGAAGAGGAATTTGCAGATGCTTCCTGGTACAAAGGCAAGCAAAACAAATCCAAGCAAAAGGTCAAAGCTGGGGCAAAGTTGAAAGCAACTTTGACAATGTCTTCTTCGCAGAGATTGATGTTTGAAAAAATTAAAGGTTTTATTCAGAATCAGCAAACAGGACACTCTGGTACATCCCGAGAAATGTTCCTCGGTAGTACATCAAACTCTGCCGATCGTACTTTCTTGCAGATGTTAGGTCGAGATTTAGGACTGGAGATTAGTTTTGATGAGTATGATCCAGAAGAAGATGCACCAGCCATCTCTGTTTCAACTACTTCAACGCAAGACGCCACTTCAGAAGAAGAAGAGAGTCAATTAGCTATTCAACGAATTCTAACAAAGTACGAGAAAGCAAAGACGGAAGACGTTCATGATGCAGAAGAAGAAGATGAAGAAGAAGAAGACTTTAATAGACGACTCAACGAAAAGATGGATCAATGGAAGAAGACTTATTATCGTGAAAAGATGGGTTTGGATTATGATAGTGAGCAAGATATGAGTACTTTAGCTTTCCGTTACGTAGAAGGTTTACAGTGGGTTTTGCACTATTACTACGACGGGGTTGCCTCTTGGGGTTGGTTTTACGATTATCACTATGCACCTATGATAAGTGACCTTAAAAACGTCGAAGAGATGACTTTTGAATTCGATCTGGGAAAGCCATTCCGACCATTTGATCAATTGATGGGAGTTTTGCCTAGTCTTAGTAGTCAACACATTCCAGAAGCTTATCGTGATTTAATGACGGACCCAGCATCTTCTATCATTGACTTTTACCCTCTCGACTTTGCTGCCGATCTCAATGGTAAAAAGCAAGATTGGGAAGCAATCGTTAAGATTCCTTTTATTGATGAAAAGAGACTATTAGAGGCACTTGATAAACGTCAGGGTCGACTAACTGCTGACGAAAAATCTAGAAATTCTTTTGGTACTAGTACTAGGTTAACTTTTGAAGCCGATCGAGATGAATTTTTGGCCTCATCTTTACCCGGAATTTTTCCTGATCTGGTACATTCCAAAACAAAGATGGAACACTTTCATTTGCCAATCTTGGATGGACTTCATTTGGTCAAAGGACTTTGCGAAGGAGTCGGACTAGGTGTAAATGCTTTGGCTGGCTTTCCAAGTGTCAATACACTTCCTCATTATGGTAGATTGGGACACCACGGAGTCAACATCTTTCAAAGCGAAAGCAGGAACGAAAGCATTGTTATCAGCATTGAGAACACCTATGAAGATAGGAAGACGGAAGACATTGCCGAGAATCACATTGGAAAGCGGACGTTTGTTAATTGGCCATTCTTGCAAGAAGGTATTGTAACTGGTGTGTCGGATGAATTATTCAAATATGAAGCCGAATTTGGAAAGAGTGGCGTGCAAACCATTGTAAAGAGGCCACATGACCCAAATATGGTTGGGGAATGGAAGAGAAAGGCACAGCGAATTGAACATCATTATAGTAAAAGATGTGGTGTAATTATTGGTGATATTGACATTTTGTTGCATGTTCGACCACTTCGGGGTTTAAAGAGGATGGAAGATGGAAGTTTTCTCAAAGATTACGAGGATGATCAAAGAAGAGAAATAGAGCAAGCCATTCAAGTTTCAGTTCCTCATGTCATCAATGAAGATCGTCGTTTCATCGAAAGAACTCCTCTTCCTCTACCACTAGAATTTCCCGAAAAATCTAGAGTATTTTACCTTGGTGAACATGCCTATGGAAGCCCTGCTAGTATCATTGCGATTTCTCAAAAGCAAATTGCCATTCAATTAGTATCGTTAGGTAGCCCAAACAAGGAAAATCAAATGCTTCAATCGATAGTAGCAAATCCAAAGTCGGAACGTTATCATCCTTCTCATCAAATTTGCAAAAGACTTGGAATTAGCGGTTTGGCTTTGAGCAAGATTACAAGTAGTATGCTGGTTGATATGGATGGGCCTCGAGTTAATATCGGACTCAATCTCAAATTTGAAGCAAAGAGTCAAAAGGTTTTAGGATATAGTCAAAAGAGTGCTTTTGGATGGGAATTTTCAGATAAGACTTTGGAATTAATTCAGGAATATAAAGCCAAATTTCCAGAAGTTATTCGCACATTGATGGATCGACCTCGTGAAGACCTGAGAGAAGCTAGTCAGTTCTTTGGTGACAATTATCGATCTAGAATGGTAGAATTGAAAGATTGGATTAAACAAAAGGGAGTCCGTGACTTGGAAGCTGTGCCATTGTTTGCTGAACAGTTGAGCAAGAGTACAGTTGAGGAAGTAGAAAAGTTGGTGGCTCTATTTAATTCGCGTAATAATATTCGAAGAGTGATGCTTCGAGGAATTCCGAGGTCAGCTCTACTTAAACCGTCCCATTCTCCTTACAAATTAATCGCTCAGAGGTTCGCCCTTGGAGATCGGGTAGTTTGCGTAGCAGATACAGGAATGGTTCCAATTGCTTCTAGAGGTGTAGTGGTGGGAATCAACTCTAATAGTTTAGATCTTGTTTTTGATCAACCATTCTTGGCCGGAACGACGTTGGATGGTCGCTGTGGTGCTTACAAAGGAGCTGTTGTAGGTTTCTCCTCTGTGCTCAATCTTTCTCAACCTCAATACACTTGTACAGAAGGAGGGGCTTCATTTGCTAGTGATGCCAGTACGCCTACTGCTACTTCAAATTCTTCTGCAAAGCCATCAGCATTGGAGAGAACTTTGATGAATGGAAATGGTGCATCAGGTCAATCAAATAGAGGTGCGCATACCACCAATGGATCTAGTACACGAGGAGCCTATCGACCTCCCAATGCAATGCAAGCAGCAAGAGGAGGCTCTGCCACTGCTGATCGACCTTCAGCTTCTGGATCCCAATTGCTAAAGAGAGGGGAAAATGGTGGTTGTGACAGTAGTCGAAAGATTGATACCAGCGTGCCTTTTTCCCATGTCACTAGCGGGCAAGCGAAACCTAGACAAGATCAACAATCGAGCTCTGCTGCTCTCAATCCTCATTTGGCTGCACTTAGTCTTGGTAAAGGTAACAGAGGAGGCAGCTCAAATCGAGGTGGAGCGCGAGGAGGAAGAGGCATATCTACACAAGGCATTGGAAGAGGATCAAGTTTAGTCAATTAGAATTTTTTTACTTTAAAACTCAAGCTTCTTTGTCATGCCATCATATATTGTAATGCAATGAATTTAAAATGCTTGCCCTTGTTTCATTGACTTAGCTGTGTGTCATTGTAATAGTACATGATAGACTGTGAAGATGTGATTAGACAGGAAATAGTGCTTTATGTGATAGAGATGAGAACTTAAAAGTTGAAAAAGTTATGGTCATATCACGGAAATTAAATATGAATGGGAGGATGCACAAGATTACAAATAGAAAATGACTTGATGTTGGCGTTTAATATGGTGATGTTACATTGACGACTTGATGATTATGGGATGAAATTATGCTTAGTATGATTTTCTTTCGCTTTCTCTCAAATGCTCAGAGTAGCCTGCTGCGAAAGAGGTTGTTGCTCGTCGCCGTTGATCTCCCTTGATGTGCTGTTTTGATTGCGCGAGCCTGTGCGTTCTTCTTCCTCTTCCTCTTCCGAATCCCCTTGCATCGCAGAAGGTCCTTGCGAAGTCTGGGTCGTATTGAGGTCTGGAACTTGAGGTGAGAGGCGAGGAGTATCAGATATCTCAACTTGGGAATTATTGGTAGGTTTTTCCACCCAGCCAGGTGGCACACCCGTTCCATCCCAAGTACCGCCTCCTAATCTTGCCGCTTCTCTCAAGTATCCTTCTGTTTCTAATAGATCATAAACTTTTCCAACTTTGTTTACGTCACATTTGAATAAGACTCTAGACTCTCTTCTCGTAAACCTTCCCTTTCTACGAACGTACTCAAGAATGATGTCCTTTTTCATAACCATAAAGACAGGCGGTTGTATACGAACTATTGAACAAAGTTCTTGTTCAGCTCGAGTCAATAGATGAAGTGATGGATGTTGAGAAAGATCCAAAGGTTTCGGTGGTTTACGTGCTACCTTTTTCTCATCTGCTCGAGCTCGATTGAGATTAGGTCTCGCAGTAGTTGGTGTTGCCGTACCGGAATCGACTTCATCGCCACCAGCAATTGTACTGGAATCGCGAGCAGTCCGAGCAGCTGCATTCCTGGAGAGCGAACCACCTGCTGGAAAAGCAGCTAAACCACCTTCGGATGCTACCAATGCCTTTCGACTTCGTTCTGCTTGCTCACTATCAAACTTTGCTGCATCGGTCAAGTTTGTAATTCCAGCTCTTCGGTACATTTGTAATTGCGAAGCAGCTCTTCTCAAAGCGTCCTCATAACATAATCCATTGAAGAATTCTTCAAAATCTAATGCTGTTTGCATTTGAGCAAAATGTCGAACTCTATTAAGTAATTCTCTTTCTTCCTTTGGTCTTTTTCTTTCAGCAGCGATAGTTCTTTTATAGTCGACCAAATTTCGACTAAACATGAATTCTTTTCTTCTTCCTCGTCGGTCTAGGCGCTCGTTGTATATGTTGAGGATACACAGCTTGAGATCCAAATCACCATCGTCTTCATCCCACTCTGGTACTGGATCATCACTGTCAGCAGGTTGGGCTTGAACAGAGGCATTTGCACCGTTGGCTGTTTCAGTACCGTTGTCCATTTGAGTATCATCGCCTTCAAGTATGGAGGTATCCATCTGACTCGGTTCCTCTTCGTTATCCTCATCTTCATCTTTTTCCTCCTCCAGCTCTTCTGCTTCCTCTTTTTCAACTTCCTCCTCCTCTTCTGCATCTCCTTCACCTTCACTTACTTCTTTGTCTCCGTCCTCTTCGTCTTCTCTAACTCCCTTACTTGCCTTGTTGGCACCACGGCTTCCCAATCCTGGTCCTCCTCTGCCACTAGCTTCCATTCTACTTTTGCCTTTCTCTGCTCGTCCACCTAATGCCTCTAACTCGCTTGGCATCATTTCTCCACCAAAGCGATATACCTTGCCGAATTCCATATCTTTCACATAATTTTCTGCCTCTTGTTCGTACTCGGTTTCAAATTCTAGTCGACCAGGCATGAAGCCTCCTAATTCACTGTGTGATGTTGGCGCACTAACAAGTGGCTTGGGAGGTACCGGTTTTACATTATTGCCTTGAGCATCCTTTGCGACTACGCTGAATGCAGCTTGATCTTTACGCATATCGTCAATCCTTTGCCTCTTTCTCTTCTGAAATTCTTCCGCATCTACACCTGCTCTGAAATTGAGATTGGGGCCAGCGACTGGTAGTTGTTCTTTCTTTGCTTGATGTGGATGACGAGCAGCAAGAAAATGCTGAACCAATTTCTCCGATTGGGCATCTCCTTTAGGTGTTCCATCTCTACCTTCGATGAAAACCTTGACATAGTGCTCTTCTACTTCCTCTTTTGTCCTGTTTCCAATGTGATCAGCAATATCTGCCCAATTACCCAATCCGTAGATTTGAGCTCCATCAATGAGTAGCAGCTCTTCATCTGCTCCCCAGTCATTACAAAAAATTGGGTATGCGTGCTGTTCCACTACTCTGTATTCGTGGTAGGCTTTGTGAGATCCTGATTCGGCTCCTTCTAAGAAACAGCAACAACAAAGATCGTATGTATCTTGCGCACCTGGAAGATTCTCACATGTAGCGCAAGATATACGGACCGTGCTGGAAATGTCTAAACCACACACATCACAATGATACTGAACTCCTGATTCGGCGGAAGATTTGTCGTCTGCCTTGGCAACGGGCTTATTTTTCCTTCGACTGACAGTCATTTCTCATTGATTGATATGCTGTATCAAGATGAAAGACCAGAGACGTGATGAATCCAGCACAATACTATTGACAAAGACAATTGTCAGGGTTTGTGGGGTAACTGCTGAGCCAGAATACTGATTCTTGCCTGAAGCTTGACACCCTATCCTTAGTTCAAGTAGCGATGTACCAGAACGAGATCTTAAAAATAAAATAGGAATGATGTCGCTGAGTAAAATGAGTAAGCTCCAAGCGAGAGATTGACTATTGATTCGTCAATCTCTGCGGAGGCGTGATTGGGACAAGATAATGATGTCAAGAGCTTAAAATATCAAGTGAGATGCAATTTTGAACATCTAGAAATCACAGAAGATCACACCACGTGACGTATTATTTGGAGATCTTTGAAATCCTTCAGGTACAGGTATTGGAAGATTCAGGTTTAGCTTAATTGATTATCATCATTGTTTCTACACTTGCCACCATCGAGGTTCTACGAAGAAGACATTCGATACTCGAAGTTTGTTATATCTGTAAACAGTTGTCTGGATCAATCGTAAAGAGCTAGTAATTATATCAGAAGGATGGCTTCATATCTCGGTAAGTAAAATTCGAGGCAATTCAATTACTTCGAATGTTACTAACCTTTCTCCTAGCTTCCATATACGGGACTGAGCAAGATAAAGTCAATTGTTCTTTCTACTTTAAGGTGAGTCTCGGATTTAATTTTCTGCCTTGAAGTGTTAAACGTTCTCGCTTCTATTCTCTCTTCAGATTGGAGCATGTCGGCATGGAGATAGGTGCTCTAGAAAGCATACTAAGCCTCCCTTTTCACAGACAATTCTTATCTCGAATGTCTACCAAAACCCTAGGTATGCCAATCCTGATTGCAAGCTTAGCGACGATGAACTACAGGCTCAATTTGACGAATTCTTCGAAGATTTCTTCATTGAGCTGGTCAAATTTGGGACAGTAGTAGAGATGCATGTCTGCGATAATGTGGGCGAACATTTGATTGGAAATGTCTACGCAAGGTATGAATGGGAAGAGGAGGCACAACGAGCGGTAGATGCGCTCAATGACCGGTGGTATAATGGTAAGTGACTTGTTAAGCTGAGAATCAGAACAATTTGAGCTCATCATTTAACACTCAACCTTTCAGGACGTCCACTATTCGCAGAGTTATCCCCAGTGACTGACTTTCGAGAAGCTTGCTGCCGACAGCATGAGACCAACGAATGTCAAAGAGGTGGCTTCTGCAATTTTATGCACGTTCGACCTCCAAATTCAAGACTAGTGCGAGCTCTAAATCATGAACAAGCAGTAGAGGCGAGGGAGAGAAAACGGAAAGAGAGAGAAGCTAAAAAAGACAAGTCAACGGGAGGATGGAAAGAGGAGAATGGTTCTATAGAAGGAGCAGATTGGAGAAAGGGCAGTAGCGGAGGAGATTGGAGGACAGGGGAGAGTGGTGGAGATTGGAGAGGTGGCGGACGTGTGGATGGTAGAAGAAGTCAATCTCCACCTCCGAGAACTCGAAGCTAAAGGACTCTATTTTTTCAACCCTTGTATTTTCATCAACATATTACACCAACCTTGTCACCCAAAAGCTCACGCATACGCTTTTAGCACATCTTTTGTGTAAATAAGACAAAAATGAATAATTGTATCATCTATATCCTGCTCTTGATAGAGTGATGCAAGTGAGAGGGGTAAAAGTATAGGTACAAATACACAAATAATTTCTGCTCATCTCCTAGCTATGCAAAGTTGGAAGCTATTAACTTGCTGATGCATACTTTGTCACTTCTCCTTCTAGTGTATCACTTCTTTTTTCTTCTTTACTTGACTCTAGTGATAATTTGCTGATTTAGATTAAAAAGGGCATCCCTTGCCTCGCTAGGTGGTATTTTGAATAGAGCATCCTCCGCCAATTGAGCGTGATGACGAGCCAGCTCTTTGGTTCTCTCCAATCCCTTCGACCTTCTTACAATCTCTAATGCCTTTTCAACATCTCCTACTCCTTCAAATTTTCTCAATACCATCTCTCCTAAACCCTCGCTAGGATATTCTTGCCAAGCGTATAAGACTGGAGCAGTAGCTAAGCCTAATCTTAGGTCTGCTCCTCCTGAAGGCTTCCCAAAAGCTGCAGAAGTAGATTGAAAGTCCAGCAAATCATCTACAAGCTGAAAGGCAATTCCCAAATTTCGACCATAACTATAAGCGGCATCTCGTATCATTTGACTCGTAGCTTCTAACTCTGGACTAAAGCCTCCTTTAGAAATAGCTTCTGAACCAAATCCTCCAAGAATAGTAGCTGCTCTAGCCGACTTTCCAATGAGAGCAGCTGTCTTTAAATAGGTCTTTTGCAAATAGTGCTCAAACACATCCAAAGAAGGTCCTTCAACTGATGAGGCAATCTGATTTGTGGAAGGATCATCAGCTGTCCAAAATGAACTGAAAACACTTTTTCGAGGTGTTGTTGATGTGGCACTATTGGTAGCTTGTGACTTAAGCTGCATGACTTCCCCCTCCACAAGATTGGCTATCACTGTTGCTAGCAATTCCACCACCTCATTATCTCTAAGCCTTGCCAATGCCACACTAGCCCGACCCAAGAGAAAGTCGCCTCCCAATATGCTTAGCTTGTTTCCAAAAGCTGCAGGAGCAGATGGCGATCCTCTTCTTAATGATGAAGCGTCAATGACATCGTCATGCAAGAGCGAAGCAACGTGTATCATCTCTGTGATTTCTGCGAGTCGTCTCTGCGTTGGTAAGATTTTCAATTCAGACGTCTCTCCGAAGCTGTGTAGTCCGCTTCCAACCGAAGGCGTGATATTATTTGATACTTGGCTACCTTCGATGCTCTCCATATGTGGATTGAAGTCGTTGAGCACTTCTCTTGGGCTCAGTGGTTCATCAATTCCCATTTCATTCTCAATCTCCACAGTTTTATCATCTCGAGTTTTTGCACTGGAATTAGCTCTTAAAAGCAGCTCTGGCCATAGAGGACTTAGACCATTAGTAGCTCTGGCCATCAGAAGGACTATTAAAGGACGTATATGTTTGCCCTCTGCTTGAAAATAGTACTTTGCAATTGAATCTAGCGCAGGATGACCACTACCCAACAAATTTGAAACATTGGACCTTAGTGATGATAATTCATTACCTACCAATTCTAGAGGGTCGCGAATGATTGAAGGTGGTACATTGGCTGAAGATGATTCAAAAGTATGCGGACTAAGGGAGTGAGACTTGGAAGATGTCTTTGATCTAGGAGGAGGTTGACTAGAGCCTACCAAGTGCTTAGCAGAATCAACTACTGAAGCCCAAGAACTTTGATACCTGTGAGTTATGAGAGGACTGCTCCGACTTGACATGCTCTTCGTACACCGACTTGGGCCAGCTGAACATAATAATTGAGGGTTCTTAAGTCTAATAGACAAACCTGTAACCAAAGTCGTAGGCCTAGACATGGTCTTCCAGATTTGTAGAAAGCTTGGTAAGGAAGGCGGCAAAAATTTGAACTTAAGAAGTTGTAGCCCGACTACAACCAGAAAAAAGGGTTTACATACTAAAGTTCTTTCTGGTGTGTACGTAATCAACTTATAGTTCGCGTGCTACCTCTTAAGCACAGATCAAAAGGGCCGTGCGAATGATTTTTTCAAGTTTCTCCCTTTACCCCTACCTCCATTGCGATGGTGACGACCAACAATCACCCAACATTGGAGTGGTCAAGCTTGCAAGACGTCTTCTATCGCAAGTCAGAAATTTATCATCTCACTTGGGGTATCGATAATCTATCTGACTATCTAATTACTTCTGCCAAGAACGGTGGTTTGCTTGCTCTTATTCGAGATTCTTCCAAGCTGGTATCTTTAGGAAAGGCAGCCTTATTAAAGCCAAAAATACATGTATATACAAGTGCCGGTCAATTGGTTGAGAGTATACCTTGGGAAGCATCAGAGAAGATTGTAAGGATAGGCTTTACTTCTCAAGAGCAACTAGTAGTAGTCTTGGATGAGGGTGTAGTCCGTCTTTATACTTTATTCCAACCTTGTCCATCTCCTCCGCTAGTGGCGGGAAGCTCATCGTCAAATGTACAAGAAGAGCAGAGATTTTCTCATCCTAAAGAAGCAACAAGCACCTGCTTCTATACGCAATACTCTCTCGGTCAAGAAGCTACTGACACGGGTGTTTTAGATGCCAAATTGTGGCCTGGTGGTTTGGTAGCTATCTCGGGAGGAGGTCGACTTATAGAATGGCGGTTTCCTAAAAGAAGTGAAGATGAAAGTTTAGGTGCTTTAGATGTTATAATATCACCTCCTCAACTCCTTCCGTCCCTTGAAATCTCACTAAATCAATCTAATATGCCCTCTTCTTGGAATCTTATCGACCCAAATGTTTCCTCTTCTGGACTGCTCGAAGTACTAATTTCATCTTCAACATCCGACACCATCATTTCTTTGGATTCAGTTAGTGGATCTACCGATATGAAGCTCTCCCGTGGCCCGTTTTCTTGCATACGACCTTCGCCAAATGGGAAACTGTTGGCTCTTTTGACATCAGATTTGAAGCTTTGGGTGGTGTCTTCGGACTTTCAACGAAGCTTGAGTGAATTTGATGTCACGCAATGTGATGCTTATCGTCCAAACAA
Source organism: Exobasidium cylindrosporum (assembly GCA_023273805.1). Classification (NCBI taxonomy): domain Eukaryota; kingdom Fungi; phylum Basidiomycota; class Exobasidiomycetes; order Exobasidiales; family Exobasidiaceae; genus Exobasidium; species Exobasidium cylindrosporum. The sequence goes on from CP096878.1 coordinate 4,064,303, forward strand.
TGATGATTATACCACTTCATCTGGAGAACGAGGGATGAAGAAAGCAGGTATCAAGCAGATTGAATGGTGTGGAAATAATACAGTAGCAATTGCGTGGGAATCAGAGATAATTATGATTGGACCTTTTGGAGATTCGCTGAGGTATCTTTACTCTGGTGCAATTCATCTTGTATCTGAGTCGGATGGCATTAAGATCATTGGTCCTGATCGATTAGAATTTATACAAAAGGTATCAGGTAAGCGAGATCGGTCGAACTTAGGAACAGAGTGCCAATAAATGCTAATTCCCTTGTCCATTTGTCCAAAAAGACTCTTCAACGGACGTGTTCCTACCTGGTTCAAGCCATCCATCTGCAATCTTATTTGACTCCTCTGAACACTTCACCAAGAGAAGTGCCAAAGCAGATGAAGGTATACGAGCTATTAAAAAAGATCTAGCAATGGCTGTAGATACATGCATTGCTGCTGCTGGTTACGAGTGGGATGTTGGCTGGCAACGAAGACTTCTTCGAGCTGCCTCATTTGGTAAAGCTTTCTTGGATAATTATGATCCTACGCTACTCGTCGACATGTCTCACACTTTGAGAATACTGAATGCAGCCAGAAGGTACGAAGTAGGTGTTCCAATTACCTATGAGCAATATAGCATTATAGGACCAGAAGCACTAATTTCTCGTTTGACTAGTCGAAATCACCACCTCCTCTGTCTCCGAATATCATCATATCTGCAAATTAGGCCTGATACAATTCTCAAACACTGGGCAAGAGGGAAAATTGCAAGATGTAAACCTGCAATTGGAGCACTCGCTTCTGCTGCTACCGGTAGTGCAGGAGCAAAAGTCGATGATGAAATTTGCGATGCTATAGTTCGTGCATTCGAGATGCAGCCGGCAGTGAGCTTTGCCGAGATAGCAAAGACAGCGTGGAATGCAGGGCGAATTCGACTAGCGACAAAGGTGAGTAGATTGTTGTAAAATACTGATTTAGCCCGTTTGTCGATTTCTTATCTTTCCTCCTTGCTAATTGCAGCTATTGGATCACGAACCTCGAGCAGTTGATCAGGTTCCACTCTTGCTTCATATGCATGAAGATAAGCTGGCGCTAGTAAAGGCTTTGGAGAGCGGTGATACTGACTTGGTTTACCATGTTTTACTACGACTCAAGTCTCAACTATCGCGCGGAGACTTCTTTCGCATTATTCAAGCTCCCATTGCTGATGCATCTGCTCCCAGTACCGATGCTAATGGTAATGATGTTGGTCAAGGCTCTACTTTCCCATCAAGTTATGTTTACTTGGCATGCAATTTACTAGAGAATTACGCAAAGGAAGAAGATATTGAATTGTTGAAGGATTTTTATTACCAGGATGATCGTAGGACAGAGAGTGCACTTCTTGCGCTGGAAGAAGCAAAAGGAAAGGAAAGCTTGACAGAAAAGGTGACGCTCATAAAAGACGCTCATCGTCTATACTCGGAAGATAAGGAGAGGGGATTGGAAGCTAAATTTACAGAAGAGTATGCAAAGTTGCTAGGATTTCAATCCGCTCTCGACAAAGAAGATGGCAGCCGAATTACTTTTGTGGGCCTATCAATCAATGAGACAATTCGACAATGCATCATTAAGAATATGGCCAAAAAAGCAGACAAGGTACGAACGGACTGGAAAGTACCAGATAAGCGATTCTGGAGTATTAAGGTATCTGCACTGATCAGTATTCGAGATTTAGAAGGTCTTTGGTCCTTTGCCAATGCTAAGAAGAGTCCGATCGGATATCAACCTTTCATATCACATTTAATTAATGCTGGCTTCCTCAAAGAATCATTGCGTTACGTCCCAAAATGTGTAAACGACAAAAACGACAGAGCAAAGCTTAAGTAAGTCTTGCTTAGTTAGAGGTCTCGTTCATTAAAACATTAGTTTTCGCTCATCTCGTCTTCTTCAAATTATTTCCCGCAGAATGCTAATTCAGAGATTACCACCACAAGCCTCACAGCAGCTTGCACAGGCCATGGGAGAATAAATCCCCGTTAATTTGTAATAGTAAATATTAATGTCATTAGATTGTCTGCATTCCATCTCTACTCCGCCTTTTCCTTTTTCTGCTCCTTTTCACCCTTCGATGAAGATGATGACGACGATGACTCTGAATCGCTGCCACTGCCCTCCTTTCCAATAATACCTAATCTCATGATGCTACTGGTAGCTCGAAGTTCTCCCTTTTCCCGAGCTTCCTTTGCTTCATGTGCTTGACGAGCTACAAAATGGTCTCGAATCGTCTTCGCTCTTTCAATCTAGCGAAAGGATTAGGGTGAGTATTCATCACGATACCGTACCAAAATAGGTAAAATTACTGCCCTTACCTCTTTGGTATGATGCAAGCATTCCATGTAATCTTGTTTCTGATCTATGCAATCAATGGGTGTATCAGCATTGGCATAGCATTTTTGAAATTCTTGCCAGAAAGTGAAACATCGTGATCGACCTGTAAATAAGCAGTTTGAGCTAATATGAACTAACTATTCTTGATCACACATATCAAGCATGATCCTTTCCCCTTCGCTTCTATCAGACTTACCACCACCAAACCCATAACCTGACTGATAGTATCACGAAAATATGTATTAGTTTTAGCTCAAGGCTCTTTTTTGCGTTACTTTAAGATAGAACTCACAGCCATGATGTGTCTACGAGGAGTATCGTAGGTGCGGTACCGATGAACAAGCAAGCTATCCAATTTGGTGATGATTCGTTGCTAGGAGATGGACTCTGACCCTAGCTCTCGGCCGAAACATTATCTTCCACGCGAATATAGCCACGCGGCTTTGCTTGGATCTTCACTATATTTTTTTCTCTTGAACTTGAATTTGGAATATAGCTGCGGCTCAAAAGGAGCAACTTCCTTTTTCCAACCAACTTGTAGCCTGTGAGTAATGGTGACGACCAAGAAAATTTACTACTACAAAGATTACTGATAATTTATGCATCTACAGTAAACTTTTTGCCCTTGTATCCGCACAGACGAGATCATCGGTGGCTCTTTCTTACAAATTCCTCTCGACTTCTAAAATTACTTTCACTCTCTATCAAGAATGGGTATCTCTCGTGCTACTAAGGAGGCTTGGTTCGTAAAGCTCAACGAGCTCCTCGACACCTATCCCTCCATCTTTGTTGTCAACGTAGACAATGTTGGATCTCAACAAATGCACCAAATCCGTGCTTCTCTGCGTGGAAAGGCTACTGTTTTGATGGGAAAGAACACCATGGTTCGACGTGCACTTCGAATGGTCTTGGCTGAGAAGCCTCAATTTGAAAGACTCATGCCATTTGTCAAGGGAAACATTGGTTTCGTCTTTACCTCTGGTGACTTGAAGGATGTACGAGCTGCTATCTTGGCTAATCGAGTTGCTGCTCCTGCTCGTGCTGGTGGTTACGCCCCTGCCGATGTCATTGTCTCTGCCGGAAACACTGGTATGGAACCCGGTAAGACCTCTTTCTTCCAAGCTTTGGGAATTCCAACCAAGATTGCTCGTGGTACTATTGAAATCGTTTCCGATGTCAAGGTAGTTGAGGGAGGCACTCGTGTCGGTTCTTCTGAAGCCATGTTGTTGAATATGTTGAACATCTCACCCTTCACCTACGGTATGAGTGTTGTTCAAATCTTTGATGCTGGTCAAACTTTCGGATCCGAAGTTTTGGACATTGAAGAAGACATTTTGATCGACCGATTCGTTCTGGGTATCAAGCAAATTGCTTGCCTTTCGCTCGCTTTGAATTACCCAACCATAGCCAGCGTCACTCACTCGCTCGTCAATGCTTACAAGAACCTCCTCGCCGTTTCTTTGGCTACCGACTACGAGTTCGAAGGATCTGCCAAGGTGAGTCTTTCGTAATTGAAATTATGGTTTGAAAGTATAGCGAAAGGGAGAAGTGTACCAGGGTTGGGAAGCAGCGGGCGTTGACCACAAGATGGTCATAAAATACACTGAAAATTCGGACGAGTCGACAGACTGATGACCGAAAGTGGCTTATGCTACTACTTTGCTGATGGTTGCCGAGTGTGTAGAGATGAGAAAGGGTCGAATGATTTAATATGCGAGTCGTACTTTTCAAGCATGCATACTAACCCTCTGTTTCTTATTCTTTCTCTTTATAGGCCAAGGCTTACCTTGCTGACCCCTCCGCCTTCGCTGCTGCTGCCCCTGCTGCTACTGAGGCTGCTGCTGACACTTCTGCTCCAGCTGCCGCCAAGGAGGAGAAGAAGGAAGAGGAAGCTGAAGAATCCGATGATGACATGGGATTCGGTCTCTTTGACTAAAGATATTTCTTTGACTAGATCAATTTCTTGTATTTCATGTTAAAATCGTCTCTTATTAAACCTCTAAATAATATTTTAAGAGCTGGTTGAGTGAATCTACATGGTATTAAATTACCATTAAAGAAAAGATGAGATCAAATATTGTGGTGTGTTTGGGCACGTGGTAATGTTGGGATCTGGGGAAAACAAAATAAATCCCGCGCTAAAGCAGCCGCCGTTGTGCCTCATCACTTTCGAAATGCTCTTTGTCCAACACATTCATCTCCTCCACCCTTCGGCAATCTTCTTACATTCTTTGTGTGTGAAAGACGACAGTCCTCGCATCAGCTGCTTGTTGCAGTGTTGTCAAGCTTTTCTGTAATCGTCAAGGTTTATTTAAGTCTTGTAAATGTCTTTCTGGTCATCTGCATTCAACGTCATGGCAGTTGTAACTCGAACATTGTCCTACACAGCAGGAGCTTCCTTCCTTTTGCTCTCGCTTCTATCTCCAAGATCTAGAAGAGCAAGAATGTACTTAAATGTTCTTCTATATGTCTTTTCATTGGGAGCTTGTTCAGTCTTGGGTGTAGTGGTTTCACCTATAATGTATCTCTCCAATCGAAGTCGACTGAATATAAATTGGGTAGTGGCAAGGTCGTTCCACCACTTGGCAGGATCATTGATTGGCTTAAGGTTCAATCTCGAAGGAGCCGAAAAGTTTGAACAAGCAAGACCAGCCGTCGTAGTCGGTAATCATCAGACTGGAATCGATGTCTTGTATTTGGGCAAAGTATTCCCAAAGCAAACAAGTATTATGGCAAAGCAAGAACTAAAGTACGCACCTATTCTCGGTCAATTCAGTAAGTACCATCTATTTGAGGAAGAATGTGTAACTATGGCTTGCTCATATATTTGTATCCAGTGTATCTCTCTGGTGCTGTCTTTATTGATCGCAAAAACCGACACGACGCTGTCAAGACTTTCAATCAGGTTTCCAAGGCAATGAAAGACAAAAACGTAAGTGTAGAGACTATTGCAACAGATTGCTATGGAGGTTCAACTTACACTTCGTACGCATCTGCAGCTATCATTGTGGGTCTTCCCAGAAGGCACTCGATCCAACCTACCGTTTCCAGATTTGTTGCCCTTTAAAAAGGGTGCTTTCCATTTGGCCGTTCAAGCACAAGTTCCCATCGTTCCAGTCGTTTGCGAGAATTACCATCGATACTTTGATGGCAAGACTCGATTCGAGAGTGGCAACGTCAGAATTCGAGGTGAGTTTAACCTCATTGTTCAAGTAAAGTCAATTATTCTTACATTGCCTTACTTGTCTGGCTCTATTAGTCTTGGATCCTGTCGAAACTAAGGGGCTCAAGGCAGAAGATGTGACAGATTTAACGACAAGAGTTCGAGAAATGATGCTCGCTGAATTACAACAGATGGATAGTGACCTAGACAATGCTGACGTTTCTTCAGCAGTCTCTTCTACTACCAATGAGGCTAGAACTGGGGTGAAAGCGCAATCCATTTCAGCGCCACGATTGGGAGGTGTGTCTAAACTCATGTCGTATCTAGTCGGGTCCGGAACAGGAGCGAATATAGAAAGACAAACTGCCAAAGAAAGGGAGAGATTAATCAATCCAGGAACGACTGGTGAACATCCTGAAGATTTTAATTTGGTATCTGAAGGTCAAAAGAGTCAAGGTTCAGCTACTTCAACTTCAGCTACACCCGATTTAAGTCAAAGACTAGCAAAGAAAAGTCCAAGTAATACATCCGAGGAGACTGATGAGAGCGTTGTTGTTGTCAAACATCCTTAATCAAATATCCAAAAAAAAAAATGAAGTTGTATAGGTAGGCTAGAATGTGATAGAGGTGGTTTCCTGTTCATTACCATCTGTAGTAATTTTGTTTTTACCTTTGTTATATACCTCTCGAATGAAAATATTGAGTAGTAGTGATGCTTAAGTCGCGTGTCAAATTTACACTCATTATTGATAAAAAGGGTTTTGAGCATCTGTGTAAATTTTATTAATCTTGGCTTCTCGTAGCGATATCTAGATTTCTGGTGATCTCTTGACAAAGCTATCTATGGACGTAAAGACAGATAGCAGGCTAGGCAAGGAGAAAAAGAAGATCGATGAAGGTGAGCATTCAGTTCTTCCAAAGGACTTACCTCGAGCAACAGCAGTCATTGTGATTGGTATGGCAGGATCTGGAAAATCTACTTTTACAACTAGTCTACAATCATATCCAGCCAGTCATACCGAAGCAAATGTACCATACTTTGTCAATTTGGATCCAGCAGTTACACAAACTGGATATTCTGCCAATGTTGATATTCGAGATACAATTGATTATCAGAGACTCATGCAGGAATATAATCTTGGACCAAATGGAGGAATTTTAACAGCTCTAAATCTTTTTACAACTAAATTTGATCAAGTTTTGGGTATATTGGAAAAGAGAAGTAATGATGTTGATCATATAGTTTTGGATACACCTGGTCAAATTGAAATATTTACCTGGTCTGCTTCAGGTACTATTATCACTGATTCTTTAGCTACTTCAATGCCAACTGTAGTAGCCTACATTATCGACACACCAAGAACATTGGCACCTGCAACTTTCATGTCAAACATGTTATATGCTTGTTCTATCATGTACAAGACTAAATTACCGTTTATACTCGTCTTCAACAAGATTGATCTACAAAATTATCAATTTGCCTTGGATTGGATGAAGGATTTTGAATTATTTCAGGAAGCTTTAAAGTGCGGAAGTAATCCAACTGAACCAATTCAGGTCAATTCGATAGGAGGCCAGAGTGTGATGAGGAGAGCAAATGGAGAAGATGGTAGCTACATGAATAGCTTGATGAATAGTATGGCTTTGGTCTTAGATGAGTTCTATGGGAATTTGAGAGTGAGTCTGGAACGGGGTAGCAAATCTAGTGGAAAGGAAAATAAAAAAAACTGACCATTGTATTATTTTTTCATATAATAGGCTGTCGGTGTCTCCTCTACCACTGGTGAAGGGCTTAGTGACTTTTACAAGGCCGTGGATGAAGCAAGAAAAGAATATGTTGAAGATTATAGACCTGAATTAGAAAAGGTAGTTCAGGAAAGAGCAGCAAAGAAGGAAAAGGAGAAGCGGGCGCAACTGGATAAGATGATGAAGGATATGAAGCTCGCAAAGGGAAAGAGACAAGACGATGACGGGTATAGGGAGAAAGAGGAAATTGAATTTGAGCCAAGCTACGACGGGGATGGGCAAATCATAGATCCAGTAAGTTTTTCTTTTTGGTGGAACCTCACAAACGTAGCAGCTTGCTAATCTCATCTTCTATTCCTTTACTCAGGATACCGACGAGGAAGATGACCGAGAAGATAATGTATTCTCGTCATCAGGAGTTCAATTTAGGCCTGATGGAAGCGCATGGCCCAAGCCTCAATGAATAGATAGGAAATTGTATTATTACAAGGCTCTACTACTAATACACAATAATTGATTTGTACAGTAATACAGATGAGGGTTTTTTTTTTTTTTTTCTTTTTCAATCCACAAATACATAAAGTGATTCCTACTTTGTCTTTGCGACTCATCGTAGAGGTGAGAGAACCACTTGAAGAATCTCCTTGTCTTGAATCAAATCGCTACCACCCATTTCCTTCGTCCGAAAGTCTTTTCCTTCGAAAATTGGAAATGCATCATGAATCCACTTTGCGTCTTTCTCTGTTAGTACACTACCCTTTGTCTTTTGAGGTCCAACTCGACGCATTACCTTGCGAAGTCTATTACAAATTTTAGTCTGTATGTAAAAGATGAATTTTCTAGTACCATTGTGATCGTAATCTTTCTTAATATCAAATTTGCTAGTAAAGACCATTCTGTGAATGTCACCTTCCGGAGTGTTTTGTTGTAAAAGTGACCTCATATTTTGGTGCAATTCCCAAGAATGTCGGTTCTGTCTTTCTGCTTTGCGGGCTTCTTTGTATTGTGATGGAAAAATGTGAGAAAAAATCATAAAGTGTAAATCATCGTCAATTGCAATCTCTTTCCTACGATATTCTTCTAAGATTATGAGAGCGAGAGGATAATCTTCGGCTGCCAAACTAGCACGCAATGCTCCTTGAAGAGCGCTAGCTTTGCTTTTTAAGCTCCAGTCTTGAGATTTGTAGCTAGACTGACTGATGAAATTTTTGTATAGGCCTCGCAAGTCTCCAATAGGTAGTAGCTCACCCAAACCATTCTCTGCGACCAAAGCAGAGTAACGAGTGGCTAAAGTATGTGACCTTTTCGTAGACATCAGAGAATGGAGGTGAAACAGAGCCTTATAAAAGTTGGGTGGCCACACTGTCATTGCTTCTGCTGTTTTGAAAAACTCCGAGATCATGCTGATAGCTTCGTTTATTCTTCTGTAACCCAACTGGAAATTGAGCAGTAAGTTGAAGACAGGCATCGTTATTGGTATATTGTCAGTATACATTAATTTAGTGACATCTTGAACTGCTTTGTACCTTGTCTCTCCATGTTCCATCCATCCATCTGCTTTTGAACTATGTTCTCCTTCTTTCACATCAATATTCTCCTTACGGATTCGCGTACATGCAAGAAGATATTCAACATGAGGTGATCCATTAAATTGGTCTTTCAGGTGTCTATTTGTAGGTAAACCTTCAATGCGGTATCTGTGGAACCAATGTCGAGCTCCAGCTAAGTCGTTTGAAAGTGCTCGAGATCGAATTAAAGCATCCCAAATTGTCACATCATGCGCCCATCTAGAAGTTTCCAACCAAAGGGGTGGAGGTAATGTATTTTGTTTGCTATCCTTTGCTAAATGCCATGCACTTTCTAGCTCGCCCCGGTACGCCACGTCTATCACAATACTATCTCTTGCTGATTTTCGTCCTGCGGACCAGTGTCGCAGAACATCCTCTCCAGTGTGAGGCAAGCCAAGCCGTCCATATCCCTCCACAATTGACCTCATCACCAAGGGAGGACAAGATTGAAATTTCAAGTGAGCTAGAGGCAAGGTTGGCGAATTCAGAGCAAGTACTACAGATTCTTGAAAGGATACATTACTTAACCGAAGTAGTAACATGGTAGTACACTTTGCAAAAGTCTCTTCATCAAAGTGATTCGAGATTGCTTGTGTCATAGCAGCCATACTGACATGAGTGGGTGATATACCAAAAGATCCTGCAAGGTCGTATACGCTACAAATTGCATATGCGCTTAGTCGAGGTAGGTTCATATTTCGAACATCCACGCCTTTCTCTAAGTTAGGAGGTATCCAATAGCTATCTCTAGGTGTCTTCTGCCTAAAACCTACCCAATATCTATCGGGTGAATTTGCAAGGCGTGACAAAACTTGCAAAAGATTATCAATGATGTGAGGTGAAATTTCAAAGTCTGCCTCTCCCACTTGTAATCTTCCTGACTGAACCAACTCCCACTTCTTACAAGCAAGATAAAAGCGAGTCATTGCCTCTACGATTGCTCCTTCTTGAAACAATTTCACCATTCGTGCGTAACCAGGGAATCTGTGACGTTTCGAGTATAACTTGAAGTCCACTTTATGAGCCTTATCGGGCTCTTCGACTAGTCGACAAGTTTTGAGTATTAGGTCATCTGGTAGTATTTCGATCTTTCGTACTTGATTGATGACGGCACCCATCCCATTAGGATGTATAATGTTCGATGCCTTGCTACTGACTGGCATTACTGCATAGTATCGTTTTGATAATCTCCACACTTCTCTCGTCACTGCACTCAACCGGTTGCGACAAAGCGATCCTACAAGCGTCCCCGCCTGACTAACGCTCATCATGGCCGCTGGGCCCTGACGTAACTCAAAAAAATAGGGAAGATGATGTATTGATGACTATGATGAAGTAGGACGGTGTGAATAGTCAGACTCTACTTTTCTTTCTCTTCGACTTTTATTTTTTTTTGTGTAAGTCACACTTTTTGACTTTTATTTTATTTTTATTCGCGCCCGAAGAGCTTAAAGGAGCTGGAGTGTGTGCGTGCGTGGCTTCTAGGGGGCCCTCCTACAGTAAATAATAAATGGCGCAATCTTCTTACACTTTCTTTACCTTTAAGCATAGAACACGCTCTTCTCACTCCTCCTCATCAACAATCTCTTCCCCTGTTTCCTACTGAATGCAAGAGTACTGAGGTAGAAGAGTCAAGAGAAATCATACGCACCCGGTCAAAAGTCTTTCGTCTATTGTCTTCCTGTCACTGTCTTTGCCCGTTATGGTCTCTGCCTCCGAACTTCAAGCTATGCATCAACAGCAGGCGGCCAGCAACACTCAATCGGCCGCTCCTATTAATGACCCGTTTCCTTCCATGACTGCTCAAGATCCTTTCCCTACTGTCAAGGTAGATGCTCCAATGAATGGAAATAGCAGCAATGGTCGTGCTTCCGCCTCTAACAGTCGTTCTAATGGTACTAGACAACCTGATTTGTGAGTGTAGTCGTTTAAGACGATGCTCGTACATGTAAGAATTCATAGTAAGTCCTCGTACTAACCAAATTTGTCTGGCCTGTCTTTTGACCGCCAGTGCTTCTGAGTCTGCTTTCCCTACACTTGGTGCTGGTTTCCCAGCAGCTAAAGGACAATGGGGTAAGAAGCCTCAACTTGGTCAAGGTGCTCCACCTGCTGCTCCCATCTGGACTGGATCTGCTCCTGTAATTCAACGAACCATGTTTCAAGAGACTTTTTCAATCCCTAGTTCAGAAGATCCTACGATATTGAAGAAGGTTTTGACTAGACTCCAAGGCGAATACAAGAATAAAGATGTCAGTATCGAAGCTTCCTCCACAAGGTCATCCACTACATTCCTTGTCAAAGGTCCAAAGGAGTCCCTCGTCAAAGCTGCCAGAAAGAGCTTGACTGTCGGTTTGGCTCGTAATGTGAGTGTGCGTCGACAATTGAAGAAGCTTTCACTCATCTCCCTTATGCTATATACCCTTTAGATTTCTCTTTCAGTCATGATACCCGCCTCTCTTACCGCCTATGTAATTGGTGCTAAAGGTGGGTAGAGTTTTCATTTTTACCCCTTCGATATCTGACTGACATGTAAAATTCCTTCTGTTAGGAAAAAATTTGAAGGAAATTCGTGAGAAGACAGGAGTGAATGTCACTATTCCAAAGCAAGATCCAGGTGCCAACGGATTAAGCGCGAGAACAGGTGGTGATATCGACTACGATCTCGATGAGCAAATTCCAGTCACTATTGATGGAGATGAGATAAATGCTCGTACTGCAAAGGATATGATCTTGGCTATTGTCTCGGAAAAGACATCTCGAACCAGTCAACGATTGACTCACATTGATCACGTCTTCTACCCCTTCATCTCAGGTTCTAAAGGAGCAAACGTTGCTCGCTTAGAGCAGGGTGATGTTACCATCAAAGTACCACCTCGCGCTGCGTTCTTACCATCCAAAGAAGCTGAGGCTGAAGCAGCAGAACCAAAGCGGGAACGTGATTTGAGCATCATCGTCAGCGGAGACAGAGAGACTGTTACGTCTACTGTTCAAGCTATTGAAGCACAGGTGGAAGAAATGAAGAGAAGCTTCCGAACCCTTACTATAAGTATTCCCAAACGTCAACATAGATTTTTGGTTGGAGATGCTGCTCAGGAAATTTTAGCATCTACTTCTTGCAGTGTCGAGTTGGCTTCTATCGATGACCCTTCGGACAGTGTAACGATTCGAGGACCTCAAGCTCAGCTACCGTTGGCTTTGACAGCAGCAATGGAAAAGGCCAACGCTGTTCGTGTTGAAGTGGTGGACGTTACAGCTGCTCATCGAAATTTGGACCATGCAAAGACTCTTTTACGATGGTTGAGTGTAAGCGGAAAGCTACCAAGAGAACAAAATGTTCAAGTGTTTGTACCTAGAGCAGCCATTGTAGAATCTTCTGGAACAGCACAAATTGAGATTGTGGGTGCTGATGCTACCAATGTAGCTCTTGTTCGATCTCAATTGGAAACTCTCATCAAGAGTATCTCTCCCTCCTTTGTTACTACATTAGAGATCGACCCTCTTCTGCATCGATTTATAATTGGCAAGAAGGGTTCTGGCTTGAATCAATTTTCAAAGAGAGGTGTTGATGTCATTTTTCCACCAACCCCCACCAGCGAAGCCAATGGCGAACCCAGATCAGATGTGACAATAGTTTTGGCAGACGCAAATATTATCGAAAGCTTGCCAAAGGAAAAGAAAGCAAGAGACGCAGTCGTTGACGGTATCCTAACCAGTGTCAAGGAAGAGATGGGAAAGGTTAGCGAGCAAGCAGCAGATCTAAAGACCGAGACGGTGGAAGTACCAGCCAAATTTCATCGTTCTATCTTGGGACCTAATGGAACAACTTTGAATGCCATCATCGGAGCAGATCGATTAGTTGCTGTCAAATTAGGTTCATCTGCTCCCAGTACAGCGGGTGTGAAGAGTGGCAACAAGGATGAAGATACTGTAACGGTGCGAGGTCCAAGTGCAGAAGTCCAGCGTGTTTGCAGAGAGATTCGAAGAATAGCGGAGGAAGCAGAACAGGATGCCATAGTCAACGGACATACAGTAGAGTTCATCATTGATTCGCAACATATCCCCCATATTGTAGGTAGAGGTGGATCAGGTGTGACCAAGTTGAGGGAAGAATTGGGTGTTCGTATTGATTTTGGTGACAATAATGCTGAGGCGACTGGCAAAAAGGCACCGAAGGCTAAAGTGGTCATTACCGGAAGAAAAGAAAACGTGGAGGAAGCCAAAAAGCGCATTTTGGGACAAGCTGAGAAATTGGCTGATGAGACAAGTTTGACGCTCAAAGTACCATCTCATCTTCATGGTTCTATAATTGGTCAAGGTGGCAAGTATGTGACTAGATTGCAGGACAATTATGCAGTTCGAATCAATTTCCCCAATCAAGGCGAGGGTGGAAAGAACCCAGATCAAAAGCCAGATGAAATTGTGATTAAGGGAGGTAAGAAGGGTGTAGAAGGAGCAAAGGCTGAATTATTGGAATTGATTGATTATGAAAAGGAAAATAATAATGTAATCAGCATTCCAGTCAGTTCAAAGAGTATCGCTCGTATCATGGGAAGAGGAGGTGCTAACGTCAATCGAATTCGAGATGAAACAGACGCTCAAATCGATGTCGACCGAGAAGAGGAAAGTGGTAGCAACAATCAAGCTGGTACCACGACGATTCGACTGCGAGGGACAAAGATAGCTATTGCAGCAGCAAAGAAAGAAATATTGGCTGTCGCTGCTGAAGTAGACTCGGAAGCAACTTATTCGCTTCAAATTCCCTCCAAATTTCATGGTCAATTAATCGGTCCAGGAGGTCAAAATCTACGTGATATTATCACAAATGCAGGTGGACCCAATGATTCAAAGGCAGCTACTCAGCTCATACAATTCCCTCGACGTGGTGCAGACTCTAGTAATGCTGACATTGTCACTATCCGAGGTCCTGCAGAGTTAGCAGCCAATGTCAAAGCAGAACTTGAAAAGATAGTAGAGGAACTCAATGATCGAGTAGCAATTGGTGTCATTGTAGCACCTGGTCAACAACGTAGTTTGATGGGTCGAATTCGAGAATTACAATCAGTGCACAAGTCTGCTAAAATCATCGTGCCAAGTTGGAAGGAATATAGTCAGATTGATATTATCAATGCCGATGAATTCAAAAATGCTGCACCTGATAGTATTGTCAAAATTCAAGGTTCAAAATCTGCTTGTGATGCTCTCAAAGCTGAAATCACAGAATCATTTGCATCCAACTCAAAGTCTGTACAGGTCCCACGAGGAATTGCAGATCGATTGGCTGGTAGTACGCTGATACGTCAATTGCGAAATGATTTTGGTGTATCAGTTGATGCGCCTAGACTTAACCACCCCAGCTTGGCTGAGCAATTAGGTATAAAGAAGTCAGAATCATCTTCTGCACGAATCGATGATGATGAAGACAGGATTGGTGATGTCGTTTCTGGCTTTGAATTGCTGAATTGGGATTTATCAACTTCTATTAGAGGTGATCCAGTAAATTGGTCTCTGACTGGTAAATCCACAGCTTCTTTAGATGAAGCCATTCTCGATTTGGAAAAGGAAGTCTCAAAGTTGAAGAGCTTTGACCACATTGCTACCTTTGTTGTACCTCAAAGAACAATACCTCGAATCGTTGGAAGGGGTGGAGCTGGTTTGAAAGATATTGAAAATCAAAGTAATTGTCTCATTGAGATTCCAAGAGACTACGGTGGGTCCATCATCCTGTTGGGTAAGGAAGATGACATTGAAGATGCAAGAGAGTTGATTGAAAAGATTGCAAGGCAACGAGGTAATAGAGATTAGATTGCAAAGTCGTACAATGATCACTTTTCCGATTCTTTTCAATTGATTTTACCATAAAAGTTCTCTCGTGACTCTCACGCTATCTCATACATCATCAGTCCTATTCGTTTTGCGAATCCATAAAGCCAAAATGTGAATATCAATTAAAATGTGAATATTTATTACACAATCGATTAATAGTTGCAACACACGTATGTTCGGAAAGAAGCTTCCTACAAGTCACGGAAGTGGTATATAGAGTGCGGTAGTGAACGAAGAGTAGTCATAACCTTTCTTGTCTCTTCCTTTCTTTTATGTTGACTAGGAAATAAGGGCATGCAATAGTGTTACAATGAAAAGTGATGCTGATAGAAACCTGAAACTAAAGAAAGTACTCGATTTGTGGCTGAAGGAGAGAAGTAGCCCAAAGAATTAGATATTGATATATTTAAAGATGACTCTTATCAAACAAGCAAAACTAGTAAAGACTCACCTTGGCTGTTTCACCATTTGCTTGAGCAGCTTGTGCTGCCTGGGCAGCTTGTGCTGCTTGAGCAGGTCCATCATGCTCATTTTCTGGAGCTGCCTCAAATGTGTTGAAATGTTTAGTACCTCCTGGTCCTACTTCTAAGATACTTGCCATATTACCACATCTATAACAATAATTTGGAGCACTCCATACTGTACTAAGTTGATTGTCATATAGCACTGAAAAGCCTTCCATGCAAAGTTGATGAGCTCGTAAAATATGTGACATATTGTTCCTGGCCAAAAAGTGCTTGACGACAGAGGAGCCAAAAGTGAAACCAGCACCTCTTTTTAAAGCGAAGAAGATTAGGGGAGCTTCAGTCAGTCATTTCATTGGAGAAAAAAATTGCGTGTGACACAAGAATATTCTGCTTCTTACCTGGGCGAAATTGCAAACTCTTCTTTATCGGGATCAGGATCTGACCACACCAGATCTGCCATTGGACCCTCATGAGGAATTTCTAAAATTCACAAGTATAAATTTAGAAATGGTAAAGAGGAGATTTCTAGCAAGTGTACGCACCTCTAAAACGATCAATGATCTTCACTTGATCGATAAAGTGCACCGAGGGAGAAAGACCTGAAGCGTATTAAAAGTGATCAGTACTAATGATTTCAAGGCAAGCACATGATTCTTGCCCTCACCGCCATGAACACAGAAGATCTGATCATCTATAACCGTAGATAGAGTGAGAAAATCAAACATATCGGTGAAATAAGTCCAAACATTTGCATTTCCGTATTTGCGGGTGCACTCTGTATAAAAGCCATATGTCTGGTACACGATGCCAACAACAATGTAAGATTTAGGAGATTTTTTCCCTCAATTAGTCTGATTACTCACTTGTGTCACCGCTCTACTTTCATGGTTTCCACGGATAAGCTGGACTCGATCTGGATAACGCAATTTTAAACAGGTAAGAAGTGAGATTGTCTCGACAGAAAAAAGACCCCTGTCCACATAATCGCCTATGATAAGGCAAAGAACGAGATCAGTACGCATATAGAGAGAGTTTCAAAAAAAAAATGGAACCACGCACCAAGAAAAAGGTAGTTGGTATGTGGCGAGTATCCGCCTATCCTAAAAATTTCTATCAAATCATAGAATTGACTGTACAGCTGTTTTAAGTCGCAAACTCTCACAGATGTTTAGAAGGAGCCACAACAGATTTCTCACCCATGAATGTCTCCCACCACTGTAACCGGTGAGGCGATATGAACGACATTGGACTCTCTCATGAGCAATTCCTTAGTCTTTTCACATATTTCGCGCAATAGTGCCTCCCCCAAAAGTTGCTTTTGCAGCAATTGAGCAATGCAGGCATCCAAGTCGAAAGCCATGCTCGTTCGGAAAGAAGAAAGCGAGTGACCGATGACTTCTTGAGCAATGCTAACCGATTTAGTGAGTTGATCGGCGAGTGCTTTGTGTGTATGTTGTATGTTTGTATAGGAATCAATTTGCGAAGCTTCTAACAAGACGATTCTGCCAGCACGTGATCCTTCTCCACTTTAATATCCCCTTCCCTGTTCTAAATTGTAGTGTATTTTAGCATGAATCAAACATCGTTTGGCTGTCACTTATTTCCCTTTAATCACTTCGGATGATGGACTTGGTGGGAGGAAGAGATAGCACTGTAGAGGGTCCTTTTGTGGGGCAATTGAGAGCTCTGATTGCCCCTTTACGATTTGCTATAGTGGCACATCCTGTTGACATCTCACCAAATAGTCCAGTCTCAGCACATTCAATATACAAAGGAGCTTTTCCTCGTCGGCGAAACTTGCAATTTCTATCTAGGCTTCGACTAAAAACTATCTTATCACTGACACCAAAATCCATTGAGATTATGGATGAAGAAGTTACGCATTGGGCAAAGGAGAATGGAATCTCACTAATTCATGTCAAGTGTGAAAAGCCAAAGGACGACGGAGGTGGTTTAAGTAGGGAGGCGGCAACAAAAGCGCTTATGGTGAGTAAGATTCAAAAGGATACATTAGATTTCGTTCTAGAGCTGATTTGACCTTCATTAGATCCTCTTGGACTCTCGACGACTTCCTCTTTACATTCATTGTTTGGATGGTCAGAGTGTTAGTACACTTTTGGTAGCTGTCTTGCGTAAAGTGCAGGCTTGGTCTACTCGAGCAACAGTAGATGAGATAGGTAGAAGTGTAGGACATGATGAGGAGATTGTTCAATTTCAAACAGATTTTGTGGAAAAGTTTGGGAAAACAGATGGAGTAAGACTACCTCCAAGGCGATTTATGCCAGATTGGACTTGGATAGATCCAAGTCCATTGAAGAGGCTCAAGGATCCATATGATGTGATTCTTACTCCAAAAGAAAAGACTAATGACAGACCAACTACTAGTAATGGTGTAATTCCCAATGTAAACAGTCAAATTGGTCACAAGAGACAAGCTAGCGGAGAAGGCCTCTTTTCAGGAACTACACCTGCCTCTACACCAATTTATGGTATCGGTAGTCTGCCTATTCGGCACCCTACCCTCCGAATTCGATTTGATCCCGATCCTGATTTACCTCCGCCAGTTCCTGTTGCGAATTCACTATTACCTCTACATTCAAGAGACAATAATAATTTTCAATCTCCTACCTCTTCTCGTCCTTCGAGTAGAGCTGGAAGACCCAACCCTCATGGACATGCGTTACATCCACACCAACATCACAATGAAATCAGAGCTTCATCTAGACCTGGCTCTTCGCAAAATTCACCACGTCGAAGACTACTCACTGCAGAT
The DNA here is from genome assembly GCA_023273805.1 of Exobasidium cylindrosporum. Lineage (NCBI taxonomy): Eukaryota > Fungi > Basidiomycota > Exobasidiomycetes > Exobasidiales > Exobasidiaceae > Exobasidium > Exobasidium cylindrosporum. Next base: position 4,082,222 of record CP096878.1, read on the forward strand.
GGCTCGCCAAATATATTGTCATTCGATCTGCCATTTTCACCACCTACTAGCAATCAATCTGAATTCATCAGCTCAAAATTAGCATATCATGATGATGCAAGAATTGATGGTGATGGTCACCAAGTAGAACGAGTTGCCTCTGGACCTAGATCGCCAAGCGGAAAAGTTGCCAATCATTCCACTCCTAGTAGACCATCTCTTCTCTCCAATAATTCAACACCTAGAGCTTCCGCAAATTTACTAAAGACAATCAAGCCAGTCTCCATACGAGGTGCGGTACATGGTCTTGGATTGAATGGAATAATACAAGGAGGAAATAAACCAATTGGCGCTGAGACCGAAGAATTTAGCAAGCAGCCTATTGACTTTGAGCGATCAATCTCTCCCACAGCTCATTTGACTTCTGCTACACATACGCATCCAATTAGCCTTGAAAGTAGCATTGCACGACCAAGCATACCGGAGAGGAGTGTTAGTGAGGCGCTACACACGTCCAAGGGCAGCAATGAAGTATCTTTAAGCGCATCTCCTTCGTCAGAAGAAGAGCAAGAATACTTTTCTGAGCCTGACGAAGCTGAAAGAAAGAAAGGGGAAGAGAAAAAGATTCATGATCACACCTCATCGCATATTCCAGAAGAAAATCGTGAAAAGAGTGATGGAAGTGAGGATGTAGGTGAAGAGGATCGAGAAGAGGAGGAAGAAGAAGAAGAGGAGGAGGAGGAGGAGGAAGAGGAAGAGGAAGATGACTCTGACGGCGATCAAGATGATGGTCTCGCCTTGGAAGCGCTCGATCTAGAAGGTTATTAATTATAATTTGTACTTGTGCGATAAAATATACCCATTGCCAAAAACTAAATGCCAGCATGCAGCCCTTTTATCACTCTTTAGATGTCTTTCACTAAACTCCAGCATTTTCTCATTCCCGTGCCCATACTCTCCTCTTCTACTTGTTCTTTCGTTGCCCATCGACCTGAAGGTTGTCCTTTGGGCTCAATCACAAAAAGTTGAACATGCATGGTCAGCTTGAGATGACTAAAAAGCCAAGGTACTGATCCTACTTCACAAAGATGCCGAAAAGCTGTAGTCGGGCCTACTAATGACTTGACATGCGAGATTGCTTGCTGAGTTCGGAATCTCTTCTGACTATCATTAGAATTAGGTAAAGTCAAACTTGGTAATTCCCATAGACCAGCCAAGAGACCTACAAAGCGGCAGAAAGTATGAATGGTGAGAAGGATTTTTCATAAATTGTCATTATACCAGTTCTTATCTTTACACTCACCCTTCTCTGCTCTCTGATGCAACAGGTATTCGCCTTTTTGATTTCGAATTCCACACACTATAATTTCCTCTTCTCGGACAGCTTTTTTAACCACCTTCATAGGAAATTTTTTGCAGTGTCTTTCGATGATTTCGAAAACCTTTGGATTTTTCCTTTCTGTAGCGACAGAAGAGATTGTCTTGGTAATCTTATTGGTAAAGGCAAAAGAAGCAAGCGTGGCTTGCTTATTCGCTCCAGCTTTACTCTTCTCCTTGCCATTTGTTTGAATTTTTATACCATCTTCAATCAAGCCATTTTCTCCTTCGAAAGGTTCACATACTTTACACAAATCTTCAATATCCTTGATTACGGATTTCTCTTCCGTTTCAAGAGACAGTAGACCTTCTTTGCTGGCCAAGATTCTACCTTCTGCAAAGGTTCGACAAGTTGCTGTTATTGGACAATTGCGACAGATTGGATTAGGAGTACAGATTGTACTTCCCAATTCCATTAATGCTTGACCCCAGCGACCAGGTCGATCACTCTTCTTGATATCGGCGCTTGTAGCTTCAATACTCAAGGCTATTTTTTTTACAAGAGCATCTGCAGCCATCCACAGTAAGTCTATGACTTGCTTTGAGCTCTTGACATCTCCATAAATACCCAATTGACGACTAAGCACTCTTAGCACATTACCATCTACCATGGGAGCAGCATTTCCAAAAACTATGGAAGAGATGGCCCCACCAGTATATCTACCCACTCCAGGAACACTTTTTTGCAACATCTCTGCAGTCTCTGGAAGTAAGCCTTGAAAGTCAGGATCTTCAACTACTTTTTTTGCCGCTGTATGAATTCTTGTGGCTCTACTATAATATCCTAATCCTCTCCATGCACTTAGAACCTCCTCTGGCTCTGCTCTAGCCAAATCCTCTATTGTGGGCCACTTTAACATCCAATTGTTCCAATAATTTATAACAGTCGATACTCTTGTTTGCTGAAGCATGATCTCGCTAATCCAAACCTCATATGCTCTACGTTTTAATTCTTCTCGAAGGGCATCGTCATCATTAAAAGTCGTTGGGTCTATCCATGGCTTTCTCCAAGGCATTGAGCGACTCGAACTGACACCATCAAACCATTCCAACAAATTCTCCCTAGCTTCCCAACCAATACTGTCACTCAGAAGTAGAGGTCGATGATATAGTTGACCATGTATTCTCCTAGGTGACACGCACGCTGCCTTGCTCGTCTCGCCGTTGAAATCGAATAATTTTAATAGACTATCTGTATTCACCACTTGAGCTGGTCTGCTCAATTTTCCCTTCTTCTTCAGTGGCTTGTCTGGTAGTGATCCATCGCTACTGTAGCCGTCTTGAATGCCACTATCATGAGCTTCACCTCCATCCTTACTTGAGCTACCTTCGACCATATTTTGTTGAAGTATTTCAATCTTCTTCATGGAAGCCAGAGCACTCTTTCGGCGTAGTGGGGCCATTTGTGTTGCCATTACTCTATTGAACCGATCCTGTGAGCACCTAGCGATGCCACAAGTCCTCGAAAGAGATCTGGACAGAATCGTAGTCGTCGTCGTCTACGTCAGAATATGATTAAAAATAATTTTTGGAAGGTGTTGGTTGGTTTCTCTTCAAATAAAGTCGCGACGCGGAGATTATTCTCCACGCGGAATATACGATTTTCAATGGCGTAAATTGCGCCTCGATCTTTAAATAATAGACCTCGAAAGCAACAAGAGGAGAAAGAAAATTTGATATTATTTTTTTTTTTTTTTTTGAAAATCTTCTCGTCGTCATTCCAGTTACTTATAGATATAATTACTTATCACCATGACTGCATCTCAAAGACCGAGTTACATTGTGGAACATATGGAGGATCTAGATGCAGACCCCGATTCACCCACCACATTTCCCTATTGGGCATTACTAGAGTATCGTCAGATGCTAAAGTTGGTTGGACCTGGTTCAACTGTTCACTTTACTGGTTTAGTTTCAAATGCATCCAAAGAAGCACTTCACAAAGCACTAGCAAATAATGCTTCCTCATCATCAGAACAATTTTCTGCTTTCGAAGTTCATTCGGAGGGTGTTCTCGAAATGGCCCGAAAGAACAAAATATTGATCAGTGACATTTGTCTACTTGATCCAAAATCACCTTTTCCTCTATCTGTTCATGACGCATCTACTTCATCTTCCCATCCTGATACCTCTGCTGGTGGCCCGTTTCGACACTTTCTGCTAGGCGGTATCTTAGGCGATGATCCTCCCAGAGATCGTACAGGTCACTTACGTGCCATGAAATTTCCAACAAGACACTTGGGTACAATACAAATGACAACAGATACGGCCTTAGGTGTGACAAAGAGAGTTGTAGAAGATGGTCTTGCTTTGAACTTACCGGACACAGAGAGAGAAGGACCAAATGGTGCAATGGAGTGGATCGACCATCCTGATCTTAAATTTGGGCCAGGTGAATCAGTGAGTAGTCTTCAAAAGAAGATATTCTTCTTAAGAAAAAACCTGACCTTAATTTCACTATAGGTTTCCATGCCGTTTCGATATATGGTGCAAATGACTGCAAAGGGTGAAAAGCAACCACTGATGCCTGTTGGTATGCGGGATCACATTCGCAAAGATCTCGATCGAGCTTTCGAATTCTAGAAATTAATGAATAGAGATTCTATAATGATAATAATAATCTACTAGGTATACATCTTATCCTAAGGTATTAGGTAATTATAGAGACATTGGCAAATTACGTTGCCGATCCGCAGCCTCTTTCTATCTCCTCTTCCGACTTTTCCAACCTCTTCATCGTTGCCAAAAGGACTCTCTGCCTCTTGCTTTGTAGGTCTTCCCCATCCAAATGAGTGTTTCCACCTGCCGCCACTCCACCGCCTAGAACAAATGAAGTTTCCTGAATACTATCGCGACCACTTTCCTCCTTTGGCGGAACGTATACATCCAAACTAGACAAGTAGTGAGTACCTGCTTTTGCTCTTCTCTCATGTGCTTCTACTTGAGCGTTCAACTCTGAATTCAAAATTTTGAATTCTATAGGATGGTCGTTGACTTTATTATGAGCCAATTCGTGTAGTAATACCGTTCTTGTATCTCTGTATGGTATCAATCCATCGTACTTCATCGTTCTCAACCTCAAGCTTATCCTTTGACCCATATTCTCATTCAATCCAAGCAAGTTGGGATGCTCATGAGGAAGTAATTCAGTTAATTCTCCCACTTGAAATGAATGCAACTGACAAACGTGGAGCACAGCTGGATCAGTACTAAGTTGTTGTAGTCTTCCAAGGATCTGAGAGTATTCTGGCGAAGAAGGTGGTGAGAACTGATGGACTCTGAGAGAATGGAAAGGGCCGGCAGATATAGCTTTGGAAGTATTCCTTGGCTATTGAGTCAGATTATTATATATCAGTCATGCAATCTTGTATACGATTCAGCAGATCTCTAGACTATCATAGACTCACCTTTCCACCTCTTAGCATGCTAACGTGATACTGTCTTGGTCTATTTCTTTTTTCAGCTTCCAAATCACCTCTCTGCACTTCATTCAATTCATCACTAGTAGGACCAACAATCACAATCTTAATTGGTTTCGATTCCTCTGATAACAACTTGAGATCTTCTAAACTCTTGTCTTCAATTTCTTTTGGCTTTAAAAGCGCATTACGATGTATTCCTGACCCCAGCAACTTTTGATGAGTGGCGTCAACATTAGTCAACTCAGCGATTTCATCTTGAAAAAGGCCAAAGGGGGTACCTTTAGGCACTTGAAGGGTACGAATCTGACCGCGATACGATATCTGAAAGTACGAAAAAGTTTCATCCTGCAGAGTGGAAGAGGAAGATGCCATGCATGAAGTCATGATAAGCAGAGTTGGCAATGATAGGTGGATGAATCGAGTAGTAAAAATAAGTTCGTACCCAACTTCGAAATTAAAATGTTTCAAAGTTGGTGGAGGCTGAGGAATTCGACGCGACGCCCTTTCTCTTCTTCATTCAAAACGCCATACAAGAAGAAGCCTTGCCTTGTATAGATGAGATTTTTTACCGCTGATCAATAATGCTTTCCTACATCAGTAATGAAATTAAACAGGGACATTTTTGAGGTTTTTCTTTTGTGTTTCATACATGTATTATATCATGTAGCAAATGTTATGATTGTGAGCAGAGAATTAATCATCACAACAATGAGTTTGATTGCTGTTCATGCTCGGGAGAATGTTTTGATTTTTATCCGCGGCAACCGCTCCGCCGATACGAGTCAAAGAAAAAAAAAATTGTAAGGGACGCTTTAAATATATTATTCACCACTATACAAGATTAGTCACTTTATTAAGGTTTTAAGAGTTAAAAGCCCCTCCTCCCTCCCTGGCCAGGCCTGTGGTTGAGTTTAAGAGAGCCTGCATATCAAAACTTTATCATTGTCCTTTCTTCTCTCTTCTTTAACCGTCAGGCAGAGTCTAATTGATTGATGCTGACTCGAAGGGTGTTGCCATCACTATGGGCGAGGCACAGCCTATCTCCTTCAATTTTGTCTGCTTCTCGTGTATCTTGTTCTTTTTCAATCGTACAACAACAACATCGAGCATACAGTCAACATAATGATGAAAATCGACCTTCTTCACGACGCCGTACTGTACTACTAGCATCATCAGCTATATCAGTATTTATTGGTTATGGTGTCTATAAAAAGGTGGAGATGGCAGAAAGCAAGATAGATGAGAATGATGAATGCAATCCTTTAGCTAGAGTTCCTTTACAAACCCTTTTGCGTGCTTATTTTGTATACACTTGCTGTGGCATCCCAATACTTGTAGATTGTGGACCAGCTGTGGTAGATTGGTGTAGAAATACTTCGATACCAGGAGTATGGTCTGCTTTTGAATTTATAGTTCGAAGCACATTCTTCCCTCAGGTGAGTGAGCAAGAAAGCTCTACAGCTCGTTCAATACTGATTCATTACTCTACATACATATTAGTTTGTGGGTGGGGAATCAGCAGAAGAGTGTGTCAAACGGATCAAGGAATTGTCCCAAAGCTCAGTAGGGGTCATTCTCAATTATTCGGCAGAGACTGATGGCAAAAAGGAATTGAAAAGAGTTGGCAATGAATCTGATCCTGCCAACAAGCTATGCATGGACAAGGTAAATGCTATTCTACATTCAATTCGAGTTACTGGGAAATGTGTTGAAGAAGGCAGAGATGCTTCGGACCTATTAGGTCGAAATCGTAATAGTGTCATGGTAGCTGTCAAATTGAGTGGCTTAGTCAAGGATGCTTCCGTGCTAGAGAGAGCAAGTGCATGCCTTGTGCCAAGAGAACTCTTTTCTGAGGCACCTACTACTACACCACTATCCGAGTCTAAGTTGAATAATCGAGGACCATGTGCAAATCTCAACATACCAGTCTCCTCTTTGGCTCCTCATGACGTTGAATCTTTACGACAACTATGGAGTGCTTTACAAGATATGGCAATTTGTGCCAGAGACAACGGTAACATTCGTATCCTGATTGATGCAGAATACAGTTGGTATCAACCTGCAATTGATGCTCTATTCGAATCGTGTGCTCGACAATTTAATACTATTCCATCTCAATCTAATTCTTGGTGGTCAATCTTTGGTAGCAGCAAAAGTAAAGGCCAAAAGAATAATGAAAGCCTATTTCGAGGTCCACTACTTTACAATACTTATCAAGCCTACCTCCGACGTACTCCATCCTATCTAGCCATGAGTTTGGAAAGAGCAAAGAGAGGTGGTTATTCTCTAGGTGTTAAGCTTGTTAGAGGCGCTTATGTAGATCAAGAAAATCGAGAATGGAGTACAAAAATTGTTCCTACTCCACCCAGTGAAGACAGTCGGAATTATCATCTTTCTAGTCCAGTCTGGGCCAACAAAGATCTTACGGATCGTTGCTACAATGAATGTGCCGATTTACTAATCAAAGAGGTAGCCAAAGATGTTGGCGAACAAAACAACTTTGCTCGTTTGAGTGTCGTTTTGGCCGGTCATAATTGGATTTCAAATATGACTGCTATTCAAACGATGATTGATACTAAATTGGCCATAGATAAAGGTGAAGTAAAAAGTACTTCAATTTCACCTTTTTGTCAATTACAACTTCAAGAAAATGTACGAGGTAAAATTCATTTTGCTCAACTTTATGGAATGGCTGATGATCTTACTAGAGCAATTCAATTTTCATTTGATAATAAAAGTGGTGGTTATGGACCTCATTTAGTTCTCAAATATATTCCTTATGGCGATTTGGAATTGGTCATGCCTTATCTTATGCGTCGAGCAGTTGAGAATAAATCAGTCATGGGAGGTGGAATAGCGCAAAAAGAAAAATCAACCTTGGCTGCTGAGATGAGGAGACGCTTTTGGACTTGAGTTTCTTTGGTTTTTTTTAAACTTCTCTTTGATCTTCACAATACTTTTTTGGCTTTCAAGTACTTTCGTTTTCTTTCGTGGTCAACAGCTTTATTCTATGCTGCTCCAGACTTTATTATTCTTTAGGCCGTAGGGTGCCACTTAACACAACCCTTTTTTTGACTCCATCAACATCAACATCATTTGTACTAATCACCGCAATTTGTACTTTTCTTGGCCGCAAGCAGCCACTTAACACTTGCTTGATCTGCAATATCATTCATGGTTTTCTTTTTTACTTCAACCGCTGCAATAATCTTGGTGTAACCATGAGAGCCATGTCAATTTTATAAGGGAAGACACAAACTACAATGAAACATGATGATGATGGTGTTGAGGCTAATTTGCTTACTTTCTCCCCCGCCACCTCGGGAAATCGTTTGGCTAAGCCCAAATGCCGCGCTATATCTCCCCGCCCCCTCCTCTCCTTTCTCAAAGCCTGATAACGATCTCTGATCTAGATACCGTCACCATCTCTGAACATAAAGGTGACATCCTTTCCAGTCAACTTTCGGTAAACACTTGAGAAGCTGTCCAATTTGTATTCGAGGCTGGTAGCATCCTTGGAGTCCAAGAAGCACTTGATCAACTTTCCTCCGTCGGTAGCTACACGAACCCGTTTTCCAGTAATTTCAGTTGGGTAGACGAGGTCTTCCAAAATTGAAGCGTGAACAGAGGTTAGAGTACGCGATCTGGGTCGAGGTTGCTTGACTCGAGATCGGTGACCTGGCTTTGTAAGAATTCGTCGTTGACCAATAAAAAGAACATGTCGGTCTGAGAACTTCTTTTCGAGCTCTCTTGTTAGTCTATTAGTAAAAATACGCATTATTAGTATACTTTTAAAGTAAACACACTAAATCTTCAGCACTCACCTCTGTTGAATTTTGTGAAATGCCTTCAATTGAGGTACAGGGACAAAGATTACGATGGCTTTCTTTCCTCCCTTGACATCAATCTCCTTGGCTGCCGAAAATTGAAGTGATCGAAGTTCGGTCTTCAAGTCAGTCACATTTGACTCCAAGTCGAGGAGTGCTTGAGCAACGACAGTCTCAATCTCGGTGGGAGCACCACCTGGTGCGTTGGCAATTCGGTAGATCTTGCTGGACACGGAAGCCATATTGACTGTTGCAATCGTTCTCTAAAAGTAAATAGAAAGAATCTTTATGATCAGTATCATAGTCTAATGCTCTCATTTGAAACAAAGATTCCTTCCAGGACACATGAACAGCATCCCTTAGTCCACCCATCCATCTAAGCACTCCTGTCTCGTCTTCCCAGCAGAGAGTAGTAGGTCGAAATCTTGACAGCCATATGTTGCCTATGTCCCCTCCCAATTCCTTTCTTGCCTTGCCTGCTTCCATCCCATTTCTCTGCTTCTTGAGCTTTCTTCATAAAGACTAGTTGCCAACATCCCACCATTTGATTCATACCAGCATCTGTGATGCAAACACCATGAATAATAACTCACCTATGCTTGAGCTTGAGATGGCTTGTAAAAGGAGAGAGAAAGCTGTGAAGCGTCAATATTTCTCTAACCTCCAATCTCAAGCCAGTCAGTCCTCTGTTTTAGTAACGCGCTCTTTCGCCTTGCCTGGAACTCATGGAGCCTGGAGCTATGCGCGATTTCTTCCAAGGCTGCGGCATGAAACACGTGGCTCATAGTCTTCAAAATAATTGCACACGGATTTTTGAGATTGGCAAGGGAATGCCGCGGAGATTTTGATTGACCAAAAGAAATGTATGTATCTATACGACGCGACTCTGGCGGCTACAATACACTTACACCGCACGCGAGTTTTAGCTATCCTCCACCAAGATCGACATCTGGAATTAATCTAAAGAAAGTGACGACTACTGCATCCAGAGAGGACGTTGTTCAAGCAGAATTTGCGTCATAATCTTTATTTTTACTGCAAATTTCTTTATCTTATATTATCATACTGGAGAGTATTGGCTCAGTATGGCATCTGTAGGAGGTGAGTAATAACATCCTGCTGATAGAGTTGTTCCAGCAGATTCAAGACCTACCTTTCTACTTTGAATGCTAATTTGCATACTTTCACTCGCCAAATTTAGACTGGATCTTCCTTATAATCGTCCTGTCTATTGCAGCAGGTATTGTTTATGCCGTTAAAGGTTCTGCTGTCAGTGAGGGCCTTGAAAAGCAAAGAGAAGCAATGAAAGTGAGTCCTGTTAGCTTGATTTTTCAAGGTTGCTACCGGGCTCCTATTGCTTACCCTTTCTAAATATACAGCAAAAAGGGCTGCATATCTCTTCCGATGGCCTTCGCGTTAAGACGAATCGAGTTCAAGTCTCTCGGGAAGAGGAAGTGGTGAGTTAAGGCTTTCCAAATCAGATGGTTGACGGTGAAATCTTTAATTCTGATCATAATATTCTCTAAATTTATGCAGAATCGAGCTCAGGCTAGCTGGGCGAAAAGTGGAGAAGTGATGAACAAGCATAAATCGGCTTTCAAATATGGTCCTGGTAGTGGTGATGGACCTGCAATGACCAGTAAGACCAAGTAATATTTTGACCTTGCATTCATTCAATTGCTCTTGCACTATTACCTCCTTTTACCGCAACACTGTATATTTTACTTAAACTTATTGCTCTCTACTTGTATTCATCTGCAATGTCAATCATTTGCATTCATGTCACATCTGCGTCGTTTAGCGTCCTATGCTTCATCACTTCAATCTCTTCAATTATGGACTGACATTGTCATACTTTGATTTCTTACGAAAGAGCGCGTGTGTAAATTGAGGAGTTCGATCTCCACCTCTGATCCCGTCTTACTCCATTTTTGCTTCTGCGCTCTCCCCCTTCTTGGCATCTCGTTTCAGTCTTCAGTCTTATCTTGACTGAATCTTGTTGCAAATAGCTAAGTAGACAATTTGCTCAAGCATACTACTTCTACGAGATCAAGATGTCCTCCTCAGATCAAGGATTGGAAGGCCTAGTGCAACAGACTCAAAATCAACTTTCAGTGTCTTCACCAAATGTCGATCAAGCTACGTCACCTAATTCTCTTCAGAATGGATCGGCATCCGCTTCGCCCACATCAGCATCTCCAGTATCTGCACCATCAAGACCGTTTCAAGGTGTAGGTTCAGGTAGTGGTGGTCCACCACCTCGCTTGAATTCTACTACCGGAACTGGTGGACCAAATGCCAGCTATCGTGGTAGTGGTGGACCCAATCCTATGAATGTTGGCACTGGTGGTCCAGGAGTACGAAATCGAGCAAATGAAATGGCTAGACAAAATGCATCTACAAGACTGCCTCCAAGTTTACAAGCACGATTAGCAGCAGTAAGTCGCTTTTTGAAAATGAAATTGAACAAACGAATTATCTGACTTGGCTATCTCTCTTTTTGATCATTGCTCACAGAATGCGAACAGGGCAAGTTCAAGTACCACTTCGTCTCCTGGTACCGCTTCGCCTGGTGGGTCTGCTCCATATAGAGTCGGCCATGATGATCGATTAGATGCTACAGCCTTTTTTAATTCACCTGGTATGTCATCGCCTTCACTGACTTCACCAAATTCAGTGGGTAGCTACAAAGCGCCTCAAGGCCTAAGACCTGCACCTGGGCTTCCACCAGGAGCACGTCCTCCACAGTCTGGCCCTCCAGGTGGTTTGGCTGGCAGGAGAGCAAAGGGACCGGGACTGAAGTTGAGTGACATTGGGGTTGGAGGTCAAGCAGAGGAAGGCCCAAGTGGCGCAACTTCAGGACCATCAATGAATGGCTTCAATGCACATGTCCCGCCTACAAAGAGGAGACTTGGACCACCAGGAAGGCTAGCAGAAGCAGGAGCAGGACTGATGAGCACAGCTTTTGATAGACATAAGAACATTGTTGATCCATCTGGGCGACTTAATTTTAGTGGAAAAGCTGTATTATCTGCTTCGGGCGTTGAATTTGGAAACGGTACTTCTTTTAATATCAACATGGACGATTTAGATCTACTGGACGAATTGGGAAAAGGAGCGTATGGTACTGTCCGAAAGGTTCGTCATACAAAGACGAGGGTAGAGATGGCAATGAAGGAGATTCGTTTGGAATTGGATGATAGCAAGTTGAATGCGATTATTATGGAGTTGGACATTTTACATCGTGCCACTTCTAGTAATATTGTTGAATTTTACGGCGCTTTCTTTTACGAGAGCTGCGTCTACTATTGCATAGAGTTCATGGACGCTGGTAGTCTAGAGAATTTGTACGATGGCGCTTGTAGTGTTCCTGAAGATGTATTGGCTAGAGTATCTGGAAAGACAGTGAGAGGTTTGCGATTCCTCAAGGATCAACTACAAATCATGCATCGAGACGTCAAACCAACAAATATTCTCGTGAATCGAAAGGGTGAAGTGAAATTGTGTGATTTTGGAGTTTCTGGTCAACTTGAAAAAAGTTTAGCAAAGACAAATATTGGTTGTCAAAGTTATATGGCACCAGAGAGGATTATGGGAGAATCTCAAAATTTAGTTGGAACCTATACAGTTGCATCTGATGTTTGGTCTTTGGGTTTAACAATAGTTGAAATTACCTTGGGAACTTATCCTTACCCACCAGAGACGTATTCAAACGTACTTGCTCAATTGCAAGCTATCGTTCATGGAAGTCCTCCTCAATTGCCTCCTTCTTATTCAGATTTAGCAAGAGACTTCATAGCTGGTTGCTTAGAAAAGGTCCCTCAAAAGAGGAGTACATACAAGCAGATGTTAGAACACCCATGGCTTGTTCAAGATGAACAAAGAGGAGAAGCAGGTGTAGACATGATTGGCTGGGTCAATTTCGCACTCGAACGACGAGCTACAAGGAGGGAAAAGGAGAGAAGCGAAGCAAAGATTGAAGGATGAGGAAGAGTTTGGGTAGGATTGTGTAAATCTCTGCTTTCCTTTTACTCCTCTTACCCTATGGCACTTTTGATGCCACTCCTCCCCCCCCCGGGTCTCTTATCACCCTTTCTATTATTCTTTACACACTCGCACATATACGAACACCTAGGACTTGCATTGTAATTTCAACGATGACATATTTTATTGACGAAATGAAAGCATATAAAGTATCAAATCATCAAATCGAATTATGTGGAAAGGAGCGATTCGTCTTGATAAGAACTTAGGCATCTGCCTTCGTTGCGTAATCTTCCATTTCGGCGTCCAAATCCTCTAGAGACTTTTTGGGCAGCTTGGTCCTGGCAGCACCCCCTCTTCCACCTCGAGAACCGCGTCCTCGACCTCTGCCTCCTCCCCGAACAGCTGCTGCAGCCCTTTGAGCAGCAGGTCCAGCAGCTGTAGCTTTCAAAGCCTGAGTCTGAGCAATTTGGGCTGCAGCACGAGCTGGGTCAACAACTACTTCAATTCGGATCGCTTTTTCTGTTGAATAGGGGAAAGAATACTGATCAGACTTGCGTCTTATCGTGATCGTAGAGTAAACACTTACTGCCATCAATAAGTCGATTGTTGTACTGTTGGTAAGCTCGGTTGGCATCATCACCTCGCTGGAACTCTACTGTACATTGACCTGTTGATTGACCATTGGCCTTGTAGCTCATAGCCACACGACGCAAAGGTCCAATAGAGGAAGCAAAGAGATCCTGTTGTCGAATCCATCATCAGTGATCAATAGCTCTTTCTTTCGCATCTCTTCACCTCAACGAAATGTTCTGCCATTTCAAATAAAAACGAACCTTGACTTGTGCTTCCGTTACATCAAATGGAAGATTTCCTACAATCACTTTACTGCCAAAATCCTTTCCACCCGGTGCTCGACCTGGGATTACAAGTGGTGCCTTTGCTCGGTTCGCAGCGGCAATAGCAGCAGCATTTTGAGCTGCATTAGCCGCGCCTTTTCCAAGCGCAGCTGCTCTAGCACCACCACCACTTGTACGTCGTGAGCTTCCACGTCCACGAGCACCACCACCCCTCTTCTTTGGGTTCGACTTGATAATGTCGTCCAAGGCTGTCAAGGTGATTGAGAGATTTTTATTTCGTTGAACTTTCCAATACTCGTATTTCACACTAGGAGGGTCGCAATTCGATGATGTCCTAACTCACGCTTGTCAAGGTTCATAGACTGTAGGTGTAGAACATGGATGATTATGTAAAATGATATGCGAGGGAGAGGAGGAAAAAAGAAAATTATGGTGAAAAAGGCGAGTGCGCGGTAAGTAAGTCTGTTCATCTCTTCGCCATTCTCAAGTGCTCGGAACTGATGCTGACCATGGTTGTAATTCTATCTTAACAGTTGATTCGTCGTTCGTGAAATAAAGCTGGGTATGTGTTCCGCAGAGATTGGAATGGATGGCAATGTATGAAAATGAAGAAGAAGATGGATGATGGCAAATGGGCGCGGAAGGGAAAGAAAGGGCTTTCGACTTGACGCGCGTTGTTGTCCAAGAGAGTCTAGCTCGCTCAGCAGCTGCCATTGAATGCGTCCAACGCCACGCGAGCCATTTCTTTTTTTCTGATTCCCACCCTACCCGGTCCCCAAAGTAATAAAGGTGCCGGTCGTGTCGAGCGGAGAGAGAGGTGTGGAAGGAACTTTCAATCTACCCCATCTTGTTGCGTGTAGATACAGGTAAGGCTATCCCGTTATGCTAAGATCATATGAGAACTTTCTCCTTCATAATGCTAGTCAAATTACAGCAGTGGAGAGTTCACTTAGGAGCGTCACCTACTTTCTTCCAGGTAGATTTCCAGATGCTGAATTGTGAGTGCCGTCCTGCTAAATGCCTAGAAGAAGACTTCATGCTCATACCATCTCCTCCAATACCCCATCACAGAGCAGGAGAGGCAGGTGTGTAACGATGAAAATCCGTGGTGAAAAAAAAAGGGGTCAATTATCTGAATAATCCATAACCCTTCCTACAGTCTACTCGGCTCTTAATTTGCTGGGCCTCTACCATGATTCCATCTTGGTTCGCCTTCTGTCGCCCTCGCCACTTCCTCGATCAATAGGCCCAATCTCTCGCTCGAGTAGGCTAGAAGGTAGATTGCTGCAACCCTCCTCTTCTACCTCTGCTTCGCCCGCTATAAATAGCAAGTTGCAACATACGCCTTCCAGTCACGCTCGATACACTCACCACTTTTCAGATTCCAGTCAGGCTTACAATGTAGTAGCTAGAGCTTTGGTTATTGTGGGATATACCGAACTACTTGCCGAAATGCTGGCTAGGAGAAAGCTGGGGACAAAACGGGCTTGGGATGTTGTGGTGGGGATTGAATCGCTAAAGTGAGTGTCAACAGTCGTGATAAAAATTGTCTGACGTAATATCTTACTTGGGTGTGGATTTTTACAGAGCTACACTTCGATTGGCTTTGTTACATCTTTCAGGAAATCGACCTTCTATTCAACCACCAATTCCTGAAAGAGAAGTTGATCCAGCTATGCTTGAGGAAGATCGAAAGTCGGCATTAAAGAGTATAGCTGGAGGAAAGGGAGAGAATGACGCTGTGACGAGCAATGGAGATCAAGAATTTACAGCTGATACCCTTGAGGAAGTTTGGAGAGGGTCACGGACGGGAATTTCTCGACCTACTCTTTCATCTCTCCGATCACAATCTCAGCCAGGTCCTTCATCGATTGAACTTGAACAGAATCGTGCTAGGAGGAAACATCCTTTGGCTTCATCACAAAATTTGGGCTCATCAAATTCCTTTAATCACGAAAGCTCTGCTTCAAACAGTGATTCGGATTCTGATGAGACTCTTGTCGATTCTTGGACGGAGAAAGATGTAAATGATTATCTGCTAAGTCGGACTCTCACACCAAATGACGTCAGGCAGCCTCAAGATTTGGTGCGATCTTTGCGAGGAGGAATGGGCTATACTGCAGAAATGATTTGGATTCTGAGACCTCTATTATACGGTGAGTAGATGTTCCTTAGCTGTTCAGGAGATCCACATCTGACGAATTCTAATCACACTGTTCGCTGTAGTGCTTGCACTTCGCCGATGGGGACAAAAACACAGAACTCCTTTCCTTCTCTCCTTGGTCTTGGAGTATCTAGCCCGGCTTATAAGAATTCGATCTTTCAATTCACCTAACAATAGCACATCAAGTCCTTCTATGAATCCTCTGCTGATGGCAATGATGGGTGAGAATCCAGTCTTGGGTCTTCTCAGTGGAATAATGGGTATTGGACAAGGTGGCAGAGCTTCAAAGGAAGCTAGACCTATTAGTGACGTGGAGAGGCTAGAATGGGAAAAGAGGAATCGAGCATTTTGGTGGTATCTATTGAGAGGACCAATTTGGCATTCATGGACTCGACCAAAGCTGGACTCAATTGTACAAAGAACTCAAAATCGACCTCTTCTTGGCATAGTTGGAGGATTTATTGGCGATTATCTACCCCTTGTAGATGAGTACTACTACTACTCTGCCACTTGATTACGATTTTTCAATTTTTGCTTGCTTGTAGATTATGGACAAATATAAGATGTCTCTTTTTTTGTCACTTTTTGCAATCACGATTATATACTGCTGTAACCATCTACTAATTTTTTTTTCTTCTTTTTATTTTTTTTTGGTTTTGAGACGGCGCTCAGATCACCTTTTCGCGAAAGATCTGTTTGTGTTTCTTCTTTCTTTCCCTTTGCCAAATACCATTTCCTTTTTTGTCTAAATAGAAGAAAAAGTCGGTCAATAGTTCCTTCAGACCAGAAATTCGCTCCAGCATTCTTCGCTCATGTTGGTGTGGGAGAGAGAGTGCAGTAGGAGCAGTAAGACAAGGCACTGTACTAGCCAAGGCTTCGATCTGCAATTCTTGTATAAGAATGGAGAATGTACCTACATTTGCCGAGGTAGGAAGTGTGCGTAGTATAGATGACGCAATTACAATTCAGGAAAAAGTTCGGTCTCTAGTTTCTATTCCAGTAGATGATGTAAAACGAATTTCAGAAGATCGATGCCATCCAAGTATCAAAATACTTGCTCTAGATATTGCATATTCTACAAAGACAGACTTGGCAGTAGCTAGTGGTGTTCTCTATCACAACGATCTTTCACTTCAACTTGCAGAAGGAGAAAAGAAAAGGAAAGGCAATAAGCAATATAGGCAGAATGCTGGTAACATTTTAGCAGAAAGGGTCACCAGTGGCCATATCAAGTTTCCCTATCAGCCTGGTCTACTTGCTTTTCGAGAGATACCATTGCTTACTATTGTCTTGCAAGAGCTACTGGCATTGATTGGTGATGAAAAAGTTATTCTTCTATGTGATGGAGCTGGTATTGCACACCCTCGCCATTGTGGATTAGCTTGCCATCTAGGTGTTTTATGTCAACGTCCTTCAATTGGAGTTGCTAAAAATCATCTTATTGGTGACTACGACGCCTCGGTATTGGGTTTGCAAAGAGAATCTCATTTGATGTTACACTTTCAAGATAAAATTGTAGGTACCGTCTTGCGATCGCAATCTAATGTCCGACCAATTTTCGTTTCACCTGGTCATTTAGTCTCAATTAAAGAGGCCAATGATTTAGCCTTACAATTATGTCATCAATACCGTTTACCAGAGCCACTTCGAAGAGCAGATCACATTGGTAGAATGGAACTTCAACGTCTTGAACAGCAACAAGAATAGAAAAGTAAAGTAACACCGAAAAGCACGTTATCAATCATACAAGGGCAAGAAGTATAGGCTGGAGAAACAAAGGATGCAATGGAAAGGCAAAGTGATGATTTGGGACTTGGACAAGAAAGAAGAGAGAGAGAGGGAGGGAGGGAGGACTTGTTGCCTATATTCCTAGGCATAGAATTCTGCAAAGAGCGGATCCGGATGGGTCAGTAACTGATTGATTACCAAACAAGAGCACCAGACAAGGACTATAAACTTACTTTTGTTTATCAAGTGGATTAGGAGATTAAGATTGACAGTACAAGCTCGATCCATGAGACTAAGAGTACTTTGACCACTAAATTGCGCTTCCAAGAGATCTTCAATTCGTAAGTCAACGGAACCACCACTTATACCCAAAATACTTGCATCAATTGTAAAAAGACCTGGCTCGTCACTGCTAATGGTAAGAGCAATTTGATCATACTGCTTTTCACTAAATTGATCGACGGATAATAAAACACCCTTCTCGTATAATCGTTGCGCTGTATACTTGTAAGAACCAAATTTGGGCATCTTACCTGAAGCTTTGAGATTTCGAACGTGAAAGTATTGTTGAGTAAATGGAAGTACAAACTTTTTCTTTCCCTTTTTCTGCATTGTAGCCATAGATGCATCAATGTAACTAGAGTAACTGTTGATTTGCTCCTCTAAATAATGCTTCTTTTCGGCCAAATTGGTCAGAGTTGTATGCATTGCCATCTTTTCATTATGTCGTTGAATCCTCTTTCGATGTTTATTTCGAATATCGATTGCAATAGCATTTAGCATATCTTGATACTTGTTCGACCTCGATACCTTGCCCATCTTTTCTAATTCAAGCATATTCTCCAATGTCCTAGCTTTTAATTCGGCAAATGTCAATCTTCGAACATCTTCCAAGCGAGGACTTTGCATAACTGACATTCCATCGGCTGGCAAGGGTGGCCTCTGACCTCGCTGTCTCTGTCTATCAGCTGCTACTTCCAACGAAACAATTTCTTCCCATGCCATCTCATCCTGATCAGTTACGGGAGCTACGAATACGTCTACCAATGTTTTTCCAGATTGAACTTTTAAAAGTGACAAGACCAACCTCTTTGTTTCAACAAATAGAGCTTTTGTTTCTGCCTCTGGATCTTTAAATGAAGTTCTCCTCGATACCAATTCAAAAGTGATTTCACTATCTCGAGCAGAATTGAGTTCTTGTGTTTGAGAAACAGGAGGTTGGCCCAATTCAGCAACAACGATCCGTAATGGATCCTCTTGCATTGGAGCCATATGTTCCAATTGTTGAACGACGAGAAGGTGCATCGAATAAATCTCATTGGGAGAAATATAAATTACTGGTCTTTGCTGTACAGTATGATCCAAGAATTCATCAGCTGAAAATTGAAGCTCTGCATCTTGAACCTCTACAATTTGTAATAACCAGCGTGAGAAACGTTCACTAGCCTGACTAACATAGTCATTTAAAGGTTGAAGATATGGATTATCTTCAGAAAATAATTTTCCAGCTGCAATCTGTGTTAGCATTTTTGAAACTTCGGCTAAATTCTTTCTCTGCATTGGTCCAACTAGCTTTTCAATTACGTCGAATCCTTCTGGTGCAACAATTGCAGGGTTCAAATATCGATAATAGACGAGATTACCCACAACTTTAAGCAAAGCATCTTGACTTTCTTGAGGAAATTTCTCTTGTAGCGCTCTGTAAAGTTCACGAGCTATATATCGAATACCATATGGCATTTTATTTGCAGAAGCCAAAATTGTGCCAAGGAAAAGCTCAGTCGTACCTCGCAAAGCTTGAAGATGGCGAATAAAGATAGTTCTTGCCATTGGATCTGCCAAGGCTTCATGAAAGTTGACTTCCATTGGTCTACGACTTGGTTGACCAGTTTCCATCTCTTCTTGATTAATCGTAGCTCGATAGATTGAACAAGGATCCGTTTCCAAATCTAAACCATCGTCATCCATAATACCTCTCACCAATGGTGACAAGAGATCTCGTAAATATTTGCGTTCCTTGGCTCCTCGATTGTATTGCAGTACCAATTTTATAAAGAGAGCATTACCACGAGCAAATTCTTGCATAGATTGCACCATTGACAATTCTACACTAATGCATCGTTGAAAAAGCTTTAGCAAGAGGTATTCTTCTCTTGCCTTTTGAGCATAACCAAACAATGTCAATACAATCTTTTCTACTTGCTTTCGTTGTCGATCAGCCATTTCAATTCTAACCACTCTAGCAAATAGTCGAGATAGGTATTCTGGTCTAGTTTGCAAAGAATAAAAGAACTCTTGATATAATTCCAATTTGCGTCTTGTCTGTCGATCGAGTGTTTGTTCTGCAAATGGATCTCCAGCAGCAGATAAAACGGAATTGCGGTGTTGAATTTGAGCAGTATTATCGCCATGTCGTAATAAACCTCTCTCATTCTTTGCCTTGATCAATTCTTCGATACTCAATTTGTTTTTTACTAGAAGGGCAATCTTGGTATCTAGTTCCGCTACATCATTATCTAGCGTTTGATTTTCACGAATGCTCTTGACAACCAGCTTTCGTAATCTCTCTACTTCAATTTCGTCCTCAAAATCGTGATCGCTATCATTGAGCAGGTGACCAAAGTTTTTAATAGTCGAAACGGGTACATTTTTACCAACAGTTAAACTACGATATTGCTCTCCTTGCTGCTTTCCACGAAAGAGACTTTGAATTTTGACAACCTTATCCATGTGATTTCGGTAGTGTCGCATCTTTGAATGGAAATTTCTTCGACCGAGTAATCCACGGATAAGAGACTGAAGATGAATGGCAACTGGTTCACTTTCGATCAAATGTTGCTTCCACCACTCATGCTCCCTTCTCGCTAAAATTCCTCGAATTTGAGCTTGACAACCAACGACATCTGGTTGTATAAAGTCCAATTGTTTTCGCTGTTCTTGATGCTTCTTTCTGGCCAATGCAGCTCGAGCAAAAGATTGCAATCCTCCCACTGATCTTGTCACTTCGGCCCGTTGCAGTGCTTGACCTAGTTGTTTTCTCATTCTTCTCGCCAGCAATCCTCGAATTTGTGCTTGAACTGAGATTATGCAATTTGTGCATCCCCTCATAGATTTAATCTTGCTTAACAATGCTCGCCTGGCCAATACAGAACGACAGACACTTTGATAGCCAATCACACTCTCCATGGCATCACCAAGTTTAAAGATTCGATCTTGATAGTCTCTTCGAGCCAGCACACCTCGAATATGAGCTTGTACCTTTGGCATAGTCGATGCAAGTAATCTCTCCTCGGCTGCTTTTTGCCTTTGCTTTTCTTCTAAAGCAAGTCTTCTAGCTTCTTTTTGTCTTTTTTCTTCTTCGAAAGCGAGTCGTCGAGCCTCTTCCTCCCTCCGCCTGCGTTCCTCTTCAAGAGCAAGTCGTCTTGCTTCTTCCTCTCTTTGCCTTTGCATCTCTCTCAAATGAAGACGAGCAAATGCCTGTTGAGCTAGATATTGTCGACATGCCGTTTGTAGTGCGATAACACTTGTACGACTCTCATTTAGTTCCCGTTCAATCCCTGCAAGATAATTTTTGAAAATCAGTCCAGATCGATTCACCAGACTTACTGTATTTCAAACTCACGCTCTTCTTCGGTCTCTGGCTCTGGTTCTGGTTCTTCATTCATCTCTTTTGCAAGATTACGCCCAAGAGCACCGAAACTAGGCATAGCTATGCCAGCTGCATCGAGACCTCTCTGCGTCTTTTGCAGTTGATCGTCTGTAAACTCTAGTTTACCTACCAAATTACCAACCTTGAGAGCCCTTCCCTGTCTTGCCAGAATGTGACTGAGGGCATGTATACAATAGATGACTTTAGGAAAGTTTTTTTTTTCGTACAAGTCCGTTAATTCGAATTGAAAGGATATTGGTAAATTGACCTTGTTTACAAATCGGAAAAAATAATTGGTGTTGTCGGTATGTCGATATTGTAACTTGGGATGAGTAAAGATTCGAGGTACACAAATTGGCTCAAAACTACGAGCTAACTTGGCCAGAAATACACCATCTCGCATCTCTACTTCCATATCTACTACTGCTCCAAGCTCTTCTCCTACGTGGTGCTCCATCCATTCCTTTGCTTCTCCAACATGACAAAGATATTCGTATGCTTGTAAAAGATGCCTCTGAGTGTCCATCCATTTGCTACTACTGCTAAAGGGAAGGCTTGAGACTGCAGATGACTTTCCAAGAGCCATATTAGCTGGTCCATCTTCTCTAGCAAGTCGAATTCGACCCGAGAAACCAGGTACCAGCGAATTGTTTCGCTGATGAGGTGTTCTAGAAGGAGATTGAATAAGAGGACTTGTTGGCTCTGCCTTCGAGGAATTTAGGTGAGAGAGAGGGTCAACCACTCTAGTTGTACTTGTACTAGTGAACGGACTGCTTGGTGTTGACGTCTCCATTCTAATTGGAGTTGCATTATATGATGTATAGTCACGATTTGGTGTTGCCAGTGATAGTGGATCTCTTCTAGTTGGAGTTGAATTCAGTACTGGGCTAAGTTGGGGATCATATTTACTTGTAACGGGACTAGAGAGGGAAAATGAACTCTTGTGTGTACTTCTCGTTGATCCTGACCTCTCTAGTAAATTGTTTTGATATGCAAATGGCAGTTTCCTAGCTCTAGGACTAGCTGCCGGTAATGTTGGTGATTTTTCCATCATGAAAGATATCGAATAAAGTGACCCTTTAATTCTTCTCTTTACTCTACACTCTTCTTTCTACAGACGTAGCACGAAGCTGCTCATGGAAAGTAAGAAGAAGAAGAGGAGGATCAAGTGAAAGGAGGTGGAGAACAGAGAGAGAAAGAGGGAAGTAGGGAAAATAAAAATTGCGAAATTAGGGCTTCGCGTTAATTTTTCAAGCACAGGCCCCTTTCTACAATCTGTTCAATTTCAATTTCTGAAATTGTCATAAATTTTACAATGGAAGCAAAAAAAATAAATACAACAAGTACTTTTCGGGCTCTTCATCGTAATACGTTCTCAAAGCGCTTCTGCTCAATCTTCACACAAATCGTCATTGCATCAATAAAGGGGCTTCATCATAATTTTTTTTTTTTTTCTTTTTTCAAAAGGGACAAGAAGGGAGAGTGGTACGGCTTCTGTGTCTATTGTCAAAAGAGTTGAGCTAGTGGAAACGACGCGTTGAGTAAATAGGGGCTGTCGCGGCGAGACACGTGTTTACCGATGATTGTTCAACGGAAAGGGCCTTTTACGTAATCAATCGGTGATCTAGGTCAATTAGGTTTATCCCAAATAGAGATATCTCCAAGTGATCATCCGCTGCCAATCACTCCACAACATAGGGAGGTGACTATAAAATAACAAAGGAAAACACAGGTCTAATGCCATCGGGTAGCTGGGACTTTCTAACTAAATTTGTTATTATCGGTACGTGCATTGTATTACAAGAAGTGGTCGTGACTACGACTGATATAGAAAGTTGTGTAGGAGATCCGGCTGTGGGCAAGTCGTCTCTCCTCGTACGACTAACAGATGATCGATTTCTAATCAATCCAGAGACAACAATAGGTGTTGAATTTGGGTCTCACGTTGTGGAAATAGAGGAAACTGGAGAAAGAATCAAGTGTCAATGTTGGGATACTGCTGGTAGTGAGACTTTTCGGAGTGTGGGTATCCCCGGCGCATCAGAATCAATAATCAAGATGACAAGATGTTAATGATAATCACTACCATCTCTTTCTCTTTCTCTCTCTCTTTCTCTCTCTCTTTCTCTCTCTCTTTCTCTCTCTCCACAGATCACACGATCATATTATAGAGGAGCAGCTGGTGCGCTTCTGGTTTATAGTATCACCAATCGAGCATCTTTTCTACATATCGGTGACTGGCTACGTGATATTCGACAACATGCAGAGGAGAGCGTAAGCATTATCATGGTAGGAAATATGCGGGATTTGTGTGAAGAAGACGATGCGGAAGGGGTTGATGGAAGTGATGTGCAAGAGCAAGTCACAGATTCGGCGGGCGTTCAAAGTCGAAGGCAGAGAGAAGTCACAAGAAAGGAAGCTGAAGATTTTGCTAGGCAAGAAGGGTTAGTTAATTGTTCAAAATTTGCATTGTATACTTTTCGATACAATAATTTGACTCTCCTTCCTCCTTCGCTGTTTCTGTAGTATCCTTTTTGTCGAGGCTAGTGCGAAGACTGGAGAGGTGAGTAGTCTCTGTACTATATAATCCATTACCAAACAACGATTCTGACAAATTCTCTCATCTTTCTAGAACGTCGAAGAAGCATTCAAGAAGGCTGCTAGAGATATTCATAGCAAATTTCTTGCTTCCAGAGTTGACTCAACAAATCGTTCAGGGATGATGTCTAGTGGTTCTAGTCGACCAGGCGTGATTGCTGCTTCGCTTGAAGATCAGAACGTATCAAATCGCAGCTGTTGTACAATTATTTAGAATTTCTCTCATTGCCTTGCTCTAATTTTTTCTTCTCGAAACAGTATTGTACTCATGCATTGTAATTGTACTTCTTCTTACTTGTGCTGTATCTGAGCATCATCGAGTGTTCACCTTGAAATATGATGGCGAACGAGCACGTGACCACACTTTAAATGACTTGTCCCTAGCCTTCTTTCTTCGTTTCTTCTTCTTTGTTCTCTATCCCAATCCCCCCCCTTCTCGTCTACGCACAAGTAAATACACATCATGTCAGGCCAACAACCGGTCTTTGTCATGAATGCTGGTCCAGAGAGGCAGCATGGACGCAAAGCTCAAATGTCAAATATTTCAGCAGCAAAGGTACGCTTTCTGTACAAAGGCGAAAAAATGTCAAAGAAAGAAAGATCACTAATTTTATTAACGTAAATGACCTTTAACAGACTGTGGCTGATGTCATTCGAACATGTTTGGGTCCGAAAGCGATGCTCAAGATGATTCTAGATCCTATGGGTGGAATTTTACTTACCAACGATGGAAATGCAATTCTCAGAGAAATCGAGGTTGGTCACCCGGCTGCAAAGAGCATGATTGAATTGAGTAGGACGCAAGATGAAGAGGTAGGCGATGGAACGACCAGTGTCATCATTCTAGGTGAGCTTTATGCCATGCTTGAGCTGTTTGACAAAAGGAATTGTACTGATTTCTGAGTGTCGTGGGATTGCAGCGGGTGAAATTTTGGCTCACTCACTACCACTTCTCGAACGAAATATTCACCCCGTCGTAATTATCTCGGCATACAAGAAGGCATTGGCAGAGGCACTTTCCATCATTGAGCGCATTTCCATTCCAGTAAATGTGAACAACGAAGAAGAAATGCTGGCTTTGATTAAGACTTCCATTGGAACAAAATTTGTCTCAAGATGGTCGGAACAGATGTGCAAATTAGCATTGAAGGCCGTTCGAACAGTGGCTACCGTCGAGCAAGGAAGTGGGTCACAAGAGAACAAGACAGTTGATTTGAAGCGATATGCTAGAGTTGAGAAAGTACCAGGTGGAGAGATTGAAAGTAGTAAGGTATTGGATGGTGTCATGTTAGCAAAAGATGTGACACACCCAAAGATGAGAAGACGAATTGAAAATCCAAGAATCCTTTTGTTGGATTGCCCGTTGGAATACAAAAAAGGTGAATCACAGACAAATATTGAAATTACAAAGGAAGAAGATTGGAATAGAATTTTAGAAATAGAAGAGGAACAGATTAAGTTGATTTGCGATACCATTATTAAATTTAAGCCAGATTTGGTCTTTACCGAAAAGGGCGTCTCTGATCTAGCTCAACACTTCCTTCTCAAGCAAAATATTACAGCAATTAGACGAGTACGAAAGTCGGATAATAATCGTATTGCTAGAGCCACAGGAGCTACAATTGTCAATCGAGTTGAAGACCTAAGAGAAGCAGACATTGGTACACGATGTGGCTTATTCCATATCGAAAAATTAGGAGACGAATACTTTACCTTTTTGGAACAATGCAAAGACCCAAAAGCTTGCACAATTCTTTTGAGAGGTCCAAGTAAGGATATTCTCAATGAGATTGATCGTAATCTTGCTGATGCAATGGCAGTAGCAAGAAATGTCGTTTTCAATCCTATCTTGGCACCTGGTGGTGGAGCAACAGAGATGGCAATTTCTACCGGTTTATACGAATACGCGAGGAATATAGAAGGTATCGAAGTGGGTCCAATCAAAGCAGTGGCAGAAGCAATGGAAGTTATTCCAAGGACACTAATACAAAATTGTGGTGGTAATTCAATCAAAATATTGACAGCATTACGAGCAAAGCATGCCAACGGAGAGCATAGTTGGGGAGTGGACGGTAATAGCGGAAAAATTGTTGAAATGAAAGAGTATGGCTTGTATGAAAGTGCAGCTGTACGAATTCAAACACTAAAGACTGCAATTGAGGTGAGTAAAATGGTCTAGATACTACTATCATGGTTATTATTGATCATTATTACTCTTGTGTAATCTCTTTTTTCTTTTGATGCACAGTCTGCTTCTCTGCTGCTCCGCGTCGACGATGTTGTGTCCGCTAGACGGGCGCGACAACCAGGTGGTGGTGGAGGACAACCACAGATGGGAGCCACAGGAGGCGAGGAAATGGGCGGCGAAATGCCAGAAATGTGAATAGCGGCAAGCAGGGTGTATGTAAGAAAAACTTATTGTGCAAGCAATGATCATTGCCCATTTAGATCTTTCAGCGCAGGTGGGAGTCACACGTTTCATTGAGATATTCTCACAACGATACAAATTTGAGATGAGAGAGAAAAAAAAAGGGTGTAAGATTGCAAGGAGTCATAACGAGCAATTCGAAAGCTCGTACGGGAAAATGGAGAAGATGAAGCAATCGCTGATGGTATATTCACATGCTTGGGGGGGGGGGGGAAGATTGCGGTAATGTATGGAGATGAGGGAGTAGAAATTAGGGATGCAGAGCAATGGTCTCAGTGGTAGTTTTTGTGGGTCTTCAGCCTCGCTTGGAAGCAGGAGCCGAAGTAGATCGACCAACAGAACCAGAATCATTACTAGAACTGGTAGATCTTCCTCTAGATTGATTAAAACTAGTCCTTACCACCTTGGAAGCCTGTCTTGATAATTTACGCATTTCTCCATCTTTCAATTTAACACTGAGTGCGCAGGGTATAACATTTTCTGGAGTTAAGAGGTGTTGAGGTGGATGAAGCAACAATTGAAGAGCTTCTCCTCCTTCTGGGCACACCCTTCTATCCATGAGAGGGTCGCGAATAATACGAATGATAGCCAACGCTGTTCTAAGGATCCACGTTGGTCCTTCAAACAAAAATACATCCCAAATTCGAAGAAGAGTTTGCCAAGGTACAATTCGAGTAAATAAGGGTAAAAACCAACTTGGTGCAAAATTGATTGGTTCAATTTGCATTTCAATTAGTCGAGCAGCCAAGTCATTGTCCATTGTTTGAAGTAATTGACCAAAGACGATTCCATCAACGTGAAGTTGCTTCATATCATTGGCATAATAACCTTCCATATGAACATCCCTCAAAAGAGCACATAACATCCAAAATGCATCTTCGGCTGGCATTTGAATTAAAAGAAAGCCAGCAACTAAGCTCATTCCTTGTGTATATCCTACAATGGGATTATAGTGAACGTAGGCCTTCAAAATTGCTTCTAGATCAGCTTTACCAGTACTAACTTCTCCCATAAAGAGCTTGTGATCGGGAAAGGCTCGATCAAGATCTTTGTCAATAGCATCATAGAGTGCTTCCTTGCCCTTCTTTCCTTTAAGACTTTGACTGGTTTTGCATAATTCTTCAAAGAGTCCCGCTCTCCTTCTCACGTAGCTGTTTGCAAGAAAGGGCCAAACTTTTGCTCTCATGGAGTGAGGAATGCCGCCATGAACCATTTTTTTCACTTTTCGACTCTTTTTTGCAGCTGCTGAATCACTTTCTGCAACAATTTGTCGCCATTTCTCTATTTCCTCTGCATCCTCTGCTGGTTCAGATATAGGAAACCCGCTACGCAAGGCGAAACCCATCTTGTCAAAGTTGACAGTAGCTGGATTTACTCCTCTGAAACCTTGAAAGGACCCTGCATGAGAGAGAACTCTTGGTCCTGACAAAACATTTTGCATACCTGCACCTGTTGGTATTGGAGACTTAGGAGGTGCATTGGGTGAAGTTGAGAATGGCATACGAGTAGAAGATGTGGGTGAAGGTGCGCCAGATAAAGGACTTGGACTACGAGAAGAACCAGTCGGAGTAGACAGAGCTCCATTATTTGCAGCAAAGGCGGGTGAAGGAGCTACTAAGCCATGAAGACCGCCATGAGGTCCTGATTGTGGATTGCTGGGATTTTTCTTTAATTGTACACTTCCCACTCGCTCTCGAGGATCTTGACTTGATGAAGATTGATCAGAAGATGAGCGGAAGGGAAGGGGAGTTGGTGAAACCCTACTGATAGTGCCTTCACTACTGGGTGCTGGTACGCTTGGTGAACGCAATGGGGTATAGGAAGGACTACTAGTATTGCTATTGTTGGTAGCATGAGGACTGATTGGTGGAGGTGGTCGAATGTCAACGTGAAGGCTAGGCGTAACTGTCGTCTTTGTAGCTGCTGCTGCTGCTACCGCTGCAGCTTCTTTCATTCTTCTTGCGTAAATATTTGTACCGAGCGGAGAGGGTTGAGAAGTAAGGGGTGAAGATGGAGCGCCAACTGGCGTGATAGGTGAACGTGGCAATGAATTTGTATCGGAAGAATTATAAGAGCTAGACCCACTCATACCGGCGCCATTATTGTTATTGATGTTAAGACTTGAGCTAGCTGTATCAATGATTGGCGGTAAATTTGTGCGTGCTGCAAATCTTGAAGTTGACACAGGAGCTTGGTTTCCTAAGGAAGGCCTTCTCATTGGATCAAAAGTACCAAATTGCGAAATAGATCCTGCTGAATCTCTTCGATCTACCAGAGGAGAAGATAGTGGCGAAGTAAGTGGTGTCTGAGCAGGTGAATTAGTCGTATTTGCTTCTACTTTACGACGCAAACTCGAAGCCATAGGTGGTACTGCAGGTGCTGCTGTTGGTCTTCGTCCAGAGGGCGTTCGTAAAGTTTCTGGGATTGTCTTGTTGATAGGTACCGAAAAATCATCCTTTTGGTTGGCTCCATTGGCACTTCGAATGGAAAGAGCTTGAAGATGAGGTGAATTACTCAAAGAATCATTCGATTTGCTCGTACCCATTCTACCCATCCTCTCATTCTGTCTAGCGAAATCAAAATTGGGAAAAGCAACACTATCTCTACCATAGACATCGTATATGCTAAAAGTTTGATCTCTTCTTTGGGCATCCTCTTCTGATTCTGAAGTGCTAGTTGTTGTAGTTGCAATAGAAGATTGATTTGAAGTGTGACCGAGACCTGGCCCACGAATTCGTGGAATGGGATAATTGTATGCCGTTTCATTTGCGTTTGCGCCTCCTTGTTTGCCGGACGATACAGTCTGCGTCAGTGCTCGAGCGTTGGTGGGTGATTCAGCTGATGAAATCGGAGAAGGCGGTAGAGCCTCTTGATGCAAATCAGCGATCTTATGACTTGACAGAGCGCTTGGAGCAGCATTCGTCTCATGAGTGTAATCAGTAGATGCAATCCGACTACTCTTGGTACTCGATAAACTATTTCGAGCCCACGGTAGCTGTGTATCTGAATCATCTGAATCAGAGTCGGAATACGTTTGCTTCTTCGCACGCTGTCTAGCATGACTTTCATCAGATAAAGGGGGTGTGGTCACACCCATTCCATTCGTCTGTTGCTTATTGGTCTTAAATTTCGACGATTTAGATTGCGTAACATTATCATTTTTTACCCCTGGAGTACTTGTTCTCTGGCTATCGTCGGTACTTCCACTGCCACTGCCACTGCCAGAGATGTAAGAATCCAGCAAATCTTCTTCCTCTCCATCCGAATCCACTGCTGCAATGGGGATACCTAAAGGTACCTGTGATACGTGCATCGAAGCAGCTTCTGATTGACTCATTGGCTGTGTCGTTGATTGTCGTATGCTTCCAATGCCGCTGCGACGCATCAAGACTGGCTTCTTGAGCTTACCGTGTATTTGTACGTGAGATTCCTTGAATCGGCCAACTACACCCTCACAATAGCCCTACGTGAAAAGAAAAGGCGAATCTTTTGGTTAGCAATGTCATTGCACAGAATCCTCATCTAATAACTTACAAGAAACCATGAGTCTGCATCATTGATACTCCTTCGGTTATTACTATTGCCATTGCTGCTACTACTGCGACTACTACTGCCACTAGCATCATTGCCATTTGCATCTAATCTTCGTAGAACGACAATCTTTTCCCCAGTCATAAACATCAAATCTTCCAAATCTGTGGCTGGATTGTCGATTAGTGCTGTGCATGTTCCGATTCCTCCCTTTTGCAGGGCAAACCTGGTCCAAGCATTTAGAGTATGCGCGTCCATCTCTACTATACCTCTCCTATTGTTGGTGTACAGAGAAGAGGACAGACCTTGAGAGCAGAGGGCTAACAATTCTATCGCTTCTGCGGTCGAAGGCAGGCTGAAGGCACGGACTTGACACCTTTCTTAGAGGCGTTATTGATTTTAATCGGAGATGTTTGTGCCTTTCTCTGAAACTGTAAGTCCTTTATGATACAGCGATTGCCAAGATTTACCAAGGAATGCTTGTAAGTGATTTAATCGTGAAGAGAAGAGTGATAAAAAAAGTCTGAGATGCTGAAGTTGAGGCCGATCCGTTCTAATTGAAGTTGTGATAAGTTGATGCGCTGCACCAAGCTATATTCAGTTGAAAGGAAAGGGGATACAAAGAAGGAAACGATTTAAAAGAGAGTGAAATTTCAAGACACTATATTGGGATAAAAGGCACGGTGAAGGGAGAGGGAGGGTATAGGTCTTTGTTGTAGGTAGACCGAAGTTGAAGGGGAGAGAGAAAGAGGGGGAGGGGTGAAGGTGGACAAATACAGGCAGGGGGCGAAGTTAGTACTCTTGTTACTACTGTATGAAGCCCACTAAAAGGTTAAGCCGAAAAAGCAATTCGCGTGCCTTTGAATGTTTTTTATTTCAATTCTAATTTGTTAAATTTCCTTTATTTTTGTAATACTAATTGAATTCTTAAGAATGGTCCCCTCTCTCCCTCTCTAACAATCCGTATAATGACAAAATCCGCTAACTTGATTCTCTAGAAAAAAAAAAGGAAGTCCTTTGGTACAATTATATATACAGAGATTCTTTTGTTTACAGCTACATTGATTGACAACAACATAAGGGGCAATAATAAACAAGACACGATCATGACACCAAAGCAGATCGTATCTTCCTGCTTCTTCCCATCCCATCTAGAGGGACCTTTCGTTCCCATTGTTTTCTTTGCCCTTCCTCTATTTCGAGTTATAATTGACAACACTGTACAACAACAATTATAATAAGCAGAAAAGGGGAGTGTTCCGGCGATTTAACTTCGGCAGCCTTGGCATGTTGTTTAAAAGAGAGACGCGTTTAAAGAAAGAAAATTCCGTACACTTTTTAAAGGATAATAAATTTTGGTACTAGACCAGTACAGTGTCTATTAGAATTTCAGTGTAACATTAGGCCCCTCGGGTGTGACATTTGAAGACTATAAAAATAATATAAATAATTCTAAAATTGAGTTACAAATTGAGTCACCATATATCAGCAATGTTGGTGGTGAGTATTACTTTGATGACAAAGGACATTTTGATCGTTCAATTATCATGTTTCCATGAAGATAATATGCCATTGTTTGTTGATCGATTGAATTATTCATTGAGGAGTTTGACGGTCGCAGGTCGATTTGCCAAAATATGGTGTCAGTAACTCCAAATAATCGATTGAATTGACCAACTAGTGAATAAGTTGGAGATTCACAGCGATAAGCAGCAAACATGGACCAACTTCCTTCTTCTCGATAAGGTTCAGTAGTGCAGAAAAACTTACAAATTCCATGTCGAGCAGTACCGCATGCAATCTCTTGACCATTTTGACCAACTCCTGGACAGAGACAATAGATTGCACTTTGATCAAATCGATCTCGAATTTGACTAAATGGAGTCAGCGAATTCTTTGTGGAAAAGGCCAAGTGCACATCATAGCGTCGTAGCGTTCCATCATAGCAACCTGCAATTAAATTTGACTTTCCATTGACTTGTCTACTACTTTGCAAGGCGTAGACTGACGTTTTTCTACCACTACCAGTAGAAAGACGGATCGGCTTGCCTGGCTTCAAAGTTTTGTAGTGCAGTGGAAAGAGAATGATTGGTTCTATTCCATCGGTACCAACTGCCAACCAATCCTTTTTTTCTACCCAGACGCTCCAAGGTCGGCTGTTGATATTCCAGTGATCGATGATGTGGACCTGTACATTGTTCTTCTTGATGAACATTCGAAACATAGTAAGTGTTCCATTCTTGCCAGCTACAATCAATATGCTAGATTCAGGAGAAGCATGAATAGATTGAATACTAGTCAAGCATGACATATCCCTCCAAAACCAGATGAGCTTCACCATTACTTTACCCTCTGATAGTCTTCCATCGGGCATCTTGCTAATTCTGATCACTTCAACTAAGCCATTGAGTCTACCAATAGCAATGTACTGACCTGCTCGATCTAATCGAGTGCAGGCACAGATGTCCCAGATAGCAGACGCATCTACCCTTCTTCCTCTCTTGCTATCTTCATCAAGTCCAGCCGGATTGATGAGATGAAAAGCCTGTGCTTCATTCATTCGGATTGGTTCCAAACATTGCAACGCATCTGAAGTCCAAATTCGCAATTCGCTTCCAGTAAATAGAAGTAATCCTAGTGGAGATAGAAGCAAAAGTGGTTGAGGTGGATGTCGATCAAATTTACCACTGGCCAATGTTGTCATTCGCAAGCTACTCTGATATGTTCGAAAAGTTCTTGTTCTCCAAGCATCATCTACTTGCAATGTATGCTTAAATACTTCTGATCTTGTAGTCGCGGATCTGGCTGGAATGATCTCCTCTCGATTGGTGTTGATACCAATTCCTACGCAAAGAGATTTCCAGCCATGATCTTCTACAAAGTTGAAAAAGAAGCGATTGGTTTGACTCAGTCGAGTTAGAGACTTAATGTCTAAATGTGATACTATACAAATGAGAACGTCCAAGTTGAGATGAATCAGATAGCTGTACTTTGCTGATGTATGCTCTGAGTCATTATTCAAAGGCATTCCGGCCCTTTATCTCCCACCTCCACACCTCTTGGCCCTACTGCCTTCTGTAAGAATCCAATTAGATCTAAATATAGTGTGGCATATTGTCTGCTTTCGTGCAATGTTGTTGTTTCTGGTGAAAAAAAGGTAAAGATGAGAGGAGTATCGGAAGGCAATGGATTGGAGTGGAGAGGAGAGGAGGGGGATGACCAAAAGAATGATTTCCAACACGCGACATCAATTAAGCAAATACTAAGTTATGACGTTGAAATTAGCATTGACTGTGAGTACATTGAATATCATTTTAAAAGAATATAGCAGCAATACGCAAAGTGAAGGAAAAAGGACAAAAGGGTTTGAGAATAAAGAACATGAAAAACACATCATTCACTCCACATTGCAGGCCATTGAATAGGTAATCTTGGAACTTGAGGATTAGAAGCATCCGTTTGAGAATTAAAGAAATCATCATGTTCTTGAACAGTTTGTTCATACTCTCTCGGACTTTGTATAGCATAAATGTGTAATTTTTGATTATACGGATCTGCTTTTTCAACTGGCTTTTTAGTATTATGAATGCTATAATTCGTTTCCATATCTGTACTAGTATCCATACCATCTTCTCCATCTTCAGATTCCCTTTCATGAGATACCAATTCAAAAGCTGGACCAGGTAGTATCGACAGACGTTTACTGAAAGCTCTAGAGATACGACCTTGATGATTGGAATTTGACATTTTGGCATTGTTGTTGATCGCAGGAACAGATAATCCTCCTGAATTGATTGATCCTTCAAGTAAGGAAGTTGATTGAGATTGACCTTGTAAATCAAAACTTACATTTGGACTGATGTGATCATTGACTTTGATTTCATCATCTTCATTTGGCAGCATGAGACCATTACTCTTTGGACTTAAATTAGCAAGTGAAGCAGCAACTGTTGACCTCCTTTCTTCTCCATGAACATTTCTAGCTTCAAAACTGAATTCGTAAGCATCTTTTGCTCTTGGTGTCTCGAGATCTCCTTCTTCATCTCGATTTGCATCAGTAATGTTAGAATTATCATCTGCTTCATCATCTTCTTCAGAATCCAAATCAATTTCATCCAACTTTGGCATTCTTTTCTTATGATCACTTCGCATCTTTGCACTTTCACCTGCTGCAAATGGTGCTACATCCAAATTGGGTGAATCGGAAAGGTAAAGTGCACCACCAGCAATGTTATCTTCACTTCGCTTACTACCTCCCCCTCCTCCTGCTGACCCCTTGGTTGATGAACCCTTTCCTCCCAATACTCGAAGCCATTTTGCTGCCCTTGATTGCGCTTTGTTTTCACCTTTACTTGACAAGACTGGATCTGGCATTCCAATACCTAATACTCGCTCTGCTTTTGAAATGGCACCCGGAGATTCAAACTTTTGCGCCGCAGGTGTATGTTTGATAGTACTAACAAATGATTGAGGTCTCTTGCTGAAACGATTCATTTCATCCATTTCACCTTCTGAACTAGAATCTGCCGAGGAAGGTAAAGGAGATAATTCATCATGACGCTTTCGAATCTCATCCAATCTTTGATTAAATAGTCGAGCAATACTAATGGCTGTTTTGCCCTTGACGTCATCTTCTGGTTGAGCAAAATCATTGATTCTTGCCAATCGAAAGACCAATAGGTGAAGAAAGTAAGCTCGAATGGTAAAGGACCAAGAGAGAAATAATTTTTGAAATATCCTCGAATCGAGTAAAATTTCTTCGCAAAATCGCATTCGATTTTTGCTTGTGCTTGTCAAGACAGCAAAATTGGAGTAACAGAACTGCAGGGATACAGAGAAAATAAGAAGAGTGAGGATGAGGTTTGTTACTTTTACATAGAGCTTCTAACTCACCGCAATTGTTCGCATTAGAGCCAAGGCATGATCAGCATCTTTAAGTAGTAACCAGACTGTCTCAATGACAAATTCAATGTCAACCAAGCGTTCAATGTAAAATTCAGCGCTCTCCATATGACCTAGTACGCCGTCAAGCCAATCGAGAAGACAAAAGACACCTTGGACGTCGTAGAGAGATGTTCTCTTGATAAGACACTTGACATGAATACCAAGCATAGGACCAAAAAAGTGATGATTGGAAGTAGGAGACCTTATGATATCTACCACAATGGCGGTACACCTTCGATTTGCCGCTTCCAAATGTCGAGGTTTTCCTGCTGTACTACCAGATAATACATTTGCAGTTTCCCCTGGATTAAAATTTTTCTGAGATGACAAAGTGGTGACGGATAGAATATCACGATGAACCAAACTAAGACACTTTTGATGAATACAAGTAGCCAAATGTGCATAACCGGGTCCACCAAAGAATAATGTGCGAATTGACTCTGAATCTTGTGAATTAACCAGTAAATTTGCCAATTGACGATGATAACTACGACAGAAACTAAAGAATAATTCAGAGTCATCCGATTGCCATCTCCTTAACCAATTACCAGACATTTCCACTTCCACCTCTGGTTGTCGCACCAAATATCGATCGTCGTCTTCATTGTTGAAGGGAAAAGCACTATTTGATTTGGAAAAACTATGAGAGTCCAACATTTGAAGGTATGATCGAGCATCCTGGAAACAAAAGTCATGCAAAGTAGTAGGAAAATTTCTCTTGTAATTTTCCCAATTTGATGGAACGTTTCTTTCCCACTCGGCTTCCGAAGCTACCCTTTCTAAAGCAAAACGATTTACTGGTAGAGCACGCAACAATTTGCTAGCCACTCCAGCCACACGAAAAAAAGCAACTGCAAGTAATCTACCGGAAAATATGAGGGTATTTTGATAGACTCCCTTTTTATTTAATTCTCCAATGGCATAATTGAGAATATGTCCAAATACGCTGTAGAATTTCTTCTCGTCTTCTTCATCTATTCTAAAAATTGTTGCTGAAAAGTTTCTTGATTCTATTATGCAAGCAATACTTTCCAAGATCGCTCCCCGATCTGCTGATGTTTGTATAGTTTGCAATTCCAACAAGAGGTGTTGAATCCATTCAAAAAATAATTCTCTCCTCTTCTTACCAGATTGAAATTGACCAGACCCACTAACTTCTACATTTGGAGTTTCTGCTTCGAGAGCTAGAAATGGTAAAAGAACAGAACGTAAAAGCCCACCCTTGTCACTCGGACCTATTTGGTTGGACATTGCCTTAAATCGAGACAGTGCACCTTCTACTTCCACCCAAGCACTCGCAGGCAGTAGATTGACAGCATCAACAGAAGTATTGTCTTCATCAATTTCAAAATCGGTACTGCCAAACGAGATGATTTGACCATCACTTCCAATCGTACCACCCCCTTCTACTATCTTTGAACTAGTTGGTGCGCTGGGCAAGTCACTACTTGCCATTGAAAAGCGACTCTTTACGACTGGTGACTGATCACCAAAAGATCCTTCAAAGTCATTGCTGTTCGTTAGCCTAGTATCGATTGAGCCTCTTGGGGTTTGGTTTGTATCGACGTCTTCCTTGTTAGAGTTTAATTCTTTACCTTTTGCTGTAGTAGGTCGAACTACAGTACCTTTTCTGGTATAAGAAAGTGCACCTGGTGGTACATAGGTAGATGAATCGACACCCCGTATTTTTGTATCGGTACGTATTGACTTTGCTGTATCGACGCTGCTACCTTTAGATGATGAGATATTTCTACTCTTGTCACTTTGTTCACTCTGAACGCTCAAGGGCGTAGGCGCCAAAGATCCCCTTTCTAATTTAGCTAGAGAAGCTGGATCAGATTGCAATAAAGTTGAAGGTCTCTCCTTTGACTTTGTGGGAATATCTGGTCTGGGTGGAGTAGAAGTAGTGATCGATCTAGCCAAAGTAGGCATACTAGATGATGTTGCTGCTTGTTGTTGTGGCGGCGGTGGTGGTGGTGAAATGGACTTGTCTACTTGGACACTGCCACCATTTTGCTTTATTACTCCTGCTCCACCAATCACAGCAGCTGTTCGTCTTGATTGAGCCAAACCAGGATCAACTAAAGCTTGTGTTTGACCTTGCTGGCTTTGCGACTGTTGTAATACAGGTGCCAATAAAGGTGAAGTAATAGGAGCGGTTGGTTTATCAAATGTAGCTGGACTCCAAGCTCTGGAAGAATTTGGCGCTGAATAATTTGATTCTTCTGAAGTTGATTGAGCTGAAGAACTTGGTCTTCTAATGGAAGTGTGAGCCGTATCACTTGCTGCTCCATTAAGATCAGAAGAGATTGTTGCATTTGATCCTCGACGACTACTATCACTTATTGAATTCAATGATGCAATTCGATTGGGTGAGTTCCTGCTTACAGTAGTATGAATGGTTGCAGCTGGTCCAAGGACAGTACTTTGAGACCAAGTCGATGCTCCAGATGAAGTCCTCTGTTGAGCTTGCTTCGTCGAATCAATTTTTGGTGATAATGTTGAAGCTGTACGGGGTGAATGAAAGGTTGATGTATCAAAGGCGAAAGGATCAGGTGTAGGTGGTAGCGATTTATCATGAACAGGTGCCGCTGACTTTGTCTTAGCAATTGTCTTTGAACTCGCTGCTGGTGTATTAGATCTTGCATCCACTGGATCCTGTTCTACCGTATATCGATGAGAGGGAAAGGTATCACCAGCCACTTCCAAGTTTAGACCTGTTGTTGGAGCACTCTTTCCTTGCCTTTGTGGACCTCCCTGCTCAGATGTAGTATCACCCATCTTAGTAAAGTATTGAGTCGTTTCAAAGGCTCCAAATAGATCATCTGTTGCTGGTAGAGCGAAATCAATTGAAGGTGCTTCATCTGATGCCTTTATATAATCACTAATACTCTGTTCACCTTCCTCACCGTAGAACTGATTCTCTTCCGCATTCAATGTCGTAGTACGTCCTTTTCGGCTTTGCTTCAGATCATTTGCATGAGCAGATATGAAAGAAGAGTCAGATCTTGATCTTTCGTGAGAAGCTGTCCATCCAGATGATTCCGCAGTGATCAAGTCAGGATTACGTTGACGAGCTGTAGAATTATTAATAAATTTCTGGCTTGGCGAATTAGCAGGTGAATCACCATTTCCTTGCACTCGTGGACCTGTACTTTGGGTGACGGGTTGATACTGTTGATGAGAGGGTGAGAAGGAGCTCGCTGGCGATTCAGTCGAAGGTATAGGATTTGAAATAGGATTTGAAATTTTTGGTGATTGTTCTCTCAATGTAGTTGCTTTTGAAGAAAAGATATTTTTGAAACCAGCTCCAAATTTGGCCGCCCTGTCTTTCCCAGAGGATGAGGAAGGTCGACTGGATCCTTTTGCTTTGGGGCTATCAGTACTTTTGATCGACTTATTTGGGTGATAAAGAGCATCATTGAGTTCTGGTGAGCCGTTCAAATCAATTCTACCTTCTCTAGACACCAATCTTCTACCTAATCCTAGTCTTACGTTCTTACTATCTGACCTATTTCTCATGTCACCCTTTGCAGTAGAAGGAGAATTTTGAGGTGTTTTTAGAAGATTATTTCGACTCTGACCAAGGCTATCTTGTGAGGCTTGTCGATTTAGAATTGGGTTTGGTCTTTCCTGTGTGGGTGTAGTGCCCGCTTCCATCTTCCACAGGCCAACTAAATTACTCGATGGGGGTGATAGATTGGAGGATATGGATGCCTCATCGAAACCTGATGACCAGCGGGAATTTTGATACGTCTCTTGCATCTTGCCTGGAAAATGCTCGGCAGACATTGACCTACTGTGTTCACTGACATCTGCTGCTGCTGCCGCCGAATCAATCTTATTTCTCGTATCCATCTTTCTCATCGATTTTGAATTCGAAGAGAGTGAAACAGAGGAAGTGGAAGAATTAAATCTGTCGTATGTTGAGTTTTCGATTCCTTGCGGCTGGCCCTTTGAATTTTCAACACTTGGACCTGCACTGAAATCCAATGAGGGTATCTGCTGATGTTGTGATGCAGCTTGCGTCGTCTTTGGTCTTTGTGAAGCACTCAATATTGAAAGTTTCTGACGTGCACCAGTAGCCCCGATTGGAATCAGAAAGTTTCTAGGATTGCTACCACTGCCATTGCTACTTGTTCCAGTGGTAGAGCCAGCAGTTCCGGGTCTTTTGCTTATGTTGCGACCAGTTGACCCACCGGAGCTCTGACTGGTAGTCAAAACAGCAGATGACATTCCATCAATGATGAGAGAACTAGCTGAATTGGATCGCATTTGATACATGGCCGGCTTATTTTCATCGCTTGCTGGTAGGTTTGAGGACTTGAGATTGCGGGACCATTGATTGTTGTTGGTGTTGTTACTGCTGCTACTGCTCAAAGTCCATCCTGAGGGGAAATCGGTTGGAGGTGGTGACTTCAATGAGTGTGAAGAAGTGGATGAACCTAACCCAAGAGCTCCAGGTAGGGCAGAATTCGAAGCCGAGAAGTGCGGTCGTTGTGTAGCCTGCTCAGCACCATTCGTACTAGAAGTAAGACCGTTGGTAGGCCTCGCAAAAGATAGATTTGAGCTCGATCCGCTCCTATTGGTTTCACTATAGAGGCCAGTAGCAGATTGTGACATGTTTATGCACAATAACTCAGACCTCTACTGAGCTATATGAACCTCCCTCCTAAAGATCGCCCCACTTTCTTCAAAGAGTGTCGCTCGTTACAGAGCCACAATGTCGATGTTGTTGAATTCTCAAGCTTTATACCTTGCGCTTCTCGAGATCATCAGCAGGCATGTATCTTTATAATTCTTTCAAAACGTTTCCTTTTACTCTTCTGTAGAGTGGGGCTTGTAATTCTGGTAGCTGTCGCAGAGAGGAGGAGCGTACTATGCCCAAAAGAGTCGAATTTGACTGCTGCTATACACTATTTGGAAGAGCTATCCACAAAAATTAAAGGAAGAAGGGCAGGAACTTTTTGACCGGCGGATTGGGGAACAGAACGAGGTGAGCAAGGTGTAGTAGATATAGAATAGGGACGCAATCTCCTTAGCGCCAATTTGACTGCGCCGCGGTGAGATTCTATTATTATGTATAATTCCGACCTTATAAGAGACAAGAGACAAATCGGATATCATGGTGCAATGATTATCATACAGCTTGATTGTGCTCTATCAACATACATTGTTGAAGACATGTCTCTCTGTGTCTTCTCCATTTGCCCACGCTTGAGTGTGCTCCTTTCTGGTCCTCATGGGAGTCACTTGCCCCCCCCCCCCGATTCCTGTCCTCTATGATGACTATCATGACGTAACAGCTCGAATAAGCTGCTACAACGTTGAGTCGACTTTGAATGCAGACTGACCAGAGAAACTTGTAGACGGTGACTTGAATCGCTCAAGAGTATACTCCTCTCTCTAGGAGATTCAAGACTCTTTCTAACTCGTGTAGTACGCACTCGCACCTTATAATTCACATTGACCCTAGAAGTGCAGTGCTGTGGCACCAGGGACATTACACACTCGTGTTCTTGATGCGTCCTTGTAGTCAAGCTTGCAGCCAATGCAGCAGCCTTCTCTTCTTTTCTTCAAATACTCGCATTTGCCGTGTTTGAAACTGTAATGGCAAAGGAGGGCGCGATTCAAGCCTTTTACCGCAAACGCCCATTTGAGCTCAGTTTCTATTTTCTTTCCTTTTTCTCTCTTCTTAATAAAGTGACCGCTTTTGCGAATAGATCATTACTTGTCATTACCCAACCCCCCCCCTTCCTTTTCCAAACCTTTAAAAGACTCCCTTCTGTTCTTTCAAAGCCAGCTAGTCTCGCTTTTAACATCTACATCTTAATCACTGTCCACTCTTCTACTTGACATCGACCTTAGAAGATGAAGACATTCTGTTGCTGTCTCCCCTCTCGTCTAGGAGTCTTGCTCCTCTCTCCAATGACCTGTGCTACCTCGACGGTATGCAGTGTGATTGCTCTCTACGCTTTAATTCATCACTTTGGCGAAATTGCGTTATCACAACGCATATTTCTGGGATTATTGGGTTCATCAATGGCCATTGTTAGTCTATCATCCATCTTTGGTTTCTTTGGTGCTCTCTTCAAGAGCTTTGGTGCAGTATCATTCTACTCAAGTGCTCTTATGTCCATCTGGCTCACCATTGTAGCGACTGGAGTTCTCAATTTTATTTTCATGTATAAGGATAGGGAAGACTTTATCGATAGATGCGCCACAAATTACGAAGAACAGGATATTATAAAGCAAGTACGTGGTTATGCTGATCAAGAAGCAATCTGCGATAAGGTAAGAAATCTTTATTTATGAGGACGAGGTATGGTGGTGGGTGGAACTGACTTGTCTCGGTTTAATTTTGCAGATTTTTAGTATCGGTTTCGGACTCATGGTTGCTTTTTGGGGAACAGTCGCTCTACTCTCCCTCTATTTGATCTCTATTGTAAGACGATACTGCAGACAGCTTACTGAAGAGAGATACAGCATTCGTCAACCGATGTACCAAGTGTAGGGTTCGAATTTCAATATGTATATGGCTGTCGTGCTTCCTTTTTGCTAGTGATTAAATTAAGTTTGCTACCGTTACAGATGTAATGGTGAGTGTACACAGATATACTTGTAAGATTGATGAATATTTCTCATCCATATTTTAAGAATGGGAAAGTGAAGCAAGGGGTCTTAAAGAGAGCGTCTCATGTATTTTGTTCAAGAAGCATGACTACATGATACTTGATGAATGAGAGTGAGAATGAGAATGAGAGAATCAGCACGTTGTTCGGCCGATACATCGAAGTGGTAGGTAAAGTCGCGCTCATTTGCCTTACTCTTTATTTCTTCCTCCTCCTCATCGACATTTCACTACCGATCTACTCGTAGCGATGGGAAGGAAAGCAGAGGTACAGCGAGTACTTTTGGAGAAGCTCATGGGGCCAGAGGGTAAGTTGAAGTGCAGTGCTCATCCTTATTCGATGTCCTGATTGGGTTCCTGACTCTTTAATTTGCTTGCTTCATTTTTCACCTGCCAGCCATGGGTCTTACTACACAGCAGCTACACTTTACTGATGACAAGGTCTGTAGAAACTTTCTATGTGGGACATGTCCTCATGATCTATTCAGTAATACGGTGAGTGTGTAGTGATTTATGAATCATGACAGAAGAAGATTACTGATGAAGAGAATTTTTTCATATCCTTGGAATTATTTAGAAAGTTGATCTAGGAACGTGTCCTCGTTCACATACAGCTCGACTAAAGGATGAATTCAAATCTAGTGTTGACAAGGGAGAGCAGTATCCCACTTTTGAAGTAGAGTACGAAGATAGTATTAGAACATTCATGGCCGACATTGATCGAAAGATTGCATCCAACAAACGTCGAATCGATCAAACTCCAGAAGAGACACTCAAATTTACGAATTTGATGCGAGATATATCGGACGTTGAAAAGGCTCTCAATGATACCATGATGGAAGTGGAAAGATTAGGAGAAGCTGGTCAAATTGAGGAAAGTTTGGCAGAATTAGAAAAGGCAGAAGCGCTCAAGGTAGAAAAATCCGATCGAGAGAGGGAATTACAGATACTTAGTGATAGTGCCGGTGCAAGTGGTCATCAAAAGCTTCGAGTTTGCGATGTCTGTGGAGCGTACTTGTCTATTTTAGACTCTGATCGAAGATTAGCAGATCACTTTGGAGGTAGGATGCATTTAGGATATGTCAAATTAAGGGAAGTTATTGGTGAATTTGATGCCAGAAGAGAGAGGGGCGAGGATCCAAGAAGATTGATCGCAGCAGGAATTGGCTGGAGACCTAGTCGAAATGGAGCAAGTAGTGATCAAGGTGGTGAGAATGGTCGTTCCATCAGCGGAATCGATCCAAGAGCAGCCAGACCTACTCCGGTGTCCGCTACCGGACCTAGATGGGGACCTGATAGCGTGCCAATGCCACCATCATCGGATGTTTACAGCAGGCGGTCTGATGACGATTACCGAATGCGCAACGGAACAGGAGCAGGTGATCGAGATCGCAGAGATAGAAGAGAAGGAAGAGACTATCGAGATCGATCTGATCGACGTCGTTCAAGGTCACCACCACCAAGAGTCATGGCAAGATGAAGGTCTGTCTATACAGAAAAGTTCAAGCAGCTATAGTAATATTTGTACAAGTATGAATTCACACACATAAAAAACACAACAGTTAGATTTATAGGATGAATGTCTTTTTGATTACTTTCTAACGTGCTCTATTATCACTTCTTCGCTACATAATCCCATCCTTGAATATTCAGTCGGTCCACCTTGCCCATGACTTCTGCCTCCATATCAT
This sequence comes from Exobasidium cylindrosporum, assembly GCA_023273805.1. Classification (NCBI taxonomy): domain Eukaryota; kingdom Fungi; phylum Basidiomycota; class Exobasidiomycetes; order Exobasidiales; family Exobasidiaceae; genus Exobasidium; species Exobasidium cylindrosporum. The sequence continues at coordinate 4,125,035 of CP096878.1, forward strand.
CCATGTACTTTTGCAAGGTATCCAACAATTCCGAGTCAGCACTCGCTACAATCCTGGCAGCCAATAGTGCAGCATTGGTGCTATTGTTGATGGCTACAGTAGCGACAGGAATGCCTCTTGGCATTTGTACTATGCTGTGTAACGAATCTACTCCGTCTAAAGTGCTTCCTTTCACTGGTACTCCCACGACAGGCAATGGTGTCTGAGCAGCGACCATACCAGGTAAATGAGCTGCTCCTCCTGCGCCTGCAATGATGACTCGTAAACCTCGAGATCTTGCTCGCCTGGCATACTTTGTCATTCGATCTGGTGTTCGATGAGCTGATACGATGGTCAATTCAAAGGGTATATTAAACTTTTTAAGTATATGAGCAGCTGGTAGCATGACTGGTAGATCCGAATCGGAACCCATAATAATACCAATGAGAGGGTTAGGATGCGAGAAATCTGAAGCTGAGTATGCATTTTCGATTTGTAATCTTGACGAATTTGATGAGCCAACCACTCCTTCGAGAGTAAGCTCATTGGGTAACTTCTTTTGCTCTTCTGCTGCCTTTGTTGCTGCGTCTAATGAGTCAACTATAATTTTATACCTCTGCCTTACTTGAGCGTCATTCTTCCCTACGATAGTGATATGCCCCATCTTCCTCCCCTTACGACATCCAGTCTTTCCGTATAAGTGGACAGTAGCACCTGGTATGCTCAGACTGGTCACTGCAGGTGCTAGAGTCTTTTTCACTGCTTCCGAATCCTCATCCAAGTCAGCGAGGCCAAGTATGTTAATCATAGCTGCTGATCCAACCTTCAAATCAGTGCTGCCCAGTGGTAATCCGAGAATAGCTCTAACATGATTCTCGTATTGACTCGTTTCGCATGCTTCAATGGTATAATGCCCGCTGTTGTGGGGTCTTGGTGCAATTTCATTGATAAGAAGTTGTCCATCTGCCATCAAGAACATTTCCACGCCAAAAACACCTGCACCTTGTAACATTGCTACCGCCTGTTTTGCAATCTCTTGTGCTCTCAGAGCAACATCAGAGCTTTCATGTCGTAGAGGTGCAAAGACACTATGACAGATACTGTCTTTGTGATACGTTTCCACGGTAGGATATGCTCGAACTTCACCTGAAGAACTTCGCACTACCATAACAGCCACCTCCTTCTCAAATGGTGTCCATCTCTCGGCATATAAACTTCTTGATCCTGCTCCTAAGCTCTTGACGGCATCGGCAGCCTCTTTCTCGCTCTTGACAACAAAGTTACCTTTTCCATCATAGGCTTGAGTACGACTCTTGACCATAAGTGGAAAGCCAAACTTCTTGCCTGCATCCAAAATTCCTTGCAATTGCAATTTTGTCGTTGTAGAAGATTCTCCGAGATCATTTTCTGCACCTACAAGAACGAAATCTGCAACTGGTACTCCTCCCGCTACTAGAAACTTTTTCTGATTATACTTGTCCTGAATCAATTTGATTGTACCAGGAGTAGGATGTACTTCCTTGACTAAACCTTCATTTAAGACGCTTTGGAGCGCAGCTGCATTGACATGTTCAATCTCTACAGTTATCACATCTACTCCTTTGGCTAGTTGTCTTATTCTCTCTTCATCATTAAATGCTCCATCAATGTGATGTGAAGAAGCGAGAATTTGTTTGGCAGGTGCTCCAGAACCAACGTCGAGTAAGTGAACTTCGACATTGAGTCGAGAAGCTGCTTCTACAAACATACGACCCAATTGACCTGCACCCAATACCCCGACTTTTCGACTCTCCATGATGATCGCAATTGATGTATCTGGCTGTCTAACACTTTGAAAATAAAAAGGTTGCGTGTCATGCATGCTTTTGAAAAAGCAAGAAGAAACAGGAAATAAAGAAAAAAATCATATCATCTTCGGATAGTCTCACGTGTAATGTACCCTCTCCACCATCACTATCTATACCAATTCTCATTTGTTCATCCTCGTAAGCCTCATGCTCTTAAACTGAACGCATGAATGGGCATCGAAAGCGCAAGAGGCTCAGAGGTGAAGCAGGGTCAAGTCAGGTTGACTATCAGGAAAAAGAAAGTCGAGGCAATCAAACTCTACCTGTTGCTGAACTACCATCTAATTTCAACGGAGTCCCTCTTGATGGCGCACAGTACCTCGCAGTCGTAAGGTGAGTCTTACAATTAATAGAGTATGTTAGCGTTCTGATTAATCTTTTGCAACACTTTGTGAATCATTCTTGTATCAGACAAGAGTCAGAGTCTGTTCCAGACGTATGCTATGTCGCCAATCCCTATGCAAAGACAGAGGTTCTATCTTCAAAGTCGGAACAGTACCTGCCCAAAGACTTTTCTAGCTCAGACTTTATGCCATCTGAACAATGGAGAAAGAGCTTTTTGAGAAGATTTTCAAACATGAGAGAAACGCTTTCCAACTGTCCTCAGCAAGGCGCTCTTGACTTGTCTGAAAAAATTCCTCGAGGCAGGAATGGGAAAGCCTGGTACAAATTTTTACATGGCCGAGACCTCACTCATGAGGTACTGTATGACGATGGAGAAGACGACGAAGAGGAAGGTGAAAGAAGAGTTGATTTCGAGGAGGAGCAGATGTCGGCGTTTAAATGTCGAGAACCAAGTGAAAGCTTGCTGCACCGATTCGAGACAGTAAGTTGTCGCTCTTTCTCGTATTAATGACTTTCTACTGATTTTCCAACCTTTGACTGTTCCTTTCATCAGTCACAAATTGTTGCACTACTGTCTTTACTTCCTTACTGGCTCACCCAGCCTCATGTTGCACCAGAAATGAGCAAAGGTCAAGCCATTGATCCTTTTCATTCTCGTTGGCTGTTTGCTCTTTTAGCCCACTTGGAAGAACACCTTGTCGGAGATGATATTAGTGCACTCAGAACTTTGGCAAGAGCTTGCCTAGCATGTATAGTTCAATCTCGTATCATGAAAGGACCAGGAGCACAGGCAAACAATCTAGAAGATGAAATGGGTGCTTGGATGATAGTATGCGCCATTGCTGGCACTTGGGGTCAACACGACTTATGGGAGGATGGACATCATGAACTTGAGCGGTGCAAACAAGTCTTGCTCATTCAAACGTGACGTTGTATAATTACTCTTTTTGCTGTTCCTAATTGCCTCATACATTGTACTTTTACCCACAATACCTTCTTTTTCTCTTTCCAATGAGGAAACCTCGATGATCTCAATTGAGCGCGTTCTTCGACCGGTTTATTCGTCTTTTTTGACGTGTGACTTCTAATTTTGGCGGCTTAATCCACCTTTTCGAAATTGCTGATATTGTAACTTGTACTCTATTCCTGTCTCAGATCCGGATCTTCTTTCTCACATGTCGCAGGCACGACCTGCTCTGACAGTGGATGTCAATGTGGGAGGTCAAGGCAGCAGGAATGCTGCGGGTAAGGCGGCTGTACAGGCTCGAGCTTCTGCTCAGGGACCCGCTTCACAAAATCAATATCAACAACAACAACAACAACATCAACAACAACAACAACAACAACAACATCAACAACAACAACAACAACATCAACAACAACAACAGCAGCAGCAACTATCATCACATCAGCAATCACAGATGCAACATCAGTATGGCAATAACGCAGCTATTAGACCTGGTGATATCATATCTGAAGAAGATCTGATCGCTCAAGGAGGTTTCAGCAGTGATGAAGATGGTCAAGAGACTTATACTGCAGGACCTGCGAGGGTGAAACAAATTGCTGGAAATCGAAGAAATTTAGAATATCAGGGTCAAGATGGACAGGTAAGTTTGTGAAAAAATGATAGCTGCCATATGTGAGCAAAGAGAGAGCTGACCACTCCTTGTGGATGCAGTATATTGGTGACACAGATAGCTCTGAAGGAGAAGATTATGGTCAACAGGAAGGTGATGTTAGTATGGGCTCGGAAGAGGAAGAAGGCGTATATGATGAAGATGAAGAGGATGAAATGTCTTCCAGTCCGAGTATTCCTGACGAGAATATCGATTTTGATCTGGTGTATGCACTTCATAACTTCATTGCTACCGTTGAAGGTCAAGCAACAGTCAACAAGGGGAACAGCCTTACCTTATTGGACGATTCCAATTCATACTGGTGGCTAGTCCGAGTATTGAGAACGCAAGAAGTTGGCTATATTCCTGCTGAAAATATTGAGACGCCATTTGAACGTCTAGCTCGTCTAAACAAGCATCGTAACGTAGACCTGACATCTGCCACTGATGATGATCACATTCAAGTACCTGAAAAGATCTATACTAGTCATCTTATCAAACAGAGGAGTTTTGGACCTAAAGGTGTTTCTCAACATTCCGGGAAATTATCAGCTTTATCGAGAAGGAATGACGGCCCCGTTCCTTCACATTTGAGCAAACAATCAAAAAGAGGTGTTCAATTTGGGCCTCCCACATATCTGGAGCACAGCGGTAATGAAGCTTCCGACGATGAAGAGTATGATGACGATGATGATGATGATGACGATGAAGATTATGAAGAAGATTATGAAGAGGGAGAAGGAGAAGGAGAAGAAGAATATGAGGTTGAGGAGCAAGATGAAGGTGTAAGGGATGCTGCAGGCGTTCAGTCTCGAAGAGGGGCTTTAGTAGAAGGAACGATGACAGGTGTTGCTTCAGCTGTTGCAGGAGTAGCTGCAGCTGTAGGCATGCAAGGGTATGGTCAGCGACAACAACATGATGATGAGCAGTCGCAACAAAAGGAAACCCATCAGAAAGAATACCTAAATCACATGGAACCAGATGATGGTATGGACTGGGATGCTCAAGAAGCAGAACGTGTTCAGCGAGCGCAAGAAGAGCAAAATAATGCAAAACAAGCTTCCGCTCAACAACAGCAGCAGCAACAGCAGCAACAGCAGCAACAGCAAGCAAGCGAAGAAGCGCAAATATTGGAACAGCAGAAGCAGTACCAACAACAACTTCAACAGCAGCAACAATACCAGCAACAACAACAACAGGTCCAACAGCAGCAACGACAGCAACAGAATAACGCACAATCGAATCAAAGATTGGTGGACCAGCATGCAAACGATATGGCAGCAGCTCGATATCGTGGCGGCCCTGATCGAAAACCCTCATACGAAAGGCAGTACTCTAACAATTCCATCACAAGCCAGAATACTTCTGATCGGCCTAATAGCGGAGGCTTTTTACCTTCGCAAGTACAAGCTGCTAGGGACCGAGCAGGGTCAGACGCAAGTAGTCAACAAAGTGGTAGTGGTTTTGGTCACCTTTCTCCCGAATCAAAGCGAGACAAGCGATCCAATAATAGAAAATCAAGAGGTGATGAAGATGGAGGGGATGAAAAGCAGGGAAAGAAGCGCTCTGGCGTCTTTAGCGGTCTGTTTTCTCGTTCCAAGGACAAGAAGGAGAGAAAGAGTGGGAACTTTGGTGGAAGTGTAGATGGAGAAAGCGTAATGACGGGAAGGAGCTCTGAAGACAGTGCAGGTCGAAGAAGTGTTACCACTTTCTCACCTGGCCAGTCGATGGGAATGGGTAGAGCAGTTCAAGAAAAAGATCGAGCTCAACAAGAAGCATATCAGAGACAATTCTTGCAAGACCCTAGACGGGATCAATTAGATTCAGGAACAAGAGCAGCCAGACCAGGAAGTTTAATTGGAACACCTGCTACCGTTCCAATGCTTAACGTTATTCGTGTCTTTGCGGGTGATGATATTGATAGTGATGCTACTTTCAAGACTGTCTTGCTGAATGAATCAACAACTTCTTATGATCTAGTTCGTCAAGCTATGCAACGCTTTCGATTGGGACCAGGTCATAATTTATCCGACTATGTTTTGACTGTCAAATTAGTAGAAGGAGATGAACGAGTACTCAATTCTAGTGAGAGACCTTTGCAAGTCTTTGATCAATTGACAGAGACTTTGGCTGTTACTAGTAGGGATACACCCACAATTCCAAGTGTTAAGCGATCAAGTGTTGGATCAATTTCTTCAATTTCTTCCAATTTGAGCTTAAATCCAGCCATTGCTAGATTGGGTAACGATTTTAGCGATGATCATGATGTAAAATTCTATTTGAATCGCAAGGTGACAGTCTCTCAAGACGCTAGCATGGATAATTCTATGGGTTCAACTGGAATGAGTGCTGGTGTAGGTGATGGTTCCATCTATGATACTTCTGGAAACTCTCTACTATCTGTCAACAATGATCTACGAGATCAAAGAATGTATCGATCATCTTCAACATCTTCTGATACTCAAGACACTATGCAAGCAAACATTATGGCTAGGTTTGCCCTTCGACTACTCATTTTCCCTTCAGATTTACCAGAAGGTATAGTTTTTGACCCTCAAACAAATGCTTTGATTCCAGAGCGAACCTTGGCTGAAAGGGGAGCAGCAGGTATGATACCTAGTGAAGGGGTAGAACAACAGTATCGAGAAAAGGTACTTGCTTTACCAAGAAATGTTACAGTTGCTGAAGTGATTGAACAAGGATTAGATCGATATGGAATATTGGATGGTGTAGTAGAAGGTGGTGATGATGTAGAGGAGCGAACAAGTCGTAGAAAGAGCAAAGGCAGGACAAGATTTGGTCTTTGCATCGATATCAATAATGTTGAACGATCTTTACTACCTACGAGTAAAGTGATTGATGCCTATCCAATTCTACCAATTTTCCATGCTGGTCCAGTCAATCGAAGAGGCATTGGATCAGAATCAAGGAGGAAAAGTGCAGATTCAGCCATGTTATTGACCATGACGGAAGAGATTCGACCTAGTGATCCAGTATTTATTTTGAGACAAGTTCAGACTCATAAATCAAAATCTGCTCGTGCTTTGAGTCCAACAGAGGATGTATTACTTCAGAAACAAGATCAAAGACGTCAAGCTGAATTAGAAACTGTAGCTCCAATTCCTTCACAAAAGGTCATAGAGGAAGTAAGAGAGGCAGCAGCAGCAGCAGCGGCGATGACAACGACGACACGTTCTCCTAAACATATTACTTCACCTACATCATCTATCACGCCAGGAATGACTAGACAAGAAATTATTGCCGCTCAAAGAGCTGCTGCAAGAGAGAGAAGGGCGGCTGTACTAGGTGCACAACGAAATGAAGAACAAGGTGTTGATATTGTTTTAGATGATCAAAGTCGTATTCGTAGTTCAAAAGTTGAAAATACAGGTAAAGTACGTTATTCTTACATTCCACCTTCTGGTCAAGGTCAGGATATAAGTTTCATTGTGGAAGATGTACTAAAAGATCAAATAGAACATCCAAAAGAGGTAGGTATTACTCTTCAACCACCTCGATTAACAACCCGTACTACAAGTGCTACAACTATCAATGATTATCAAAGTGCTCCTACCTCTCCTATCAGAGACTTGGCAACTCCAATGAGTCTAACAGATGCAGCCAACTATGGAGAAGTTAGAGGTAATTCTACTACTGCTCCTTTACAAGTGGGTGGTAAAAGTGATAGTTTGTATACTTCTATAGTACCAGCATCAGAAAGTGAAGACGTTTTGGAAAAATTTGTTCGTAATCCCAATACAGCTGAATCGACTATTGAAGATCGAATTGATCAAGTTCTTTCAAGAGTTGGAGGTGTAAATACGCAACAGAGGTCTACACCAACACCAAACAATTCAAGAGAGGTAACAAATGGTAATACACTTACATCTTCCATTACAACATTAGCTGCAGGTGCAGCAGGTGCTGTTGGAGCAATTGCTGCTGCTACTTCTGCTGCTGTCACATCTAGCTTGACTGGAACAACTTCGACTAGTCATGAAGCTCCTACATCAAGTAGTCGTGATGCAGATTTAACCTTGCAAACTTCTGATGGTCGATCTTCAGCTGTACCAACTAATCGATCTTTAGGAGCATTACCAGAAAGTGATTTCGGTCTTCAACACATTTATACAGTTGTTGATGCTGCTTCAAGGAGAAGAGGACCAAGAAAGAAAATGGTAGGATCATCATCTAGACATACAGCTCAAAATAGTTTTGGAAACAATTCAGTCGATTTTAAACCTACTGTTGCTGGTTTATTTCCACCTCCTGCTCCTATTATTTCTGATAAAAAAGTAAAGGACATTTATTCACCTATTGGTAAACATCTAAATACTTTGGAAGATTCTCTAGATCAACTTTTGAATGACGCCCTATTAACGTTTTGATTTACGACTTTTCTTAAATTCCTTTTTTTTTGCTATTCTTTGTAGCGAATGGATGACTGAACAAAGAAAGAAACTTTACTGTATCACACATATGATTCAAAAAAAGTAAATATATATTATATCGCTGCTTTTTGCCAATTTCTGGTAAATTATTTATCATCCCCTTTTTCTCTCGACTCAATGCTACCCTCGTGGCATGTACCGAACATGAAGAAACAGAATCAAGGAATTGACCTAGTGTGGTTGTTCCTGATTGTCACAATAGACAAGACGGACTATTTTTTCAATGTACAAGCTCGCTCTGTCTTGCGCCTCAGATTCACTACACACTTTTCCTTGCATATCACATTAAGTTAGCCCCTGACTCTTGCTTGATACCAAGAGAATTTTTATTATTTTTTATTATTATTATTAGTATTAAATGTCTAATTCCTCTTTGAAGAGGAGAAAGGGTGTTTTAGGGGCATTGACATATTATTGTAGATTCTTTACGCTAAATAACAAAAAGCTTCATTGTAGTGTTTTGACATGTCATACAGAGAAAGTGAATATTTAAATACAATTCTGATGATGAAAATAAGGGCCTGGTCATGCATGAGAAGGAGACTGCCACCCACAATTTCCGCGGGGCTAGTCTAGAAGATACCTTACTATCATTACCATACATCCTCCTCCAATCTAACAAGGATAAAAAAAAAACCAAAAAAAACAAAAGGAAAATGATGGCGCCGGAATTCCTAGGGTACGTGAGATTTTTTTCTTCTAATAGCATTGGTGTGAGTGAAGAGAGAGAGAGAGAGAGGAAGCAGGCTCAGCCAAGATTGTGACATCATATTATCTGCTGCTTTCCTTTTAGTCGGACTAAAACTTCCGACCAGCATGCCGAAATAATCTTGGCTGGATTTTCCTTTTAATTTGTATTTAATAAATGGAGGACTAGGATATAATGATTTAAATGTTAAGCACCCCGAGATTCTTCTATCAAGTAGAATTTATCAAAATGAGAAGTCAAAAAAAGGAAATTTAGTAAAAATTTTCTCTCTTCTTTAAATTTTTTAATTCTAATTTTTATTATTTTTCTAATTCTTATTTCTACTTATATAGAGTATTACTATAATTTCAAAGAAGAACAATTTTTTTTAAATGATCCGTTTCTATTTTCGGGTTCCCGGTGCCAGCGAGGTTGACCAAGCCAAGCAGCATATGAGAAGTTGTATAAGATTATTGTTTGAAATTGAATATGATTGTCGTAGGAACACACCGGCTCTAAAGTCGAGGCCCCGTCCTTTTTTTTTTTTTTTCCCTTGTCTGTGCTTCGTTGAAGGTGGAGTTAGATGTAGAAGAAACATGACCAATTTTTGTAATACAAAGCGCAGCCCTAATTGCATTGCCCCACTAGCTATGCAATAATCTATGGGATGGTTTCAAAGGAAAAAAGAAATTCAACTAAAAGATCGCGCCTTTGCCACATAGGATAAATTGATAAATTTCCCTTCAACTTTGCCCACTCTTTTTTCTCCTTCCTCACTATTCACCACCACCAAAACCACTGTCACCTTAATACCCTTTCTTCCCCCCTCTCTTTTTTCTTTTCCGTTTTTTTTTTAATCCCTTGGTACCGTTGAGAAGTACTTACAAGATGCAATACATCAACACTGCTGCCCTCTCGGCCATTGTCTTGGCTGGATTTGCTGCCGCTCAGACCTTTACCGTTAACACTCCCCCTGCTTTGGTTCAATGCCAACCTTATCTAATTTCTTGGTCTGGTGGTACAGCTCCTTACTACCCCAAGATCAACCAACCTGGTTCTATTTCTAATATCATCGAAAGTTTGCCCGAGACTAGCTCAACTTCATATTCTTGGAACGTCAACTTGGCTGTAGGTCAGACTGTAACCATTCTCATTTCTGACTCTACTGGTGCCTACGCTGCTTCAGCTATCTCACCCGCCATCGCCGCTGGAACTAGCAACTCTTGGTGAGTTACTCGACCATTTTGTTATATGTCTTCGTATCCATCGTACTGATCCTCTTTTCTATTTACACAGCCTCAACAGTTCTGCAACTTCCAGTGGTACTTCTGCAACCTCGTGAGTCGTCTTCCTGACCTTTACTTTATTTATTTTCCTTTCTCTTGTTGCACTTTTGTTGAAGTTGTTGATGGGTCTATTTGGTATACTTGCTCTCTCCAAATTGTCATAAAGAGAGAACCGGAGAAGGCTTTTCCATTCGCTTCTAATGTGTTTTTATTAAAGGAAAATACTGACTTTTGCTTTCCATTCTTTCCATTCTTTCCATTTTTTTCTCTCTTTCATCAACATTCTTTATCTTCTTCAATTTTGCCTCATTTGTGACATCCCTGCACCTATATGCTTGCGCATTACAGCTCCTCGGCCACCTCTGGATCAACTTCTGTTATTTCCTCTAGCAGTGCCACTACTAGTGCTACTTCATCCAGGTCTTCCAGTGTTTCTTCGACTAGCACACGATCCTCTACCTCTGCCTCTGCCACTGCTACCTCGCCCGCTAGCAATGATGGCAACACCCTACGAGGATTTGCTGCCGTTGTCGCCGGTACCGTTGGTGTCGTCGTTGCTGCTCTTCTTTAATTGGAGTTCAAAGAATTCAAGGTATTGACAATTGGATAGAGCTCAGGTGTGGAATTGATTCCCAAATCTTTTCGAGTAGCCAAGACGTTGAAAGACTCGACAACTACATTTCTTGGTTTGCTGATGTTGACGTAGAAGAACAAGATTTAAAATTGATACTCTACTCAATCGCAAACCATTCCCTTTTTATCTTTCCTTTATTCTTCAAATTTTTCTATTTTCCTACTACTACACTTCATCCCCTCCAATTAGATGTTTTTTTTTTTGGTGGATCTCGTTTGTTTCCTACTTTTCACCATTGTCATTTTTGTTGAATGCGGACCTTTGCATTCGTCGTATCCCTTGCTTAGGATCGAATCTGCTTTTGTCTTTGCTTTCGCTTTCGCTTTCTTCTAGTTCCTTGAAATTTTTTTACCTTTTCGTCACGATTCCCAACTCCCTTTGTTCTTCTCAAATATCCTATAATTCAACACAATTTTGTTTTGCGCTAACTTTTTTTCCTTGTGTATGTGTGTATGTGTGTGTGTGTGTGTGGGAGCAAGTTCAGCGCGGTCTTGATTTCTTTGGGCTCTTCACTCAAGATGTCGTCATCTATGAACATATATTGAACAGCCTAATGGAAAGTAAAGAAAACACGAAAGCTTAAAAAAAAACACCTAATCTTTTCTTCTTCCTGAATTTGGGGGGCATGACCCATCGATGGCCAGTAATTTCGAATACCTTGACGACATATAGCGTCCTTCACTTAGTTCCGCTTAGAACAGTTACTACTCAGAGATTCGTTAAACAAGCAACGACAAGATCGAAACTGCATCAGGTGTTAGCTGACTATGAACGAAAAGGAGCAGATTTATACGAAAACAAGACGGAAGTCTGGAAACGTAGTGGACAAGTGCTGCGTTGGATTGAGGAGTATGTCGGTAATGAACAAGATAGAAATGCAGACACAAAGTGGCAAAAAATTGAGACTATGGTAAGGCGCATGGTAGAGACTGATGAGCCTTTGGCGTATCTATTGGGTAAGTTCTTTACATTAATCGCCGGGCTTGCGGGCTCAATCTTGAGACATTACATTCTGACCCTCTTGATTCTGCAGGCTCTCAGCCCTTTGGACCACTATCTATTCTTTGCAGGAAGCCTACTTTAATACCTCGACCTGAGACTGAGTTTCTCACTGAGCACGCTGCATCCCTGATTATTGAGGCCATTAACAAGAGCAGTCAAGCAGAGAAAGAGGGCGGTCCTCTGCGAGTCCTGGATCTTTGTACTGGTTCAGGCTGCATTGCTTTACTGCTCCAACATCGACTAGAAGAAGCTCGCATTCATACTCAAATCTGCGCTGTAGACAAGAGTAGAATTACATTGGCATTGGCAGAAGAGAATATCAGAACTTTCAGCTCTGAAAAAAGTTTTGTTGAGGTGGCAGCATGTGGGGTAGATCTGTTCAATGACAAGGCTGTTCGAGCTATGGCAATTGAGAAGGGACCATTTGATGTCATCATCTCAAATCCACCTTACATACCTACACTAGAATGGGAAGCATTGGAAAGTTCAGTTCGCAAGTGGGAAGACTCAGAAGCACTGATTGGCGACATTGATGGCGCAAAGGATGGTCTTGCTTTCTACAGGAGAATAGCAAATATGGTAAATGAGAACAACTTGCTATCTAAAAGATACAGAGAGATGCCATGTCTCATTGTTGAAGTAGGTCATAATCAAGCCAAGAGAGTGCAATCTATCTTTACGACCAGCAATACCTTTTCTAAAACAGTGATTTGGGATGACCCATGGCATCTACCAAGAGGTGTTCTGGCTTGGTGTAATAAAGCATAAGCTTTCCTCTCCTCTGGTCATATGTCATCTACAAATGATACCCCTTTTCCGCTGTCGTCTAATGATGGCATTGTATTTTTGAAAATAGTGATAGAGATAACAAAGAATTAGCTCATCAAGTCTGAGCACGCATTTTACTTCTCTTGCCGGTCTGTGCTTGGAAACCGCTCTTGATGGTAGAAACTGATCGAGTTGATCCGCAAGATTCACAAGTCATAAAGTAAATTCGATTTTCCTTCGTTAAAATTGTTTGAGGAGACCTGCATGTCTTGCAAGTAACGTATTCAACTGTGAATAGTAGAGATAGTAACTTAGCTCAAAGCTACATTAAGTAGCATAGTAAGATTGACTCACCAATGTACTTCCTCAAAACCTTTTCAATCTGTACTGGCATAAATCGACCCTTGATCACCAAACGTTGACTTCCATCTACTGAACCAACGGTACCCAATTCAGAAAAGAGAAATTGAATAACGTGATCTGGCTGACGATGCATTCTCTTGCAAATATCGACCACATTGGAAAACATAGTCTTTTTTGACCCATCTCGCTGAACAACTGGAGGAACAATAGTATACTTTTTCTTGTCTCCTGACAGAGCTGGGTTTTGTGCTCTCAATGTACTGAAAATTCGTCCCAATAGCTATGTTAAAACTCATTTCCGTCAGTAACTCATATCAATCTACTGCATCTCTCGCCACTCACCTCCTGATATGTGTAGTCTCGGTCTGTTCCATGCCATGTCTCTGCATTTTCTTTGCCAGTACCTCCCTCTTCACCAGCCTCATCTCTTGCAAATGGATCATCGCCCAAGTCTGCATCGTCGTCACCTCCCACTTTTTCAGCTGTCTCTTCCTCGCCTCCTTTAGATTCAGTTCCTTCTCCTAATTCCTTTTCGAATGCTTCCAGATCAAAGCCTCCCTTTTTACCCTTTTTCTTTTTTTTCTTCATTTCTCCAAACTGACAAAGGCGGCAGTGAAGTAATTAGATGAGCTCCTTCTAAGAACATTCATGTCCACTCACGTCCAGGTCTCCATCTGGAATTGCTTCAGCAGCCGCCACACCCGCGTCAGTTGCGACACCATCTGCAGCTGGTGAAGAAGTATCGTCCTGGCAAATAGATACAAATTTAGCAATGGGAAGAAAATATATCCACAACCTAGCTAGCTCACCAGATCCATAGGAATTGCCTTTTTCTTCTTCGACTTTTTCTTCATTCCATCAAACATATCGTCTGCGCCTCCCAGAGTAGCTCCTTCTTCTTCTGCGCCTGCATCTTGCTGCGAACTTGCACCATTTGTTTCACCTGCCAAGTCGAAATCGACCATTTTTTTGTTCTTCTTCTTCTTCAGAACAGGATCAAATAGTGGTTCTTCATTGGCTGTCGCCGTAGACGTCGGTTCGTCTGAAGCCATGATCTATGTAGCTATGTGTGTAACAATCAATGAAAAGAAATTATAGCTTGAGTCACTTTGCACAAGACCTACCTTTGGAAAAAGCAACGCGAAAAAAATCAATTACAAGAAATGAAGTCAGACTTTATTTACTTCCAGATCCGAATATAATAGAACCGCAGGATACAATTTGCGCGTGGCCTTTTTAGCTTGCTCTAGGCATCGGGCGGAAACGCTCCAGCAAGAAGAGAGAGGCAGCTATCAAATTCATCTCTTCTTGCACCATCTTGTCGGCCTATCTATCAATTTCAGCTTCTCGTGCGCTCGTCATGGCCATGCTACCTCGCTCAGCCATTCGCCCAGCACTCTCTGCTGGGCTCACCTCCAATCTTGCTCGAGCTACCGCCTTGCCAGCCAGCGCTCAAGCCGGATTCCACACCTCGGCAGCTCAAGAGAGTACTCTTCGAGAATTGGAACACCGTATCAAGTCGGTCAAGAACATTGAGAAGATCACAAAGGTAAGGTGGCTTGAGGTATTTACGAGATAGAGGTCAGAAAGGGGGGGGGGCAGGGTTTTGCTTTCTTGGGTTAGGACAAGCACGTAGAGGGAAAGATCCTAAATTTAGATGGTGGTACATATTCATTATAATTCTCCGTTAGACAGAAAGCTAATTCTATTGTGCACTTTGTTTATTCATCAGTCTATGAAGATGATTGCTTCTACCAAGTTGAATAAGGCACAACGTGCTATGCGCGCTGCCAAGGCATACGGAGAGACCAATAATGGTAAGTTTGTTTTGAACGAGGATCTTTTCATGTCACACTTTCTAAAGCATGTCCACGTCTTTGGCTCTTTTCGTTTCTGTAGAAGTCTTCAAGAATGCTGAGGCACAGAGCGTTGAGGGAGGTAACCAACTCTTCATCGTCTGCTCATCCGACAAGGGACTTTGCGGCGGTATCCACTCATCTGTCTCCAAGAGGACAAAGGCAGAAATGGCAAAGATTTCAGGCTCTGCTGCCTCTGCTGACACGACCGAAGGCCCTCGAGTCATAGTTTTGGGTGACAAGGCTAAAAGTCAACTTTCTCGATCATTGGGAAAAAATTTGGCAGTCTCATTTAACCAAGTCGGAAAGGACGTTCCCACATTTGCCGATGCCAGCGCTATTGCTGACAAGATTGTCGCAAGCGGTATTAAATTTGACAAGGTGAGTAGCAAATGTACGATTTTTCCTACAGGGAGGTGTAGCGACTTACAAACGATTTCTACTTGAACAGGTCAACATTATTTACAACGCATACGTCTCTGCCATCTCATTTGAGTCCAAGATCATGGAAGTCTTTGGTGAAGATGCCCTTCGAAACGCTGCCAACTTCAATGCCTACGAGCAAGAAGACGATACCACTAGGGACTTGGCTGAATTTGCTCTTGCCAATGCCATCTACGCTGCTTTGGTAGAAGGACACGCTGCTGAGATCAACTCAAAGCAAAACGCAATGGACAATGCTTCCAAGAATGCTGGAGAGATGATACAAACGTTAGGAATGGCATACAATCGTGGTCGACAAGCTCAAATTACTAACGATCTTATCGATATCATTACTGGTGCTTCAGCTCTATAAAGTTGCTGAGAAAAGGAAGATTTAAAAGCAATCGCATGTAGATGAGACTTGATATTGAATTTATCAATTGACACAAGGATTTTCCTGTAGACTTAAGAAGGGAGAGGAAAAGTACCACCTCAAGCCTCCTTTCTCCCCTTTCTGACCTGTAAGATGACTTTTCAGAAAAGATAACTTATGTACGAGTTTCTGTTTTGACTACTCCCAAGACTTATTTTTTTGCAAAAGAGAAAATCTCAGAATTTCTTTGTGTGATATAGAGATACAATTCTTTTCTTCATCAATTGATCTGATTAATTTTTGCTGAGGGAGAGTGTTCAAAAGCTTTCATATAAAGAGCAATCCAAGGTACATCGTGTATGACAGTGTAAAGACGGTTCCTGAACAGTAGTAGTGAACCATTCTAGACATAAAAAATTCGATTGATGTCGAAGAACGGTGAGACACCTATTTTCCAATTTTAAACTAAAATGTGGATTCAATCACTTTTACTACGCGAGGTGCTGCTCACACTAAAAAAGCCTTACTACCTCCTGCGTCTTCTTGATCACAATAAATCAGAGTGTCGGTAGATCTCGATTCTTCTTGAATCTCCGCCCATCTACTCCCTCATTTTTTTTTTCTCAAGACACTTTGCAATCTGAAATAGCCTCCCCTCTGCTATCCTAGCATTCATTGCTGCCAAACCACACATTTGTGCCTGTTTTCAAATATAAGCAACTGTCAAGTTAGCTTTACGCCCATCCAATCAAGCTACTATTCAATTCGTCCCTCTCAGCATCCATCTCCGCCCGCGACTATATACGCAAAGTCGCAATCTTGTTGGTTAATCAATAAGAAACAAAATTCGAAACTCAAGCTGTGGGGAAAAGTGATCCATCCAGTACTTATATTATAAATGTTTGGAACGCTGAGATATATCTACTGTTAGACATCAAGTGGCTAGCTAGTCAGAAGCATAGAGTCTCTCAAGAAGAATCTGCTGTCATTATTGACAGTCTTTGATTTTCTAAATCTCATCAAACTTTCTTGCCTGTCTCTACTCTGGTCAAGTACCTTGTTCAGACTCCGTAGCAAGTGCTCCTATTCACCTTCCGGCAAAGCTATTTACTATTTCATAATAGAGAATAAGGCGCGGCGAGCTCTCGTAGGATCGACACCCTCAGACTTCTTTCACCATGTCTCGCTTACAAGGCTGGGACCAGCAAGATGTGACGAGAGATTCGCTTTCAAGGTCAAATCAAAGTAGTGGGACATCCAGAATAGCAGCCTTTTCACCGTTTCGAAGAAATTCCTCCAATACCCTATCTGGAGTCAATAGCTATGCAGGAGTAGTGCCATCTCATTACAAGGGTGGTCTAGGGGATGTCTCTGAGGTACCTTCAATCAGTAAAGCGCCAATTAAGCCACCAAAGCCAGCAGGTCTGCGAGTAAAAAAGGCAAAGGCTCTCAGCATTTCATTACTCACTGGGGGTGGTAGTGGTTCGAATAACAACAACCATATCAGTCAAGCTTCGATAAAAAGCAGCAGAGATGAAATCAGCAATACTGGACTTGCAGAGAAGAGGCATTCCAAATTATTTGCGACTACAAGCCCTCGGAGTCAGCAGCGATTATCTCCTGCAGAAGATGTAGAAACTCTTCCTGCCAGAGCTCAATCGGCCATGGATCATTACAAAGAATTTGGTCCTTCAAAAGGTTTGGCTTCACGGAATTGGAATAATCTTGATAATTCGGAACAGAGTCAAGCTTTTAGCAAGAAGAAGAAGCTGTCCGATTGGGATCGAGAAAGGCTTGAAACGAAAGAACAAAGTGACGAATTGTTTATCATTGGGAAAAAACAGTCGGATGGTATGGAGCAGAGAGACCCGGCCAAAGACGCAACAACAGAAAGAGTGAATGAAATTGGCGATAGAGTAATGGAACATCGAAAAGGAGGCCTTCGACAACCTCGGGTAGAGCTTCAATCACCCAAGATGGTGGAGATTTCAAAAACGCATTCAAATGGTCCGTGTGTCAATAGCTATGATCTAGACTCAAAGAGCCCAGAACGGTCAAGTTTAGAGGGTTATCGTAGTCATACCAGTCTAGGAACTTATCACAATCACATAGAGTCACACAAGCTTCAACCACATTCTGCTTCTAGATCTGCTGCCACTCCTTTCTTAAACACCTATTCAGCAAGAGCACAAATAGGAGCTTCTGAATCAGGATTCGGTGCAAGGAAAAAATCTAGTCCAACTCCGTTGGGAAGATCAACCATTATTCGAAGTAGCTACATGTCTAGCTATGATAGTGGCCCCAAATCTGCTCCACTGAGCTCAGCATCAACTTCCCCTCGAGCAGAAGATCGCTTTCATCATTCCAGAACAATCTCAGCAACAAGTGCAGAACAGTCACCCTCAAAGATACCCAAACCTATCACAACATCTCGAACTCGAACGCAATC
This sequence comes from Exobasidium cylindrosporum, assembly GCA_023273805.1. Classification (NCBI taxonomy): domain Eukaryota; kingdom Fungi; phylum Basidiomycota; class Exobasidiomycetes; order Exobasidiales; family Exobasidiaceae; genus Exobasidium; species Exobasidium cylindrosporum. The sequence continues at coordinate 4,143,118 of CP096878.1, forward strand.
ATCGGCTGCTCTTCAATCTCACAATGAACCTCTATCACCAACAAGACGATCTCTCAAGAATAAAGATGAATCTGCATTGCCACTTTCACCTCCTCGTCACAAACATAGCAAGATGACGATAAATGAAGGATTGCTTCGAGTACCAGGAAATCGCTTTGAAGACGAGTATAATCCTCCACGTTCCAGTAGTCCCTTTGGTCAATCTGGCACTTTGCAATCTTTAGGTCAGCAACTCGGTGGGATGGGCGTGGCTGTCGGTAAAAAAGGATGGGACATGATGAAAAATTGGAATAGTGGCAACAGTGCACCCAATTCTCCTCTGTCAGCCAATCCATCAATAGGACCAAATACCAGCGCATTGAATGAAGCAACGAGGAAGTGGATCAACTTCCCTGATCCAACTTTTTCTACTTCCTTACGAGGGCCCCCTGCAGTGAGAAATACCACAAGTAATTTTACGGGTAATGTTTTTGGTAGTTCACTACGAGAAGCAGTGATCAGAACTAGACTTGCTAGAAGGACCGGAAAGTCAAGCAATGGTGATGCACAGCTATCTGCCTTAGATTTGGGTTCGGAATTTAGCATCAACTTACCTGAATTAGATCCAAAGAGTTGGGCAAGCGTAATTGAAAGAAAAGCAGTCAATCGAATAGAAGCTAGGCGACAATATCTTCCTGCAGTCGTAGTGAGATGCATTGAAGCGATTGAAAAGTGGGGAGTAGAAGAAGAAGGAATTTATCGACTTTCTGGAAGAAGCTCACACACTGCAAAACTCAAAGTGATTTTTGACAATTATCGTCCTGTTAGCGATCTTCAATTATCAGATATTGGTCCTGCGGAGCTAGATTTGAATAGCGTTTGCAGCTTATTGAAAGCGTACTTGCGAGCGCTACCGGAAGTCCTACTTACTACTTCGCTTTCAAAAGATTTTAATCAATCTGTCCAAGAAGTTTGTGGCATGACTGCTATAGGTGAAGCAACAAATATTAATCATAATCGCGAGCGAGTCATCAGAGAGCAGCATGAAAAGGAAGCTGTTGGCAACACTCAATCATCATCACCTGGTCTTCTTAGCCAAAGAATTGCCACAGCAGTAAAGCCTTTGATGAGCAAGCTACCTGCAGTCAATTGGTACTTGTTGCGAGAAATTGCTTGCCATTTGGGTGATCTTACGACCGAGGAGAGCATTCGTCAGACCAAGATGCCACTTTCGAATCTTTGTCTTGTATTGGCCCCTACTTTATCGCTGTCGGTAGCCATGGTCCGCGTTCTTGTGGAATGTAGAGAGCAGCTATTTGACGATACCTGTCCTCAACCTGACAAAGATTTAGACATTTTAACACCAGACTTAGCTACAATGTCCAAGGAAGGAGGCCAATCAAGTCAATCACTACAGCAAATCCGACCTTCATTGCCTTTTCGGAGATCAGAAAACAACAAGCATAGTTCTATCCCACAAATTGACACCAGATTGCCATCTTTAAAGCTTGGATTGCAGGATGACGAAGATTGGGAGGCAAAGAGAGCCAGCATGGCCACAATTAAACCAACTTCTGATTTTGACAAGAGGAAATCAACGAGTAGTATCACAACCTTACAAGAGAGAAATCGACAAGTAATCACACCAAGAGAGCATAATACTCCTCGACTTGGTTCTTCTTCAGGGAGACCTGCATCAGGTATCTTTGCCTTGAATGGATATGCTGGTAGTCGCACAACTTCTCCAATCAATTCATACGATGATGAGAATGAGATTAATGCACCTCCCATTGCTGCCCAATTTATTCGAAAACGATCTTCTTCTATTGCTAATTCTGTCACAAGCATTCAATCAAGCATCTCCTCAATTACGCCCTTGAAAATCTCAAAAGCGCCTTCATCAACTTCGTTGTATTCTGCAGCACTTCAAGGTAGTACAATGGACTCTTCCATGACTTCTCTACCAGATCGAGATTCACCTAAAACTGCCGATGATCATTGGCCCACACCTTCTGGGACTTCTAGCTTGAGTGGTAGTAATAGTAACGAATCAACCACTAGCTTAAACAAAGTTGGAGGGGGCGCCTTAGATAGACCTAGACCTCCCACTTCAAATTCAGGACGATTCTTCAGTAGTCGATCTGGAAGTATCGCAGGTCTTTATCACAAGAGAGGTAATGCCGTAGTGGAAATTGAAATTGATGACGGACCCCACCTAGAGTCAAAGCAATCACCACCTAGCCGTCTACCATTCCGAATTCGAAGTGATACAATAAATTTAGTAGATGGTGAAGCTTCTAGATCACAATCAGATGCAGGAGATGGTGTAGATGAATCTCCAATTTCTATTGATCAAGTTCGGAGAATGTGGGAATCTAATCATGGTCGATAAGATGTCGTACTAGAATTCCATGTAGATCATCGCCTTTTTCTCTGGGCTATTACTGCCCTCTCTATATCTTGGCATATTTAAATTTTACTATTCAATTCTCTTTATCTCACTTGCCGCGAGTACTAACTTCTTGCCGAAGGCAAAGGATGAACATTGAGAAGTAAATTAAAAGTCGATGAGAAGAGTTTTAAAAAAAGAAAAGAAAGTTGGTCATCATCACATGTAAAAATTCAATTAAACTCTGTGCAATTAGCAAAGATGGACAAATTTAGAGCAAGCATCATTAATTAACTGTATGTTATCCAATTTGCAATTTTTGAAATATCAATGTACCGAATATACCAATTGGCGTCTTTGATTGCGAACCTGCTCCACTTCAAGGGTCCAAAAATTGTGTTCGACTTCTATACCAAAAATCTAACTCCTGTATCCAAATTTATCAAAGCCTTGTTTGTATTCACCGCTCGGGTCCAAGACCCTCTATCTCTTTCTTTAGAGTCTTTTAACAAAAAAAAAGCAAAAACGAAAAGGAACACCAATGAGAGACAAAATGACAAATGCATTTTGATATTCGGATTTGAATCACCGTTTATGATGAGAAGCCGAACAGTGATGACGCAGTAGAACGGACCCAAAAATAATAATACTTTGTCTTTACAAGATTATCTGTTCGAGAGCCTCCTCCCCGGGAGAGTTTGAAGAGAACAATAGTCCATTAAGTCATCCTTGGTCTCGGTGGTAAAACTTCGTATATAAAACGCATATATAGAAGAACAACAAGAAAGCGCAACTCTTTCCTCGATTACTCTTCGACCCCCTCCTCCTCCTTTACATCAATCTCCTCTCCTCATTATGAGAACTTCAGCATTCTCCTTTGTAGCCACTGCTACTTTGGTTATCATTGGGCAAGTAGTGTCATTGCCTGCTACTGTTGTTGAAAAACGTTCAGGATATGATTCAAATCCAAATGATCTTTCTGCTAGCGCTAACCCTGCCTTGGCTGGAAAGAATACTTCTTATGGAATGAATCCAAATTCATCTCTGTTTGTTAAGAATCCAACTTATCGTACCTTTTCAGATTTTGACTTTCAGAGGTGAGTAAAAAATGCTTTTGATACATTTTATTTAATTTATCCATGCCTGACTCCTCCTTTTCTTTTTTTCGTCTGTTTCAGTATCGCCCTTGCTCTTCATCAAGAATACATTGAGTTGGATTTATTCAACTATGGAATTGCTAGATTTACCGATGAAGAATTTGCTTCTCAAAACATGTCTGCCAATGATATTTCATTATTGAGAATCTTTGCTCAACAAGAAGTTGGTCACGCCACCTTACTTGCTAACATGTTGGGAGCAAAGGCACCACACAGTTGCACTTATCAATACCCATTTAAGAATATTAGTGAATTCATCGATTTTAATCAAAGACTTACTCGATGGGGAGAAAGTGGTGTTTATGGATTTTTGAATACGCTAGACAATCGAGCTGTTGGTCAAAATTTACTACAATCCATCTCTACAGAAGCTCGTCAACAGTATACATTCCGACAATGGGAAGGACTTACACCAGTTGATGTTTGGTTTGAAACTGGTATTCCACAAACTTATGCTTGGACTTTACTTTCAAAGTATATTAAATCTTGCCCTTCTCACAATTTGCCACTTCAATGGACCATCTTCCCAGAACTTACTGTGACTAGCATTCCAAGTTCAAAAGCTAGAGACGCAGGACTTGCAGCAGGTGGTGCAGCCATTTCCCACAACATTTCTGCTTTGACTTATGTGGGTGAAGAAGTAACATTCAAATATGATCAACCTGGAAAAGCACAAGGTCCTTACAAGCAAACTACTATGGCTGGACCTCATACTTATGGTAATTTACCAAAATATGCTGCCTTTTTCAGTCAACTCAACACCACTTACTCTCCCCTGTACGACGTTACCAAGACATCAGCCAAGACCAAGATTCCAGGTGGATATGTTCTTCAAAATGGTAGTAAAGAGGTTATCAATGGAACCGCCTTTGTTTCCCTTGTTTCTCACAATCCTTACTTGACTACTGCCAATAATTCGCTCATCAATAGTTACACTGTTGCTGGACCTGCCATTTTCCAGTCTGGTTAACTCCCAAAAAAAGAGAAAGACTGATCAAAATCAAAGAACATTTGCCATTTACATCACCCCTCCCCTTTAATACCTCCTTCTTTTGTCTATCCTCTTCTTTGCTTAATCAATCTATTTGATCCGTATTCATGATATTTGAAAATCTGATGAAGAAATTTCGAAACCTATTCCGGCTAATATACAGTATCGTAAAGAGCTGCTAAGAACGGTGCGATCAATGGACGGACGTGCATTCAAAAATCTAATTGATTATCTGATTTCCTTCTTCCGAATTTCAACCCTTTTGAAATATTATATCTTCCTAAGCATTTTTTTTTTAGCTTGCTTAAAATTTTATTTTTTGGACGAGAAGATCTTGCGCGTTTCTTCTCCACTTTTTTTTTTTTTTTTCTGATTTTCCTTTCATCATATTCTTCATAATATGGAGGCATATATATTCTACAGTGTTCCTATTTGAAAACACCTCCAGCGTATTCATTCAAGATTCTCTTGCTCGAAATTGACTATTGATAATGAGTGGCTCAACAAGCAATCAAGGATCTTTTACGCCCTTTCCTGATTTGACTGGATGGAGAAGCTCAGCCACTTGTCGAGGTTCATCTTCCGACTTAATTTCAATCTCCTCCAATGCCAATCAAGCTACGGAAGATCTTACACAAGCAGCTCGAAAGTTGGGCGAATTCGATGCAAGTGACTTGATAGTAGGAGCATGGGCTATTATCTTAGTTAGTCAACATGAGTGATGATTAAATTATAGATTTGAGCGTTAGCTCACACTCACTCATTTCTTTTTGCTTCCAATTTAGGTACACCTACTTTCACAAGAAGAGGATGTACAGGCAGATTTCTACATTGGACAATCTACTCATGTCTGCCTTTCCTTACCTCGATCTCAATTGTATCGACTTTCGATCTCTGAATTTCTCAAGGAAATTAAAAAATCCAAAAGCAGCAACATCTCTAATACTAAATCACATCTGGCCGATAATTCAACATATGTAGACCTTTCCGCAACTAATAGAATAGCAAAATTATCACATTTCAATACCGCTTTACATTTTTCAGCAACAAGATCAGAAATTAACGAAAAGATTCGACTTACCCTTCAAGCCTCGACTATGATTCATAATCAGTCTTCTGCACAAATGCACCTTGCTCAAGTGGCGTCATGTCTTGACTTTATATGCAATGCACCATCGAACACACCAGCCATGTCTCTCAAATTCTTCCCAGAGGTGCTTCTTACAGGCGATAACCCGTGTCCGGGCCCTTCAAATGATGATATTGGAACTGGTGGATTGGAGGAAGAAAGATTTGAGCATCAAATGGAGCGTGCAACTGCCAAATCTCCTCAATCAATAGCTCTTGATTTCCGTGCTTCTCTTGTAGGTCCTGCAGGTGATGAGAGCGTAGGAAACATACTGTGGACGTATGAAGAGTTGACCAGAAGGGCAAACATAATCTGTGATGAGGTCAGGCTACAATTTAAAAATTTAGGAGGACAAGAGGGCACAGAGATAGTAGCATTATGCTTGGAGAAGAGTCCTTTAACATATGTCTCTATATTGGCTGTTCTTAAATTGGGTGCAGCTTGGTGTCCTATTGATACAGATTGGCCTGCTGCCAGACGTGAAGCTCTTCTTAAAAAGTCTGGAGCAAAGATTGTTTTGACGGCTGGAGAAGCGATTAGCCAATCCTTGAAAGAAGTACTTCCCAGCAGCATGAAATCTGTTCGACTTGATAGTATCAATTACGACGTCAATCTAAGCAAAGACGATGAAAGTCTTCTATGTAAGCAATCATCCTCCAAAGAACTTGCTTACCTGATCTGGACCAGTGGAACAACTGGACTACCAAAAGCAGTAGGTATTCAACATCAAGCAGCGGTTCAAGCCTTGCGATCATTGCAGAAAGTGATACCTCACAAGGATGAACAATTTCGATACCTTCAATTTTCAGCATATAATTTCGATTTGATGATCTTGGACGTTTTTTATACGTGGGGTTTGGGAGGTACACTTTGCTCCAGTAATCGATCAATGCTACTTACTAATCTTATACCCCTTGCCAATGCTCTGAAAGTCACACATACACTCCTCACTCCAGCTGTCATGGCCATGACACCTCGAGAGTCAATACCTAGTCTTCAAGTTGTCATCAATGGTGGAGAGAAGCTTAGTCAAGTGGTTGCTGATACCTGGAGCGTTGATTGCTGTCTACTCAACCTATATGGACCAGCAGAAGCAACGTTGATAGCAATGAATCGAAGAGTACCTGAAGAAGACCAAGTGAAAGCTCCAAATATTGGAAGGGCATTACCAACTACATCATGTCATGCTTTGGATAATGCTGGCGAGATTGTACTAAGAGGAGCTGTTGGAGAGTTGGTTCTAGGAGGTCATCAATGTGCAATAGGTTATATTGGACAAGAAGACAAGACCAAGGAAAAGTTTGTAGAGCATCCTCTACTCAAGCGTATATACAAGACTGGTGATTTGGTTCGACAGTTATGGAACGGAGATTTCGAATATCTTGGACGATCAGATGATCAGATCAAAGTCAACGGTATTCGAATTGAATTACTAGAGATTAATGCCACTATACGGAATGCCTTAAAAATTATCAAGGATAGTGAGACGCTTGTTATCAAGTCGGCTAATAGTGACGGCGAAGAAAATATTGAAATTGTCAACTTTTCTGTTGCTTCAATCGATGACTCTGAACAAGAAAGGAAGAGCTCAAGTATAATTCGACTAGATGATGCTGCTGTAAAGATTGCTCGACAATTAAGTCAATATGCATCCTCAAAATTACCATCTTACATGATTCCTTCACTGTTTGTCATTGTCAATCACTTTCCACGTACTTCAAGCGCCAAAATTGATCGTGAAGCATTACGAAGAGAGTTGAAAAGTATTGATAAACTGGACTGGCTCAATAAGTTGGGTAATTCTGATGAAGAAGAAGGAGTAATAGATGAGGTGGCAAGTGAAGTAGAGACCACAATTCGATCTTGTCTAGCTGAGTTGTGTAATCTACCAATAGAGAAGATCGGAAGAAGCACAAATTTCCCCAGTCTAGGACTGAACTCAATCAAGGCCATCTCATTATCTCATCGATTGAATGCAAAAGGTGTCAATGCAGCCGTCGTTGATATTGTTCAATATAATACACTTGCTAAACTGTCTAGAAGAGTCCAAGGAAGCACTTCAAGGTTGGAGTCTCGAATTCGAAAGGCTGACGAGTATCTTCAACGATTTAATACACGATATCATTCAGCAGTCTGCAAGCATTTGCAAGTATCCCCTTCACAAATCAGTAATGTTATGCCAGTCACGCCTTTACAGGAAGCGCTTCTCACCGAAACGTTGCGTGATAAGTCGAGGTATTGGCTCTCTCGTGCTTATAAACTACCGCCTGATATCGATATGGCAAAATTAAAGATAGCTATCAAGGCAGTCGTAGCAAAGACTGATATTCTGCGTACCTGCTTCCTAAGGCGATCACAGATTCAGACAGACTCGAAACAAGTCGAAGAAGGCTTTTTGCAAGCGGTCTTTGCGGGTGAAAAGTGTACTGTTGTACACGTGAAATCGTCTGAACTCCTAACTGATGAGAGCATGGAGAGTATAGTGATGAATATAGTTCAAGAAAATACCAATCTACAGGCACTAGGAAATGAGCCACCGCTTGCCTTTTTACTGATTAAGGGAATTGAACCCCTTCTAATAACATTTGCACATCATGCACTCTATGATCAAGTCACTTTAGGCTTTATTGAAGATGCTATCAGCTCATATTACTCTAACGGATCAACCGAAGTCAATTCTTTTCCCTTTTCACCATTTTCACTGGCACTTAAACATCTCATCGCTTGCGACAAAGAAGAGGAAGCTGAGCGTCACAAGGCTTGGCAGAAGCTGCTGTCTGGTTTCCCTAAAGGTCATGCTGTCTCTTTTCCAAACTTAAGCGGCCAAGAAGTGACAAATTCAAATTCAAATCCAAAGACTTCTTCTCATCATCGAATTTCAAAAATTGTCTTTAATACAGTAATGGATGCAGCAAGGGATCTCAATACATCGCTTAGACCTATTCTTCAAGCAGCATGGGCTTCTATCCTTTGCGCCTATTGTGAGACTGATGACGTTATGATGGGTGATTCAGTATCTGGAAGATCAGCTTCAGTAGATTTACTAAACGTAGCCGGTCCAGTTCTTGATACTTTGCCCATCCCAATTCACATTAATTCAACTTATCGAGAGGTTATTGATGCTTTAGATCGCTTCCATCTAGAAGCAATGTCAAATCAGCCAGTACCACTACGTCAAATTCGAAAAATGCTAGAGGTGCCCAATGAGGTTCCTCTGCTTACGTGCGTATTCGTATTTGAGCCACCAGAGCAGGAAGAAGGTGAAGACAAAGAAATTAATCAACAATCAAGTCTCTTGTCAAATCAAAGAGATTTTGGTATTTCAGTAGAACATAGCGTAGCAGTTGAGGTCAGAATTACACCAGAAGGCAAACTATCGTTGGGTCTAGTAAGCAGAGACTCGGTCGTATCGCCTGCTGCAGCAAATCTGCTATTGGCTCAATGGGACTCTGCAATCAGTCAATTAATCGCTGAACCTGATAGTGCTGCAACAAATTTTAAAGAGAAATACTTTACAAATGAACTACTTTCAATCTCAAAAGTAGTCACTTCTGATAGCCTTGAACATACTCGCAAGATTCCAGTCTACAACTCTGTTAAAAACTGGGCACAAGAGTCACCTCAGTCAGTCGCAATTGACTATTATACTTCTTTAGAGACTCCTCCACTCCGGATGACATATGCTGAGCTTGATCGTCAATCCAATTATGCTGCATACTTGCTTTTAGACCACTTGGCACCTCAATCGGTGGTTGCAGTGTCTCTTAAAAGGAGCATGGAGACTTACGTAGTATTAATGGGGATCTTCAAAGCAGGAATGACATATCTACCAGTTGACTCATCATTACCAGAGATGAGAAAGAATGTACTACTAAGGGATAGTCAAGCAAGTGGTTTGATATGGTCTTCTTCCACCAATTGGAATGTTGCCGAAGACATAGCATCCATTGTCTTTCTTGACGATGAGACATTTTCGCAAGGCAGAAAGTCAAGTAAAGATCAGTCGAGTCTGCCCGTAGTCAAAGATTCCAATCCGGCCTATATTCTCTATACTTCTGGATCGACAGGAACACCAAAGGGATGTCTCTTGAGTCATGGAAACTTGTCGAGTACCATTGAAGCTTTCCGATTGACGTATGAGAAAGAAGCTCCTAAAACAATTGATCACTCTACTCGATTCTTGGCCCGAAGTGTTGAAGCCTTTGACGTAGCTCTACTAGAGACTTTTTTGCCTCTTCAAGTTGGTGGTACGATTGTGACTGGACCAAAAGAAGTCATCTTGGAAGACATTGGTAAAGCAATGCAAATTATGCAAGTAACTCATGCTGCAGTCGTACCTTCCCTCTTCTACAGTCAGGGTAAAAGAATCTCACCAGCAGAATTGCCACATTTACGAGCTCTAATCGTAGGTGGAGAGAGAATAGCAAAGGACATCGTGGAGATGTGGGCTTCATCTCACGTACCTTTACTCAATGCGTATGGACCCACTGAAGCTTGTATTGGAAATTCGATTGCCAAGATGAAATTATCGGATTCGACCAGCATTATTGGTAGACCATTCCCAGGAAATCAATATCTAGTACTCAAGACAGGCAAAGGTGGAGAATTGGAAATTGCTCTTCGAGGTACAGCTGGAGAATTGTATATTGGAGGATACCAAGTAGGTTCTTATGTCAATCAACCAAAGTCGACTTCATTCTTGGAATGGAGAGGACAAAAGATATATCGGACAGGAGATGAAGTTCGACTAATGGATGGGGATGTTACAGAATATCTTGGTCGTGCTAGTAGTGGTAGTCAATCAAATAGTCAAATCAAGCTACGTGGAGTACGAATTGAATTGAATGATATTGATAGTGTACTTGAAAAAGAAGCCAAATTGTCACGCTTCATCATCACTAGAAAAGTAGATCATCCTCCATGTTTAGTAACATTCATAGCATCTCAAGCTTCAAGCCAATTCAAAGAAGATCAAGAGTTGGAGGTGGATACAAATTTGAGCTTGAAGGAAGAAGGACAGTCGCTCCTTCAATATGCTAAACTACACTTGCCTTCTGCCATGGTACCAAGATTGATACAGCCATTGAAAGTGATACCTTTGTCTAGCTTGTCAGGAAAAGTAGATGCAAAGTGGATCGACGAATGGTTCTCTCGTCAATCACAAACACTTCTAAACAGTAATTCGAATAATATTGAAAAGGATAGACCGCTTAATAAAAGAGAAATGGTAGTCAAGGAAGAAATTCAAAAGTCCTTTGACGTCAATTTACATGTTGGTCCGTCAACAGACGTTTTTGCTTTGGGACTTGATAGTCTTAACATCATTACACTTGCTGGTGCATTGACAAGGCGAGGTATTAAAGTTGATGTAGCTCACATTATGTCCAATTCTAGCGTGGAAGCTATTGCTAGAGGTGATGAGCACAGGCATAATAGAAAAACTTTAGAGGCTTGGTATGATTATACTCAAGAGGCAAAACAGTCGTGCAAGAGCACTATTGGTATTACTTCAGCATATCCTCTACTACCATTGCAAGAATCAATGATTACTCAGACAGTAACAGGACATACTTTAAAGCAATCTCAGTATATCAACGTCGTCGAATTCGAGTGCAAGGAGTCAGTGCATAGTAATAAGCTGGACTCCAGTATCAGAGATGCTTTAAACGGTCACGATATCTATCGTACCATTTTTGTTGATGGAAAGAACTCAATGTTGCAAGCTGTATTGGAGGGAGATCCTTCTTGGCGCATTGAAGACGAATCGAATTTTAAAAAGAGTGCTGTTCAAGACATCATTGAAAAGATCAATCAAGTACCACCTCTACGATACTGCATTACATCATCCGGGAAATTCCTGCTAGCTATTCATCATGCACTTTATGATGGCGAATCACTTGCTGCTTTGCTCGTAGAGATTGAGGAAAGGTATCACGATAAAGTTCAAGAGCAAAAGAAGCAATTCATCGAGTTTGTTAGAGAAGTGGGACAAGTCAACATGAAAATAAAATTAAATAGTTGGCAGAAATTATTGCAAGACTTTCCAATCACTCCTTTTCCAGCCTTAAATGGCCAAAAGGTTGGTCCTACGGATAATTCAGCAATTCATCGTGAAAGTGTGGATTTAAGAGGAAATAATTCATTGAAGCAATTGCGTTCTCAAGCTCGAAATGATAAAGTGACATTACAGATGCTTGTACTTGATAAGTTTGCACAATTGTACAGTCGCTACGTGGGAGAAGAGCAAATAATTTTTGGTCTTGTTTTAAGTGGTCGTACAGGACTAAGAGGTGATGATTTGGCTAAGGTACATGGTCCTTGCATCAATACTGTTCCCTTTCCTTATAATACGCAGCATCCCACCTCATGGCAACAACAAATTCAAGAAATATATGGAGAAGCATTGCGTAATCAGCATATATCTTTACCTGCACTAAGTCGACGTTTACAAGTACAAGGGAGTCTTTTCAATTTTCTCTACTCTTATACTGGTGCTGCCAAATCTAGTGAAATGTTTAAAGAGTCTTCTTCTCAATTCTCAACTGAATATCCTTTTGCATTGGAAGTACAAGAGATTGTTGAAAGTGATCAACTGAAGTTCCAACTCGTCTTTGATCCAGACTACATGACCACGGGACAAGCCAAACTTTTTTTGCAACAATTAGATATATTATTATGTCCATCATTGGCAAACGACAAAGTTGATGATCAAATTTATGCCCTTGAAAATAAAAGCCCTCATATACCTACTTCCTCCGAACACTTTTTGGAACGTTTCCAGACTCAAGTCAGACGTCAACCTAATGCAGTGGCTTTTGCTTTTGCTCAGGATTTTACACTTCCCAACCAAGAGACAACATTTGCAGAATTGAATGAAATCAGCGATAGAATGGGTAAAAACTTGATGAAGATACGTGGAGATCTTGTAGGAGTATTGCTTAAGCAGTCTCCCATCTTATATCCTCTTTTGGTGGCTATTTGGAAAGCTGGAAAGAAATATTTGCCACTTGACCCTACACTTCCAATTCAAAGATTAGAATATATGGCAACGGTAGCTCAACCATCGTTGATTTTGTATTCAGACGACAATTTGAACATTGCAAAGAAGCTTGGAAAATCTGTTCAAGTGGATGATCTTTTGAAGAAAGGGGAAAAGGAACAGTTACCTCAATATGATTTGGATGCTATAGCCTACATCATGTTCACTTCTGGCTCTAGTGGTAAACCAAAGGGAGTGCAAATTTCTCATCGAGCTTTGGCTGCAGCCATCTACTCTTGGGATCATATCTTACCCTACTCTGATCAGTCAAGAATATTACAATTAGCTTCGCCAGGCTTTGACGTTTTCTTGATTGAAGTATGTATGCCTCTGGCTTTAGGATTCTCCTTTGCATCAGCAGCCAAAGATGATTTACTAAACGATTTGGAAGCAACATTTAGAAAGTTGGAACTTACCATGGCAGATTTACCAGCTGTCTTGGCCACCACTATTCGACCTGAAAATATTCAAACTGGTAA